>OZ035873.1:134746517-137146517 GCA_964034865.1 Eristalis intricaria
CTGGGAATATGTGAGGATAACTAAGCCATCCGCAAAAAGAAGATGACTTGCCCTCAACTCTCCCAATCTGAAACATTCCTCGCCTCGCCTGCGCTACAACATCCAGTCCAGAAAAGGAGAGGCGACAAGACGCATCCTTGGCGAAGTCCAACGCCCATGGTGAAAGGTGTTGATTAAGCAACGTTAGAGTATAAAACATCTAAAAGAAATTGTCAGAAACTTGCTTCCTGTAGTCGCTACTAGGTTGAAAGCCATTGTTAGGTAACGTCGAAATACATAGTTTGACATTAAGTTAAGCTTAGATAACCCGAGGAGAATCATTATTCGTCCAACTAGTTTTAAGCATTTTTGTGTCTTGTCCTTTGAATAGAAATAAGATTTACTACAAAAAAAGTTTACTGCCTGGTCAATGAAACCAAGATTTTACAAACAATTTTTTCGGACAAGACCATATTTTGGCCTGGAGCTTTTTTTAACTGCTTTTATTTCGGTGAGCAAAACGTCACCATAGGCAGCTATAACTTATAGGTAGTAAGGGACTTCACTTATCTCAGTATCGAGATTAAACGCAGAATTACTCTTGCCAATCGCTGTTTATTTGGGCTCAAGAGGCAATTGAGTAGTAGAGTCCTCTCTCGAAGGACCAAGCTAACATTATATAACACCCTGATCATTCATCCCTGTCCTGCTCCATGGTGCGGAGACATGGACAATCTCAAAAGCAGATGAAGAAGAACCTGGTCTTTTCGAGAGAAAAGTTCTGCGTTGATGGTTATTGGAGAAGAAGATTCAACCACGAACTGTACAGGCTGTACAGGGGCATGAGCCTAGTCAGGCGTCTACGGATTCAAGGCTTAAGATGGCTGGGCCATGTAAAGGACATGGACAACACGGCTCCAGCCCGGAGTCTTCAACTCCGAACAAGTGGGACAACGCAATAGAGGACACCGAGGAAACCGATGGCGCACCCAGGTGGAGAAGAACCTTAATCAACATGGTGTGCGCAATTGGAGACAGCTGGCAAAAGATCGTGCCGGCTGGAGAGGCTTACTGGTTGAGACCCAGGTCCACCCCGGACTGTAGCGCCACCACAAGAAGAAGAAGACTTCGGTGAGCAAATGTCGAACAGTGGGGTATTTGACTCCAAAATATGACATAAATCTCAATCAAAATATCGGAGCTACCAGAAAAACACAACACTACGTCAATATCTCAAACAAATTTGCAACAGTGACATGGCAGTGCTGAGTGCGTTTCAAGTTAGCAATTTACGACGTTTGAAAAACAACGTGCACCACTTTAGTGAATATTCATATGAGCAGCGAACTGCGAACACGAACTTACAGAAACAACCAATTTCCACCAAACATAAACAAAAAGTTATATTTCTTGGTATGCAAGATGGGGTTGAATTATCGAGTTTTTCTATCAACTAAGATCTCAGCAATAATTAGTTTAAGTATCCTCGTTAATGATGTTAAATCTTTTTTCCACGAATCAATTATTCTCTTTGCGAACTGTCAACCTGAATTCGCAATACACAAGAGAGGCAAACTCGATCCACAAAATTCGCGATGATGTGTGCGTTTGCTCAAAAGTTTGAAAGAATGGTTTTTTTTGTCTGACAATATGTGCCACAAAATTCGCGATGATGTGTGCGTTTGCTCAAACGTTTGAAAGAATGGCTTCTTTTTGTCTGACAATTTGTGCTGAACAGATAAAAATAACATAATATTGTACGATGTGTTTTATAATGTTTTAACTATCAATAGTTATGAAACCTCCCCAGTAGTTGTTTTTTTCTTTATCTACCAAGAAGACGCTGATCTGCTCAAATTGGACCCTTAGTCCATGTTTTGCAGTCAAATAACCCACTGTACGTCGTCATGAAATTTCTAAACAAAATTGGTGAAGCGATTGTTCCTCTTTAAAGCTGCTGAACATAATCAAGTTTACTGCTTGCGAACTGAGTTATCCAGTCCTCTATCAAAGGACAACTTGACTGTATACAGGGTACAGTTCAGCAGTACAACACAAGGGCGAGGACAATATTGACGGCAAATGAAGTCCTTGGGCTTTTCGAGGAAAAACTTCTGCATACGATCTTTGGTCACATTTGCTAACATTATGGACTGAGCATCGATATGAGTTTAACATGCTATGGATGATGCTATGTTGATGGATATAATAGGCTTAAAACAGGTTGTCGAGCATCCAAGATAGCTACATTCCCGCACAGCAGGAATTTCCTCTTCGATAATAGACGAAACTCGAACGCTTCCGCTTACCTATTCCGCACTTCCTGAGAAGAATCCAAGTGCAAAATCTAACTGAGTGAGTGTGAACAGTAGAATATCATACGAGCTCCTCAGTAGTGTATCCAGGATATACTCAACTTTTTTTTTTTGCGCTTCAAACTACAGTCTACACACTACTTCACACAGTCTCTCTGAGTCAGATATCTAGAAGACCGTTTGGTTGTGGTGTTTATACATGTCATTCTGTTTTATTTGCTAAGTTATGATACTGCTCGGCCACAATCATTTATAGTGAAGTTACCAGTTGTATACATCGAACGACGGATGATAAACATCCGTCGGTTTAAATAAGGAAACTTAATTTTATTATTATTTCTGGCTAAAAAGATTTACATGAAATCTATCAGATTTGGATAGCTGACGATTTTTTATTTCTCGCTGGTGGAAACTCACTCGAAAGCTGATATGATTTTTGCACCCTTGCGACACGGGAGCCGCCACCTTATTCGTTTTATTTGCTTACATACCTCGCAGTCGTCGCTATGGAATCTGACACAAGTGGCCTTAGTCTGCATCTCCTTTTAAAACCAGAAGGCATCGACTCGTAGAAAATCCTGAACTTCTGGAACTCATTTCGTTGTGTAGATCTTAGACCTAGCTAGTAGCTTTTAAATTACCTATTTTCCTTTTTTTTAAAGATATCATTTCCTTCTTGTCTAGGTTTAATATTATCATTTAATATATTACAATTTCTAGTTATGTTCCCACCAAACGAAATCGCGAGGTTTCATCAAATTTTTCCAATTCTCCGACGTTTCGAAACATCTTACCTATTCCGCTAAATGTAGTTGAAATTCCCTTGATAGCAGTTTGTGAGAGGTTGTCAAATCGGGCAAGTTTAAAGTGCGAATTTGAGTTTAATTCAGTTTTAGGTGTCGAAATATATAAACATTTTCCTTCGTTTCTTCTCAACACTCAGCCTTAATCTGAGATTCAATTTGATTCGAAAGTGAGTCGAATTCGAATATATCGTATTCTGAGTTTCGAACGATTCCAAAGTTCACTCTTTCATTCGAAAGTTAATTTTTCAAGCTAATTCTGACCATTCTAATTGGACTAAGTTCAGATTGATGGAAGAAAATCCCGAGGTAGCTAAACTATTTTTCGAAGAACCGAGTTGATACAGATCACTTTTGGAGAGATGCGCAAAAGCACACAAGTTACGGACCTCCTTCGTAAGATGGTGCAACATTGAAATAACTTATTTTAAAGAATAGTTATTTAGGCGAACGTTTTTAACAAGTCTACAGAAAATCGAATGTATCAGGCATTGAAAAGGAATCCTATTCCACACAAATATACTTACTTTATATTGTTAACTTCAAATGGATTAAATGCACCAGCTCCTTGCCGTCTTCATTGTTTATAAATAAACCAATTGCAATTTAGGTGCCCTAATGTTTTGCCCAATGCTATTTGTATACTTTTTTTTTTGAAATGAGTCAAATAGAAATGTCAGAAAATTTCAAACAGCTTATTTAAAAAGTCAAATTCATTGAGGTTCATTCGAAAATGAATTTTTATTGGTTTGAATGTGAGACAAAATTCATTCGAATAGATAGATTTCTTTGAATGAATAGTCGAATCGTTCGAATCTCAGAATAAGGCTGACTATTATTTCCTGTCAACAAACAGATGTTTTGTTGGCTACTTCAAAATTGACAGCTAATGACATTTGAAAGCACTTGAACTCGGTGGGAGCGGCATATAGAGGTTTCAGTAAAAGTTCATCCAAACCACGCGATTTCATTTCCTGATTTTGGACAAATACAATCAGGTACTTTGAGGTTCTAAATGAATTAAAATCTTAGTCTCTGTTTGACAAGCGTCACGATGTGAATAGTTTTAAACTACACACAAAATTTGTATCTCTTTGATGGTGGGGATAAGGTTCACTTACGACACGACAAATATTTCAATGTTTACCTTCCAATATAACCAGCCTGAGGCATCAATCCATTACGATCGTCCATCACTCGCTGTGGCTGGTTATTGACAACTTTTCCGTCATCGTTTCCTTTCCAAGTTCCGTCGTCTTCTTTAAACGATTGACTCCTGTGAAAACAAAAATACAATTTTCAAAAGAACATTACACCAATTCAACTGATCATACTTATTGCAGGGTAATACACAAATGCCGCAACATTTTTCCATGCCACTTAAATTCTTCTCGGCTTCTCTCATGTCGGCATTAATCTGATCCATACCCTCCTCAATGCGATCCAATTGCTCTGTTTAATTGTGATTTTATGAAATAATCACACGAAGAGAATAAGTTTTTTGAATTAGATAAGAACATAACAATTTGTTTCAAATTTTTTTTTTTGGAATTTAGTTTTTTATTACAAAAACATAAATGCTTGGAAATCAAACGAAAGAATATGACTAAAGTTATGGTGACAGAGATGTTGAAATATATGGTGGCAGAGAATACAGAATAGAGGTAAATAGAGAGAGAGAGAGAGTAATGGAGGTTAGGTTAGGTATTTTGTGATGCTCTAGATTTACTAAAATAAAAACTATAAACTTCTACTGTATACATTTGTTTTTTTTTTTTTTGAAAAATATGAAAATCAAGGCCACATGAGTTTACGAGGGGAAATGTTTAGGTTGGTATGGTATAGAGTGGTGGTATGTGTATGTCTATATTCATTTATTTTGATTAAAGAAAGGAGAGGATAGATAAAATTAATTTGATTTTTGAACGTTTTGCAGAAGTCTATGTTAAGCAATTTCCAATATAATGTTATATTTATGAAAAAAAAGAATATAGGTAAGTAATGAATTTCATACGAAGGTGTAAAGATAAAAGAAACAGTATATTTCATATAGAATTTTTATATTTAAAAAATAGTTAATTTGTGAACTGGCATTCATTGCATGCGCTTAGTATAATATTGTTTTTAGAGTTAAACAAAAACGAAAAAATGAAAAAAATACAAAATCATTATGGAATAAATACCAAACGAGGAAAATTTAAGTTCGAAGAGTTGGTTATGATTTTTGGGTTGCAGTTAATCAGCGATGGACGAAAATATAACGCAGAACAGCAATAACTTAACTATTTTTACAAAATTTAAACTATCCCTAGAAGGCTTGAAGTGCCTTACCGACTAAGGTCGGACGACGACGACCGAGCTAAGCGATTGCCCGAGTAATGTACATTTTTTTCAATATGCGTACCAGAAGGATTGAACTTAATTTAAAAAATCCAGTAGGTTGATGAATGTGTTAGCAGAGGACGAATATGATGTGAGAACCAGAGAAGTGTGGTGGTTTCGAATGAAAGTATGGATAATTTAGTGGCTCAATAGCAGATGCAGAAGTTAGTTAAAGGGCAATATGTAAGCGGTATTTGCGAATTTATGCACGGAAATATCGTTTGCTTTGAGCAAACATCATCGACATTACTTCTCTATTCTTGTTATTCTTGAACAATTTCAAAGGAGAACAGAAATGTTTAATAAACAATCGCAGTAATGATGATCCGAGGTGGACCTGGTTTTTTTTTCTTCTCCAGCAGCCACTGATGACAAAAAAGCTGCTATTTGTGACAAATTGATGTGACTAATGCTTCTGAACAGCCAAGTTTGAGAAGCCTTTTCTATAATAGGAATAGACTGAATTGTAGCATTGTCCGTGACTCGAAAGAGGTGGAGCCGCGAATTTTGAGAGTTGATAAATTCGGGAATTGAAATAGGTAGGAGCCGACGTCAACGACGGGCAAGAAAGAAAAACACGCACGCTCCATTTCTTGAAATTTAAAAAAAAGTTATTCTTCATTTTCTCTTAGTCTGAAATACAAGCCATATATTTTACATCTAGATGTCTTAACAAACTCTAACTTAATCTAAACCGAATTTTATGGACGCTATGACTAAATTCAGAAACATCAAACCTTTGCGCAGTGAAGCGACTCACTGATGACATCAGTGCTTTTTTTCGATTCATACTTGATGCTGATTGATCTGTTTGTTGACGTTTCAGAACGCATTATTTATATTAAACATTTTGAGGACAATATGGCAATTCTTCTAGAAAAATAAAGCACTAAAAACCGAAATGATAATGAATCACAATTGAAAAATATTCAGATAATGTCCTCCAAAATCATTTCAGAATGTTCTTTCAAGTTCTTTCTTTCTTTCATCTTATCCAACACTTTCTTTCAAGTTCAAGTTCTTTCTTTCTTTCATCTTATCCAACACTTTCTGCATAATTGTTTGCAATTTCCACATTTCCTATCAGCCACTATCCTCAAAGCATCAGAAAATTTAACGATGCTCGAATCTTTAAGGATTGCGTGTCTAATCCGCAGGGTGGTGCTTAAATGAACGTCTGACGTTTGCGGTGACACCCAAATTTGCGTCTATGAACGTGATGCAAAGGTGATGCGGCATCGATGCCGCAGTGGTGCGTTTCTCAATTCGCTGTATAATTCATTCAAACTTTGCAGTTCTAGGATTTTTAAGTTATAGTATCTAGATTTCAAAAAAAGCAACATTCACGCATCGTAAAAACAAGGACTTAAATCTGGTATGAATATTTCCAGACAATTAGAGCTTCCTTCTGTAAAATGTTTCCGACAAAAGACTACGCTATTGTAATCTGAGCGAACAATTTTTGGCTTTTTTTAAAGTTTAATTTGGAAAATCTTCGATCATACTCAATTTGTCTGCCTTGATAAACAACAAAATATATCGCATATTGTTGCATATATAATAAGGTTACAATATATTTTTCGTCCATCACTGAATAGAGTACATAAGTGTATGAAAAACAATTCTCAAAATAAGTTTTAATAAAAATGTGTATTCTATTTAAACTAGCTCTTGTTTACTGTTCATGTGGAGTGTTTTTTTTAAAATGAGAGTACATTACAAGTCTATGTCCTATGAGATGTGTATTCATGTTTTTAGGCGAAGAGTTTGAATTTATCGTGTTTTACTGCTCTGCTGTACGAAGAATAGGCGAAGAACAAGTAAGCTGCAGAAGGAAAAGATACTTTATACAACCAATGTACACTTTACATGCAATGCAATAGGTACACAGCGTTTCATGTAATCCATCAATGACAACTTGACAACACTTAGACACATTGATTGTGGCCTAACCTGCCTTTTGTCGAGTCCACCGTGTTGGTGTAAAGATGAGAGGAATACAATTTAGTTCTGATTAAAATTCGTATTTGTTTAAACATTTTTAATTTTATTATTTTATATCAACCTGTTCCTAATTTATGGTATGTTTCCACTAGACCCACAATTGCATAATTTCAAATTGCTCAAAGTGTTCAAACTGCGATTGAACAACTTTGCATTCATAGCGAAATGTCAAAAGTAACAGCGCTGTATTTATTTATTCACAATTTTTTTCCAAACAAAGTAAAGAAAGCACAAACTGTCAGAAATCTGCAAATTAACTGGCATAATGGCGAGAAGTCTGTTAGCTAACTGGTATAATGGTTTAGAAATTGACTACTTTTGTTGGTATGACTACACGGAAACCGGTATATTTTGTTATAATACACAATCTCGTAGACAATTTCGTTGAAATTTAGGTAACTGAGGCAATTTCGAAATGGATTCGTTGTATGGAAATTAGGCAATTTCGAGGGAAATTGCCGAAATCACTCAAATTCGTCTAATGGGAACATACCTACTACATATTAAACAAAATGCGTTTAATTTATTTATGTATAAAGAATGGCAAAACAAAAATGGAAACTGAAAATATTTTCAATTTAAATATGTAAATGTAATTTACTTATTGGAAAAATCAAACTCGTTTCAGTAGGAAATAGACACATCAACTCTGTATACAACCATCAGTGAAAAGGCGAACATGCTAATGGACAAACGATTCTGTTTCGAAATTAAAAATATCTAGTGGCAGAACTGGACACGACAGTCTATACAAAGAACTAAACAATAACTCAAGGATGACATTGAAATTCTTTGAAGCTTCATTCAATTGTCAGTCCATCTGAAAGTTAATAGGATTATTATTCATTTTCCAGTTTCATTCATTTCCTCGAATTTTAATTAACTTTGTTGGAAAATTTCACTCTTAGAGATTTCACTCATCCTCCTCATCTTCTCATTTTTTGCTTCGTTGGTTATGATGTGTGCGAATGTTGAAGTATATTTCCTAAGACTTTTTCCTCGGGCAAAGAACCAAGACAATGTAGAACGAACGGATGTCTTACGTAAAACATACTTTTTTCTTTATGGAGGAGCAATAACAAATCTTTTACCTCCATTTACCAATGCCACGTGCTTCAAAACGTGGTTCCTCATTCATGGAAGGATCATGATGAAATTGTTAGGCAAAGTACATAATAGGGACAGAAGAATGTCATTTCATTTCATAATGGAGGTGGCTTTTGAAAACGAAATTTGAGCTTTAATACCATCGACAGTTTTTGTGACAAGATGATTATGCAAGACTTTCTAAGGCAGAGAACATTGTGATGCCTTGCAGCAATGGCCGCTGCAGCCCGTAGAGGCACATGGTTTAGCTTCAACATCAACAACTCGTGTTGTTCTCTCACGAGTGGAAGGGGTCCACAGTTTTATGCCGTCTACGAATGACGGTCGAGAAGCCCTTTTTTTAAAAATAGATATACTCTTTGATCACTATCAGTAATCGGTAAGCCATGGGGACGTGAAAATGATTTTTATCTTTGCGAGATTCGAACTTAGCGAAATTTGAACATGTGGTGTGTTCATTTATAAGAGTCGATGCCCAGACCCACAGCGACACGAGTGCCACAAGCATAAATAGAGACTATTATCAATTAAAAAGACAAATTATTTTTGTCTTAGCGAGATTCGAACCTAGACAGCACAGGTTCAAGTTTATAAGAGTCGACGCCCAGACCCACAGCGACATGGCTGCCACAAGCATAAATAGTGACTATTATTAATTAAAAAGACAAAATGTATGCGTTTATGTATTTATGCTACTTTGGAGAAAGAAATACTCCTGAAAGAAATAGCATTGAGGGGTATTAAGTACTGGTCAATGGTCGACCGTGTCAATCAAACATTCAGTACATGAAAGGACATTCAGGACCGTGCAAACCTGAAGTCAGTTTAAGTCCAGGCTCCAATTCGCCATTAGAAACATTCATTCTGTCTTTCTAAAGCGGCTTTTACATGTGGTTTTTGACGGGAAGGCGTATTAAGTCGCTTAAGAGACGAAACGGGAAGGCGTATTAAGTCGCTTAAGAGACGAAACACGATGATGCACAGGAAGGCTGTTCATTTTTAAGTAACCTTGAGACTAAAATACTTAAGAAGTTGGCTTCTTGAAGGAGGACCTTATCTGGAGTCATCATTTAAATGAAAACATCCTTTGCTTGCTGACATAATTAGTTCATCCTTCAAAAATAATAGAACGGGAATTTTGTTCCATACTAAAAGCCTTGTTGCTTCGTGTTCTATGGATATGCAATCCGAGGTGAACTTAGGGCTAATTTCTATAGCAACTACTTGTGTTGTACATTCAATAGATCGCACACAAGTGG
Organism: Eristalis intricaria; assembly: GCA_964034865.1. Taxonomy (NCBI): domain Eukaryota; kingdom Metazoa; phylum Arthropoda; class Insecta; order Diptera; family Syrphidae; genus Eristalis; species Eristalis intricaria. Next base: position 134,756,367 of record OZ035873.1, read on the forward strand.
AGCCGGTCTACAATTGTATGTAAACATGAACAAACAATTTTGAGAAGCTTGAATGGACAGCTATAAAATATGAAGAAAGATGTGATGCCGTGAATTCTTAAAGCTATTTCTGTTGGGATTGGCCCTCTTCGGAGTATAAATTGACGGACGACACGGCTGGACAAATGTCTACTTCCAACTCTTAATCCTTATATGTGCTTTTTTTCTGATTAAAAATGAGAAGCTAAAAGGTGTCCATTTTATGCTTGTTATACAGAATTAATGAGTAAAAACTTATCATTTTGAATGTTTGTTTGAGTCAATCGTCTGCATTTAAGGAGGGATTTCCTCAAAAATCACTAAACGAGTGTGCAGCCTTAGGTAATCTGAATACCGCCTGGCACAATTTGTTGGCTAGACCATGTATAAGTTTTTAAAAAAAGAGTTCAAGTTCGTTACCAAAAATGATTAGCATGTGGTGGGTCTTGCTTTAGTCAATAGTAGACGCAAAAAAGGCTTCAAATTGGCTTTTAGACGCATTAATCGATATGTAAAATGTTGAATAAATATCAACAAATTGGTTTCAAACCTTTTAAAATTCTTAAGCATCATTTCTCAACTCATTCAACTCTAAGAACCAAACTAGGAAAATATCTAGTACTTCCATTCATCTCGTGAAGTAACAAACTTGTGAAAATTGTTGTAAGAAGTACCTCCAGCCAGAGCTCGACCTATTCCAACCCATTCCTCGTACGCGCATTAATAATTAATTAAAAACGTTTTCGGATAATACATGAAGTCGAAAGGATTAAAACATGTCAACCTTAGAGTTCGTGTATTTTTATTCTCCCGAAATAGAGCTACTCTATAATAAACAATCTATCATGTAACAATAAAATAAGAAAAAATAATAATTTTTTATAAAAATTTCCAACGCAAAACAAATTCTTTTACTCATTTTTTTTTTGTTTTCATTTCAAGTCCTAAATGTAAATACATAAATAGTATACACGTATAAAACAGTTTTTTCTGGATTATTTTCTTTTTCAAATAATATTCAAGAAAGAGAAAATCAAAACTCAAAATCGAAAGAAAAATAAAAAAATTTGAACAAAAACAGAAACGATCAAATTCTTGTCTTCCTTGTACTCACATGTCGGACTGAGTGTGGTTGAGAGACGGGCATGATTTTGTATTTATATATATATGTCTTACATATATTTAGTTTAATATATATATTTTTTGGGGTAAGTTTAGTTTATAGGGCGTATTATTGTCGATTTTGTCGGGCGATTTGAAATGTTGAGTTGGGTATATTAGCATATATATATTTTTTTTTCTTTTTTAGTTTTACGATTGATTTCTATATATATATATATATTTGTTGGCGTTTATCTAGTAATTTTTTTTTTATCTGATCTGATTGGGCAGTTGGTATGGGTATATTTTGGATATTTTTTGCTGTTGATGTTGTTGTTCTTGTATATATATTATATATATTTGGATATTTTCATTGGTTGAATTGTTGGAGTGAAAAGAGTTATTTATAAATATATAGATTTAATTTTTGTTGTTTTGTTTTTTATTTAATATTTTTTAAAAAAATGTGTTTTAATAATTTACTTATATTATATTGATAGAGAAAAAAAAACAATTTATCGAATAAATTTGATTTGTTTTGTTTGTAGGCAAAAAAGGATCTAAGAGTTTTCTTTTATTTACACTGGACATTCCATTAGGTACGTATGTATATATTTATAGTTTGTATGATGAAATGCTGTTCTTTGAGGATGAGGATCTGTGTACACATCCTGGTCCTTAAAAAATAACACTTTTGTAAATAATGTGTGCCGAGTTTTATTTCGATGTGATGGTAATTTTGTTGAACAAATGCAAATATTTTCCTTTTTTTTGTTTTTAAATAAGCGAAGAAGCTTCAATGTTATTTCAGTGGCGAAAGCTGAAAATTATATTTTCTTGCAAATAGACCTCCGAGGTACGCCTTGAATGCGGTTTAATCAGATAGGTGACCGCTTGGCAGTCCCAGAATGACAAGGTTGGACATAGGCCAAAAACTCGTCTAGTTACGCTTGGAATTCTGATGAGTTAGTGGACCCTGCGGCTCAGAAGATGCTGCAAGAGTTCTTGCGGAAATTCGAAATCTCTCCTTTTAAAGACAAGTTGTACTATGAAATTGTTGTCACGTAGATTTAAAATATAAATCAGAAATTTCTTTCGAAGGAAATTTTCAAACACCACAATATTTATTAATTGAGTCGCTTTCCGCAACATTTTGCCATGCATAGCATCTTTGAAACGTGATTTTGATTCCAAAAAGAAATATTGCTTATCAGAGTTCGTCAGAGTACCAGGCCACCTGCTAAATGGACACTAACGCACTTCTCCATCCGGAGGTTACGAATTGTAAAGCCAACAAAATAATACCATCACATCGAAGAATTCATTGTAAATATCTGTGCAATAAACGATATCACTGTTTTGTACTGATTGATTGTATTTCTTTGATCAAAAAAAAAAATAATTATATATTTTGTTTCATGTTTCTTTCTTTTAATTTCTCTATGTTTTGCATTTAATACTCTTTTTTTTAATTTCTTTTCTTTACAATCTTACCTCCTTGTTCGTCCAGCATAACGATGCTTCTCATTCCAACTTCCGTACTCTAAACAAAAACATCACAAATTTCTTAGCATTTTGTTTTTCAATTTTTTAGTTTTGTTTGTAATTTTTTTTTTTGTTTTGTATTGTTTTTGTGGAACTTTACAAAATACAATAGGACTCTGTTCTATCTCTTACGCACTCAAACATATTTTAATGTCTCTAGATCTATAACATATATTTTTCTTCTTTTTTTTTTTGCAGCTGTAGCATTTTGTTTAGTTAATTTCGATTAGATTTGCATTAAATCAAAAGCAAAGAAAACTAAAAATCAAAATCAAACAAACAAAAACTTATCGATTAGTAGAAAAAAAACTCAAAGAAAAACATTTTTGTTTTTTTCAAATAAAAATGTTTGCCAACACCTTTCACTCGCACACACCAATTAGATTGTGAGTTTAAAAAAAAAGCAATTTCAAGTGTTGCTTTTTAGTTGTAGGGAGAAAGCAAACCACCCAAAGGCTTTCCTAAAACATGTATGAATTGGCTATTGAAGCTATTTGCAAGACGCATTGTTAATAATTATTTGCAAATCCAAAACACGAAGTTATGCTCGTTTGTACAAAAAGTTGTAGTTATGCGTTTATTTTTTGTATTTAAGTCGCAGATTCTTACCGCCTTGATTATTAATATTTGTCAAAGTTTTGGCACCTGCTTCCTCGCTCTAAAAGATATACATTTTTTTGATTTTGAAATTCCGTTTAAAAAACAATAAATGAAAGCAAAATTGAATGATATAGATTTAAAAAAAAAAATCCGCAATAAATATTTGAGATAAATATAATTACAGATTTGAAGATATAAAGTAAATAAATAAAATACATCGCTAATATACATAAGTAAAAACAAAATGTTCCCTTTTCTTGACAAAAACAAAATATATCCGTAATGAAAATTGTGTAGTAGGCTACTTTCTTTATTTTCTTTTGTTTGTTTTATTTTGAACGAAACAAAGCGTGCATAACCAGGCTGAAAATTGTATTAACAAAATACGTGTAGCTTATAAGAGAACGAACTTAAATGTAAGAAGAAAAACTTGATTGAAGATATTTAACTACGAAACTTATCAAAAGGTGCACTGAAAACTATTTGCCTCAAGCAGAAGCATTTGTAATGAAAAATAAAATAAATACAGAATCAAAAAAAAAATAATCACATAAGAGTACGTCTTGTGGTAGAGTTATATATAGTTGACGAAAAATATAAACAAAATAAGTACAAGTTTTTTTTTTTTTTTTTTAAATTAAACGAAAATGTATGCAGAGAGAATTTGAATAAATACATAAGTGTGGAACTAGTGGAACGAGTAAATATATTTATTTTTCAATAGAAGTGAATTGGAGTGGAATTACAAAACGATTTCTGCTATAAAATGTATGTGGTGGAAAGTGGTTATGAGAAAGGAATTTCATTATCAATGAAAAGTTTTGTATTTTTGAATTGCTTAAATGAAAATGTCGAAAGATTAAATAAGAATACAACAAAAGAAGAAAGGGGGGGAAGCAGACATTTTTTTCCAAAATAAATTAAAAATTACAGCGCACTGTATGTGCAGGAATGAAATTAAATATTTTGAGTTCACAATCAACCATAAACCTGATTAGAAGTTGAAGAGAGCATAGAAAAAGGTTCTCCATTGTGAGTCTAATAATTTTGTCTTATTTGACAAGCGAAAAGGATTTAACGCATGCGACTGTTCACTTGGTCCCATAACAGGGGAATTCGGAAAAAGCACCTAGGTGGTTATTTTTACAACGACTTAGAAAAGTTGACAAATGTCAAAGTAAAGGATATCTTCCAAAATATACAACCTTCTGGATCTGGCCAGAATCTGAACTAGGGAAGAAAAGTAGTCGAATCTTCAGCTCCAAAACCAATGAAAAGTCTGGTGCCGGCTTTTTCGTGAAGTTAAATTATCGTCAGTTTTCCAAGGGAAACTTTTGCGGTCCTAATGGCCACGAACTATATTTTGAAGAACAGGTGGAAGGGGCGAAGTATTTGTGTCACTACAGACAGCCAAGCAACTCAATCATTTAACTACTTTCAGGATCTTTTAGGAATGCAGGTAGGTAGAAAGGCTGCTAGTGAAGTCACCAACACACTTAGACGATAATGGTCCATTGTGATATCCATAGTCAGGCTCCTACCACTCCAGTGATAATGCCGTTAATTTCATCCCAATGGCAAATGGTGAATTGCCCCGATAAAAGCAGGAACTTAACCAACTGCGCCATACAGTTTTCATGGAATGCAAGTCTTCTCAGAATTTAATCGGTAGTCAAAATTGACTAATACTCATCAGGCACCGCTGTAATCGCGGGAAGTAAAATCGTCGATGGACGTCTTAAGCAAGGAGGAGAGGAGACACTCTCAGGACCTGAAACTGCGCTGGCATTACCTGCGTGAGTGGTTAGGTGTTCTATCGATGGTTGGGAATTCAGAGAGCTGTGGTGGTGGACATGGCAGGATTCTCCAGGATGCAGACAGACCAAGCGCATGCTCCCTAATGTCTGTTAGAAATCCGGAGCGATCTTATCTCTTTCTCGATATACCAGAAGATAATGCCTTTGTGCGGGATAGTGGCAGCACAATTGACCCAAACTGGGCTATAAGTGAATTTTAAGCTGTTTTGAACCTGGGAAGGATTCATGGTTTCACCTGAACCTAGCTTTGTGGTTTGGTGAAACGAAACATGGGACCATGACCGGTCCAAGCCAAAGTCTTGGCAGTTCATTTTTGAAAATTAACTTTAGTGGCTTTGCTTCGAACTAAATTCTTGTGTGTAAATATATGTAATTTATATTATTAGAAAATAATTGCGTTCATACAGCTTTTAGAAATACGCAGGAAGCTGATTGGGGGAACTAACATTTGAAGAAATTTTTGGTTTTTAAGTTTTTGGCTTTACAATCCGCCCCGAAGCGCTGAGCGCCGTGTGTATTTGCACATATGGTTGGTCCGGCCCTGCATGGGAGTCAATGTTTAATTCTCTGAATGTTCTAAAAGCTGTGGTTCATTGAATAGAAATAACAGTTAGAAGGCCACTACCCCTAGGTGTTGCGGCACGCAACTGGTAGCAACCATTTGGTTGCAAAAGTTCAGCGCTTCTGGACATTTAGGTGCCTCACGACGTCATTTCTATAAGCCTAAAGAAAAATTACTTGAACCTGACCTTAGATTCGATGAGCCACGAAACCACCAACTTGCCGTCGTATTCTTCCTCGACACTGAAACTTCCCGCTTAGCCTGGCGTGAAGATAAGACGACATAATTGAAGAAGACGTAAATGACGGAGGTAAACTTTTGGTATCTGGCTTATTATCTGTTGAGTACATAGTCAATAATTATACGTAGAGTAAAAAAGGTAGTAAACACTCAACACTTGTGTTGTTTGGACGCCAAATCCGTCGACTACACTTACTCGGGTACATCTAGCGCATGAACACTAATGCAAGAATGGTCTACGATTTTGAGACGATTCGAGAAGGAGACGAAGACCGAGACTCCGGACCAAGTGATCGCGGACGCAAGCCTCCTTGTAATGATTGGAAGAAGAGTGTCCAGATACCTCAAGGATGGAAAGCAGCTATCTGGGTCGCAAGTTTGATACCAGTTTTTGGCAAAAACGAATGCAATAACTTATTAGCGCTCAGACATCCGGTCGCAGGTTTGATACCACATCTTTGTGAAAACGAATGCAACATAAGTAAGTTGTCTGTACACAGTCTAACATTGTAAGTACACAGTCTGTCCCATTTCCGAAGAGACTGGCTTAAATTGACAGCCTATTGCATTTTACTTTCTTTTTTTTCTCATTGCATTAGTTCCTTTGATGTATGGCATGATATCCGGAATAACCTTCAGGAAGCAGATAGAAAATTCAAGGATTTGGGAAAGATGTGTATAACTTGATATTTTCTTTTTTCAAACCGTGCCTCTGCATCCTTTCTATGTAGAGTATGAGTCTCTACCACTGTTTCGAAATATATATGCTCCATAAATTGTATTCAACATTCAGACACTAAGCTTGAAACTGACCAGGCACTTCAGACAAATGTCCCAGTGCTCTGCATTTAACCAGGATTTATATTACATTTACAACACTACAATTGTCTAACAAATGCAGTCAGCTTGCCAAAATTCAACGACAAATCATTCGTCATTCAGTTAGATTGCCGTTGAAAGTGAATTAGCAAAATACAAACTTTTTCCATTTGCCCCTATCTTCGTAGGACAATAAAACACTTTAAGTACTCTAATACATAACCACCCACCCTCAAGTGCGTTGCCAAAAACCATAAAATCATACTGATGTAAGATCTAAAAAGAACACATCATACAATTGAAAACACAAATTGTTTCTTTTCTCTTTACAAATCAACACAACATTTTGAGGGGGAATCGAGAGGGGAGTGGGAAGATACACAAAATGAAAAAAAAGAAATAAGAATACGATACAAACAAACGAAAAATGAAAAGTTTACAGAAAACAAAATGAGAATACAAAATAAATGAACACAAGAAACCAAAAATCTATAATGAGTATAAAGTTTTGTAATTTTTTTTTTTTTAATGTGTCCAGAGTGACTCACCTCCCTGATCATCAAGGGCTACCAGGGTGCGAATCCCGGCTTCCTTGCTCTGTGATGCGGCACAACGAATAATTAGTAAAAGTGTGTCATTTTGTGTATATTTTAAAAAGTTTCAAAAATTAAATAAAAAAATTACAAATAAAAATGTAGTATAGTATTTTTTGCATTATCTTTTTTTTTTTTTTCAAAAAGGTTTGTGTTATATTCATTCTTTAAATTTTATACAAAAAATATATTTTTTTCTGATGGAGTTTTGTTTATATTTGGTCTATTCATTGTTGACTAGGGTAAGTAATGGGGGGAAAAAAGTGATTTATATAATATATGTTTTAATATATAGAAAAATGTATAATGTATACATGTTTAAAATTTATTCATATTTTATTTATAATGTTTATTTAAATTTCATGTTCAATATGCTGTCGTTTCGTTTCAGTATTTTATATATATATATTTTTTTTGCACCTAAAAGTATATGAATGGATAATATATAAAGTAGATTTATTTCAGTTAAAATATGTTGGTTGGTTTCTATTAATTTTTTTTTTTTTTTTGCTAAAATTTATCTGCTGCAACTGATGAGGTCGATATTTGCTTTTTTTTTGTTTTTGTATTCTGCTTGAAAATTAAGTATTTAACTCAAATAAATAAATTAACATAAATTAAGAAACAAAAAATTAAAAAAAAGTAAGAAAAACCGAAACTAAAAGAAAAATATTTTTTTTCTTGATGTTGGTTTTGTTGGGTATATATTTTAGCTGTTGAATATTATTTTTCTGCTGCACGTATTTGTATTCTGTTGACGTATCTGTTGATATATTTATCCTTAAGGTTTTTTTTCGAAATAAACAAAATCAAATAAATCAAGTTGTTGTTTAACATAAGAAAATCAAGAAACTAAAAGAAGATGTAATATATTTTTGACAACAAACTATGTAAAGGAATTACAATATCAACGAAATCACAGAAAAATGCAGTGGATCAGTGTTTTGTTTGTAGCACCACAAAGATATACGGTCAAATAAAATATACATAAAATGTACTATATAAAAAATAATGAATTAAGTGATACGCAACAATGTACACGTAAACGCTTTGTCGTTTTATTGGTAATTTTCATAAATCTGTTTAGAAACTTGAGGTATTTTTGTTTTTATATATGTACGCCTATCAATCGTCGCATGAATTAATTCTTTTCATCGCACATAATTATCTGAATGATTTCCATCGTTGAATAAATTATAATTCTATTTTCCTAGTCCTGAACTAAGAATGCAAATCTACGCCACTATTAGGGGGTGTTCACGGCTATGGATGATGTCTGTTAATACATATTCTAAATTAGCAGTAAATGAAGTATTAAATGAAATGTTTGAGGACTGGATCCTTCCAATGAGATTCCAATGATTCCTTCCAAACGATTAGCAGTAAAGAAAGAAATAATTAAATTATGCACTTGAGTGGAAGTTAAGATTTTCCAAATCTGTGATGATTTTGAAAATGTGATGACAATTTCAAAATGCAGCAGTTTATCAAGTCTGTCTTTTAAAAGTTATATTTATTCAATTTCACAAGGTTCGTGTGAGAAACAAACGCTGTCTATCGCCAACCAAATGATGCTGGCGTCAAACTTCCTTTAAAGTCTATAACACTTTCATAAATTATTACTTTGGCCAAAGCAAGTTTTCGACGCGTGCAAATGACGCATATCCTCACGTAATGCGAAGCAATCAAGCAAAAAACAAATTACAAATTCGACGATTCCAGGTGAAGAAAGTTTATTGGTCAATAAAACATTCAAAAGTCTTATCATTTTCTCAACTTAGTATTTATGTCCATGCTTATTTTTCCGATATTTTGTGGGTAGGTTTCGAAGGAGAACTTAAAGAGCAGCTTTAAGATTGTGGCGGAAAATAAAAAAAAAGGGAAGAATCAACATTAAAGAAACCAATCCTATTTTATTCTCGTTTTGTCACCATGTCCTTTATGACCCAAACGAAAGTGTGGGCCTTGAAACCTTTGTAAATCGGACAGAAGAAAGCATAATGCTAAATAAGTTGACCCCGATGAAGGTAAGCATTCAAGGACTTTATCACGAAATCATTTGAAATGGGCGATGTCATGGTACTTGGGCATCTAGGCTCGTGGTGGAGACCGTAAATCATTGCGACAGATGGAAGACAACAATGGAAAAAAAAACTTCACATGTGCGGACTCCCACAAGGGATTGCTTGTGAAATGAAACGTGTCACACTTGGTGTGAGAAAATTATGTATCATAAACTGTATCCTAAAACACACGTTGTCAACAGAAACATTGCAGAATTAAGTGGAGTCTCTTTCAAGTGGGGATAAATCTAAGAGTGGAAGAAGTTGAGACAGGGGATTTATTAAAAATGTCTATCCCAGTAAAACGAAGAAAGGAAAGTGTTCATATAATCACTGAGCCAAGCGAACCAGATGATTTGATTTAACTCATTCAGTCACAAACGAGGCTCAAACTTGGAGCTAGAGTTCACAATAAAATTCTGGTTACATCGACTATCCATTCGAAGAACTGCTTAGTGTTTATAATTAAAATTACGAAATGAGTAGTTCATCGATTTCAGTTCATCAGAATGTCTGAATAAAAATTTGGGAAACGATTTGAATCGGTCTGTGCATGCGTAACATAAATAACAATTTTGATTGGAATTTTAGGCACGTTCCCAGAAGCACTTGAAAATTGTTTATGATCATGATACTTTTCGTTCAATTCAGACAAAAGCTCAAGGAAATCTAGATTCAATTCTAATTCGGTATTTATATATTCTCTGGGCGGATTGTGAGTAAGTCCTTTGTTGAACTGAAAATCCAGAAAACCCAGTCTCTGACAAGACTGTACAAGTCAGGAAGAGCTTATTTATCTTCGCCATTCAGAACGAAATTCGAACCTGATAGTTTCCTCCACTCATGAGATGAAAACAGTAGATCATGCTGAAGATGCTGTTATGGCCTTTGAAGCTCCCTGGAAAAGTATATTTGACTTCTACGCCATCGGATGGGTCTTTCAATTTTATTATAAAAAAAAGATTCGGAAGAACTGAAATAAGATAGACTGTTTGGTGAATACCCTCGGCTAAAAATGGCATAACAAGTTTTATTTTTCAGTTGAATTTGCACCATGTAAAAAATTTCAGTCAATCAGACCAAAAACAACTTAAAAATTAATTTTCGAATTGTGACAAATACAGAGGTAGTCTTGTAGATTTATGAGATATAGCAATTCCGCAGACATAAGCTCAGCCTCAGACAACGGAGTAATGGCCGCCGACGAAAGCTAACTTGGCGTGCGGAAATGAAGGCAGCTGGCTATAGATTTTACAAGATGAAGAGCATTGTTGGGTGATGCTCAGGTACATCCCTTACTGAAGAGTTATCACAAGAAGTCACGCTAAAGGTGTCGTCATTATACATATTGACGTTTTCGTTTTAACTTTGAACTTATTCAATTAGTTTATAGAATAAATCCTGTGATTTTTTGTACGATTTTGAAAATGGATTTACCAAACGGCATGGGATCAATGCACTGAACACTATTGGTGATGAAACACCATCCATTCGTCCGTGGTTTGCTATTTAAACCATAGTCGTCAATATTCAATTGATCTGCCAATAAGACACTGACATTGTGCACGAACTGCTTATGCGAAATCGCCAAATGACCCAACGTGAAAATCAGTCATCGCCGGGCATTAGTTAAATTCATACGGAGTTCCATGACCACAAAGAAATGTTAATCAAGTACCTCCAATGTTAGGGAAAAAGGAAAAATCAAGAATCGATTCGTTTGCGTCTGAACCAGTCGATTTTATGCGTCTTCCAATCCGAGCCATACATAAACCAGCCTGCTATTAGGGCAACACAGAAAAATCAATTCCAGCCATTGCTTGTCAGAAAGCTTTGTAGAAGTAATAAAGAACTATCCGGGAACAGCTAATGTTTCCAAGATCAACTGACGATAGCTCATCTGAAGCAAGCAACGTATTTATGTTTTTGCACACATAAAATATGGAATCTCGCAACCATTACATAGTATACATGGAAAGATGGTTATAAAGTGTTTTCCAATAAGGACTTGACAACTTTTTTTTTAAATAAAACCGCTTGAAATACAATCAAAACATTTATGAATGGAACTCGACTTCGTTCCTATGGCAACCGCGGGCATGTTTGCAGAGGTCATTTCGTTGGACCCAATTCTCAACGACTCGGCCACACGTTTCGGCTGAAACGGCCGGTATTTCGCATTCCATGTTAGCTCTGAGTTTTTCCAACGTCGTCGGCTTGGCATAAACCAATGACTTAACGGAACCCCACAGAAAATAGTCAAGCGGCTTTAAATCGCATGAGACGGTCAATCGACTGGTCCATTTCTTGAAATAACACGCTCATCATACTTACTCTTTAATAAATCGATTGTAACGTGTTCAGTGTGGCCATCCTGTTGAAACCACATGTCGTCCAAGTCCATATCTTCCAATTCGGGCCAAGAATAATCGGTAATCATGGCGCGATAACGCTGACCATTCACAGTAACGTGACGATCGTTATCGTCGATGAAAAAATATGGTCCAATAACGTCGCCGGCATGCAAACCAATCCAAGCAGTTATTTCATGTGGTGATTTATGAAGCACATGTGAATTTTCACCGGACCAATAACGCATATTTTACTTATTGACAAACCCATTGAGCGAAAAATTAGCTTCGCCGAAAATTTGAGTTAACGCTCTTAATGCTGCGGTCACCGACTTCGAATTTCGGTGGGAAGTTTTTATAATTTGCGGACGTTGCTCGTTTGTGTACTTTACCATGAAAATATTGAGTTTACTGAATAAATTGACAGTGACAGTTTATTGATTAGTGAAAGAGTGCGTTCACAACTTAAATTCAAAGTTGTCAAGTCCCTATTGGAAAACCCTTTATTTGGTGGAAGTAGCGCAGTCATGGAGTACAGTGAACAACTGTAACCTGGGCTCTCATCGCGTAACTTTTCAGACGACTATCGACAATGATTTGCTTCATGTAAGACCATCATTATCGTCTCGCCTATCGTTACAGTTTGAGTGCTCTGAAAATAATAACTCTAACGTAAAAATGACATCTGTGCTCTAATTCCTCTCAAATTTCACGAACACATTCTCATTTCAGTTTGCGAACTGAACTAATACAAATGCGACCTAACACTCTTAAAATGTTTCAAAAGTGTAGAACAAGATACATATGTATACACAATTTGTTCTCATTCAATAGACGATACTGAAATAGGTATCGCCAAAAATCAGTCGTCGAGACGATAGTTAATGACAGTTTTCAGTCTACGCGAAGCAGGCAAAACGCTAGCTCTTAGACGTTATATTTTTTGTATGCTTAAATGAAGCGAAACTATCGTCGAAACGATAGCGGGAGACGAGTGTCGCCTTTAGAGCCCTGGTGAAGTGTCAACAACTGATACAATTGAATCGTATATTGAAACCGGAATATTCCCAAGGATATGCATCAGTTATGTATCATTATGTCCATGGACGTGCACATGTTGCAAGCTGATTGAAAACCAAACTACAAAATATTTAATGGGATCTGCTTCCCAGTCTATCTCTCTTTCGATTACTTATTTGATAGACACAGTACGGAGATTTGAAACAGCACTTTAATTTGCTAGAAAAAGTGATACAATTTTTGTTGAATGTATAGAATCAAAAGATGACCAGTGGTATTGGCGCGGCATACATCAGCTAGAAAGATGGGAAAAGGCCAAAACCAACGGTAGCCAATACTTTCATCACTGAATTCATTCATTTCGTGATTAAAGATTTTAGGAAACAAATTAAAATTTCATATTAACATTCGATGGAATACTGCATTGAATTCCACTCAACTGATACTTGAGACAATCAACGAAGATGTCAAACCCATTGTAATTGTTACAATTATGCAGAACAGACAAATCCAAGAAATGAAAATCACTTCAATTACCATCGGCTGCACATAATAATGAACATTTTACTTTCAGTCTTTGCAGGGACAGTTTCCAAGTAATAACTTGTAATAAATACAACAACGCATAGGATTTTTAATTAATTTTAAAACTGTTTAAAAATGAAGACTGCGACTGTTTACTGAAACCTGTTGCGTATTCTATTTTGTGCCGATTACTAATGTGAGCTCTTTAGCTCTTCATAATTTTTATAACTTGGAACTTCGTGGTACAAGCGTATAATGAATATGATAGAGACTGCAAGACAATTGCAAGAAGCATGGCCAGAATCATCGAATATGAAAGCTTTAGGAGTTAATTGACCCCTAATATGAAAGGTTAGACAATTCGAAAAAATAAAATAAGGACCCACAGATTATTTAACCCAAATTTGAACCGGTCTTTCCAAAAATCTAGTACGTTCTAAACCCGTACATCGTGCATAGTTTGGTTGGAATGCTTGCAACGATAGATATGCATTCGATCGTAGATTCACTTAGACATCGGATTTATGAGCATCGAATCCGGGCTTTGTAATTCAACAAGAGGAATATGATCGAGGGTAGAAGACATTTTGGTCTTGTCACCTGGAAGTAGCATTCCTGGAAATACTTCGATTGATTGTTCACATGATACGTAAATTCGTTAAAAAATATATCAGGGAACTCATCGTGGATTTTTCAGACGACTATGGTTTTAACTATGATTCAAATGATATCGTCTATGATTTGCTCCGTGTAAGTCCATCACTATCCACTCGCCTATCGTTTATTTTGCATACAGTTTGAGTGCCTTGAGAACAATAACTATCACGTACAAATGGGACCTTTGAAGATTCTGATTACAGTTTGCGCCCACAACTAATGCAAATGTGTATTATCGCTCTGAAATCGTCGAAGTTTAGAACTACATTTATGTAGGTAACGATAGCTATCGTCAAAAATCTCTCGTCATGACGATAGTAATAGACAGTTAGTATTTTATGTGAAGCAGGTTAAATCGTATCTTTCAGTCGCTATCGTTTCATGTTTACATGAAGCAAAACTATCGTCGAAACGATAACGCCAGACGATTGTCGTCATACACGACTGGAGCTCAGGATAATCGACCTTTTAGTGAAAATCAACTTTCCCCGAAAGCCTTTATAAATAACAGATCAGGCAAAATAAGACATGGTCCTTAGGAAGAGAGAGCAAACAAAAAATCGAGTATGCCTGCATAAGTTTGTGAAAAATTAATTACATGTATGCAAAAAGGGACGTCCAATGAATTCTGTCTCAAGAGATATTCCATTCAGTATCTGGGAAATAGCAGCTGCCAACTCATCAATCCCCAAAATCTGTACGACAACTAAGGCGTCTCATGCTAACATAGTCGTTCTGATTTAAAAATAAAGATTTTTCATAACTAAACAAAAAAAATGCACATTACGCAAGAATAAGACATTCTAAATACATCCAAAGCAAAAGCGCACATGTACAAAAAATGCAACCAAGTGTAATAAGTCCTAGACATACATATCAACGCCCTCTCTGCTTTCCCTCGAATAGTCCTTCACAAATAGCAAGCCAGGACGGTTCGGGTGATAAGGTTCACCCGCCGACATCCTCACCCAAACAGCATGCATCTATTTGTGCTCCGGAATACGTACGTATGCACATATCTGTTTCTATAGCTAGGACTATCTGCTTGCAACTCACGTAACAATTGTGGCTGATATTCTTATGCTCTGGGCCAGCAGCGTGGAGACAAAAGCTATTTCACTGCACCGCCCGACCGGCCGGAGAAAATCGATAACGTAAACAACACTCTCTGCTGTCGTCATAGTCAATGTCCCATCTCCTAGCCTACCTTGGTTGTAACCTCCCCGAAGGAATTTCGATTCAGTCTTGTAACCATGGTCAGTTTCTTAAGTGTTAAGTATCATGTAGCCTTGACTAATGGCATCGAGGCAATTAATCGAATCTCAAGCTTTACAAGTGATTACTTCGCAATAAAACGACAAATAACGTTTACAACATTTTTTTGGCTTTTTTTCAAATAGAAACAAAATAATGATCACGAAAACATCGAAAAAATAATGTATACACATAAACACAGATGTACAGATAAATATTATAGAAATCGATAACAGCACACATAGACCCATTGCGAAAGGATACAACAAAAGGAAACGAAAAACCAAAAGAACACATCAGATCCAAGGACACTTTGCCAGGCAACGGTTATTTGATTTAAGAAAAACAACAAAACTCAAAGACAACTAAATAAACGGGATAAAGTTACAAAATCAAGTGAAAAACAAGAAACAAACTGTTACAAAACAAATCTGATACAACATCGAACGAAAGATGCATCACACACTCGATATAAGATATGTATTCTTTTTTTTTAATTTTTGTCTAAGCTTGATTTAAAAAAAAAAAATAAAATTAATTTTATTCTGCAGTTGCAGTCTTATTCAGCGAACTTTCGTGTTTCCCTATCAAGGACGACCATTAGGTGGTTGTTTCACGTTTATTTGTGTGAGTGTGTGTGTAAATGACTGTGTAGGAGATGCAGACAAATAAAATACATGCAAGATTGGTATGTTTTGTTGCAGCACGAGAAAAATTGTGTAGTAGCATTTGATTTCTTCTTGACAAGTTGTTGGTTGGTGTCGTTTCGGGATGGAATGGAGTTCTCAGCTAAATATCAGATAAATTGCCTGTACCTGGTGATGACCTTAATCGCATTATGCAGAGGTAGCGCGTGCAAGGGGATTTATCGCATCATCACAAAGGTCAAATGAGGAATTGAATGGATTCCACGTGACTGACATTTTCAATTCAAAGGATGTCTGGTTATTGGGAAACCGCCCCGCACTGACGTTATATAGACGCGACTGCACAGAGATGCACGCTATAAACGAGCAACCCGCCTACAGCTAAATTTGAACTTTGTTATAAATAGTAGGTGTTGTGCAAGCTCATGGAGTCCTTGTTTAAAAGAATGGCTGTGTGGGTTCGCTTAATGCTTCCCACTATGCAAGCCTCCTACGCGCCAAATTGTAACGTGAGTCGGAGTGGTGATTGATTGATGGGGAATACAATCCTGCCGAGGATGAGGATGTCGGAATAGATTAAGGATGCATGCGATGCTCTTGATTTTGCTCTCAATGAGAAAAGAAAGAAATCTTACGTCAGATCAAATAATGCGAGGGAGGAACTCATTTTTCGATAAATATTTCTCATATGCACTCAGCTGCCATAAGGTTGTCACGTGCATCCAGAAGACAAAAGACTTCTTTAGACTCACACATAGTGCAAGTAAAACAGGGTGTACTTGACGTATTTGTCGAGGCGATGTGTGTTGTTGTCATCGTCATGGAATTTGTATGTTAAACAATAGAAGTGTACTAATTTAAAAACAAACTTAGTTCTTTGTACTGGCTTCGCAGAAATTTTCATAAATGTGAAGTTCTACTTGTGGATCGTAACACAGGAAATGAGGACACCTTGTTGAATTCTACATATGTAACTTGACAGTCTGTTAAGTTGAACAATAACTATAATAGCTGTACAGCAACATGAGTATGTTCAGGCATCAGACATCTGCGATAGTCAGAGGTAGAATAAAATGATGAGAGTATGTGTGATCTCGTAACAGAAAAAATCTATGTACATTTGAAGTACAGGTTACAAGTGAAGAAGGTGGCAAATCTAGTCTGGGTAACTGGCACCATCTAGCCAATGAAATACTAAATGACGAAGGTTTATGACGTAGGCGCACATGCAATCCATTTGTCCATCAACAGAATAAGGACACACAACTACTCGGTGCTAACATTTAAAATTCTGAATAATAATGAGGTTTTAGACAAGGCAACGCGCTGTCATGTGACTTGTTTAACATCATCCTGGAGAAGATCGTGCAAGACTCACACGCCAACCATAGAGGCACGATCTTCCAGAAGTCCGTACAACTGTTAGCATACGCGCATGACATTGGCGTGATTGGCCGAACACAGCGAGCCGTCAATGAGGCGTTTGCTGGCATTGAGACGGAAGAGGCTACCTCGGCTCCGCAGTAAATAGTGCAAACAACATCAGTACCGAGATGAAACGCAGAGTAACTCTTGCCAACCGCTGTTTCTATAGGCTCAAGAGACAATTGAGTAGTAGAGCCATCTCTCGAAGGACCAAGCTGACTTTATACAAGACCTTGATTATCCCAGTCCTGCTGTACGGCGCGGAGGCATGGACAATATCAAAAGCGGATGAGGAAGTCCTTGGTCTCTTCGAGAGAAAACCTCTGCGTGCTATCGTTGGTCCTGTTTGTGTTGACTGTTTCTGAAGGAGAAGATTCAACCAGGAACTGTACGGGCTGTACAGCGACATGAGTCTAGTCAGGCGTGTTCGGAGCCAACACCTAAGAGCAACTCAGCTCCAGCCCGAAGAGTCTTCGACTCCCAACCTGTGGGACGTAACAGAGGACGCCCGCGTTTAAGGTGGCGCACCCAGGTGGAGAAGGACCTCAACCAACTTGTCGTGCGACACTGGAGACAGCTAGCCAAAGACCGTGCTAGCTGAAGAGGCTTGTTGGTTGAGACCCAGGTCCACCTCGGACTGTAGCGCCAAAGCGACTTCGGAGGTATTATATGTTTATCTGCATCAGTCCGAATTCTAGTACAGGGTGTCTGATGAAACGCAATTCCATAAGAACGTTTTATTATTTCCTTTTCCTAAATAGATGACCAATTCTTTTTTTAATTTTCTGATTACGCCTTCCATCAGATGAATATAAGTTTGACAACTGCTCGAGGGCTTAACTACCAAAATCCCACAGTTCGAATGTAGCTGCTGCCATTCTAATCACTTCGGGCGACAAAGAATTTGTTTTTTTTTTTTAATGTATATCGGCATACAGTCAGAGTATTCTGAACGAAGATTTGTTTCTTTATAAGACTCAAATAATAAGCAAATTAAATTCTGCAGGCCGAAGTTTAACCATGTCGAACATTAAGTTGTCAGACTAAACCCTTTTTCTACTAAATAGCAATGTTACTGCTAATGTTACACTTGCTTCACCGGGTCATAAAGAAAACGTTTTCAGAACTTCTCTGCTATAATTCTAACATAATTCTTTCAAATCTGTGTGGATTCAGCAAGTTGAGGATAGTTCAAAAGCACAGCAGACTTTCAGCCATACTATAAATGATTTAAAAAATAAATGCATAATAAATTCATTTCACATTTAGATTTTCCCTCTTTCTAAGTGTCTTGGCAAATCCACTAGAAGACTCCACTGCCTAACTAAACCTGATTTAACTGTGAGTTTGTGACAGACCTAACTGCACTTGATTTATTTTGTATTATTATCTAGTAAAAAGGAAAACACTAAACTTTAATTATTACATCAATCTATAAAATGATTATTGTCTATGACTTTTCTTTTCTGTTTTTTACTCATTCGGCATTTAATTTCGAGAAGAAAGTAAAAAATCAACTGGATTGAATTGAAATTGAAAAAATCAACGGATTTGAACAGCTTGTAGCTATTGCAGCTTGTGTGAATTAAGGACAGGCGATTTCGAATGAATCTCACTATCGAATAAATTGCCAATTGTTAAAAATTGAATTCGATTGTCGATTTATTCGGTCTCATTAGAAAGGTGAGTTTAGGTAGGGGGGCTACTAGTGCATTCACCAGCCCACTTAGATCATATTGGTCCATTGTGATACCCCTAGTCGGACTACTACCACTGATTGACTTCTCCAGTGATAGTGCCGTTAATTTGATCCCAGCAGCAAATGGTGACTGAACGAGATTTGAAAACCAGATAAAAGCGTAATAATATTTATGGGACCGGGGACCACGCTAATCAGGGGCAGGCACTCTACCAACTGCGCCATCCAGTCGTGCCTCATTTGAAAATAATCGAATCGAATATTAGAATTTATTTTCAGTACCTATTGCATATTACGAAAAGGTGTTGCTCTAATAAGAAACTCTACCTACTAAAACTGGGACATTGGGAATGGAAATACAGTCAAACCTCTGTAAGTCGAACATCCCTCAGTTTTTTTATATTTCATACCAGTTTTCCCATATTTCATACTTCATACCTCGAACACTCCATAAGTCGAACAAAATATTTGCTCCCGTGCGTGACTATTGTCCTTATGGAGGTTCCACTGCATTCCTCACCACTCAGCTCTCACCCTTATAGTGAGAGGATTGCACTCTCACTCTCATAAATGTGAAGTTGAAATTGTAGTAGCGAAGTTATTGCGAATAAAAACAGAGCGAATTATTCGATTCGGCAATTGCCCATCGCTACTGTGAATTCGGGAAAGGGTTTTCGAACAGTTGAAAGTATTTATTTCATAAAAGCGGTTGTTTTTCGAACGCTATTTCAAATTAATACGTTTTACCACGAATAAGATCAATAGTTTGACAAAGTGCAGTGTGTTCTGAAGGTACATTCATATAAATGGAAACTGGATTTTTGTGTGGTCAAAAGTATGTCTCTTAACGAGAACTCAAGACAATGCAGCAATAGTGAGTTTTGTTCCTGGGCATAAAGATATTCCCGACAACTATGTACAATAATCATTGGATCAAAGGTTGAAAACATCTAGGTGTCACTAGAAACTAAAAGGGACTAAAATCACAGACCTAGCAATCAGGGGTACCCGTGAAAGATTAATAATTCTTAACACATGCCCACATTCGAAACAGGTATGGCCAAAAATACACTAACAAAGATATAAAGGAGTCCTTACGGGACATTGCGCAATGGGACAAACTGCATGACTAGGATAACCATACAACGACTTCCATAGCAGATGCATGGATGAAGAGAAGAGGAAATCCCCTCACATATCCTCTGTTACTGCCCTGCCAATTTTTTAATAAATTCTATAACTCATAAAAAACTTCATAAAATTGAATTTCAAATTAAATAAAAACAAATTACAGTACTTTTTCTAATTCTGCTAATCCGGTCTCTACTATAATCCACCGTATTTTGCTAGTCAGGATTTGTCATGCAGGCTGTTATAATCGCCGTCATTAAAAAATCTTTAACTCCACAGTTCGCCATCTTCCTACTCTCTCATGAAAACATATCAATTTATTTTATTCAATTTGTCCTCTCTGTACTTTTAATCCGTTGATGGTTGGGATTTTGTGGTGGCAGATTAGCTGATATATAATGAATTACAAAAAAAAAAAACTTGAATTTCTTAATGTAGCGAAATTTATCTGTCACGCTGTAATACACACATATACAGTATCGGACAAAACTAAACTGTCAATACTTTTCTTTTTGTATATTTGAACTATGGATTGGACTTTATCCGGTATATGGAAGCCAAATAATTATTGGTAAAAATGTACTGAAAATTCGGGGTGCTTTAGTTTTGTCCGGTACTGTGTACACTTTCATCAATTTTCTTCTTTGTTCAGTCTTTAAACTGGTGTGATTTCATTCAATTAAGCCGCAGATTGTTTTGAAACCTTTCGTTGTGTTGCGTTGCGTTTAAAGCCTTCCTCCTTCTTCATTTCTCATTCGCAGATTATGCCTCACATCTATTTCATAAACTGGATTATCTTCAACCAAGCATCTGTTAGTTTCCATTTATTCGTTAAAACTATACTAGCGAAATCAAATAATGCCCGACGCACGACGACTAAGGCTTCTCTGCTTCAGGGTTCATTAATAATTTACCTTTCAACTGGCACTGCTTACAACAATGAATAAAACATTCACTTCGTCAACACTCGCTTGTCTCCACTTTCTTATCGTCACATGAATATGTTATGACCTTAAACAGAGCTGAAACTTGAAGTTCTCCTTGATTAAAATTCGGTCAAAATGAAACCAGAAGATAGCTCAAAGCCAAGATTAAATCGCCATGCACGAGGTCCTCTTGAACTTCACAGAGCACGTGACAGAACGACAGTTCAACATCGCCCCACAGGTCTGACATTCAACTTTAAAAATAACAGTAAGGATAAAGAATGGAGTGACTGCTTTTAATTGCAAGCCCACTTTCCACATTCGTCCACGTGTGCGTGCGAGAGAAGACCCCCAAATGTCACGTCTGAACCCTGGCAAGTAAGGGCAAACAAAATAAAAAACAGCCATTGACATTGCGAGCAGCTCACCCTTGCCTTTGTCAATGCCTACCACCGAAGGGAGTTCTCCTCTGGTTTTCTTCTCTTTCCGCTATCGTGCAACAGGATGTTGTGTGGCATTTTTTTTTTTTAAAGAACGTGCTAATGATACTGACTCAGAATATAAAACCAATCAATAATCCCAAGGACACATTCGCATGTACGGCAGCAGCAGCTATTCGTATCGTTATCGTTAATTGGCTGAAAATTCTCGCTCTCCCCCCGACGGATTCGCATTCAAGCTGTGTCGTAAAAAATGTTTTAAGGGCTTCTTGATAATTAAGCTCCTGATGAAAGGAACAACAAAAGTTATTCTTATCAAAGTGGTCGATGTTGAACGAGAATCATTGACGGAGAATTTGAGGTATGTTCGGTGAATGGATATCGTTGGCCTAACAACTCAGGGCCAAATAAGGTATACAACCGCAACATTTTGGTTTTTGTTGAGGGTGGGCATTGGCAATGACGACGATAAGGGGCACCTGCTGATTTGTATTCAGGAGTATAGAAATACACAGCGTAATTTAGTGGGCAATGTTCGATGAATGGAAATTGGTGAGGCTGACGATGTGGGTGGATTTTGTGGAAGGTAGTGTTTTCATATGCCGTGGATTCCGCTTTATCGGGGCATCGCTTCATCATATACAGATTTGCAATTTTCCAAAAAGGCTAATCATGATCAGATTATGATTGACAGTCATAGGGTTTTTCTTACGGCCTATCACTCATTGAATATTCATTTTAATTCTTAAATAAGTAACCCAGCTGACCAGATGTACGCCGCGAGGGTTTTTTCTCATCGTCGTTTTGATGATACATTTTTAAATATTTTCTCCAGCAATGAAGTTAATTTTCCTGTTGGTCCATATGTTCCCAAACAAAACTGTCGCATTTGTGGACATCGAAAATGACAATGTAACTGTCCCCAGATCAGTCACTGTGTGGTATGCAATTAGGTCTGGTGGTGTCAATGGTCCTTCTTCGAAAATGAGGAAGATCGCTTACAATGCCATTAAGCCGAGATAAGACGTGGATGTGGAAGATGTCAGTTTTGAACAAGATGCTGTCAAATCTCATCATTATTTTCTGGACAAACTGGCCACAAGATCGTTTGATTAGTCGTCGTAGAATTTCTTTTTGTGGGGCTTTGCAAGGGATCCTAATGATGCACAGAAATTGCAAACTCTACACGCTTTGAAAACAAAAAATCGTCTTGCTATAGCCCATCTATTATCCAGAAGGTTTCGAAAAGTCTTCGATAACGAGCTCGTCAAAATTAAGTTCTGTAAGTACTTCTCTACAATGATACTATACTCGATTCAAAATCAGAAGATCAAAACAATATTTTGAAATACTGCTACATTTCCACGAAACGGAATCGCGAGATTTCATCACTGTGGCGTAGTGGTGGTAGTTTGGGTATCGAAACCTTTCGATTTCATTGAAAATCTCACAAACCAACAGCGGGAACTTCAGCTTATTTTGGTGTTAATTTTCTCATTTTATCTCCCTCTAATACTCATACTACTATTTTTTGGCAACTGACAGCTGTTTTGGGTGCCATTTAAAAATTGACAGCTAATGACATTTGGAATCACTTCAACACTTGAAAGAATATATATATATTGACGATGCCGTAAATATTCATCCAAGTCACCCGCCTTCGATTCGATGGGAATATAGTATAAAAATGTATTCGAGATTTAAATGATATGTGTGTTTTATTTATATTTATTTTCGGAACCAGAAAATGGGTGACTGTGAACAGATCCGGCTAGAAGCCTCTCAAAATATACTTTAATTCGAAACAACAAGGCTCGAATACAATGGCACACATTCGTTTAAGCGGACCGAAGTTATTGAGGATAAATTTGAGTCAGTCCGTAGGAAAGGAAATATATTTATTTTACATTCTGTGATCTCAGTACCTAAAAAATCAAGTAATTGTGAAATATTCGTTTCAACGCACAAATATAACTTTAATATTGTCAAAATGTGCATTTAATATCGACTCTAACAAAGCGATATTTTCCGCTTCCCTTGATTCTTTGGATACACGTAGTGCATCATTGTCTTGTTGAAAAATAAGCTCTTGTGGGAGCTGCTCCTCCAAAAAAAGACACAAGAAAATTCTTTGTACATTCTGGAATTCTTTTTGTGCAAAAAAAAAACAAATCAGGAGCTTTAAACTGTAGGCGAAATCTGCCCATAACATAACAACACCACCACAAAAATTACTCTTTCAGCAGGACACACTGTTTTTTGAGGATTATGCAAGTAGCAATCTAGACTGTTTTTTAAACATTTTTTATTTTGGACCTGATATCTAAAATTTTTGTGTGGCATTTTTAACATATAATTTTTTTTATTTTTTCATAAGTTTTTAAGAAATTGTGGACAAGTGTCTGCTCTTGTAACTTCTTTTGCTTTGTATCGGTTGGAAAGGTGGATGTGCTCTTGTGACTTTAGTTAACTCCTTACATTTAATCTGATCAATTTCTTCGGCTTTTTACCCAAAAAATAACGTGGTTGCGATCAAACGAATTTTTAACCCAAGAGCAAGCGATGCCTTATGCCACAACAAAGTAGGTGCAGATGTGCAATATTTCTTTCTTGAACAAACAAATAACGGACACGGATCCACATATTTTGGTAAAGACAGATGTGCGTACATTTTCTTCTTAAAAAATAATGACACTATTATAGAAAATTATCCAGTACGTAAGAATGTTCACCACTGACGTTGTGAATTAGGAACAATAAGGTGACACCAATTTCATCTAAATCGAATATTCAACATAAAGTATAGGTACAGGTTGTGGTCAGTATTGAAATTCCGTTAAATAAACGATCTTATTTGGGAATTATATTGAAACTGTATCGGAGTCTATGATTTCGATTGGTTGATCTTCTTAAAGCCTTGCTTTACGATTGCCCGAATATGTCACCAGTAAACAATTTAAAGCGTGTTTTTTTAGAGATTTAGTTTTAAAACTGGCAACACTGTTTCTACAGATTATCAATTTGACACAAAACTGTGATTAGTATAGATTAATGCCAGGAAAAATAATTTAGCAAAACCCTGATTCGGTTCGCCAAACTTATCCTGTCCTACGTCCGCTTTGCGATCGAGATAATGATGCATCTGAACCTCCTCGATGATCTCACACCTTTCGATTTCTTTCGTTGGGGGTATGTGAAGTCACGAGTCTCTGCTGAAAAACCAGAGGCGCTGGTTTGGAAGTGAACATTCGCCGTATGCTATAATACGCTCAAGTTACTCAACAAAGTTGTCGAAAACTTCATTCGATCTAGCCGTGGCGCGCACATTCCCGTAATCACATTTTGACACAAATGCACAAGAGTATTCATTAAATAAAGCTAATATAATAGACGTTAACATTATTTTCAAGTGTTTTACTCCAAATTGAATTTGTATGGCTGTAAAAAAAACACCCTCTGTGCATGCTGTGTCACTTTATGGTTACATTTCCGCCAGGAAATACAAAATATTCGTTGAATATAGATTGCAAAAGATCCGCCGAAATGGAAAAGAAATGACTTGTAACTCTGAAAAATTAAACATCCTCTCCCACCTACTGCCGGTAGATAGGCACGGAAGTGTTTTTCAGTTTGTGGTAGAATAAACAAAAAAATATACAAATAGCACAACCCTTTGACACACTCTATTTAGCACAGACAAAAGTCTAGGAATATAGATCCCATCATCACAACACTTGACACGACAGTTCAGCATTCAAGCGTATCCCTACATTCTCATCCCTTCTCTCCACCACTCAGTCTTGTCAACAAGAAATCAAATGTGAACTCTGTTTTAATTCGGCATGGATGTCAAGTGTTCACTTGCAACGTCTGTAAAACCCTATTCATAATCTACTCAAACCGATGGTTCTTTTGTTTTCCTTCATGTTTTCGATCAATCGACACAATGCTTGTTTATTGTGTTCTGTGTGTGATTTACTCTGTACAAAATAGTTATGATATATCGATTTACAAACAAAAAACCCATGGAAAATATATTAATGTATGTGTTTATGTCTAGAATACATAGCAGCACGTGCTCTATTTATATATATATATATATATATATGTATATTGTATACATGTACAATATTATAGGTTAAGTGTGAAAACAGAACATGCACGGACTATTTTCATTCAGAAATTTGATATTTTCGCAATTTCATACATTCGGGAATTGGCACGAATAACTTTTACGATTCACATTTCCTTGTTGCAGATTGCTTGCTGATGGGTTTTATTTGGTAATTAGCTGTTGCTTTGGATAATGTTGAGTTATTTATAAATGTATGTATGCTGATTTATTTATACTGAATCCATTGATTTTGTTTTGATTTTATGTTTTTTTATTTTTTTACAACATGCAATACAGATATAGTAAGTATGTTTATGTGTAGCGCGTTCTAGTATCTACGTAGGTCATTGCAAATGTATTCAGTTTTTCTTGAAAGTTAATTTTTGAGTCTTAAATAAAATTAACACATACAGTTATGTTTAGAACGAGGATAGAGAACAATTACATATTAATCTGTTATCCAATCTATTATTTTCAACGTAAAATTAATAATAAACGACTTTTAAGCAGTATTCACAAGCTATGTAACATTTTTAAACTTATTTCCGTCTAATTTTCGTGTTAAAAATGCAAACAATTTAATTTTTTCCTTAAACATATTTGTAAAATAAATTTAAGAAGGTGTACAACAAAAATATATGACTAAAGGTAGAAGCAATTTGTCGCAGAGTCTCTGCGTTTGAAAGATCATACTACAAATTGCAAGTAGTTCTCAGGTCGCCACTATTTATTGAGACATGTAAAGTAATATGTAATTCATATTAGAATACTGCGAATTGGTAACTTCGTAGGCTCTGACAGATCATTCACATGCTCTATTCCCAGAGAGGAACGGGTAGAATTTGAGAAAAGTCACACTTCACCGCGAATTTTTTTAAAGGCTCAAACGCATATAACCTCTTTCATGCATCGCGTATAATCAGCCCTAACGGGAGAGGAAGAGAGGCAGCAAATGTGGCTATATGTGGAATGCATCACGACGGATGAAGTTGGTCAACTTTTAATTTTTTCAAACTTTGACAGTTCCATTCCCACATTAACCATTTTATTGTGATGTCGCGAACTATGGATGGATTTCAACGAACGTATTCATTTGGCATCTCTTTGCAGTCCGGCACTTTTGTGTATTGTGTTTGACAGTTAAGGGCTATGCATATGAGCTCAATGCGAATCGCGAACTTCGCAAAATCTGACAATTCATTCATATGGAGTTTTCTCGTTCGCAGAGAGCAATGGGTACAATTTGGGCAAACACACACTTCAACGCGAATTTTTCGGTCGTGAATTTGTGGATCGCGTTTGCCTCTCTTGTGTATTGCGAATTCAGCTTGACAGTTCGCAAAGCTAATGATTGATGATTAAAATCGTTAATAAGGATACTTAAAATAATTTTAAAAATTATTGTTGAGATTTTAGTCGATAGAAAAGCTCGATAATTCAATGCATACCAAGAAGTATAACTTGTTGTTTAGAAAAAATGATTGCATTTGATTGTTCGCAGTAGAAGTTCGTTGCGCAAATTAAGAGCACTTAATTCGGAAGCAGGGTTGAAGCAAGTTTTCAAAGGACTCACAATCACTTCTGATAACTAACGGAAAATATCGTACCTAGTGAGAAATTCATTCTGCATCGTGTACACATGAATGGCGTCAACCCAAGCAGAAATAAGAGAACAAGGAAATACCCAACTTAGGCAAGAATACCCCTTGTCTAGGACTACGAAAAATGAGGGAGTACTGGAATTCCCTTGTATTTCACACATCACTTTACAAATTTCATGCATCCACCTTCCCCGGTTGGTAAAGGGTTTCAGCTGTTCACAACAGCGTACAAGTAATTACTCACACATTGTATGAAAAATGCTGTCAGATGAATTAAAGTGGCATGGGAGCTAGAATCTTGGATATCTCCTTTTCCCTTATTTCTGCACCGAACTGCGAACGGCGAACTTCAAAAACTCTGAATTTCAGTCGAGTGGAATTTTCTTTGTGGATCGTTTCTTAAGTTTGACAAGTTTGCAAGGAAACGATTATTTCGGAGAGAAAATATTTAATTCCATTAATTTTCAAATTATCTTTTGATTTCAACTCCGAAGCTGTCGAAGCCGTATGTATGACATCACAACAGAGGACACCCGCGTAAAAGGTGGTGTACCCAGAAAAAGCGCCTCAACCAACTTGGCAGCCAGAGATCGCGCTGGATGGATATGCTAGTAGTTGAAGGTCAGGTTAACCTCCGACTGTAGCGCCAATTAAAGAAGATGAAACTAGCTTTTGTAGATATTGTTTTCGGTAAAACTAAAACATTTTTCATCTATTTGGTTGAATATTAGTTATTTTTTAAAATTTGCGGTCGGATTTCGCAACTCATGGTACACCATGTTAAGTTACTAATTAACGAAAATGAGGGAAGTGGTCATTGAAGGCCATTCATAATGAATAACAACAAGTAGAATCATTTGCGTAAAGGGGCGTGTTCTTAGAACAGGTGTATTTTAGCCGCTCCTTTGTTAAGGCTGGTCCAATTATAATGTACGATGTTAATTGTGATTTACACCTTAACGTCAAGTTTTCTTAATTTGACATTTCTTTGTTTCAGTGTGTGACAAATTCGACCATGGAGAGGAACACAATTGAGCAGCGCGTTAAGATTGTTGAAGCCTTTTACGAAAATGAGCGTTCAAATCAAAATGTATTTCTTGCACTTCGTCATTTTGCGGCGTCTTCGAAAATGAGGTCAGCCAAACAGTTACCGTGGATGGTGTTCACTATCGCGATTTGATAACGGACTTCTTGTGGCCAGAAAATTAGGATATGGACCTGGACGACATGTGCTTCCAACGGGATGGTGCCACTTGCCACATAGCCACCGAAACAAAGGCTCTTTTGCGCGAGAAATTCAATAGCTGTGTTATCTCACGTCTGGATAGCGTCGTTAATTTGCCGCCACGTTGAACTTCTTTCTTTCCAAGAACAATTCAAGAGCTAAAGGATGAGACAATTCGGCAAATTAACGACATTGAATCTCAATTATGTGTCAGAGTCACTGAAAATATGGACCATCGGCATTTAACCTATATTTTGTTTCACACATAATTGCCATAGATTGAATTGAATTGAAGATTTTGGGGAGTGTCATACAACACTTGTACTGCGGCCATAAAAATCTATTGTACCCCCCTTCATTTGGTCTAGGCCTTAAGTGCTGTCTTTAGAAATTTGACATTTTTCCTAGAGGGGATTTCTCTCCCTGTTACAAGCGTTGTGTTTACCGTTTTAAATCTTTCACAGCCAAGGCTTGGGCAGTCGATTATTAAAATGTCATAGATCCTTCTATAATAATAGAAAATATTAAGATAATTCTCTGAAAACTGTTATGTTTTATTTACAATTATTAATATTCAAATCGTACGTTTTCGTTGGATCACCCTTTATTACTTGTTTTGATAGACAACGATATCGCCAAAGCAGCATTGTATTTTAGATAGTATGCTCAAGTTGGCTTTAGTCCTCATTCCTACATTGTCAATAACAGTCGTAAATCGAAACCAATGACTTGAAATTTCTTTCTTAGGCAAGGACACAGACATGATATAATAATGAATCTTTCTTTTAAAGAAGAGATTAAAATCAAACACAAGACACACGAACGTGTATATTTTCTTTTTTTTTACGACAGCTCTTTAAGTCATTATCTGTTATATGATAAACGCTGGTTTTGTGCCAGCTATTGTTCTTGCACAATAGAAGTAAACTGTCAATGTATCCCAATTCAAACGAACGTGAATAATGTAATTCATATTTTATTTACATATCAAATCGAATCGAGTTCACAAATTTGTCGACATGTTCTAATTATTCAATCTCGAACAAGGCATACAGCAAGTCGGCGAATAGTTCCATAGTAAGCAAGTAAGTTCTCTTTTGTCTGAAGTAAATTGACAACAAACTAAATCTACCTAATATGTCCTGCAGTCAAGATTATCAATCGCCAAATTTTTTATAGGACATGCAACAAATTGCACCCATCAAACATTACATTGTTTTGAATATAACTTTATATATTTTTATCAGTATATTAATTAGCTTGTGAATATTACTTTCAATCGCTTAGTAATCATATTTAAAAATTATAAAAATCGTAAATTTAGCATTTCTGT
Source organism: Eristalis intricaria (assembly GCA_964034865.1). Lineage (NCBI taxonomy): Eukaryota > Metazoa > Arthropoda > Insecta > Diptera > Syrphidae > Eristalis > Eristalis intricaria. The sequence continues at coordinate 134,786,073 of OZ035873.1, forward strand.
TTCCTTGTAATAAATTTTGCAAAATTAAGACGAAAAACATAAAAGCTATGCTTAACAAACTCAAGAATATATATTTAAATATATAAATATGTATATGATAAATGTTTAAACAAATAGGTCTGTTTCTATCGAGAAATAAATCAAACAACCAAAATCAAACCACACAAAAACCGAACATAATAAAATAAACCTTTTTCGTTTTGATTCTTTGCTACACTGCGTTACACTGTCCACAGCAAATTGAATTGAATTTATTTGAACTCAATATACATGGATATACGTATAAGAATATTTTGACTCTAGCTAAACAGACAAATGTCAGGTACAAAAACAGTTAACACATTAACGGCGCTGCATTATTTTTGCAGCGAATATTTAAAATCTAAAAGGATGATTAATCAACAAACATTACAAGTTACTTGGATTTATTTTCTCTTCTATTTATTTTTACACAGCATTCATTGCCTGGGCATCTTACATTTTTGTTTGTTCTTTTTCAAAATATACTTTCTTCAGTCCGAGGAACATTATTATATTTTTTTTTTCTTTTTGCTTTCTTTAAGATTTTTTTAATACTTGTGTTTGTTTTTTGTTTTTTTTTATAAATATTTAAATGAATGAAGATTGCTTGGAATGGAAGGACTTACCTCTTCGCAGAGAGCAAGCATACGCCGGGTACTTTCCAAGGACTGAAATTATTAAATTATGTTTTATGAAGTTTGCTGTTAAGTGCGCGTCTATACGTACATCATCGGTGACGGTTTGTGCCTTCAATTGAAGCTCCTCCAATTCTGTTTTGGGCACTGCTGGTGCTGGGGCATCTTCAGGTTCTGCAGACGGCATTCTGTAATGGCGGAAAAGAAAGAGGGAGAAAGTGTTACATACATAATTAATAATACAATTCAAATATTTAATGTTCACTTAATGACTAATGATTAACCTCTGGTTGATTAAACTTTACATATTGTAAATACAAAGACAGTATTATACTTTTCAAATAATAGTTGGTTTGACATATATAATCTGGGTTATTTGATAGACAGAGTATTGTTAGTGACTCGAGAAAGGTGGAGCTGTGAAATAACAATTCGTTTGTGTACGGTTCTGATTCATGGAAATTAATTGTCTTATGCGAAATGGATTTGTATAGCTGTGAAATGACGAAAGAAGACTTGACCTAATGTACAACACAGACAATAAATATTTTGAAGTAGAAATACTTTCCTTCCATATTATTCACAACTGATAAATTAAAACCGATACTGCAACAGTATCCTCATCACCTTTTTGCCGCTTTTAAATAATATACATTTTCAAAAACAGCAAACTCCTTGCAGTTTTCATGCCAATGTCGACAGGGTAAAATAACTCGTAGTCTCCACTGGACATGAACCATGCCCGGTGCAAAAATTGGAGGCACTTAAATCCATGTCCACACAAGCACCGTGTCGGAGAATCTCGATTTTACGACATGGGGTGAGCTCTGTTCAAAAGTTGGACATAAGATTTGACGTTTTCGTATACGTGGAAGATTTTGTTTGAATGGTGAAAAATGAGAGGGATATAGAGTAGAAGTGCTAGTGAATGCACTTTTTTTGTGTAATCTACTTCGTTGATTGGTGGTTGGTTGCCCGCTTCTTGATGTTGACTCTCACGCAGCGATTTAATGCAATTTAAAATTTTTTATTGAACATACAAATTATTTTTATTATTGAGATACAAACTAAACGTTAGGGTGTTGGCTCAACAATAAGGGCCCAACTGATGTACATTCTTTAATTCAACATTTGGTATTATAGTCAGTTGATTGTTTATTTTGTATGACCTTCAATGTCTAGTGCTTACATCGGTTTGTTAAAATCCGTGTGGTGGTGTGGTATGGTGCCCAATTTAGCCTCGATGTTGGTTGCTATCGCTGCTCTGGTAGAATCCATGCAGCTCCTTGTTCGACGTCTTTGAAAAGTTCTGCTGAGTTTAGCAGATTTAGCGTGTTGAGATAGCGTTGTCCGAGGATTGTGTTTCTCCAGTTCTTGATTTCCTCATTAGGATGGTTGTTGATGTCTAGTAGCTGCTTTTTGAACAGTTTTGGGAGGATGATGAGTGCTTGGTCGTAAAGGTAACTCTCTCACAGCCAATGTTAAAGTGAAGCGACATGGTGTATCTTGACCACGAAAAGAAAGATCGCGGATGGGTGTTCAGTTTGTGGTTGTGATATTGGAGAGCAATATGTCCAGTGGAGACGGTGTCTAACGTCATCACCCATTTTTTGAAAGTCTCTTATTCAAATGTCCGCCAATAATTTGGATTTTGAAATATCAAGCTTATGCCTTCATAGTGAAAAGAGGCCATACAAATTGAACGTACCTTCAATAAAATAAAAAATCTAAGGATAGCCACGAAGTAAATCGTGAATGGTTTTGTGTGTAATTAACTCATGCCTCCCATAATCCATGGTGGACATAAAATATTCATGGCATGACGGTGATTTCAGCTTAATAAATACTTGGAAAAGTGATTTTTACACCATTTTTGTGTGACATTTTAACGGCATAATATTTTAATTTTTAATATACAAAAAACAGTTGTTAGAAATAGTACTACGTGAAACTCGTTAACGCCATTGAGGATTTCGTAAGCTCATCATTCACGCATTTGTAATGCCGCATACACTTCTCCGCCTAAGGTTGTTATTTTTGAGGGTATATTACACCGCGACACTTAGACCTATTGTGGCCCTTTTTCATATTTTTGCTATTTTAAGAGTTCTCCTCACATGCAAGTTTTTTCAGAGTTGCGTTGAGGGAAGAGAAGAAGAAGAGTATTCTCTCTAAGCCAGTTCCCTTTGGGAATCTGAGAGTGTTAGATTAGTGACTCCATTTCTTCCTCTGATAGCAAGGTATACCTGTCTTTAGTGGGCTAGTGCCTTACAAAATCCCAGTACAGTTTTCTGGGATTTCATTAGATTCTCAACAGAATCTGTAGAGACCTTCTTCTGTTGCCCCTAGTTTCCTAAGGTGGTCTACAGTGTCCTCTTAGGATACGGAGGGTCTTCTTGCTCATCTTTACACACGCCTCAAACCTCATTCGGTTATAGTGACCCAAGAGTTTCTTGACCTGTTTCGCGGTTCCTGCTTTCTAGTTCTCTGAATTCTTCTCTGAGGACATGGTCTAATACAGCGCAGAATGGTTCAACTCCTGTGAAGGGTTCCGAAGCTCCTTTCCTGGTTAGTAAGTCGCCCATTTCACTTCTCTGGTCCAGACTTCAAACTTCTGTTGGCATTCCCACAAAAGCTTGGATTTGATGATGTTGGAATCTAGTGCCAAGATGATAAGACATGATAGGATTAAACGTCGTATAACGTCTCATTAGTTCCGTTTTTTAAACCATATTATTTTTCTTTTAACACCAAACTTGCTACCATCAGAGAGAATTATCATGTTCAAAAGATGGCTTGTAAACATACGTATTTTATATACAAATGCGTGTACTCCGCTTATTAGCGTCCGAAAAGTATGGCTTACAACGAGTGTCTTGATTTTGATGATGTTGAACTTGGTGGGTACACTAATAATATAATATTATAAATTGTTATGAAAACTAATAAATAATAAAAATAACGTTTCATTAATGGCAAAATTACACGATAAACAATCAGGCTTTAGGGCCAACCATAGCTGCTCCTTGGCTATGGTTAACCTGCTTGAGAAGATTAAACAATCATTTGATAAAAAATATGTCTCACTTCTCTGTTTTCTAGATTTTTCAAAGGCTTTCGAAAAGATAAACCACGTGATATGCTGGGAAATGAAACATTATTTCGGTTTTAGCGGTAGTACTTAAAAATTGTTTAGCTGAAAGGCATATCATGTTGCTCAAGCAAGGAGTTCCTCAAGGATCTATTTTCGGGCCACTTTTGTTTTGCCTATTCATCAACGTGCTGCCGTCGGTATGCAAGAATTCATCGTGCACATTTACGCGGACTGTTACATAGCCAAACTGTTTTCAAAAATTGTCAGACTGACAATGATGACCTAAAACGTATTTATAGCTAGTCCGATTCAAACGGATTACAACTGAACCCGACAAAAACTCAAGTAAATCCTATATCAAAGAAGAGTTTCAGCCTTGATCTTCTGCCAAACAATTTTCTAAATAACTTAAAAGTTAAAGCTGTAGGGTCTGTCACCAGTTCTGGATATGGTATTGGCCGCGATTTGTCGGGTTATATATCGTGTCTATGGTTGCGTCCGTAAACTCTGGCTCTGTGCTTTCTACACTCCCCTTGAAACACGACGTAAACTTGTAATGCTACATAAACCGATGTAGTCTTTTGTAGCATTGACTAATTGTCCCATCGTAATTAAGAAATCGCTTTTATAAACGTCGTGCGATATATTTATGGAATTAATTGACAAGAACACATTTCTTCTTGCAGAAGGGCATTACTAGGATGCAACTTACAACAGTACTGCAAGGCTAAGAATTGTCTACAGGATTCACTCTCACTTACTCTATATAAAGTATGACCAGGGGCTTATTTCACAGAACATACATCACAGACATTGTATATTTCTGACACTTCTGCTATATGATTCATGTTTCTCAGATTTGTTGCATGAACCGCTGTAATACCCCACAATAATTCGGAAGACGAATCTTTCCTCATTATTGGGGAACACCGTAATTCAGTTTTTTGTGTGTTTGCAATCCACTTATATGGTGTTTGGCATTGGTTAATTCACGGCACTTTAGTTTTCCATGAAGTTTGTCATTCAAAGTTAAACGTCAAAATATTACACATCATTCAACAAAGAAGAGATCATACAATACTTCCAGTGCAATCTGAGAAACAGAAAATTGTATGATGTACATGATGTATGACAGTTTTGTATGTTTTATGGAATGTATGTGATGTATGATCTGTGGAACAGGCCCCATATAAAATTATAATCCAAAATATTCAGTTAAGTTCCCATTGTTCATGTTGTTGCCATTTGATCTTGCCTCGATCTACACTTACCGAACATAGGGAAAGTATTAAAAAATATGATCGAAATTCTGGCTCAGTTGCAAATACGACTACGCGAGTTGCAAAAAGCGAAGAGTGAGAACACTCTTTTTGACTCTAACCCACCAGTCAGACAGAGATTGGTTCGAAATGAAGGGCCTACATTCTTTTTCACATCAGTGGCTTTGTCAAGAAAATTTGCAATTATCGGAGCGAACATAATCCACTAGTATTTAACCGGGTTTTGGCATGGATACATCTTTCGAACTCACCGTCAATGGTCTTAGGAATAGAGTGACCGACTTTCAGTGAAGAGAGGTGGACAACATTGATTTATTCGAGTTGTGATGCAACAAGAGATCGCAACACACCATACAAGAGACGTAAGACACGAAGTTGCCATTAAAAAATTTGGCGGATTATCGCGATTATTTTCACTGAAGCTGAGTTAAATCCTTAGTCTACACAATATTCGAGAGGCTATTTCATCCCATCTTCTGGCCCGCATCATCCACAAAAACCGTCGCGGGGGCAAAGCATGCACGAGAGATCTGCAAAACCACTCGATCTCCTCCGCCAATGACTGCAGTTCATCCGGAGTTACGCCCAAGCAACACCATGCGAGTTTTTAGACAATGTCCAACTACCTCATCCTGGGTCTACCAAGCATGATATTGTCGCTTCAAGGCACGCATCGAATGTCGTGATAATGAGGATTCGTGCCACGTGACGCAACCATTGCAGCACAGCCCCGTTCTTCCTTCCGGTCCCTCCATTTCTCCACCAACCAATTCAAGTCGTTAATAAAGACGCCATGTCCAACACACAACTTCTAACGGAAATTTCATTAACCCAATTATTGCACCGATTCAAGTCTAACTAATTAAAACTAAAAGCTCAGCCGCACGAACTCATTCAAAAATCAATTTCAGAATATTGCGCGGATAGCATTGCATCCACCCTCCATGCTCATGTGCACATGTGAAATGCAAGAACGCCAATTTCACGGGGGTCACGATGTCCTGGCAGCTTGCCAGTGCTCCACTTAAACAAATTTTATTGTTCGTCTGTCAAGGAACCGGGAAAATGAGGAATGAGCAAAGGACACCATGTCATTCCATTGAAATCGATATTCCTGTTCATCGATTACATTTTGCGAGCACGCTGAAACCATTGAAATAAATTGGCAACAAATGGCATTATCCTCGAGTTTATTTTTGTTCGCCAAAGGACATGCACTCGCATCCGTTTGCTGTGTCACAGCCAACTTGACCCAGATTCCTGCGGTTCCATCAGTGGTCTATTCGACGAATGTTTGTGCAGGAGTTGGCCATGGATTGCTTTACAACAAAATGGAAGTAACGTGCAAGGCTTTACAAAATCGTCCATACAACAAGTGGATGGAGGGTGTGTGTATAAACCAAATGCCATCGTTCGTGGTCTATGCCATTGTACACGTCCTCACGCTCCGTGGATTCATGTGCCCCGACTAATAAATGCGATAAGATGTACATTTGAAGATTGCCGACCTGAAAAATACATGCCATATTTTCTTTTTGAAATTCCCTAGTTAATTTTTCATGTAAAGCTCACACTTGTCGGCCGTCCTCGGAAATATGTGTACACTACAAAAGTTGGTGTTCTTGGGGAAAAATAATCAATGAAAGTCAACAGCCTGGCGTGTGGCTTATGGGAACAAGAGGACGAATGTCACGGCATAAATAAATAACGAGGCGGATGGGTTTTGATTAATACCCCAGGTGTTCGTGAGAGCAGAAGGGTGAGAGAAGAAATCAAAACTAACCATGAGGTATTAGCTAAAGGCAGTCCGCTTGTACGAACATGGAATTATGATGAATTGATAAAAGAGAATACTACTTTTTGAGGTTAATTGAAATGAAGAACTGATTGTGAGGAGCACACCAGCCCTGCTTAAAGGATGTCATAATTTGGATGTGTTATCGATATAGCAACGCTTACAGTCATTCTCCTCTTGACAACAAAATTAAAGACTTGTGAATATGGTTTGGAGACATCAGTCTGCTCTGTAGCAACTAAGAATGTACAGTTACTGTACACAGTTGCTTATGTTCTCTAAGCGCGAGTGCTGGACCATGTATGGCAGCAACTTCAGCCTGGAAGACTCTGCAATCGTCTCCTCATGCCACGGATTTTTCGACTAGGCCCCTGTCTAGGCCCTCGTACCCGCACTCGCTTTTGAGCCTTCGAGGGGAGCAATCCCATTCTGCTGCCACCAGCTGATCTTGCCATTGTTTCCGTTCTGGGAAACGAAGGTGGCAGGTCTTTTCCGGAGCTAGTGTTGGTGGCAGGTAGTCCGTTTGACTTATTAAAGAAATTTGAATCACTCGAAAAGACCGCGATTTGCCTTAACAAGGTTGCTACATTTATGTGAGGAGTCTTGCAGCATTTTATGCCACTTCATCTAAGGAAGAGAAAAAGTTGCTCCAATTGTTCAAGGGTTCAATCATCCCGCTTCTGTAATGGTTTGTTGGGCGGTCTCTCACATCTCCCTTTTCTGTGAAAAGGGCGTAAGACTGATGAAAAGGTGTTCTAAGAAGTTGCGCTAGAGGGTGCTCTAAAGCCAATACCCTTTTCAATGGACACAGTTGGATCTGCCAACAGGACTCTGATTCAGCTTACAAAGCCAAAACTACGCTGGAGTTTCTCAGCGTCAATATTCCTGGCTTTATAGCAGAAGCAGATTGGCCAGGCCATCGAGGACTTGAGATATAAATACACTGGATTATGGTTTGTGGTCAGAATAGAACATGACTCGCCAAAAAAATTTAGACCAACATTAACAAGATCACCGTCCACAATCTCCAAGTGCCGTTATACCCTCATAGCCACAGCGGTTAAAAGCTTCTGTTAAGGCAATATATGGCCGAGGCTCAGAGCCGATGAGGATGCACCGTTGCTGCAGGAAAGAATAAAGGAATAGGATGGCTTCGAGTACTGTCGTCGGTGTTTTTCTGAGACAACCTGATATTCGTAGGCAGGCCGATCTTTGTACTTTCGTGAGCTGGCTTAGGAGATATTTTTTCTCTAGCGGAAATCAATAGTACTGCCAACTCGTTTACAGAAATTTGGTATTTTGTATTCCGAAACTCTTTTGTTGTCAGATTGGTTGTGCAAAAATTATTGGGATCGAAGTAATTCATTTTCTCACCGAAAAGAGAAAGAAAATTGATAAATTAACAATAAATTTGTGCAGCTGAGCGTTGCTGAAACATGTGAGTATATTATCTTTGTGAATTATTTGTCGGTACCTATTCAAAAATTGATTTCAAAGCCAAGCAAAAGAGGCAGGCCATACCAAGACTGAACAATGGAGCAGAAGCAGAAATCAACTAATAATAGTAGATCTAATATAAGGTCATCTCTGGTTGAAGTTGGATTTATGTGCAAGCATGAAGGTCGGAATTCTGCCATATGCAGATGCAGATGCAGATGCAAGGCAGAAATCCAACCAGCTTTGGACTAAGTTGGTAGAGGTATCAAATTTGTTTAGGCCCACCGATTCGGATACAAAATACATCATCTTTTGGGATACACCCCACTCTGCCAAACTTGACTTGACTTGAACATAGCAAAGTTGATAGTTATAGACAATGGACAACCATCCTGTAAACTTCAAATACCCACAAACACATGGCCAAACAACAACTAAAATAAGGGTTTGGGGGAGATAGGTGGACAAGCAAATCCAATTTCAAAAGGAAGTCGTAGGCATACTAACAGACATGAAGAAATCCTAAAAGGACATTCCTCCATATCAGAGGAAAAAGCATGGATTAAATCTAAAAATTAAAATTCATTGTAATAATAATTGATATTCTTTTTAGAAATAATATTATTTAATATTTCGTCGCCGTGGCGTAGTGGGTAAGTGCCAGGTTCGATACCCGAAATTGCCACCTATCATAATTCACGGCTCCACCTCTTTCGAGTCACTGACAATGCTCAAAGAGTATTCCTGTCTAGAAAAAGCTTCTCAAATTCGCCGTTCGGAGTCGTCATTAAACTGTAGGTCCCTTCCACGCGTGAAAGAACAATAGCACGCACAACACACGTGGTTGCTGAGAAGCTAGGCCCAGGTCCACCTCGGACTGTCGCGCCACCCATATTATTATTATTATATTATTATTTAAAAAAGTGTTTAAATGTTAAGAAAACAAATTGAACTGAATCGATTTGCGACATCCTGGTTTTTTACATCGGTGTCAAGTTGTATCGTGCTTCGGCAAGTGGTCGATTGTGTCTAGCCATACACCCTCCGGGAGCAGAGGAGCAACATTCACCAAACAAGCGTCCAGTAGATCGACGCCGCCCGTGCATTTGTTGTATTCGTGTATGACGTTGGGGCACTCGCTGATTTCACCGATTTAGATTTTTGTTGAAACGCTGATCAGCTAAAGCCTGTCACTGCCGCTTCATCGGACGATAAATATGCTTGGATCCATCATGGAAGCCATATTCACAGCTTTGTTTTCGTTTCATGCGACTGTGCAAACAACGATGCCGTAGTACGAAGCCACATATTCAAATTCAATGTTGTCACCACGATTGTCGAAGTTTTGAGGATATTTGCACTTTGGAATGCGTTGGCGGCGAATCGAATCGTTCCAAGCGAGTATATGCCTTGCGTTCGAAGCCGAATGGAATCTCTGCGAACACAGTGCACCGTTGCAGATAATGACGTTTGTTTATTGCCCAATGCACCCGGTCCCGATTCCGACCGTCGACGTTCTATTGGTCATTGATGACCTGACCATACATACGCTGTCCTTATGTTATCTCACATATAACATATTTTATGGCGTAAGTGCCCACCGCGCCATTATGGGCACGAATAAAAAAATCCAAAAATATGATGAAATTTTGTTTAACTTTTTATTTTGAACACTTGAATCCGATTTACCGAAAATATTCATGTGCGAAAAGTCCAAATTTACAAAAAATGCGTATCGTCGTCTGGCGCAGACTTAACTGCATTCTACGCTTTCAAATGCAGTTGGATTCAACCGGCAACCGGAGCATACTGTTTGGTTTGAATAGCAGAACGTAATAAAACTATTCGCACGCAGCTTGGAATATTTTTGTTGAACAAACTTTTTGTTCAAAGAGTGCGTGCCCAAAATGGACTCGTGTTCCACAATTGTTGGGATATAGAAGAAAAAACTTGTAAGCAACAACACATCAGATACAACACAGTCGGGAAGGCAATTCCTCACATCTCATGTGTTCGGAACACGCGCCTAGGTTCGCATTCTGCCACACAGTGGGGGAGCTGTGAACTTGGGGCAGGGTTTAATCTTACACCCAGTCCTCCTATGTCAAAGCTCCCGTGGTGAAGAGGCATCGCCAATGGGAACCATTGTTCACATTTTTCCATCACCATAAAGTACGAACGGTTTCAAACCCGAAGCTAATATTAGAGACTTTAAAATTGAGTTAGTGGCCCGAATTCTTGAAACTAGAACCCTCAAAATGCAGTGAACTCCCAAAACGAGAATATGCAGATCAGCAACCGCATGCCGAAGCATCAAGATAGTCCTTCCCAATGGTGCTGAAATATCAACAAAAGAAAACGTGAAGTATCTCGGCGTTAACTTCACCGAGAAACTTAAATTCAACAACCATTCTAAGTCGACTCTTAGAAAGGCCAACATTGGATTTCATCGTATCTACCCTCTCATGCGAAAACAAAACGGACTGAGCCAGAAGACGAAGTTGCTACTCTACAAGCAACTCATTCGGCCAATTATAGCGTATGGGTTCCCTGTATGGCATACCATATCCAAGACCAGCATGGAGAAGCTGTCGATCTTCGAAAGAAAGATACTCCGAACATGCACCGGTCTCACCTACGACAGAGACCACCAGAAGTATCCCAGCAGAAGACTTTACGAGGAAGCTCGCATTATTCCTCTACAGCAATACTTGGTGACACTGTTCCAGAGGCAAGTACACGACATCGGAAACCATCCAAACATGACCATCAGAGAATTGAGAAGCACGACTCCCGGACAACGATACCTCAACGCATTGAACTGCTGAACGAGCAGACATTCCCACGAACATCAACCAACGGACTGTATCGCTTCTATCAAAGCAGTGATAACAGTCAGCATCGTGGCACCACCACCACCCCATCCCGAGAGGACCACCAACGAACACACGGACCTGAACACCCCGATGTTAAGATCATAGATTAGAATTACTATAATATAAAACAATAATTGTAAAACATGTCAACACTTTATACTCTGTAACCATTGAACATTCGTTGGGCCCCTATTGTTGCGCCAACATCTCCTTATAGTTTAAGCTTTTAGCAAGTAAGACCAATTGTACAGTTTTTGTTCAAATAAATTTGAATTTGAATTGAATTTTGAAACGAGAATCGGTTTTTACAAAAGCTGCTCATTTGGATTACATTCCAATAATCTAAAACGAATCCCTGCCGCTTCAACCGGTGGCGAACTCACCGGGAATACCAAGTAATGCCATGGCAAACAGCAATTGCCGATGACATCAGTATGTGGTTAGCGGTGGACATTTGCACGCCTTTTCTATATGACGCGGGCACTTGCTCACGCAGTGAATTCTATTAATGGCAAACCCAGATACCACTAATGATAAACAAATCCAAATACAATCACAGTTTATCGCAATGCAAATCCATTCACTCTCGCCCAATAAGGGTGGTGCGAGAGTGAAACACACACACACACCTTACAGAACAATTTCTCTGTAACTGATTCCAACGCATGATTTACGTTTTCCGTCTAGACAAGCCGAACTCCCCTCACTGTTACTCCAACCAGCAGAACTAAGGAACAGAAAAGGAACAACTTCATGGTTAGACAATTAACACGCTTTAATGGCCGTTTAATTGGCATTTAGTGTTGCCACCTGACCACCGGTGTGCCAGTAATAAAGTAATAGCTTTTCCTAAGCCACCGGCAGGCGGTCGCAAAAAAAAAAAACATCCCGTAAACAAACAAGCAAACAAGACTTCAAGAGTTATCTAAATCAAATTATTTCCAGCCAAATTATTAACAGGCGAAAGTATTCAAAAGAGAAGAAGCAGCTGGCAGCAGCTAATATTCCCGTCAGCCGCTGAGGTCAATTAAATTAATCTCTTGCAAAGGCACCCGTCAGCACACCTCCCACCAGTTGTCGATACTTTCACGGCGAACTGACAAGTGATTGTTACGTCAAAACAATGAACGTAGATACGTTGGTGGTGCAGTGACCAAAATCGGAGATAAATGGGAACGTTTGTGGCGCGGCGTCAACGATACACTTTCGATAATGTGTCGAAAACTAAATTAGAACTGTTTTTTTGATCTATTTACGTTCTAATCTAATCAATCGCAGTCCAGTGTGGAGCGAAATAAGCTTGTTGAGGCGCCTGTGTATGTGTATGCGCTATTTCTCTTGTTCCACCTTATCCTTGAGAGATGTACTCCACGGTTATTAATGGTCGGGGTCTAGACATCGTTTGCACGATGCATGAATAATTTCTCAGACGTCTCTTTCATCCTGCAAAACATAAACTTTTCAACTCCCCCTCTTGCAAACAACTTCTCTCTTTCAATTAGAAATATCTTATGTTCCGAGAGTGAAACGCAAGCAAATCGTTATTCAGTCTGTTCCAATGGTGTACTAGTTTGAAGGAACACAAAGCGTGCTCAGATGCAAACAACTAAGCAACACTGAGGATGAAGAGACGCGCGGAGATGAGAAAGGCACAGCTGTGCTTCGACTTATCTGCCAAGCATCTCCAGAATTTTATTCGAGTATTTTATTGAAGCCAACCAGACTTCTCGTACTTGTAAAAGTCGCAGTCGCACAATGTTGAAGAAATTTGTTTTTATGTGCAGACGTCTACGATACGCTGGAGTCGGACAGGCAAACATAAAATTATGGCCTTCTCCCCTTCACCGTCCTCTGTTGCACAAGAGAAGATTCATAGATTTTCAGTTCTCAAAATTACCCTAACCCCTGTACCAATTGTCCAATCTCCTGGGTGACCCCACACAGAACTTTTGTCAGTTTTAAGGATCACCAGAAATGTATAATTTCAATTTGAAGGTTAGGGAGAATAAACTCAGGCCCGAAGAGTCTTCGACTACGAAATTGTGGGACAGCGCAACAGAGGACGTCCGGGTTTAAGGTATTGCATCCAGGTGGTCAACCAAATAAGCGTGCGAAACTGTACATCTCTAACTAGCTAGAGATCGTGCTAGTTTAGGTTGGGTAGAGTGGCTCCTAGTGAATTCACCATCACATATTAGTCCATTGTGATACCAATAGTCAGACGACTATCACTGATTGACTACTCCAGTGATTTGATCCGTTAATTTGATCCCAACGGCAAATGGTGACTGGACCAGATTTGAAAACCAGATTAAAGCCTATTAACTTTGCTTTCACTCGGATTCGAACCCCGCCAACTAGGGGCCGCCATGCAGTCGTCTCAGAGATTGTGCTAGTTGGAGAGGCTTATTTGTTGAGGACTGTAGCGCCAAATAAGAAGAATGGAATTGATTGAACGAACTAAAGTGTAAAGAATGCCAGCATATCGATAAATTTTACTTCTAGTATTTAGGCTTCACAATGCGCCCCTAAGCACATTCTGCATCATATGGTAGGTCCCGCCAAGGCCATATAAATTAAAATTAGATTGAATTGATTCCTTAATGAAATCAGTGTGCAAATTGATTAGATTAGGTTGAATTCAGAATTCTCTGTTTTTGACAATTGAATATTTGCTTCCCTTGGAACATTCACCTCAACTTTTGCTCATAGAAGGTTTGTTCGTTGGAGATGACTTTGCAAATTCAACTCATGGCAGACCGAGAAAACCCAACCAATTGTATAGAGTTTCACACTATATGTTATGAATGAAACGTCTCAACTATCGATGAGGCATTACAACTAAATTTCCTTAACAAATAGTGAGGGTTTGGTTTGAGGAATTCAATTCAATTTATTTATAAAAACACCTACGAAATGCAAATGCAAAACATCACACAATCGCTCACATTCTTTTCGTCGTGTCACATCTAACTGTGACAAATTTTTACTGTCTTCTTCACTTTATGAGACATTGAAGTGACTACTTGAATACGAATTTGTCACAGTGACATGTCGTCGACTAAGAGAATGAGGATGGAAGGCCATAAGACAAACGCAAATGTTGTGCTTTTTGTGAAATTGACTGAATTGGATGGCATTGTCAACACATTCTTTAATGGCGGCCGTATTTTATGTAGAGCGTTCATTTCGATAATGGATAGATCCTAAGGCTGTTTTCAAACTTGCTAAGATTCATCGCCGATTCTTTCAAATTCCCTTTTTTGATCGCAAGCCACTTTCACACAGGAAATCTTTCAGTCTCTGCAATTGAGATCTCAATGCTAAACTTTTTCTATTTCCTACCCCCTCTCACACACCCCTACAGCATGCATCCAATAACCAACATTGAGAACATAAGAATAAAGCAACTCAAAGAAAAAACGAAGAGAGATAAAAGAGAATAGAAATTCCAAAGGCAAACCCGAGCACACGAGACGCGGGCTACCCCTATCACGTCCCACCTCCCTTGCCAACAAGATGAAAAAATCGCAGACGAAATTTTTGTGTGTGAAAGCGGACTAAGACATCTGTAGAAGAGACAGTCTTTGAATTTATTGTGAACCCTTTATAACCCTACGTCGCACATCCGAGTCGGGCCAGGCACATTTAATTTTTAAGTGTTATTTACTGATATTTCTAATGAAGCTATCGATTTGAAATTCCAGGTGGTGTATTTTCCACCAATTTATGGAAATTATGAAATGACAAAAAATATACCTTACACCTACACCATTACACATACACCCATTATATTATATATGTAAATAAATGGAATATCATGTATTTTGACAAATCTACTTATTTTCTAACGCAATTAGTCTAATATTACTTTCGTTATCATAAGCGAACACAAATATGGAATGAACAAAACCGAATGCAGACGAAGAATGTTGAATGATCGAGAATTGTATTTGTTGGAAAATTGTTGCCAGCTGGGGCAGCGCACAGTAATATGCAAAAATTGTCAGTGTTGTAAGAAATTCAAAAAACATACCATCATCTTAGAAAAAGATGGTTTCTAAGTGACACATATCTCGATACAAATGCATGAAAATTGATAGGGGTCTGAGCAGGCAACATGTGTCCGTTGGAAGGATTTTAAATAAGTGTCCGACGGAGGGATTAGTTGGGCACCCACTAAATGACCATACAACTTATAGTCCCTACAATAGCTGCGCTACAAATATGCACACGCGACACTCGATAATTCAAACTGGTTATTAGGTTCCTTAAAAAAAAATCCTTGATAAATCGAAGAAGATCTATGTTTTTTGGTACTTCCATTAACTCTAATTCGAAATCAGTAGTTCTCAGTAATTCGGTATTTTTTGTCGTTTTTGTAGTTTGTTCTGTTTTTTTTTTTTCTCATTGTGACCTAAACGAACGTGAGTAAAAAATTTAATCCAACTAACCTAACTTTGGTAAATTTGTAACTTTCGATGTTTTTGAATATTTTAACAATGATGTCGAAGTCCGCGCTGCTCTGTGTGACGACGAAATTTTATCAGCTTCAAATTAAACCATCAGCAATGAAGAAGAATCGGAAGAAGAACTTCAGTCATTGTTGTCTACATTTTAATAATAGAAATATGGGTGGCGGAACGGTTCGAGGCAGACCAGGGCTTAGATTCTCTTCTTAGTTGTGCGCGCTATTGTTCTTTTACGAGTGGAAGGGACCTGCAGTTTAATGCCGACTCCGAACTGCATTGTCAGTGATTCGAAAGAGATTGAGCCCCTGAATCAAAGATGGTAAATTCGGGTATCGAACCTGACACCCTCTGCTTAGGAGTCGACGCGTTTACCGACTACGCCACGGCAACTCACTGCTGTCTACATTATACCATTATTTACTAAAAACGGAAGTGGGCGACCAGGTATTCTCGGCACTGGTCATCATAGACAATGCTCCTGATCAAGTACGACGAAAGTCACTAAAACATATAAAAATCACTGAATCACAGTGTGCGCAGTCACGTCGTTTCCGTTTTCGTTCTTTGCACCAACTCGACAATTTTTGGTGAATTCAAACTCCCGTTAATTCGAATTTATTGTAAAGTCCTTTGACTTTTGAACTATCGAGAGACGATTGTATCTGCACTCAAAAATGTTAGCTTAGCCTCATCTCTCTCAAAACTACGCAAGAGCTACTTATTTTCTTTTTCAAAAACCAAATATTGGCAACTTCCGAAATGTTCAGACTTTATTACAATCCTTATGTTGCGCATTCCCTCTTCCGTAGACTTCTAAAAAAGGTTTAAAAGAAATAAAAATCATGGAAAACACACTAAAATACCCCAACTAATACTCACAATTGAAGATGATATGAGGGTTAACATTGCTTAAGGTTTAATCCGTCAAAGTGTTCCCCTTCCGAAGCAGTCTTTTCCATTATTTTGAATTGTTTTCCCTTTTTGTCTCTTAAAGTCACCTCCTATGCACACTGAACTTCCACAAGTGAGCTCTCCATTCATTCCATCTTTATTCACACCAAAACGGAGGAAAGTCTCAGCTGTCAAAATATCTGAGCGGAGAGGGTTCGTTAAACCTAACGAAGTCAATTTTAATTCCCACCAGATGGAGCATTAACTCCAAAATGCCAAGGAAACACTCACACTCAGTTTTTATTCACATCATTTCGCTCAATGTCTCTCTACCTCTATATCTAAAGCAGCAATCTAAATTGTATTCGTCTTTAAATATCCCTATCAGATGATCCCTTATAAAGGTTTAGTTCGTTCGTTTTTAGACCATTTAATGCTCAAAAAAGGAAAAATAATGTTAGCAGCCATGATAAAACAACTGGATGGCGCAGTTGGTGGAGTGCCTGCCCCTGGTTAGCGGGGTCCACGGTTCGAATCCCAGTAAAAGCAAAGCTTTTATCTGGTTTTCAAATCTGGTCCAGTTCACCATTTGCACTGGAGTGTTCACTCACTCATAGTCGTCTGACTATGGGTATCACAATGGACCAATTTGGTCTAAGTGTGCTGGTGAACTCACTAGCAGCCCAACTATCTAACCTAACCTAGCGGCCATGATTCATGACAATGATTCAGTCATAATTTCAATTTAGTCATGAGCATGTTTTCCCTTATTTATTCTCTAAAATACTCCGAATTAACCGCATAAAAAATAAATCTGCATCCCAATCAGTGAATCACTTATTTCACACAGTGTTAATTGAAATTGAACTCTACCGAAATGTTTCGAGAGTTCGATTTGAAGGCTTCTACTAGACGGGTTGCTCAAATTTCACGAAGTTCTGGTATTCTTCCCTTGGACAAAGAGTCAAGATAAACCTTCAAAAAAAAAACGTACAAGAATACATGGGTTGTATTTACGATCAGACATTTCGCGAAACTGGGCGACATTTATTCGCCCACATAACATATTTGTTATGTATGTTATGTTTAATGTATGGTTGTGGTGTGGGAGTGTCCGTCCTAGAGGGGTAACGAAGCTTATTTTTATTTTAAAGTGTGCTATTTTCAGATATTTTACAAGCCGTTCGAAATAATATAGTAAAAATAATAAAAACGTACGCTCACAATTTCTTGATTAAAATGAACTTGGTAACACTCAAATAGTGTCAAATTCAATTCCGAAACACATACAAGTCAGATAATCACATAAACAGTTTCTAACGGTTTACACTTTTTGATATGTTGAAACACATCTTCTCTATACAGTGGCAACATTATTTGCACAATTTATTCTTCATAATATGGACGTCGCATAAATGACTGAAACATAATAGTGCGCTGCGCCAGCCGACTTCATGTTACGAAGAGAGTACGATGACGCACTGCGTTGAAATAAATACTCAATTTATCACCTGTTCTCTCTCTCGTCTACCAGATGAAAAATATTGCCGCCTTTCTGCATACACTAATTTGAAATTACTTTTGCCGTTTAATTATTTTTAATCACCTGTTTTCAATTCAATTGGAATTCAATTTGGAATGAAACTCTCAATCTGGGAGAAAATCTCTCTCACAGCGCACATCTGTCAAAAAATATCCAACATGTTGAATAATTACGTGCGATGGACTACGTTTTACGTTTTATTACGATCCTCTCATCTCTCTCAATTTTCACTAACGCAGGTCGACGCTGTATTTTGTGCTTGACCATTGAATTGTGTGCGTTGAAGGCCAACGCCAGCGCAAACGCACTATTGCGTTTCAGGCATAAAGCACTTCTTTAAAATGAAAATTACATCATACAAACTATTTTTGCCAATGACTGTATATAAAAATCAATGTTTGTTTGTTTATTCTTAAATGGTAAGAGGTAGAGCACTCATGTTTTTGGCAACTTTGTTCACAACTCTGTGAAAGGTTTTGGTATCAAGTTAATTTGTTTTCTTTTTTCATGCAAAACTTTATAAAATGTAAGTCACACTTATATTGATCGGACAAATGATTGATTAGTTACAAGCAAAAATGTGTAGAAACGCGCGCCGGGTATAGCTAGTAATTTTATAAAAATAGGATCCTGATCTTTTCGGTTGCGGCGTGTTCTCACTTATGTCCATATTAGTATACATGTAAGCCAAAGTAGTTCACACATGCCAGCTTTATCCGTCTCTTCCATTTTCGTTTTTGACTATTAGGGGGGCAATTGTCCTGTATAGAGCGGGGCCCATTATAAAGTTAAACTGCCAGAGAAATGTCCTTTACAGGGGACTGTCCGTAAAGACTGTGAAATGATTTCTTGATCCAGTAAAATTTTCTTAAAAATGTTGAATTATTTCTCTAAAAAGGCTACGAACATTAAGTATACAATACCGTTCATTGAAAAAAAAACTACACCAACATTTAATCGAATGAATATAATACATTCATGAATTATATTCATTGCTTTAAACGTATATTAGTAGCATCTCCAGTATTACAGTGCAACCTTGATATACGGGCCTCAATGTAACGATTCTTTGGATTTCAGGAATATTTCGAGATCCCCTGGAACTTCCCATCTAATTCACAATATGTACTTTTCGATAACGAACACATTTCGCAAAAACCTCATTACAACGAATTTTCAAACACTGCAGAATCATCCTGCTCACCTCTATTTAACGCGTGGACTTATAACTATTGCATCGTTATGATAAATAACTATTGCAGGTTATGACGCGTTCGTGTTTGACGTGACGAGTTTGAAGCTTAGTACTAGTGTTTCTTCATTAAAAAGCGTTTTAATTTGTTGATGGAAATCGTTCAATAAAATAGGATTATTACCCTAACGTAATGTTAGGGCTACTTTTTTAACGTCCAACTCAGCATCTATATAACAAACCCCATTGTAAGGAATATTTTCTGATTCCCTTCAGGTTCGCTATATCGAGGTTGTACTGTATTACAATTCGATGATAATATTGTCTTCAGTGTTATCATCATTGTCTTTAGTGGCCAGAAAGTTACCCTAGAGGCAGGTAACGGGTTTCAATGAACCGCTTACTAAATGTATGCGTTTTTTTAAATTCTGTTCGTCCTGAAATAGATCTATGCGATGATAGAATGAAATTTAAATTATCAGTTATTCATAACCTGTCATAATTGTTGTTTACTTATTTCTTTATTTATTACTAATACTAATTTTATTTATTATTTAATACTAATTTATTTTTTTATTATTATTTATTATGATCGTTATTTTTTGTTAATTTATTTTTCATGTATTATAGATAATTTTTTATATTACTATTTATTGTTATTATCATTGTCTTCTGTCAATTTTTTTATATATGTATTATTGTTAATTTTTTTTATATGGAATTCATTCATGTACTGCAACCAAAAAAAAAATTTCTAAAATCTTTTAGGATTAAGCTCGGTAGATGACATATAAATACTAAATACTAAATATCCGGGCCACCAAACCATCGAGGCATAGTGATTTCCGCGCAAACTGCCCTGTTTCCCATCCCATCCCGGCAAGTAACTTCCACAACAGCATGAATAAATCTAATCACAGCACATCCAAGTTCGACCTTAATGATTACAGATCATCCAAGCTATTTCAAAGCTGTCCCAGATTGGTCAATCATTAACTGGTATAGTGCTTTGAACAGCATTAAAAAATTATTTTTTTGGAAATTATGCGTTTCTTATTTTTGATTCATTCCATCTTCTGTGTTGTTTTGTTGTGTCGAAGCAACATACTCAACCATAAACATGAATTGATACACCTCTATGTCCTTAGTACATCTTCCGATGAAGATACTTCCACTTTAGATGTCCCTGCAAAATGCAAGCATCACATCACAAAGCTTATCCATAGGTTCAGATATTGGATTGAGAAATTGTACTTAAATAAGTCACGTCGGTCTTCTACGAACAGAATCCTCTTTTGTAACCCGTATTGTTACACTTGCATCCGGTTAGTATTTCCTCGTGTCCTTCAAGGATTAGGTTAGATTAGGTAGAGGAGCTGCTAGTGACTTCACACAGCACACTTAGACCATGTTGCTCCATTGTGATACCCACAGTCAGACTACTACCACTGATTGACTACTCCAGTGATAGTGCTGTTAATTTGATCCCAACAGCAAATGGTGACTGGACCAGATCTGAAAACCAGGTAAAACCATATTCAATTTGTTTTCACTGGATTTCACGAACCGGGGACCCCGCTAACCAGGGGCAGGCATTCAACCAACTGCGCCATCTAGTCGTTATGAATTTCAAGGATTGGATGGACCAATTAAATAGTGACTTGACTTGCATTACATCTATAGAAACCACATCCACACCCGGAAAGATGTTCATATTTATGATCTCCGCATGAGAAAAACTGTCCTAGCAATCGATACTAACTGCTCCTGAGGTACATGAAACATGCGCCCCAACTCACGGCACGCATCATAAAATATTAATCTTTCACTGAACATCGCACAGAAAGATATCCAGTTCATTTATCAGTTATGGGCCACATCCTTCCGTGTGAATTCTGCGATTACATCGCATTTATGGCATGCAAGGAACACTCGTATGCCTACATATGTGTTCTGAGAGAAATATTATTTTCCATGTATATTTTCTTGCCAGTCTCTCAAGCATCCTTCCCATCACCCATCTTGCGCGCCTACTTCTGCTTGGATAACAAATCTGTTTATTGATTCATTTTTTTGTCATCACTCGGTTTTTTCTTTCCGAGCATTTTCAGATATATCCTTTGAAAGAGGGCCATTTGTGTCGTTGTGTCTTTTTCTGGAGCAAAGCGATTGTAGCAATTTATATTTTTAAAACATCCCCTACATTGGCGTTATAATCTGTTTGTCATTGGAATGAGATTGGAGACGAAGGGGAGATGACAGAAATGGTCGAAATGTGTATTGCGTTAATGTATCTGTTGTGACGTTCGAAAGAAGAATGAAAACACAATCACTTGGATATGTGAAGCAGTTTACGCCCTCGACCCTTCACAAACAAATCAGCAGAGAGAAGTCTAGATTTAATTTTTTTTTATTTTATGTGTTTGCTTATTTGTTACGCACGATTTGGCTAGACCGCATTGAAATTGTACTTCTTATAGGGGTGTGGTGCCAACTCTGCTGTAGCACCTACCTTGGCATACACAAACGCTTTAAAATACATTTTCTTGTAGACTACGTTCCACACATCCAAGCATTATACAGTGTAGTTTCGATTATTGCAACTAATGAAAACATGGCTTGTTGCAATAATCGCACAGATATTTTAAACACTTCAAAAAAGCTTACACAACATACCTATTTAATGTATGAATAGAATATCCTGAATCATATACATAATATGTTAAACTAAGCAAACCTTTCACTTGCAGAAGATCACTTGGCAGCCGGCATAGTTTGCGGTTGCATACTTTTTTCCAATTGTTAGGTAATTTTGTTCTGCCCACTGCATGTATAGCTTTTTATTACGGCTTCTAATTTCACTTTGGGCTGTATATCAAAACTTCCATTTCCGCGCTATCATCGAAAACGTCTTCTTCTCAGACTTCTATGTTTTTTTAGATTTTCGGACCTATTCAAAGAGGTCATCGCTGCCAATATCTTAATATTAGATTTTTCTGAAAAAGCTTGATCCTGAATTAAAAGCAAAGAAAATAGTTTTCTTCCTTCCAATGATCAGGAGTTCTGGTAACTTTTTTTCAACGTTTATTGATGGTAGTGGCTTTTAACTGTTTCCATGGAAAAAAAAAGTGACGAGTAGTATTTCGTGAATAACCGTCAAAAAGTCACTCAAATTCGTCGAGCGGCATGGTGACAATAAGCTGCCCTCTCTATAATACTTAATTTCTGAACCGAACTATGTATGTATAGACGATGTATGATGTCGTCAACATCTCTCCTTCTGTTACATTGCATAGTAAAGCGTACGCACATATGTATACAATATGTATGAATATTTTGAGCCGTACAATTTCGAAGTTGCGAAAATGGAAAACTTTTCGAATAAAGGTAAATCCATTACATGCATAAATAATATTATAATACTAAGAAGTAAGATTTCACGTGAAACGTTGTTCAATTGCACATACACAGATGAAGCTGTTGGGCTTTTTCTGTGTAAATGATTTGCCGACCATGTCAATCATAAATAGTCCTTATTGACTTGAATTTTAAACTAAACTAAAATTAAAATGTAATTCTTCTAACTTTCCAATACATTTTACATACATACACTTAGTGACAAAAGTCTACGTACACTAGAAGATCGAGTGAATAAACGAGTTATTCTCTAGGAAAACACAGTAAAATTCAAAAAAATAAGTATGGTTCGCTTTATTATTCGATCAACTATAAACGTAAAAAAAGTTAAAAACTAGAAAACAACTTATTTTCCCGTAAGTCTAAGTAAAACTAGGATGGCAAAAGTCCACGTACAGCAGCTGCAGTTGTTTTCTTTTTGTGTGGGAAAGTTCTGCAATTATTTTTCTTTTGTTTGGATTTCATTCAGTTGTGTTCTAATAAGTCAGTGTGGAACTGTGACTTTTTTTTAATAAATATTTACTGAGTTGTGCACAAAGTGAACGCGAAACACAGGGAAATTTCCACTGAACTGCGGAAACTGATAATAAACCATAATTCTGAAGGAAAATCATTACGGGACATTGCAAAACTTATTGGAAGAGCATACTCTACAGTGCAAACAATAGTAAATAATTATAAAACGACCGGATCATTTAATCCTAAACGCCGATATGGACGCCAGAAAATATTTACCAATCGTGAAGAGAGTCTTTTCAGGTAAGTGTAAGGAAAGTGTGCAAAAATCCTAAAATAACCGCATCGGAAATAAAAGCTGAGTTGCTGGAGGAAACGGGTAGATCTTGTGATATCCTCAAAAGGTAATTCAACACCTTATTAACAACCATTCTATTTTTTTAATTCACGTTATAACCTTTAAGTGTGCGTAGACTTTTGTCATCCTGGTTTTACTTAGATTTACGGGAAAATAAGTTGTTTTCTAGTTTTTAACTTTTTTTTACGGAATAAATGTTTACGTTTATAGTTGATCGAATAACAAAGCGAACCATACTTACTTTTTTGAATTTTACTGTGTTTTACTTGAGAATAACTCGTTTATTAACTCGATCTTCTAGTGTACGTAGACTTTTGTCACTAAGTGTATTTCGAAAACTGTATTCTATGTTTGATGTACAATCAAAACATTTATGTTTGCAGTCGATTCGTTCAACCCAATATTTGATGACTTTAAATTCTTGGGTTGAGTTAGATACGCAATGGAAGTGGCCGCTATATCTCGTTCAAAATTAGCCCTGAACTCCTCTTATAACGCCGGCTTGTTGGTTTAAACAAAAAGACTACGCGATTTTTCGATTAAGTCGACACTCGATAATTCGAAACTCGAGAATATGAAATTCTTAATATCTCGAACTGATTATTGGGTCCCTTGAAAAAACCTTGATAAATCGAACAAAACCTATGTGTTTTGGTACGCTCGTTAATTCGAAGTGATTGCTCAGTCGGGCTGCCAGGAAAGACGCTGTAATTCGAAATCAGGAGCTAGTTTCCTCTCAGTAATTCGAATTTATTTGCAATTCAGTGCATACATCACATCCATATCAACTGTCGTTTTCGTACTTCACTCCAACTTGAACATTTTTCGTTATTTCGAACTCTCGTTAATTCGAATTTTTTGGAAGGTCCCTTAAGTTTCGAATTATCCAGAGTCGACTGTATAACATGTTCAATGAATTGATTTTGCAATACGTCGATTGCTGGTCGCGAATTGTTCCTCGTGGCACATATTGTCTTGTTGAAACCACATATTG
This sequence comes from Eristalis intricaria, assembly GCA_964034865.1. Classification (NCBI taxonomy): domain Eukaryota; kingdom Metazoa; phylum Arthropoda; class Insecta; order Diptera; family Syrphidae; genus Eristalis; species Eristalis intricaria. The sequence continues at coordinate 134,810,534 of OZ035873.1, forward strand.
ATATATCGTCCATGCAATTGACCAAAGAAATATCAAAATCGACATGAAAACCACACAATTAAATTTTCTTGTGTATTAAGTGGTTTTTCTTGAAGCACAAAAGATTTTCAACTGACTAATTTCACATATTCTATTTGTTATCGAATCCGTGTATCCAAAAATGCACACGAAGTGCACACCACTAACTCCCTAGACAACAACCATGTTCCACATCACAGCTGATTAAAGCTCAACTTTGGAAGATCGCTGAAGCCAGGCTTGGGATAATCGAGCCCGGCAAAAAAGAATGCGAGCTTGGAAATTGCCTTCACTCGTAAACAAGATCAGCAGATATCAACATAACGTATTTGGTGATAAAGGTATGTTTTTGCGAATAAGCTGTCGTCTGAAACGAACTTCGGCATGATATAGACTGAAGGTTAATTTTGTTCAATAAATAATCATCATCGTCATCTTTTGACACGCATGATCCACTAAAGGAGTCGCGGGGGTAAACCATGCACGAGAGATCTACAGGCAACTCGATCCTCCGCCATCTAGTCTAACTCATCAGGGGTTATGCCCAAGCGTAACCAGGCGAGCTTATGGACTTGGTCCATTTCATCCTGGGTCTGCCTGATGGAATCAATTTGTTTTATTATAAATAACAACTAGCGCTTCATCACAGAAAATGAAATTCCGTTGGAATTGTTAATCTCCTTCTTCTAACATTTCTAGAGTCGAATCGAAGAACGTGTATCGAACTGCATGAGTATATAACTCAGCAGTCGATGATTTGGTTTATGATGATGTGAGAGAAGAAGACAATAGTTCTGGAACGAAGAGCGGGGAGTCTAACTCTGACTGTGAAGGAGAAAGGTTTATATTTGTGACGGAATAAAGTGGCAGTGGGTTTTCTATGAATTTTCCCAGTATAAAAAGTTTCGTGTTTTATTTAATTGTTCAATCTAGTGAAGGAAGATGGACCCCTAAGTATTGACTAAAATACAGAACGTACATCGACTAATACGATCGAGTGGCTTTAGATGCTGAGTTAACTATTGCAAGATCCTATCGCAAAATTCTCCATAGTGTGGTCTTAGCGATGCCCTATTCTTGAGAACGACATGGATTCTTTCTGTTTTTGTTTTGCCACGTACGCTTACACTGGATGAACATTCTCGGCTCTTCGACCAACAAACTTGCCTCACTGGTTTGTTGGAAATTTTTTCACTATCCTCATAGTTTTGCTTGTCTACTGGGGCGAGAATTACCACAGAAAATTAGGCGTTAACGCTCAATTCTCGTCCCGACTTGGAATTTTGGTAATACATTCAAAACCGTTTATAACGACATTGGTGAAAACGATATATCGGTTATAACGGTCAAATTCTTAGTTCCAGACTATGGTCCATTATAATCCTATTATGTTATGCAATATGCTTATAATGGTCCCTATCGCTTACGACGACATCACTTAAATCGACATATCGCTTACAACGACCGATTTTTCCTTGTTTTTGATATAAAATATTGGATGCAACGACCAAAATCGAGGCAGCTGCGGGTGCCATTGCATTTTTTTCTGAAACGGTAAACTGTTTATCTGCAGATGCCATACATGCAAATGTGCACATCGAATTTCGCCTAATTCCCCTATTTTTTGGTTTTGTTTTGTGTTTATTATTTATTTTCAGTTCAACTTAGTCAACATTTTTCTGTGTGACGAGTGACAGTATAAGTTTATTTTATTCGGTTGGTAAGTTTTATTAGAAAATGAGTCAGATACGTAAAAAATCTTTACGACGAGAGAAGAAGGGGTATCATTTTTATATTGGTTGCTGGGGAGCAAAGTAAGGATCTTCTCAAAGAGTATTCCTTTTCACACTTCCTTCACACATATACTTAATAATAAAGATGAGGAATATATCGAAAATACAATTCGAGGATAAAAACTTGCTGTAAAAAATATAAAGATTGCGCACTGGGGTTGAAAAGGCTCGGCTAATATGGTTTAAGACGGAGAAGTTCCTGTATACCCATCAGACAAATCTACATGCCTGATTTCGGCTACAACGACATATCGGTTATAACGACCAAATTCGTCAGTCCCTTGAAGGTCGTTATAACCGGTTTCGACTGCATGTACATTTTAATTATTTAACAAATCTTGTCTAAATCTCGTCGCTAGTTAAAGGGTGCGTTCACAGTGTAAATTCTAAGTTCTTAAGTCCACATTGGAAAACTCTTTTGATAATTAATTTAGAGCGGAACTTCTCAGAAGAATTGTTTTGACTCGATAAAGAAAATGTTTTTTCACCATCTGACCAGCACCGTATTCACGTAATCAATAATGGAGCTCACTCCTTATAAAGATCGCACATATCCGCAGAGATGAATTCATTGCTCACAGAAAAATACCCTCGTTGCTCGAAAAGCCTTTGGAACAATACAACATACGAGCGATGTACAGTAAGGCCGCAGATTTACATGAATAAAAGTTTGTAAACTTGGATTCATGCAGACTGTACTCATGGACCACGGTAAGAGTCACAATGCCACTTGGCCGGTACTACATTCCGTACGAAATGTTCAATATCATAAAATTATAAAAAAACATCATCATCTTCTGACCGGCAGGATCCACATAAGGGGTCGCGGGGGTTAAGCACACTTCTCCAGGCAATTCGATCCTCCGACATCGACTCTAACTCATCAAGAGAGTTTATGAATAATAAGATTGTAACTCATTTGCCCGTGCACAGATTTCCCCCAGTTAAAAAACAAAATCCGCCATGCATAATGTGAACGAATTTCTCAAGAAACAACCAAACTCCCGCATAATCCCAACCTTAAATTAGATAAATGTGTACTAATTCTAGAAATGTTTTCGCTAAAAACACCCATTTGTAGGCCAACATGAGTCCTTTGATGTACCCCCCCAAATCCATCTGAACGATCAAATAGAAGCACTGTGATTTATTTCGTAATTAAACAAAACAAATTAATCTGAAAGCACACTCCAAGCAAATATCCTTGCGTCTATCTGACAATTTCTTCAAGGATGTGCCATCACCCATTCAACAACCCATGCGATACCTTTGCCCCCGACACGACCCCACATGCGATGTGTACATGTGTACATAATCTAAGCAAGACACGGAATTGCTTTCATTAATTCACCCTTGACCCAGATTCTAAGACGCGTGGCTCCTGACGGTTCATCGAAATGTACCCAAATAAGCTGTTTGAACGTGCACATGTAATCCGCAGAACCGTGATACCCATCACCTCTTTCGAATAGTCAGCCGCAACGTTGAAAAAAAAGTACGTTATGCTCTGCTGAACGAAATGTTATGTTACTTTTTAATTAGACGCAGACGAGTGTTCGTGAAACGATCAGATTTAACGGTATATTTAACACTAATGGGCATCGCGTTATGTACATTAATTGAATCCGTACAGCCCGGTGATCCGATAAAACTATTGAATGATTACTTAATTAATTTGTTAACAGGTTTACATTGTGGGTATAATTGTTTGTAAACCTGATTTAATAAGGGCTTCCTATGAAAGGAGGATAATCCCCAAAGTACCTAGTCGGCGTGCATTCAGAGGATTGTGTGTTTGGGTACATAGACTCGCCAAATAAAGAATAAGCTGTAAAGAGCAGTCTTTGCTGCCCACTTGGAAATGGCATGGGCGCATATTTTGTTTGCTTTTCTTTGAGCACACAATGTTTGTGAAAGGGGAGGAAATGAACACAAGAGAAAGGCATAAAATTAACTTTTTTCTTGTTTTTTAATTTACTAAAGAGCCTTTAGTTTGCCAATAGATGAATGTATCTGAGCACACTTGGTAACAATCACGTTTTATTCAAAATTTTATCGAATAACTTTGGCAAATGTGATTTCACGGAAAGAGCATAAACACATGTAGCTACTAACTGCAGTAACATCATTTCGAATTGAAATTTTTGGGGCGAAAGGACACGATTGAACGATTGACTAGTTTGATGCTTTTAAGAAGTTTTTCTACTTCAGGGCACACGCCAACTCCCCGAACGACATCTGAGAGGAGATCCAATGTACATATACAAATTTCAAAGGCAATAACTTGACAATCACTTCAGGAGGATCGAGAATACACTTCATAAACATTACAGACTGCTGTACGTAGTCCAAGGTTGGATGTTTAGAAGGACGATAGAACTGATTCTTGGTTATTCCGAAGAGAAGTTCTTCGTCGGTTGTAGCATAATTTCATCAGACAACACATTTTCATGAAAAGATAATGACGAGACGCTGACAAGTTACTTCTTCAAAATCATTCTAGAGAAGATCGTGCAAAACGCAAACACTAGGAACACGATCTTCCAGAAATCTGTTCAACGACCGGCACAGTGGATGACATTCGGTTATGTCCTCAGGAGACGGATGAAGAGGCACTATCGGAACTCCACGAGCTGTTAAATCAACTGAACTCCAGCACGACCTTCGCTAAGAAAATCTTAGAATCGGATTGATACGAGTAAGGGAATATCAAAAAATGATTTAAGTAAACTTAAGTTTTTTTTAAGTCAGAGCAAAGCCGAACGATCGAAGTGCTCAGATTTTAAAGTTCCCATAATTGCTTTTAGGAACTTAATCCATACTCCAAGAGCTTCACGTTCGATGAAAGCAATTAATTTTGGTCCAACTCAAGTAACTAAACTGAGCGTAGTATCAGTATGGTCAAAGTGTAACATTGCTAGATTACTTGAAATGGCTTAAATGTCTTAGTTCATTATTATTTGGCCTTAAGTCCTTATCACGACACGCTGATGTTCTAACAACCATTTCAGCTTACAAGCATCATATTCAAAACAATCACTCTATGAAATAATGTGCTTGTTTGTTGTCATTTAGTTTTTAAAGTTAGGTTCCACACAATACACAACCAATACATAAGCCACCGTTGGACAAGACATTTGACTCTAAATGAAATAATTTCACTTTGTTCCATGAACATCAACAAGCCCTTAAATGCTGCAATGAACCGTCATTCAATTTCCAAAGGATTTAGGATCAAAGGAATCACTTCAACAGTTACATAATTACATTTTTTACAGTAAACAATTTTGTCCCAAAACAGTGAAAATAGAATTATCGCTGAAGTGATTATCATGCGGTGGACTGGAAATAATTTGGCTTTGGGAAAAAAAAGTACAGCATTAAAACAACACGTTTAGCAAGCTGTCATCGCAGGACAACGATGAGATGGTTGCTTCGTCAAGCTCATGTTAAACAAAGTATTTATTAGTATTTATTTAGTTTTCATTCTAGAAACAAACAGACTAAAATGGGGACGAATTATCCTACCTTCTACTGAGTTCTATTGATATCCCTCAGAGGTTGATTCTTAATCCGCTTTTATATTCATCAACAAATCATGTTTATTCCGTTTTTAAGTTTACAAAGCAAGCCAACGCACAATTTACTATTCAGAGATTTGATATATTACAAAAAAAATAATAAAACAAGTGTAATTTCTATATATTATAAGTTAATATATTATAAATAATTAAATAAATTATATATATTATAAATAAATATTCTAAGCGAACCAAAAGAACAACAAACACCCTTTATTTAACTTTTATTTATTTTAATCATATTTAAATTATAGCGTTTCCTCTCAAATGTACATATGTATTGAAATTTGTAATAAATTTATGGTTTGAAACAAATCATGATACTGCATTTAACTCCATATGCAGACCTTAAATGTAAGCCCATTTCTACTTATGAAATAGATTGGGTGAGGATGTCTGATAAATCAATTGATTTCAGTTAATTATTAAAGAGTTGAACACATCTTTATTCAATCTCGAACGATGTGATGCTATTCCTCTTCTTCTTTAATCTTGCCAACCCGAAATTTGATTTTTACAGAACAGCTATAGAGGTATTTTCTCAAGCACTGGCGTCAGTTCAGTCTAATGCTGAAATCAATGTGGGTTTCCTGAATTCCATGACATACAAGGAGCAGAAATATGCATATATTACTCGGGCAGTATTTGCCATCTTCGCAGACAAACGCTTAGTCAGCATAGCAGTAGCCTTCTATGACAGCAATTTTGGGTCAATTTGGGACTTACGATGTTTAATTGAGTCTTATTTGATCTCTTAGATTCATTGAACATGCGCCTGGTGATCTTACGAGTTAATAATAATAATAATTTTGGTGGCGCGACAGTCCGAGGCTGACCTGGGCCTAGCTTCTCAGCAACCACTCGTATTGTGCGTGCTATTGTTCTTTCACGAGTGGAAGGGACCTACAGTTTTATGCTGACTCCGAACGGCAAAGTTGAGAAGCATTTTCTAGACAGGAATACTCTTTGAGCATTGTCGGTGACTCGAAAGAGGTGCAGCCGTGAATTATGAAAGTTGGTAGAATGGGGATTCGAACCTGGCACCCTCTGCGTAGGAGTCGACGCACTAACCCACTACGCCACGGCGACTCACTTGTGAGTTGGTCCTTAATAATTGGTTTCATTTTAAACAAAAAGCAGGTAAATGAAGAAATTTTATTCGAATTGCTTTATTTGTGTATCGACGCAACATTTAGTTGGAGCGATCGCATATATCCGAGGTCGCCAAAGTAGTTGCGAAATTTAGATATGGTTCTCTTCAATCGGAGCAAGAAGTATTTAATTCCCTTTGATTTGGTTCAATCATCAGCACTAAGTTTGGGTACAACACCCTAATCTGGTGTGGTGACTGCAAGATCATCTTGCATCTGCCAAATCTAATCCAAAAGCAAGCATTTAAACTCATAGGAAACTGCAGTTTCGTCGACTTAATAGGCTCTCTTGAACATGATGCATAGTGCGGCGAAGAAAATACAAAAAAGGTAGGGTTAGGGTTTTAATTAACTTTTCCATTTGCGACTGTTTTCTGTTATGTTAAAATTTATTATGTAACCGAAGGAAATTTGAAGCTAACATTGAGGACGTTTAACTAACTTTTTTGTGAATATCAACTTGCGTTGGTGGCGGCCGTGGTGTTGTGGTTATGTGCTTGAAGAAGCTGCTCTGTCGCTTGTAGTGTCGACATGTAATACGTGACTCGTGAGACAACAGTAGCAAGCCCACCACGAGTGGTTGCTATAGAAGCTTGGCCCTCTACGGGCTCTAACGCCACCAATGTTGTTATTTACTTGTTTCTGACTGTATACTTTATACTATAATTTCATGAAACAAATTGCATTGCTAACAAATAGAAAACCAAAATTTATAATACGAAGTTTTAATTATAAAGTTTTTAATAGCAAGAGATATGCCCAATTACATTTGTGCTCCGAATGAATTCCAATACTCAGCTGGCCAGGAATGCTCATTAGTTTCTCTTCAAGTCTGCTTTCGGGCGCTCACTTAAAAGTACGGACTCATTTTTCAGTCCCGCTACCTTTAGACACTAACAAGGAACGCTATTCCCAGCCTAATATTTCCTAATATATATTATGTAAATAAACTACTCCCATTTCTACCTCTACACCTTCATGCCGTGTTGTATCTTAACCGCGGACAATCAAGGGTATACGCCACTGTCAAGTCACAAGAACGCTTCGAAATTCGGTAAATGACTGTTGAAAGTTGCCGAATAGCAACTATAATTATGTAAGTAATCGAAATGTACAACGGCAAGCCTTTCTTCTGCAAGGCTTCAGCAGACTACCTTGAGAAACTGCGTGACTGTTGGACACACTGGTGCCAGATGCAATTTTACTCAAAAACATGAAAGTGCAAAAAATCGTAAAAAATCATCAATGTGCACTTCGAAATCGTCAAAAATCATCAATTAGAGAAATTGATACCGAAACACGTGTGCAATAGATACCAAGAATTTTGTAGTTCCATCCTTCATACATGTATTTATTTCAGAATTAAAAACCATATCATAAAGCAAATACATTTATATTTTATTTCAAAAAACATAATATCTTAATTCATAGATCACATTGGTTTTAAGAACATAAAAAAACGTATGGCCAACGAATATACCCAAAGGTGTTAAATTGCTTCGAGAACTAAAAAATATTTTTGAGTGTAAAAGTCTTTGGTAATTCAAGTAGTCGTATTAATCTACACATATTTGTTAATTGAGCCTCAAATGTGTGTCGACGGTTGAAGCTTTAACGCATTTAGTGATTTTTGGTATTAGTCTATAAATGTTTTGAGTGAAGTTTGATTAAAATCAGTAAACGTACATACAGGGGTGTTGTGCGACACAACTTTAGTACATTTTGGGTTTTTTTTTTCTACCTATTACCCGTGTTACCCGTGTTTTTTGCGGCGTTACGTGCATAGATAAGTATGTCACACGTTTTCAAAAAAGCGATTTGTAGTTGCTTTAATTTAAAACAAAAATTAGTTTCAAGTGGTTTTCCAAACTTATGCAACGAAATTTTTTAATTCCTTCGATTTGCAATTACAATTGAAGGTCGGTGTACCCATTATTCTTCTTCGGAATATAAATCAGCCTCGATTGGAACGGAACAAGATTGGCAGTCAATAAGGTAATGAATAATCTTATTGAAGATTTTAAAGGGAACATTTAAAGGGTATGTGTATTGATACCGCGTATACCGATGATTCCAATAGATTTGTCTTTTGATTTTAAGAGTGTTCAATTTCTAATTCGCATTGCTTTTGCCATTACTATAAATAAAGCGCAAGATCAGTCTTTGTCTTTGTGGTATAATAACCATTATTTTCTCATGGTCAACTGTATGTTGGTTGTTCTAGACTAGGGAAACCGACCGCACTTCTTATTTAAGTAAAAGATGGAAAAAGCAAAAATGTTGTTTATAAGAAAGTATTAGAATAAAACTGACGAACTCCCTCACGTTTCATTGTGCAAAATAATAAAATTACGCATATCAGTTTGAATTCTCATAAGCAACAATTTTTATTTCTCCATTTTTCTTGACAATAAATCAATAATACTGATCAGCGAACCTCACAGGCGGACCAGTTGGATTGTAGTAGGGAGGGTTAGAAAAATAGAAATGGTCTGCCGCCACGGGAACAGGCAACGTACAATTGTCCGTGAGAGAAAACTGGAAATTCAAAGTTTATCCCACAAATTCCCCAAGACAGGCCTTGCGGCTTATTAATGGTAATTGCAAGGCAACACAACACGCAATGGAAATTTTACACATTTGAACTCAAACGGCGAATTTGAAATTTGGTAACAGTATCAACAGATTTATACAAAACCAATTCACCAGTTATTTTGGGTTGTATAGCAAAATTCAATTCATTAACATATTTTTTCTTGGCTGCCCAAATTACTCTGGTTACTTCCCTCAACCAACACTAATTTTTTATTGCTGTGCTATATTTTTTATGGCAACAATACACATCTTTTTGAAATTGAAAATGAATATTTGTTGTAAGAATCAATATCTACACATGTATCCACAATTACGATGACTTTTGTTGTTTTATAAATTAACTGCTTTTTTTTAGAATGAACGGCCCATTGGAAATGTGCTCAGGGAAGCGGGTATGGGTTTATTTGACTTCAAAAGATTGTAACTTGCAAAACAAAGTATTTTACGAAAGGGATCTGCGATAATTTAAGTAAATCCATAGCCTTAAATAAAAGAAGAAGATATAAAATAAATATAGGATAAACCGACAGTAAAACAAGTGTTTTTCATTGTTATATTAATGTTATCTGTAATCATCCGCAAGTAAGTAAATAAATATAAGCAGTTTCAAAAACTTGAAAACTGAATATAAAGTTCACTACATTCGTTTATCGGCAGCGTCGACACGAACATCAAAACGTTGGGTTGAAGAATCTTGAGCTACATATGTTTATGATCAAGATGTATAAAATCTTGATTTGATAAGTTATTGAATAATTCCTTGTTTTAAAATATGTACTTACTGATTTTAAAATAGTTTTCCATTCGCACACAATTTAATGCAGGAGATTCATTTAAATCACAAATTGGAACGAACAAGTTGTTCAGAACAACCCAAGCTAAAATTTATGGAATAGAACATCAGCTTGATTCCGTACTACTTTCCATTTCGCTCTCCCCAATTACCTGCATGTATAACCATTTTGCGAAGGAGAGCACGGGTTGGTAAGTGTGCGTGCGAACTAATTAAATAATTGTCTGTTTATATGTTAACAACTGAGAGGAATTGGAATTATTAAGGAATTCATATTCCTGCTTGCTAAATGAAATTCTCTTGTAAATACTTTTTATATTCGAATTTTAAGCTAGTGAACCGAAATCGTCAAATTAAGCAATATTTTGCCAAAAAATCGTCACATCAACACGGGCATCACGTCAATCTGGCATCACTGGTTGGACAACCATATTGGAAACTTTCTCCCTGACATTCTGCTCAACTTTATTAAAGCAATTAGATTTTAGGGAAACACTAACATATTTTCATTAGAAGGAAGAAAGTGAAAGGAAAAAATCCAAGCAACTCAGCAGACATTCCTAGTTTTGTCAACAATCACACAACTCCAGACATATTTCCATCCTAATTTCACGAATTAAACCAACCGTTCCGTTATTAAATACGATTTTAAAATTCCAATTAAAAATTTAAGCTTTCATTCATGACTCGAAACATAAAATCACCCCCTTTACCAGTCTTTGGTAATCATCAAGTTTTCCTTCTCAGCTAATAGCTCAGAGGCAGAAGCAGTATTTTTCTTTTTGGATCCTTTTTCATCTACAAAGCCACCGTAATCGCAAAGAGTTATTCCTCAAAAATGCAATAACCTTGAACTACCTTGAAGCCCCACTCACTTAAGTGCTTTGCTCTCGAAAACAAAACATCCCAACCCAACGTTCGTGCCACACATCTTCGTAGATGCACGCGCAATTAAGGAACACATTTACGAACATACATAGGCCCTCAAAGCATACTAAATCAGATCAGTAGAACTCCATGGAACATCAAACGAAACATGATTTAATAATACACGAGGCAAACCAACGTAATTTGTTTACCCAAGACTCCAAGTCACGCCAATTCATTTGCAATTACGTATGTATGCGTATGTAACACATGGCAGTCGTCCTCTCCCCCTCTCCTAAGGCACATCGCCTACGCAAAAGGCACGCCAGCACCCCATCCATTCCAGTAGGCACAAGCAAATGCAATTCCATGACAAAGAACCGCAAAAGTTTAGTGCCAGCAGTGAAATAGATATGCGCGAGAATATCGTCTTCCTTCTTCGCACGCCCGCAACTGAGGCAAGCAGACAACAAAAGTGGGGTTAAGTATTTATTCCGTTTGGCTTAATGGACTCGAAAGTTTGCCATCGCCACAATGAAGGGTGCGTAAAATCCATGACGCACTCTTCAAGGCAGTTTCTCAACGCTTCGCTTGCCATCGTTGCCATCGTCACCACCATCACAAGCGTTGTTGTATTCGTCCTGAAAAGTATGTATTCGCGATGCCAAGGGGGCGTGTTCCACTGCCCCGCAAAAAAAAAAAAAACGTGCTTTTCTCCGCAACCTTCTGCCTCGTGAAAATCTTGTGGTGACAAGGCAAGGCGTTGAGGAGGGGTCTCCCCTCTGGAAAGGAATGGGGTGACTAGCAACCATGACTCTGGCTAACACAATCCAAATGGAGCATCCGAGTGTTAAACACACTTAAGAATAGGAAAATCAATAGTCATGGAGGAGCAGGGCCAATAGCAAGCTGTGCCACTGAGGCAGGCACACGTTGACTGGAAAATGTGGGCAAGCTGACAGCGAGGAAGCGAAACTGATATAGATATCAAATGCCAGTGTTGCCGTGCCAAGACGGAGTTTTCCTTTCTCCTCTGTTCGCCTCCTTTTTTGGTTTTCTTACCTTTTGTCAGCCGCACTTTGCATGTTCGTTTTTCGTTTCATTCATGGAAACAATGTTAGGTTGAGGGACAATTGGCAAGGTTGAAGGGCATGTTCACGTGGTTCTACCTTTTTTTGAGGAGAGAATCGTAAAATAAAAGAGTGAACAGTTCCTGCAAAACACTGTTTACTTTCTTCTTTTATTTTTGTTTTCCCTCCGATGGACGTAAATAGAACCAACATGTGGCGTGTGCATTGTTTGCCTAACGTGTCGACATTTAATCGTAATTCAACACGATATAATCGACAAGCCCGTAAAAGGCAAGCCAAGGGGAATTGGATAAACAAAGCGGTACAAACATGTTTGTCAACGAACAGCGTTATTTTGGGGCAAAGTGGATTGGATACTTAGCATTTTAAATTCTCTGAAGACGGCATAAGTACCTGTCTGATTCTGTGCTGATTAGACACCTTCGGGTGTTTAAAACTGAGAGTTTATGTATGTTAATCGCACGAAAGACATATTTTTATGTTGTTCTCTTACTTATTGTTTTTTGTATGAACGTTGAGTCGGCTGAAGGTAGTACCAAGATTTACAACACCACCCAAACGCAATAAGTGCTCTGCCACAATGGAAATATATTTAAGCGCCACTAAGCAAGCGTGGGTTTTAGAAATTTGATTTATCTTGATAGTGCATTAATCTTTAGTCCTTTTCCAGTATTTTCAGAATTGAGGTCGTTTTTATGTCCCTTTGTTGCTTGCTATAAGATCTCGTTCGAGTTTCTTTTTTTTCTGTTCTACAAACGGTAATAACAATTTTACAAAATCGTCTTCTTATCCGAACAAAGACGTTGATAATTCATCTTTTACTGGCGACACAGTCCTGTGCCTCAGGCAACAAGCCTCTCCAACTGGCACGATCTTGGTCCAGCTGCCTCCTATTTCGCACGCCAAGTTGGTTGAGGTCCTTTTTTTCACTTGTGTCAGCCATCGATTTCGTGGGCGTCCCAATTTGCGTTGTCCCACTGGTTCGGCGTCGAAGAGTCTTCGGGCTGGAGCAGCTTACATGGCCTAGCCATTTTAGGCGTTGAATTCGCAAACGCCTGGCCAGAGTCATATCGCTTTACGGCCCTCACTGTTCTTGGTTGTATCTTCTTCTCTAAATTCCATTAGAACTTTTCAAAAAAAAGAGCAGGGCAGGGGTGATCAATGTGCAGGCTTTATCTCTCGAGAGATACCACTAAATTCCCTCTTGAGCGCAAAGAAACAGCGATTGTCAAGAGTTATTCTGCATTTAATATCGGTGCTGGTGGTATTTGTACTGTTAACTTGGTAGTCGAAGTCGACACAGACCTTAACTACATCGAAAGTATATCAACCTGTAGTGACTTAGTGGCCTGTCAATGGTGTATGATAGCATATACTTCGTTTTGCCTCATTCCCCCCAAACCCATTTTGGCCGCCTCCGACCTAAGATCAGCTTAAGCTTCATTAACGGCTCACCAATCTTAATAATGTCGTTCGTGTATGCAAGCAATTGTACGGACTTTTGGAAGATAGTGCCTCTAGTGTTGGAAAGTAAGTTCTGCGTGAAAAAGTCAAATGACAGCATGTCGGCTTGTCTAAATCCTTCGACATTGAAGGTGTCGGTGACTTCGTTGCCATCCTTGATTGAGTAGCAGGAATTCTTCATCCAGTACAGTCTGGCTAGTTTGTCGGGTCAAATTTAGACATGGCGTTGTATAGGTCGTGTCTATACACGCTGTTATATGTGGATAATGTATATAATAAGCAATGTTTCATTTGTGAACTTTTCTGTCAAAATTTTCTATTCCCAAAATTAAAATTTTGTTAAACTCTTGTTAATTGAAAATCGACATCAAGTATTTAACAAGTATCCAATTTAAATTGAAGATGACTTTACAAGCTGTTCACAAATAGGTCAAAACCGCAGGACTTTGATTAAAGTGAAGCTAATAAGTCAGACTTTATCCGACTTTAAACGGGTGAAAGCATACCGAATGACTAGAATATCCTCTTCATCAAAGGCTGGTCAATATCGTCTACAAGAACCTGTCCAGCGTACATCGGCACGTACCACTGCGGCTTCCAACTATAGACCAACTTTCATACCCAAGACTCCAAGTCCAACAATCTTTTCACACAACGGAAGACCAGAGAGTTTCAAGTTGATACACACGACCTTTTCATCGATTTCAAAGCAACATACGACAACATTCATCGCAAGGAGCTGTTCGAAGCGACGGCCGAGTTCGGGATCCCGGGAAAATTGATCTGGTTGCGTTGCACCATGGTAACACATATACGCGATGCACAATGCAGTTCGTCTCAATAACTTCCAAGCCTTTTGAAAACTGCACTGTCGAGATTCGTGGAAGGTCCCGCCTGCGAGAAAGGTGAATGTAGGAGAGGACACAGCCGAAAACTCTATGAGGTGTACCAAGATGTGGATGTAATCCGGAGAGCAAAAATCCGTCGCCTGCACTGACTTAGCAACATCGAGCGCATGGTTAGTGCCCCGTTCGAGAAAAGGAAGAAGGAATCTCCGGTATAAGGTCATTGCTGACGCAAGTGAATTTGGTCTTGATGACTGAAAGAAGCGTGCTCAGGACCATCAGGGACAAGGCGCCTTCAAGGGTCTTTCGCCTGAAAAATGACATAGCTACTGATTATATGTGTTGTTACGTTTCACGGCTCCGCTAACTACAACCCCGTCTTTTCCGCCGTGCATTCATCAGTTCCTTGGCGACTTGTCAAAGTGGCGGAAGCGATTCACAAATTGACGACCAACCATGTGAATGAAATGTCAGAGTGTGCAAAGTTCGCTGATCACAGAAATTTGCAGCATTTAACAGTGTCTAGAAAACATTTCTACTGTACAACCCCTCGACTCGTGAAAGTACGCACATAACGAATGATTGCTCTAGCAGAACCGAAACCCATGTCAGGTCCACCTAGAGCTGTAGCGCCAATCACATTTTTGCACATGTTGTTCAACCAACAAAATTCGCTTGAAATCTGCTCATGACCGACTTAGCAGACAAAGCCAAGACAAGTTCACGCGGATGGGCGTTTTACAATGCCCACGAAAATGAACGAGGTCAAGCAGAATCCAGAGGAATTCCTTCCAAGTCTCCATCTGAGTGTGAACAAAAGCAATATTTCAAAAATGTTCCTTGATGCATGAGAACTTGCAAAAGCGACAGAAAATGCTGACTTTTCATTGCGGAATCTCATTTATTTCAACCCTTCTTACAGAAATTGTCCACAGGAGCATACGATGCTGCGGACTGTTATTGTGAAACCGGTGACGTAAAATTTAAGGTCTCTACCACAGCATCGCCTGTTTATGGATTTACTTTGATGTCTACACTGGCTCAAGAGGCAAAAACCGAAGGGAACTAATTCAATAAAATGTATGCACAAATGCAGATATGAATATTTATCCCAAAAACAAATAAAGCATCAAGGGAGCAGTTGTGCTGCTGCTATTGTACAAATGGTTGAGGGCTAAAATTGGGTTTCATTTCGTTATCGATTCCCATTCTCAATGCCTTTCCAATCAGTGGAATTAATATTTAACACATTACTCCCAACATGAGATGAATTCCACAAACGATTGTAATTTGGACTATTTCCCATGGCGCAAGAAAGAGGGGATAACACTGACAACAGTAATTGACTGAAACGTAATCTTCTGTTTTAGATATAAAATAAATTATTACAGAAGTAACGTGCAACTGCTGCTTATACCAACGATCGTTTGCCTGTCAGTGAATTTGTGAATTTGACAAAGTGTGAATTTGTGAATTTTCGGGTACTTTTGCATAGCCGGCATCGTTGTTTTGGAGCCTTTTGTCAGAACATCCTACAACTGCCATATCGGCTCTATTTGTTTTAATTTGACAAAGGAAACCGAATTAGACATGGAAGTGGATTGATTTGAATGTTAACATTTTTTTTCTAACTTAATAGGAAGTTGTCCATTCATGATTGCTTTATCTGAACATATATAAAGGGTGGTCCAATCATAATGCACGATGTTGATTGTGAGTCTCACCTTAACGTCAAGTTTTCTTGCCCAACTTAATTTGACATTTCTTTGTTTCAGTGTTTGACAAATTCAACCATGAAGAGGTACACAATTGAGCAGCGCGTTAAGATTCTCGAAGCCTTTTACGAAAATGGGCGATCAAATCAAAATGCATTTCGTGCAACTGGTCACTAGGCGACTTCATCGGGCCGTGCTTCTTCCAAGAGTAGTTACCGTGAATGATGTTCACTTCTTGCGTGAGAAATTCAATGTGCTAGCTCACGTCTGGATAGACTCGTTAATTGGCCGTCACGACGAAGTGATTTGACACCGTTAGACTTCTTTCTTTGGGGATATTTTAGATAAAAAAAATTGTCAATAAGCCAAGAACAATTCAAGAGCTAAAGGATGGGATAATTCGGCAAATTAACGACATTGAATCTCAATTATGTCTCAGAGTCATTAAGAATATGGACAATGAACGGCAATATCGGCAATGAACCGATATTTTGTTTCACACATAATTGTCATAAATTGAATTGAATTGTACATTTTGGGGAGTGTCATACAGACACTTGTACTGCGACCATAAAGATCTATTGTACCATCTTTCTTTTGGTCTAGGCCTTAAGTGCTGTCTTCAGTTTAGAAACTTTACAATTTTCCTAGATGGCATTTCTAGGTTACAAGTGTTTTGCTTATCATTTTTAATCTTTCACGGGCAAGGCTTGGGCAGTCTATTAATAAATTGTCATAGATCCTTCTATCATAAAAAATATTAAAATAATTCTCTGAAAACTTTTTGTTGACGCAACGCTCGAAGTTGTGAAGGAGAATTTTGACGCCTGGGTCATCTCTCAACGAGCGATCATCTGTTTGCCGTAGCAATCATGCGACTAAACACCACTCTTTTATTTTCTTTTGCTAAAAAGCCAACTACATTCGACGAGCTGCAGGCCAACCTCCGAGACGCATTTGCCGGGACATACTGGGGGACTTTGTTAAATTTGACCGGCAACTACCAAGGATGCCATTTAATTGATGGGCATAATCCATACATAATAGCATCAATGTAGATCCAAAATAAAAGCAAATCAATTCTTAATGTTCACTGTTTTCGTTTTGTTTAAATTTAATTTTTGTATGTCGATGCATATCTCTCTGAGAAATCAAATCACGGATCTCGTGGCTACATCAAAATAAATGCTTTATAGCATTGAAGTAAGCCCTTTATAGCATGTCGAATGTTGTTGAATTTCCGTGCAAATAACGCCGCTTAATGCTCACTGCATCGCTTGTATGCCAAACAAACAGTGTGTATGCATCTTATCTACTGTGGATTTCCACTTTGATAGCTTTTTCCTGCTCTATAATCTCATTACTTCTCTCTAGCAATTAACTTCACGGGCAAGCATGTATACAAACTTGTATATATGCTATTTTCAGATTCAAAACAATTTATCATCAACACACAAACAGCCACAGCCGCACACCAGTTCGTACTGCAAAGCTTTTTTTTTTCAAAAATCCACGTGCTTTACTTTTCACTTGTTCCGTGACACACTCGGCGGGGTGATTCACACTGGTTGAGAGAATATGCCAAGATTAAATTCCCCGAGCAAAGACTTTTGCACTTGACTACTTACAATTGATACATATTGATGAGGAGCTGGGTGTAGAAAAAGAAGAAGACACAATTCGCCGAGTCTGAGTGGCACTGTGATTTGATTTGATTTTATGGGCAAATCATCTACTGAGTCGATAATTTCATTAGCGATCAACTGAACTCACTGAGAAACACTTGCTTAATACTGACGTCGGTTTGCGATGAACTTCCCCAGGGTGGTTGTTATCAATTTTTGCTCGATCATAAAGCTTTGATAATGAGTAACTGGGTCGTTAGTCCAGCAATTTGGAGAAACGTTGCATGCCAGTAAAAAAAGCTGTGCAAGCTTATGTAATTAACTTTGATTAACGATCGCAGCGGGATTGGATGAGCGAGTGTAACGCCAAATGTTTTGTATTTTCTAATTCCATGTGAGATGCGGATACATCTCTTTCTGCAATTATAACATTTTAAGTGTCTCGATTTATAGACTACCGAATGGTTGACCCAAAGCCAAACAATGAGACGTTTTGTGGTCGATATACAATAAATTAATGGTGTTAACAGCGAGAAACACTTTTGCGGTTTTTAAATAACATGAATCGCGATGGTTGACGATGACAAGTTTGGAGATGTGTATTTATAGACATTGCGCATCACTAAGTCAACAGCGTGCGTTTCTTTTTAGACTCCAATGCCAAATAAGAAGTTTCCGTGACGACTTTCTATTCATATTTGACTGCAATGGAGATGTACAAACAGAAATATAATGCAGAAATGAAGTAGTGGCTAAGATGTGAAGGACACCCACGTACAGGAATACTGTGTAGATGGTAAACCTTATGACGACCAAATGACAGGAAACAGCGCGCCGATAGAATGCAAATAAAGCTCAGGATCTGGCGACCCAAGTGTAGATGAACTGATAAGTAAGTAAATCTAGAAGCATATCTAGGCTAGTGAGTTTCTGTTACGTGCAATGTAGTCGTTCTTTATCTGTATTCGACATCTGGAATTATGCCCCCTTTTCCGTAGGTTTCGATCTCTTGTAAATTCCAACTCGAAGAATCTTTGAACCGGAAGTAAGTCGTATTTGCGCTTTACATACCATAGTCAATTGTATTGTATGCCAAAATTGGCTACATCAGGCCTCAAGGCGCTCGCTTTTAGAGTCTAAAGAAACAGCGACTGCCAAGAGTCCTCCTATTCTCATTTCTCTAGTCTCTAAATAACGTCCTCCCACCTCCAATTCATGTCCATTGTTTAAATTTGTTCAAGCCTTCCTTCGCTGGTGTAAATCGCTTCATTTAAAGAGAGCGTTAATTTTGTGGTGGACTCAGAACCTATGCCACTTCACAACAAAAGACGCCCGCTTGAAAGGCGGTGCACGCAAGTGGAGAAGTTTGTTGGTTGAGACACAAGATCGCCTCAGACTATAGGGAGACACAATCCCATATGCATACACGCTCGTCAGCTCCATAAAGAAAAATCAAAAAGACAAAACCCTGGACAGAGCCGGTTCTTTCGAGTCACTGACAATGCTGAAAAAGTATTCCTGTCTAGAAAAAAGTTCTTAAACTTGGCTGTTCGAAGACGGCATAAAACTGTAGGTCCCTTGCACTCGTGAAAGAACAAAATAAGAATGCGCAACACGAGTGGTTCTGAAAAGCTAGGCCCAGCTCCACCTCGGACTGTCGGGCCACACATATTATTATTATGATAGGAGTCCTTATCGGGCACTGTATCATAGTTACACATGCAATGCGACAGAACATACCACAGAACGAGTTTTGCAGAAGTTGCAGAGATGACCAGGAAACAGAATCTATCCAACATCTGCTCTGCGAATGCTCAGCCCTAACAAGGCAAAGATTGCATTCTCTGGCAAGCACTTCCTCATAGAGCTGAAGAGTCTAAGCGGTGTTGAACTGAAAATGATGCCTAACACCACGTTTCTAACGAACCGAAATAGCGAGGTTCGGATGAACTTTTACTGAAACCTCAATAGGCCATTTCCACCGAGGTTGACGTGGTTTCGCTCTCAATTCTCAAGTCATTCGCTCTCAATGGATAAGTGCCCGCCAAAACAAATGTCACTCACTCTCAATTTTTAAATGGCCGCCAGAACAGCTGTCTGATGACAAGAAATAATAGCGTGAGAACACCAGCATATAGAAAGACAAGAGAATGAGAAAATGATCACCAAAATAAACTGAAACTCTGTAGGCTTGTTCGGTTTAACAACCTCTCATGGACGGATGAATTCAACGGGGCTGCAACAAGATTTATCCAAAACTACAAGGTTAGCAGACCCTGAAAATGTATGGCGGAACCTGGTAGGTTCGGAGAAAATTGATGAAACCTCGCGGTTTCGTTCGGTGGAAACGTAGTTTACGATTTACTTATGAATCGGGTGGGTGTTAGGGCTACAGTAGGTAGTCCTAGGCAGTTTAATACTCCCTAGTATGGACACAATACGTTCTTCTAAGTGAGCACATGAAAAATATGATTAGTGATATTCCCTTTCATTATTTTCAATGCCAACAAACAACTCAGTGATGACTTGAGACATTCTGCGAAATTTAGCCACAACATCATCACCGGATGCTAGCTACCGCACGTAAGCTGGCAAAGGTATTGTGAAGAGCTCATTCTATTGCATTGTCTACCGTTTTTGACAATATGTAACGTTCTCGGTGATTTGTGTATCGAACTACCTTAATCAGATGTGATGGTTAAACCTACAAACCTCCCAAAAGGTCTTAAGCGCTTTCATGAAACATTTCTCTCATCTAAGCTACACAAGACTCTATTAATTTCCTGGTAGTGAACATATTCCAACATGCTAAATGTGAGCAATAAGGTCACCTTGTGCTGCTTAAGCATCCGCAGCATCGAGGCGAAAAGTAATCTACAAAAAATATCATTCTTGAGAAGATCGTGGAGAACTTATTCAGGAAAGAGACACAATTTTCCAAAAGTTCATACTATTGATAAAAAAAAATTTAAAATCTGGCATCCCTACATTCAGGTGCTTGGTCAAACAGCGAGCCGTCAATATGCAATCATTTGCTGGCATAAAATCGGGGACGGCCGAAAATGGATTTTGCGGTGAATGAGAGCAAAACAAAGCAAATACTGTCACACACCGACGACTTGGCCACAACGTCACCATAGCTGCGTCTAATGCGTGAACCAGCATTGAGATAAACGCAAAATAACTCTTGCTAATCGCTGTTTCCTTGAGACAAAGATAACATTATACATATAAGACCTTGATTATACCTGTCCTGCTATATGACGTGGAGGCGTGAACGATCTTAAGAGTAGCTGAAGAAACTTTGGTCTTTTCGAGAGAATATTTCTGCGTAAAATCGTTGCCATTTGCAGAAAAAGATTCAAATGCAAACTGTATGGACTGCACAGTGACATGAGCCTAGCTATACGTCCAATATTTCAAGGCCTAAGACGGGTAGACCGTGTAGAGCCCATGGGCCAACACTGCTCAAGCCCGAAGAGTCCGATTCCACACCACAAAAGGAAAAACCAATTTAGGAACCCACGAAACCGATAGCTCACACAAGTGAAGACGGACCTCAACCGAAAATTAGAGAAATTCGAGGCAGCTGGCTAAAGATCTTGCCAGCTGAAGAGGCTTGTTGCCTAAGGTCCAGGTCTAACCCGGACTTTAGCGCCATTAGAAGAAGAATCTCGATATTGACACTTGGCATTTAGGGTCAGCCAGACGGAATCTGAAAATGCGGGTTACGGTTCGCAGATTTTTGAATTTTTATCCAAACTTTTAGCACTCGCGTATTGTGGAAAAGAAATCATTTTGTAGCCAGAAGGGGCAAAATCAGGAAAAAAAAAATGCACCACAGTTTGTTTGGCGATTCATTAAACAAAACACCTCATGAATTCAGTTAAGTTATTACGAATATTAAAAACGTAAATTAAACGATCTTGGATTGCATTTACTTCACGTCTTACAAGCCATGTTAATCGGGACGTACGCAAATTTATAATAATAGAATTCTCCACAACTTGAGAGCAAAGCATGTACAATGAACGCATGAAATCTCGCGAGCGTCATTAAGAAAATGCTCTGAACACATTTCATTCACTTTTTGTAGATAACTGTGCATTTTTTTAAAATTCCTTGGTCATTCGAATTTCGCTAGAAATAATTTTTTGAATTCGCGAATGACCGAGTGGTTTATTATTTATATCGTTTCAGAAACGCACTTGCGAAGGAGATATTTTAGTCTACTGCAGACTGGATTATAGATTATTTCAAACAAAGAAAATGTTGTTAGTTTCCCTTTTAATCGATTGCTTCCTCAGCATAGGACTGAATAGCATTTTTTCGCATAAGATATAACTTCGCCATTCCATGGCGACAACACAGAGTTTTTGTTGAATGACTGCAGTAGGTATACACATTTTTGTTTCACCACGCTCGAAGCATTCCAACTTAACATAT
The DNA here is from genome assembly GCA_964034865.1 of Eristalis intricaria. Taxonomy (NCBI): domain Eukaryota; kingdom Metazoa; phylum Arthropoda; class Insecta; order Diptera; family Syrphidae; genus Eristalis; species Eristalis intricaria. Next base: position 134,832,518 of record OZ035873.1, read on the forward strand.
TTATTGCCTGGCGCAGGGTACAGGACATTGTGATTTGCAAGTACTTTCTGTGAAACAGGACAAATTGCTTGGAGTTATCCACTGCAGGGGGATATGGGTGTCATGCATCGTTCCGCTGGATCAAACACTTCATTTGAAGCATTAGAATGAGCTGAAGAATGAAATTCAAATTAATTTCGCACGAAGTATTTGTATGCATTGAATACGTATGTTATAAATATGAATAGACACGTCATTCAGAAATTATTTTATGTTAATTTGTACAATTATTTTGCAAGGTGCATAACTAGTTGGATGTATTTATCTGAGTCACAAATTAAGATCCATGTACATTCGTGCGACAAAACTATATCTGATACGTGCAGTTTTACTGGAATCGGAGTAGATTCCAACCAGAAATCAACTAATTATTTCTTAGGAGATGATTTTCAGCTGTTCGAATCACATCTTACGACTCCACAGCAAAAACAACAAGCAGTCGAAAAAGTTCAGAGACTAGGAACAAAGTAGAATATCTCCATTAGTAAATATTTGTTTTTTCCAGTATCATTTGTAAAGTATATGTACAAGTATTGCTATATCCTTTTCTCCGCAAAACTGCGAAGTTTTTCAGTCTACCCGAAAAGTGTTTACTTTTAATGTGTTAGAAGATAATCCCCCTTAGGGCCGTCTGCTGATATTCAACTTAGCGATTTACGTTTCGCTTAACGAGTTAAGATGGAATTATCGGTTTGCACGAATCGAAAAGTAGATTATAAAGTCCCCTAAGTAGAACTTAAACTAAGTAGAAGAAACAGTGGATCATAGGACGTTAAGTTGCACTTTAGTACTGACAATGACATGACATCGTGGAGAAATTTGTGAATTTTGTATTCAAAAGGATGCATATTTTTATATTTATTTTATTCTAGTATGGAGAACGAATTAATTGAAGATAATCTGGAAGTGATAGATATTTTTACAAAATTAATATTTTCATGGCTTTGAAGAACTTTCGGTTTACAAACAGTTAACCGAAGACAGATTTTCAAATTCAAAATGTCCTTTCAACGGGTACGATTTTCCTTATTTATTACCTAATGCAAATTTTTCAGGAACATACATTTTATAAAAATTATTCGATTGTTCCGATTAATCAACTATTGTCACATTGATGTTTTATGGGATAATACATTTTTTACAAAAGGATTTTATTTCGGAGGAATGCGCATTTGGAGTCAATCCAGGATTGTTTTTATATAAATATAAAACAATTACCGAAGACATCTGTTGTATAACAAATCACTTTGGATTATTTAAGAATTATAATCATTATATAAATGTACACTGCATTACCATCCGTAATTCCACATGTAATTCTATATGTCAATATGTCAAACAATGTCAAGTGTCAAGTAATCAAATATTTATATTCTCCCGCTTAGCCGTCACCAACCCGAACGGAGCAATAAAAGATTTATAACGTGGCAAATGCCAACGAAAGTTTCTTTCGAATAGGCGCCCTCTATGGGACCCACAATAATATTCTAATTCACACACTCATTTACGTACAAAAATAACAAATTTGACATTTAGAATCGAAGTGAAGTTTATTGTATTTAAAAAATAATCGTATCTTAGTTAAGTCCGACTTAAATATTTATGAGCAACGCAGAATAGGTAAACTTATTCTCTTAGGCCAAGTGACAAATTGTCGAATCACATTTTTGTCCCACCGCACATCAAAATCATTATTCTTGAATTCAAGTGAGGTGACAAAAAACCAACAACTTGTGCTGAAGATCGTGTCTTCAAGAGGGATCAATTTCTATTGGGTGGTTGTGAGATTTGGAAATTTTAGTAACATATTTTTTTAGTTCTTCACATGTTCGTGGTGGTATTCGAAGTAACAATCCTTACAATTGTGTAATAATTGCACTACACAATCGGAAAACGAAAATCTTGATTATCAACCATCACAGAGTATTTTATACGGTTCCAACCAAGTCTTAAAAGATATTTCAGGTGTCATTCTGCTACTTGGCCATTCACTACACAAAATAACTGTGCAAATTGACGTTTGTGCAATGTATTTGCATTGTGAATGGGGGTGTTTGCAATGTTTTTTTTTTGATTTTGATAGTAACTTTTTTATTTTATTTTTTTACGAAAATGTTGCAAATTCTAGAAGCACAAATTTGATTTCCGTGACAGCCCAAGACAAGAGGCAATGCAAGTTTTTCGTTTTCCTAAAATAAAATACATTTCTGGATGTGATTGGATGCATTAGTTAAAATGATCCTCCATTAAAGAGACCAGTCGCTCAAATTTCAGTTCGTTGTCTTTTAATATTAGCATTATTTATACAATAAACGTGAACACATTAAATAACATTTATTCCTATCAATACAAAATTTGGGTTGAAACTTGCATATTTATTCTATGTCGGTAGGCGTCACCCACAAAAATGCAAGTGACAAAATATGTCCCTTTCTGTCTCACTTCTCACTTTATATATTTCTATATATTCTATATTGAATACATTTTTGGGTGACACCACTAAGAGAATCAGACTGAATGAAAATCCTCGCGGTTTCGGAAGTAGTCATCGATTCAGATAGTATTTTAAATATCGCTCTAACAAACTAAATCTATAGCGGCTGTGGCGTTTTGAGTCTGTGAGTCGACTCCTATCCACATGAACCTCGGTGTCCAGGTTGCTTTCCTGGTACGAGAACAATAATTTTCATAGCCCCACCTCTTACGAGGCACTGACAATGCTCAAGAAGTAATAACTGTCTAGAGAAAGCTTCACAACTTGGCCATTCGGAGTCGGCACTCCAGAGAATACAATAGCATCCACAACAAGAGTGGTTGCTACGCCCCGGGTTTTTACGTATAACGATCTGAATAAGTGCTGGTCTAAAGGAACCATATAGGAAAGACAAACTGTATTCTGAACTTTTCAGCCGAAAGATAAAAGGATTTTCCCGGCTGATTTCACTGAATGTGGCCGAGCATTGTCGTTAACCAAAACACACTCCATGGGTTGTGCGCTTGTATAATGGCCTCAGTTTACACAGTTTTTCTGTACCTTCCAGCTGTTCTGTTTTACCTAAGACCACAACTTGAAGTTCTTCGTTTTAAAAACTTTTTGCTTCGTGGGTTTTCCCGTGGGTTTAGCACGTGTACATAGTTCTCCCAGAAGCCTAAAAATTCCATCAGAAATCCACTTCCTATTAACTAACACAGAAACAGATTATATCCCCAAGCCGAGTTGACCAATTCCAGGGCATCAGATTCATGTGACTTAAGAATAGTGATTTTAAGATCCAACAGCGATGTGCTCTTACCATCAATTTTTTTTTTGTAGTTCTATACATTCTCTATAGTCTATACAAATAGCTCAGAGGCATGAGAAACGGGCAAATCGATAAGTTATTCATGTCCTTTGGTTATGATTTTATGAATCAATGCCAAGCGTCGCAAATAGAGCACAGTACGAGGAGTATTAGTCTTCCAAAAGATTTAAGAAGAATTAGCTCGTTTCTATCATTTTTTCTCGAATTACTGGATTTGCTTGAATTATTGATGCAAAAAATACTGCAAAAATATTGCAGACTTGGCTGATATGCAATCTTGGTGTCACACTTCCGCACCCAACTTAATTCATTTATAACGACCTACATTCTACGTGCAAATTCCCTCTGTGATTTACAAATTCAATGAAAACAGACACGGCATGTAATTCACATGAGGTCATGTAGCTAAAGAAAATAACTTAAGAATTACTTAGAGCCTCCAATGACTGCATCCTCCTCCATTCTATAGCGATGACGATTTCACAATAGCGTTACACATTCAATCTAATTAAACTCTACTTGAACTTGAAGTCGGAATGGAATCAAATGACTAGTCAGGGAAAAACGTTATGTGCATTTTATAGATTATACCTGCAGCTCGTCAAGGACTGATACTGCGGAGACCTATCACTCGACAGTACGCATGTGAATAACACGAACAATTTGATATGTTCTGGTGAAAATTACTTTGAAAGCCAACTACACTCTCAAAAAATAGGCAACGATGACCTTCTATCTCTCCGATAGCGACGCAGACATGGTTTTGTAACATTGCATGGCAGCACAGATGGTGCAACCAATTTCTTAAAAACTTAATCCTTGTACAGCAATCCACGACGTGGTGTGTACTCTTAAATATGTATTCCATACGAGTTGTAACTTGGTCATAAGACGGACAAACCTGTCATGGTTTCATTTTCTCTCCACAAACATTCTCAACTAACATGTGTTAAAGAAAATAGTTTCTTGTACTGGCATTTCCCCGTGAATTCCAATTGGCAACACTCCACTCAACCAATTTCCAATGGGAAAAAGTAGTAAACGCAATTCTGCACAGCGCAAAACTTATATACAGAAAGGGAAACATCAGTAAAAGCACAAAAAAAAAAGAAACACCTCATCCTCCAGGGCAAAGAAGATGGCTTCGAGCCTGCGCACGCCTTCAGAACCTATGCCTGCGTGTTTAGAAAAAATAATGAATATAATGAGGTTTCCAAGTCCTGAAACATCAAAAGTACCTACCGAAGAGTATTGAAAAAAAAAAAACAGTTCCCACACGAAATTAATTGGAAAACTTTGAAGTAGCACAATATCAACAACGGTCGTTATTTGTATTTCTTATGCAAGGAGGGCATATGACAACCGCCCACCCAAGAATGGTAGGCGCGCAGCAGTTGTACATGGTTACAGAAGCATTTCACCATCTCAATTACCAGTGCTCCCGACAACTACAAAAATCAATCGGATGCGACTAGGCAATAAATCTTCTTGATCCCACACGAATTTTCAGACTCTATTCTGAGGAATCTAGACTAGATGACGATGAGGTTGATAAGTTCGACAACGACGTTCGGTTCAATCGATGGCATTAAATCATGCTTCGATCCAGTCATGACTATCAGTTGATGAGTAATATCGGTTTCAGATAAAAATCTAGACATCATTCACGGTTATTCATTCAGCAGCCGGACCCAAAGTATCACTGTGGGGGTCGACATAGAGCGCTTATTCCGTGGTATCCACCCTTCATTTATATGTATGACGTCATAAAATGTAACTATCAATCCTATCGTCTGTGTGCCTATGTATCTGGTAAGGAAAATCCAAAAAAATATTTGCTTACCTGGCTGTTTTTTTGTATTAGTTTTCCTCGGAGAAAGTCTTAGAGAGATTGAAATTCCCTCGAAGTGAAGATTTTTGTGAAAATTGATTTTATGCTACAGGAATGGATACACCACCTCCTGTCGTCTTGTGTGTTAAGTCGATGGGTGTTGGTTAATTGATTGGTGAACGTTTCCTTTTTTTTCTCTTTAATCGACACTAATTGCACTGAATATTGCTGAAAGAAATCAGCTTATGGGTGGTTGTTAAGTGATTAAACTTATTTTTAATCTCTCACTTATATATTACAGATCTTTTGTGGGTCGGTTATATATGTATGCGTATGGAATTCAAGTGATTTTGTATTCTTTTTTTAGCACTCCAGTAACACTTTTGACACAGAGAAGAGAAAAATTAACTCTGGTACTGGTACTGACCGAAAGACGAAAACACTTCCGCAGACCTTGAATGTTTCAGGATCAAAAGAGAACTGTCAAAAAATGTGAAAATTTTTCTGTCGGATGTGTTCGAGAAAGACACCAATATGAATGTTATCGATTTGTTGTTTCTCCATGAAAGCTCTAATTAGTGTTATCGTTTTCGATTCGTTTCGAAAACTTTAAGCTTTTTGAATCGAATTTTTGATTAAGGTCGTAAACTGCATATGCGCTTTAACCACAAATGCGAGTATTTTAAATTTCAACAATAATTGCGATATTTTTTCGTTTTTATTTCGTGAAAACCATTCATATACACATTTTAATTGTTTTACGAAAGACACTTCCATGTTGGAGACTTGGCAGCACTCTACCTGTCATGTTAGAATTTAACGACTGTTGAAGTACTTTCAACCTTTGATTTTATAATTTACTGCGAAATTCTCAAAATCTAATTGTCTTAAGTAAATAAATTAATTTAAATGAAAAACTGATCCATTTCGCAACACACTGAAATCACTTCAAACTATAGACATCTTCAGTTAGCACGATTTTTCCTTTCCAACTGACATAGCACATTGCTCGTAGACCATCTGACATTTCGAATAAACAGTGATATCTTTTCCCAAAGTTGCCTTATTTTAGATAAAGAATTCGTAGAGGTATATATTCCTCTCTAGAATGAACTTACAGTTCTTAGTGCAGCTAGACAGAATCCTTAGTACTTAGAATATACATATATTATAAAAATGAAGGTAACTTAACACATTAATATCTCACAGTGTCCAGTACTGATATCATTTGTGAACGTTTCAGCTGAATATATCGAAGCAAGTAGCTGAGTTGAAACAGGAAAATGTAAGCCCTTGAAATTATTTAATCTTTTCGTTCAATTAATCTCTGAGTGTACTTCATTTAGGAAATCACCGAGAAACTAATCAATCGCATATTTTTCTCAAAACGATTACTTGCCGATCATGTGGAATCGCTGGAGCAATGCCTTTTACAAAATAGTTTACCGGTAAAGTCACTGGAGATATTTACGGCAAGAAACACGTGTGTGCTTTTGGGTTCCACAATCCTGGAGCACTTTATCACTCCGAAATCCCTGAAATTCACATTGATACCATCGCTAATTGTTACCGGTGGCTTTAGCGCTCTATACCTAGTCAAAAATGTATTCATGTTCAGGAATAAAGTCGTCGAAAGTGAATTGGAAAAACTAGTGAGATCAATCGATGATTTTGGCAATTGTATCCGACGGAATATCACCTATTTCAATGAGGTGCTTGTAATGAAGACATCTGAACTTGTGGAGTATGTAGTTTGCCTACGAAATAATGAATAGCCTAATTTTTCTTCAATTAACTGTCGCTTCTAGATCACGTCAAATCGAGAGAGCTTGGGACTGCATAACATCGGTGAAGGATGTGGTGGAAATTTTGTTTGAGGCCACAAGAAAATTGGAATCGACTTATCCAATACCTGCCCGGTTCTCCGAGTACTACTCTCCGATGGAGGAACTCAAAGAATGTGAATACTTTAAGACCAACATAACTGACTATAATCCAAAAAATATTAAAGTGAGTACAGAAATAGTCAGGCACCAGTTACATGCTTATTATTATTTTTTTTTTATTATTTTTTAGGACTTTTACAACATCTTTGCCTATGTCCAATCCCAATATTTGTTCCGTTTAGCACTGACACTCTCGCAGAAACCATCACTCAGCACCCTCAGTCAGGGCCTATCCCGTGTCGATAGCCAAATACGACAGCTAGTCAATGAAGAGGAGAATCATTTCAAAAACCTTTCGATAGAGCTCAGAAAAAAGAAGCAACTCGAATTGAATGAACTAAATCAAACGAAAGCAATGCAAAACAAATCTGGTCCAATTGCTGTTCTTCAAGATTCCTCCCTTAAACTGAACGCCTGCATGTTGGCGGTTGCCGAAGAATGCCAGCAGTTGGATGAAGTTCTGCAAGGACTCAACGATACCGAGGCTGAACACAACGACGACAGTCAAGTTTTGATCGAAGTAGCGAACAGTATGAGATCAATTGAGTGTGCACTTTCGGTATGTTTTGATGATTTTCATCGCTTAATGTTAGTCTACAATAAGTTCTTGAGTAGTAAACTAGACAATAGATTGGTAGAAGATGAAAAGTCTACCAGCAGTGAGGCAATTGCTGAAGGTAGCGAAAGTATTTTGCGTGTGGAAATTTCTCATGATAACGCCAACGGAGACGGTGAGAAAAAAGACGATTTCTACGCGTACATGTTTGAAGAGAATTCACCGCCTGACACGGAAGAAGACAAATCTGGTAGTGCCGATATGGAAATACTGAACTTTGAGAAACGCATAACGAAGAGCAAATTCAGGCCGGTTCTCAAACAGTTGAAAGATCGCATTGATCCAATTCGAAAGGAGATGCTCGAGAAGGAGCGTAAGGTTCTAGAATCGAAAGGTATCGACGTTGATGCCCTGTTTGTGACGGATAAGGATTTATCCCAAACTGAAAAATCGGATGATGGTGAAGATAGTGATGATGAAATTGCAGTGCACAGCCGTAGGAAACCGAAAGTACAAGATAGCTTTGCGGAAATGAGAAATTTCTTAGCGCAAAAAGAAGCATTTAATTTATCTCAGTTTAAGTTACCTCAACATAATGCTGCTGCAAGCGAGGAGATACTGGAGTAGATTCGTTGTTGCTTTAATTGTTTTATTAATTGTAAAGTAAATTAGATTGAAATTTGCATTTTTATATGAAGAGTAATTGTAGAGAATGTTTATGTGTTTATAAAGTGGTTTGAAAACGAAAAGGAAATATTCTCTCAGATGTTCTCCCTCCTCTTCCACTGTTTGCGAGTGTAACGACTTTACTGTGAGTGACTTTTAAGGAGGAAGTTTTGTTAGGGAACATTTTCAAAGTAATTTATTGGCTTAACCCTACAACCTCTGCATTCCTGACGGTGATAGTTGATGCTGTTATTCATTGTTGCCTGTTGTTCTCCACGAGAGTTTCTTGCGAGCTGTTTGTTTACATCGAAACCACAACGGCCTTGGTTTTGTTTACCATATCCAGCAGGAGACATGTATTTGCTTGTCAAGTGTCAAAGATGCTTTTCTGTTAACGTTGCTAAGTGTTTACCAGAGAGATACCAGAACCAACATCAACGCAATCAGAATTCGATAACTTGCACTAATCTGTCGCTTAATGAAGAGATGCCACTTGCAAAGAGCGAGAGTGCCTGGGAACCCGCTTCACTAAAAAGGGCGATAACAAAGATCCTATCTTCAATACGTTTACTTCAAAGAATTCCAGTAAACTTCTTCAGATTGCAGCCAATGTTCCCATCCCCATTCCTATCGCAGGAGAGGAATCTATGAATATGTTAATTTAAAAAAAAAAACTGTCAGCGAACCTATCCTAACCTTAACCCGACTCACGCTCGTTTCTGCAACTCACTCACAGCTCGTCTTGTTATTATTCTGCCAGGAGTGGAGGGGACCTACGAATACCCTAGTTTGAGAAGCATTTTCTAGACAGTCATTAGACAGTCACCAAAACTTGAAACGCAAAACTGAAGCCACCAATAGACAAACAGGCAGCTGCAACCGATCGCAAATAGAAACTGCAGTTCAAGGCTGAACTCGACGATCAAGAGTATCAATTCAGACGCCTTGCCTGGAGAACACTTCGTTTGGGGGCGATGTGTAAAGTGAAATTCATTACAGATCGAGTATGCTTCTATATCGAGAGTCTGTTAATCATAACTGTGAAGAGAAACTAGAGCAGATGTGCAAGTTGGTGTAAAACTAAAGTTTCGATGACAGTCACAAACGCGTGAATGCGAGGGCAGAGAAGACTTAAATGGACGGGACTTTCAATACGGTTGGACAATTAGTGGAGGAAAAGAAAATGGGAGTTGGCCACAAAACAAGCAGTAGAGTGCGAGGTGTGTTGGAGCTGCGATCGAGATGGTGGGATCAAAAATGTACCTCTGGGCGAGATGGTAGAATGTAGGAGTTGGTGGTGGTGGAGGTGGAGGTAAATACACATCACTTGCTGGACATGGTAAACGAAGTCAAGGCCGTGGAGGTTTCTATGTAAAAGAAACAGCTGCCATTACGTAGTGTACAACAGAGACGAGAACACGAGACAGAAATTGTCTTGAAGTTTTTTTTGTCTAGGCAATTATTTTAAATCCGACGTCCTCACTGTTTCCTCAATTAGCGACAATGTTGTGCAACTCTTTCCCGCACTCTCACTTAATCAAGTTTAATGTCGCTTTAATCTTTTCGCACATCTTGAGACTCATGTGTCCCGTAACTCATTTGAACAAATAAACACAGAATTATTGATGTAAGTCCACTAAGTGCATTCCGGGTCGGAAGGGTTAAGTACTTCTTGGAGACTTTCTCTCTACACTCGATAATCTCGAAACAAAGCGAAGCCTCATGTTTTAAGTTCAAATATCTGTTAGAAGTCACATTTGCAAGTAAAATTGGGTCCAAACGCTGGAAACATAAGTTTCTACTTATGTCATGAGAATTTTCAGAGAATCGACTGGATGAGTGTCCTTGTGTCCTTGAGTCGAAAGGCAAGATTTAAGTAACTGAGGTTGAAACATCAAACCCCGTAGCTTCCTGTCAACTAGGTTTCTGTATAGAATAATGCGGTGATCAATGAAAACCTAACCCAATTGAATGTAATTAATTTGTAATAAGTTTTGCAAAACTAATCTTAAATAAAAAGTGTCCTTCAAAAGAGCCTGTATATACACATGTATATATTTGTCTCATTTGATTATGTTATTTAGATAAAGTATGTTCCTAGTTTTTGAAATTGATTAAAGTATCTATAAGCAAAACTATCGTAGTCCATCCTGTGATGCTAAAAATGTATTCTAATTTATCTTCGCTGTCTTACATACACCTACGCAGGTTGATGAATCAATTCTCAATCACACAAAGCTTTATGTTCTCATAGTGGCTATAATCACATGCGTTTGCTTAACGTTCACACCAGGCAGCGGCAGATTCTAAATCAATTCCTATGTTTTTTATTAAATTTACAGTTTATATTCCCTTAAAATTGTGTCTCTCCAATGTCAACCCAAAATAGAATTGTAAAACTTAAGTTCAAAATTGTTAAAAATGTAATTTATTAAAAAGTAATCTTTAAGTACAATTGTTTTTGTTTTGTTTTTTTTTCGAAATAAATTATTGTAATTATTTATACAAAATGAAACAAGTGAATTTTCTTATACATATACGGGTTGTTGTTTTTTTTTCTCTTTGGCAAATACAATACAAACAAACACACACACACATCCGAGGGGTGTTCTCATTTTGTGATAGACATGGCAGATTGATTACTACACCGAACACTGGTATATCTTACCGGTGCCATTCCGTAGTCATCGCGTTTCAGTCGACGGCGAATGCAAGCCGTGAGAAAGCCTATAAACAGGCCGATAACAATGACAAACACTACCGTTACAATCGTGAGAACAATGTATCGGCGTCGCAAGAATTTCGGCGGATCCTCGCTATCTGGCACAATAATTTCAATTGGCAAATCACAAACATAATCCGCTGTTAGATTCGCAATAGGGATTCCAGAGAGACCGAAGGGAGATTGGCATCGGGCAAATTTATCGTTTTTAAAGACGTCGGCTCCGCAAAATTCAAAGATTCGCATCAATTTACAATCACAAGTCCATGGATTGTCGGTTACTTTAAGAGATCTCAATTTGGGCCAGTGCGCAGTGAAATTGGTGGGTAGTGGTGTAGAGAGGTTTACGCCTACACTAATTGTTTCGAGATTACCATGGGACACATCTAACTGAAAGGAAAAACAAAATAGAATATGCATAAAATTAAAATTAATGGTAACCTACAAATGTCAGATTTTTGCAATAAAGCAGACCATCAACGTCGAATGTGCTCATCTTGTAATTGAAGCCACACCACAGATATTCCAACGACTCTAGGTGAGAAAAGGTACCATTCTTGATGGCGGTCAATTCTCTGGACAAACTGATGTTCAACTTCTTCAACGCACTTAAACCACTAAAGCTGTCCACGTTCAAAGTGGTTATGGGGTTCTGAGCGAAGTTTAGAAACTCTAGGCTCTTGCCAATCGAGCCGATGCCACTGGGTATTGTTTTCAATTTATTTCCATTCAGCATAAGTGATTTTAGATGAATTAGTTTTTTGAAGATTATGGTCGGCACTGTTTCCAGACCGTTATCAGACAGATCAAGAACCTGCAAATGAGAGCACGCAAGTGTTGTAAGATCGAAACAAGTCTAATGTTTCAAATTAGAAACCTCCAAAGAAATCGCTGATGAAATAGCCAACGTCGTGGTCGTATCCAACGTCTTAAATCCATTTGCACTCAGGCTTAACTTGGTGATATTCGGCGTATGAATGAACAGCAACTTTTCTAAGGAATTCAATTTGTTGTGACTTAAATCAAGCTCACGCAATGCAATTGGTTCATATCCAGTATTTCTGTATGGTCCACGAAATACGTCTGCAGTTAGTGAATCTGTTGTGAGCTGATTCCAACTTAAATCTAAGCGATTAATGTTAGGGACGTCCATGAAGGTTGGAGCTTGTATATCCTTCATATTGCAATGCGTACAGGTGAACCATACACTGCCGTTTGTCGCTGGTAGCTGCTGCAGGAGTTCAATATTGTTGTGAGAGAAAGTGGCGACTATACCCACACCTGTTACAAATAGAAGAAATAAGGAAGTGTAAAATAAATCAGAATATGATCAGTTAGTGGTCGATTACCTTTCTGATTTATCCCGAATTCTGGGGGCCATCTTGCCAGAATATGAGTAAAGTTTTTGCTTCTGCAATCTAGCAGGTGAAAATAGTTTTTTTCGATGTCCTGTGCAGACTCGCAATCGCAGGTTTGGCATATGTTCTGTACATTCTCGTATGGTTTGTCTTCAAACTGAGCTAGGGCTGTGAGCGAAAGCGATAGAGATATCAGGAAGATCTGAAAGGAATCGAGAAAGCAGATTAATATTATGATGGACATTAAATACAATACAGAAATAAGAATAAAGAATTTTCCGAGTTCGCTAATATCAGTCCATTTCTTAAATAATAAATTTTATAAACTTGAATAGGTATCAAATGTTTACGGGCGTCCATGGAAATACACATCATTTTCTCCAAATTTACTGTTTAAGCACCGTTCACCGTCTTAGATCCTCGCCTCACATGATGATTGATATTTGTTTTGGAATAAATTAACCAGGAAGAAAAAGAACAAATACATTGAGATAACTTGCACACCACATAACCTAAGACCCTCCATGCGACAACTGGAGTGTGTAACTATATTTACAATCTAAGTTAGTTACACACTCCAGTTATCCCGTGGTGTATAAAAATCTTGCTTCATAAGTACAGTTCCAATAGATATCTGTTCAACAACAGATAAATTGCAACAAAAACACACTATCCTCAGAATGATGAGATTATTACAATTAAAATGTTCAATTATTTGAAAAAGTCACAGGTTCACATTATAGACATTTGTTCATAATCTGCTAGACTCGTTGTGTGTTGAAATACGTTCTGTGACATCAATTTTCAAGCATGGGGATGTAGCTCAGTGGTAGAGCGCTCGCTTCGCATGTGAGAAGTCCCGGGTTCAAACCCCGGCATCTCCATCCGTGGAAATCAATTTTTTTTGTTTTTTTTTTTCTTCAAAGCAATTTCAACAAATTGTGTCATTATTTTTTCGTCAAATTTATTTAAACTTTTTCTGGCGCAAGTAATTTCTAAGAAAATAGGCCCTTCGTGGTTGAAATTTTTAATCAGTGAGACGGAAAGAGTAATAAGTGGATTGTCATCATTTATCCTACTTTTTGCAATTGAAAATAATGGTCCAGAGAAAGGTTTCGAATTTAATAATAAATGTAACGAATGGGTGCCATAGCCATAGAAAAACAAATTTCGCAAAAAAGTGTACGCTCTTGCACAACAAAAAGATCACGACTTTACCAATCGTCTGCGAAAATGTGTCGACAAAGCCTAGTACTTCATCGCATGTGTGGAACAATCGTTTCATGTGCTATCTTTCCGTATTTTCTGCGATCAGTTTCATTGTTGTATTCTCAGACTTGGGTATTGGAATTTTGAGCGGCTTTTACATGTGTGTTATTTTTACTCACTACTTTATACACTCTTTTGTGTGATCCTTTTCGTCTCACCACACTTGCCCATTATAAAAAATCTTGTGACAGTGTTGTGACAGTGTGTTGTCAAATTTTAGATCTAGTAGTATTATGTTCCTAAAATCATGCATTTGAATACCATTTGAATTTTAATACAAACTAATACACTTCTAGTAGGCTTTTCGTAGTCATGTAAACGCACATCAGATGAATTCACTGAACAAATATAAATCTAATAGGCTTTGCGTAGCCATGTAAACTCACTGAATTAGGCGAAAATTATTCTCTCGTTCATTACATATATTCACTTGATGAAGCGTGCTCGTGCCGAAGGGACACAAAATTTTAAGTTTACATATCTCTTGTTTGAAATTAGTTTTGTAATCAGTTCATTGTAAAATTATTACAGAGTATCAAACACTTTTCAAGATATAAGTTTAATAATCGATCTTCCCTGCATTAGCGCCATCAAGACAGACAGATTCAACGCCTTATAACCAGAGATGGCAGAGTAGACTACATGAGATAATCTACTCGATTAATTACGCGTAGTTATTCGAACAAACTACACTCCCGATTTGTTTCACTGATTATCTACATTTGTTACGTGTGGATTATGCAGTGTTTTGCAATGTTTTCACATTCTTCACATACAAGCACAATTGAACTGACGTTAAGCTGACATCTCAATTCAACATTGTTTGAAATTGCTTCTACGTCCCCTACATTTTCTTACGTAAACTACACTCACTACCACAATTAGTAGTAGTCGCAAGAAATGTAGTTATTCCAAAAAATTGATACTACTGCCATCTCTGCTTATAACGCATATTATATATGTACGTATAAAGACAGATATGTAAATAACTCGTAAAACAAAAAATATATTAATGGAATTAGCACGTCATTCAATTGCACTGAACTAAAAGGACGTACGTAGCTATGTTCGGACCAAACGAAATCTCGATGTTTCATCAAATTTTTCCAAAGCTCCGAGGTTTCGCCAAGCATTTTTTGGGTTTAGAAAAAAAGCGATTCCGGCGAAAGCTAATTAAAGCCACCGTCTTGTCTGGTGTTCTCTATATCGGAATAGAATGCGCGCGTTTTAGAAGTCAACGACAAACTTTTATTCAGAAATCACAACCAATGGTTCCGTGATAGCTAGGATGGCACCACTCAAGATTAGACGTCCAATCTTTACAAAGTCCAATCCTTCCCATTCTTCCCAAAACAAAATTAGCTTAGTAGTTAAACGTTCGATGATCTTGCCGACCCATTCACCTTAAACTACACCGGCATTAACCATAATGAAAGTACACTCCGTATTTGCTTTCATTGCTTCTGAAAACAATGTTTCTTTGGTTAAAATCTTTAAACAGAAAGCTCCTTTCTCCCCAGTCAGATTCCGTCGGAGCGATGATGTTTGGGGAAGAAACTGCCGAACTGACTGACAAATCTGTATCGGATTAAACAGCTTAAACGTGTAATGTTCTATGTTCCCACCGAACCGAAATAAAGAGATTTGGATGAACTTTTGCTGAAACTTAAGACCTATGCCGTGCCTACCGAGTTTTAAGTCATTACTTTCAAAAGTCGTTAGCTGCCAGTTTTAAAGTGGCCGGCAAAACAGCTGTTTGTTGAGAGGAATAAATAATTAAAAAAAAAAACAAGAAAAGAAAAAGAGAGAACGAGACCAAAATTACCAAAATAAACTGAACTTCACGCTAAGGCTTGTTCTTCTTCTTCATTTGGCGCTACAGTCCGGGGTGGACCTGGGCCTCAACCAACAAGCCTCTCCAGCTGGCACGGTCTCTCGCTAGCTGTCTCCAGTGTCGCACGCCAAGTTGGTTGAGGTCCTTCTCCACCTGGGTGCGCCACCTTAAACGCGGGCGTCCTCTGTTGCGTTGTCCCACGGGTTCGGAGTCGAAGACTCTCCGGGCCGGAGCTGAGTTGTCCATACGCTCTACATGGCCTAGCCATCTTAGGCGTTGGATCCGAAGACGCCTGACTAGACTCATGTCGCTGTACAGCCCGTACAGTTCGTGGTTGAATCTTCTCCTCCAGAAACCGTCAACGCAAACAGGACCAAAGATCGCACGCAGAGCTTTTCTCTCGAAAATACCAAGGACTTCCTCATCCGCTTTTGAGATTGTCCATGCCTCCGCGCCGTACAGCAGGACTGGGATGATCAAGGTCTTGTATAAGGTCAGCTTGGTCCTTCGAGAGATGGCTCTACTACTCAATTGCCTCTTGAGCCCATAGAAACAGCGGTTGGCAAGAGTTACTCTGCGTTTGATCTCGGTACTGATGTTGTTTGTACTGTTTACTGCGGAGCCGAGGTAGACGAAGTCCTTGACTACCTCGAATTTATAGCTGCCCATTGTGACGCTCTGTCCAAGACGTCGATATTGTGTGTCCTTTCTTGATGACAGCATATACTTCGTTTTGCCCTCATTCACCGCTAGACCCATTTTAGCCGCCTCCGCCTCAATGCCAGCAAACGCCTCATTGACGGCTCGCTGTGTTCTGCCAATCACGTCAATGTCATCCGCGTATGCTGGCCGGACTTCTGGAAGATCGTGCCTCTATCTTCTCCAGGATGATGTTAAAGAAATCACATGACAGCGAGTCGCCTTGTCTAAAACCTTTTTTGACATTGAAGGTCTCGGTGAGTCCGTACCGACCTTGATGGAGCAACGACAATTCCCCATGGTCATCCTGTCACGTCAACCTGACGAGCTTGGCAGGAATGTCAAAACTAGACATGGCGTTGTATAGCTCGACCCTATGCACGCTGTCATATGCGGTCTTGAAATCGACGAATAGGTGGTGGGTGTCGATCTGCATTTCTTGGGTTTTTTCAGGATCTGCCGTAATGTGAAGATTTGGTCGATGGTGGACTTCCCAGGCCTGAAGCCACACTGATAAGGACCTATCAGGTTATTTATAAACGGCTTCAGACGAGTACACAAAACGGCAGAGAAGATCTTGTAGGCGATGTTCAGGAGACTTATCCCTCTATAGTTGGCGCAGTCAAAGGGGTCTCCTTTCTTATGGATCGGGCAAACGATACTGAGATTCCACTCATCGGGCATGCTCTGATTTCATGATTTCAGCGGATAGTCCGTCCGCACCGGCAGCTTTGTTAGACTTCAGTCTTGATATTGCTATCTTGACCTCTTCTAAGTCGGGGGGACGGAATTCTCGTCGATCATCGTCCATATTGAGTGGAACATTCTGCTGACAGCGGTATTGGTGTCATCATCGCCGTTTAGCAGTCTGCAGAAGTGGTTCTTCCAAATTCTCAGTATCGACTGCGACTCTACTACTAGTTGTCCAGTTGTCCAGTGTGGACAACTAGCTATAGGCTTGTTAGGTTTGACAATTTCTCACGGACGTATCTACTGAAAAGGGTATCATCTAGCTTTCGCCTAAAGCGCGAGGTTTAGAAACTCGAATGTGTGGTTTGGAGAAATTTGAAGAAACCCCTCGTTTGGTGGGATGCTGTGTTCCCACTCAGCAAGTTATGACCTCTTTTCAGTATTTACGAATAGTTTTTGTAAAACGTTGCTAAACCGTTTCAAATGCGATGCGATCACAAGAGGGATTGAAAAAATGTTTGCACCAGGTCTGTACCGACTTATGTTAACAAAGTTCCATTCCTTGTTTTTTAATGGAAGTTAAGTCTCTGACGATGCACTTTTTTTATTATTATTTAAGCATAGATGCAACCGATACGCCTTTTTTGTAATCGCAATCGGTTAAATATTCTTAGATAACTTGTAGAGTAATGAATCCCAAATTCAATTCAAAGTCTCGCAATAATCGCTCGATGACGAACTATCAGCAATCAGAATTCCAAAAATCCGATCATATTTTGTCTATTTATGATCAAAGAATAAATATGAACTTACAATAAAAACAAACAGCTTTCTTTTTTTTTTAAATAAAAAACTCAACACATACGTATTTTTGGATGTATGATTGCTCATCCATGAATAAAAACAACAAAACACAAAAAGGAAAATAAAAACAACTCACCGAAATAAGAAATGCGTAATCCATTTGTGTGTGAGGGCAGATATCGTGAAAAGTATGGCACTTAAATTCGAAGTAAATAATACTTTAATCGGAATATGATCGATGTGTTTGAACACTTTCTTACAATTTCATTTCTTCCCGCTGTACGGGTTTGAAATTATTTAATCAACTTGAAAGTAAAATCTCTTTTTAAACACTTTTTTCTGGTTCTGGCACCACAGCACTTATTCGAATTATTTCAAAGAAAACTTTTGTTTAGGTCAGAAAATTTAACAGGGTCTGTACAAATCCGATCGACCATTCGCTTATAATCAACACCGTCGAACTGATGCATGGTGTTTCCAAAGGGGTTCTCTCACACAGTTGAAGTCTTGCAATTTGATAAGCCGGCCATATCTACAAATGATAAGATAACATTTATTATGTGATATATAAACATGAAGAAATGGTACCGTTAATTATTTAAGCACCCTATGAATAAGAATTTATTTATTTTTTGAACGTTACTAGTTTAGACGAGTTTGTTCTAAGCGATCTTCAATAAAGGAGCTTCTAATAAAGGAAATGGCACTTTTCTGGAATGTCAACCTTACCAATCAGTAAACGTAACCTCATGTAAGACCGCTTTCATACTCGTTAAATTTGTCGCCGAATTTTCAATAATGTCCTTGGCAAGGAAGAAGAGGCAAAAGGAATCACACCGATGAAACACATCACATTAATCACATTTAAAAAAAAAGTCTAGCACCAACAACATATGTAATGAACATATCCAAAACATCATCACTCCAGACACGATATTGATAAAGTAGGTCACGGAAGAAGATTTCAGGTAAGTCAGTTGACAGCTCACATTTACCTTACATTAATGTGTATGCCAGAATCGAGCGAAGAGCAATCAGCGCCATCGTGAAATTTGAGAGTTTCCCTAGTTATATCCTGGAGCTTACGCGAAATTACAAGATTAGATAAGTATCTTGTATGAGAACTTGGTGTTTCGCGCTTAGCGGAGCAGTGACACTAAAGATATTAACATTTTCATTTTGGTCACACACTGCATCGCACCACGACCTAGTTCGCACACAGGACCCACTTCAGCACACCAATACAAGTGACTACAGAAGTGTGCTGTGTATGGGCCGCTTTACGCCCCAAAAGAACAATACATTTTGCTCCAACTGAAGTGAGTAAAAGTGAACGAAATTTAACGAAAGCGATCGGAATGGTTATAATGATCACATAAAAGGGCCAACTAGAGTAGGCATGAGCGAACAGGATCTAATATCAAACGAGCATGGGTGAATGAGCCAAACTATAGCTAATGATGTGTTTTTTTGTAATAAGGAAACGCTTCGTTCTCATTTGACGTAAGCTCAACTGCGCTCATCCTTATTATAATTGACCCTTGGGGCGGCTTCTTCTCTTCTTCTTTATTCGGCTCTATAGTCCGGGCGGACCTTGGCCTCAACCAAAAAGACTCTTCAACTAGAACGATCTCTGGCTAGCTGCTCCCAGTGTCACACGCTAAGTTGAGAAACAGCTGTTGGCAAGAGTTACGTCTGTCTTAATCGGCCCTCATACTAAACAATTTGTCCCGATAAGTTGTTGTAAACCGTGGTTGATGGGCCAAATCGCTTCAGCAAATCATCACGACAAATGGTTGTGTCAGAACGCCGCTTTAGGGACAGCATATACAGTAGATTCTGCATTATTTGGACACATCGGACTATTTTGTTGGTCCCAATTAGGTGACTGTCCCAATAATAGGAAAATAGCAAAGAGCTAAGAGAAAGGCGAAGCAAGTTTCTGTGCTTTTTCATTTGTCCCAATTAAGCGGTTGTTCTCACAAAGCAATGTCTTAATAAAACTGAATCCGCTGTACTCCGCCTTGCCCTCATTCACCGCTTAGACGCTTCTGTCTCAATGTCATCAATCACCTCATTGACTGCTCGCTGTGTTCTGTCAATCACGTGTGGCGGATTTTACACGTGTTGAATTGGTCACACAATTTTTCAATGTTGTTAGCCAAGGAGGATCAAAAGGGATTACGCAAAGGTAAGTAGAGAGTAAACAAATCTGACTTGTAAAAGCAAAAGTAAACGAAATTTAATGAAACTGAGCGGATTAATCATTATGATCACAGTGAAAACAGATTTTTATTAATTTTCAGAATAACATTTGATGGGCTGTCCATAGATGTGAAAATCAGTATACCGTTTTATGTTTCTCTTGCAATAGCGTTATGTTTGCATTGCAAGCAAAGTATGCACTTTTGCCATCACAAAAGACCAGTGGCATCGAAGAGTGAATACCACTGTGTATGATTTGACTGTATTCGCTTAGTTGTTACTTTGACTTAAACCTCGTCAGTCGACTAAGGTGTCCTTAGTTGATGTAAGGTTCCTAACCAAATTTGACATATGCCAATATTATCTCTCTAGCCACAACTGTGACTGAATAAAAAGCCACTCTTCAGCCACCCCTTTCATTACCAAAACTTTGTTCATTTTCTATGCGGTAACAAGGAAAACAATGGCAGAGCTTACCCTATGAGCCACAGTATCGACGAGTTGAATATTTTAAAATCAGATAAGCAGACAATTGATAAGAGTATGATTATGTGTCAACTACAACGACGTATACACTACATACTCTACCGGCCAGTATCTCTACTCAGAATTGCTCATAATCCACCTTGCAATGGACTTGTGTCAATCTTAAATTACTATTCAAGTTTGCTTTGATATTCAATTTATCGAATTATTCATACTCGTATTTCGTTCACAACCTTCACAAACATATGGGCATAAAAGACAAAATTTGTGCAATTTATTCTGTTTTTATTTTTTTTTTTCACTCACAGAATACACAAGCTCACGGTGTCCCATTCGTTTGAATTTAGTCAGATTGCCGACTGGATGCAGATCGCATTGAATAAAAAATAATAAATTCTTCCAGAAAATTTGCTTGTGATTCAGCAGAGATGTGATTCATCTGTTTGGGGCTTTCTTTGTCAAGGGACTACGAAGGCTGTTTCTCCGAAGCATATTCAATACCAAAGCATAGCTTATCTAGAAATTCTTAGCCGATCTCCACATGATTCCAAACACTGATTCGTCATAATATTAATACATATGTTTGTATAGATTATTCCGACTTTCTGGCAGATTGGTAAAAAGGAAGGGGATATCGCCTGGAGATTAATGTGCACTGTGACGCCATAAGATCTGTTTAAGGGGGCTGCCAACAGCAATGAATGGGCACGCTAATCGAGGAATATTGGTGGGATTTAATGTCCTAACCACATTTTATTTATTAAATTTTGTTGAAAACTACTGCTTCATTGGGCGTATTCTTACATAATTTCTTACATTAATAAGAACTATGAACGAAGGGATTAAGTTTATTAGTATCTCATTGAAAGAGGTGTAGATCAAACAGGTTTTTTCAAACGATCTATTATTACATTCTCTGGTCTATTTCATCAACGTACAAATTTGTATTTACAAGGGTTATTAACAAAATTTTTGATTTTCTTATTTTTTTCTTTTCACCAAATTCAGGGTGATAAAAATTTGTAACTTATTTCTTCGTTTCTCCAAAAGTGACTTGTAGTTGTAACTTACTAGTTGCAAGCTTGTGAAAAGGTTATTTATTTGTAGGCACATGTTTCACCAACAATGTATTTACAAATTGTGTGCGTAAGAGAATATTCCACAAGAAAATTCTTATGTGTTATTTCTGCTACAAGTTTGTGTTCGTATTCAAAATAATTGAAAAAGTGGCTTTGCTGCACACAGCATTCTCAACGTAAATTTGTTTGGTAGATTTTTTACGCATACGCATCAAATATTGGGTTTACAGACGATACGTTTTAATAAACATGGCTTGGTCTAAATTTGCATCGTCAAATGTAGATAGGGTGATGGCATGTAAGGTGGGTCTCTCCAGTTGTCGGCCACGCGCCAAGAAATTTTGCGCAATTATTATTCCGTTTGTAAGACACACATACATATTTTTTTTCCCTAAAGTTTAACAGGTTTCCTGTCTGTAAGCAAAAGGCTTCAATGCACCTGCTAGTTTCTTTATTAAAATTATAACTTTGAGTGAACTTCATATTTCAACGTTGGGATTTTAGTAGAAAAAAATAGTGTAAGTGCTTACAAAAATGTCTTAAAATCAGTGAAATATTGATAGAAGTCCGTTTTATTATTATATTTGTCATATAAATATGGTCTTTCTACTGCTTATGGAATACAAATCTTAAATTTTCGTTTATGCTAACAAAAAGAGAGAGGGCCGACATAAGGATACCATTTTTTGAGTGATTTTTCTAAGGTCGACCGCCCGGGCATGACCTGGAAGAGTCAAAGTATGCGTGTAAAATCTCGGGCCGACTACTAAATACTTAACTGGCCGCCTTCTGAAGTAATGGGCGTCGATTACTCAAAAATGATTTTTTCATTAACATTTTTGCAAATAATTTGTTTTAGGTAGTAAATACACGAAAAATTTCTTGAAATTAATAATTAACACATTCCAATTAATCAGAAATGGTGAACATTATATTCCTTATTATAATAACGCAAATGAGTTAAGGGGCCGACTACTGGCAGCATCACCCTAGGCATCGAAAGGCACTCTGTTGGTGGTATGTGAACCCAAAAATTAACCTGGAAGTGCACACGTTAAATTAAATTTGTTCATGCATTTTTTTATATCCATCATTAGATTGGTTAATTATACCGGTTCTCATCTGAACCGAGCACAATTTTAGAAATAGTATCGGATGATAGATACGAAATGATCAATTTCCAAGCAAAAAGCATATATAATTGCATCCTAACCAATCAGTACCTACATATCCTAAAATATTGGGTTATCCTGACTAAAATGTCACGGTAATCCACGTATACCTACCTCTTTCAAGGTGTCTTTTACTGAACTAACTGCAGAACCAGTCTTACTTGATTTATCAATAAATGTAATATTTTGATTTTACTTTGTACATGCATGTGTGTGAAAATATTAAGGTATTAACCACAATTTATTTTTGCGACGCGACGTTTCGAAAGTATCCAGTCTCAATTCCACAAAATGACTTAGTATGTAAAGGATCTCAACCTATTTTTCCACTCAGACATTTTCGTAATCTATTCTAAAATTTCCCGAACAAATTTGAATTTTGCCGAAATTTTATTTAGTTCATTAATTTGTTTGAACTTATCGTTTCAACAATAAATGTATGAGAAAACAGCTGTAAACAACATGTATATCCAACGTAATTTTTAACACATGTAGCTCTTGTAGGCAACAAGTTTTTACTCACAACTGTCTTGCAATCTTATCTTAAATTTAAAAAAACGAGTTGACACATTTGTGATTGTGAATCACAAGTACAAATTTGTTGTTGTAATTTGTAGTTTGGTGAAATAGGCCACTGATCCCCACTTGAGAAAAGTCCAAGGAACGACTATAATGAATATAAGAATACTTAAGTTAACTGAAGTTACAGATACAGGCACCAATCTACCGATATCATGACGAGTCGGAGGAGTTTTAAATTGGTTGTATTCAGGCCATATTTTGTACTGAGCCCTTTATTAGTCTGGGTGCTATATCAAGAAAGCTTTCTGGAGATGAAGTGCTTATAGTTGGATGTGCACCTCCAGGTCATCGGCCGTTTCTGAGATGTCACTGTAACCTAGAACGCAAATAAGAGATATTTTAGCTGGCCTTCTAAGGGGCTCAAATATATAAATTAGTACATTTCTGTACTAATTAATAACAGGAAGTAAAGAGAGGTGGGGGCCGTGACGTTGTGGGTATGTGCGTAGACCCCAATGCAACTTAACATCGCTGCCTGGGTTCGATTCCGGCCGATACGACCAAAAATAATTTTCCCGGTCCAACCTCTTGCGAGTCACTGACAATGTTCGAAGAGTAATAACTGTCTAGAAAGAGCTTCTCAAACTTGGCCGTTCGGAGTTGGCATAAAATTGTAGGTCCATTCCACTCGTGAGAGAAAAATAGCACGTACAACAGGAGTGGATGCTAATAAGCTAGGCAGTGGCCCTCTAGAGACTGTAGCGCCACCCATATTATATTGTTGTACAATATCTAGGAGAACAGGTAATGCGACTTTATCGACATACATCTACAGGAGATAGTTTATGCTACATTATCGAGCAATCTCCATTGTCCAAGTGGAGGATAGCAGTAGTGCGCACAGTACTGGCAAGAGGTGTAACGAAAATCGTTTCTTCTACACATGGTCTGAGTAATCATCGATACAATTTATTACAAGATTCGTTCCAGGAAAAGGTGTGCCATAAATGCAAAATACCAGCACGATTTAAATTATGCTTCTTGAATGAGTATTATTTCAAAGTCGAAACAAATTTACTTCCAGCCACATTTTGAAGACTCTGATCTGCAGAATCCAAATTCATGCAATATTAAAAAAAGGTCTGGGTTTTCTCTTTCTGAATAATTAGTTTCTCGGTTAGTAGGAGTTTGAGTGTGCATATTGTAAAGAAGCTCACAAGAGCAATAACAATTTCGCATTCTTTGTAGAAAATGCTTCTTCTTCTTACGTATACATATAAGAAATTTTCTGTCGAATACGAATAGGTTCAACTCTGCGGTCCACATTTAATTACTGCTTTTCTTTTCAGTGCGGAGCTCAGGTCTCTAGCCAACGTAAGCCTGAACATAAGCGCGATCTCTGGCCAGCAGCTTTCTGTTGCGTGCAATTTGGACTAGGACCAAGAGCAGGACTTTTCCTTTTTGGACATGGGCGTCTCCTACTGCGTAGTCGCGTAAGCTCAGAATCGAAGAATCTTTGCCCAAGAGACAAGTTGTCCATGCACTCTACATGGTACAGACCGAACACGTATCGCAACAAACTTTTGTAAAGTTCGTGGCTGAATCTTCTTCTACAGATCCCATCAACGGAAAAGGACCAAAGATATACTACTCTTGTCGGGATAATTTACTTGGAAAGACTCCACACTACACATTATACTAGAAAATAAGCCAACATTCAAGAACACATTTTGTTTTATCAAAAAAAAAAAAAAAAACACACACAGGCAACTGCAGTCATCAACAAACCACAAATAATGTTATTCAGACAAACAGATAATGAGCGCGAAGACGACGATGTGATGCCCTCAGTGCCACTTTTCAATTCCCGGCTCATCAACTGTCAACACTCAAGAAAGTACGTTTCTTTTGCAAACATTCAGTGTGTGCCCATCTCTGAATGTTTGTATTGTCTTTGTGCACTTATTAAAACAGCAAAACCTTCACTTCGAACATAATTACATTGGCGGGTAAATGACGGCCAAATGCTTACACAAAATGAATACAAATAATCGATGGGAACAATCGAATTACGCCAAAGAAACACATTCGCATGTGGGAGCACGGAATCACCATCGCAACAAACTGGTTTATCTTTAATCTTCAAGTGGACTTGTTCAAAAAAAAAGTCTCTTCCGCCCAAACGCCTCAACACTCCTCAAAATGTACGCAACAATCAAAATCACTCGAATCATTCTGCTCACCTGAACTGCGGCTTTCATATTACTCATTAAATCTCTAATCGATTGATTTTTTATTTGACCAAAACAACTACGGAAATAATTACTTAACACTGCACAAACGCAGCGCACAGAGTAGAGTCTATGCACGTTGGCTGACTGTGAGTCGACACCTTAGCGCAGCCACCATGTGGCCACATAAAACAAATTTTGCATTCTATTGCCTCCGTAATCGATGGCTTAAGAGAATTGACCCAATTCCGTGTTATTTGCCATTGTTTTGATTTTATACTCGGATTATTTTCTTTCCATTAAGCTCTTCTAGTCGCAGCGGCCTTAATCACCCACCAAACTAACACCTTACACTGTGAGTGTAAAGTTCACCTGAAGACCGACTTAGATACGCGATACGGGACGAGTGTAGATGAGAAAAAACACAACACACGAAAACTGATGATTACGACAAAAGGCTGGTAACAGAAAACGATTTCATACCTTTTCCGCTTGGAATCACGTTTTGACTGAAGCGTGTTTCTGACTACAAGTGACCAGTTGACTCTTTG
This sequence comes from Eristalis intricaria, assembly GCA_964034865.1. NCBI lineage: Eukaryota > Metazoa > Arthropoda > Insecta > Diptera > Syrphidae > Eristalis > Eristalis intricaria. The sequence continues at coordinate 134,858,480 of OZ035873.1, forward strand.
TCTTTAAAGTTGCTCCCCATACCCTGGCTTATGGTCGTACTTGTGTAGCGCTTAATTTTCGATTTTGTTTTGCTTGAACATTTTTGTTTGTTTTCATATCTGGATGATGGGGAACTGTTCTACAAAGCTCAGGTTAATTTTGTTAGTCATTTGAAGTGATGAAGAGAAGCAAACCACTGTTGGAGTATTCACGTGAACTTGTGTGTCACGGCGATAATTGAGCGCGTAATTTGTCATAGGCGGCTACACGGGTGCGCATAATATAGGCAGTAGCAGTGTGTGAGAAACTAAATGTTTTTTTTTTTTTTTACGAGAGAGTGTTCTAATTTAAATGGTGGGGATGTCGCTTAGTTCAAATTCACGTATACACGTGAGCAATTTCACGGGTATGGGCCTACTTCATTTACTCAGGTTCGGTTTTATAGTGTATTGGCAATAATACGGCAAAGCGTGAGAACGTGGGATGTGCACTTCGACATGTCGTCAGTGTTGGAAATTTTCAAAGTGTGCTGGATCCGGCAGAAAATGAGTGGTAGATTTCAAAAAAGCGTGGTAGATTTCGCTTACCTACGTTATTTCTAAGAAATTTCACATACTACCTTAACGCTTTATTAAATGAAAAGAAACAGCTTCTTACTTTCCGATGGATTCAGAATAGAATTGTTACGAATAACACTTCTTTTTAATTTGTACACATATTTTCCTTTGAAATAATTTCTTGAGAAGGGTTTCAGAAACGAAAAACAACCAATGTTATAAAAAGGAAGATTTGTAGAGTGTGGTTGATTTCGAGCTTTGGGTAGTATGTGTGGTAGATGTGAAAATTGTTGAAAATAGTGGTAGATCTACCACAATTGTGGTATATTCCCAACACTGGTGTCGTATTACTCACGAGACGTGAGATGAATCTTTGTTGTCTTGTGTGCATGTCCAATCTTGTTTCAAGACAGTTCTGATCTGATCACCGGCAAGTCCGGAAGTACTGGCTAGTCGAAACAACAGACAGAAGAAACAGACATTCAATTCAATATTATTTCAGTAGATAATCCAATACACAACAACAACTATGATGATAATATGAAAACAGTAAGCATTTTAATTATATTTTATAGAAACCGAAGGAAAACAACTACAGTACCCTTACTTGCCACTTAAAACTAATATTGCACATGTATCTGGTAAATTAATCTGGCCTGATGATGGTCTGATTTCATTTTTATATGTTTGAGTATTTTCTCTAGGACGTTATAGGGCGTTAGTTGCGAAACGAGAACATGAGCATGTCACATGAGTATCTTAACGTTGACATTTTCATGAAGTTAAAGGGTTGTATAATGCCATAATAGATTGAGCATCAGTGGCTCGCGAAGACGTAGGCTGTAAGTGCGTCGACTCCTACGCAGAGGGTGCTAGGTTCAATACCCGAATTTACCACTCTTGATAATTCACAGCTCCACGTCTTTCGAGTCACTGACAATGCTTAAAGAGTCTAGAAAAAGCTTCACTCTGTCTAGAAAAAGCTTCTCAACTTCGTCGTTCGGAGTCCGGCATTAAACTGTAGGTCCATTCCACTCGTGAAAGAACAAAAGCACGCATAACACGAATAGTAGCAGAGTAGCTGTGCCCCCTGGTCCGCCTCGGACTGTCGCGCCACCCAGATTTTTATTATTATTAGATTGAGCATCATCTAAACATCTTATTTTGTGGCTTGTGAGCTAGTAAAATTTACACCATGCAGGAGAATCGCTTTGACTTTCTACATACCAATGGATAAAGGCTCCGGCATATAGAATACTTTACTTGCGTAGCGTCAAAGCATCCGTTCACACCGAAGTATCTGACGCAAGGGGATGATACAATGAATACTTCAACGCACAGTTGTTTTCATTTGACAGTTTCAAGTTTCATTTGAAAATTCAAGTTGTTTTCCTTATTAATGCACAATTAAAATACATATTTTATTATACATACTCAATTACAAACTTGTATTTATATTTTTATTAACTCCCAGACATTAAAATAAAACTCAAATTCTATTGAAATGTCACAATTTGACGAATGCCAACGCTGAAGGAGAGAAAAAATTAAAAGTTGAGCATGTAGTTGCGTCGCGTCAGCGTCAGCTTTGATCTATGTGTAACCTCCCATATCTGTCAAAGTTTTGCAGATGCTCACGCAAGTAAGGTATTCTACAGAAATTAAGTATTACAGCGACGCCAGACTTCTACATCTATTGCCCCTTAAAATTTTTGACAACTGTTTTTATATCACTTTCTCATACCAAATTGACGAATCAGTGGACGGCATTTACGTTATTTCATGAATAACCGTCAAAAATTCATGAATATCTGTCAAAAAAATACTCAAATTCGATAGGCTGGGCAATCAGCTGTGAAGTCGGCTATCTCTGTAATACTTCATTTCTGTTATTCTATTTGCCAGAGCTTTAAAGAATTCTGACAACTTTATTGATTTTGTGAATCTGTAGTTTAATATCTACAGTCGTGCTACCAATCTCTGACCAATATATATCCACCAAATACATACGAGTTAAGTGTCATGAGGTAGAAAACAAAATTTCCTACATCTTGAAAACCAAACAACTTTGATTTTTGATGCAACTTTACTTTTGTTTTCAAATTACTGGAATAAACTAAAAGCATATCGAGAACAACTTGCAGGAAGTTAAATACGTCGGAGAATAAGGAATTGGAAGAAAAAATTACCGGGTCAACAGCAAACATGAATGTGTGAATAATTTCCTTAAGACATGGTAAATTGAATAATATAGGTCCAATGACCGCTTCTTTGTGGAACCCCATAATTAATGAGCTCTAATGTATACATTTGTATAATAAGCTCTATATAATTTTGCTAGGTAGCTTAACACAAGACATCGTGCCAAACCATATCAAAGGTTTTGTCCAAGTCTAAGAGAACCAGACCTGTTGACTCCTATTCTACGGATTTTTTTGCTATGAGGTTTGATACTTGTTGGATTGTGCTGTGGCCGGTACGTAAACGGAATTGTAAGTTTGGTTTATCGTTATTGGCTATAACAAAATGCTCAATTTGTTATTTATTGATTTGTTCTAACAGGCAGATTTAACTAAATGCATAATTCAATGATAGAAGATCTAGAGTATCCAGGGAGCGCGTTCCGCTACGATCACTAAATTGACTTTGCTCATTCTCCACTTGCGTACAATGCCTCAAATCTGAATGCCATCAGTTGCACTGCTTAAAAAGCTCAAATGCGACGGTAAGATTAAAGTTATCTATACCCTGGCATAGCTTATCCACTTTACGCCCATAATGCTACTAGACGTGCTACACATTCCATCCACAACGTTGTTCAACACTTCCCTGATCAATCACAAATCACACGCACAACTTTTCTCTGTAGTCAATCAAGATATGCTTCACCTCAATCTTCTGTAAAGATTCCTCTTTACGTAAATTGAATTGAAAAGTAAAAACGCAATCATTTCATTGATAACTTAACTGCTAGAGGGATGGCGTATTTTTGTTGTTGTTCTCTTGACTCAGCCACTGGGAGAGTAATGGGAAACTCGTTTTCAAAAGAGTGATGAATCATAAGAGCCGAGGAAAGCTTTGAGATTGGTCAAATGTATGATCGCAAGAGTGTGGGGTAAAAGGTTAATATAGCACAGCACACATGCATGCGCCTCTTAAGTCATTGCATGCTATAGTCTTTTCTAAAAGCCGCCGTGTGCAAGGGTTATTGGCATTTGGTGCATTTGAATTGATGTTGATTTTGAAAAAAAAAATAATGCACATGTGGGAAAATTGGTGTAGGTATACCGATAAAAAGGAGCGACAAAATATATAGATACAGGAAATAGGAACCAAGATCTGATGATGATGAAGCAAAACCTCCACCTATACCGGAGATGTGGTATCGTGTGACTTCTTCAGTAAGGTAGTGGACTACTGGACGTGCAGTTGCTATACTATACCGTGAATAATGATAGGCCGCTCCTTAATCGAGCATTACCTGAAGCTAGCACGGTCTTGCGAAACGCATCATAAACACAAAAATAATAATATAATATAGGTCGCGCGAAGGCCCTTAGAAGGCCAGGGCCTAGATTCTACAGCAAACACTCGTATTGTTCGTGCTATTGTTCTCTCACTAGGGGAAAGGACCTACAGTTTTATATCAACTCCGAGCGGCTAAGTGTGAGGAGGTTTTTCTAGATAAGAAATATTCTTTGAGCATTGTCAGTGACTCGAAAAGGTGGATCGTGAAAATTATTTTTGGTCGCACTCAGGCAACGAGGTTTCAATTACGTAGGAGTGGACGCACAGACCTACAACGCCACGGATGCTATGAAACGTATCAAAGCGACAGTTGAAAACTAAAGATAGTTCCGCAGTTTCTTTACTTTTTTTGTAAAGGAGAACTGAAGCTCTGAAAAGTACACACCTTCGATTTGCTTGACATTTTTTTTATATATATTCTAGCAGGATAAATCAATCCAAGGCGATTTTTGGCGCAAACCACTGGAAAGGGACGAAGAGGACACTTGAAAACTGAAAATCCTTTAAAACAAAGATTCAAATATGTGTGACAAGGCGTTTTAAAAGTCGACTCGCTTTATAGGCTTTTAGAGACATCAGTATTACGGACCTACAACGAATCAAGGTTATGTTCCACACACTTTCTACAGCTGCCATTCAAAAGTTGACTGACATTGAAAGTTAACATTGTTATTTGGAGTAGGTTTCATCATCAAAGCAATTCATTCGATTTACCAGATGCTAAGTATAGATAAAAAAATTCAATCCCCACTTTTGTTTATATATACCGGAAATTTGTGAAATTTCGCGATCGCAGTTCGCGATTCATATGAATGCCACTTAATACCGCTATCATAGAGGCGTTTCGGGATAAGGCGTTAAACGACTTTCGTAATCGTGGTGATTATCTCTGCTTTTCAGTTGCTGCCAGCTGTGTTATGGAGAACAGCACAAGCGACTATACACATTTGTTATCTTACAATAATAAAGTCTGCATTCGCTTATTGAATTGATCCTAACGCATAATATTGTAATGCGATTGGTCAGTTCGCTACTTCATCATTTCATATCGAATCGAAAGGCCCATGTATCTTCTTTCGTTTCACGGCAATATTGGTTCGATCACCTTTATCTTTATCCACTTTGAGAGACGAACCATCATCCCATCATACAGCCAGGCAGGCAACACCGATCGGAAATATAACATCGAGCTGCCCATTTTTGTCTGATGATGTCTCGTTCTTTCTTGCACTTTCCATTTCAGCCAATTTTGAAAATCTAAAAAAAAATTAGAATCTTTAAAAATTAAAATCCATTTAATGGCCGCTACTGTTTGATTTTTATGAAATAAGAATGGTTCCTCTTTTCACTGAAGTATGTCTTCTAAATATGATTAATTTAATTTACCAGTTTGATTAGTCCCATTTTCATTCATAAATTCGTTTTGATAATGTTTTTAGCCGGTTTCTTGACCTATTTTAAATTCCTTTTCTGTAGTACAAGAAGTATCCAAAAAAGAAAAACAACCTTCCAATGATTCCACACAATTGATGACATTTCTGTCAAACGTCAAAACTATATGCGTAAAATTTACTTTAGATTTCTGTGCAAGTATTTTTGTTTTTACAATGGGCAGTTCCAATTATGACGGTAAACAATGCAATAAAAAAATAAAGTATGTTTCAGCATTTCGCTTTGCATTTCACAGCCCTTCGGAAGCAGGCAAGACACTTGGAGAATGAAATTGATCTGAAGCTGGTCGCTTTTAGTAAAATCGGTGCTGGCACAAGTACGGGGCATAGTTTAGCCGATACATCACCACTTCTTGGGGAACATGTATTCGATTCATTGTCTGAAGAGATTGCACAAATGTTGGACAGGGTTTGTTTATGGTTTCCAAATAAAAGGGTCATTTTAGTGTAATGATGTCATTTGTTAGTTGTCATCTCTCAATGAGAGTATGTCAGAACTTCCAACTTCAGGCGCTGCAGCAATGCATACACTTCAGAGGCATCGAGAGATACTTCAGGGATATCGACAAGAGTTCAATAAAATAAGTGCAAATCACACGACACGCATGGAAAGAGAAGAACTATTGCGCGGATCAGGACTGTCTACAAACCTAAACAGTCCATCCAGTTCGGGATTGAGCAGACGAGATATGTACCTAAAGGAAAGTGGTCACATTAATAGGTAATGATTCAATTTTTTCTACCATTCATAGGGAGTCACTCCAATGTGTTTGTTTACAGTTCCAGTTCACTGATAAATGATCAGATCAGTATTGCTATGGAGGCAAAGGAACATCTACTTTCGCAGAGGCATTCATTCAAACGTTTGCAGACTCGTTTCAACGACATCTCGAACCGTTTTCCTCTGATTTCAAGGTAAACTACTTTAGTTTGATACTATTGCTGCCAGTGTAACATTCCGTGAATATTTCAGCTTAATCCAAAGGATAAACATCAAGAAACGTCGAGATTCGATGATCCTAGGACTTGTCATTGGAGTGTGCACCATTCTCATTTTGCTGTATGCTTTCAACTGAGCATTTTCATTACATTATCCATGACCAAGAGTCAATATCTTTGTCGACTAATTGTTTAACAATCTTCTATTTTATTTTATTCCAAAAACGAGCGTGGACGGTAATTTCTGTGTAATTTGTGATAAAGTCAATAAATATGATATTTTCCGTAAGTGGGGATTTTGTTCAACCAGAATTAGCTATTGTGGAACATGGTTGAGAAGATCGGTGGTGAGGATAAGGGATGTCTGCTAGCATTAATCGTTCATCCAGTTAACTCAAAACAGTCGCCAGTAAATCTGAAAGAATGACTGGCGCGTCGATTGCTTTATTCGACCTTTGCAGTCAATACACATTCGGGCTTATCTTATGAACACAACAAATAGAATGCATTAAGAATTTATATGTAACAACAATCCAAAAAATACTTTGGGTACTTAACTTTTACTCAGACACATTGTAGGTATGTACTGGAAAGCTATCTCCGTATATAATCTTCGACAGATTTGTGTAGAATTAAATTATTTACAAAGGAAATACGCAATCAATAAAATCAACAACAATTAACATGCGAAAAAGATTAAAAGAAGTGTATGCAGTGACATTTTAGTCCTAGTGAACGTATCCACATTTGGAAACGCATTTCTGGAACTTCCATTGAAACTGACAGCTGACAACATGCAGCTGTCATAATATTCCCCGACAATTTACCGAACTCAAAAAAAAAAAGAAAATCATTCAAATATTATTTTATAAATTGTTGACTGAAAAGATTATATTTGCACAAAAATGTCTTTACTACCGCCTCCGGTAAAGCGAGAAACCGAAAACAAACCGACATTCTTTCAAAATGAAGAGCTAGATAGTATGGCGAAACATTTCATAGGGAACTTTCAAAGGTATACCCAAGTGGATTGATTTCATAACCAAAACACATTCATTACGACCCTGAATCCATTCAAACACAATGTTTTATTACAGATATCGAGAAAACATAATAATCCCAAAAAACTTGGGACCAGTACAAGTGAAAAACGACCAAGAAAAGCTGGTGGAATCTGCTCTTGAGAGTTGTGCATTTAAATCCATAATGGCATGCGTTATGGGTAAGTCACTCGGTTGTATTTGTTGCAGTTTCGGTTATTGGATTTGGTCTTTCAGGGTATGGTTTGGGTGCGGCGATTGGTTTGTTTAGTGCCTCGGTGAATCCAAATATTGCCGATCCACTAGCAAATGAAAAACAACAAACCGCACGACAGATATTCAAGGAGATGCGTACCGCAACACATTCATATGGAAAAAATTTCGCAATGATTGGTGCTGTATTCTCCGCTGTAGAGTGTGTGATCGAAACGGTAAACATTGATTGGATAGTCCTATCCATAGCTTTTAAAATGCCTCTTTTCTGTGTTCAGAATCGCGGAAAGACCGATTGGAAAAATGGCACTTACGCTGGAGGAGTAACAGGAGGTCTAATTGGATTGAGAGCTGGAGTAAAAGCTGGTGTCTTAGGCGCTCTAGGATTTGCGGCCTTCTCAACAGTTATCGATTATTATATGCATCATAGATAAAAATACACATTTTCGTTTTATGAACTTCCTTTGTTGTTATTTGTTGAGTGGATTCTGGTGTTATGACGGTTTTACTGATATACGTTAAGTTGATAATTGTTGTGAATGCTTGCGTAGAAATAAACGTGAGTTCATCTTGCATTGAAAACTTTGATTTCTTATCCTCTTCTTTAACGATCTTTAACTGGTTGCCTCCATTTGACATACTGGCAACTGCTTTGTCCCACTGGTGCCGAGTCGAAGACTCTTCAGACTGGAGCAGTGTTTTCCATGCGTCCTATATGGCCTGCCCACTTTAGGCGTTAGGTAATAGACGGCTGGCTAGACTCATGTCGCTGGATTATTTAACGGTCACCAAAAGTATAAGTATTTTCGGTGATCGCAAAAAGGGGATTTGTATAAAGGTAAGGTGCATGGGTAGGTTAAAATAGTTCTTCAACTGGGCTCACTTATGGTTTAATCCATTAATTATATACCAGAGCTAAGGATGAACCAAAGAAAGGTTGCGGTGGGTACTACTTAACGTACTTGACTTGAAGAAGTGAGCTCCCAGAAATGTACATCTGCTAACAAATAGGGCCACACAGGAACAGAGAAGTTATATAACTCTGCCTTTTCATCATCTATGCAGCCTCTGTAGAGAGATGACACCTGTTTTGCATGATCTCCGAAGAGTCAGACTCTCAACACCATCCAAGTAACTGATATTTTTAGATGTTGCAGCTGAGCGATGTACATCGTAATTGCTGTCCATCTCAAATTAGTCCATTCCGCCATAGTCCTTCATATCAAGAGTTTGCCGGTGACGGGTGGAGGTGAAGGGCATTCCTATTGAAGTTAGATCAGTGGAAGGGAGAGCTGTAAGTAATTGACCAAATGGAAGTGTTCTTTATGTATCAACTAAATGCTGTGGCGCTTAGTTCTGCATACTGAGCTATGAAGCATAAAACCAGATTCGGAATCTTCGCATTCCCTGGATTAATGCATGTGTACGTACAAGTTTATAATCAAAGATTTAATATATTCGAACCAAACAACATACAGTAGCTCTGTTATCAATTGATGTATTTCTTTTCTGTACAAAGTATGTACAAAATATGTACATTCACTGTTATCATCCCTCATTTATCACTGATCCGGTATGACAGTGTTGCAAATTTTGCCCAAGGACTGAATTTCAGTCTCCAAGACATCGCCGGGCTTCAGAAACTCTGGAGGATCTCTTGCCATACCCACGCCTCCTGGGGTGCCAGTCAAAATAATGTCACCCGGCTTAAGTGTAATGCATCTAGAAACAAAAGACAAATGACACACAGGCAACAGTTTATCACTTAAGAACATACTTCGTTAGTTCATGAATGATATCGTCTATCTTGTAAATTAAGTTCTTTGTGTTGCTGTTCTGCTTCAAGACACCATTCACCTTTGTGCTAACGTTCAAGTCATTGACATTTTTAATCAGACTTTTATGTACAATAGCTGGTCCCAGTGGACAGAATGAATCCATTGATTTTCCGATCAAGAACTGACCACCATTGCGATCCTTTTGCCAATCCCGGGCGGAAATATCTTGTGCTACAGTGTAACCAAAAACGTAGTCGAATGCATTCTCCTTGGTTACGTTCTTCGCTTCCTTTCCAATAATCACTGCCAACTCAACTTCCCAGTCGATTTTCTATAAGAAAGAGAGAATTCATAAAGTATCCCAACTGCCTTCTATTGTATTCAAGATCTTACATCGGTTATTTTGTGAGCGATTATATTTCCGAATGGACCTACGAGAGTAGTAGTAAACTTACTAAAGAACATTGGTTCCGTTGGTCGGGGTTTCTTCTGCTCATCGCAATGATCTTGGTAATTTAAGCCAATGCAAACAATTTTCTCTGGATTAGTGACTGGTGGCAGGAACGTGACATCGTCATTAACATCTTCGTACTGGCTGCTTGCGATTTTTTTCTTGAAATCCTCCACGTTCAAGCCGTTCGAAATAAATGTGATCATATCATTCGGAATAGATTTATCACTTGAAAGCGCCAAAAGACGACTTCCATCTTCCGAGAGTAATCCCAAGAGTTTGGTACTACAATTTTTCCTTAGAAACTGAACAAAACGCATTTTTATTACTTTTCAACAAATCTTAAGATGAAACACAGAGGACAAATAAAAGTCGACCTTCTTCAATCACTATGCCAAGCAAAGACCTGATGAACTTTGAGTATAACACCAGAGATGAATGAATATTCTCTTATCTATGTTGAGGAATTTTTGATATTTTTATGTAAAGGTACCGATTGTAGTGAAAAGATTCCGTCGGACGTCATTGGGTGACAAGATTTTTGGAACATCTGACATTTTTATCAGCTGTTGCTTTTTCACAGGGTGTTCCGTGTCCATGAAGGAGATAAGAACGCACATGTGATGAAATTAAAAAAGACCATTTCCACATGATGTTGTAAAACATAGAATTTATAAATATTAATCATTTTATACCAAAAATAGAAGACATTCTTGGATACATGTTTAGATGATTAAGTTTTGAAGTATTTTTGCCTGGATGAAATAAGCACAAAATCTGGCAAATGTGACAAGCACAAACATGGCAACGACACCTCGACTTGTCTAAGACCATGGGCATTGGTTCGTTGGTCAAGGCGAAGTTTGTTGGCCTATTTGTTCATTAGGGTTGTTTACGCTGCTGTTCAATCGACGTTAAAGTACGTTTCAGGACTTTTGAACTCAGTTTTCGAGCCAGTTCTAGCGAGCTGATCTGCGGATTCGTTGCCTGCAATCCCCTTGTGTCAAGGGACACAGCTGAGATTCACTTTGTTGGAATTGTAATGCAATGTAGCTGCACTTGACCGTTTTGGACTACATTTGGTAGGACGATAATGCCATCATTTCTAATTTCTAGGTTAGGTTAGGTTAAGGAAGGGAAGTGTGATGGTAGAACATCACTTCCACTCGGAGGTCTTAGGGCCCATTGTGAATCCTTTCATCTGTGGAGTACACATTCTGAATTAACCTATCCTGTGTCACGAGATAGCTTTAACCACCCTGTCTTCTTTACAAATCTTATAAGATCCGATATATTCGCATTCGCTAGATCCGCGGTCTCTACGAAGAATCTTACTAGGTGCCTGTTCTGGAGAGCTGGGCAGTGACAAAGCAAATGTTGGATCGTTTCGGTCTCTTTCTCGTCACCGCAGCTCTGGCAAAGATCGCTGGATTCCGCATTCCATTTTCGGCTGATTGCTCTGATGGGGTAGTGTCCTGTGATCACTCCGACGAGCACACGGATTGAGTTGCGGTCCAATTCGAGGAGCTTCTTTGTTTTGCCGTTGTTGACGTTTGGCCACGTTAATCTTGTCATGTGACAGTCATCTGGTGTCACTTATAGTTCGGAGTAGTACACTGATCGGTGGCTGCAGTGATGTGTCCGCTTCGCTGATGTCCATTTCAGACCTTTGTCTGACCAATTCGTCAACTCTCTCGTTCCCTACTATTGAGCTGTGGCCCGGGACAAATCAGAGTTTGACCTCGTGGTGACTGCTATAACAGCCCTTGATCTCGTCGTACAGGATCGAATTGATTTCAGTGCAGCCTGGCTGTCAACAAAGATGGTGATATCTGATGGTGGGATATCTACTTCCAGCAAGTGTTTGGCTGCTTTCTCTATTGTCAGAATCTCTGCTTGGAAGACACTGCCTATATCAGGGAGTCTGAATGATTCTGCTTGTGCAAGTTATCCGAGTAGAATCCGGCCCCAGTACCTGTGTCAATTTTTGATCCGTCAGTGAAAAGGGCAATCTCGTGGTCGTTGATAACGGCATTGAAAAGCCACCTGTCCCTGTCGGGAAATCGAATTGGTATTTTGAGGGAGGAGTCGTTGTAGGGAGATATATAGTCGGTTGTAACCGCGAGGCTACTGGAACCATGTCTCTTCCCCAAGTCGTCTATTATTCTGAGAATGGCCGCATGTCCATAGTTTGCTTGCTTCCATCGAAAACACTCCTTTAGTCTGAGAGCGCTTCTTGCGGTGCAGCCTTTTATGAATAGGTCCAGAGGAAGGATGAAGTATCATGTCCAACCCAACCTGCGTCGTACTTCTTAAAGCTCCCGTTGTGCAAATAGCGGTTAACCTTTGTATTTTGTTGAGCTTCTTTATATAGCTTTACTGTACTGATGTCTGCTAGCCTACAGTGCCCTAGCAGCACGCTCCCTGGCAAACTTAATGTGTGGATTCCAGTTAAGTTGTTTGTCCAAGATATTTGAACTCGCTGGAATAGACTAAGCCTATCGTAGCCTTAAATAGAGCTGCCAAGTTTGAATTGGGCTCTAAAAAAATAGCTGTGACGTGTGAGGCTCTGTCCAAGACGTCGATGTTGTGTGTCCTTTCTTGATGACATCATACACTTCGTTTTTCCCTCATTCACAGCTAGACCCATTTTAGCCGCTTCCGCCTCAATGCCACCAAATGTCCCAATGACGACTCGCTGTGTTCTACCAATGCTGCTGCTAACAGTTGTACGGACTTCTGGAAGATCGTGCCTCTAGTGTTGGCGTGTGAGTCTTGCACGATCATTTCCAGGATGATGTTAAAGAAATCACATGACAGCGCGTCGCCTTGTCTAAAACTTTTTTGACTTTGAAGGTCTCTGTAAGGTCGTTACCGAACTTGATGGAGCAGCGAGAATTCTCCGTCGTAATCCTGGACAACCTGACGAGTTTGGCAGGAATGTCAAAACTAGACATGGCGTTGTATAGCTCGTCCCTATGCACGCTGTTATATGCGGCCTTGAAATCGACGAATAGGTGGTGGGTGTCGATCTGCATTTCTTGGGTTTTTTTTCCAGGATCTGCCGTTATGTGAAGATTTGGTTGATAGTGGACTTCCCAGGCCTGAAGCCACACTGATATGGAAATATCACGTTATTTGTAAACGGCTTCAGGCGAGTACACAAAACGGCAGAGAAGATCTTGTATGCGATGTTCAGGAAACTTATCCGTCTATAGTTGGCACAGTTAAAGAGCTCTCCTTTCTTGTGGACCGGGCAAACGGTACTGAAATTCCACTCGTCGGGCATGCTTTCCTCCGACTATATCTTACAGATGAGCTGGTGCATGCGCCTAACCAGACCATCTCCAGCTGCCTTAAAGATTTCAGCGGACAGTCCGTCCGCACCTTTGTTACATTTCAGTCTTGATATTGCCATCTTCACCTTGTCTAAGTCGGGGGGACGGAATTCTCGAAGATCATCGTCCATATCGAGTGGAATATTCTGCCTGACAGCGGTATTGGTGTCATCATCGCCGTTTCCAAATTCTAATAAAAATTAAAAAAATAAAATTAACTTCCCATAAATCCCTGATCTTTCAATCAGCGGTACCTAGTGAAACATGACATAAAGCAGTTTTGAAATAATATAGCAAAACAAATTCGAAACTGTAAAATGTTTTGAGTTTCCTCGTTTGGCTCGTGTCATCATCAACGGGGAGTGATTGTTTCTATTTTTAGCGATGTGTCTTTCGAGAAGAAATAAATTGTTCTTTATACTAAGGGTGAGTACGATATCAAATCATCAAAATAACACGAAATTAAAATATTTCAGGGTCCAGTATCACGGTATTTTCATAAAACACCAGCAATGAGCAGCGAGGAAGTAAGTTGCATGCTGTTTGACACCATGGTTTAACACTGTAAATACAAACATTCCATAGGATGAAGATGGCGATCAAACTGATGTTAGTGTCTCCCATCGGCCTCGAATTCATGCCACACTAATTCCCGGTGATGGAGTTGGCCCAGAATTGATCAAATCTGTTCAAACGGTTTTTAAGGTTTCTTATATGAGAGATTCGAAAATGAAGTGAGTCTAATTCAAATCTACCAATAGGCAGCAGATGTTCCAATTGAATTCGATACATTTCCACTTTCGCAATTGACTCCTTTGCCATACATAACTTATGAACAAGTTACCAAGTCTATTAAGAAGACTGGAGTTTGCTTAAAGGTAACTTATTTTAATTCTGCCATTAAGGCATCTAATGAAACGGGGTCCTCTTGCGAATTTAATTTGATATATTTGAGCATAATTTTGTCATATTAAGCAATTCTTTTGATTGTATGAGCATTTTATATGTAGGAGTACATGTGCAAACGTCAAGCAAACGTTTTATTTGAAATTTCAAAGCTTACGAGCAGAAATAAAATATTACAGAGGTGACCGACTTCTACCTCTCTTGCCCCTTAACATTTTTGACAGCTGTTTTTTTATAACGTTTTCTTAAACCAATCAGAGGACGGCATTTATGTTATTTCGTGAATAACTGTCAAAAATTCATGAATATCTGTCAAAAAATACTCAAATTCGTCGGGGGACTAGGGGGTAATCAGCTGTGAAGCTCTCTGTAATACTTCATTTCTGTTTACAAGCAAAAATACTCACTTTTATCTCAGTGTCCTGTTAAGTGCATAAATACGGCATATATACTACGCTACGTATACGGCTGTTGTTGAACCCATCTTATCATATGGTGTCCTTGTTTGGCGGCCAGCACTAAATAACAAATCCAATCTTAAATTGATAAGCAGTATTCAAAGATTAGCGTTTATCGGCATCACAGGAGCATTGCGATCCACCCCCACAGCCGCCATGGAAACATTGCTACAGCTTCTTCCCATGGACATTTATGGGAAGCAAACATCCACAAAGGCAGCGTTAAGGCTACGGTAGTGCAACCGTTGGTGCAGTTCACATAGCTCAGGTCATACTGAGATAATCAGAAATGCGAGACTACCAACGCATACAGAGTATACAACACCCGGTTTAGACTTCGAGTTTGGGTTCAAAACACTTATCCCAGACAGAGAAGATTGGTAAGAAAACCAGGCAACCTGGACATCTACACAGATGGCTCAAAAACAGACGAGGGCACCGGACTAGGAGTATTCGCGATATCGCCGGACATATCATTTTCCCTGTATCTTCAATTGCCCGACCATTGTAGTGTATTCCAGGCAGAAGTTAAAGCTATCCAAGAGGCTGCCCGCTTACTGTCGATGAACCCGATAGACGGGCTATCTATCGCCATTTACATAGATAGTCAGGCGGCCATAAAGGCGATACACCATCAATTAAATCGAAGATGGTAAAACTTTGGCGTCTATCTCTTAGGGAGATAGCGGTTCGATGCAACCTAAGCCTATGCTGGGTATAGGGGCATAGTGGTTTTCCAGGCAATGAAATTGCCGACTAGTTAGCAAGAATATGGGCGGACTGCCACTGGCAAATAATCAGGACACTCCATATCCCTCACTCCAAGTAATAAACACCATGTTCCTTACAAATGTCTTCGACTCCGCTAATCAGCAATGGACGGAATTAGATACATGTATGACTTCGAGGCTTAACAGGAATGTAATAAGGAACGTAGTGGGCATTATCATCGGCCACTGCCTTCTCGGTATCCACGCCAGAAGAATGGGAGTCCCCCACAACGACTACTGCAGAAGCTTTAGAGACGAGGAGGAGGAAGAAAATACGCTTCATCTCCTCGGCAATTGTCCAGCCCTTGCAAAAACTGGAAAAGATATACTAGGCAACTCCTTTTTCAGAAACACTTAAAGATACAAAACATAGCCAAGTTTATCAGGAAAACTAATTGGCTGTAAATCAGCACAGGAGTGGACTTGTCAAAGTGGGCCATTAGGTAGTCTCTAGGTTTATTTCATATTTGTTAGTGTAGTCCCTTTTAAAAGGACCCGGGTAGTGATAGCACAAAGGATCCAACTAGGATCTAAGTGGGCCACAACTGCTACAGTGGTGGAATCACCCAAACCTAACGTAACCTATAGGCATGAGAATAGCTAGATGCTGCTTCCATCGGTATATTAACGGACTCGATGCGTTTCCGTTTTCTTCATCCGGGGAACTGAATATGTTTTTTACCCTTCCTATAACTCAACTATTTTCAAGTTAATTTAATTTCCTTTCCAACAATACCGGCCGCCTTTTGCCTCAATATCTCTTCGAGAAATATTTCTCTAGCAGTATTCTATTAAGATTAATCAATCAGGCGCCGCTGAGTTGTTCTCCGGATAAATACAGCGGATAAATACAGCGGATGAACGAGTTGAAATAGTTTAGGCATCTAACCTAATACTAATTATCAATATATAACTACAGGGGCCTGTTTCACAGATCATACATCACATGCATTTCATACAACATACAAAACTGTCATACATCACACACATTATACAATTTTCTGTTTCACAGATTCTACTGGAAGTATTGTATGATATGTACTGTATTGTATGGTGTGTATTATTTTGACGTTTAATTTTGAATGACAAATTTAATTGAAAACTAAATAGTGTCGTGAATGAAACCTAGACACCATTTAAGTGGATTGCAAACACACGAAAAACTAATTAACGGCGTTATCAAGTAATGAAGAGAGATATTATTAAACTGTGTTTCTACATAGTACATGCATTTGTAATAAAAATTTCTTGACGAACGAGCATTCCTTATTCCTACATGTCTAATTTAAAAAAAAGTTGAACAATCATTTATTATTCAAAAAATTATTTTTTGTTTTTTCTCATTTGAAAACAACAAAATCATACAACTTTCCCATATTTCCAGTATAAACTTTAGATGATACATGTTGTAATAGAGCCGCTCATACAACAAATCTGAGAAACAGTTCAGTTCAGAAACATGTTCTGTGAAATAGGCCCCAGGTTGACAATATACGAATGATAGAAGGTGTGACATATAAAATTAATTCAGTGTTGAAGCCACATTCAATCACATTACACACACTGTAATAGCGTCCCGAATGTTTGTATCGAACTCATCCAAAGTGTTTGGCTTGTTAGCGTAAGGACTATACATATTACTATTCATTCCAAATAAAGAAGGCAAAACATGAGATGTCCCATGTCTGGTTGGTGGTTTAAAGTCCAAGATCACGCTAAAACTCTTCCACGTAGACGAACTGTCTGGACCATAACAACTGAACTTATTCACATTGCATATTTAAAACTGAGCAATTTCCCCTTCGTAACACATAACCATTTTCTAAAGATACCAGTTCAACATGGTTGGACCTCATTACAAACCTGATTTAGTCAATACTCAACCTTAACCTTAAGCTTTATTTGATTCAATGAATTGGGCCTCCACTCAACAAACTGTGGAAATGGAATGCACCTCCGGAAGATGTGTCTCAAATATTTGATGGCTGCCTGGCTCTCCGTACAGAAGACAATGTCTGTATATAATATTACATTGTTTTTTCCCCTTAATTTGGTAGTTGGAATGCCAGTTAGAAGGTCTTTAGAGTAGACTCTTCACCTATTCTTTAGCCTATCTTCGATGAGTTGCACAGGACCGTCTAGAGTCTGGCGCTTCCAGTAAAATCCGGAGGGTATGCTAGTCGGTCCACCAGATTGCGTTGCCGTATAGGAATATGGGCCTGACTAAAAATACCAGTGAACAAGCGGACCTTATTACACTCTATAGCCTGTTTACAGCAACATAGAGCCATACAGGAGCCTTTGACACTTTTTTGGATTTTCGGTTTCCATCTTAATTTCGCGTCCTAAATGATGACTAGGAATTTTGCATTGTTACTCAGATTCATGTTACTGATAGCTTAAGGATAGAAGATAGGTATTTTGTCAAGTTTGGGGATAGAAGACAGAAAATAGTTAAGTGGCGCTAAACCGCACGAACAAGACGGCCAATCGACTGGCTCATTTTTTGAGATAACACGCTCACCATACATACTCTTCAATAAATCGATTGTGCCGTTTGCTGTGTGGCTTGTGGCACCATCCTGTCTGAAACCACATGTGGTCCAAGTCCATATCTTCCAATTCGGGCCAAAAATAATCGGGAATCATGGTGCGATAACGCTGACCATACACAGTAACGTGACGATCGTTATCGTCGATGAAAAAATATGGCCCAAATAACGCCGCCGGCATGCAAACCTCTCCAAACAGTTATTTTTTGTGGATGAAGTGGTGATTCATTAAGCATATGTGGATTTTCACCCGACCAATAACGCATATTTTTCTTATTGACGAACCATTGAGCCAAGAATGGGTTTCGTCGAAAATTGGAGTTAACCCGCTTAAAGTTGCGGTCACCGACTCCAGATTTCGGTAGAACATTTTTATAATTTGCAGACGTTGCTCGTTCGTATACTTTGCCATGATGAAAATGTTGAGTTTAATGAATAAATTGACAGTGACAGTTTGATGATTACTGAAAGAGTGCGTTCACAAATTAAATTCAAAGTTGTCAAGTCCCTATTGGAAAACCCTTTATTAGTCCATTTCGCTAGTTCGACAATGGCGACTGCATGATACCCCTAATTGGGATGTAAATTTCCCAGAAACCGTGATGGCAATTATCATCGGCATAGTTCCTTTCCAGTGTCAGTAATTTTCATCATCGTCCATCATGCTATTCGTAATTTAACTGTTTACTCTGACGTCAATGAAGAGGGAATGCAATTTTCCACTACAATTCAAATGGTTCACGTCTAATGTTCACGTTTTCCTGACTTTTAATGCTGCACGACCATGCAAAATGTATGTATTGCCATTAATCTCTTCAAGGGTACTCTAAGCCGCGATCCAGGCGAGACAAAAAGAACGCTTCAACATCGACTGCGTGCTGATTTGGACTTCTACGGTAGCGTGGTTATCGCGAAGAGCTTAAAGGGCATCGAATGCCGCCACTCGAACGTTGATATCCGAATTATTCGCGAGTCAACAGAAGGTGAATATTCTGCCCTGGAGCACGAAACCGTGGCAGGTGTTGTCGAAAGCCTCAAAATCATCACCCGTCGAAAATCAAACCGAATTGCCAAGTTTGCCTTTGACTATGCGACGAAGTTCAAACGCAAGAAGGTCACGGCCATACACAAGGCCAACATAATGAAGCTGTCTGATGGATTGTTTTTGCGCTCTTGCGAAAATGTCGCCCGGCTCTATCCACGGATAAAGTTCGAAAAGATGATAGTCGACAACGCAACCATGCAGCTGGTGTCAAATCCCGGACAGGTAAGGCAGGACTCACATCTTCCATTCGGTCCTAAAGCAATTATTCTTCCAGTTCGATGTTATGGTCACCCCGAATTTGTATGGTAACATAATCAATAATATAGTCGCTGGACTTGTGGGTGGAGCTGGCTTGGTACCGGGAGCATCATACTCGCCTGAACGGGTGCTGTTTGAGCCTGTAAGTTGACAGACACAGCGTAGTTTCTTGATTTCGATTTTATTTTGGGTTAGGGTGCCCATCACACGTTCGTAGACGGTGCCGGGAAAAATATTGCAAATCCTGTTGGAATGCTTCTTTGCAGTGTTCTGCTGTTGAACCACGTTAATTTAAAGGAAAAGAGCACGCTGATTGAGGACGCAGTTCTAAAGGTTGTTGCTGAAGGCAAAGTAAAAACGAAGGACGTTGGTGGGAAATCAAGGACAACAGATGTCACCCAGGCAGTGGTTGATTGCTTGTGCGCCTGTAGTAAATAAAATATTTTTTTTTGCTTATATACCGTTATGAAATGGAAAAAAAAATTGTGTTCAATTTATTACCGTCCAACTTTCTGAGGGCCATAATTATCTACAATAATAATAAGTTGTGTCTTTCTTTGTCTTCGGGGCATAATCCTCTAGTTACGAAAAACAAGCTGGTTGAGGAAGACAATTCGGGCTTTCAGCTCATACATTCCATTGCCACATTAGTCATTGTATCCAAAGACGCTTGGACTCATGTCGCTGTATTGTTCGTGTTTTAATCTTGTACAACTGGCCGAAAGCAAGTTTTTGTTCGCAGAGGGCGATTGAATTCGTTTTCGTGCAAATGTGCAAAATTGAACAAAACTTACCGAAACTAAAATGAAATAAACTTAACGAACTAGTTATTGTCATAGTGGCGTAATTTAGAAATAATTTATATCCATACATATCGACGATGGCTGACAGCTGGCGAAAGTTGTCCAAATGAACCAAAAACTTAAAAGACAGTGGACAAAGCTACCTTCGTAAGTGCTTGAGATTTTTATTTCATCGGCTATTTACAGATGGCTAAAGCTATTAATATCTATTATTACATTTAATTTTGAATCGATTGAGGGTGAGTATCAAGATGATAACCAGTAATGCCACAAGTCGATGGAAATATCAGTTAAATCAAATATATTGCCCTTCGTTAAAGTTACTCCAGGGAAAGACATTTTTTGATTATATGAAGAAGTTTGCCGTAGGTGGTACCTTTGTTGCGATCAATGGCAAATAGTTCTTCAAAAAAGGTGCATCAAAAATGAAAGTAGCTTTGGAGTGGGTGTGAACGTGCTCGTGCAGCAATACGAATTTCTTAAAAAATAAGTTTTCCTTTTTTTACTCACTACTTTACAAATTCCTTTGTGTGATCCCTTCTGTCTCACATCCATATCCTACAACGTAGAAAAGTGTTGATCGACGACTGAGTTGGCTAAGAAACACGTGCCTCTACGCGCGTCCGTTAAAAGGGGACAGCAGTATACATGTGTAGCGGGCGCCTCTTAGGCGCACAGTACCAAGGGCAGGTACTAAACCCACTTAATCCAGTCGTTTCCGTTTATTTCTGGGCACTGTAGTGTACAACTGCGTTTTGCAGAAAATAATCATTTATGAGAAACATTCTTATCAAGTAATTTGTATTATTTTTGTCTCTGTTAATGGAATAAAATTAATTATTAAATAATGCTCATGTCATAGACATTAACATTAGCTTCCAGTTATTCATTTAATATTGAATTTGTATACAGTCGAACCCGGATAATAGCATATCAACCGTGCAACGAAATATTGTTCCATTTAGAGGATTGTGGCTTTAACCGATCTCATATACAAAAAGTTTAAAAATGCGAAAAATACAATTCAAAATTTGGTTTCCTAAATTCCAGGAAGCTTGCATATACATATGTACACAAAAAAATGTGGAAACACTTCCAAGATATGCAGGAAGTCAAATACCATGTAAAGTATAAATATTAAGTCAAATTCAGAAAAAAAATTTTTCCTCGGAAGTCAGGATTTGGATTTGGATAAGGATTTGGTCAGGATAAGGATTTGTGTAGGATGTAAAAATAAGTGGGAAAGATTGTACGTGAACGTGTTCTGTCATATTTTTATGTGATTTTAATGCTAGATAAACACTATGCAACTGTTGCAGCAACACAGCCATGTTAATGCAATTTTTGCTTAATTTGTAGCCGTGTTGCCCATTGATTTTCCCCGCAACCATTGCGAGAAATATCAAACAATTTTGATATTTTTGGTCGGTTGCTCCAACCGTTGCTTAGTGTGTATCATTGTTTACTGCATTTGTCCGAGCAGTTCGTCCGAAACAAGCGAAAGGTTCGTGCAAAGTAAGATTAAGTGAAAAAAAAAGAAATCGGAAATTTCAAATAATAATATAATAATAATAATATGGGTGGCGCTACAGCCCGCAGAGGGCCAGGGCCTAGCTTCTCAGCAACCACTTGTGTTGTGCGTGCTATTGTTCTCTCACGCGTGGAAGGGATCTACAGTTTAATGCCGACTCCGAACGGCGAAGTTTGAGAAGCTTTTTCTAGACAGGAATTACTCTTTGAGCATTGTCAGTGACTCGAAAGAGGCGGAGCCGTGAAAATATGAAAGGTGGTAAATTCGGGTATCGAACCTGGCACCCTCTGCGTAGGAGTCGATGCACTAACCCACTACGCCACGGCAACCCACGGAAATTTCAAATATGTTATGAAAATTATGTTAAGCTTATTAACGAATACAAAAATTTGAGAGAGCTTTAAGACATAACTTGTGTTTGTAGTCCACAGACCTATTTTCTTTCCGTTCTTTCAGAAGCATTTCGTTTGAAAATTCGTCTTTTCTTAAAATCATGCATCTCCTTTTCCTCATTTTGGTGCAAGAGTTCGTATTATAATAATTGTAGTGATCTCATGCATTATCCACGTATTATTATATCTCATTTTAAAAATGAAATTTTACTTTCCTTCCGCTTGTGACGATTCTGTAACACAGCTACACACAGTAATGAAGTTCGGCAACAGTTGCCACGTGTGTAGTGAACAAACAAAACACGGAGCTTCGACGGAATGGAGCACCATTATGCTTATGTTCGCAATTTCTTCAAAGCCGTTGAATAAATAGCTGCCCATGTATTCTCTGCAAGGCCGGGCAGGTTCGGAGGTAATGTAACTCAGTTTCCTCTTCCTCCTCAACCCTGAAGCTTCTGCAGATGTCATTGCACTGTACTACTTTACTAATATTCCAGATGCTACTTTACTAATATACCTCCATTCAAAATTAATGAGACCTTTAATTCTTGATAGATCTGATGTAGGCCACGTCGTTTTCGATGAGCTACAAGAGTCCAATTCCAGTTTTGTCCCTTAGAGCTAGGCAGCAGGGTTTCAGCATCTTTCAATTAATCGATGGTGTTTCCAGACACCATCTCTGACTATCTATGTAAATAACAATAGATTTTCCGTCTTCGTGATCATTGATAGCCGGATGACTGTCTCTTGACTAGCTGTTACTTTTGCCTAGAAAAACTACTCACTGCAGTAGTTTGGGAGCCCTGAGACTATTGCTAGCTCAGGCGATCTGGAGTATACACCAGTGCCTGTGCATTCCTCCGACTTGGAGCCGTCAGTGTAAAATGCAGTTGTACACCTTCTTTTTTATTTAGATTATTGTTTTGTCCTTAATTTCGAAGTTCTCAAAGGATGTAATATAGGGTGGTGTGAATAAAAGCTCAGTGTGAGCATTTCATTAGCATCTGGTGGGAATAAAAATTTATTTCCTTAAGTTTAACGAATCCTCTCCGCTCACATATTTTGACAGCTGAGTCTTAACTCCGTTTTGGTGTGAATAAAGATGGAATGAATGGAGAGCTCACTTTTGGAAATTGAGTGTGCATATGAGGTGACTTCAAGAGAGAAAAAAGTCAAAACAATTTAAAATAATGGGAAATACTGCTTCGGAAGAGGAATACTTTGACGGTTTACCTTTATCCTCAAAAATAAAAAGGAAATCTGGAATGAACGATGACGATTTCATCAAGTGCTTGCTGGAAAAAATCCCAGACATGAATAATAAAAAGCAATCTGAGTTGAAGAAGAAATAAAAAAATCCATGGGTTTAATTTGAACATCTCGGTTAATAAAGAAAAAAATTGATAACATGAAGGCCCGCGTCAAATCAAAAGGCGATAAGAAAAAGACGGGCAATCTTCCCATTACATTAAAATACCAAAAACAATCAAAGGTATGGCACCTCCACCGGTTTCTTCAGTATTATCGGAAAGGAAGTGAAAACTTAACCATTCCATGTTATCAAACTCGAATCAATACACGTTCTTGAAATTATCCGCAGTGTCCCCGAAAGGACCTGAGTTATAATTCTTTGTTTTTGGCGTTTATATGTTTAAAAATATTTACCCAAATTTGCACTCACCCTTAAACGCCAAGAACTCTAGTTTTCAAACGTCAACTGAAGGGAAGGTACTTACTTTGAGAACATTTTTTATTCAAACCACATTGAGCATTTCCTGTAACGAAAATACTGGACACATGTGTTCTTACTCGCATTGTTTTCTCAGTTTTTATTCACACCACCCATTGTCAAATCCTCCAAATCCACAGGAAATTGGAAACTTAACGAGACATCGTTCACTTACAAGCTGACCGCATAATCTTGTGTAAGCTTTCATTCCACATAATATTCAAACATTTTCCATGAAATACATGGGATATCAAGTATTCATTAGAGGTTGTTGTACCACTCAAAGCATTTCCATCATCTTCGTTGTAACATTTGTTTATTGAACTTCTTGAACATGCGCTTAAATTCAAATCAAAAATTAAGCAAATAAAGTGATTATCCGATCAAATATGTGTCCGATCAAATATGTGTCAATGGAAGTCATAAAACTATTTCCAAATTCAAACGGACATAATAAAAATGAAATTGAACGTCGAAAATTCAAAAATGTGCGCATTGTAAGCAGACGTGCTTTGAAGGAAATGACATTGAATGCAGTGTGAAATGGGATAATAGATAGAACTTCAAATGCTGCAATAATCGAACAATCAAATGAGTATGCATAAGTTCTCTATACCAAGGTGCCCATTGAATGGACGTCTAGTACAAAAAGATGAAAGTCGACACAACAATGGCCACTTGCGCCGAAAAAGTTGGAAAATATTTCAATATTTCAAACGCGATGGCCGTTCTAATGAATCTCCCACTCCAAACTACAACAAAAACCATAAACGAAAGAAACGAAAAGTAAGTTTTCCAACAGCTCCCAGTACAGTGAAGCCAGAAGCCTTGTCATATATTCCAACAAGACGGATAGTGCAATTGGCCCTTCCCAAGGAACGAGAAGACTATTTAATCCAATCGCCAGTAAAGGTGAAAGAAGGAGCACTGCATTATGTACCAACAGCCCGAATACGGAAGCTTGCGATTCCAGTCGAAAGACCACACACGAGTTCTTTGGATTTACCTTTGAAAGTTCACCCAAAAGCATTGGAATATGAACCGACAGAACGTATAAACTATTTAGCTACGCCAAAGGCGAGTTATCAATTTGTACCAAGAATTAATTATAGTGTTTTACCGGGGGTTCAAAAGAGCGCATTAGATTACAACCCGACACAACGCATTCACGAACTAGCGATGCCAAAAAGTAGCAAAGAGATGCGCTGCCGTTCCTTGCCGATAAGGATCAATTCAACTGCATTAAAATATCAGGCCTCCGAACGTATAAAAGAGTTGTCGGCGCCGAGGATAAGATGGGTGTCGCCAAAGAGACTGAAATTAGGAGCTGTTGAATCTGAATCTGTTTCAATTATGAGTCAACAACGTGAGTTACAGAAAGGAAACTTATTTTCATCACATCCTGTATATCCAGAGCCATCATTACATAAGCTTAACGAGAGGGAACAACCCCCTCCAGCAACTGCAAAAGATACAATTCTGGAACAAGCTCAATCCAAACCAGCTTTTTTTTGAAAGAACTGAAAACAAGAACGTGGAAAAACATATTCATGGCGGCACGTATTGAACTCTGTATTGAAACATCAACGTCATTCAATAATGTTCATGGACAAGCTACAACATTGACGTTGTCCAACAAAAAATAGACACGCTTTTGTTGTTCAGGAATTCAGCAAAAGCCTTAAATTATGCACGATTTATCCAATACAATTAATAAAGTTGGAGTTGCAACGATTGAAAATGGAATGAACATTTTCAAATAAAGTGCAACCATCTGCATTCATGCACACCGCAGCAGAGCGAATTTCGAGGTTGTTGTAATGCAAGCGCAAAGTGAAGAGGTGGACCATTTGCACTTGTGTCATGGGAAGCGACTACCGTCGATTGTATTGCTATGATTTGTGCTTCGTGATCTTCAACAGAAACAAATTAAAGATGGTTCTCTGAAGCTGAAATCTTAGGAAAACAATAAATAGTAATTGGTATATGCAGTCATTGTATATGCTATCGGCTGCTGGTATATTTTGTGTTTACAGCATATACATCAGTTGATAATATTATTATTAGTGGGAATGGAAAAGAAAATAAGTTTTCGGGGTTGCAAAAAAGTACGTCAACAATAAAGGCAATAAAGAAGAAATGGGATTGAAGAAAATAAATTGCAATTAATCCACCATGTACCTAGTAATAACAACATTGCAGAAAAAAGAAGTGCATGTTAAATGGTCTATAAGATTTGACATATGAATTTGTATTTAATATCAAAGGACTCCGCAGTTCTTGGTTATTCAAATATACTTCATGTCCAAATTTATATAAGCCGAAGGAAAGAAAGACGAAAATCGAGAGATAAAATAAAATCCACCGAATTTTGGTTTTGTTTCATTCTTGATTAATTTCTAAATCATTCTTTAAAATTGTTTAAGCAAATGTTAAGCATTTAAAGGCAGCAAAATCTGTAGAAGACAACAAAATCTGAGTAATTAATTTTTCGGTTACAAGTTCTGTGCACACCGCCTTCAAGTTGTCTTACATTTTTCACCATCGATTCGACTTCTACCTCTCACCCCCTACAATGTTTGACAACTGTTTTTTATATCGCTTTCTCAAACCAAATTGACCAATCAGAGAACAGCATTTACGTTATTTCGTGAATAACCGTAAAAAATTCATGAATATCTGTCAAAAAAGCACTCAAACTCGTTGACGGACTAGGCTATCTCTGTAATACTTCATTTCTGATGTCGGTATTATGATTGTCGTCAAAGTTCTCATTCTACTCACGTCTGGCGATAAGCTCACGCCGAACGTATTTTTTGTGTGACACTGTGGTATTCTGATAGTTGGTTTATTGTAATCAGAAATGAAGTATTACAGAGATATCCGACTTCACAGCTGATAACCCCCTAGTCCATCGACGAATTTGAGTACTTTTTTGATAGATATTCATGAATTTTTGACGGTTATTCACAAAATAACGTAGATGCCGTCGTCTGATTGGTCAATTTGGCTTATGAACACGTTATAAAAACAGCTGTTAAAAAACCTAAGGGGCAAGAGAGGTAGAAGTCGGACATCTCTGCAATACTTCAATTCTGATTATAATTAAAAAAAAAACAAAAGAAGGCGATTTGAAATTTGTGAACGCCTCAAATGGAAAAACAAGTAAAAACTACTACTTTTAACTGGAATGGTGCACATTTATCTTGTATAATTACAGTGCAGTCAACACCCGATTTCTACAAAACTCAATGGAATTACCTATTTTCGATTTCAGCAACAAATCGAAAAAAAAGTTTTCGATTTTCGCAAATATATACCAGCATTCATATACATATGTATATGCCTTACTATGCAATGTAACAACCAGAGAGAACTATTGACGACATCATAAATCGGCTAGACATAGTTCCGTGCGAAAATGAAGTACTACACAGATGGTCAACTTCACACAGCCGATCCCCTTGTCTATCGACGAATATACTACTAGTCGCTACTTTTTTTCATAAAAAGAGTTAAAAGCGACTACCATCAAAACGATGGAAATAAGTTATCAGAACTCCTGATCAGTGGGAGAAAAAAGACTGTGTTCCTCTGCTTTTAATTCGGGATAAAATTTTACCAGAAAAGTCTGATTTTAAGATATGGGCAGCGATGACATCTCTGAATGAATCTCCGAAACGTAGAAGCCCGAGATGAAGTTTCCGATGATGTGCTGAAAAGGGTGTTATTGACATACAGCCCAAAGTGAAATTAGAAGCCGTAACAGCAAAATATGCGCGATAAAGCTACTGCCAAGCGATCTTCTGCAAAGCAACTGCTGATCCTTGGATTCAGGATATCTTATTTGTACATTAAATAATAAAGCGCGTTTTTGGAGTGTATAAACAAACTATCTGTTTGGTTATTGCAACTTTTCGATTATTGCAACAGGTCATGTTTTCATTAGTTGCAATAATCGAAATTACACTATATTTTCTTAAGGATTAAGATTTCGAGCCCAAAACAAATAAACTGGCTAATTGAACTGATGGAGGAAGAGATTAATTTAGCAAAGAATTCCAAACACCTCAAACATATGCAACCAGGATTTTTTGGATAGTTCAGGGCCAACAGTAAGGGATGAAAAAAAATGCATGTCTTTTTTATACTTAGCACCTTTGCAAATCAAATGAATTGCCTTTTGATCTAATACCTCTTAATTGATCCATTCTTTATTACGAAATTCATGATCGTTGTCCTTATTGCTGTTGCAATCATTTATTTTAGCAATGTTGACTTATTAACTTGAACACATAAATTTCGCATAGTAATTTTATTAAGCAAACACCAATGTCACTAAAAAAAACAAAACATGCCGGCAGAATTTATGAAAACTACCCCATTTGACAACTTGAACTTACAAATTGACAGTCAGCTTTTGAATGGACGATTTGGAATGTGTGGAACATAAGCACGAGTCAATCATAATACCGATACTCAAAAACCCCCATAAAGTGACTAGGCTCTCAAAAACTCCTTGTGTAGTAAACCAGCATTCGTAATCTGGGTGAATGTTCGTTTTAATTATTTATTTCAATTCAGCTAGATATATTTATTATAAAATATGAGTACATATATTTATTATGACTCTCGTTTTTAAGGTTAATTAATAACGGTAAAATTATTAAGTTGATCTCTTGATTCTGAATTTATTTTATTTTTATATTGTTTCCCTGTGGAATTGTTAAAAAAAACTTGTTGTTTTTTTGATTGCTCACACTTGATGACAGCGCACAAATAACATAGAACACAGCACAAATAGCATAAACTAAGGCTAGCAAAAAACAAATGTTTCAGTAACAAAAATTATAGTTGGGCCAAAACTTGAAAACCATCTTGACACGGCCTCTCAATCAACAAGCCTTTCCAACCAAAGCGATCTCTGGGTAAATATCTCCAGTTTCCTACTTCAAGTTGGTTGACGCGGGAGTTACGAGTTGGGAGCGACTCGCACAATAAATAAAACACTAAACACATTGTATTTGAAGAAATTAACATTTTTATTCATCAAACAAAAAAACTTAATAAAAGAAGAACCATCCGAGCTCTTCGGTGGTCTAAGATCAACTGCCCATACTATCCATTACACAACAACAGAATATAGGAACGGGAGGAGACAAAAGGTAGGGACGTAAAAGGACGCTAAATACTAAACTAAACGAGTACACAAATGAAGGGTGTGACAAATTTGGAAAAGGCGCTAAAACATAATACGTTAACAAATGAGAGGTGAAACATAATTGGAAAGAATGTTGCCAGCACATGTTACCGAAGCTGGGACGTGTTGCGAAACGTAACTCGGGCATCCTCTGTTGCGTTGTCCTACAAGTTCGGGGATATGGACGCTTCGAGCTGAAGCAGACTTTTCATACGCTCTAAATGACTCAAACACTTTAGGGCTCACACGTTGGATCCGTATACGACTGGCTACGCTCCTATCGCTGTACAGCCCGTACCGTAGTTCCTGGGTTTCTCAATTACCTCTTGAGCATATAGAAACAGTTGGTAAGATTTGGATGTGACGGTATGGATATTGTCTGTACTGTTAACTGCGGAGCTAAGGTAGGCTAAGTCCCTATGATGTTGAGGAAGTCCCACGACAGTTTCCCTTCCCTTTCGTCATGCTGCAAATTTGCACGCGTTTGGCAGAAATTTTAAAGGTCGTCTCTAGGTACACTGTCATATGAGGGGCTTAAAAGCGACAAATAAGCGTTCCCGTACTTGTAACACTCGTTGAGAAAATTATACATTGTCCTTAAACCCTGGTTCTGAGACTGCTCCAGTGGACTTAAGCCTATTTTATCCATAGTTTAAAACCGAACTACAAGTGATGCCAAATCCATTATTTTTTTTTTTGCTTGCCTAACTTTTTAGCCTAACGCTATTAAAACTTTAATGTTATTCTGTAACAAAAATATACCTTAAGATGTTAACTAAATAATATTAAAAGAAATGCTTTATTTGTCACGTATGCTGAATAAAAACCAGTAATGAAGTATTATAGAGATGCCCGACTTCAACCTCTCTTTCCCCTTAAGATTTTTGACAAATGTTTTTTATAACGTGTTTATAAACCAAATTGACCAAAAAGACCAAAATAACGTGTTTATAAACCAAATTGACCAATTAAAGGAGGGCATTTACGTTATTTCGTGAATACCCGTCAAAAATTCATGAATATCCGCCAAAAAGGCATTAAAATTCGATGTCGATGGACTAGAGGGCAATCAGCTGTGAAGTCGGTTGTCTCTGTAATACTTCATTTCTGATAAAAACATATGTAAGTACTTGACAGACATACAAAATAATATGAAAAATGATTTTTTTCAATTGCTTTCAAATTAAGAAATTTTAAACCTTTTGAGAAACAAAAAAACCCTCTAGGCTTTAAATAGAATCAAAAAATGCATTTAAATTTATAATATTTTGGACAAAAAACTAAATCTAAATGAGCACAAATTAATAACTAATATCCAATAAATAAACTTTCAGTGGCTAACGGAAATCAACCGGATACACGGATACAATGACTAAAGGCGCTGGATCTCATATGGAAAGCACCCGAAGCGAATGTGAAGGTTTGCCAAAACAAGAGAGGACTAAAAGAAGGTCGAGGATCGCACATATAAATAAGTTAGCAACTCCAATCAAAAGGGAAGATGTGCAATGTCAGCCATTGCCGAAAACTGTGAAGGCTGCGGCCTTAGAATATGTGCCATCGGAACGGTTGGCATCGCTGGCCAAACCGAGATATCGTCCTGAATACGTATGCATACCTCAGACTTTTGGGGTCAGGAGCAGTGCTCTATTTTATAATCCAACGGAACGTATTTTAAGACTGTCCCGAGTAAGAAAACGCTATCAGAATTGTAATCCTTATGTCTATTTACAAGGCGTCCGTGAATCAGCATTGAAGTACGAACCAAGTGATCGCATAATACAATTGGCACAGCCTATTGAGAGGGAAATGAAGTCCGCTTCGAATGTAACGTTACCGGAAAAAGTGAATCAAAACGCCTTAACTTATAAGGCAACTAGCCGTATACGAATGCTGGCAAAGCCAAGAGAATTATGTGAGTTTCGGAATCAATCATCACGTGGAGTGAAACGGATGAAAAAGACGGGTTAAATGGACTTGCAAAGTTGACATCGTTCCAACTGAAAGTAAAAAAATGTGTCTGTCCTTTTTCAAGCGATTCAAGCATTCATAGCAAATTTCAAGACTTTCGCACTGTACATAAAATAATGGCTTAAGTTATGAATAAATGCATGAACGTTCCCTAATCTGCATACAATTTTTTTAATTCTTAATTGCAGAAAGAGAAATAAGCTTCTTCTTATAAAGGGTGTTCTTTTAGAGGCAAAGAACTTTAAATTTGCAGCATTTGTGTCCCGTGACAGATGATATGACAATTCGCGGTTGTTTTGAGACTCAGGCCGGGGCAACATTTTAAAATGTATCTTAAAAAATTGGTTCAATTTGAAATAAAAGGGCATTACATTCATTTCTGTGGGTCGCCACGGCGTAGTGGGTTAGTGCGTCGACTTCTACGCAGAGGGTGCCAGGTTCGATACCCAAATTTACCAGCTTTCATATTTCACGGCTCCACTCCACTTTCGAGTTACTGACAATGCTCAAAGAGTATTTCTTGTCTAGAAAAAGCTTCTCAACTACGCCGTTCGGAGCCGGCATTAAACTGTAGGTCCCTTCCACGCGTGAGATAACAATAGCACGCACAACACGAATAGTTTCTGTAAAAGCTAGGTTTGGATGGGTCAACTCGAGTTAATAAACCGATTAAGCCCGAGTTACATCCAAACCGAGTTGAACCGAGTTCAATTTATTTTAAACCGAGTTGGGGAAACTGAAGCGGAATGATAAATTGAAGAACAAGACTGCAAATGGTCCGACTCGGTGTGAAGGGAACACACATTGGCTTTCGGTTGATTAAAACGTGAAGCCATTGCACATACACATGAACATTGCTCTTGAAAAAAATTAGTTATACTACTCTATTCAATATCTAGTTGGAGTTCTGTATAGTTTGGTGTATTTTAGTTATCCGCACTTCCTCCGTAGCTTCGTAGCCGTTTCCTTCTGTAGTGTGTCAAACCAAGTGAATTGAGCGTGTAGCATGATGTAGACATTAAATTATGAATAGGGAACAGTGTACCAAGTTAAGTCCACTTGAGTTTAAGAAAGTTTGACGATCAATATATAATATTGGTGGCACGACAGTCCGACGCGGACCTGGGACTAGCTTCTCAGCAACCACTCGTGCTGTACGTGCTATTGTTCTTTCACGAGTGGAAGGGACCTACAGTTTTATGCCGACTCCGAACGGCAAAGTTGAGAAGCTTTTTCTAGACAAGAATACTCTTTGAGCATTGTCGGTGACTCGACAGTTCAATAGTTCATATAATTTTGTTTTAAACAGAGTTAGCCAACTCGTGTTGCAACTCGGTTTGTCCCAATTCCATCTCGGGTTAACTCGGTTTGAGAAATCTTCGGTTTGACACATTACGTAGCTAGGCCCTGGCCCTTTATCTGGGGATATATAAAGTCGCACTTCTACAACAATATACCAATTAAAAAGCTTCCCAATTTTCGAAATACAGCCTGATGAAAATGTGGAACCACAGATTATTATCTGTCAAAATGAGTCTCACCACGCCGAAAATTCGACTGAGTTCTCTATATGACCCAAAGTTCGAGTCACTAAAAATAAAGGCAGATTTTTAGCATTTTACTTATATTACGGCAAAGGCCACAAAAGTAATTTCAAACCGCAAGACAAACCTTTGAAATTACTTCCGCGAACAAAACATAATACTTGTAGTCTTGTATAAATACCAAAGACAACTTTTTGCTACCTGAATTGCAGCAAACTTACTGTAAAATGGAACTAGTTAATACTACTTAGAAAGTTGCAGGAAGTAAGTCTATGACTCACTTTCAATTGCCAATTTTACCCTCCACACAAATAAAACTCTAATTGATGTCGCTTCCTCTTGACCTTGATCACAAAATATACAAGGCTTGCTTGAAAAAAAAATCCCGTTTTTGCGTCCAATTAACACTTAGAAATGTGTGGCCCGAGGGGAAATGATAAGTGGAATGAATTTTGTCGGTGACTCGACAGTTCAATAGTTCATATAATTTTGTTTTAAACAGAGTTAGCCAACTCGTGTTGCAACTCGGTTTGTCCCAATTCCATCTCGGGTTAACTCGGTTTGAGAAATCTTCGGTTTGACACATTACGTAGCTAGGCCCTGGCCCTTTATCTGGGGATATATAAAGTCGCACTTCTACAACAATATACCAATTAAAAAGCTTCCCAATTTTCGAAATACAGCCTGATGAAAATGTGGAACCACAGATTATTATCTGTCAAAATGAGTCTCACCACGCCGAAAATTCGACTGAGTTCTCTATATGACCCAAAGTTCGAGTCACTAAAAATAAAGGCAGATTTTTAGCATTTTACTTATATTACGGCAAAGGCCACAAAAGTAATTTCAAACCGCAAGACAAACCTTTGAAATTACTTCCGCGAACAAAACATAATACTTGTAGTCTTGTATAAATACCAAAGACAACTTTTTGCTACCTGAATTGCAGCAAACTTACTGTAAAATGGAACTAGTTAATACTACTTAGAAAGTTGCAGGAAGTAAGTCTATGACTCACTTTCAATTGCCAATTTTACCCTCCACACAAATAAAACTC
Organism: Eristalis intricaria; assembly: GCA_964034865.1. NCBI lineage: Eukaryota > Metazoa > Arthropoda > Insecta > Diptera > Syrphidae > Eristalis > Eristalis intricaria. Next base: position 134,891,971 of record OZ035873.1, read on the forward strand.
TAATTGATGTCGCTTCCTCTTGACCTTGATCACAAAATATACAAGGCTTGCTTGAAAAAAAAATCCCGTTTTTGCGTCCAATTAACACTTAGAAATGTGTGGCCCGAGGGGAAATGATAAGTGGAATGAATTTTTGCGAAAAAATAACGGAAAGCAGTAAGCCCAGACTAAGGTGCTGACGTTTAGATTAGTGACAAGACAACGAATTGAACAAAATTTGTTCAATCCCATGGTGTAAGGTTTTAATAAGGTGTGCTGGACAGTTCGGTTCAGAATTTGTGTGTGAATAGAAACTTAAAGGTGGAAACAAATGCACAATTTTCACACGCTCGCGCGTTTCCGCGGTAACACCGAAGCAAGTCAACATTTTTCATACACTTAAAATCAAACACGAGTTGCTTTTCAACAATTTCTGCATTAAAGCTCTATCATTAAAGCTTCTGCAAAAATTCACTGCACATAAAGACATTTTCCTATACTTTTATGTATATAAAAAACAAATTAATTTTTTTCATTTTGCATCAAATTGCAGTTCAAATTATGTTTTTCATACATCATTTTGTTATTTAAGAAATCGAATTGTGATGAAAGCTTAAGCAACACACCTGTCCAATGTTAAAAATGGATCCTGAGTGAGGTCCCAAAACAAAAAAATGGCGGTTTTTACAAGCTGTCCAGCACACCTTATTATCCTTACACCATGGTACTGGACAGCTTTTCGGAACCGCCATGCTTTTATTTTGTGACGTTACTGACGTACATAACAGAATGATGTATTAAAAACGCGAATTGGATTCCAATGGATGTAAAATGAAAGAATTCAATTTATTTATTAATGACAGATATTGGAAAATGATATTATTTAGTGAATTGTTGCAGAAGGTGTAATGGGTAAGAAAATGTTGTAATCCGTTTTTGTTTTTAAGTGTATGAAAAATGTTTACTTGCTTCGGTGTTACCGCGGAAAAAAAAAACCGGAAGAAAAATCTACTACATTTCCCTCAATTTGAGGTAGTGATTGATTTTCTTGTTTTTGTGTAATTTTTAATTTATGTATCATAACCAGAAATGAAGTATTATAGAGATTCCCGACTTCTACCACTCTTTCCCCTTAAGATTCTTGACAGCTGTTTTTTATAACGTGTTTATAAACCGAATTGACCAATCAGAGGACGGCATTTACGTTATTTCGTGAATAACCGTGAAAAATTCATGAATATCCGTCAAAAAAGTACTCAAATTCGTCAATGGACTAGGGGGTAATCAGCTGTGAAGTCGGCTATCTATGTAATACTTCATTTCTGATCATAACAAAACAAACAGACAGCCTCATTATTCAACACAACAACCTTTAAATAAGAGGAAAAAAAAATGAATCGGAAAGATTCGATTCGATTTTGCTCTGTTCTTCATTTCTTCAGCACCCATCATTAAATTGACTGTGCTAATTTGTAGACGATTTGTTATTGTTTTAGATTCTTAGCTTAAAAAAATACGATCGGCGGCTGCACTTCTGTGTGGCAAGCAAATTAGAGAGGCGAACAATTTACAAATGTTTCTTTTTTTAGTATTCTTCTTATTTAAAGCTCAGAATTTCGGCGTCGCCTCTCTCTACGTGAATTAAAAAGAAATATTCGCATTTGCAGTGCACGCTAAATTTAATATACCGTTATGTCTGTTTCTTAGTTTGGTTCAAATAGCTATTTCTTTCTCGCATAATATTGACAATTAGAAGGAGTAGTACAGAAAGTGGTCAGTAAAGAGAAGGTAGTAGATTCGGCAGTTCAGGTAGTCATACAACTTAGAGGTAGTAGAGGGTCATTCAACTTGAAGCGAAAATAAATATTAAGTTAATTGGTAGAAACCCACTTTCTGGGTCGCCGTGACGTAGTGGGTTAATGCGTCGACTCCTACGCAGAGGGTGCCAGGTTCGATACCCGAATTTACCACCTTTCATATTTCACGATTCCACCTCTTTCGAGTCACTGGCAATCCTCAAAGAGTATTTCCTATCTACAAAAAGCTTCTCAAACTTGGCCGTTCGGAGTCGGCATTAAACTGTAGGTCCCTTCCACGCGTGAGAGAACAAAAGCACGCACAACAGTGTGGTGAGTGATTTCTGAGAAGCTAGGCCCAGGTCCGCCACGACTGTAGCTCCACCCATAAAAAAATAATTAGTAAAAAAGGCTATAAGCTTAATAATTTAATTCTGTTTGTTTCCACCGCGGTTACTAACGTGTTAATTTCACTTCAAATCAAAGATTTTATCTCACCACAGTAAAATGTCTACATCGTGTTCATAAGCAATTGTTATCAGTGTTGAATTAATTTACGGAGGTATTGCCCAAGCTATGTTTCAAACGGAATATGTGGGGGTGGTCGCCGTGGCGTAGTTGTGCCATGTTCAATTCCTGATTTTACCAACTTTTGCACTAAATACACATGAAGCAACGTATTGCAGCAACGTGTTTTGTTTGTTCACGACACACGTGGCGACTCTGGCCGCAACCTCAGTGCTGTATGAATGTAGCTGTGGTAAGGAAAATGTACAAGCGGAAGAAAAGTAAAATTAAATTTTTGAAATGAGTAACGTAGATAATACGTGAAAGAAAATAAAAAGTAAATTTGGTAAAAAAAATTGACTTCTTAAAACGATATGATGTTGAGAGAACTGAAAGAAAATGAGCTAGAAAGTGAGCCTTTTGGAAAATTATTTGACTTTATAAAAGCCAAAATAACGAAACAAAATACATACCATGTAGAGAGATGTTATATCAGCAGAAGTCAGCCTGGCAATAACTGCATATCATGCAACAGGAAACTGAACTTGAAATAGTCGGCAGCGTTAACTCTGTGAATGTGAATATTGTGTGAATATTGCCATTGAAACAATTAATTTTATTCCGCACGAACGTTACTCGTTTGTTTCCGACGAACTGTACGAGTAAAGGTGCAGGGAAATAAGTTTAGTGGGAAAATAAACAATGATACACATGAAGCAAAGTTTAAACCAACTCGTGATAAATAAAATTTTGAAGGCAATCTCGTTACCGAACGGCTGGGAATAGCTGGGTTTTTTCTTCACTGCACTGTAATATTCCAATTTTTTCTAAACGGAGGGGTCCTACCGTCGGGGCACTTCTACAACTTGCTATTCGCAACCTCTTTCAGAATGACATTAATTCTTCGGAGTTGTTTCGGTGTGGAAGAGAAGGCAAGATGAACTAGTGGAAGTCAACGTCCCTAACCATGATCTTGTATCTGTTGTATCCTGTCTTTCTGAATATAAATTCTTCTGTGTCTACTTTATTGTCCTTTAGATAGTCCATCAAGTTTCTCGGCGTGATATTTCTCACAAATACCGTTAGGTACAGCTGTCAAATGCACATTACCAGAACAGATTGACAGGGAATGATATAAAACAACTAGTATAAGTACAATTCAGCTTAGAGAAGAGGAAGGAATATCTTCTTATTGACCATCAAGAATGGACGAGAAGACAGCCTTAGCTCAGGTGCAGAAGAAGCAAGTAAGCGTGGCCTTCTGCATCTCTCATAGTCATAGTTATCACATTTAAAGATATTATTTTAGCTCATAATTCGGTTCTCCTAACAAACATTTGGTTGGGTCATCCCCTGTAGTTTCGGTTACAATAGTTTGTTTTATTTCCATTTTAATACAAATTGCCTTGCTTTATCAATTTATATCAGTGGAAACTACGACGCTCCGATTGCACAGGGTGGCAATTGCTAATTACAAAAAAATACTTTCACTAATACCACATCTCTTGCTAATTCACTGGTCGTAGAATTGCGTTGGATATGGAAATCATTGAAACTACTTCCTATAAATACTGTAGGTACACAACACAATCGAGTGACTGTTCATAAGTGTATTTCGGCTTGAGGTTGGTCCAGCTATAAGTACTTGTTGTGACAACTATTGCTGTGAGGTAGAAGCCGTACTTGGTCAGCAGGTGAGACTTAATTGAGCGGTAAGTGTGTCCAACAATCACATCTTCTATTCGTTGATGTTCAACTCTATTCATATATGTACACGCATAAATGAGTACGATGGCAGGGTTGATGATGTACTGGGAACAAAGCATAGTATTGAGACTCCAACGCCAGTTTACGGTGGCTTGATGAAAATACTTGGCATGACTTTTATGGCTACTGACATATTGGCCGGTGTCATCCTTTTCTCGTCACCTAATGAAAAGGGGCTAAAATCATTTCTATGCCGAAGAAAACGAATGGAGTTGCTACGAAATACAGACCATCATCATCTCAAAAATGCCATTCTTCTTGAAGGTATTTGAGAAACCCATCATATCGCAGATACAAAAATATCTATTGAGTAAAAGGTTTTTATGTGAACATCAATTTGGTTTCTGCCCTAAACGCAGCTTCAAAACTGCACTGTAATTGGTCGTTGGATCAGAAAAGCCGTTGATTAAAATCAAGCTATAATTTTAACACTATTTGAATTTCGAAAAGAGATCAACCGTTCCATTCTCTGCTCAAAACTGAAAAAAGAGTAAAATTTTTCAATATCCTCCACGAAGCTCATAATTCCCTATTTGCAAGAGAGACTGCAAAGAGTTGTAGCGGGTGAACGTCTCTCATCTTTCCTACCAGTGAAGTGCGGCGTCCCACAAGGATCTATCTTTGGGCCAGTATTTTCTCTATGTGTGTCAATGAACTTCTGAAAGTGATCAAACATTCTTCAATCCATATGTTTGGTGATGACACATAAACCCACTTGCGCCGTCCCCTAAATCGCGTAAAGGAAGCTGCCATTCTGATGAATGATGACCTTCAGCATATAGGCGTTAAAAAGCAATTGTTATACACAGAAGAAGTTTGGATCTTTCTGACTTTCAAATTAGAACAAATCCCAGTAGAGTATGTTGAATCCGCCAAAACCCTTGGACTTACCTCGACTATTGCCAAGGTTTATGGTGGACGACGTGCTCTCTAGGAAACACCATACTTTCTACCCACGCAGACAAAACTCATGTTGGCAAAAACTCTCCTTATCCCAATTTCGCTGTATTGCTGTGAGATATTCTGCAATCCAGACTATAACTCTAGGAGAAAGCTGAATGTTGCTTATAATAATATCCTCCGCTTCGTGTATAACCTATGAAGATATGATCACGTTTCCCTCTTCCCAAAAAAAAAATCTGTGGTTGCACCTTTGACAATGAGCTTAATGGCTGACTATTTATATAAAAAGCTTTACTTCCTCCAGTCATATAGATTGTTGTATAGTTTGTGTAAAAATGAAAGACAATCCAATTTTTATTCTTTTCTCAACTTTTATTATTATCAACCGTTACGTTCAGTGATGTTGTATTGATTGACCGCGAGTGTTTTCATGTGGCTTCGTTCTGCTTTCGGTTTCTCTCTTAATTTACAGGGATGAATTGAGTTGGGTTTCATGTGCGTGTTGTGTACTCCTACAATTGTGTATGCTATTTCAAACAAGTTATGCCTGCTTAACTTCCGAAAATCAGTATTTTGCCCGATGTCCGATTTATCTGCTGGTTTAGATAAGTGTAGGATCGAACTTAAATCTCACTCAAGAATATCTCGTTTTCAGACTTAACTAAAGCGTGGCTTAAGTAAGCCATGGATTGACTGGTATTGTGAACTATTCAATCCACAAACCATGTGAACCATGAGTAAAGTAGTGATTGTTATTGAAAACGAACAGCACCCTGCTGAAGAAAGGAAAAGAGACCGCACCCACTCAACAAGCGAATGTTCATGCATGTAAGGATATTGTTATAAAATGTGTGCGTCTATAAATTTGTGTGCCTTCTATTCTCTTCAGGAGCATAGCCAGACAAAATAAGTGGTTGCTTATTCATGTTGTCTCATTTTTTTTTGTGGTTGAAATTATTTGAATACACAATAATGGAAATCGGTGGCTTTAGTTAAACCACTATTTGGGTGGAATCTGTCACTTAACTTCCACTGAGAAAACAAAATTTCTAATGATTCCGAGCGTAGTGATGGATCGACACTTAAGGACTCGCACTCTGAAATCCGGCATAATAATTTTAAGTAATCCCCTTAAGTCATTAAACTATCTGGCCATCGAAACTACTACACACACTAAACTCTTAATTCTTCTATTACAAATTCAATATCAATGACATACATTTTAAACTCTGAAATTGTATTTATCGGGTACCTCACCTTGTCCAAGGAAAATTAATTGCTATTCACACGCATGTTAAAATTTCACATTAATTTAAATTAAAGGCTTGCACAATTCAAAATATGATTCTTATCTTATCATTGTAAGCAATACTCTTTGCTAACAAATAATAATAATAAAAAGAATAATCACCTCTCATCCTTATTATATTATTAGATACTTGAGCCGAATATCAAATCTCAAACAAGTAAGCAACTCAAAAGAAAGACTTCGGTGGAAACAAGAATTGGAATTTGTTTTTGTGTCTAAACATGCAACGCAATTATACAAGTGGCACGGCAGTCTGAAGGAAAATCGTTCAGCTTGCATCTGATCAAGGGTGAGTATTGATTGCAAGGCCAAGGCCACTTAACCTTTGGAACAGCATTTTAAGATAAATAGACTCATGATTTTTGAATTGTGATGATACATTTTCGTTTTATCTGCATCCACAGTTTGTTTTTAAGTCCCTAACTTGTGTAGATTATAACTAGAATATCGTTTAAAACAAGTAGTTAAGGGTCTTAGTCTGGATAAATTATGCTCGGGGTTGTTAAGTTAAGTATATTAAGTTTACCGCCTTAACAATTTCTGCCACAGCCTAACAATTGCTGAACCGTTGCAGGATCACAAGTACACGGGCCATAAGTCCACAATTCAATTATGGACTTATAACCTTCTTACATGAGACGTTAGTACATAACCTTTTGAGACATAACACCACAAATGAAAAACCGAAGTGGGTCATAAGTCCACAATTATTACAAGTCCACAATTATAACTTTAGTTTCAAAACATGCCGATTCAATTACGGATCGTTCGTACGGGTACAAGTCGTTACAAATTGTCAAAAAGTGTTAAGGTTGTAAGTAACTTAGTTTCAGGCGCCTGCCTAACAGTTGTTGACATACCCTTAGCGGAGCGACGAAGTCGCGTGAGTGGGTTAGATCCTGCGGAAAAAATGATTAAAATCATGTTAGCGAGCGAAGCGAGCCACCCATCCCGTGCTTTAAATGCACCAGACTTTCTTACAGGCCAAATTTTACATTTGGTCTTATTTTGTTGGCCTTATTTCAAGGCACCGATTTGGAGTAGATACCTGGTTATGTACGGTGACGTGAAAAAAGTTCCTTTGTGGGCCATTAGTCCACATTTAAGGGGTCATAAGTCCACAGAACCTGCTGAAACATGTGTTCTAGATTGTTGCAAATGAATGTTGCCTTGTATGTATTCCCCTAATAACCCTAATATTGGCTTACTTAAGTAACAGACACATTATTTCATAAGATCTGTTGTGTGTTTAAGAAGTTATTCATGATAATTAGCTTTTACTACTCAACAGACATTTGTTAATTGTTTAGCATTAGAGGCCGTGCACGGTGATAGTGCATCGAGATTAAGGCCGAATAAAATTGTTAGCTTAAGCTACATGTTAACTTCTTCAATCCATAGATTGCATGCTTGTCGGTAGTCATCAACTCGGCATCATCGACCAAATGCACGGGAATCGGGTGTGAATATATTTATGGAAAGATCTCTAAGGTGAGAGAGATGGTGTGTTGACCTTCACGCCGTATCACGCTTTTGTCGCTTTTCAACCGAGAGAACTCAAATGCTGACGCTGAGTAAGAACAGAATACCATTATTGTTAAATTTTAGTTGCATAGGTGTCCGCATACAAGTGGTAGCCTCTACCAGTTGCATGTGTACAATGCATCTTTCACAGTGACTCCCGTTGAAGTTTGAGGGACGATCAAGGAATGAATTCTGTCCTGCGACTGTCAATCCTACCAAGGAAGAGGATGCATTTTCTAAGAAAACACTTTTCTTTGACTTGAACAATTTGAATAGGATTGAACTGAAAAGCATTCTGAGATCGATACTGACGCGTCGAGGTATATTTGTGAAATATATCAACTATCAAGAGCGCAATGAACCCAACGCTTTTGTCTGATTGAGCCACGGGGCCAGTGGGCCAAAAGGCTACATTATAAAAGGTGACCAGATAATTTTTGATTCAAGGCATATTTTGAAGCTACATTCTTGCATTTATGTACAGAGGAGCACATAATTCAGATAGCCGCCTCTGTTTCCCTTGCAATGCAGTCCTCGGTCCAACTAACATATTCGCTTTTAATACGGAAATAGCGTCTCGAATGTTGTTGTTTCTGGATCTTCTTCTTCTTGTCGTTATAATGATGGAACACAATTCCAGACCTGTGGGCCAAAGCTGGCCGCTTCTGAGCTTCCTTCATACGGCCCATTTACTAACAATACAGGTCCGGATTAAGAGGCCGTATGGGATAAGCTCGCAGTAGATGATTTCCTTCCATTTCACATATAGAAACTAGTTTCACGAGGTTCTTTGGCGTTAACTCCTGTGCCCATACATCAAGCATCTTTTTGATTGGAGCCCTTTTCAAATGATTTAAAATGGTTTTGCAGACTCGACGATTTCTATGATTTTATCAACATTTTCGACGATTGGCCTTCCAGAGCAACTTTAACATCGAAATTACTGGAACGGACAGGAACAAAACTGCGCAAGATTTACTGTTACAGTATTAGGACCATAATCATTATTCAAATTTTAAGCCGCCTGGCTTGCGTTTTCGGCTTAATTGAAGTAAAACTTTAGAGAATGGCGGGCTTTCTCTTTGCTTTCCAAGCATCGCCCGAAAAAGATTCAAAATAATAAACACAACATCCGTAACAGGGAGAGAATTTAAAGGATCCCATTTAGGAAAGTTGTCTTAATTCTGAAGTCCTAGATAGGGTTCCCATAGCTATCCAAGCTAGGCTAGGAAAGAAACAATTTTAAAATCCCGGACTTTGGAGGATATCGTCTAAAGGGTTTTCCAATAGGGAAAACCCTTTAGACGATATCTGAACTGTCACTGTCAATTTATTCAGTAAGCTCAACATTTTCATCATGGTAAAGTACACGAACGAGCAGCGTCTGCAAATTATAAAAATTTTCTACCGAAATTTAAAGTCGGTGACCGCAACTTTAAGAGCGTTAACACCAATTTTCGACGAAGCGCATTTTTAGCTCAATGGATTCGTCAACAAGCAAAATATGCGTTATTGGTCGGGTGAAAATCCACATGTTCTTCATGAATCACCACTTCATTCACAAAAAATAACTGTTTGGTGCGGTTTGCATTCAAGCGGCATTATTGGGACATATTTTTTCGTCGACGATAACGATCGTCACGTTACTGTGTATGGTCAGCGTTATCGCGCCATGATTCCCGATTATTTTGGCCCGAATTGAAAAGTATAGACTTGGACGACATGAGGTTTCAAAAGGATGGTACCACATGCCACACTGAACACGTTTAAATCGATTTATTGAAGAGTAAGTATTGTTAGCGTGTTATCTCAAGAAATTGGCTAGTTGATTGGTCGCCTTGTTCGTGCGATTGAACGCCGATTGACTATATTTTTTGGGGCTACGTTAAGTCATTGGTTTATGCCAACAAGCCGACGATGTTGGAAGAACACAGAGCCAACATTGAATGCGAAATAGCGGCCGTTTCGGTAGAAATGTGTGGCCGAGTCGTTGAAAAGTGGGTCCAACGAATCGACCGCTGCAAACGTGCCCGCGGTGGCCGTATCAACGAAGTCGAGTTTCATTCATAAATGTTTTGGTTTTTTGTTTGTGAAATATCTCAAATTGTTTGCGTTTTATTTAAAAACGAGTTGTCAAGTCCTTATTGGAAAAACCTTTACCTTAAAAAAGAGGACAAAATGGAAACAGACACTAGGTGAACTCAAACGAAAAAGCTGTTTGGCATTTATAGGATTGACACATGGGAGTCAAAATAAGATCTCTTTCATTTTATGTTTTCTATCAGGGGCCTATACATCTCATATATTGTATGATTCTGACACTTCTGCTGTATGATTTCTGTTTGTCAGATTTGTTGTAGGAGCCGCTGTAATACAACATGTATGACCTTGAGCTTACACTGGAAATATGGGAAAGTTGTATGATTCCGTTTCACAGAAAGATATCATACACATCATACAGCAATTTTTATCAAATTTGAACATACATTCCATACAGCACTTAAAACTGCTGTAGTCACTACAAAAATTAGTTTTCAAATGAAAATGGGCTTATGATTTTTGAATAATGAATGTTTGTTCATCTTTTTTCTTTAATTAGGCATGTAAGAACAAGGATTGCTAATTCGTCAAGAAATTTTTATTAAAAATCATGTACTATTTGGAAAATTGTCTTATAAGAGCTGAATTAATCTCAATAATTTCGAAATCATATTTTTCTTCGTTATTGAGGAACTCCATTATTTAGTTGCTTGTTTGTAATCCACTTATATGGTGTCTGGGTTTTATTCACATCACTATTTAGCTTTCAATAAAATTTGGCATTCAAAATAATACAATACATAGTTTTGTATGTTGTATGAAATTTATGCGATGTATGATCTGTCAAATAGGCCGCAGATAGTATTGACTTTGTTTTTCTGTTATGATTCTTTTTTATTTTCAAAATTGCAATTTCTTGTTAGGGGGAGAAGAGGACGACTTCTTAAAACATTCTGGGACGCTCCGCAACGGGACTAGTAAAAGAATATGCCCTCCAAAAAGAGGAGCCATGACAACTAGTAGTCCAATCAAGCTAGTCCAAGGGTTGAAGAAAGGACTGCAATAAGTAGATCTTTGTGGTCGCTTCAATTCAAGTTCTTCAATCTGTTGAACAAATAATACATTTATTTTTACAACACCTCATATTACAAGGGATTTGATGAAGTAGTCCCCGTCGTATAGCCAATAGTGGAATCGGCTTCTGTGCAAACAGTTCATGGCTCTTTCCCTGGGCGGAACACCAGGCAACACACACATCTCGCTCGTCATTGATATTGATCTGAAAACTTAACTGTCAAGCTTCTTCTCAAATTTCGTCACACGTAGTTTTCATAATCCTGTCGATGGTCCCTATCCTAAAGAGAACAAAAGCACAATCAGCTCGTGTGGCAGTTGCAACGAATGTACTTGACCTGTAATCCCCACAAATATCAAGTGAAGTCCTTAAGAGTGATTTCATAAGCTGAAAGACTTCTGTTGAAACAAACAAATTGAGCAAGCCAGCTTTTGTCACCGAACTGCCACAAAAACATATTTCTGACTACCTACCCACCTCCAAATGGAAATAATAGAACCACTTTACGAGTAATACGGCACCAACAAAGCGCCTTCCATAAAGCAAAAGATCCCTTACACTTAAGCAACGCCAGTGAACTCTGAAGCAACGCCCGATAAAAACGCACACAAATCATAAGCCAAATGCGACACTTTGCGCTTGGTTGGACTACATTATCACCACTCAAAATACCATAAACCCTCTTCAATCGCGCACAATAGCGCCTACCGAGCGCCGCAACTCTCAAAAGACACACATGCTTAGCACAACAATTGCGATGTAAACCCACCAAAGGTCATCGCTTACCAAACAGTCACTCGATGACGTAGCCAAGCCAAGCAGATACCAGTTTATTTTTACACACTCGTGTACATCGTGGTAATGACTTTGACTCGAGACGCCAAACCGCCGCCGCGCCGCAGTCTCGGCGCAAACGCATCGAAACGAAATGGGTACTAGAAAAGCTTCTCGCCAGCTAAAGCGTCTAAGCCAAGCCACCCATGCGCCAGTGGCCAGACTGTACGACATCCTTGATCTAAAACTTTTTCATGTTTGCACAGACCCACTGTGCACGCGACTCTTTGAGCTTCGCCTGCATCGAAAGCACGCCCAAGCATCCATGACACTCGACAGCGGAGCAGAGAAGTGGGAATGACCCGCCAGATAAAAAAACGTGTAGCCAGAGAGCTCAAAATTACCTCTTCAGTCAATCGATAACTGCCAAACGTAAAAGACTGGCCTGCCAGCACCGTAAAGTGATAATCGTTCGTCGGTAGTTTTTCATCGTGAAATTTTCAACGTCCGCGCGTCAACGCTCGGTCACAGTATCTCTCGTCGCGCCTTGCTCGATTGGAGCAATCGTTAACCAGCGGAGATCCATATTTAATGAGGAGGCAGCTGAGGTTTTCTATAGTTTGCATAAAATTGGTTTTCTATTTTTTCCGCCTGTGGGCTAATGAAATCTGTGATTTGTTTTCACTCTCGGCGAGCTCACGTAATTTGTCGGTTCAGTGACAAAGGGGTCACACTCGTGATATTTGAATTTTGCGCCGCTCTCCTGTTGTCTCAAGTGTCACACACTGTTTGACACATACTTGATCTGATTTTTGGCGAATCGTACTTCGCTGTGTGATCGATGGACGGCCGAGTCTCAGTTTTGTTTACACTGACAGTGGCCGTGTTATTCAATCGAAATGTAAACAATGTGTGCAGCGCCGGTTGTGTGTGCGTGAGGTAATTCCTTGCGATGAAACACTCTCGCTTTCGATGACGTATCGATTATAGACGATCGTAGGTACGAGACGTGCGATATACGACGTGAACAGAGGCAGCAACGGCGCGGCGGCAGATGACTTACATAATGGTCCACGACTTTCTATTTCATCTCAGTATGGGGGCACCAAGTTGACTTGTGAACGCGCACCGTATTATTATTGTGGAGTTGCTACCGTTGTGTTACGCTTTGGTTTTTTTTTTGGAATGGACATTGGGGAAGTGCAAGCCGAACAGGTTTGAGTTGATCCAATTCGAGAGGACTGCATAACTGGAGACCCAGTAAGGGCAGATCTGAAGAAGGAAAAAAACGTAAATAAACAAACAAGTGGATGGCGTGAGCACGTAAGTCGCTGTTCGCGCGGCTTTGACGGGTACGCATTGAGCGCAGTGCAGTCGAAAAGCACGCATTATGAGTCCTGATGAAAGACTTCAAGCTCCAATTTCAACATGTTCAGCTTACGTCAAGTCTAGTTCAACTTTCAATGTTCACTTATGCTGAGGGTCTGGCGGTCGTTGACCGTTAGATTTGACACACATACAGAATTCCGATGTCATCTTAGGTGACAGCTGTCAAAACATATCGCCAAGGTTCACTTTCGTAAGATAGTGTTGTACACTGCATGGATTGACGAGCTTAAAGTACTCCCTCGATGACAGTCTCTCAAAATGGAGAGTGTTTGGAAGATGTCATCTGGCATCTGGTCTTCAAGACCTTGACAGATATTGATGTCTTTTAAACAAGTGGTGAATTATGCGGACCTTCACGCGGCGTATCATTAATCTCATTGATTGTGCGGCAGATCGGAATTTAATAAATACGGCCATGATAGGTTTATCAAATTCAATTAACATCGATTTCGACTCGGGGGCTTGTTCGTTCGCAGGGCTTTGCGCTTTGTTTCCGCGAAATAAGAAACATTTAATTGATTTGAAACTCTGTCTGGGTCGTCGATGACCTTTTCTCTTCTTTTGGAAAATGTCGGAGCCTTGAACTTTAATTGGAATTATTAACGACTTAACTCGTCGGATATGTAAATGAGTCCTGATTACCTATTCTTCGGGGTGGACTTGCGTCTTAACTAGCAACTAGCTTAGCTAGCCGCCTCCGAATGCGCACAGGAAATTGATTGTGATTTTCATTCACTTGTGTGCACTTGGGGAATACGAGTGAGCGTCCTCTGCTTCGTTGTTCTTCAGCCTCGACCTCAAAGACTCTTCCTGCATGACGCATTTTGCCCATGTCTAAACTGTACATGGTCTAGCCACCTTAGGCATTACATCAGTAGACTTCTGGCTAGACTCATGTTGAAGACTGGTCAGTTCATTCTTGAATCTTCTGCCCCAGCTGCGTTAATTTTAAAAAAGGTCCGTAGATCGTACGTAGAACTTCTATATCGAAGATCTCTAAGAGATCCCAGGCATCATGGAGCAGTCCTCGAAAGATTATTGTCTTGTATGAAGATGCACGATTCTTTGGGAAAGGAACTGCATTACTCAATTTGCTTCTTGTACCCAAGAAAGCGGCTATTGCCAAGAGTTATTCTGCACTCGTTCTCGGCACTGACATTGTTCCATTTACAGGCTGGACGAGGGAGATGAAGTCCCTGACTATAAAGTTATATCTGCCTTGTGACGCTCTGTTCGAGACATCGATGCTGTGTGTCAATTCTTGATAACAGCATGTACATCCTGCTCTTTATTCTCAGACCCATTTGAGTACCGGCCCTCTCAATGACTGCAAATGCCAAGCTCTCTGCTTATGACCAATAGCATCTGCTTGGGCTAAAATTTGTTCGGACTTTTGGAGGATCTTGTCGTCAGTGTGGGTATTAGTCCTTTTTTTTGGGTTGCGTCCAAGGATGTGGCAAAGTTCTAAGGATACTCATCGCCCGGGCTATTAGCATACACATTTTTGATTAACTAACCCAAGTCATCGATCTCTAGAATACGCAGAACTGCCGCTAGGTATTACCTCACGGAGCCTGCTAGCAATGAATGCTACTCGTGTGTTTCAGCTTTCAGCTCCATATAGTAGGACTGGCCTATTAATAGCTTTGTAGTTTATTTTCGTCCTTTGAGTCAGGAGTTTTAAGCCCTCTTGTTTCCACAAAGGATCCTATGTCGGATATCCACTGTGTCCTTCGAAAAGTTTTAAAGTTTGCACCAACGTAGACAAACTCTTTTACTACCTCGAAATTGTCGCTGTCGATCGTAAGGGTTTGACTCTAAGCGCAACTTCTTCACAATAATCCATGAAGCACTCTGGAGTGATAACATTTGTATATGAAATCTCAATTAGACAATTAGAGCCGCTTGCTGATACCACTTAAATCCACTTTATAACCAAGTCACTCTTACACCTTAAGTTCAACTTTACTTATTCTACGTTTTAAGTCGGGCTTAGCTAAGATACGGTTTTCTTTAAATGCAACCAACTTCACTTCGATTTAATACGTCAAACTTGTTAATTTTGTAAGTAAATGCATGTGCGAATTAGAATTTGATTGTGTTATTCCATTGATGGCATGGATTCACCATAGAAACAAGGCTATTCGAAAGAAATATTTCTTGGCATTTGCCATAGCTACCTTCGTTATTTTTTTTATATTTATATCAAAACGATCCTGTCACTCGTGCATTCCTTCGAAATGTAATCCTTTGTAAATAACTTCTTATCGCATAAAACATCAATGTGTCAATGGTTGATTGATGGGTGCAATCGAATTATTTCTTAAAAATGTACACTAGGAAATTGATAAGGAAAACCGAACCCGTTGAAATGACTTTCTAAATTTGAAAATCTGGTGTAAAACAATCGTGGTTATGTCTTTGGTTAGCCGAAAACCGTTTGTAAAACGAAAGTTCGTCAAGCACAAGAAAAAAATCATTTTGTAAAAATATCTGTCATTTCCACAGTATCTTTAAATCAATTGTACTCCATACTATAATTTTTATTCGAAAATTTCTTCACGATTTCATGTCATTGTCAGTATTAAGGTGCAGCTTAAAGTCTTATGATTTACCATTCCACTGAGTTTAAGCTATACTTAGTCGACATTAGGATCTACTTTTCGATTCGTTTTTAACTTCTTAACTCGCTAAGTTGAGTATCGGCAATTATGGACCGGCTCTTAATGGACCTCTAACCAATGTCACATAGAACATTTCCTCACTTAGAAGACTACCTCGGTAGAATCTCAGTCATTCTCCCAATGACTCTCACTTAGATTGAAGATAAAACCGAATTAGTTTAGTCGACAACGAATGAAAACAAAATGTTGCATTCAGATGGATTCCCCTTTAAGTGCACGAACTGGTTTCGAACTAGTTTCCATGAAATCCGTTAATCGAATTGAACTTTGCTCGCGGAAAGAGCTTTCACACACTGCATGCTCTTCGAATTGGCGCTTCACGGCACTATTTGTGCGCACTTGGTGCATTTTGATTGATAGTAAAACTTGTTTTTCGCGATGTCTAGGATGATCACGGAAACGATCAAGTCGAAGTGCTTGAATGGAATTTTGTTGAACTGTACCCTCGACCCTCGATTCATTAAATAGCTTGAGAAGGGTCTTATCTATCTCCTCATCTTGCATAACCGACCTTAGCAGACTTGTGAAGACTCGACATGGCGATGTTCAGCTCGTTGCATGTTCTATTCCAAAATTCGACACAGAGCGTGGAGAAACTGTCTCTACAGGATTTGCCTGGCTTGACGCCTCTCTGGTAAGAAAAACCACCAAATAAGATTGTGTATGCTAACGTCGCATAGAAGACCTACGAGTCAGTCAAAGGGGCCTTCTTCCTGAGATTCATTCCTTCTTCCACGACCATATCTTACAGATGGGCTCATGTGGCTTTAAAAGTTGTAGCTGACTTCCCGTCTGTATCAACAGCTTTGTAATCCCAATCTAATCTAGGCAGAAGAATAAAATTCATGGTGTTTTGCTTGTAAAAGGTGTTTTTTTTTTTTTGTAGGGCTTTTATTTTTAAGCTGGCCACATTGTTTCTACAGTGACTGTTAATTTAACAGTTAGAAGTTGAATTGTGGTTAGTACGTTCTGCGATTTCACGTCAGAATAAGGCGTGCAAACTGAGAAACCATTTACGGTCAACGTTATCGTCCACGATCCCGTGATCTCACATCTTTTGATTACTTTCTTTGGGGTTATGTGAAGTCACTAGTCTGTGTCTATAATCCAGAGACGTTGTACGATTTGAAAGACAACATTCGCCAGCTCATGCCTTGGCTGTGCATTTCATGGTCAAACATGAGTCTGTTGTTTAATTTTTTTTTGTGTAGACAGAGACAGTGAAAGACTGGTGTGGCCGCGTAATTGTGAGTGAATTTATTGGCATTTGCTTGTTGACAGAATTAAGTCACAGTTCCGATCTCATCAGATTCTACAACCATTTGAAAACATCGTAGATGGTGGCCATAAGTGTGAACTCTTCCGAGCATCTCTGAATGAAGCTGCAACGAAGATTGCGGCCATTTTAAACAGCGGATACGGTCCAGAAAACAAAGAAGTAGAGCACTGAGTTATTTTTTAGACAGTTTCCTTCTTGTGCTGCAATTTTTTTCCTGAAATTTGAGGAGTATGAGAGGAGATACGATAGTTTACCAATAGCCGAAGTGCCAATGGAGGAGGCCTAGTCAGAAAATGACACAGGATATAAGCAAACAAACTTGAATTTGTCCATGGTACCAATGGTCATCTGATCCTTGAGTATTTGATTACGACATTTATCCATCAGAGCTTCAACCATGGGGCCGTAGTTGGGAAGAGCTGCGGATCGCGCAGCCAAACAAGGAAAAGTTGTTGAATTCGAACTGGTTAAGAAATATTCGCTGATATAGCACTATTTTTTCCACCGTTTCCCATTGATCAGTCAACAGCTGCTGTTCGACCCCTGGCCTCTTTCAAATGTCTTGTAGCCATCAACGAAAAGAGATTCATGTCAATTAAACATGTGTCCATGAGACAAGACAGCGGTTACAAACTCAAAAAACACAAAATTCGTCTTTCTGTCTGTAAAATTGGCTCCAACTCCGACTGAATTCCTTTTGTGGCATAAGTGTTCTTGTTTCCACCTCTACAAACTTGAGCATTCGACATAGAAAACAGTTTTCAAGGGAATCGAAATGTGGTGGCCTTCTTATGTCCTCCAACCATTGCATTGTTTCTGCTCGATCTCGGGATGTTTTGAGAGTACTCCTTGAACACCTGCGTCTGTTGCCAGCTACTCTACTCAATCAAGTGGAGGCTGTAAATTGCTTTCATCGACTCACATGGTCTTAGTCATTTCTAAATCTCTCCAAGTAACAAGGCTGTTGGATAACTACCTTCAAATAAACATATTATTCTAAAAGAATCCACCAGATGATTTGGATTGTGTTCGTTGACAGATTTTCAAAGGTGATTTTTACTCATATAGTTTACAATTGCTCTTTGTTTGAGTTATCCGTGAAGCGTATATACCCGAAATTATATTTAATCCCTTCCATGGCAGGGTTCCATGTTCCTATTGAGCGAAACCGCAAGTTTTCGTCAAATTTTCCAAGCCTCCCAGGTTGCGCCGAACATTTTCAGGATTTCAGCCACGTCCTCGCGTTTTCGGTGAGACTCTTTTGATTTCATCCGCTTACGACAGGTTGTCAAACTGAACAGGCGTGAATTTCAGTTCATTTTTGGTAATTTTGGTGTTCGTGTTCTCTCTCTTTTCTGGTCTTCTACTACAGTATTATTTCCTGTTCCAAACAGCTATTTAGCCCGCCACTTGTACTGACATTTGAAAAAACTTCAAACAAGTAAAAGTAGAAATTCGTCTAAACCTCGCGGTTTCAGTTCGATGAGAAAGCTAAGATCATAAGCAACAATTGTTTTATCTCATATTGAATGTGTACACCTAAAAAAACACCCTGTACATCTGCTTATGCCTGGAATTCAGTGTTCAGTTATTGAATTGAACCCTTTTACTTTAATGTCTGAAGAAATTTTAATTTACTAGATAATTTTTGTCACGAAGAACGGAATTGGCACACCCTTTTTAATGACTCAATAATCGTTCCCTTCCATTACGCACGCAATTCAAGCTGAATGAGAATTCCATTGAACATCTGCTACTCGCGCCGCCGTTGAAGACGCATTCATCTACAAACAAAGGCCATCATTCAAATCTACCTCTGCGCCATCAAAGCCATCGATTGAATCGTTTTGCGAAGAAGCTCAATCTGTCAATTGTTCAATTTGAGCTAAAGCTCACCAGATGATATCAACAAGAAAACATTTCACAACAACTCTGTTTTCAATTATTAACAGCTTTTCACACAACGTCTGCTGCGAGTCTCTGGCACCCCGCAGGTGGCAAGTTTTTTTTTTACTTTACCTCACCAACTTCATACCTAAAGATTACGTTGCAGTACATTTCCAAATCAATCGAAACGACGAAGCACTAATTAATCATCCGTCGTGTGGCGCATATTAGCATTTTTTAAAAAGTACCTTTTGTTTCTTGTCTCCCTCTTAAAGTACGTGCCAAGAGTGTGCTCGTCCGCGGAAAAGAAAAAATCTACAAATTAGTAAGCCTCAGTCCTCGTTGACGGATTTCCATTTTCAGCAGGTTGTGAAGATCAGTGATTGTGCATCATCCGTGTAAGAAGTGTTTAATTGTTCCCGACATGGGCCGAGTGACTATGCTAGTGCTGAGAGTGCTTGCAATTTTGGGAGTGCTTATCGCGAATAGCAATTGCATAGCGATAGCTCCGTCAACACTGGGTGGAGCAGTTGCCAGAGCCGGAAAAATTTCAAACACCATCAAAGTAAGTCCGGTCAAATTTATGTTATTTACTATGCCGTGCTTTTTTTATTTTTTGGATGACTGACTTTGACCTAGTTTGTAATTGTTGTTTGGGTTGTCGGACAGCAGCCTTATTAAGAAATGTTGCCTTGTGCGATATTCTTTGAGAGATGCGGATGTCCGGTCTTGGCCTCTTTTGGAATTGACGTTTGATTTGATTTTTGGGAGTTCAACACAGAATGGAAAAAAAGTTTGGACTGCGGAAAGTTTGCTTGTGGAAACATCAAGGCAAAGAGCTTCTAATATGCATTTGCGAAACATCATGCAAGTGATCTTGAGAGCCTTTTGTCTGTTATCCGCAGCAATCAATTAACGTTGATAGTTGTTCATTCAAAAGATGTTATGTAAATTAATGAAGAAAATGAATGACTCTTATGATTCTAGAGTTGTCGAGCAATTGACCCAAAAATACTAGCTTAAGTGGTAGTGAGGGGAACAATCTTCTACAAACACGACTTAACGACTTGAGTTCTCTACTGTGTTATGCGAACAACAAGCAGCAAAGTTTGATTTGCTTTTTCTAGCTGAACCTTCAGAGCATTTCCCATGAGATTCCTTATGACATCTGAACCTAGACACCACTACTCTACGGACTCCCAAAATGTACAATCGATTTGAAATGGTTGATGAGTTACAATACCTTGAGAGCTATAAGACCACAGTCAGAAACGTTCATAGAACGCATTGTCGGTCAAAAATGTTAAATCTGACAACAACAAACGATGCTCGAGTGAGCTAGCCAACTGCATTCCTCCTCTCCATGAATTTACCCGCAATACCCGTCTCGCTAGGAATGCTCATCAGTATACCCTTAAACCTACTTTCGGACACACAGTTAAGTTCAGAGACTCGTTCTTCAGCCGCACTTCACGAATATGGAATGCTCTTCCAGCCTAATATTTCCCATAGACTACAACCCGCAGATATTTAAGACCAATGTACCTCCTCTCCCTTTCTCCCTCTACACCTTCGGCTCGTGCTGTGCCCACACACATAAGAGTATTAGCAATCCCTTGAGCACGCGCAAATTATAAAAAAAAAGTCTAAGAGCATAAATCATAACCTTAAATGTTTTTATTTCTATGCGGCTGGACGATAGCAGATTCCGAGTATTTTGTTCGCTGTATTCGCCGTTCCCTTTCTTTTTGTGGTGTTTTTCATACCTTGAAGATGAATATTCAGAATGTGTCAAAAAGTCATCGAAAATAACCTTTTCAGAATAGGAGGTATGTGACAAATGTCTTGAATGACATTTAAACTGGAAAATAAAACAGGACAACCGCCGGGAAAAGACTTCTCGAACCTCGCTGTTTTTAGTCGGCATAAGACTTAAGTCTCTTCCACAGTAGCCGGCACAAAACAATTGGATGGCGTTTGGACATAGACAGCACTTTGTAATATTACTAAGCGAGCTTTCGATTTTGCTTTGATTTATGCATGCTATGAGTAACTAGGTGCCTGTACAAACTGTACACAATTTTTCAGACTGGCTTAAAGGAAACAGATGTTCCAAATACCAAGACAAAGCTTGCGGAAAAACAGTGATGTTCTAATCGAGACATGCCATCTTTTTACCGTATATAAGAGCATTCCTCGCCAGGAACTATTCCACTCGGTATCCCAGAAAAATTGATCCGGTTGTGTCGCACCAGGCTAACACATACTGCCCTCAATCACTTCTGAGCAGTTTGAATCGTGTACCGAATTTGGGCTAAGAAATGTGCTGTCGTGGGGATTCCTCCTTAACGAGTCATTTGAACCGTTGGGTTACGCAGATAACGTCGAAATCGTCGCGGTCTCCAAACGTGAGGAAGAGTCGTAAAGAGCTGCCTTTGTGGAGAAAGTAGAATTGCCTTTGTCAACCGGTGCCACTGCGGCTTGTCGAAATGACAGGACCATAAACTCCCGTCTCGAAGAACCAAAATCATGCTCCACTACACTTATTTTTCTATATGGGGCTGAAAGCTAGATGATTAGCAAAACAGCAAGCCTGCTTATTGGTGCCTTGGGAAGACAAATTCAACATCGGATATATTGTCCTGTCTACGAGGAACGAGAATGGAGACAAGGCCGCGAACTCTACGAGATAAGTAAAAAAATACGTCTACTGCACTGGCCACATTAACGCATGGACACCAATGCTCCAGCTAAGAGAGCCTTGGAATCCGAGCCTGCTAAATCGAGAAGAAGAGGAAGACCAAACCTCGGGTATAAGAACCAAGTTATTGCATTTAAAAGACAGCTTGATCTTGAAGACAGGAAACAGCGTGCCCGGAACGGCAGTGATGGATGGCACTTATTGCTTAGGCTGGACAGTAAGCCTGAGGAGTGGACGACTGGATGGCGCAGTTGGTATAGTGCCTGCCCCTGGTTAGCGGGATCCCCGGTTCGAATCCCAGTGAAAGCTAAGTTAATAAGCTTTTATGTGGTTTTCAAATCTGGTCCAGTCACCATTTGCCGATGGGATCAAATTAACGGCACTATCACTGGAGTAGTCAATCAGTGGTAGAAGTCTGACTAGGGGTATCACAATGGCCCAACATGGTCTAAGTGTGCTGGTGAATGCACTGGCGGCCCCCTACCTAACCTAACCTAACCTAAGCCTGATGAGTGAGTGAGAAAAGAAACAGTTATTGTCGAAGCCTTCTTAAATAGATCTTGCAGTTAGGTTAGGGGGTGGTGGCTCAGCCTTAAATAGACGACAGTATGGCGTAGATGGTTACGTACCTGCTCTCCCCCCTTCAAGGGATACCGGGCACAAATGCTTTTATCGGATTTTCAAATCTGGTCCAGGCACCATTTGCCGTTGGCATCAAATTAACGCCACTATCACTGAGTCACCCCAGGGCGTTGCTGTCTAGCAGTACAACGGGCCAGTTGTTGTGCTATCACTAAACTATGTAAACCTAGCACAGTAGCTTTATTTAAGAAAGAAGTGCCAGTGGCTCTTGCAAAATATATGGGACGTAGTGGCTTCACGACAGCCACATCATTTAACGATTTAAAGAATACTTGACCTAGAGTTTTATATCGAGTTTTGGCGAAAGCCGGACAGAAACCAAGAAGATACGCCAGACTTCCGACCACCGCTGCCGTTTCTTTGCTGTTTCTGCATCTATCAGTTGAAATCAGGTCTAGTCTATGAGCATGCTGACCCACCAGGCAGTGACGTGTTATGATCCCTACAAGTATACTGCAATTAAGTCTTGGTAGCGAGGTTATTAGTTAGGTTTTAGCGAAGAAGATGAAGGTTTTGAACCACGAATTGATACTCATCCATGCATTATTTGTTGTTATTAGTAGTAAATCATTGAGTTCGTTAAGCAAGAACTTTATCGGATCTGCAATGCTTAATTTACCAGGTGACATTATAACGCCACACTTAACTAGTTTTTCAACTGTTTCGTTTCCCTGGATGCGATGTGTTGCGTACACCAGCACCGACTTTTTCAATCTAAGTGCCAATTTACCCCCAACGCCTTTGGCAAATAGGCTGTGATGCTGTAGATGTTGATTTTAGAGCTCATATTATTCTTATGCGATTGTTGATCTTATGAGAATTTAATCCTCTCAAACTATGTCTGAGATCCTTTCCCAGGGCTTTCCACTACACCACGACCCCGTACAGTAAGAATGATCTTACTATGCAGATGGATCACTTACGGCTGTTATAAGGATATTAGCGTCATTGTGATTGATGCGACACACGGCGTTGACTAGTACAGTATAAATCAAGGTCAGCTTACGCGTGTTCATATTTCACCTCTCTTCAGCCAATAAAATACATGTGTGTATCCTTTAGGCTGACACTTCCTATCAAAAGGGATTCACAGTTGCAACCATTCATTCACAATTGAGAAGCGGGTAGCACAATTTCTGAATTTCATTTTAATTTTAAATAAAATGAATTCAGCTTTTGAAACTGAAATTCATAATGCTTCGAGATCAAAATAAGATGCATTAAACTGTTCAGTCAGCTCACAATAATTGGTCAGGGAGTGTTACAAATTGTACCTGTCAGTTGTGCATGTCGTGCATGTTCAATAAAAGTACAGTGGAACTTCAATAACTCGAATATTTGATAACTCGAATGAAATTGCTTGGCATTAGCGACATGAATTTACATGTAATATTACTTCGATAACTGGAATGTCTTGATAACTCGAACAGATTATTTGGGGTCACCTTCGATAAGTCGAATTCTGAAGAGAAATTCCTAAATTCTGCCTATTCTACAAGTTCGTTTTATAAGGAATCGCGTTCGGGGATTGACCTAGTATAAATTTATTTAAGAACTATACTCCCAAACGAAAGAAATGAGAGAGCATTCGACTGCAAATGGAATTTGAAACTTAAAAAAATACCACAAATATACAAAGTGTTACATATGATGATTTTCTGCAGGCGATATTGTTTCCCACAGATGAAGATACTGTCGAGATATTTAGATGTGAACCCGAATCTTCTCAGTTCGAAAATACTGATGACAGCGGGAGTGATGTAATAGGAAAAGACTAGGCCATAATAGAGGATGCTTTTATTCAAACGAGTTGGTTGCAAATTCATTATTCATTTTGCGTTTATATCATGAAACAACAAACGATTCCGTGTACCTACTAACCTAACTTCAATGGTTTAAATTCCATTGATTTTTTTTTAAAGGTCACAATATAAAAGCCGCTCTTCAGTCATGTGTAACAGACTATTTCCAATAATAATTATGCTCCTCTGGGTGTTTATCGCCAGTAAATAAATATTTATATCAATTTTGCAGTTTACTTGATAACTCGAATTTTTTTTGTGGCAAGTGGTGGTTCGAGTTAAAGAAGTTCGACTGGATTCGCAAGAACGGAAAAAATATGCGAAAAAGCAAAAGAACCGTTTTATTGAAACACATACATTTGCAAATTATATAATGCTAATGGAATTTCAATTTGAATGTCTAATCAGTGCCATACCGAAAGAAAATAATATCTAAACGTTTTCTACATATTTATTTGCTACTATAAAAGTATAAACCATCTGATAACATCATCAACAGATTGGTTTTAATTCCTGTTCCACGGTGACACAAGCTTACAACTTGCATAACCCCGAAAAGAAAGTCACAGCGACTGTTATATAAATAAATCTAATCTCATCGCGACCAAAATTCCATAAATCTTCGACCTAATCGGAAGATTATGCCCACACTTTCACAGGCGCCAGCCTAAGGCCCGATTTAATTATCTCATAAAATTCATATCGACAGCCCTTGTTGACATGGGCGGTTATAATATTGTGAATAATAACAACTCCAAATTACCTGTGGCAAACATAACCCATTAATATGAAAGCACTGATAACCTCTAAGTGAACCTTAAAACACACAAAAAACAGCCGCAATTACACCACGAACCTTAAAGACCCGAGACAGATCTAACATGTCAACGCTTTTCATGTCTGAGTGTAATTAAATTATAATCACTCGCTGGACATTGACATCGTAAAACTGTGACAGTTTCGGAGGAAGCTTGTCAAAGTCGACGTTAGCTGATTAGATCAGACATACACACATTGTATGTCCATGCATGGAACAATAGAATCCAAAGCCCCGATGCATTAATTATTACATCTCCGCCCTTGTGATGTGATTTGCTTTTTTTTTACCTAGACTTTATAAAAATAAAACATAACTTCACACATCATTCAATGTCACTTAAATTGGCCTGGTTAGCATCTCGTTTGAGTTAAAATGTAAAATCGAATTCGGATACACTCTGTGATTTCAAGGTTTGATTATTGATAAGGAAATGTGGATAGTTTTGATTTGAAAATGAGTGTCTGTCAAACTTAGGGGCTATCAATTAGCACAAAATTTACATTTGGGTTAGTGCCAGGGTGGATCATCGAACTTCAATATTAATGTGAGTCTTGATCAGTTTGGATGCAGTATTGGAGGTGTACAATACATGCTTTATTATGTAGATGTTGAGCATTGAATAGTAAAATGGGAGGTTGAGCTCTTTTCAATGCAAACATGTTCCAACGCATTTGATGTTTAGACTTAATGGTGGTTTTTAATTTTAGCGATCGCAGAAAAAAAAGGTTAGGGTTAGGTTGGGTTAGATCCTCACGAAAGTTTCGAGGAATAAGTCTCCCAAATACGGTCATAAGATCTTCTTTTCCGTTTTGTGTGAGCCCCTCAAGCCCTTAAGCCTCCTTACCAGTTCCGTTTCAGACCGAGGAATTCCACAATCGACGAAATCTTTACAAGTGGATCCTGGAAGAAACCAAAGAGATGCAGATCGACACACACCACCTATTCGTCGATTCCAAGGCCGCATATGGCATCGTGCTTAGAGACGAGCTTTATAACGCCATGTCATGCCTCCGAGTCTCTAGTTCTGACGTTCCTGCCAAACTCGTCAGTCTGTGCAGGATGACGATGGAGAATTATCGCGGCTCCATCAAGGTCGGAAGCGAACTCTCCGAGACCTTCAATGTCAAAAAAGGTTTGACACAAGGCGACGTGCCGTCATGTGACTTTTTCAAAATTATTCTTGAGAATATCGTTCAAAACTCACTTGCCAACACAAGAGGCACGATTTTCCAAAAGTCCGTACAACTGGTAGCATACGAGGGTGACATTGACGTGATTAATCGAACACAGCGAGTTGTCAACAAAGCGTTTACTGATACTGATCCGGAGGTGGCCAAAATGGGTTTAGGGGTGAACGAAGGCCAAACGTGATATACACTGTCATCGAGAGCACAACATCGATGACTCGGCCAGAATGTCACGTAGTGAAGGACTTCATGTACCTCGGCTCCCAAGTAAACAGTACGAACAACACCAGTACCGAGATTAAACGCAGAATTACTCTTGCCAATCGCTGTTTCTTTGGGCTCAAGAGACGATTGAGCAGTAGGGCCCTCATTCGAAGGACAGAGCTTACACTGTATAAAGTCCTTGATCATCTCTTTTCTGCTCTATGGCGCGGAGGCATGAACAATATCAAGAGCGGATGAAAAAGCCCTTGGTCCTTTCCAGAGAGAAGTTCTGCGCTCAATCTTTGGTCCATGGTTTTTGGAGAGGACGATTCAATCACGTACTATACGGGCTACATTAGCCTAGCCAGGCGTCTACGGATTTAGCGCCTAAAAAGGCTAGGCCATGTAGAGCGCATGGACAACATTGCTCCAGCCCGAAGAGTCATGGACTCCGAACCAGTGGGAACCGATGCCGCACCCAGGTGGAGAAGGAGCTCAACCAACTTGGAGCTACCTGACTAAAGATCATCCCAGTTGGAAAGGCTCGTTGGTTTAGAAACAGCTTCATCCCGAATTGTAGCTTTAAACAGAAGAAGATATTATATTACGAAGGTGACCTGCTTCACCTCCCATATGTAGCGACTATTTACTAAAGTGTAGAAGCTTATTGGTCTAAGCACTGATGAACAAAGGTCAAGTCCTAGTGATCTCAAATGTGGGTAAGTAACACGTCGTTTTGTTCGCTGATTCTAGGAAGACCGTTTTTAACACCTGCAAATGGTGGTGTGATGCATTGAATTTCCAGAAGTGGGTACATAGGTACATATTCACCTCTTTTCTGGCAAGTTCGTAAGTTATTAATTCTGAATTAAAAGCGATAAGTCGTCGTACACTTCCAATATCCGGGAATCAATCCATCTCCAAACAGAGACTTCTATATTGCAGTGATTACTCATCGTCATCATCATCTTCTGGCCCGCATGATCCACTAAAGGGGGTCGCGGGGGTAACCGCACACGAGAGATTTCCAGGCAACATGATCCTCCGCCATCAACTCTAACTCATCAGGGCTTATGCCCAAGCGTAACCAGGCGAGCTTATGGACTTGGTCCATCAATCTCATCCTGGGTCTGCCAAGTGGTCGTCTGATGGAATCGCATTCGAATCGAAAACTGCTAACTTGGCTTTGACACTAAGCTCGGACTTTCTGATTACAGATCTCCCAAGATGTGTCAAAACTGACCCAGCTTGACCAATCCTGCAGGAAAGTTCACTATTACTCCTCCCATCACTCGCGAAGAAGACCCTGAGATACTTAAACTCCTCCACCTGCTTCAATGGGACTCCACTAACATGTAGAGTGCATTGAACAGGCGTTTTGGAAATTACCATTCCCTCTGATTTGTCCACGTTAACCTTCTTCCCAGAATCAGCATATACGGCCACAAACCTATTTTCCGTCTGAGAAGATGTGATTATAACTAAGTCATCCGCAAAAAGAAGATGACTTACCTTCAACTCTTCCAATGTGAAACATTCCTCGCCTCGGCTGCGCTGCAACATCCACCCCTTCTTTTACCCTTGCACCTTCCTCCACTGGAACTACTAGGTAAAGAAAAAACTCAAACCACTCTGACAACCATGCTTAAAGAATTCAACCAGGCGATCTTCGACAAGAAATTCTCCACCAGAATTCTGTCTAGATCCGATTTGATGTCTGACAGTCACACACTGGACACAGCAAAAGAGTGAGTGCAGGTCTTAAGATACACGATACACGCAATTAGAACAACCAAACACATGTGGCTAGTAGGCACTGCATGGCTTAAATCAAAGGAAATATGACCAGCACTAAACCTTAAACGATTACTCTGTCTGCCCAGATTAGGCAAACCTCACACTCATCAAATTCGACGGCGCACAGTGGTCTCTCATATAGGCCAAACGTCAAAATTACAAACATATTTTTTCAAACAAACTAATTTGTTGTCAAAGTACAAAATCATACATCGGTGGTTAAATGTGTTCAGCATGGTGTTCCTCAAGGATCCGTTCTTGCCCTAACTCTTTTCAATATCTACGTATCGGACATACCGTGACTTGGTATGTCAAGGCCATATTGCCAGCAGGACCATATTGCCAGCAGGTGATCGATGTATATAACCTACTACAGAATTTTACTACTGTATTATACTATTTAGAATTTTGGGATGACTGCGCAAAATCTCAAAGATGCCAACATCAATTGCTTTAATTGCCTAGCGAAGTTGGGAAGCTTTTTCTAGACAGGAATACTCTTTGAGCATTGTCAGTGACTCGAAAGAGGTGGAGGAGTGAATTATCAAAGGTGGTAAATTCGTGTATCGAACCTGGCACCCAACTTAATATTAATAGAGTATAACTGAACAGCAAGAGAAGGGTAATGAAGAAGGAGTAATTGCAATACTAGCTTTACGTATCAGTCACTTGAGGGTTTTTGTTTGTAGTTTTCCCTTGGATAGAATAAATTACCTTTGTAAACATATGTTTTTATATAGTATATATATTTAAATTCATAGAATCCTAAATCTCGAAAAAAATGAATTATGTGAAACGTGATATGTAATACTTTGGCTAAAATGAAATGAAATAAAAAAAAAATAATCTAGTTTAGTTCTTAATGTAATTATTATAATAATAATTATATAATGATAAGGAGACAACAAAGTCGCAGTAAGGATGTTTCTCTAAAGTTAGTTTTGGGCAGTCAAGTCCCGTCCCGAAATTGAGTGTTTTGCGCAGTCTTATAAAAAACGTAAATGTGAAAATACGACATTGTGGTTTAACCATTTTTGGTCTTTTTTTAAAGTTTATTTTGCAAAAAAGCGATTTAAATAATAAAATAATGACTAACGATAGCTTTGAAATAATATTCCTTTAAAAAAATATTTTCTATTTTCTGTTATTACCCATCTTGAAAATGGCGCATAATTTTTGTCTTTTTCATATTTCATGCTTTTCTGAAGAATCAAAACATATAATTCCCATAAAATCCCACGATGATTTAAATGCAATATCAGGCAGGCTTTTTGCGTGAAATTTTTACCCGATATAAAACACTATTTTCCTCAATATCATCGGATTCCGGGATTACAAATTTAAGGACTGAATCAAAGACAAAAGATTTACTTCCACTAAGTAATGAAACGCATGTCTTAATAGACTTAAATAATATAAAATATATACAATATATTTTTATTGAAACGTAAATGCACAATTTATGAAAAATAAAGATTATATAATGACTTTTATCATTTTGAAGACTTAATTCGTCGTCATAGATGAAATTATAAAATATTTTCTCTATTCAATCACAAATTGTTAATATTTTTTTATTAAAACATTGTTTTTTATATTTTATACCTTAATTTTTCAACTACATATAAAATTGTTAACACGTTGATCGATCATTTCATTCATTAAAATTGGTACAGTGGCTTTGATTTTACAGAATTATTACCGCCGCTCCCTTGTAATGGAACCACTGTGCGGTGTCACGACATAACATAACATTGTGCAAATACACGTCTGCAGGATGGGTATTCCTTACAATGATTTTTGCAGAAGCTGGATATGTGAAGAGGAGTCAGAAACCACAAATCGCCCCCTCTGCTCGTGAAGCTCTATGACCAGCTTTAGTCACAGGGCCTAGTTGTGCCCTAGGGGCCTATTATTTCATTTTCTCAGCGAATTAAATGGCGTCAGTATTATCCAGCTAAACCGCTTTGCTGAAAGAGTGTTTCCAAGATTGAGTGTAGTCAATCCGCGTAGTTTCACAATGCGCCTACTTTGGCCAGCGACTCCTATCTAACCAAATCCAACCATTTTATGGAAATACACGCACCATCCACCAGATAGAGTCTCAAGGTGAAGGCTACTCGCTGCCTACCGATGAACACTAAGCCCTTAAGTCATCCGACTTCATAGGAAATTTAAAACTTAACGTAGTTTCGTTTAGGTACTTTAAAGCGTTTAGGTACATTCATACTGGTTTATATCCGGGATGACACACAATTGGTCTTGAGAAAAAGGATTTTCATCAGTCTTGAAAATCCACAAACAGTTAGGGAAAGAAGATGCTGACAGATTCAAGAAGTTATCGAAAAATCTGTCATTGAGGTGACCATCATCACCAAGGGAAACCCCTTATTTGACAATGAGTTGCAACACTGCTCTTACGATTTATTTATTGACATTGCAAATGCAATCCGCACTGAAAATTCTAGCTGTTCAAAGTTGAATGGCATGTCGTTCGGAATCATAGGAATGTGTGAGATCAAAACGGCTCTACTTCTACCTTAACAAAACGGTGGCTTCAATGACGTCTTTCATTAATTACAGGCAAACTGTCAAACGCGAGGATTGTCAATGTAGCATAAGTCTCTAAATTTTAAAAAATACATAGTCGTTCTCGATTTACGCGTGACCAAGGGAAGCAAAAATTCATTTTTACATAATATATAGAAGGTGATTAAAGGAATAGCCGACTCTGCAATACCATCATACACATCACTTATTTAAAAATTTGTCCGAGTCATAATTGGTCTGTCAATTATCGACAGAGATTGATTACCATGTTCCCGAAAGGGTGTGTGATGTATTTTCGAAGACAATGCTTAACTGGTTTACGGCCGAACTAATCACTTCTACACTCCCCTGATTACGCCTGCATTGAATCTATCCCAACTTAATACAACACAGAAGAGCTTAAAAATCATGTAACATTCACAATGAAATGTTTCACAACTCATGAAAACCCACCGGTGCATCGAAGATTAGCGGTATCACTCTCTCGGGCTTTACTTTGTTGAGCAACGTCATTCCACACAACTGATGTCCATCACTTTCTCCATCCCAATCGGAGATCGATCGCCTCCACATCTGATGCGGCGATATCTACTTATCGTGTCATGTCTAACGAGGCATGAAGCATCATCCTTCTTGTGATTACCGTATCCATGCGATAAAGCAAACAATATTGAGGTAACGCATTTCCGCATATCCGCACACAATAGGTTCGTGGCAACAGCAACAGCAGCACCGTCACCCATTTCACCGACAAGCACAGCAACTTTTTGCATTTCCGGAAAAGCACCCGTTGAAATGTGCAATGCGCAGTTGCATAACAAAAATAACATTAAAACGAGATAAAAATCGTGTTAGCCGCCCGGTGGAGCAGGTTAGCGGCCGTTCAGTGGAAAGTGTCCACATTACGCGAAGAGCTGGTTCAGTGGAGTTGGTGGTTCAGTGGTTCACTGGGAGAAACGTTTTTACCGGCCACCGTTGTTGATCGTGAATGAAAAGAAGTTCATCGATTCAGCGATCGCTGCGAATAATTTACGACAATAACAAAATCAACGAAATGAAACAGATTGTTGTGTTGAGTGTCATTTGCTGCTTGCTGCTGACTGGGACTATCATTTTGGGAATTTCACTGAAGCGTCATCGTGCAAACAGAGCCGAGAGAAAGCATACAGATGAGAAAGACGCGATTCATACAACAGACCTGCCTGTTGTGACAGATGTGGAGGTATGCATGTTTTAATGAATAACACTTAACGCAAATATCAGAAGAACTTCGGTGATCAGGTGAAAGATTGCGGATTGGGGTGAAACGATGTTGTCAAACAACTTGATTGATTAAGCAGATGATGTGAGGAAAGTCGCGTTTGTTTAGCTGTTCACAGTGAATTTCCTGAATAATTTCAATTTGCTAATCTGGAACAAGTTTTCACAGAAAATGTCACTTATGCGACAAATTGGAATACGTACAAGTGGTATCTCATGTGAAGTTTGACATTAAACCGAGATTACAATGTCCCGTTCGCGCGGTCAGGCGTTGATAGGCGTTTGGTACGCGTTTTGTCGAGTTTACGAGAATTGTATGTCAAAGAGAGGCTCCCTCACTTTTCCACGTCACAATAGAATGCGCTCGTTTTACTAGTAAAATGTTGTGAAATTCATGTTACAAAAAAAAAATTCCTTCAAAAAAGTAACACTTCAGGCCGCCAAAAATGAAAAAATCACAAGTAATTAAAAGAAAATTGTTTCACAGCTGGCAAAACTCCGAGTTTGTAGAAGTAGCTCTGCCTGAAAATGTGTGCTCGCGCTTCCGATATAACGGTCTATGAACTATCAAAGCTTGACCGCTGCATTGTAACTTACTTAATGGATTTATGTGTATCTTACTTGAAATGTCAGAGCCCGACCGAACGAACGCGACGTAGTGATATGGGTATTGTGTTTAAAACGAAAAAACGCGTTACTCTCTTATGCGGCCCTTACACCACGCAATATTATTGTGCAAGATATTGGCCAAAAATATTGCGTGATTAAGCGTCGTCCTTAACACAATGCAATACTATTACAAAATATTATTGCCTTTCTGCAGTTTATTCCGTAGCGGTTCGTTGCTTCAAGAAGACATGTTGTGTGAAATGGGGTTTTTATTTTGCGACAAGGGAGGACTTATACCACGCAGTATACCGCGAAATATATTAAAGAAGGTCCAAAAAAATTTTAATTTCTTTAATATTCCGCAATATATTGGCCAATCCGAAATTATTGTGCAAAACAAAGCGCTATTTATGTAAGTATGTCACAACTATACCGAATGTGGTCGAAGAAAAAACCCTAAAACTAATGTGGTTCATTGCCGGAGTGGGTTGGTGCATTGCTCGCTCTTATGTAGGTTCGAATCCGGCTGGAAGCAATTTAATTTTTCCTTAATCCGCAATCAATTTGTTTCGTTTGAATACGTTTCATATTCTACAGTACAAGTTTAATCTGGTACTGTAGGTTCAACGTGAGTTTCTTTCCTTGAACTGAGTTAAACGCGAGTGTATTCCCATTTGAAACTCATCATTCAGCAACACAGCTGCGTTGTTATTGTTTCTCTCTTTTAAGAGCGAGAGCATTGTGTTCTCAATACAACTGATGTTCTATAATAGAATCCAGACCTTCGTCATTTTTTCTTCCATTTACTTCTTTTAGGTAGTTTCTTACTTCCATTTTTTTATTACTTGTCTTTCACTGGTCGGACTTAGGGATGGATTGTCTAAAGTAATTATGTATGTTTGTTTTCTTTCGCGACAATACCTCGAGGGAGCTACAAAAGCTCCAAAGGATTGAACCAAAAGCATTTTAAAACTTCAAACCACCGCTAATACATCTATAATCCAATAAGAATTGAAGCAAGTACACGAACCATTTGGAAGGGTGGTCATCTTTTGTTCGATCGCATTACACAAACGAAGTTCAACTTAACTGAAGTTCAGATTCCACTGTGAATATTTTACAGTCAGATTTATTAGTGGGTGACACTAAGGTCGAGGGTCGTGATTAGTAGCTCTGGCCTCTAAGGACACATATCCCAAGCATATTTACAAAAATATGATTTGCCCGTAATTTTTACCATAAAATTCAATCTTGCGTTGACACATGGGATGTTCTTCGAATTCGATGGATGGTAGTGAATTTCACTTTTTTTTAACCATAAAGGCAGAAAAACGATCATCTATCTTCTCATATTAATTATAAAGCGCTATGAAGATATGTAAGTATGTATTTTCGAATGTGACCGAAAAACATCCTTGATGCGCTTTTTCACAGTGCAAGCTTATTTGCTGGTTAAGGTTCCGGCGCATAGAATACTTTACATGCGTGAGCGTTAGCAATACTTTGACAGATACATATGTTGTGTTGTTATGGGAGGTGACGCACAGGCCAACGCAGACGCGCTCACGCGTCTCAACTTTTAACTTTTCTCTCTCCTTCAGTGTTGACAATCCCCACATTGCGACATTTCAAGACAATGCGATTTTATGTTAAAGTTTGGAAATTGGTTCTCGTTGTAGCAACGTTCAAAATAGATAAAAATATAACTGAATGTTCATAATTGAGTATTTATATTAAAATACATGTTTTAACTGTGCATAAATAAGCAAAACAACTTGAATTTTCAATCCAAACTTGAAATTGTCAAATGAAATCAGCTGTGCGTTGAAGTATTCATTGTGTCATCCCCTTGCGTCAAATACTTCAGCGTGTACATATGCCCTGACGCTACGCAAGTAAAGTATTCTATGTGCCGGTGCCTCTAAACTTCTCCCAAGAATATTTCGTTTTCACACTCAATATTTAGGGTTGGTTTATGGAAGCCATGGATTGATTGGCATTGTGATCTATTGAATCCCACAACCATGCAGATTATGAACATAATAGTGATTGTGATTGAACAGGAACAGCACTCTGCTGAAGAAATAAAAAGAGAACACACCAACTCAACAAGCCAATGTTCATGCATGTAAGGATATTGGTATAATATGAATGCATACATAAATTTGTGTGCTTTGCTTTCTGTTCTTCAGACAAAATAATTGGTTGCTTATGCGGGTTTTCGATTTGTATTTTGGAATTGAAATTATCTTATTACATTAATAGCATACACTCTGGATTGACACCTAAGACATGGCAATCGGTGGTTTAACTTAAACCATTGCTTAAGTGGAATCTATCACTTAACTTACACTATGAAAACGAAATTTCTATTGATTCTGAGTTTAACGATGGATCGAGATTTAAGATCACACTGTGAAAACGGGCATGATAGTAATCGGGTCCGTTGGCTAAGTGGATTGGTCATGCTTTTTTCACGTTCTGTGTTCAAATCTGGAGCGAGCTGCTCTTTTTTTTTGTCATAAGCAATACCACTTTTTTATTTGAATAAATAATACAAGTTTGAATAAGCAATTCATATTCTGTTTTCCAAAGTTTTCTATTTGCAATGAATATAATGACAGCTATACTTAATAAAAGTAAATATAATGTAATATAATTAAATAATAATTGATTACATAACTGCTAATGACATTGCTTCTGTCGTACGACAGGCTCTTCTACTAGTCTTGTTGTAAAACAATTATAATAAAATGATCGTTGCAATTGATTCTCTGCTCAATCCCCTCTTGCAAGTGCAAAGCTGAACTCATCAAACACAATTTCATCTTTCAACCACACTTAATTCACAATCATAATAGCCACTAAATCAAGATTGATGCGTCACGCCTGTGAGCATGGAGCCACACACAACACTACGATAAGATCTGTGCCGAAATAAACATCAAATTGTTGTTTTAATTGCTGTGATGATTGCATGCGTCATGTTACCGTTGAACTTGCGCGAAAATTTGCAACGAAACATAGGCAACATCTTTTACAAAATCTCATCAAACTTCGATTGCTCGTCACGGTAGCATTTGTCAAACGGAGTTTATTTTGACATTTGTTCACAACATAAACGGGATCTTTTATTTTCTTTTATTTCGCCAAATTTGTGGCATAAATGCCCTTCGTGTCGAATTGAGCGTGGAGCGGTCAAGGACGCAAGTTAAAATTTATTTTGAAATATAAAAGTACATTCCAGTTGTCCGCATTCGTTTGGTGCGTCGCGACGCGTCGCTGACTAGATAGTTGAGTTGAGTTGAGGTTAGGAGGTTGTTTACATTCTTTGCTTTGTTAAAATATTTGCTTACCCTGAGTCGGTTATGAGACTTAACTCGGCGGCTCGGCCAACTGACGCTTGGCTTGGTTTTGCATTATTAATAATGTTTTGTGTGTGCTGTCAACGACATAGTTCAACGAATGGGTGTGAATGTAAACACCAAGGGCAGACTATGTGTTAATTAATTTGTGACAAGCTTCAAATAATCGCTTTTAATGTTTCAAGCTCTTGTAGTTATTAAAACAAGCATTGTAATTATAACAAGGGCAGTGTGAGGAATTTCTCACCAATGAACGCTCAAGTATGGGGCGACAACTAAGTTGACTTGAGGAATAACGACGTTAAATGCGCTAGTTGAGCTAAGAATTCGATAGATCTGCATTCGCCAAGGCTGCAGTCTCTGTTTAAGAATCTTTGGCCCAGCAAAGGTAGGCGCCGATTCTGGAGAGCTGGATATTTGGAAAGCAGGTGTTAGATGGTCTCGGTTTCTTCCTCATCGCCGCAGCTCTGGCGGAGATCGCTAGATTCCTCATTCCATTTCAGAAGCATTGTTCCGGTGTCCTGTAATCACTCCGACGAGCACACGGATCGAGTTGCATGAAGTCCGATGCCAGAAGCTTCTTTGTTTTGCCGTTAAGCTCCGACCAATATACTTGTGTTTTGCCATTAATCTTGTGTGACACTCATTTCTTGCAAGCCAAGACGAGTTGGCTTTTTTTTCGTATTCTATCGCTTATGGTCCGGTTGCACTGATGTGTCCCTGAGCCTTGTCTGGCCAATTCGTCTGCTCCCTCGATCTCTGCTGTTGAGGTATAGCCGGGGACTAAGCTGAGATTGACCATGTGGTGATTGATGGACTTTAGTCAGTCGCGGCAGTTCATAACAGCCTTTGTACTCATTGTACAGGATGGTGATATCTGATGGCAGAATCTCTGCTAGGAATACACTGTACGCAGTGTGTCCGAGTATAATACAGCCCCAATAGCTGTGTCTACTTTTGATCCGGCGGTGAAAAGGACAATCTCGTGGTCGTTAATAATGGCGTTCGAAAGTCACTTGTCTCTCACCCGGTTTCCTGGTACCTTGCATTAAAGAGGTCCAATGCATTGCAACCTATGCAGCTGGCCCCTGCTACAGGAATAGTGTATAAGTTCAGTTTTCCCCTGCCAAACTCAGATTTAGAAGTGTAGAACGCTCGATGTCACCTAATCGATACTTAAAATAATTAAAAAAAAAAAACTTTAATAATAATTCCGTATAATTAAATTCTAAGTTCGCCTACGAAAACAATCGAAGACGTCTTACTATCTATCATCTTCTATGACTATTCCTCAGGCTAAGACCCTCCAAGGTTTGTTGGCTTCTTCAAACCATACTCTTCGTGGACCTTCGTGGAAGAAGTCTCAGGTCCCACTCATAAGGCAAAAACGGCACAAACATTGGATAAAAGCGTAACAAATTTTGTCCACGGATGCTTGACAATCTGGAAGCTCAGACTGACTATCCTTTGAGCAAATTATGGCCCGTTTTAGTGATAATGACTTATTCTAGGCGACACCAAATACTTGCAAAGCAAATTGAAAACATTTCGGATAATTTGTTTTACATTTGTAGCCATTAAGCGATCTATTGATTTTGTTGGGTACAAACTATGCAAAAAATCTCTTAATACTGGATAAATATCGGCACGGGAAGTAGGGGCAGTTTTGACAAGGATAGGTTGTAGGTATTACAAAAATTAGTGAAGGCAATAATCTTGATACAGGAGTTGAGTCATTGACATAGTGGTCTTATGTCCGTGGAATATTTTTGTGAAAACGACCCCGCGACGTAGAGGGGAGAAGCCACAAAGTTTAAACTTTTTTTGTAAGGTAGATTAGGTTAAGTTAGGTTATGTGGCTTCCATCGGAAGAGATGGATTCATTTAGACCCAGAGGTCCATTGTGTTGCCACTGAGCTGGTTACCGTCCGTTACTCCTGGAACCATTTTGCTTTTTGGACGAATGCCCAGATTGAGTTGACATTTTCGGATATATGAATTAGTTCATTTATGTAGAATTTTCCCAGGGTTTCTTTCCTAATGGAGTCCAGTGCAGGGCAGTTGCAGAGTAGATGTGAGGGATTTTTGTATGGTAATCCTAGTCATGCGGCGTGTCTACCCATTGCGCAGTGTCCTGTGAGGATTCCAACTTGGTTATCTTGGTTTTGCCTGCCTAGACTGAGTATGGCCGTGGTTCTCTGTGGGTTCAGGTTTGGACATACTTCTTTCGCATGTAGGCGCGTGTTAAGGTTATTCCGTCTATCACAGGCACTGCTGATCTCTAGCTCTGTGATTTGTTTTTTGAGTTTCTCTCTGGTCAACCTTAGGTCCAATGATTGTTGTATTATTTCTGTCTACCTCATCTGCTTCACAGTTTCCTGGGATATCTTTATATCCAGGAATACAGCACACCGTTAGGCTGCAATGTCTTGATATCTCGTTAATAGACATACGGCAGAGTCTTACCAAGTTTGATCTTAAAAATTATTATTCGAGTGCCATAATTGCTGTTTGACTGTCGGTGAAAATGACGATGCTCTCGTTCGATATCGTTCTTATCGACAGCCATTCAGCGGCTTCACTAATAGCCGTTATTTCAGCCTGGAAAACAATACAGTAATCTGGAAGTCTAAAAGATCGGCTGATTTGGAACTGTTCCGACTACATACCCGCTCGCACTCCAGTTCAGTATCGAGTTTGTCTAACATAATTGTCTACTCGGTATTCTGGGTTTATATTTGATATCTTTGGTAAAGCTGTATAAGTTTAATATAATGGCGTGACCTTTGCGTTGATTACTCCATAGCGAGAGTGCTTTCAGTCTCAGCGCCGATTTAGGTGGAAATTCTTTGCCACAGAAGTCTACAAGAGTGACGTGTAGTATCATTTCGAGCGCTACGTTGGTGATATTATATGATTTTGATGATTTTGATTATTGATATACACGCCATCCTTTGGACTCTTATTATCATCTGTGTGTAGCTGCTTTTATCCGGAGCCGGCCTCCACACCACGACGCCATAAAGTAGTGTGGGCGGTATAAATAATAAATATAAAGCCATCTCATAATCATGGGGTAGATTCCCCAGTTCGTACTTACAGCCCTTTTGCACGCATAATGTGCGGTGGTTGCTCTCCTTACTCTATATTCTAAGGTAAGTAGCTAAAAGCGGAATGAAATCATTTATCCCACGAATCCCTTTGGTCATGGATTTCACATTATGCTCTTGGAAATAAAGATACTATTTCTCGCTTTTATTCATTTGATTTCAAATACTTATTATCTGTACCTCTTCCTCATAACAATTCATTCAAACCAACTTCTCCCACTTTCACCCTAACAGGAGTCAACAGCATGGAAAACATTGACGTCCCACCCGAATTCACTTGTCCAAACTTTGCCAGCACGAGCAATGGAAGTTGTCCAAGAAGTGGTCCGCTCATTACGGGTAAGTCCAGTGAAAAGTGAATCAAAAACACTTCTGCGAGTTTCATTTTATTTTATTTGCACAAACTTTATGCCTCGTGAAATCCAATCGCTACAGCAAATCGCATTCATTAGTAAGACGATTAGTGTTTACAAAATTGAAAATTGAAATTTGACTAGGTGTTTATCTTAATTAACATTGCCTGTTCAATTCTTCGGCTTACTGACGAGCATATCAAGTCATTTTTCATGCCGAATTGGTGAATGGGCATAAGCGCATTCAATTTGCAGAGATTTGCGAGTGTCTTGCACAACAAGCCGAAAGGGATAGTAAATTGTCACAGACTGTCTCTGATTTGAAACGAATTCATAATTGTCCGTCCAATTTCTTGTTTGTGGTGAACTGTCAGTCATTTGATGGTTTGCTGTGTGAGAGTTAGATAAATGTGCAGGAATCTTATCGAAAGCTGAGACAGATACTAGAGTTGGTTAAATTGCCAAGCCAAACGATATGTAGGCGAAGAGATGAACGAGGTATAAATGGCGGACATACCTCGTTAATAAACTAATCATACCTATAAAAATAAAACTAAACCATACCTTAATAAACTAATCAGAATGAATCTACAGCGATAGAGTGAGAAATATGACAGTGCGCGAGGAACTCAACGTTGAGCAGCTGCTTCTTTGAACGCAAAGAGCTATGGTTCGATGGTTTGGTCACGTAGCACGAATTTCCCCACCCTCACAACTTCCGAGGAGGGTCTTGAATGCGATTCCATCAGGAAGGCGACAGCTTGGCAGACCCAGGATGAGGTGGTTGGACCAAGTCCAAAAACTCTCCTGGTTAGGCTTGGGCATAGCCCCTGATGAGTGGCGGAGCATCGAGTTGCCTGGAGATCACTCGCGCGTGGTTTGCCCCCGCGACACCTTTAATGGATCATGTGGGTGATCTTTCATATGGTCATACTGCCACTACAAGTGTTTCTTTCATGTAATTAACAAAAAAAGTAGATATCTACCTAAAAAATTTATTCAGTTGAATACAAGGTTAATATTTGCGGTTGAATCAGAAGTATCAATTTTAACAAAAAAAT
Organism: Eristalis intricaria; assembly: GCA_964034865.1. Classification (NCBI taxonomy): domain Eukaryota; kingdom Metazoa; phylum Arthropoda; class Insecta; order Diptera; family Syrphidae; genus Eristalis; species Eristalis intricaria. The sequence continues at coordinate 134,932,345 of OZ035873.1, forward strand.
ATCAATTCCGAAGAAAGTAACGAAATCAGCTAGTAACGATATTAAAATTACCAAGTATTTGATATTAAAGTACAGCTATACTCTGCAGTGCCATTCATATGGCAGCGAACTGCGAACACGAAGTTTTAGAAACAACAAATTTCCAGAAAAATATAAACAAAATGTTATACAGTAGAAGTTCTGAAAAATTGACTCTCAGAAAAGTTTATTACACGGAAAAGTTGACCAAATTTTAGCTACCACACGTTACTTTAAAAGTTGATTTTTGGTCAACTTTTTAGAACATGACTATTTTCTTACTTTCGTTTTTTTTATATATGTATCTAACGGAAATAAACGATGTTTGATATATAACACAGTAGCGACGACACCTTTTTTTTATACAGATGCCATTGGAAGCGTGAATAGTGATGTGACAAGTCGAAGATTTCTTAAACAGAGTTAACCCGAGAATTGATGCAACTCGAATTGGCTAACTGGGTTTCAAACTAAATTATTTGATTCAAACAAAACTCGCTAAACGGTGTCCCATAATTCACGCAAAATGTTTTTAGTTAGAGAGCTAAACATTTTTTATTCCTAGAGTATACAGAATAAATGGCCACCACTCTTATCATGTCACGATAACGAACAACCATTAATTGTAACATGCATTTTCGAAAAAGAATGGTCTGATAATGCAATCAACCCAAAGTCCACTCCAAACAAGAACACAACACACGAGTTGTGGATGCATTTGTTTGTCAAAAACTACTCGTGGGTTTTCTGAGCACGATTTTTTTGACGATCAACGAAGCCATCTACAGATGCAAATGAAATCCAAACGAAACATTTCGACAAGGGAGAGCGTATGTTTCAGCAATCCTGTGGCGGCCAATTTGACATAAATTTAACCCGGTTTAATTTATCAACTCGAGTTGGTGGCGAAAATAACGAAACTCATTATATACGAAACCTGGTGTTTTACGTAAAAACATTTTAAAAGCACTCTTTCTTCAAACATCACTAAGTTTTTGCTTTTAATGAATAAGATAAAACTAATTAATCCAAATAAATTATTACTATTTATGAACGAAATATCAATTTTCTACAGATCTTGCAGTGTCGAGAAAAGTTGACTTTTCGGATAAGTTGACAAGCTCTGGGACATTTCGATCAACTTCTTCTGTACTTCTTGATATGCAAGAAGGTTTTTCTATCGACTCAGTTGCTCAGATTGTACTCATTGCTCTCTGCGAATGAGAAAACTCCACATGAATGAAGTGTCAGAGCTTGCGAATTTCGCGATAACGAGTGAGCTCATATTAATGGCGCTTAAGAAGAGGAAAAGAAAAAAAGAAAAACTGTATATTGCTTTCTCTTTCTCTCTTGACAGTTCGTAAATAAAATGACTCATTCGAAGATAAGCAATTTAAAACCAAATTTTAGTTGAGATTTTTACCGATAAAAAAACTCGATAATTCAATCGCATCCGTTGCTATTCTCTGCCCCATAGTCATATTGGGAAGAGTGCTAACGATCATTTTAAAGTCAAGAGAAACGTCGTCGGCACAAATAAGCGTTAACTGCCAAAGAAACTCTTCGCTTTTTATTTTTTCACAAATCAACTTTATTGTTCATGCGCTAATACTCAACTCTCCTTCAAAAACAGACACAATCCCGTTATCTCTTCATAGCTACTCAAGCGACTACCCTCTTTTGTGGAACTTATCTCGTTGGTTTGGTACTACCAACTCAAAGGGTCCGTCTCTGCCTCCTTGTCGCATACAGACGGCGTGGTGTTAAGTTTAAATCTTTGTTTATTATAAATTAATTAGTCTATATTTTGATGCTTAGTATACATTAAACCTCTTGGTATTAATGCCTGGAACACAATGGTGCGTTTGCGCTGGCGTTGGCTTTCAACGCACACAATTCAATGGTAATGCACAAAATACAGCGTCGGCCTGCGTTAGTGAAAAATGAGAGAGATGAAAGGATCGTAATAAAACGTAAAACGTAAGTCCATCGCACGTCATTATTCAACATGTTTGATATTTTTTGACAAAGGGGTGCGCTCTCAGAGAGATTTTCTCCCAAATTGAGAGTTTTCTTCCAAATTGAGAGTATTTTGTGTCAACTGTAATTTGACAAATGAAAACAGCTGATTAAAAATAATTTAACGACAAAAGCCATTTCAAATGAGTATATTCAGAAAGGCGGCAATATTTTTCATCTAGTAGATGAGAGATAGAACACCCTATAAATTGAGTAATTATTTCAGCGCAGTGCGTCATCGGAGAGAGTGCCTCTCCGTACCATGAAGTCGGCTGGCGCAACGCACTATTGTGTTTCAGGCATAAACCCTTAACCAGAGGGCCATGCACTCCATTGTCCATTTTCTGTGAGTATCAAGCCGTCTTATTAACCTCCAAAAGTCTCTAGTCCAATGGTATCGATCCTTCAAATGTGAGCTACGAATATGTAGCAGCAGTCACGCAGTTTAAATTAACTTGAGCTCTGGCACATCTGCATTTGCCTCATCTTACGGCGCCGGCGCCCAGTCTCAACAACCATCCTGAATGGAGAGGAAATACGAATCAATTTGGACTAAGTTCTTACTAATTTTTTCCGGAAATGTCTGATTCGACAATGCAGGTTTCAGTTTTATCTAAGATAATGGCTATTAGGGCCCTCCTTTCTTTTAGAAACAGCCTCTATGTTCCACAAGTCCTAGATGGTCTTAGGAGGACCGCGCCATCGTGTTCAATTCGTCGCAATATATGTACTTCATTATGGAACTGTGTAAAGATGATTACATCATGGTTTCTTCCTCTTGATTTAAAACAAGAGAAGACATATTTCACAAGCTCGAATTCGCCTTAAACCACCATGCTCGCTGTACTAAAAGACTGACCTCCTTACGTCGAAGAGATGTCATCACACGGCAGGGATGTTAGCCATTTCACGCATAAGTCACCCCTTTTATGAACGATTGCATAGCTGTCACGGTAGTTATACAATCGTTTACTTATCTTACGAGTGCTGCAAATTTAACGATTCTACACACAGCACCAAAATATTTTTGCGTACTTAAAAAGCCATAAACTCTCACACAATCCACTTACGCAGCGGCCATTAACCCTTGGGCCATAAAAGGCTTTTGTTCACCTGCAACATAGTCCGCCATAGCAATGTTACCACACCAGCAGGGCGCTGCTAATTTGAAGAGCCCACGAATGGACATGTCTTTTTGCAGAGCTGATTGCGCAGCAGCCCATAATCGCTGCAACACCTTTCACGTTCAAGAATCTAGCAGACAAGCGTCAATTAGTTACCCACGACTTGTATGCATGTTGCAGACATGTTCTTCTTAGCCGTGACATCAATCCCGTGCCAGCAGTATTGGCTCTTGCCTCAGAACCACTTTGCCTCGCAGAACCTTAGCAAGTGCTTTAAGTGCGGGGGGCGGCCACCTCCACGATCCGTATCGTCATACCAGGTTATGCAATATTTCTAGACCTGTTGATGCTCGTAGTTCACTGGCATCGCATCACACTGGCATTGGTGAGTGCGCCGATGAATTGTCACATTCAGGCAAACAAGCTATCGGCAGGTGGTTAGTAGCAGCATGACCAGTTTTTAGGCCATCGATGGCGGCCAGCCACATGGGTTTGCAAGCTGGAATCGACTTTATCTGGGCAATGTTGCGGCACGGCGGAGTTAGTTGAAATCCACACTAGCCGGTCGCACTGGTAGCAAAGTCATTGACATAGATTGAGACCTTACCGTTTGGGGGGCTCCGCACTATAAAACAGAATCGGCGAACTTGGGCGAAGAGAAGTGTAACGATCAAAAGTGAATGGCTATTAAAATTTTGATTTCAAAGCAGTGGTTGTTGTGGGCCCATTCAATCTTCGTGAGGAGAATTTTTGCGGGTCAATTGCGTAGCGGTTTTGCTGGCTGGTTACACTAGAGGGTGGATAATTAGGATATTACACATTTGCATTTTTCTTCTTTATCTCAAACATTTGCTTCATTGCAGAAGTAATAAATCTAACGTTAACCATATATTATTATGCCACACACCGCGACTTACACATTGGTACAGTTTTTGCATGGATAGCAGATAGGGGGCTTGGCTTGGGTGTGCATTTTTTGGAATTCTTTTCAATCTCTGTGCAATTTCAGAACCAAGCTGGACACACTCAGCACGGGCATCACCGATGACTTCCGAAAAAGGGTGTTCGTACATCAGGAACTATGCTTAAAGTGCAGAATAATTCATTTTGAGGTTTATCACGTCATCATCATCTTCAGTTACCCTCGATGACCACTCGATCCTCCGCCATCGACTCTAATTCTTCAGGTAGTACGCCCAATATATAGTGTCGAATTCTTGGACTTGATCCTCCTCGTCCTGGGTCTGCCTAGCGGTCATAGCTGAGAGCTGTAGCAAAAACTGTGTTGAAAACTGCTAACTTGGCTTTGGCACCAGGCTCAGAATTCCTGATTGCATATTTTCCAAGCTGTTTCGAATTTGACCCAGCTTTGCCAAGTCTACACTCCTCCCTGGTGAAAAAAACCCCGATATAGTTACACTTCTCCACCGGCTTGAATGTGACTGCACTATCTTGTCGTATGCATTGGGAATTAGCATAACCTGTTTATATACTTCATCTGTCCAGATCACAAATGTCAGATATGGTTGACATACGATGCCATTTGCAAGAACTGTAACATCTTCCGATAGCATGATTAATTCTGCGCCACCTTGTATAACAAACAGGTTCGGTGACAAGACGAACCCTTGGCGAAGTCCAACGCTCACGGTGAAAGATGTAGACGTACCGTTAATGTCAATCCAGCTGCTACAGTTTGTCAATGATCATACTCCTGCAGAACATTGCAGAGTTTACCTCGGGGAACTCGGTCGTATGCCTTCTCCAAACCTGCAAAGCACCTGTAAATTGGAGAAAACAATTTTATTGGTGAAAAACCAGACACTAAAATGATGTATCCAGTTTTGCTCGCCACTGTACATATGACAAATACACAAAATATAACGTATACGCCAGTGTGCACTTGTTTTTATGTGTTTTGTAATTTTTTATTGTAGCGAATAAATGCTACCCTTTATTAAATAAATATATTTTCTCTGACACGTTTGCTGCTGGCGAGATCTAACAAAAAAAAATGGACGATGATCCAGAAACGAGGTTTTTTCCACTGACACAGGTTAAGACTGCCTTATCAGTGTGGTAACTTTTATTGTAGCTCTGTTCACAGATGAAGTTATTGAATCGCCACATTATGAATTATGATCAACATTTCAAAAAGGACTTTGACTCTAAGTTTCGTAGCAAACCTGGTTCAGACTAAGCAGCTTCTTCGTACAGTTTTTCTGCGATCATTTTGCTAAGTAGGAAAAGATAATCTTGGCTTCGACCAACATTCCGCTTGTAGCCCAGTCGTCTGTCCGTTGTGGGACTTGTATTGGGCTTATCCCGTGTAGAGGAATGCTTCGGATGAAATAAAGTTGACAAAGCGCCCTACTTTTTGACATTGAACATTGTAATGGTGTATTGAGTCGCCAACAAAATAGATTAGTGGAAGTCATAGTCCTCCAAAAATGATTAGAGTGAATCTAAACGCAGTGTACGCTGGGTTGTCGTCGTGTGGTTCGGTGTCGGCATAAAACTGTTGGTCCCATCCAATTATGATAGAACAACAATGCGCACGACACGAGTAGCTGTAGTGGTGGCTAAGCCCAGCTCCGTTTCATACTATCGCCCCACCAATATACAGTGGACGTCGAGTATAACGAATTATATAATCCACAGCCTTTCGTTAAATCGATCGTTTTTTTTCTATCTGATAATACAAGAATATGAAGAAATGAGAGATTTTGAATGAAATGTAAATATGCATAATGTATCTACAAAAAATTAAAAAGCTATCAGAGGCTTTACAAGGCTTAGTTCATCAAAATGTAAGAAGTTTGCGACAGAATTTCGATTCATTAGTATGCAATCTCGAAGGTTTTACCTATTTACCAGTCGTGATTTTGTCTGAGATTTGGATATACTCTTGTGAAAAGGAAGACTTCTATATTTTTTATTCGTTTTTCGAATGATTCTTATTCAGCGAGAGGATTGGGAGTTTTTGTAAAAGATACCTATGAGTCCAACGTTGTTTCTATTAGTGGTAGAAGTGCTGATATTCTTAAAATCTCTTGCACCATTTGTTATACTTCGTTTACTGTAATCTGTATGTATAGACTTCAAAATATCAGGAAATATCTGTGCATATATTTCTGGATGAGTTTTCAGTTTTATTGAGTAATGAAAAAGTGGCAAATCTTATAATTGTTGGGGACTTCAACATCGATATTATAAAATTCAAACACTGTAGTAGATAAGTATGAAGGTATTCTCGCTGAACATGGATTAGTCTCATTCATCCGAGAACCGACTAGACCAATCTCAAACACTTGTCTCGATCATGTACTTGGCCGCTTTCTTAAGATTGATTATAATCACTGTGCTGGTCTTCAAATTACTGATCACTGTATGACAGGTTTAATTTTCAATACCATAAAAAATAATAACACCTCTTTTTCAAGTTGTAACACAGTTACTACTAGTTAACTTTGTTCTCTTAAACAGTAAGCTATTGAGAGAAAACTGGGTTGATGTATACGTTGAAAACAATGTTTCTCTGGCTTTTGAACATTTTATTAAGTCTCTGCAACACCACATTACCAACTCAAGTGTTACCAAAGAGCTTTCTAAGTCTGGAGTAAGACTCAAGCCTTGGATGAATGATACATTACTAAGGCTCATAAGACTAAAACATAAGCTTCATAATAAACACCGAAAATATCCATTGAATACTGCTTTAAACAAATCGTTACGCCTCATTCTGTAAGAAAACTAATAACGCAATTAATTTGTGTCGAAATAGAACTTTGAAAACAAATTGCGAAATGCGTATAACAGTATAACCAATCGTAAATATAAAAGAAATAAGGAATCCATAACTCTCGAAATAGATAACACTAACGTGTCAGACCCTGTAGTTATTGCGAATGAGTTTAATGAATACCTTGTTTCGATTTCTAACGGGTCTTCAGCTTGGGACTACCCTACAACTTGTTTAAATTGCCCATTGTCTCGATTCGGAGATCGAACAATCTTTAATACCAGCTTCGTTTTCAACCCCATTTCGGGTCTAGAGTTATTAAAAATAATTAACTCCTTAAATAATTCTAATGCGAGAGTGAAGACGGTATTTCTAATTTATCTGTTCTTCTTATCTGTTCAATTTAAGCATTATAATTTATTGGTAAACTTCGCTTGTGAGGCGACTTTTACAAAAAAAGCCCACATTTCACTGTTAAAAATCAAACAAATATTGAAACATAAACAAAGACGTATTTATTATATGTTCGGTTATAAAAATAAACGAAAAACAATTCATTGTTAATCATTTTTGAGACAAAATTGAAATGTTTAGAAATCAAATATTTTATACCAAAGGTTAAAGAGTACTTTTACAAAAAAAATTAAAAAAATAAATAAAAATCAGTCCAAGATCAAAAAGAATCTCTGTTTCTTACAGCCATTGAATCCAATTAACACATTTAAAAATTAATACAAAGCTTACATCTTCACAAACTTGTACAGAAATAAATAAATTTTGTGGTTTTTATATCTACTTTTTTTGTCACATTGCCAACAGTTTGGAGATCTGTGTTCTAAGCAGTAGGTTTTCTTACATTGTGCGCAGAAATATATGTACGCTCATGCGCTTCAATTTCGGAGGACAGAAATCGCATTTTGATCTTTTGCCCTTTTTTATACCTGAGTCGTCTGAATCATCGTCAGTCTCATGAATAATCACCTTACTAATTGCTGCGCGAACTCTTTTCTGCATACGTGGCCTTTCTTGCAAACGGATGGAACACCAGCCGGAACAAAGGTCCTTGCTCAATTTTTTGAGGTATTCTCTTCTTGATATTGGCTTTATTCTTAAAACTTCGCAATTGGATACGTAAATAACATAGCTGTTAAGTAGAGTCATATTCAACATTCCATAGAATAAGCAAAGTGGCCAACGTTTGGTTTTACGGTTACAGGTTATGTGACCACACATCTGGTCAAACGTATCTACAGCACCTTTTGTTTCATTATATGATTGAATTATTATTGGCTTGCCGGAAACGGGGTCAACGGAATACCAGTCGTGCACCGTAGACAGCAAAAGAACAGTTTTCTGAGGCTTTGGCTTATAATCCAAAAAGAGATGTCCCAACAGATCGTGATGAATTATACTTGAACTCTTCTGGAATTTCTGGTTTATTATTGCGAAGTGTTCCAATAAGAGTAAGGGTGTAAGGTGATTGAAGCAATTGCTCAGCTAGCGGTATCGAAGAAAAACCAGTTATCGCAAGTTAAATTGCGATTTGTCTCGTGTATAGTCTTTGTAAGCTGCTTACAATAATAAGAGCCCAACGGTTCATTTATAGTTGAACCGGCGTTTTCCATCTAGTGATATCTCCTCCAGCCATTTACTTAGAAACGCTTCAGAAGTAGACATCGTACAAAACTATAAAACTGTAGTTCTTAGTAAAAAAAAACAAAACATTTGCACAGGCGTATATGTTCAAAAAAATTACCTTTATTGGTAAACTTCGCCTCACAGGCGCGACACTTGTCTATATGTCGGCAAATCAACGGAGAAAAATACAGCACGTTTGCGCACAAGCCCGTATAACACTCAACTGAGTTGGCACTGGGGCACACTTTGATACGAGTAAGCGATTGGGAAATATCGCAAAAAAAAAATTGCTTCGCCTCACAGGCGATGTTTACCGTTCTAGGGTTAAGAGGGTAGCCTTTAATGTTGTCGATGTATTGTCTTATCTGTTCAATTTAAGCATGTACTCGGGTACATTCCCTGAAACTTTAAAACGGGCAATAGTGATTCCAATTTTCAAAAAAAGTAACAAAAAAGATAAAACGAACTACAGGCCAATTTTTTCGCTTTCCGTGTTGTCAGACATGTTTGAGAAAGCCGTGAAAAGCAGAGAAAATAATTTTCTTAGTAAATACCAATTTGGCTTCAGAGCAAACTGTTCCACTGAAGATGCTCTCCTTAATTTCTGTCAACACATATACAAGGGAGTTGATGACTGCAAAGTATGTGCCGGCCTCTTTGTAGACATATCCAAAGCATTTGTCATGGTGGATCACAAAAATCTCTTGGACTTTTTGCACCGCGTCCGATTACGGGGCTTTGTCTTTGAATGGTTCTCATCCTACTTGGAAAATAGAAAACAATAGGTAAAAATTGGTGACACCCTCGGTGGATCTACGGTTCTCAACCTCGGCGTTCCCCAAGTTTCCGTTCTGGGACCAATATTGTTCTCAGTTTATGTCAACTCAATTTTCAGCCTTCCTTTTGTGTATAAGCTAAGCAAGTACTGTTCTTCAAGCATCTTTAAAAAATATCTACTTTGGAATATTCCACTCAAGACTACAATATGGTATTACCTGCTGGGGTGGGACGCACTTAAACAAAATTAACCAATTATCAGTTTTGCAAAAGTATGTTGTTCGAACAATTTGCTTCTCTTCCCGCAGAGCCGCATCTTTAGTTTTATTTAATGAGCTGAAAATTCTTCTAGTCAGACATTTGTACTTTTATAAAGTCATAAGGATCTTTTTTATTAAATGTGGCTACTTACAGAGCCCACTCAACGAAAACCATAACCTACGTAGCAGTACCAGCTTCCAAGTAACCATTCCGTCTTTTCATACCACTTGTTATTCATCACTTCCCGAAGGTATTCGAACCATCAGAACGTTAAATCAATTTTTGTCTAAAGTCAAGTCTTGGCTTTTGAATATTGACCAGGGAATCCACAAGATCGCTCTCAGCAACTATTTGCGAACAAGATCGATGAGACAACTGCCACCTGCTGCGGATCATTTTTAGATCAAAAGACCCTAGTAGGTTTCACAGCGAACTTGGAACTGGTCATCCACGTATACGCGGCTTACTTACGTTTAACCTGACCGACTTCACTCGAGCATCAAAACAAGTCTGCCTAGGAATCTGCAAGCGTGATTATATTGTGATAAAGGTCCATAAGCCCCGCTCATTTTATTAACGAATTTACGCTTTGACTTTTTGATGAAAAGCCTCTTGTTTTCAGCTTCACATTCTTTAAACCAAGCTACGTAATTACTCATCATATCCTCATCATATTCTAAATTCAATTCTCATTTTTGTTTACAGAAAGATACACAAATAATTGTGGGAACAACTCAAGGTAGAGTACGAGGTCGTTTTCAACGTTACCGATCCGGAGATCGAGGCGGATACTTCAGCTTCAAAGGCATTCGCTATGGCATGCCACCTGTTGGCAATCGACGGTATGACTCCTCAGTAGCAGTACCCTTTGTTCCAGTAATATGAATTCCCTTGATTGCAGTTTCCGATCAGCATTCCCAGAAAAACCCTGGGCCGGGATACGAGATGCACTGCGTGAAGGCAATAGCTGCCCGCACAAGAACATGATCTTGGACACATTCAAGGGCGATGAGGACTGCTTGTTCATCAACGTCTTCACCACTAAGCTGCCCAAAGGGGACAGGTAAACGTTTCCGCTGACGAGACAAGTGAAAAACAAATTTAACGCCACTTTCCTAGCAACCCAAAGCTTCCAGTCATGGTTTGGCTGCATGGTGGCGGGTTCTCATTCGGTTCTGGCAACACTTTCCTCTACGGGCCGGACTTCCTGGTGTCCGAAGACGTCGTTCTGGTTACTTTGAATTACCGACTTGGACCACTAGGATTTCTAGCAGCTGGAGCTGATGCTCCCGGAAACGTGGGGCTCAAAGTACGTATCGACACACAGTCCGTGGCACTCGTTGTGACCCTTCCACTCGTCTAGGATCAAATACTGGCCCTGAAATGGGTTCGGGATAACATTGAAGCTTTCGGTGGCGATCGGAATTCTGTGACAGTGTTCGGGGAGTCGGCCGGTGCATCTTCGGTGCAGTTTTTGATGCTCTCACCCCTTGCGAACGGCCTCTTCCATCGTGCCATCTCTGAGAGTGGATCTGCCCTGAATCCCTGGTCAATGGCGTACAAGACCGACGACCGAGCATTGCGGCTGGCTTCGGTGCTCGGCTACGTAGGAACCAACAGCACGGACGAGGTTATAGCGTTCCTAAGAAAGGTGCCTGCCATGAAGCTGGTCGAAGCTGCCCCACTCACGCTGAACGACGTCGACTTCCGCAACAACATTGGATTGCCGTTCGTGCCGAGTGTTGAAGGTTTCTGGAACGACGATGCGTCCGGAGGAAACGTAACCTACTTGGAGGAACCCTTCATCACGGAGCTGCCAGAGAAACTCTACCAGGAAGGACGATTCAACAGCGTACCCTACATAGCTGGCTACAACACCCACGAGGCCATGCTGTTCATAAGACGTAAGACCTTACATTGCCATTGGCCACATCCCGAACTAACCCCTTGCGACTGATTTAGGACTGCGAAAGAACCCTCATCTTCTCGAAATTATCGAGCGTGACTTCGTGAGGCTGGTGCCACAGAATCTGAACATATCGAGTTTCTCCGACGAGGCTACACAAGTTTCCAATCAAATCAGGGAATTCTACTTGGGGTCCTTGGCGGTGGGCCCAGAGTCCATCGATGAAATGATATACGTAAGTATCAGCCCAGTGAACTTCTTGAATCCTTGGTGACGAGGTGGTGTTTAGTTGCTCACAGATTTGATGTTCCTGCACGGGATAACGAAGTCAGTCAGAAGTCATGCGGTCTATGGAAAGGCTCCAACGTACCTTTACCGGTTTGCCTTCGATGGGGCACTGGGTCTTTACAAGCGAATGCTTGGCATTTCTCGGCCTGGAGTGTGTCATGGCGACGAGCTGGGTTATCTCTTTAAGTTTGGATTCTTCAATCTGAGCCTGGATCCGTCGTCCATGGAGGTCCTGGTGAAGAATCGTATGGTCAAGATGTGGACGAATTTTGCTAAATTTGGGTAAGTTCAACGGGAAGGGTACACTGGGGTTTTGTTTCAGAATGTTGAACGTCATCTGGTGTATGTAAAAATATGAGAAACGAGCGATCTTAGACCGCACCTGTGAAGATAGGTGATTCAAGATGAACAGCGTGACTGGGGATTTGTTGTTCGAGGCAAGAAGTCGTAAGCTTTAAATACATAAGCGAGCGCCTCATAACAATCCGCATCAAGGCTACATTCGGCAACATCAGCCTGGTCTGCGCCCACGCCCCGATGGAGGATAAAGATAACGACAGCAAAAATTACTTTTATGATCTCCGAGAAGGGACATACGATCAATGCCCCAGCTACGACACGAAGATCGTTCTAGTACATTTCAACACAAAGCTGAGCAATGAAGAAATCTTTGCTAGAGTCATCGGAAAGCACAGCCTGCACGACAACACGTCCGAGAACGAACTCAGGCTGTTGGACTTCTTAACGGGCCAAAACTTCTCTGTAGCCAGTATGCGGTTCCCTCACATCAACATCCTCAAAGGGACCTCGTGGTCTCCTGATCAATCAACCGTCAACCAGATTGATCACATTGCGATCGACGTCAGACACTCCTCCAGTATTCTCGATGTCCGAAAATTCCGAGGAGCTATAGACTCGGATCATTTCCTTGTGCTAGCCAAGGCAAGGACACGGATATCGATAGGACAACGGAGTAGACCAAAACCGTTTAACGTCGGAAAGCTACAATCGCAACAGTCTCCCTGAAGCTTTCAGAGAGTCCAACCCTGCCAGGCGAACCAATCGACGACCAATGGAACCGTGGTCAAAACGCCTGGATTTTAAAACGCTACCCAAAAAACTCTTGGTTTGACAACGACTGTAGGCAGGCACATTCAGCGAAGCAAGCAGCATACAAGACGACGCTGGACAGAAGGACGAGAGCGGTTCGTGAGCTCTACGAACTTAAACGAAAGGAAGAGCACCGGCTTCTCAAAAGGAAAAAGAAAGAGCAAGAGAATCGCGCGATCAAGGAAATGGAGATCGCGATCGGCAGAAATGATATTCGAAAGTTCTACCAACGGGTAAAACAGGTACCCAATGGATAAAAAATTCGGACAGAAGCCTTTCGTGACGAAGAGGGACAACTCGTAGTAGATTCGCAGTCGATACTGAGTGTCCGGAAGGATCACTTCTGTAGACTGTTACACGGAGAGGAAGACTCCAATACCGCTGTCAGGCAGAATGTTCCACTCCACACAATGGACAATGATCGACGAGAATTCCCGACGAGTTTGCCAGACCCACAAGAAAGGAGACCCCTTTGAATGCGCCAACTACCGAGGGATATGTCGCCTTCACATTGTCTATAAGATCCTCTGTCCTGTTTTGTATGAGCCCCTGAAATCATTCGTCAATAACCTGATAGGTGAAGTGTGGCTTAAGCCGGTAGATCCTGGAAAAAACCCAAGCCTATGCGTCGATTTCAAGGCCGCATATGACAGCGTGCATAAGGAAGAGCTATATAACGCCATCTCATGCCTCCGAGTCTCTAGTTTTGACATTCCTGCCAAACTCGTCAGACTGAGAAGGATACCGATGGAGAACTCTCGCTGCTCCATCAAGGTCGGAAGCGAAATCACTGAAACCTTTAATGTCAAAAAAGATTTTAGACAAGGCGACGCGCTGTCATATGACTTTTTTAACATCATTATTGAAACCGTACAACTGGTAGCATACGCAGGTGACACTTACTTGATTGGTCGAACACAGCGAGCTGTCAACGAAGCGTTTGCTGCTATTGAACCGAAGGCGGCCAAAATGGGCTAAGCGGTGAACGAGGGCAAAACGAAGTATACACTGTCATCGAGAAATAAAACACAACATTGACGACTCGGCCAGAACGTCACCATAGGCAGCTATAACTTCGAGGTAGTGAAGGACTTCGTGTTCCACGGCTCTCAAGTAAACAGTACGAACATCAGCACCGAGATTAAACGCATAATAACTCATGCCAAACGCAGCTTCTTTGGGCTCAAGAGGCGATTGAGCAGTAGGGCCCACTTTCGAAGGACAGAGCTTACACTGTATAAGTCCTTGATCATCCCTTTCCTGCTCTATGGCGCGGAGGCATGAACAATCTCAAGAGCGGATGAAGAAGCCCTTGGTCTTTTCCAGAGAAAAGTTCTGCGTTCAATCGTTGCGTTGATGGTTTTTGGAGAAGAAGATTCAACCATTAGGAGATGGTACAGCGACATGAGCCTAGCCATGCGTCTACGGATTTATCGCCTAAGAGGGCTAAGCCATGTAGAGCACATGATCAACATTGCTCCAGCCCGAAGAGTCTTCGACACCGAACCAGTTGGACAACGCAACCGATTGTGAACCCAAGTGGAAAAGGAGCTTAACCAAATTGGCGTGTGTAGTTGGAGACAGCTGGCTAAAGATCGTGCTAGCGTCTTCTTGGTTGAGGCCCAGGTCCACCCCGGACTATAGTGCCACCAGAAGATGAAGGAGTAGAATTTGGATGGTTCTTATGAATAATTTCGAAGAAGAGTATGTGCAATCATTCGCAATATTGATTAGCCCATTCGAATGGTTATTCGAGACATAATCGATTAGAACAGTATCTCGATTCTCCAAATTATTTGACTACTAATAACTAACACAAGAAATGACTCACTTCGGTGCGAGAACAAGTAACAAGAAGTTCTCGTCTAAAACTACTAATCCGGAGCATAAGGAGAATGTAAGAAAATCTCAAGGGAAAAGAATCAGAAATGACTCCACTGAGGTATTTATCGAGTTCTCTTATGTTACTGATTAGCAGTTGGTTAGTAGTCTTTCGAATAATTTGGATAATCGAGTTGTTGTACTAATCGAATGCTTCCATCTTGAGTGATCATTCGATTATAAAAAGATCTCGATTACTAACGTCTCAATTCTTTAAATCATTGGTTTATGCCCACCAATATTAGAAATGCTTCCAATCAACATCCAAGAAGAATGCGACATGGCTCCCCGACATGATCATAATTTCGAAGGTTAAGAACCGTAAAGTCGGTTTGACTGGATGTAAATCATTAATTATTTCGACTCGGTTGCAGCCCTTATTATTTCAATAATTTGACCCTTCAGCAATCAATCTTTAATTTTCCTTTACTTCATTTATTGGTGTTACCATTCACTGTGGAAATGGACATAAAATTGTATATCTTTCCTGCTAGCTCAAGGCCAAGTTGGTTTAGGTACTCAAAAACCATAAATTTGATCGACCTCCGGGGGAGTTTCCTTCTTCAGAGTGGAATATTCTTGGGTCCAGAACAAAGTGATCCAAGTTATCTACATAGAATCAGAGGCGAATTCCTACCACGAGTAGACCAACGACCGAACTCTTTCGCTATACAAAGACGATTGCCAATGCACGTCCTCTTTGATTCACCCGATAGTTGTCCTCCTCCTCTTTCTCTCAAGAAGGTAGCTCATGTTGAAGGTTGAGTCGATTGACGGAAGGGATCATGTTGATGTCATGCATGCTTAAGGCCAGAAGAAGGGGAATGGGCTTCTAAAATAAATCTGTTTTGCGATTTTGCCCATTCCTTTAAACGTAAAGCTCCCTATGTCGCCTCTTGAGCCAACAAAAGCAGCGATTCCGCCTTGGATCTCCATCTGAAGTTGTATGTGCAGTCTATCGCAAACTGCACCTTGCTACTTCGACGTTACAACTGCCCGTTATGTTGTTCTGGAGAAGCCGTGGGGGTATACGAAGCCTCGACTTCCCTTTTAGGGCCGTTTGCAGGTTTTCCTTTGGAAAAAATAAGTATGTTTTGAAGCTTGAAGGGTGACGAAGTTCTTTCGTCGTTCTTTACAAGGGGAAGTTGCATTTAAAGACGCAGTGATGTTCGCTGCGCTTTAAGGAAACCAGTTAAATTGCACCTACATTTTGCGATCAACGAAAAATAACCAAAGTTGCACTCTAGAACTAGACTAAGATTCCGGTTTGAAAGTAGAATCAGCCAACATGTATACAGTTGATTATACAGCCGCTTAACTGGAACAAATAAAATAAAAATAAGCACAGCCCCCTAATTGGAACCAACAAATATAGCCCGAAGTGTCCCAATAAAGCGGCATCCACTGTATCCCCAAACCGATAAACTGCTTTCAACAGTCCTCTGCTAGGAGCTGACCAAACTCGTAGTCAGTATATGGTCCCACAATTGTCCTGTTATTTGCATATTTGCCCTAATTACCTTCGTTTTATTCTGAAAACAACCAAGTGATCCCCTTTTTTCATTCTCTCAGAAATGAAAGGCAAATAAATTCGACTGCATAACATTCAAGTTTTTACTTCTCAACTGTTATATAAATATCTTGATTCACTAAAGCATTTATTAAGCCTCACCGAAAGCAGTACGATCAGTTTGAAAACGTGTCCATTTTGGCATAATTAATCATTTGCAACCTCTCTGCCACTGCATGCATTAACTGCTGGTTGTTGTATATCTTGACTTCACTCTCTTATATATATTAAACATAGAGGCAACGACGTCAGGAAGAATAATCATCACATACTCTTAGGCGGTGAAACTTGTTGATCATCTTGTGCGATGAATGTTGTTAACCACTTAAGACTTTCTTCATGTGCAAATCACAGTTAATCCACACAGCATGTTCATTTACAGAATTAAATAAAGGTGGCTAGAGAAAGGGGTAAGAATTAACTACGCAAGCAAAAGGGTGTCTATTACTCCTAAAATGCGAAAATCAATTGAAAACACCAAATCAAACTTGGATGGATAGTATAGCGGAAAAGAGGACACCGTTGTATGTTGTGTGACAAATATTTGTAATTCGCTGCGATGGTTATTCCATTAACAGTTTATCAGAATAAGATCAGAATAATATAGCGAGGGAGTGAGTTGAAATTTTATTTTAGTTTTATAAAAATTAAATAAAAACAATGATTGATTAATTCCAGGCAACCAAAACGATTTGAATGGGATATCCAAAGTTAGTTCCGAACAGAATTAACCATACCATCATTTAAAACTAACCCCTGGTTAGCGGGGTCCCCGGTTCGAATCGCAGTGAAAGCAAAGTTAATACGCTTTTATCTGGTTTTCAAATCTGGTCCAGTCACCATTTGCCGTTGGGATCAAATTAAAGGCATTATAACTGGAGTAGTCAATCAGTGGTAGTAGTCTAACTATATGGGTATCACAAAGGGCCAATATGGTCTAAGTGTGCTGGTAAATGCACTAGTAGCTCCTACCTAACCTAACCTACACCATCAATTCATAAGTGACGGAGATTAAACTTTACTTGCTTTCGCCAAGACGTGTAATGATCACATAATGTCGTTCGAAAAATTGTTAAAGGGAAATCCAATTGAAAACAAAGTCGGTCCAAAGTTTCATTCTTAAAAATTAGATATTGGGAGACACACGCGATGATTAAATGACGAAGAAATGAAATGAACTACAACGGATTAGTTGCTCCTATCTTTCATACAAAACTAAGGAGCTTGATAAAATGGGTTTCATTGAAAAAGCAATAGTAAGAGACTTCAATGACCAGAAGTAGATTCCACCACAAGGAAGACTGTTGTAGCTGCAGTGTAGGACTTGTAACGTTTCTGAGTGCGGCTTTCCAGGCGGGTCAGCCAAGAAGGAAATCTGGAACTCTATAGTGCGACGCAATTACTTACTTACTTATCATGTAAACGACCCATGCTGGTTCATTGCTGGCGATCCTTTGCATGTTGCTTCCTTTCATCAAAACCAAGCTGTCTTGCGACGGCTATAAGTTGGTCTGTGTATCGGAGGTTTGGCCTTTCTCCATTTCTTGAATCAGGAGGCCCGGATTTCAAGGCACTCTTAGCCTGGAGCGTGGGATCCATGTGCTCGAGGATGCACGCGACCTTGCGGACTACATCCACATCTTGGTTCGCGGTTGTGTCTTCTCTTTCATTCCTCGGAAGAGAAGCCTTGCAGACTGTGCCCTTTATCCTATTTTTTCAAAGGCACCAAGAATTTGCTGGTTTGTTTATCATCAAGCTTACGGGTACAGTATGACCCAATATCTGCTTCAAATTGAAGTATCTATTGAAGCCGTATGATTTGTGGAGTAATTTGCTGCTGGTTAGCTAGATTTGAATGTATGTTCACATTCCATTTAATTTATTTCATATTGTACCAATGTCGTACTTCGTAATACTTGGGCAAGACTCCCTTGCTCGACTGCCTAAGCAAGGTGCTATATTAGGTTTTTATCATAAATCTCGACTTTTCCATTGAGACCGAATAATCTCGTGAACTTAACACATTTAGCTTAAAAAATAAATCACCGAAACCAAGGAACAACTTGACAAAATACTACGGAGACTACAGCATCAATGTCAGTTGTTGCGAAGTGGTTTACAGAGTTCCATTGTGGTCACATATACCAGGACTGCCTCAATCGAACTGCCATCGGAATGACGGACAGAAGAACATGTTGAATGGGAAGAAATAGAACCACCCTGTCAATTGATTTAGTAACTCCTTTTTTAACCTGAATATGATCTGGTGGTCGTGGTTTAATAACACACTCTCATTCTTCCAGCAATCCAACGCCATCCAACTCGACAGATAATATCCTATCAGCATGGGAACCCATAGACAAATCGAAGGCGCTGTACGATCTTCAGTATTTAGACATCACATCAACACTGCAGATGCGATCAAATCCCGAAGCGGAGAGGCTAGCATTTTGGGACAAAATGTACATGCACTACAACGGTCGTCTCATGTAGACATCACATCCATCCAATCCATCATCGTGTACCTTTATTTAATTAATATACATCATATATCATAGTTATGAACGCATCTCACATCACGGACGCTGTCTATTTTGTTGGACACAGCACAAGCCATTTTTGTTTTTTTGTTTTATTTAATCGTAAGTTTAATTGTTGTCAGTTGCAGTTGGCTAAACCAAAAAGTGAACAAAAATATGAACACGCATTCGATTGTTTTGTGTTATTGATTATGTAGATGCATTTGTTAGCACTGTGTGTTTTTCTGTACGTTGTGAGTTTGACTTACGTTCGTTGCATTCTGTGGTGAATCCGCACATGATAGATTAATTTAATTTCTTTAGAATATTGTTTTTTTTTATACAAATCAATCAATCAACATTTAAATTAAATAAAAAAAAAAACGGTTAGTTAATGTAACAGAGTTGTGTTCTTTATTTGGTCTTGGTGTAGACGGGTGGAGACGAATGGAAAATATACATTTGCAGAAGGAATATCGTGTCGTCCAAGGCTAGCTCGGCGTTGGAGAGTGTTTTTATGCGGGCTTTCACCTTTTCCAGGATCTCTCGCTCTGGCGGTGTCAATGTTTCGAGAATCTGAAAAGGGAATGTTTGAAAATTTAATTTGTTTCATAAACACTAAAATTTCTAACACGTGCCCACTTGAATAGAGGCTCAATCAGGAGGCAAGGCCTAATGGGATTAGTAGAAGAGAAGAAGTGAAATTGAAATGCTTCATTTGAGAAGTCCATCAACTGCAGTATTTGGGAGCCTTGCAGAGGTTCCAAGCAAATGCTTGGCTAGAGAAGGATGCATTTTCTTCCAGAGAAGGTGGAGTGCGGTCTGTATAATCTACTAATTGCTACTTTGGGCAAATCTTTTTGGAATTATTCTGCTAATTGACAGTCAGGGGGATCCGAATCTTGCAATATTTAAATAGAAATCGTGTCCAAGCTGGTTGCATCCTGCCGCGAAGAGCTTAAGGTTCTAAGTACGCAGCACTTTATATTGTTCTATGCTCGATCCCTGGTCATAGGGACATATCGAACAATTAAGTAGTAGAAGAATTTGACAGGAAAGGAGCCGAAACTGATCCATCCCAAGCACTCCTATGCATTAATCCCGCTCTTGCAGATGTCAAGAAGAAAGTGGATGACAAGTCAAAGAACACTGGGGCAACACTTATTCCAGAATCCCCAGGCACTAACAGAAATCCCAGTAACGTCTATTTTTATGTTTCGAGATGGCTGAAGAATATAGGGGCAACACAACAACATGCAAGACGACTGCGAAGTAGGATTGAGAGGTTATTTTTCCCCCATGGGCATCGCAATTGGTTTAACAGGAGCTAAGTGAGACGTGACCTATCCACGTACTTAACCTAAACTTGGCCAACTCTGGACCATCGAAGCTGTGGACAGAAGCTATGCTCAGAATAGGACGAAATATCGTCCTATTACTGGTCACAATACTCTTGAAGTTCATGCCGCAAGATTGGGTTTATCCTATAATGTATTCTACGGTCGGCGTGTTAGGTTGTTCTGGCTGAATGCTGTAGACAGCGGTCACACTGAGGCCAGCATACTTTTTGCTACAACGCGAGTGGCTTTGATCTTATTCTCCCAATCAGTTAACGATACTGATCATCAGTTAGTCTATTGGAAGCTCAACAAAGGGAAAATAGTAAGGAAAGCCATTACGGCCTTAAGCATGGACAAGAAAGCCATTGGGCAGAAATGGGGTCTTCAAGCTTATACGACACACACACAGTACGCTGTCAACAGACCCATCGTCTTATACGGCGTAGTAGTGTGGTGGCCAATACTCAACGACGATACCCACCGTCATAAATTAAAGAAAATACAGATAAAACCTCCATCTGCATCAGTTTAGCTCTCAGAACTAATCTCATTGATACGCTGGAAATTCTCTTGAACCGTATCCCCTCAGATATTTTTGATAAGCAAACAGCATCCATCAGCGCAGTCCTAGAAGAACAAAACGGTACACCTATGCACTTAGACTACAGTTCACCACGACATTTCCCAAAGAACAACTTCGAAGACCTGAGTCCGGAGAGAGACATTCGGCGGTACTATAACCTTGCGTAAAGCCATAAACTTTTACACAGATGGAAGATGGAGTAGGAAGTGGCGTTTTCTCCGAGTGTCCAAGCCTGAACTAATCCGTTCGTCTTGCAATTACTGCAGCGTTTTCCAAGCGGAAGTAATGGCGAATAGCAAAACCCTGTCCTTGCTAAGGTGGATCGTGATATCCGCCCGCAATATCTGTGTCAGCAAACGAATCTTTGGCATCGTTCTCTCTATACTCCAAAGTAATGAACGACTGTCATGCTTCTCTTAACGAGTTATACGAACAGTTCAACATTCGCCTGTGAAACGAAACTAGAAAACAGCAGAACTCGCTAATCGCGCTAGGTAGAATCTCTCGTAACATGGGTACCCCTAAGATACCTTCAAGTTACAGCTTAATAACCTCTCTACACAAAAAATCAATGCCAGGTGGTTGCCAGGCATCACTTGTTGAACCTCAAAACAAACCTGGCCTCATCTCGATCTAAAAAGATCAAGTAGCCTGATCGCCCTAAAGAGATAGGGCCCTTGCGCAAGGATACTACGCCTATTCTACAACGACTTCTGTAGAAACTGCTAGACGAGGGTGAGGAGGAAAGCACCCAACACCATCTCTGCAACTGACCTGCACTTGCCTCAACTAGAAAAACGGTATAGGCTCCTACTTCTCTGATAACCTAAACGACCTTCGTAAAATACCAGCCAACGCACTAGTCAAATTTGTTGACAAAAATGGCTGGCTGTCATAATCACGGAGAGCCTCTCCTCCAATTTAAAAGACCCACGAGGCTGTGCAATGGGCCTTTTTAGGCCTACAGAAGCGCACTACCTACCTATCTAGTGCTTCTGATAAAACGCTGGCGATGACTGACTCCGATGCTACTTAGGTCAGGTTGTTAAAATAGACGGGCTTTTAAGTGGCTTCTTCTTTGGGAGGAGTGAGCGCACCAATTGCAGAGTAAGTGTACAATAGTTTCTTCCTCCCCGTCGCCTCTGGAGATTTTTCAAAAGTCATTGTAAGAAAGGCATCTAGTGCGTGAGTTCCAATGGCGCCGTGTCAGATTGCATGGCTGAAGAAGACATAACCTCAACCGCAAAAATGGTACACAGATGGGTCGAATTCGAAAGCAAGGTTGGAGCTGGTGTGATAGGACCTAGATGCAGAATACACATTCCTCTCTGCAAGAACACAGCAATGAATTGTTTGCAATCAATGAGGTGGCACATTGCACTAGAGGAAAGCAACCCAAAAACATCAAAGTATATACTCGCAGAGAGCCAAGGCGTTAGTAAGGTGCTAAAGAGCTACACAATTCAACTCTAAGGCTGTCTGGGAATATCGCAAAAATACCAAATCTCCCTGGAAGGGAAATAACAGACTGGGGATGATTTGGGTACCAGAACATGAAAACCATGAAGAACAAGCCAAGGCAGGTCCTCAGATACTCAACCATACGGCCCTCCCTTCAACCATACTTCAACCATACGGAAACTTACCTTCACTTACAAAAAAGGGTTACCAAACAAATGAAACGGATCGCCGTGGCGTACTGGGTAAGTGCGTCGACTCCTACGCAGAGGATGCCAGGTTCGATACCCGAATTTACCACCTTTCATATTTCACGGCTCCACCTCTTTCGAGTCACTGACAATGCTCAAAGAGTATTCCTGTCTAGAAAAACCTTCTCAAATTCGCCGTTCGGAGTCGGCATTAAACTGTAGGTCACTTCCACGCGTGGGAAGAATAATAGCACGCACAACACGAGTGGTTGCTGAGAAGCTAGGCCCAGGTCCACCTTGGTATGTCGCGCCCATATATTATTATTATTATTATTATTAAACAAATGAACTAGTTTTGGAACACCCACGATGTTAGATATTAAGAACTCTAGAATGTTCATGGAACAGATCTACAATCCCGAACACGAGGCAAAGAAGTCCAAGTGTGCTGGTGAATGCAGTAGTAGCAGCAGCCCTACCTAACCTAACCTAACCTAAGATCTAGACCAAGCCAGTACCCATAGAGCGTAAAAAAGATCTGTACGGTCGTAGTACGTAGACCCACCCGGAGTTCTCCACTTCAATTCACATAACCTCGCCCGGGAAGACAGCATTCCTCCTGATCAAAGTTGTCCTCCTCACTTCAATCTGAACCAATTCAAATCAGAAGAAGTCGAACTCTTACCTCAGCGATATACTCCTCGGACTCTCCCCTGTCCTTCATGGTTTCGACAATGCTGTCCAGTTTCTGTGACTTATCCATCAGCCTCTTGTTCTCGATTTTCTCGAAATTCGAACGCGTTATCGTGTTGTACAAGGCCTTAAAGCAAATGTCGAGCAACATCTTGACCACCTGTCAAATGACAAATGTACATACAGCTAAACAAAAGATCACAATCAAACAAACCTGCTTCAGTTTCACATGGAAGAGGTAGAATGCCTTCGCAGGACCAGCTCCTCCACCGCCGGTTTTACGCAGAGTCTTGATTTGTGTAAACTGCTCCTGGAAGAGATTGTAAGCCAAAAGCTTTGCCTCCTTCGCTGGGATCATTGCTTCCTTCTGGATTTCTTCTTGCTCGATGTACTTCTTCATCCTTATCACGCGGAATATTCGCGAGGCCTTCGAGCCAAAACGTTCTGTGATGATGTTTTCAATGCAAGCCATCGCCAGTTCCTCGAAAGCGTGCTCCATCTCTACGACGTACTGACCGCCACCCATCTCGCCTATTCTTCTAATAAATCCCAAGCTGTCGTCCGCTGGAAAGTTGACATTAATCAAGGGTCAGCCGATCTCAGGAATGACTTACCAATGAGCATCACGAACTGATCGAGATATTTCATTAACTCGAGATTGTTGGACTTCTTCTCGATTGCCTGTTTGACCTCAACGAATGTGAAGGGATTTGACGAGTGCTAGAATCGATAGAATCGAATGTGTATAAGAGAAATTGTAGAATGGATGTTTGCTTGCGCTTACCTGCTGCCATGGATCGGTGCGTTCGTACATCTGCTTTAGAATGTACCGAAAGCATTCCGCAGCACTGCTGCCAAGTTTGCGTTCGATAGCCGATACCATGATCGTATCTCGAAAGTCTTGATGGAATCGGGCGAAGTTCACTTGCCAAAAGATGCCTACAAACGAAACGACTATTATCGAACTTCTCTTTGAGATGGTTCGTCTCACCTGCATCATTTGTTTGCACACTCTTGCCACTGTGCATTTGCATGATTGCCGCGAGATCAATGTCTGGAGCAACGAACACATCGTACGGCTCAACATGCAGCTTTGGTATGCCCTCTAACTCATTCTTCTCCACTAACATCGGCAGTTTTACCAGGTAATTGTCTTTCACCATCGTTAGGAAGGTATCACGATATGTTTCCAGTTTGTCCTTGTTGTCTGTACTTGAGAAGCATCTCAGGAGGATGTTTGATGCTGTCTGACTGCCAGATTGGAGGAGCTCTTCTACTAGTGATGCTCCAAGTGTTCCATACTTGGTCTGGGCCAGATGCACATACCTTCAAAGAGAGACGGCTGTAGGTAGGTATGCACAAATCGATTCAGTCTTACCTTGAATATCTTAAAATATACAAAATTGTGTCACGTTTCAAGAAGTATTCAGCGATGCCGGGATTCGTATCGGACGGCTTGAAGCTCACCAATTGGAATTTAATTAAGACAGCCACGGCATTTATGACCTAGAACGAAGATAAGCGAAGTTAAATCTTGAGAACACGAAGTGGTTCGGAATGAATTTACTTCTCTTCGAGTGAGTTTTGTTGACTTGATGATGTTTGACAGACTTCGGCTAATCGCGTCGAACAGACAATCCGAAACCTTTTGAACGGTCACTCCAAAACATTGTTGGATGATAACAGAACACAAATTTCCATAATTTATGGACATTTTGTTAGTTCAACACAGAAGATCAGTTTGGAAAATTGGTAAATAAATAATATTGTTTTCTACCGAGAGATACACGTGAACCGGCTGTCATCTAAGACGTTGTTGACATTTCGTTGAAATGACAGATGGCATATTGTGGCAGCGAATTTAAGCGATAGAAGAGTTCAGCGAAGAGAATGAATTCAAGGAGATTATTTTGAATAGGGCTGCAGCAGGCAGCACATTTTATTTGTGCGTCATAAGGCAAGATTTCACGACTTTATTATATGATTCCTGCCTATATTCGAGGAAAAATTATTGTGTTCGTTATTTCAATACTCTCACACAAAACGTGAATGGAGCATATTGTATTGAGTTAAGAAAAGTTTATTTTTAGTGTCAACTCTGGCTTCCAAAATTCATTGTTTAGCTTTCAGTTTACGTCTTCATGGCATGTAATGGCAAGAAGAAGATGTAAAAGAAAAGGGTGCTGTTAGTGCCATTGAAAGGATCTTTTCGTTTTCCTCTGAAATAAGCTGAAGGTCAAAGTTTGGAAGTAGACGAGTATACTCTTTGAATGACTCAAAAGAAATGGAGTGGTGAATTATGAAAGTTGGTCGTGTTGGAGATGGAATTCAGAAAATTGTGGAGAGCTTAGCGAAGTTCTTTTTCATGGACTTGTCAACAGTCACATAGTATCAGCGAAGAGAACCACCATAAATAGTAATTTTTGATGAAACACAAATTTCCAAGTTCCAGAGTCGAACATAAAATGAATTTTCTCCAAAAATTTTTGAAAACAATGGGCCATCAAACACAGTCAGTTGAAACTAGCCGAACTGTTGAATTTGGGTGCGATGTAAATGTACAATAAAACACGTTTTATTAAGTTTTTGCCACATTTGTCCCACTTTGCGATGTACGTTCTAAGAATTTTCCTCACACTGAGCTGAGTATAGATTCTCAATAAATCACATTATTACTTTTTTGTGTCAAAAGTTGGTTCGTGACTTTACTTTAATACGTGACTTTACTTAATACTTCAAAATTCAAATAGTTTTGGCAGTTGGTTGCCAATATTTGACAACTATGGTTTTACTCACTAAAAGCGTTTGTATATTAAACAACGGATAGATTACAAATTGAGATACGTTAGCCTATGTCGAGACTTAGAACACCAATGCTGATAACTCTGCTTTATCTTCAAGAATTTTTGTCAGCGACATTTATGATTGAGCGGTGGTAGTTGGGGCGCCACCTGTGATTTCGATTCTTCAACGCGTTATAGTCAGTAATTATTACTTACTTACTTATCAGGTACGGCTCTCTAGGCCATGGGATGCAGATGGGGACTACAACCCCGCATGGTCCACTGGCTATTTGTTTCAGTATTCAGACCCATACTGCTATATAATGTCGCAATTTGGTGGACTGCACTGGAAAATAAAATCAACCTCATACCACTCGAACGACACAATCTCCTCCGAAGCTCTAAGCATACTCCTTAATCTGCTACCGATGTAACTAGTTGGTAGGCAGACAGCAGCTAATACGGCACAACTGGAAAGAACTTCAGTATGGACACTCATCGATCCTCAGCAGGTATACTTGGCCAAGTATTTTATCATCCATCTTATGTGGGTACCGGGACACTGTGGCAATCCAGAGAATTGCGAAGCGGACGAACTCGATTCAAACGGTACAAGCTCTGTACTCTTTCGATCCATCCTTGCTGATTATTTTAGTCTGATTATTTTGAGAAGGTAAGTAACTTAGAACTCTCATCGGCGTTATAAAAGGGCATTGCGCCATAGGAACTCAGCTCCTTGGCCTCCCATACAATGACTTCTGCAGAAGCTGCAGAGACGGAGATGAGGAAAAAACCACTGTACACTTGTTATGCAACTGCAGTGGGGAATACATTTTTGATAGCTTGGTTGAACTAAGCGAAGTCATTTTCATCGCTTTATTAAAAGCAGTAACAGATTTGCGGAATAGGTAATGGGACAATGTTGGCCTAAGTGTAGCTGCTGACCTTCCGTACAGCAATCAACCACTTCTACCTAACCTAACATAACCTACTTATAAGCTATCAGGACACTTGGAGGGTCAGAGCCTGAGTTAAAGCTGCCTTCCATCGTTAACGGTCCTGGGCACGCTACCTCCAGCTATCAAGACCAAGCTGTCTTGGCTCCGCAATTACTTGGTCTGTATACCGGAGGTTCGGTCTTCCTCGCCTTCTCGGACCAGGAGGCTAAGATTCGAAAACACTCTTAGATGGAACATTGTTGTCCATGCGCTCGATGTAGCGCAGCCAGTGCAGTCGACGGATCTTTGCCTTCCGGACTACATCCACATCCTGGTACAGGTCGTAGAGTTCGCAGTTATTAGCTGTGTTTTTTTGCAAGTGTATATACGCTTAATTTAGAAGTGCACAAAAAACCAACATCGGCGCTTAATGATTCATCATGCAGCACCGACGACATTTATGACATTTGCTAAGCAGTCAGGGGTGTAGTCGTGGAAGGTGATGGTTGATCTTTGATGGTCACAATCTTTGTTTTGTGACTGTGTAGCGTGACCATCACTTTAAAAGCCAAAACAATTAATAATTATAAAATAATAAAAATGTTCATCAAATGAAAAGAATCGTTTACAAAACCTAAATGGAATGTATAGCAGAGGCACTCTGGGTATACCAAAATTTGCATACCTGTGGATGCCAAAATAATTGAAAATCATCTAATAAATGATGAACACACAGAAAATAATGTTTGGAAGCATTGTTTTTATCCGCGCTTATTTCTTAAGCGGCGATAGATATGATGAGTAACTTAAGCGGATATAGGACTTGTTGTTAGTGTATTTTACATGTAAATTGAAATTTAGGCGTATATAGTGAAGTGGAACCGTTCACGCTTTCGATACTGTATACTTCAAATAAATATATCACACAAATAATGTAAGTACTTTTTTTTTATTTTCCTCTAGAACAAATAATAACTGAACAGAGAATACGACAATAGAACTAGGCTGGTGGTTTAAGACTAACTGCGGTCGGTTGGTGTCATCGCGAACGAACGTCCAGTGGAAAAACGGAGGTACGTGCAGGAATGTGCTTACGGAGCACATGCTTATCTGCTTCCTGAGCGTCATGAGAGATCTTGTTGTTGATGTCTCAGCAAATACTCCCAGTATTTGGGACAGTGAGACTGTACGGGGTATTATATGTCACTATATACGCTCGCAAAAAAACGCAGCTATTATATTCCATATATCCGAAGTAGAATCGATCCTACGTCTGATCTCTACTGTGTTGTCGTTCGGGGAGTTTACGCTTGCCCCGAGGTAGACAAACTCCTTTACTACCTCAAAATGGACACTGAGTTGTCCAGAAACAAATTGCGCGCCATACCGCAAAATGTTTTTGGACACGAAAGTCTGCGCCCCAGGACTCGTTGTTTTCTCAACGGTTTTCATTTTAGAGGAAGCTAGAAAGAGTTTGGGGATATGGTCTAGATCAAGCTTCAGTTTGGAAATAGGTATTAGCAGTGACTTAATTGGAATTAGTTGTGTGTTAAAGTCTCAAGTTAATCAAGATTTGGAAAAGGTTTGGCCAGATGCAATTGAACATAATCAGCATACAAAGTGAACTGAGCAATGCCTACACACGAAATGTAAATCAATGAACGTGCAGAAGAGAATCGGACTTAGTATTGAACCCTGCGGAATACCTTGTTCTAGCTCCAAAAGACAGGAATGGCTTTGACCCATTACATACTACACTTTGTGATCTTACTGAGAGAATACTCCTAACTAATCTAACCGCTCTCTCACTGAAACGAAAGTAATTCTGATGCTTCCAGCACAAACTATGCTTTATGGTATACGTTGTCGAAAGCCTTTGAGGAATCCAACAGACAAAAAATACGAGTTGAATTTTTTGTCACAAAATGTCCTTATATCTTCGAGAACATTAATCATGCCTGGATTTGCTCTGAAACCAGATTGCTTACAATAAGCGAGAGATTATTAATATACAAGTGTTTCGTGATCTGATTCGCTATAGTTTTCTCAAAGACTTTGGATAGAAAGATGGTCTAAAGTCACCTGTAGACGCAGCTTGCGATCTACCAATTTTCCATGACTGGGGAAAGCCCGATGTAATAATAGACCAATTAATCACATACGTGAGATGGGAGACAATTTTTGGCAAAACAATTTTGACGAATCGGATTGGTATTCCGTCTTCGCCAATTGAATTAGATTGAATATCATTTACAGAACGGACGATTTCATCTTCAGAAACAACTACAAAATCATCCAATTTTGGAATTGAGCTTGCATTGGCAACTGAAAAATTAAAATTATAGTTTATTGGACAAGGTTTTTTCCCCCAGAAAGGCATGCTTAAGTTCATCGGCACTAAAGTCACATTTTGATTTGTGGTTATAACTAGACACACCAATTTTTCGAAGGTTGTTGCAGAGTTTCTTCGGAGGGAGAGATGAAGTAAGTTTCGGCCTGAAGAAGTTCTGCTTTCTATTGCTGTAGCGTTATTACAGTTTGTTTCTTAGCTTTGTATGTTGGCCTATATCTTCTTTTGATGGCATTGACCACTTTAACCGTTTACCAAGGGCATGCTTGAATTTGGATGCTGACAGATTTTGTGGGTAGACACTGATTAAATAATTGTATCAGTATTTGCTGGAAAGCATCGAATTTGTCATTGGGGTCAGTCTTATTGCGGAATTTGCAGCCAAGGGGCAGAAATAGTGACACTTTAGAGGTAACTAAATCAATAGGTGAATGTTTTGATGTATGCATATACTCATATACCGTTGTTTCGTTTTATTTATAATTTTTCAATAACAATGCTATTGAATTCAACTCTGAAGTATAAAAACACTAGCCGTTTTTTCATTTTGCACGTAAAGCTCATATAACAACCTACTGCCTAGAACTGCCTGTAATATCGGCAGTGAAAAGTGGATGGAGATAAAAATTCGAGTTCGAATTTGTTGAATATATTTCGACAGCGATTCGAACATATAAATTGTTTGCTTCATATATTTTGACAGATAAAAATCAAAGCCACTGCGAATCGTTTTTTGGCATCTTACTTCACTTCACTATGGATAGCGATGAAAAAAACACGGCTACTGACTACAGCGCGTTGAAGAACCGAAACCCCAACTACCACTACTAAATCATAAGTTGCTTTTTTTTGCAAACGTATATACGCTTAATTTTCAATTTGCATGTAAAATACACTAACAACAAGTCCTATATCCGCTTAAGTTACTCATCATATCTATCGCCGCTTAAGAAATAAGCGCGTGTGTGTTCATTCCTGAATTCATTCATTCATTGTTTAGGTTGCTGTATGTGGCTTACATCTGCAGGTTTGGTTGATGTATTAGACCTTTTTAATTTTTTTTTGCATCCATAAATATGCATATATAATATACCCAGAGTGTCTCTGCTGTACATTCCGTTTAGGTCTCGTCATCGATTCTTTTCATTCGATGAACATTTTTTTTATTTTATAATTATTAAGTGTTTTTGCTTTTCAATTGATGGTCACGCTACACAGTCACAAAACGAAGGTTGTGACCATCAAAGATCAACCATCACCTTCCAAGACTGCACCCCTGACTGCGTAGGAAATGTCATAAATGTCGTCGGTGCTGCCAAGATTTTATGATGAATCATTAAGTGCCGATGATCGTTTTTTTTGTGCACTTATAAATTAAGCGCAGTACAATAAAAGTAAGGTCACGAACCAACTTTTGACACAAAAAAGTATTAATAAGTTTAAATTGAGTAAAGAGCGTTTTATTGAGTATCATAACTGTGCATAGATTCCCATTAAGACACGCCTATCAATTTTCTCATTATTGAAATGTGGGCAGCAAAAAAACATTCACCTGCGCCTAGATGTGCTTGAGTTCGACATTTACCATCTCTGTTCACATAAATTCCACGAAGATCGCTACGAATGTCTATTCGCCGCAAGATGGCTATTTGATCAAAATAACATTGGACCCTTTGGTGTGATAAAGATCTTCTTGGACGTTGTAGATGAGGAAACGTGGTATCCGTTAAAAAATCGAAATTACTTATTCCTTGATAACCTATAAAAAAAGCTGAGGAGTTTGTTCAAAGACGCGGCAGGCTGCCGCTAAAGTCACTCAACAAATGCTTGTAGTGACTTAAGATTCCGGTTTCACGATTTCGTGAATCTCATACTACGTTCAATAAGCCCACTTAATATCAGAAGTATATACATTCTGATGTACAGTGGATTCCGCTTTATTGGGACAAATAAAAAATAACGAAAACTCACTTCGGTTTTTCTACGTTCTTTTCTCACGTCGTACTATTGGGACAGACGCCTAATTGGGACAAAATGTGCTAGCCCGAGGTGGCCCAAAGCATTTATTTACCTCTGCCCTACGTCTAACCTATCTTTACCCTTAAAAATGATATATGTACACCCGTTACGCACATGCACATATGTATATGAATCCCTCATCTACTTCGTTTCTCGTCTGGCCCTAATCATACCAAGTCAAAAGTCGCATGTAAAATCTAATTATCTCCGAATTTTATTCTCACGCATGTGCGTAGGAGCATATTTCCCAAGATTACGGACCAGTTACATACGCACGCCGCTTTAAAAGTAAAAAAAATGTCTTCAACCAGATACTCGTTTAAAGTAAACGTGTAACGATTACTTTACTGCAAACCTGATTGGAGTCTCAAAACGTGGAACGCTCTTAACCACATCGGCAGTGCAACCACGTTTGTCATACAATTAGGCGCTCATCTAATACTGATATTACACTAACTTAAGTCCAAGCAATGCTCAGTTATTTGATCGGAAAGTATGCAGAGTAAACGTGCGCACGGACAGACCTAGGAACGGCAAGCCACGTGCATACGTTTACTCACAGAAATACAATAGAATGTACGAGTCTTACGGGGTTAAAACACAATATTTTCTTCTGCTGATTTAACACGGTAATCGACACGTCATTAATCTATCTGCGTGATCACGGTGAACAAATTGGAAAACATTGCCACCACAAATGCGCAGAATACTCAGTTATAACAAACATTCAATAAAATACAATCTCAATTTAAAACAAACCAAAAGAATATAGACTAAACCTTCAAACAGTCAAACAACAAGACGATACAGAGACCAGCCCCGTCGAAGAGTCCACAGCGAAATGAATCGATCGGCCGGCACTGGGACCGATTATAAAGCCCTGACACGTCCGAAAAATTCTTATATACTTACTGCGGCGTAGGTTATCTCTTGTCTCACAAATATCACTGAATTCAATTTCCGTCTCTGCTTCTGGGTAAGAATGGCATGGAATCGTTGAAAGCATTTTGCTGGGTTAGAGCCGAGCATAGACTTATGTACACACTCGCATACTGTCATTAAAAAAGATCTTTGTCTGCAAAGTGGGTTGAGAAGGAAGGGGGAGAATAAATTAAATCCCTATCTACGTGTGGTATACACCTGCTTTTCGGGCCATAAATTAAGAAAAAGGTTCTTCTTTGGAAGTGAACAACCGAAAGAGATACATTTTTACCTGCAGTTGAGAGTGACGAACAGTGGAGTCACGAAATAATGGACAGTGGAGTTATTTCTTTTGTTTGGCCGATATTGCCGGTGAGGGAGAGGAAGAGATAAGACAACCATGAACGCTATTGGGAAGTAAATTACGCCTGACCCGACAACCTTGCTTTTCCCCCCATTTTTAATTGCTTCCACTAAGCACTGTAATTTGTTCCGATACATTTAGTGGCTAGTTCTAAGAAAGTGATTTGTTGCCTATTCGGTTGTGTGTCATATTTCCTTGCAACCACGCAGAGATTCTGCAAGTAGTTGTGTGTCTCTAATCACAATGACACTGCTACTTCAGACACCTTTTTGCGATTATGACGGTTCATTTTAATTTTTTTCTGTTTGCCGTAATTATTGGTTGACAAGTGGACAGTCTATCAAAATGGAAGCACATTGTTCTCAATGTTAATGAACAAACTATGCGATTTTTTTCGGAAGCTAATTGGAGATGTTGAATATGAAAGCGAATGTTTATAAACAAGACTTCCGTGTTTGGTCGGATGAACAACCTGAGTTGGCGTGAACAACCAACAACGTGTCTTTACATCCAATACGTTATACTTGAGGTGATGGGTTTGAAGTAGGAAAAATGGGAGCACACTCAGTCGGTTGTGGAATATTCTCCATAAAGACAAAGTATGTTGAACAGGACAATATTCAGCCTGACATCATGAACGTGTTTCTCTCATTATACTTTCTTGAATTATAACGCACATCAACACAATAGTTATGACGACGTACCGTACATTTTGGAAAAAAAGCAAAGATCATCCAAATTTCTAAGAAAACACATCCGCCTGAGTATCGATTATCGACCAATTGCTAAACTGCTTTTCTTTTTCGAAAGTGTCAACAAGGACCACAGTGAGGGACACAGTACATGCATTTTCTTCACTTCTCGAAAGTATTTTACATTTAGTACAGCGTTAAAACGTCAATACTGTCACATCACTGGCAACTTCACCTTTCAACTTCTATAATAATAATAATATAATATGGGTGGCGCGACAGTCCGAGGTGGACCTGGGCCTAGCTTCTTCTCTCTTCAACTTCTATACTCCGCTAAAATTGTTTCGTAACTTAGTAACCGTGTTGCAGCTGTTTCATATAATTCAACACTGCCGTAAATTTTCGATTTCCACAGTGGTGTGCATCAAGGTTCCATTTTCAGTCCGTTATTATTGCCAATGTTCAATAATGATCATCCAAAAGCGTTGTCCACAGTTGAAACTCAAATCTAGTAAGTTCTTCTTTTTATATGGTTGAAAATTTCCAGCCAAGCATTTTAGTATAAAGATTGACTAAGAACTATGCGGCTCCGCATATTTTGCGGCAACAGAGCGGCCATATTGGCACTGAGGGTCAAGGAGGCAGGCGTTTGTTCTTAGCGTGTAAATGCGTTCATTCTATCAGCAGGGACAGTACCACAAAATAATGAAGAGCTTCCAGCCAACCCTGGCTGTGATTGGCTCCTAGCAAACTAAAGGAAATCGTGCAAGCACAATGACCCAGGCTCACGTCAAAGGGTTTACAGGGAGTGTTTTTCGAAATGCTGACGACCATCCGAGGAATTGTATATATGAGAAAGATCCTGCTTGTCGGAGTGGTAAGCTTAATCCCTTTTGAATGCACAGAATTAAATTTTCTAGTTTTTACTACTGATAAGTGGCAAGTGAACACATCGACGACCAGAACGAGAAGGCAAGGCCCAATCGGCAAAATGTGGAAAAAAAATGCTAAGGAACTTAAATGCCCTCTTACGATCGGTCCCTTGCATTCTTGCATTCGACCCATGAAGTTAATAAAATTTATTTTGATTGACAATTTGAATTTTTACCAAACGGCCGGTTGAATCGTAGACTCCTACACGCCTTTTCCACCGCACCAGACGGGACGGGAACTCTAGCCACCTAGGCGACAGGCTCCCGAACAATTTTAGACGAAGCAGCCTGTATCGTTGCGTTTATGCACCCTATTGACATTATCGCCAACGAGATGCAAAAAGTCGCCCTAAGGCGAACGGCAAATCTAGCGGAGACTAGCGCAAGATGCCTGAAGAAAGAAGAAAGGACAACATCTATGTCACTGTGGCAAGCCCGGAGGAATACCATAACCAAAGACAGATGAGGCCACAAACTGCTCCCCGCCATACTAGCCTGGACATCAAGTGCTCACGAGAACTACCATCTCAGTTCATATCGGGCCATTGAGGTTATGAGAAATATCTAAACAGATTTGATCAAAACAGTTCACCCTTCTGTCTAGAATGTGGGGAGAAGTTATAGACGCAGGCAATATCCCATTGCAGGCGCTTTGGAGTGGGAAGTCCAAGTCTATCAACTGCCCGGCTCCTAGTCAGCCATATGCCAGAAGCAGTTGATGAAAATTATCTGAATGATTTTTTTATCTGTATTGAAGTTAGTGTAAGTAAGTAAATAAGAACGCTATAAGCAAGTCTAGTTACCTCATGCCGTAGCTGTTGATTATTGTTGGCGTTTAAAGCTTAACTTGAGCTCATTTACGGC
Organism: Eristalis intricaria; assembly: GCA_964034865.1. Taxonomy (NCBI): domain Eukaryota; kingdom Metazoa; phylum Arthropoda; class Insecta; order Diptera; family Syrphidae; genus Eristalis; species Eristalis intricaria. Next base: position 134,967,326 of record OZ035873.1, read on the forward strand.
TATGGAACTGGTGGCCTTCAGGCTTTTGAAAATGGATGTCTTCATAGTATTCCAAAGCTAGCGTTATTTCTCAAAATTTGATGAACCATGAATCGGTTTTTCCTGAAATAATTTCGCCCATTTCCGCTATTTATCTCATTGACTATGGTGTTTTGGAGTTTTTGGAGTTTATTCAGATGGTCGTTGAATGTGTTGCCGACTAGAATACTGTACCTCGACTTGGATTCGAATAAGACACAATAAACCTGCTTTGATATAAGAGCGAATTTTATTTATGTGTATATATGAGTCGCCGTGGCGTAGTGGTTTAGTGCGTCGGCTTCTACGCAGAGAACTATCATAATTCACGGCTTCCACCTCTTTCGAGTCACCGACACTGCTCAAAGAGTATTCCTGTCTGGAAAAAAGCTTCTCAACTTTGCCGTTCGGAGTCGGCATAAAACTGTAGGTCCCTTCCACTCGTGAAAGAACAATAGCACGTACAACACGAGTGGTTTCTGAGAAGCTAGGCTTAGGTCCCAGGTAATATAAACTTGAAGCATTCGCCAACATGCATTCACTGTAATGCAAGTCCATACGGTAGTGCACTTTGACATATGTTCATACGGTATAATGCCGACAAGTGACGCAGTCCACGAATGTGCATCATCTTTGTTTTTGGCTTAGAACGTGACCATTATTCAGACACTATTCTTCGCCTTTGTCGAACTCGATTTGCGTTGCTCGCATTACCGAATCAAGGAACTTGTGTCTAACGGCTATAGATACAGACTTTCAAGTAATCATTTTGACACAGTACAACAATTCAAAATTACAACATTGGTCTTTGAAAAATAACACTCATATGTGGTTTGCCTTTTTTTGATGCAGTTCTTTTCATTCACATTTTTTCCAAACATTTATCACAAGACAATGGTGTTAAGACACACATTAACTAACCAGAATTTGTACTATAACCATTTTGTAAAAACAATTACTTGACAGAGAAATTTTGTTGTGTGTTTTCATTTTGATTCTTGTAACTTGGTGGATTAATATTACAGTGTCTTGTACTAAATGTTTGCAAAAAATGTCAAAAAAAATAACTGCATCAAACAAGTAATCAATATGTCATAGGATTTTTTACTATGTCAAACCAATTACAGTAAATATACAGTTAAGACGCGGAAAAGTTAAGTATACGGAAAAGTTAAGTAGGTTCCAATCTCCATTGGTGACTCAAGAAAGTTAAGTTCTGTCTTAACTTTTTCGAGTCATTTTGGTTTTTAGCTTATTTTTGAAACAGAAATGCAAGCGGCATTTACCGTTATTTCTTTCAATACGTGTGTATACATAATTACACATATTCGTTCACTGCTGCTGGGATCGGTTGCCAGGGCAACGGTTGAATTTTTATTGTTTTGCTTCAGTTCTGTTGGATGTGACTACAACAATGTTAGGACGACTCAAGCAAAAACGATTATCAATCGCCGAAAAATGCAACATTTAAAAAAAAATAGAAAAAGGCATATTGGCTAATCGATTGGCCGTAGATTTTCACGTTGCGGAAGTTGCATTTTCAAAAAAAAAAAAAACAAGAAATGAAGAAGAAAACTTTACATAATCCAGAAAACGTGGTTATGGAGAAGCAAACTGTCCGATAAGTGGTTCTATTTTGAAAGCTAAGGCTAAGGAACTTTTTGCACAACTCTATCCAAATAATAATCAAGATGGTTTTATGGCAAGTCAAGGCTGGTTTGTCAATTCCAAGCGCCGGTAAAGAATACGCTATCTTAAGGTGTGTGTTGAAATTGTATCCAGCAAACATCAACAATTACCAAATGCATGTTGTGTATGCTACATAATACATATGTATGTAATAATAGTCATTGGATGAAACATGTTGTTGCAGCTATGTTGGCTGCAACCACACCTTTTGAATTAAAACGAACGAGTATCCGTTGCGTTACAAAATCTTTATTGAAAATTCATACAGATTAGATAATTCAAATAATTACATTCAATAAGTTTACTTACTTGGTGTTACAATTTATTTAAGGGTACTAAATTTATTCGGCCATCTCAACGTGTCGACGCCGGTATGAGATTTAATCTATATATGTACATTTATTTGACAGAAGGGTTTTCTGTCGCCTACCTTTCTGATAATAGCGCCACCTCAGAGTGGATAGGGTAAACTACTTAACTAAGGGCGCGTTCACCGCAACACTCCCCCCGGGTAGTTTCCCCGTCTCCAATGCTTTGACCGACATCAAGGACCGCAATCTTAACCGTGGGCTTTTCAAAGATACCACCCCGTGTTTGGACGTGCGCGCTGCGGATCTGTCCATCGTCAGATTGGCGGACCTTAACTATCCGCCCCTTCGGCCAGCAGTTCCGGGGGTTATTGGGGTCGACTATTAGGACGACGTCACCCACCTGAAGAGGCTTCGCTGGCAGAAACCATTTTCCTCTTCGCGTAAGCGTGGGCAGATATTCATTTACCCAGCGCTTCCAGAAGTGGCCCGCAAATTGTTGTGAAACAAGCCAATTTTTTCTTACCATTCTCCCATCACCATTAAATTCTGCTGCAGGCTTAAGACCGCTCGAGGTCCCCACTAGAAAGTGATTCGGCGTAAGAGCTTCCTCATTCTCATTCTCTATTGGTATGTATGTCAAAGGACGCGAATTGACAATATTTTCAGCCTCCATCAGCATACTGCGCGGCAACTCATCATTTGGATTTCGCATCAGCGACGTTCACGTGTAAATTACTTCTTTGATAGAACGAACTAAGCGCTCCCAGCAACCTCCCATGTGTGGTGACCCTGGCGGTATAAATTTCCAGCTAGTGTTAGTATCCGTAAAGGTGTCCATCAATTTTTTTGTGTCCACCAGTTGCCAAGCTTCTCGCAGCTCACGGTCAGCGCCACGGAAGTTGGTCCCATTGTCGCTGTAGAACTCGATGGGTGTTCCACGTCTAGCCATGAAACCACGTATGCACAGGATGCAAGAGTCCGCGGACAGTGTGTGGGCAATCTCCAGATGGACGGCTCTAATGGTGAGGCACGTAAAGAGTACGCCCCATCGCTTTTCCGTTCGCCGACCAACGCTAACTGTTATTGGACCGAAATAGTCTATTCCGACGTAAGAGAACGGCCGGCAGAACGTAGCCAGTCTGGCTGCGGGAAGTGGTGCCATTATGGGCGGTTGTGGTTGGGCCTTCTTGTTCTTACACACCTGACACATCCTCTACACTGCTTTCAGAGCTGCTCGAAGATTGGGTACCCAATATTTTTGCCGAATTTCGTTCACAACTGTCTCATCGTTGCGATGCTTATACTGCCGGTGGACACAGTTGATTATATGTGCGGTGATCGGATGTATCCGAGGCATGATGATCGGCTGTCGTAACCCTTGGGCTGCTCCCTTAGAGAGGTGAATCCTTCCATTTGCTCTAACGATGTGATGTTTATCCAGGAATGGGCATAGGTTATAGATCTTGGTCCCCTTATCGACATAGCGATTTTTCTCCAGGTCAGCAATTTCATCAAAAAAGGCTTCACGTTGCGCGTCTTTTACTAAAGCTGTCTCTGCTTCCCTGAGTTCAGTGCTGGCTAGGGATCCATGGTGCCTTTGCTGCTTCTCTGACCGGAGATTGTGCAGAAGTTTTGTCCAGCTGGAGACCATATAAATGGTTTTGACATTAATAACAATATAATATGGGTGGCGCGACAGTCCGAGGTGGACCTGGACCTAGCTTCTCAGAAACCACTCGTGTTGTGCGTGCTATTGTTCTTTGACGAGGAGAACGGACCTACAGTTTAATGCCGACTTCGAACGGCGAATTTGAGAAGGGTTTTCTAGACAGGAATACTCTTTGAGCATTGTCAGTGACTCGAAAGAGGTGGAGCCGTGAATTATGAAAGTTGGTAAATTCGGGTATCGAACCTGGCACCCTCTGCGTAGGAGTCGACGCACTTACCCACTACGCCACGGCGACCACCAGGTTTTGACATTACAAAATAAATAAAATATATGTAAATATATAGATATATTTATATATAGTTAAGCACCCGAAAAACAAACTGCTTAACATTTAACTGTGCGTGACATTCAGCATACCATCGGCAAAAAGGAAATGGGATGTTGTTTTTGAAAACAAAGATGTAGGTCATTGGTAAGTAGAATTAACAGAATTGGTCCAAGCTTCGAACATTGTGGCACTCCAAATTGAACCCTCAGTGATTGTTCTGCAGATAATCCTTACTCGAAAAGCTCGCAATGACTGACAAGAGATCATCATTAATGATCACATTCACAACAAAAGATGTGCGGGTACTAGAGATGCAACTGGCAAGGGATGTAGGGTAAACTACCCAGCAGCGCGCTCCCTAAAGGAACGTTTTGACTTCGTTCCTCACTAAAAATGAATTACTTTGATATATGAAAACAATTTTATCATACAAGGAAAGCTTGATGTATTACTGTTTGATATAAATAATAGCATTGTAACTCAAAATTTAATAAATTTAAATAAAGTAGAAAATGAGGCATGAGCCTGTACCCAGCCACCCTGTTCCTAATTCGCGCACTTAGCGTTTCAGTAACGAGCCCCCCATATAAATCATAGCATAGAAATGAAATCATCGTTATCTTATAGTAAATTTATTTAAAAAGTAAAACATTTCATCAAAAATTAACAAAAGCACCCAAAAAATAAAAAACTAACAAAATTAAATGGCGTTGTATCTTTATTTTGCGTCCATTCTTTTCTTGTTGATACATTAATGGGTTTTGAAAAAATAACCAACGGATAAAATGAAAAAATCTTAGCTCCAAAACATAATTTTATTTGAAATGTTAATTACGGGAGCGGAACGTACACGTAAAACGAAATTAAACACGAAACATTTAAAAAACCAAATTTATTTCTGTATTTAAATACCGACTTCGTCGGTGGTCTACAAATAACTGCCTTAGCATCTATACACTGTAGATAAAACAACAATATATAATAGTTAACAATAGGCTTGACAAAAACAAACAGGTGGAGATAAGGAAGTGAATAGGACGCTACTCAATTTAAACGTAAACAAATATGGGGAATGAGGGACTAGACAAAGCCAAGTGCATAGATGCAATGTTGCTTCAATGGAAGTTGTAGTGACATGTTGCGACACGTAACTCGTGGCGTAGTGGGTAAGTGCGTCGACTCCTACGCAGAGAGTGCCAGGTTCGATGCCCGAATTTACCACCTTTCATATTTCACGGCTCCACCTCTTTCGAGTCACTGACAATGCTCAAAGAGTATTTCCTGTCTAGAAAAAGCTTCTCAACTTGGCCGTTCGGAGATGGCATTAAACTGTAGGTCCCTTCCACGCGTGAGAGAACAATAGCACGCACAACACGAGTGGTTGTTGCGAAGCTAGGCCCGGGCTGTAACGCCACCCATATTACTATTCTTATTATTGTTCTTTATGATTCTGTATGAAACAGCATCAAAGAGGACAATTAAAATTCGGGAAAAATAAAGGTTTTCATAAGTTTCTTTTTTTTATTTGGGTTGGTGAAAATCTTCAACAAGACACTATGTGACCCGTGTCCACATAGAAGTGTTAGATTTTTACTGACTAAAAACGCCCTTTCCTTTTGGTTTTTCTTTACTACAACTAAGTTTCCTTATCTAGTAGCTTACATTTAAGGATGTTTTCGCGTGTTGCAAGTAGATCTTCGGTAAAACCACCTGCCATAACCATCGTTAGGATGGTTTTTACCATGAAGTCTGATTCTTAGCTTTTGAGCCGAGTTTGTTATTTCTTCGTCGATGGTAGTTATCCCTAGGTTCCCTTGTATATCATAATTCCTGAGACACCAGGAAGCTTTCACAATATCCCATATAATTTTATTTCGAAAGGACTGAATAAATCCTCTGGTATTTGTTTTGGTGCAACCCTATAGTTGTATGCCGTAGGTCCATATAAGCTTCAGTACTTGCTTTTATAATAGCAGTTTGTTATACATGCTAAACTTGAAGTGCCTTCCAAGTAGCCAGTACATTTCTCTATACCGGTGTTCGATCTCATCCCCTTTTTCACGTGGGCCTTCCAATTGAGTTTCACATCGAGAGTCATACCAAGATATTTTGCTTCATTAGCGTACGGTATTTGTACAGAATTAATGAAAACTGGTAGATTTTAAATATTTAAGTAGGTAAAATTTATATGCGTTGATTTGGTCTCATTGGGAGCAATGCGCCAGCGTTTTGCCCATTCGTTTATTTTGTCCAGATCTCGTTGCAGTTTTTCTGTTGAGGACTCAACTGAACTTCCCTTTGCCAGGATCGCTGTGTCATCCGCAAATGTAGCCACAAGTGTACCCTCAGTTTGAGGTATGTCTCTAGTGTACAACAGGTACAATGTGGGTCCAAGGACACACCCTTGGGGAACTCTTGCTCGGATCTCTTAAAAATAGAAGTATTCAGTTCCGTGTTTAACTCTAAATACTCTATCCTATTATCGAGATAGGATTCTAGTAACTTATTATATATATATATATATATATATTATAATATTTTAGGCCTTCATGCCAGACTTTGTTGTAGGCCTGGGAAACGTCAAGTAGGGCGGTGTAGCAGATCTTTTTCTCCTCTAATGCTCCTTCAATTTCATTCGTTATTCTGTATACCTGGTCATTTATCGAGTATTTCGCTCGAAACCAGAACTCATGGTCAGGTATTACATGCATTTTTTCAATAAACTTTTGAATGCGTTTTAATAAGAGTTTTTAAAAAATTTTGGATATTTTTGGTAAAAGCGATATGGGTCTGTACGACTTTTTGTTGCTTAACGGTTTGCCCGGCTTTGAAACCATAATCACTTCTGCAGCCTTCCATGAGTCTGGAACATATAATAGCCTAAAATAAGCGTTAATTAAGTAGAGGAGTTTAATTAGCGCCATTTCGGCAAGTTCTTGAGGATTTGTCCGGTAATTAGATCAAAGCCAGGAGCCTTGTTGTATTTTAGATTTTTGATTGCCTGGGAGAGTTGGCTTAGCGATACTCTCTCTATACTTGAGCTGTCAGATATAAAAGTTACACTTGGATCATCTTCTAACATTTGTCCATCAAAGGGTTGGAATGTTTACACCAAATGGTCGGCAAAGAGATCCGGCTTTTCTTTATCACTTTTTGCCCACTCATCATTGTTTTTCTTGATTGGCGCAGCCTGCATTTGGGGCTTCTTGGTATTTTTACTGCTTTCCAAAGTTAGTAGTTTGTACATTTTTAATATATCATAAGTCGATATCTCGTGGTTTTTAAAAACTTGCAAAGCTGTTTTTAGTTGTTTGCACAGGCGATTTAGGTATGTTTTATGATGTGGGGCGCGAGACTGCTGCCATTTCTTGCGCGCTTTTCTTTTTTCGAGGATAAGTTCTATTATTTCTGGCGTAAGATTTGTTTTATTGAATTTGTATATTTTTTTACTGCGAGGAGTATTTTTCCAGGCTGATTTCTGATAGCTTCTATTAAACTCTTCGAGTTCAAGTTCTGCCTGTAAGGTTGTTTTCAAAGACCCATTTAGACTAATATTTTGCTCATAGTCATGTCTAAAACTGTCCCAGTCAGTTTTGTTATTTGTTAATCTCGGCTTCCACTTTCCGTAATTTATTGCTTATGGTCAAGATTACAGGTGAGTGATCGGAAGAGAGGTCAAAGCTTTCTTCTACTTTCACGATGTTTTAGGTATCCTTTAATAATAAAAAAGTCTACTAAGTCGGGTCCTTTAGCTGTTTCGGCGGGCCAATATGTCGGTTTTCCTGATGAGTGGAAGTCGACTCCGAGCTCCACACCGACTTTGTACAACAGTCTGCCATTCGTTGAATTTTTATGCGAGCCCCAAAAGGTGTGTTTGGCGTTAAAATCACCACCAACGATTCCCGTTCTAAATTTCCCAAAAAGAACTACAAGGTCATCCCTTGTGGGCACGCATCGCGGGGGAAAGTATACAGACGCTATGGTCAGATATGATGTCTTGTATTTTAGTTTAACTGACCCTGATTGTATTGCGTCAATTTCTGTTATTGTATTCATGAAGTGCTCTATATTGTCTCTAATAAATAAGAAGGATCCCCCTCTGGCTCTTCCGGAGGGATGATAAGCGTGGTACGCACAAAAGCCTCTTATTTTAATTTGGGACTCATTCATCAGGTGGGTTTAAGATATCAAGCACACTTCAACGTTAATGTTGAGCAATAATATCTCCAGTTCATTGCTTTTATTTTTTATTTCATTGGCGGTTTTCATAAGTACACATCAACAGTTTGCGTGTCCCTTCCCGGGTTTTTATAAATATCTTGTTGAGAATAACGGGTGTTGCCAATGAAGATGGTTTGAACCAATAGATGGCGCATTGAATGAAACAATTTTCTAACATTCTTTCTTGTCACTAATTTAATTTTTTTTAAGAAAAAGTAGCAGGCCTGATATTAAATTTTCCTTTTAAAAAATAAAACCAAATGAATAATTGAACAACCTCAATACTCAACGTAAGATACGAAACTTACAACGAGATTTGAACTCTATAATTTGTTTTATATTTTAGCAATTAAATATTGGAAGGAGGCTCGAATTAGGGTAGTTTATACTTTTTCATATCGACATTTCTGTTGAGGTGTTAGAAAATTAGACTCGGACCTATTTTTGTTTGGAACTTCAAGCTCGAGAGATCACTCAGACACTTTTTCCAAGTTCCTACAATGATAAAGCCAGTAAACTCCATCAGTGGTGCAAAGAGTTCGCAGCAACGGTAGTTAATGTGCTCAATTAATTATCGAAATAATAATCATGTGAAAATTCGAGTTGTCAATGACTACCATAGTAGAGGCTAGAGATGAAAAGCAATAAGAGGAAACTCATCTTACCTCACTTCCTCTGTCATTCTCCCAGCTTATGTTTGAGAGAAACAGAGTTCGGAATGAACACCTCTTTCACTACCTCCAAGACATAGCAGAAAATCGTTTCCTCTGTCTGTACAGATTTATTGGAATTTCTGGATGGCTCGACAGCGCTCAACAATGTTGCACAACAAACTAGAACAATTCCTTAAGTCTGCTTAAGTGCAAAGCGGCTTTCGGTCATCTACTCGCTAACCGAATCAAACCCAATGTTTGAGCCTGAAGTGAATTTTTTAAACATCTCTCGAATGGTAGCAGCAATTCTGGGATTAGCACATACATCCTACTTACATCCGTTTAAAATATAATCCTTCCACAAAATGCAAATATTTCTCGGAAATACGGCAGCACAAGTCGATTCGTTGCATAAGCGAAATACCAGCGTCTCAACTTTAGAATGTGTCTACCGCAAATCCAAGCCAACCAATGCTTCTAGTCACACACAGAGAGATCGTTGTTAATTCAATAAATTACCACAAGACCATGACAACTTGACTAAACATTGCACAAGAAGTGCTTCAACAGGTCCCCGCCATATAGCAACTCTTAGTCTATGACTTTGATCTTTGTGGATACGATAGCCACCATCTACGCGGGCACCGCAAAGAATCAAGATACAAAGAGAAACATTTGGCGCTTGCCAGTGCTGAGATGCAAAAGGCGGAATTTGTGTCAAGACAGCAACGTAACCGAAGGAAAAGTCGCATTACTTCATGTGTTTTGAAGCCGTTCCGCGTGTGGTTTTCCTTGCTTGTTGCACAAGCTCTAGGAATAGATGCGAGTGGGGGCCACACACTGGCACTGGTTGAGTCGCAGTCGTTCGATGTGCGTACTAGTGGATTCAATTTTTCATAAAAGTGCAGCGCATTAAATTTGGTAGTGTAAATGTTGAGACTAGGTGCAACTGTAAATTCTAGAACAAGGTTGACGACGGGGAGTCTGTGTTCAGAGAAATTGGATCCTAGCTTGAAAGTGAAATAAAAGTCCGATTTGGAAAGGAACCAATCGAATGTTATCATTTTTTACAATTGCGCTTGTTGAGGAGTAAAGTAAAATTGAGCCATAAATGCAAGCTCACTCAAACACTGCACGGTCGGCGAGAAAGATCTGTCATATGACACTGTAACCAGACAGGAACTCCCATGTCTGAATTCCTTGCGAGGGGTGCGAAGGGCTCCCCTTGGCATAGGTAAGGCTAGGGTCACATCTCTCAACAAAAAAAGGAAAAGTTGACCACTTTACAACAGAGCAGGGATGCATGGCCGTCCAAAGAGAGACCAGGTGAGGAAAACTGACAGATATGAGATCTCGCAGCAAGATCACGTAGTTGATGCTTTAGATGTGGGAGAAAGAGCAACTGTGACGTCCTTATTTTGTAGATGGCATTCTTGCTGAAACCAAATGCCGGTTTTTAGAAATACACTTTCCTTGACGCTATTCTCTGCTTAATGCTTGAAACGCAATACTGCGTTGCTAATTCTTAAAACACAATTTATACTACGTTGCTGCTGTCGTCGTCGCCCGTAATTCAATGGCCATTAAAAAATTAAAGGATCGTAATAAAATGTCAAACGTAAGACGAACGCAGGTCATTATCAAATACAAACACAAATTAAACGACAAAAGTCATTTGAAATATCACAAGAGAAAACTGTTCAGAACAGTCAGAGCTCAGAATCAGCTGTTAGAGTTACAAATTGAATGCAGTACTTTAACTCATTTCCGTAACACGAAGTCGGTTTAATGCATCATAGCTATTCACAAAATGATGCATCGTGCTATAGAAGTTGAGGTTGCTATTTAAATGATGTGCTATTTCACATAATGGCATGAATGTAGCTTCAAAATAAAGCCACAATTGATTTTATATTTTTCACCTCTGTTGTACTATTTAAATAGCTTTTCCTATCGTTCTTATCTGGTCACTCGGAATTGTTAGACGAGTACGCGAACGGGCCTAGCGAAATTTTTGTACCACGAATAACGGGCACTCGTTATAATTTCATTTGGAATCTATGCCATTCCCGTTGTTGTCGCTGCCAAGGCTGTACCAGGTTCATTGGAGTTGATTGGGAGAATCCCAACCTTCTTTTTACGATTGACTACAAATTCTCAATCAATTTTGTTCGGTGAGCCATTCCTTCACTATTTTGGACTTAGGATGTCCCTCTAGAATGGACGCCCTTACATAACGGACAATCACGACGGTTCTGCGGCTGTCCGCTATAGAGAAGTTTCATTGTACCTGCAATGTTACGTATGCAACCAAGGGCTGTGCAGTTACATTCCCCGCTAATTAAATGAATACTTTATTGAGAAATTTGTTCGACCAATTCAAATATGACTAACTGACAAAATAAAAATTTAAATAATTCCTCTCCGAATCCTATGACACATGCCTACGCACATTTTTTAATGACTTATCTAACCTCTGTTGTGAAGTTGAAAACTCATAGCTGATGGAGCAGCAGGTCAGATTTCCCAGAATTACGGTTGAACATCTTAGGGTAGCGTTCTTATGTATGCTGAATAGATTTAATGATCACCTAGGCAAAGGCAGAAACTGACAGTTTTTTCTTCGGCTTGTAGTCGGCAAACAGTTAGGATCTGATCTTCAAACTTGTGGAACAACTTGTCAGACCATTCGGACCCGAAAACATTATGATTACTGATTCTCTGAAATTCGGCATCGGTTATTCGGCGGTATATTCGTAGTAAGGGAATGAAGAAGAAGACAACAAGCTAATTTTATGAGCTGTTCAAAGGTGTGTCTCTAGTGCGGCAGTCATAAAATGAATTAGTGTGCCGAAGAAGTACCACGATCAAAATGAGATCTTTTATACTACAGGTACGGTAAAAATACATCGACATCACAGTCTCGGTATCACCGACCACATGACGAATAAAGGTTTAATCGAGTATGTCTTCCGAACTGTTATTGACGGCTTAAGATTATGACTGTAGTTACCAGTGGCGAGGCGTCCATATAAACCGATTTTTACCGAGTTAAATTTAAAATGTTCACTCTTTAACAATGTACCGATACAATAAACAACCTGAATCTTAACATGTACCTATAAACATAATAGTTGTCTGTATCCTACACCTGCATATGCAAGAGACAAATTCTACGAACGCACAAGCCCACAACCTGCTTGTCATTTGTTTTTATAACGTTATACTGCTCTAAGTAAGCATACACTATACAAATCACTGCATGCCTCTTCTCCAACATCATATGACACATACTCCATAGTCCATAAGAGAACAACCGCAAAGCACCAGCAAAATAAAGAGTGAAAAATCATAGTAACCCGAAAAATCTCGGGTTATACAATATTAGGCTGGTCAGAACAAATTTGTTCTCTTTCCGTTTTTTAAGAGAACAACCGCAAAGCACCAGCAAAATAAAGAGTGAAAAATCATAGTAACCCGAAAAATCTCGGGTTATACAATATTAGGCTGGTCAGAACAAATTTGTTCTCTTTCCGTTTTTTACCTTCATCGTTCGCTGTCGTTGACTCCTATCTTTTCAACACACTCTTTCTTATGCAAAAAAATAACTCGCTTTTCATCGACTTATGTGCTGATTTTGTATTGTTATCTCTTAGATTTTTTATTTTTCTTTTATTTCCATTTAAAAAAAATTGCTTTTGTATCTGCCAAAAGGTTTCTTTCGAAGCCACTTTAAAACTATATTTTACTATAATAAACTAGTTTATTATCTGTGCATTAGGTTGATTGTAAATTTTACCTTTAAGTACTTGAATTATACAAAGTTGGCTTGAATTGCTTTACTTATATATGATTAGTAAAATAGCAATACACAATACAATATAAGAAAGCATTTGCACACTTTTACCGACTTACCTTTTCAAATTTTTCACGCTTCGCCACCACTGTAATTACAGTTCGTGGTGATTCTTACCTGTAATGCGACTGCAGACAGGAAAAAAGGGAGGAGAAAAATAAGGGTCCTTCAGAAATATCAGTTTCTCGTAGTCCCGCCCACAAGACATCTCGACCTACACAACTTGAAGTGCAGTACCGGGAACTCTCAAGGCTTGTAAGCAACCAAACTGGGATCCTTTTGGTGTAAGAAAAAACAAAAACAATGCGCTTTGCCCTTAGAGGTAATTGTATTTTAACGTCCATCGTGGTTTTCAACTTAAAAAATGCTGCAACACAAAATTCAAACTTTAAGCTTGTTAGTAAGAGAAGTACGATTCAAGCACAACGTATTATTCCGAGACGATTTTCTGACGTTTGTTTCCATTTAAGGCTTTTAGAAGATTAGAAATGATTCTGTCATCAGCTCAGAATCAAATTAAAACAAAAATAATATTCAAAGAATTGCTAGTTTCATTATATTCAATTTGCCATCAATGCAGTTGCATCGACCAGGAATACCGCAATTCGCTTGCCGCACTTGCAAATTAACCCAATATAGACACATTATTGGTATCGGGAAAGAAGACGAACTGGAACTGCCCTCCATAGCTCGTCCGTTATGTAAAATCACAAAATACATCACATTTCTTGAAAATCGCTAACCTTAGATGATCTCAGTTAAACAACTACAGTGAAACCTCTATATAGCACACAGCAGCAACGGCACTTGATTGTCCGTTATGTAGAGCTGTCCGTTCTGAAGAGGTTGATATACACGACTTGATTTATGCCAGAATCACGACGAGTTGTGCGTAAAGGGAGGTGTTCCTTAAAAAGGGATGTACATAAAGAGAAGTTTCTCTGTATTGAATATCTAGGAAGACATGGTTAGATTACATAACACGAAAATGAAAAAAAAAATAAAACGATTAGTACTGTCCACTAGTGGATTGAGGATCATGCAATTAGAGTAGGAATTCCTCCTAAGCAAGGAAGTTGGTCAAAGTTCTTGGTTCTACCGTGTTCTTTTTTTCTTTTCAGAGCACGACAACGGACTCTACGCAAACCCTTCCTCGAACGTCCCACGATGGTTCTAAATGCACATCAGCATTCACTGTTCAGACCTGTGCTTTCACAACACCACACCTTATACACACAAATCAAATAACTAGTTACTTCAACTATTCAATTTTTTTTGGTTCAAATAATTCAAAGACCGCTGTTTTATCAAGAAGTAAATCATCTATCTTGTTGGCTCCCTGGCGTCAAGGGTAAGTTCGGGCGTCTTCGTAAACGGCAGACTAATAAAGATCTGCGTTAAGTTAGATTACGCAGTAAGAAAGTAGGCGACAGGCAGATGCGCAGCGAAAATAAAATAGCTGCAGGAAAACATGCAGATTTGATTTTGCGGAAAAATGTGTGTTTGAAGTGGCTTTGAAATATTCATGCTTATTATGAATCCCTAAGGAATTTATTATTCCCTTAGCTTTTGCCCTCCGCGGGAAAAGCCCCGCTATTGAAAATCTCTATGGGAATACTTTTCCCCGAGGCTTATTCGAAATTGTATTCGAAAAATGTGATGAGTGTACATATGTATGTGTAACATTTCACCTGGGTTTTTTCATCAATTGCAAGGTTGGTTGTCAATAAACAAGTCAATAATTTCGTTGCATACTTCTGGAATTCCTGCCTTGGTACCTAATAATTTCTTTCAATAAAAGTCGATGAAAAATGTCTATAAATTGATAATAGCCGTGTTTTTTTCATCGCTATCGATAGTGAAGTGAAGTAAGATTCAGAAAAACGATTCGCAGTGGCTTTGGTTCTTATCTGTCAAAATATACGAAAAAGAAATTTATTTGTTCGAAATTGATGTCAAAATGTATGAAAAAAATTCGAAGTCGAATTTTTAACGACATTCACTTTTCACTGCCGATATTGTAGGCAGTTATAGGCAGTGGGTTTTTGTATGTGCTTTACGTGCAAAATCCTACTTCACTATTTATAGATTTTTGAATAAAAACGGGTTAATAATTAAGGGTTTCTCATACCCATTGATTGAATTACATATGTATAAGCTTAGTTAAGTTTCATATTAAAATCTTCGGTGGCAATTTTATTCATAATAAAAAGGCATGTTTACTTGGATTTCCCTAACAAAATTAGAGGGGAGGAAATTGAGGGAAGTTCTTCAGAATATGGTGTGCTTTTTCCTTTTCCTTTCGAACATTTTTCACAATAGTGGGTTTCGCAGGAAGAGAAAACATCTCGAGGGAATTTTGTTCATAATAAGCATGATTATTTCGTTGGGATATTTATACTTTCGCCTACTAAACAACCCTTTTCATTGATATGACGATTATGCCTGAAACATAATAGTGCGCTGCGCCAAACGACTTCATGTTACGGAAAGAGTGCGATGACGCACTGCGTTGAAATAAATACTCAATTTATCAGCTGTTCTCTCTCTCATCTTCTAGATGAAAAATATTGCCACCTTTCTGCATACTCATTTGAAATAAATGACATTAAATTATTTTAAATCAGCTGTTTTCATTTCTCAAATGA
Organism: Eristalis intricaria; assembly: GCA_964034865.1. Classification (NCBI taxonomy): domain Eukaryota; kingdom Metazoa; phylum Arthropoda; class Insecta; order Diptera; family Syrphidae; genus Eristalis; species Eristalis intricaria. The sequence goes on from OZ035873.1 coordinate 134,982,719, forward strand.
TAGCTGACACATTTTTGAGAAAATCTCTCTCACAGCGCACCTTTCTGTCAAAAAGTATTCAACATGTTCAATAATGACGTGCGATGGACTTACGTTTTACGTTTTATTACGATCCTCTCATCTCTCTCATTTTTCACTAACGCAGGCCGACGCAGCATTTTGTGCATAGCCATTGTGTGCGTTGAAAGCCAGCGCCAGCGCAAACGCACTATTGTCTTTCAGCCATTATAAAGTTAAAAGTGTAAAATGCCTGCAGCCTGCAATTGCCTTTTCAATTTGCAGACAAAAACCAAGCAGACGATAGGACCGCTAGGTCAAGACACATCAATAAAAGGAAGAGGTTATAACTGTGGGTGCCCGTGGCGTTGTAGGTATGTGCGTCAAAGAGCAATAAATGTCTAGAAAAAGCTTCTCAAACGTGGCCGTTTGGCGTCGGCATAAAATTGTAGGTTCCTTTCACCCGTGAGAGAATAATGCACGCACAACAAGAGTGGTTGTTGGGAAGCTAGGCCCTGGCCACCCATATTATTATTATATTATATAGTACATGTGCCCATTTTGGTCTATCTGGCTGTGGATTGCTGTCTGTGGAAAATAGCTAGAGCCACTAGCTCGGCTAGTTAGCTTGAGCCTCCTTTTCAGGCGATAAAACGGGGACGAAAAAATTACAAATACTTTGACATGTTCTGTAGAACACATGTAAATCCTTGGATAAGTCTTAATAGTGCGTCGACTCCTACGCAGAGGGTGCCAGGTTCGATACCAGAATTTACCACATATCATAATTCACGGCTCTACCTCTTTCTAGTCACTGACAATACTCAAAGAGTATTCCTGTCTAGAAAAACCTTCTCAAATTCTCCGTTCGGAGTCGGCATTCAACTGTAGGTCCCTTCCGCGCGTGGAAAGAATAATAGCACTCACAACACGAGTGGTTGCTGAGAAGCTAGGCCCAGGTCCACCTCGGTCTGTCACGCCACCCATATTCTTAATATTATAAGTCTTAAAAGAGTGGTCTCGCGTTGATATGTGTCCGACCATAAGTCTGAGCACAAAGTTATAGGTAGAGCTACCATCTACTAATATATTTCTCAGCAAACTGAGGCTGCTATTTGTCGAGGTAATTAATATTTTATAGGGATTTAATTTATAGTAACTTCTTTGCCTTGTAAAACGCATTCTGTTTCGATTCGAAGAACTGCTGCGTCTTGACATATTCACATTCTCCTTCGCATGTCAAAGTCAGATCGCGCTAACGGTTTTGATTTGACTTTGAATATAAAATAAGAGATCACTTTTATGGCATCATGTCTCTCTTCTGTCGAATTAGACTTTTCACACGACTAGACTGTTTCACTGACGGGCTATAAAAGCTAAAAGTAAACAATCCTAAAAAGCCTCTAAAGAGACTACAATCCAAACGCAGCTAATTCTAAGACAGTCTAAGCTAAATAAAAACACGAACAACTTACCGGTTTTTTGGTTTGTTTAATAATAATATATTGCATGAAAATGTAGGTTTGTTTGTTTTTTATTTTATTTTATTTTGGTTTTCAAACGTGAATAACATTTCGTTTTTATGCAAATAAAAGAGTATAAACGTACGAATATAACAAATAGGTGTAGTACCCCGTCTGCACACGGTTATAAAAGAGAACAATAACAAAGAGTTACAAATGAGGACACAATTGAAAAGTTTCGTTTCGCATAGCCTAATGTGATTGCTTGTGTTTTAACTATGAACCTATATACACCAGAGTCCGCGGTTACGCTAACTTGCTGGAGGACTCTTCAGTTGGTGGTCGCACCCAGCCGCCGTATCGTCGTTCCATTTCACGGGCGACCGCCAGGCAGAGGTGATCCTGTCCGGGATTGGCTACAACTTGTATACCCATCGGCAGGTTACGACGATCCAGGCCAATCATGCAATTGGTCACCGGCAGGCCGAGTGTGTTGAAGATGGCCATGTACATGGGCTCGAGGAGCTTGTGATAGATTTGATAATGCTGATGGGCGGTGTTAGGGAATGTGGGATAGATGAATACACCATCTGTTCCCAAGAGTTCTTTGAATTCAGTCTTAAGAGCTTCGATAATGGTGGCCAGATGCTTGTGTCTGGAATTGGGGATGATTTTCATGAAATTCTGCAGGTGTCCGAATATGACGGACGGCAGGATGCTGTCCGAGCAGCCGAAGAAGTACTTAACGGTTTCGGTGCAAACGGTCTTCGGTCGTTCGCCCTCCTCGGTCTTGTGGTAAATGGTTTCGATGTTCTTCATGGTCAGCATGGCGGACAGTGAGATGTCTAGGGACCACTTCATCTTGCGGATGTTGACGCGTTTTGCGTTGAAATCATTTGCTACGCGGTTTATGGCCGCATGCAGGTCTCGACTGAGCGGCCGCATCATACCCGACGGCCCGTCGTTGTCCATGAAGAAGAAGCGTATGCTGCTGATGTTGACTTCCTTGTCGAGGGTCAACTTGGGGCCCGTCGGATCCGCCATGCACCGCAGGAGAAGCGGCAAGTCCTTCGCGTAGCGCGTCATCGGAGCGATGGTGAAGAAGTCACCCCACTTGGGGAAGTCACTCGTTGGATGGTGACCCTTGAATGAGACCGCATATGGCGTTGGCTTATGTCCCCAGATTCCACTGAACATCGCCGGCAGGCGCGACGAGCCCCCAATGTCCGAGGTGAGGCCGAGCAGCGATGCGCCACTTGCAAGCAGTGCTGCTTCCCCTCCAGAGGACCCACCCGGTGTCCGCTTCAGGTCATAGGGATTCTTCGTCTGCCCGGTGACGTTGTTGTATGTCTCCCACAGCAAGCACAGCTCGGGGGTGTTGCTTACCAGCAAAATTATGCCACCGAACTTCTTTATCTGCTCGACGACTGGAGCGTCTGATTTGGCGATCTGCGGGGTCTTGAAGACCCGTCCTGCTTGGTTGGTGAGACCCTTCACCGCTATGCTCTCCTTGACGGTCACGGGCACACCCAGTAGTGGAGTCAGCTCCTCCATGGAGTCGACTGTGTTGATGCCCATCGCAATGACTCGGTCCACTTCCCGGGCCTCCAGCAGAGCCTCCTCGAAGCGGTCTTGGACAATTGCATTTATGAGCGGATTCACTTCCTTGCAGCGGTCGATGTACGTCTGGACGACTTCTTCGCTTTTGATCTGGAAAGAAACGAGAAAGAAATGTCAATTATAATTGAAGGTCTTCGAGAAGATCAAAAGTATGATTCAAGGAAACCCAGGGACTGGCGCAGTCATTGAGGACTTTGATGAGCTATTTGGAGTTACGGCTTACGGAAATTATGAGAGCAGACGCTGTTCTGTGATTGTGAATTACGCTCGGCCTTAAGGCGTGATTCACAATTGTTTCATGACTCGCGGCGAGTGGTTTTTGCATAATCTACTTTATATCGCGTTATTTCAAAATTTCGTTAACGACAAGTCTCAAAATTTGACTTAGCTATTTCGCTTATATGATCGTGACGTTGCGAAAGTCGAGAGTAAGTGGGAAGTGTCTTGTGTTTTGTGTTTTGTTTCACGACACAGTTTGTTTGTTTGCAGCCCACAAATTTCTCCGTTTAAAGCGAAGCGAACACGTCAAGGCGGCATTGTTTGTCTCGGCAACCCACTTGTTTTACTTAAACCGCGTGAGTGGAAAGGTACCATGCATAACGACACAAGAGTTTAATAATTAATTAAAAGTAAGAAACGTTGCTTAATGTGCGGACGGTTGCTGAACCTTGACTAAAATACCTTGGTACCTACTGCTGCTAGTTATTGCGTATCACGAGATTAACTAACGAGCTGTCGGAAAAGAGATTTACGTTCCTGAAGTGTAACTACTCTTCTGTTAAAAATAAGTGGATCAGTGATTTGTAGTTATGCTGAACTTTAGTCAGTGGTGGGAGCCATCTAGTTGTATTGGAGAATTGCACTCAATCTGAACGGTGAGACTTGAGAGTTTAGCTGAACCTTAAACCAAGTTAAAATATTTTCTGTAACTCGTCCGGTTCCACAGTGAATTCGGAACTTCAGTTAATTTCAACTTCGTTTGTATAATGGCAACCCTTCCATTTGTAGGGGTAGGTAGGTAAGGTAGGTTTTGTCAGACAGGAGGGAATGACACCAGCACTTTCTTTTCAAAAATGTTGACCTTGATAAGACTAGCTACTAACGATTGATTTTAGTGATAAATAAATAGTAATTATTTATGAAAAACATTATTGACATAGTTGTAGACATTGAAAATGCAATGTAGTGCACACTTATTCGCTTTAAAAATGAATAAGAAACAATAATTTATCCTGAGTACAGTTAGATTTTTTTTATTTGTACCAAGAGTTATTAAAAACTTGGATTTGACATCTTGGCTGAAGGAGGAATTGAGAAAGGCTTAAATCTTGGAAAATTATATACAATATATTTACAAAATATATATAAATATTAATACAATAACAGTGGTCGCCGTGGCGTAGTGGTTCGGGTGCCAGGTTCGATACCCGAATTTACCACCTTTGATAATTCACATCTCCACCTCTTTCGAGTCACTGACAGTGCTCCAAGAGTATTCCTGTCTAGAAAAAGCTCCTCAACTTTGCCGTTCGGAGTCGGCATTAAACTGTAGGTCCCTTCCACTCGTGAAAGAACAATAGCACGTACAACACGAATTGTTGCTGAGAAGCTAGGCCCAGGTCCGCCTCGGACTGTAGCGCCACTCATATTATAATACAATAACAAAATTTTTAATCTCAAAACGAATGTTGAAAAGGCTTTTAAAGACATTCAAAATAAAACAGAGTCTGTAAGCAGCTCTGCTTGAAATTTCGGTTTTAATATTACCACATCTTCACAAAGAAATAATACTCAATTAGTCAGTAACTCGAAATATTCAAACAAACAGTTCTAACAACAATTCAGGAAGAGTGCTCATTTTAAATTTATACGACGATGGTAGAAGTTGTGGCCAAATTGCAAAAACGCTGAAATGTTCCAAAAAGAAGGTTTTTAATGATATTCAACATTTTAAAAATAATGGTACTGCGAAAAAATATCAGCCGTAAGTCTCGCTCGAAAAGTACTACCCACCGAGAAAACCAACTCATCGTGCATTATAACTAAAAATTCCCTCACGCCACCACTAATGAAATACGGACAAAAGTATTTGGCGACGATGATAGCGGACCATCTGTAGACGAAGGTTGCGCGACGCTGGGCTCTTTGGACGTATTTCAAGAAAAAATCCATTCTTTTAACTGAGCGAAATCGCAGGAACAGGTTGGAGTTTGCTAGGAAATACAGTCATTGGACCATAGCTCAGTAGAAAAACGTTTTATTCAGTGATGAAACAAAAATAAACAGAATTTTATCTGACGGCAAAGCGTTTGTACGACGCCCAAGGTCCAACCCATTTGACCCAAAGTTCACCCGCCCAACACAAAACATTGGTGGTGGAAGTATTTTCATGTGGGCTGCAATGTCGTGGCGTGGGGTTGGTCCAATTAAGAAAATAGAAGGACGAATGGATAGGTTCCAATATTGCGAGATATTGGAAAACTCTATGCTTCCGTACTCCAGAGATCATCTTCCCATTACATGGATATTTCAGCAGGATAAAGATCCAAAACACACGGCGGCTTACACAACAAAGTGGCTGGTATAAAAAATGCTGACGGTTTTGGACTGGCCTTCATGTAGTCTTGATCTCAATCCAATTGAGAACTTATGGCAACACTTAAAAAGACAGGTCGCCTTCAAACAAATTTGACACTTCAATTCCCTCCATGAGGAAACACAAGATTAGCTGCGAGTACATTCCACAGAGCGTCTGCCAAAAGCTTGCTGAGTCTATGCTTCGGAGATTGCAAGATGTACTTCTAAATAGAGCTTATGCTACTAAGTATTAAACTATCATGGCTGTTTCAATAAACATCAATGAGGTATCATCAAAAAATGGCATCGTTTCTAATTATGTGCACGACCACTTTAATCAACTTTTCGTCTCCTGTCATAGAAAATCCAAGGTAACGTTACTTTATGCAAGTGCACGGACTTTTTCAATTAGTGTACTCTATTCTATATTCAAAAAGGAAGATATTTTTCAAATCAATAATACTGCAATTCCTTAGGGTGGAAACAACTGTGTTTTTATGAACATATTAATCTAATTTTGGTGTTTCTAATTACGTGCACGTGACTGTATATAATTGAGATAAATAAAGTTTCAAGGTAAGGGTTAGGTTACGTTATCATTATTATTAGGATCCACAAGAATGTTTCGAAGAGTCCCCTAAACATCAACTATAAGATCTTCCGCGTTGTTTTGTGTTAGCCCCTTGAAGAACTTGTGATTTTTTTTATTTATGCGTTTTCAGGGCTAAGAAGTCCACTATCGACGAAATCTTACATTAAAGTGAATCCTGGAACAAAACCAAGTCCATGCCCTTATTTGTGGCGTATGGACTATCTCAAGAGTAGATAAAGAACCGCTCCAATTTTTCGAGAGAGTGGTTTTAAGATCTATGAGGGCAATGCGAAGTATAAGTTGCCTTCAATTAAAGACGCACAACATCAACAAAAATATATATATACTGACCTCTTGATAAGACTAATTTCAAATTAAAAAAATAAAAAGAAACGACTTTTCACACAAATTCGGAGTACGAATTACTCAAACATTTAAATGCATTTTTCTCTAATAAGTACCAATGGCGTAAGGAGAAAACCAAGTCTCGGGCGACAAAATCACGGACGTATCCCCATATCACAGTAATAAACTAAATAATAGTTAGTTAATTACCATTAAATGTGTTTTAATCTAGAATTTAATCTTTTTGAAGGGGATTGTTTGCTACATTTTATTCACATCAGATTTTTATTAATTATAAAACTGGAGCACTTGGGCATCCCCGAATAATTCGATGAATATTTTGAAACGTAAACTCATTACATTCATTTCTTAAAAGCCCTATTTTTGCCCTAAATTCCAAAATATATGGAAATACATTTCTCAGTTTCTTAATACATACGCAGTTAGGCAGTTCTCTTTATTCGTTGTCTATAGCTTCCATATTTTTGTGGTTGTTAGGAAAAAACAAATTGAACGATTTAGTTCACTTGACCATCCAATACTGCGCTTTGTGAGAAATTTTGAAGTGCGTTCAAGAAACCGTCATCGAAATCGAATATCTTGCAGAAATGCATTTATTTTAGCATAATTTTTTTAGTTTTGATATTAAGTAATTGAGCATAGATTTTGTTGGTGAAAATTGGAAAAAATTAACTAAAGGAATAAATCAATTTTATACAAACAATTAAATATTGTACTGAAAATAGTCAAGATGTACTGGCGTACTGAGAAAATTAAATTGTACTGAATTGAGTACAATAGTGAGCATATTTCCATCAGTGATATGGATAATTCCGTTAAATTCTGAGAATCTAACAAGTTTCCCAATAAAATAAAATCAGCCAATTCCATGCAATTAAGAACAAAACAGTTTAGCATACGAATGCATAACATTCATTAAAATAAATTCTCCACAAGGTCAACCGCATGCATTTTCCACATTCGAAGGTGTGTTTGTTGTTGCACGCAACAACCTTCGGATTTATTCTCTGCGGGAATACACTTAATTGTCTCATCTTGAGGTCAATGCTTTGCATCTACTTCATCTAAGTATGCTCACATCGAATCATCATAAATATGTAAATTGATCAGATTTTATTGGTCGTTCGGGTTTTGACGTGATGGTTGGTTGCAAGCAGCTGGGATTTGTACAAGCAACGGCCGGCGGAACTGAACAGTGTTGCTTAACGATCGTTTCATGATCGGTAAGTATGAGCTTATCACTTATTGTCTGACTACAGCACCATTTTACACAGTTACAATGACCGTTAATAATCGGAAGCGCATGAAGACTGTTTTGCAGTACAGTGGGTATCAAAAGTTGATTGCACATTGCAAGGAATTTTCTTATTTTCATTCAGCGATTTATTAGTCAGATTGTGAGTGCTAATTTTTGACGTCAACGCTGGAGGAATACTTCAAAAATACTACAAGGACAAACGACAATCTTAAGAAAAATTCAACGAAAGGTGCGTTAGCTTTGTCATTAGGAATAGACTACAAGGCTGGTATGCTGATGCGATAATGTTGTGTTAACTATATTATTTGTAACCAGAGATTGCAGAAATGTAACTTTTCTGGAATAACTACATTTCTTACGTCTGCTTATCATTGTGGTAGTTAATGTACTATATGTAAGCAAATGTAGTTGACGTGGAGACAATGTTAAAATGTAGTTGAGATGCCAATTTAACGTCAGTTCAATTGTGCTTGCATGTGAAAAATGTGGAAAACATTCTTAGAACAGTGCGAAATGCACAGGTAACAAATGTAGATAGTCAATGAAACAAATCGAGCATGTAGTTTATTCGAATATCTACTTGTAATTAATCGGGTAGATTAAAAAGGGTAGATACATAGACACATATATAGTCGTAAGTAAAAACTTCTAATTCGAAGACTCTTCTTTTGAACCATATAACCCTGGTCTATCGACCGGTTCTGCTATGCAATTTTTCAGCTTCAATGTACAACAGTGATGCCCTTCAACTTTCTCTAACTAACAGTTTTAATCGTTAATTACGTTTCTAATAAAGACAAAAAAGAAGACCATCACGATCATTAAGGCCAAGAAGTGATACTCCAATGCTCCCCCCAATTCACACACGCGCTTCTGTCTTCACTCAAGTAGCGGCTGCCTCAGTGCGCTGTTACGAATCGTTGAAGTTGAGTTACCTTTCGATTGCTAGTTAATCTTAATTAAAAAAAAATAACAAAGAACACGAGTGAAATGTTTCCCCGAAATGAATCTGACAGCACCAATGCAAAAAGGCAATCCCCTTCTTAACGAGCGACTTAATGAAGTCGATTAGAAGTAATATCCGAATGGGGTGCTGTGTTCTAATGACAAGGGATTATTAAACAATTTATGGATATTATCACATCACTGAAACGAGTGCATAACTACCGGAGCATGAAACCTTAATGGCCAAAGGGGTTAAGAAAAGGTTCAAGTAATGACAGTAATTGTCGGTGTGGCTACTATTAAGGGTAGACCTCGACCTCGTCGGCGTGAATTCGATTGTGCGCATGAGGTCTGACAACTTGATGATGTTGATTGTGAATTTCTAACAGCATTTTATTGAGTAGTGATTTTCTATTCAAACGGTACGGCGAAGGTCGCTCAATTACGTTCCTAAGCTCATAATGCAGGTGCAACGTTCAATTGCGAATTGCATTTTGGAATATTATTTAGTTAGGGGCAGCTGTGAGTGATCGATTAGTTTACAAATTGGAGCAATTTCTAAATTCTCAAGGGGGGCTTACCCGCTGTGTTTCAAACTATCTAGGTGTTGCGGGGTTTGTCAGAGGCTTCTAATTGAAGAATATTGTAACTTGAGATAGTATCTGTAATCTTAGGAACAATTAAAAAATTAAAAGTTGTTAGCTGGCAAATTAAAAACGGAATAAATGCAGCAAAGGGCAGCTTCATAACATCGAGTTTGTAATTAATTTTGTTTATTGTGTCGCTTACAAAAGTTAACAGAACGACAAGAATATTCATATGGATCCAATCTAGGTACAGTCAAAACTGCTAATCGGGACACTCTATAATCGGGGCACAAGCTAAACCAAGCAAATATAGTATGCGTTTCTTAGTGTATTTACATGTCTAATTACACCAAGCGTAGAAAATGGAAGTGTGCATAGAATTTCGTTTTTTTTTCGAATTGGTGGTACTGTCAAGTTTAAAACGTCAGTTAGGTTACGTTAGGTAGAGGGGCTGCTAGTGAATTCACCAGCACACTTAGACCACTGATTGACCACTCCAGTGATAGTGCCGTTAATTTGATCCCAACGGCAAATGTTGAATGGACCAGATTTGGAAAACCAGATAAAAGCGTATGAACTTTGCTTTCACTGGGATTTGAACTGAGAAACGTCAGTTACTTTTGTTTAATTTGGGGATTTTCCAATGTACAGCACACATTTTTTAAAAAAGTGGGTTTTTCGAAAAAATAGAACAGGAATTAATACCCGAACCTGCAATCCCAGAAAATTTTTTGGCTGTGGACGAAAATGTTTTCGCGAACGAGGAAATTGATTTTTAAGACTCCATTCATCCAGTACCTTCTGACACGGAATAGAACCGATTCTTCGTCACAGGGAGAAATTGCAGCAGTGCCAGGTGCAGGCCTTTTTTTAATACAATTATGCCTTTTTGGATCTACCCATTTTGAAGGACTTTTGTTGCAATGCATGCAATGGTTTGGAAGAAAAGTGAACATTTAAATAATTAATTAACATTTAATTAATTAAATAAAATATTGACAAATATCATCCGTCCATGAGAGGTTACCAAATTCAAAAGCGTGAATTTCAATTCATTTTTGGTCATTTTTATGTTTATTTTCTCATTTTCTCTCACTCTCTTTTCAGGTATGCTCAACGATATTGTTTCCTGTCAAGAAACAGCTGTTTTGGCGGCCACATGACATTTGAAAACACCTCAGCTCGGTGGGGATGGCATATTGAGGTTTCGATTAAAGTTCATCTAAGCCTCGAGGTCTCTGTTCGGTGGTGACATAGCATTAAAGGATATAAATACAGTAAGCTTTCATACTTTCATGCTAGGCTTCATACTTTCAAATACGATGAAATCCACTTATTTGAAACACTTCCGGTTAACGTTTTTGGTCCCAAATTGGACAACGATCCCAATAATATCGAAGAAGAAATTCATCTATTTTTGTACCAGTTAAGTAGCTGTCCCAATTAAGCGAAATCCACTGTATACGTTCCTGGAGCTAAAAATAGTGTGCCATATTGCCTGCAAAAAATTACGCTCACAATACTGTCAAAGAAGTCAGGCAATTTTTATTTAATTTATTAAAATTTGGGATGTACAGTAAGATTGATATCTTTCTGAGTATTTAGATACAAATTAAGTAGTAAATAGAACTGTTTGATGAAAGTAGATTGCTTAGGTTACTTTAGGGGTAGAGATTAAAGGGGGTAAAGCAGGGATTAAAGATGGTATGTTAAAGAAGAAAAGTACTAGGGACCAGCACTTTTAAAGATACCACAGCCAAAAATGAGTTTGATTCGCGATGGCAGTGCATTCGATAGATTGACATCATGAACGAAAAGTAAACTGCTTGAGTTCAACTATTGGTGGTGGAAAGCAAAGATACTTAAGTTTCTTACAGAAAGACTAAAGACGTGTTTGTTGAAAAAGGATGGCGGACATTTATTGTTAATGATTTTATATAGGAATAAACAGTTTCTTGTATTGCAGTGTGCAGTCTATTTTTGGAGTGAACCGACATATTGTAATATGTTTTCATATATATATTCATATTTTGCGCAAACATCCGTAAATCCGCTCTGCAGCAGTTGTTTTTATTATTGCTTCAACATATATCTGGTTGGATATTGAAGTTAAATGTTTTCTTAGATATTGGTCTAATTGGAGATTTTACTGCGTTCAGAAGCAGTCCATAAGCGACCGACCAGGCTTATATTCGGGAAAGACCTTCATTAACAAGAACCACAAGCGCAGAACTGAATCGACACGATTGAGAATCGTTGATAATCTTAGGTAGAAATCCAATTATTTATGCACTCATTTATGACCTTTTAAAACGACGAAGATTTCCATAGTCAACCGCTGACAAACATCCATTCAACCTTCTAAGAAGCACATTATTTTTCGTTTTCAAAAAGTGCTCTATCAAAGTACAGCTGTCAACGTTAGGCATTAGTTTGTTGAGAATAAATATTGGCTTTCAAGAAATTAAGCTTACGTTTACGGAAAAACTCTAAGAGATAGCGATACGACTCTCAGTTCTGAAGGGAAGGGCATACGATCACAGCACATCGAGTGACTATGTTCAAAAAGGGATTATATTTATTGAACCAATCTGTCAGTGTCAAATGGCCTAGACACTGTTCTGTCACTTCATATGCATCAACGTTAAAACTAAATGTCCAACTGATTGAATAACAATGTAGACCACGGGGTTTTCGACATGGAGTCAAAATAACAAAAACAGTTTCTCAAAAGAGAATACGTTGCATAACATGTTTGCCTTTCCTTTAATGCATCACATCATTTATTCAGTTAAGCGATCAGTTCTTTTCCAAAACCAAATAAAATGTACGGACGAACCGGAAACACTGAAAAATCCATTGAGATATACCGTCATTATTTCACAATTTCGATTTATCTCTCAGCAATTATTGACAGATCACGTAATCTACGTAATCAGTTATGAGAGATTAATTCGGGCCACGTACACTTCAGGCATTTACGCTCACTTCTAAGGCTATGTGTGAAGTTAAACGACGATATGCGTCAGAACTGTCCGCTTTGGATACAGATGGCACTTCGTGTCAGAGGCTATTCAAATAATTACTCGATGCCGACTAATTTGAGTCGACACTCGCATGACTTAATCAAAACTATGTGTGTCATCTGAAGATGCCAGTGTTGTGTTCAATTCATCTGTAAAGACACAAATTGCTTGTTTATTTTTTTGTATTTTTAAGTCATGTTTGCGGAAGGATGAAATGACTTAACCTACACAGTCACGTAGTCTCATTTACGACTCAGTGTCAGACTGTGGTTTATATGTGCCACACAGCACTTATACAATACTCCGACGATTCAGACACTTTTTGTATTTTCAATTGTCGTCGTGTTTTGGGGATTTTCTCTGTGACTGGCTGTAAATCCGCGATTAAGGTGAATATTTCATTGATAAGGGGATGATTGCTTTGGGCGCAATTCCAGATTGGAAGATGTCTCCAGATTAGGGACGTTGAAGAGAAGAGTCATCATATTTTAATGAGGACAACGACAGACAACGTAAGACTTCAATCAGCGATATCAGTCCTTCTCAAAGGGCTTGCTTACATACCATTTTCATTCCGACTTAATAAGTATATATCTATAGATGAGACCGCTGCGCCGCGCCGGAAGCTATGTGCGTCGACACCTACTTTTAATGTCTTTATTGGACTGCCGCCACGAAAAACTTTCGTACATATCCTGATTCACTGTCCAGAAAAAGCTGGTTAAACTTCGCAAACTTCGGACTAGGCAAACGACTACAAGGCCGAGTGCACGAGTGCTTGCTGTAGAAGCTATTCCCAGGTCCACCTCCGACTGTAACCGCCATCCATATTTTTATGATTATAAGAAGATGCTATCTAGACTCAGACTCAATGTAGGTGTAGCTGCGTTCCAAACCAAAACGGCGTTGAGAAATTAATTCATATTGTTTATCTCGATGAAATTGATAGTTCATTCATGGAATGCATTGTAAACGGAAGTGGCTGGTGTCGTCTGAAGAGGTGCGGCTGGTCACACCTCGACTTTCTTCATTCGGCATTCGGTCATGCTACGTCCAGTTAATTGGATGAAGCTTATGCACTTGATCATTAAATAAGCAATTCGGTTTTCCTTTGCTTTGCCAAAACGTGACTAGATAGATCTCGACTGAGTCATTTAAAGTAGTTGCATCAACATTTATTTTTCGCCCTATTTGTGAAGAGGAAAAGAAAGTGTGACCTCATTTACTATGTTCCTGGCGTCTGCTCTTGCTCAAACGAGAAGTGCATTTTGAAGAATATACAGATGTGTTCAAAATAAAAGGGAAAATGGAAAACAGAGTATTTTTCAAGGATTATAGAAAATATTTGAAACCTATTATCTAACTATAATCATTCGTTTATTTTGACACATCATTTTGAAAATATTTCCCTTAGAATTTTTTTTAGATTTTTTGGACTATGTGATTGAAATAACTGCAAATGCAATGTTCAGAATAATAGGGCAATTCAGAGAGAAACGTCATTAAATTATTCTTCTTTTTTACATAGAGATTAAATTTCAGTAGATTAGTCTCCAAGATGGACAGCAATTATTCGACTCTATAAGTTTCTGACACCTAATCAAAGTAATGACCTTAAAATGTTTTATTAATTTCGGTCCACAGATGAGTTTTGTTATATAATGCTTGTGTAGGCAACAATTTTTTCAGTTCCGTCCACAATCTCTCGATGAGATTGTGATCGGGGGACTGTGAAGGAGTGAGTGATGGAACGAATCATTCGAGGGAATTTTACGGAACATCTTTTTAATATGATTCCTGAAATTTAAGCCGAGCTTTTCTCTTGGATCCCGTTTTACTTACTTAATGGAACCTTGCGAATGATCCTAACTGGAAGCCGCTTTCGCGGCAATCTTATCCGAACCGTTGAGGCACTGATTATGTTGCTAATTTAACTTAAATTGCTTTTGATAGTAAAAAAGGATTTTTTTTTTGATAATAGTACAATAAGGCAAACATCAGTTGGATGCGTTTTTCTTGGATTGATTGAATTTTGACTGATTTTGGACAGATCCTCTCTACTCGTTTGCAATAAATTGTATAATCTTTCCTAGTTTTCTGTGTTTTGCATGATACCGCTTTCTTCTCTTAACAGTGTTTGTTACCGCCCGTTTCTAATAAATCTGCAAAAATTACGTACAGTTTTTACACACAGAACAAAAACCCAAACTCCATTTTAGTCTTTTTGAATAAGAAGTCAATGAAAAAACAAAATTCCCTATAATTTTGAACACTCCAGAGAAGACTTTTCTTATACTTTGCATTACTGCACTACATGAATGATAACCTGATGCAAGGGGCACTCTTGACAGCGTCATGCTATGGAGCGGTTAAAATTTTTTTTAATATAAGCTTATTTCTTTGCTGATCTCGTTTGAGTATCATCACAATCTGAATTTAAGAATCCATGTAAACGTCTCAGTTTATTTAAGTAACGATATAGTTGTTCCGAACGAATTTTAGTCATTTAGTTACGTGGTGTAAGGAAACAGTTCTATTGAGGCGATGCTTGATATAATCGTGGGAAGTTTTATGACAACAGGAAGTTGAAAACAGGGGTCGAATCACCGCATCCGTGAGTGAATGAGTGAATCGCTATCGAAAATCGTGCATTTGGGATTACAGGACACGTGAACGTATAAACGTGAACGTAATTCGGGACCATACAACACGTCATTGTGTACGTGACCGTATTAAACTAATCGAAACGTCATTCGATCAGTAGACAGTGAACGTATTGATTTGAAAAGTAAATTAAGAATTAATAAAATATTAAATTATAAGAATAACAGCTAAAATATAGGAAGAATATACATAAAATACAATGACTACATTTTTTGGGACAAACTGGAACAAAATAAATCCCTTGCAAAAGAGCCATCCATCAATCAAATAGACCATGTCGACAGCGAAAGTGTCGATACTAATTTCAGCACAGGAGGTAGTGCAGTAGAAAATGTGGATATTATTCAAGTTTAGAGAGATGTTTTAATGTCGCCTTATTCAAGCGAAAACAATTGATGAATTTGAAAATCAAAGTCTAATATATTCGTATTATGGTGTTTTAAATCATACTTACGTTTTGCTTGACTGTTCCTTAGAGTTACTTTTATCTCTTAACTGACTCTGGACCGATCGTACTATAAAATAATACCTTCTGAATCAGAGGAACTCAAGGAAAACTGCTAAATAGAATTCATCGCTTGTTTCAATCATTGCATTTACATAAATAATTTCACAAATGATACATATTTGACGTTTAACTATTACATTCACTACGTTCCACTCTATTACAATATTTTCTGCACGGAATAATTAGGTTCCGTCAGCATTCGTATGACATGATTACTTGCTGTATATAGAAACAAAAATAACTAATTTTCAACATTTCCCTGCTCAATATTGCTTATGCAACCTTTCACTGAACATTGGCCATTTTTCTATACAATAGCATTCAGTTGAATTCCTTTCCATCTTATATCAATTGGAATTCAATTCGTGTTTTTAAACGTTCACATGAGTGTATACTAAATTGAATAAATGCGATAGAAGCAAAAGTTAAGCAATACTTCTTTCCAGAGTCAAACATGTCTCTGAATGAGGTCACTAACTAAGATGTGGCGGTTTTCGCCAAAAAAAGCCCGTTAGATTATAAATGAAATGAATTAAAAAAAACGTCTTAACGTTAGAAACTGATTTTTCTCCATTGGTTATATAGAATCCTTCCAGAATAAATTATTTTTTAAGTTTCAACTTTCATAAACTTCGTTTTGTATTTTAGATATTTCTTATATCGGTTGTCGACAGTATTATGGACTGGACGTTTTTATTATGTCCATGGTCTAGTCTGGATTGGTGCTCATGATGTAAAAAGCCACCTTCAGCTTACCTGTGCGAAGCCAGGACGGGTCGTTAATTTCTTATAAAATTGGTACGCACTGAATAAGCTGTTAAGCGACATTTTTATCAAATTAAGATCAATGACTACTGATTATACAATGTTTGTCACATGAATGTCACTTTTTTTTTAAGGCTTCCGCTTTGTTTAGTGACTTTATTTATTTTTTATTTAAACATTCACATGTGTTAATTTTAAAGCTAGTTGTAACCCAAATAAATCGTAAATCTTTTCAGAAAGTTTTACATCAGACAACACTCAATCTGAACAGCATGTCGTGATTTACCCACTTATGGTAAGTTGCCTTTTTCAAACCAAAATTCATGAGAATAAGGCTATATCAGCAAACGAAGTACAGTATTTTTCTTTACGTGATAACATTTCAGAGTCAGTGCCAGTCAGAAGAGTTGGCACGCAATATACTCCTCTTTTGCCAACATTTGACAGTTAATACATTTCGAAGTCTTGGAGGGAAAACTCATTAATCAAAATGCAAACAGTAAGTTTGGACTACTCTGGTATAGTCTGAAGCCCTAAAAAAGATTATTTATCCTTGGGTAGGTATCCATCACACCAACAACCAGACACAAAAAGAAGAATAAACGAAAGCCGAATCAATATATTCGGCTCGAAGGACCAACTTTGATTAAGAATTGCTGTTAACCAAAATTGAAGTTAAAGATTTAAATTATTCAACACGTTATAAAATTTATTTCATTTCAAAAACAATAGATAATCTATCAAGCCAAGCAAAAGGGTTTCCCTTCTGACTTGCTGCCAGAAGAAAGTTTTTTCCTTTCCAAAATCAAATTAACCACTTGTCCATGCAGAGATTATCTCAAATCAATAGCAAGTGCCATTTCGAAATAATATACATTCATACACACACATGCTACATTATGCCAGGTGCCAATGCCAGGAAAGCATAAATATGCATGTATGTATGGTACATTACTAGTGAAATAACTGATGTAGAAAACATGGTCATAGAGTACCAATAGAACGTTTGGTATTCATTTAAGTTAACACAAATGAATTTAGACAAATAAATTGAAGCGTTTCTTAACAATCCTTCACTGATGATTCTACTGTGAAACCTGCGTAAGTTGGCCAACTGCGGTGCAAGCATTTCTGGCCAACTATAAAAGTGGCCAACTTATAAGGGTGCCTATTTGTGTTTCTCCACAAAAGTCAGAGAAACACTGAAGTCATTCACAAATTTGAATTGAAGTCATCTAAAAATATCCCCACAAGATTTAACACGAAAATTAATTTACCGCTATGTCTATGTATGGAATTTTGTTGGTGCTCCAATATACTGGCCAACTTCGGTTGGTGGCCAACGTACAAGAGTGGCCAACTTGACAGGTTTCCCTGTATTTGGATTAAGTTCAGAAAATCCGAAATGGTCGTGTTACAGAGACTACACACAAGAAACAAGTCCAAAGGCTTTGCGCTGGTTAAACCAGTTGAACTGCCCATTGACCTGCAATCCCTTCCAAATACTCCAATTCGCTAACCTCAAACTTGTCTACTAGAACTTTCATCATAACAGAGCGCAGCGCACAGCGGCAAGCGTGAAGGAATACTTCGTAAGCTCTGGTTTATGTGTGCAGGCAAATTGATGTATTGCCCATAAGCGAAACACTTGCACTTATGAAATTCCATGGTTCGGCTGGATCATGATCTTTCCCCGATCGTCACTGTGGAAGATCAACAGCCAAGCACACAGAATATGCAGAGTGAGTGCTTGTTTCAACAACAATTTACGCGATTTCTCCTCGCAATTACGACGGCAATTTAAGTGATTTCTTAGTCGTCGCCGTATGACCTCAAACCGTTATTTGGGCCAACGACTTAAAGAGACCAACACAGCCAGCTACCGATACATACCGCCGACGCCGACGCCGACGCTCAGCCGAGAGATGTCACAAACCACTAAACTGCGTGTGTGTAAACACTTTTCAACATGCCTCAATGAGCATCAGTCAATTGTGGCGATTGTGAACTTTTCGCTAGCTTCGTCGCGCCGCGCCGCTACTCCGCAAGTGAATGATGCTACTAGTTATGCCAAGAGCAATTACACCGCTAAATGAAATAGTGTGGCAATTTTGTTTTGTTTTGCTTCACTGTCATTTTTTTTTTTCATATTTTCAAAATGTTGTACATTTCAACAACGACAAGGGGGGAAAATATGTATAATAAAACTCGTTGGAATGAAAACGCGAATGGAATTGGCAACGATCTAGATGTGTACAGTGAGCGAGTGTAGAACTGGTACAGCGGAAAATTAATTTGATTATCGGACGATGGTGATCACAAGGAAGACGCCTGAGGAGTTTATCGTTTTCTCTTGACATATTCAGCAGATACCTTAAGGTTAGAATTGAACTCATTTTTATGTTTTACTTTTGACACAGTCAGAGATTCACGACACAAATTATTCATTCGATGGCACTTTCACTGCTCTGAAAGACCGGTTCTAGATTAATATGATCAAACTTATTTACATTAGTATATGCTCGAGGCAAGATTCGGAGGCGTTTTGGGAGTTCTTTTACACTGCAATAGCGACCAACCCTTGCATTTGCGTTTCATTGAAATCTTAACCAGAGCATATTTCTTCATTCGAAAGACTTGACAAAGTAGCAGATCGAGATGGCTTGGTGGATCAGAATACGCTTTTACTGAAGGCAACATTTGAAATACAGCCTAGACTAATGCGATATGGATTTCTTTGAAATGGATGTTGTTGTCGAATTCGCAAAGTACAAAATAGGAGCCAGGAGAGATACAATTTGAATATCTTTATAATACAGTACGATCTCGATTAACGCAACTCTTCGATTTTAGCAACAGCTAAATTTATATCCTAACCTTTTCAAATAGACAAAAACTCGATAAGTGCAAGTTTTATTGTATGTAGGTCTCCTTTGTCTTTCTGGTTCTTGTTTTAACTTGTGTTGGGAGTTTATCCACCGTCTGGGCACATATATTACTGCTACTTGAGATTTCTTTGCACCGATGATACCATGAGGCATTTTTTTGTTAGTCTTATAAATTTTCGTTAGTGATCGGTCTCAATTTGTTTTTATTAAAAAGTGGGTAACAGAAAAAAAGATTCTTTAGCGCAATGAATTTGTCGAGAAATAAAAAAAAGAAAATTTGTTTCTAATGCTGAATGTAGACCGGGCAACAGGATGACATTAAAGAAGTGCGAATTTCCCAGATGGAAAGAGCTGTTTTTTTACTTCGCTGTTGTTTGAAAGTGACTCGGTTTGACTCCCAATCAAATTTATAACGCTGATGAGTCCGGTTTATTCTACCGCATAAAAGCCTTATAGGTTATAATGAATCCTCAGCTCATTCACTAAAGCTTCAGGCTTTCACACGAAACTAAGTCATCGGCAAATCAGTTAGCCCACGAACTTTCAAAAAGGTAAGGCAAACTTTTTGTTTTCTGATTCAGATAATGGTCGGTCGTTGCAACTACCCCAGTTTCTATTAGAACGAATAAGCAGAATACAAACATCGGCATGCATCTGTATAACATGTGCACCCAGATCAACACCCACGGCGGCCCTCGAAATCTTACTCAATCTCCTTCCCTTGGAAATCCACGGGAAGCTTATTGCCACTCATCCTGCATTAAGGCTGAGAAAGTGTAAGCACTGGGGAAAGCCCACATTAAAGGGCACATGGACTCGAAGATTCCTAAGCAATCTGATTATATAACACCATTTGAGGACTTCGACATCAAGCACGAAACGATAATCCCCTCGAGAACAGAATGGGATGAAGGAAAGGTGTGCAACTCCACTGTCACGGAAAGTTACACTGACGGCTCCAAGTCGGAAGAAGGCACAGGCTCTGGTGTGTACGCCAGTTCGCCGAAGCTAGCAGTAGCCACACGGCTCCCGAACCACTGCAGTGTTTTCCGGGCAGAAGTACAGTGGACTCCCCCTAAGTCGAATTGTCACGGGATACCAAAATTGGTTCGAGTTAGAGAGAGTTTGACTTAGAGAGAGGTTTTTGTATGGAAAGTTGAGGCAAATGTTAGTAAAATATGGCGAAAAAGTTCGAGTAAGGGAGAGTTTCGACTTAAGGAGAGTTCGACTTAGGGAGAGTCCACTGTAACAGCTGATCAAGAGCCAGCCCTTCGGCTATCAATGACCCAGATAGACGGAAGAACATAGATAGTCAGGCGGCCATAAAGGCTCTGGAAACACCATCGAACAACTCTGAAATGGTATAACTCTGCCGTCTATCTCTGAGGGAGATAGCGGACAAATGCAACCTTACCCTGTGCTGGGTCCCTGGGCACATGGGTATTCCGAGCAACGAAAGAGCCGACGAATTAGCAAGAATCAGGAGACTTAAGGTCTCTCCCAATGAGAGCAATAAAAACAATGCCACTAACAGACACCATAATCAATACTAATGGTAAATGGGCGAAAGTGGACACCTGTAGTTCATCAAAAACGATGTGGCCTACACTAGATCCATCAAAAACTAAAGCTCTCCTAGAATTGGACAGGAGAAACATTTGGCGTAATCTCTGGCCACAGCCTAATTGGCAACCAATCCAGAAAACTTGGCACACCGTACAACGACTTCTGCAGAAGCTGCATGGATGAGGAGGAAGACGAAACCGTGTTACACTACCTCGGAACCTGCCTTGCAGAGACAAGAAGAAAATATATAAGTAGCTACATCTTCAATAGTCTTGAGAATCTAGCAACTACCAACATAAGGGGACATCCTCAAGATCATAAAAACCACCAAGTGGTAACAGGTATAATTACAAACACCAAAAAAGGGCAAGTGAGAAGGCGTGACAGCACAACGGACCTTAAATGTCTAAGTGAGGTAAATACCCATGTAGGCTTTGTCAGTCACATTTACCTACCTACCTAAAACGAGAATGCACTGTACTTCACATTTATACTAATATTTACTCTTGGGTACCGCTTCTGCTCTCAGATCAAATAAATCACTCAAGTGAATGTAGGGTCAGAGCTCTTAACTCGAGTAATATGAGCGTTGTGCCTGGAACAGAAAAATGTAGTTATTCCCGTGCCATAGGGGTTTTCGGCCGGTTATTTATTTCTACCAGCCTTAAACTGTAGGCCACATCTTAAGACTTAAGTCGCCGCTTAGGTCTGCACGTAGAAAACTGGAATAAAATCTAGTTACCTTGGTCTGGATATCGGAGCAATAGGAAGGGCCATGTGGCCGACGCTGAAAAAAAATGATTAACATCACTGATCTGTTTTAATCGAAAAAACGTGCGGAAGCTAATTGGAGCTCTTACCGGACACTGCCATCTGCAATGCTAGTGCCCAGCCATGTCAAGGAAAAGAAAGCAGTATCTGAGCTAAAACTACTTTGCGGAGCAGGAAGATCTGTGTAGTGTAAAGTTGAAAAGCCTCCTGAAGTTCTCAGTTGAAGCAGGATGGTTTTAGTATAATAAAAGAAGCTCTCACGGAAGTATGTAGAATATTTTCATTCTATGAACTGCACAATGAACCCATTTTTGTTGGTCTAAGTAAGCCACGGTCGTGAGGCCGTAAGGGCACCCATACACCGACCTACCTACCTGAGCGCAAGCATATAAGAGGAATCAACCAGAATCGTAGTCAAATCTCAAAAAAAAAAAGCACAGATATCCCCATCTGTTCCGATAGCCAGGCAGCGATCAAATATCTGAACTGTCACTTTCAACTCCATGACTTCCCGGGTGCCTATCTCTTAACGAGATTGCCAAGTATTTTACCATCCAACTAATGTGGCTACTGGGTGCACTTTGACATTACAGAGAATTGCGAAGCGGACGCTTGGTTAGATTAGGTTAGGTAGGCGGGCTGTTAGTGCATTCACCAGCACACTTTGACCATATTGGTCCATTGTGATACCCACAGTCAGACTACTACCACTGATTGACCACTCCAGTGATAGTGCCGTTAATTTGATTTCAACGGCAAATGGTGACTGGACCAGATTTGAAAACCCGATAAAAGCGTATTAACTTTGCTTTCACAGGGATTCGAACTGATGACCCCACTACCCAGAGGCAGGTACTCTACCAACTGCGCCAACTAGTAATTTTGAAGCGGACGCTAGAAAGGGAACAAGCTCTGTACTCTCTCCGGCTGGCGATCCCCCCATGTCAATCATAACTATAAAACAACTCCTCAAGCTAGAATGAACCGTAGATAACAGAACATGCGTCATTACCAAACAACTCTGACCTACGATGGCTTAACCTGATTAAATTGAGCACGCCAAATGTCAGGACATCGCGTCATACAACGAATTCTGCAGAAGCTTCAGAGACGAGGATGAGGAAGAAATCATTGTGCCCTTGCTATGCAACTGCAGTGCTCTCTCATCCCGCAGACTTTGGTTTCTGGAGGCCTACTACTTTGATAACCTAGCTGAACTATGCATCATAAGCTCTATTTGGTTTTGGTATCTATATATCCGCGTGGTAGGGCACGTTCCGTACATGAACCACACAAAGCTGAGTTCAATATGACTGGAAAGTTATGTAGTACACTCCATACCTTGCGCATTGTGACTACTATCTGTTCCACTCTCTCCAAAACATAAGCATTATGCCTCTCTGAGAGAATCTAATAGACCATGATGGGCAATATCTGATAGACCAGCTGAATAACCTAAAAACTTTCAAAACGAATAAACAGCTCCAAAGGGCGTATACCGACATTGCCTTTTCCTCATAAAAATCATTTTTATAAGTCAATAATAACGGGTGGCGCTACACCCTGAGATGGATCTGGACCTAGTCTTTATGTCCACCTCTCGTATAGTCCGTGATATTCTTCGGTCACATGCGATGCTTTACCCACAGTTTTATTCCGTCACCGAACGGTGAAGTTGAAGCAGCTTGGCAAATTAACTTTGTAATCATTTTCAGTTTCAGAGTTATGAAAATGGTTTGTCTTGTC
Organism: Eristalis intricaria; assembly: GCA_964034865.1. Taxonomy (NCBI): domain Eukaryota; kingdom Metazoa; phylum Arthropoda; class Insecta; order Diptera; family Syrphidae; genus Eristalis; species Eristalis intricaria. The sequence continues at coordinate 135,006,058 of OZ035873.1, forward strand.
AGGAATTTACCCTATAGTCAGTAGTCGAAGCACTTACCCACAGCACATAGCACAAAGGATCCAACCGAGATCTAAGTGGGCCGCAACTGCTACAGTGGTGGCAATCACCCCAACCTACCCACAGCGCAACAGATATGAATTCTATGCGTTTTCATTAAAAAAATCGGAGATTTACGACAAGAATTTCTTTTCTTTCGAAGTCATAGTTTGACATTGCGAAATAGAGACTCTCGTAAACGGAATCCATCCCAATTCGTATCATGCTTTAAAAGACTCACATAGATCGAAATTTTGAAAGAAAGACTTATACATCGCTGAAGCAATAAGACTAAATGTACACCCGGTAGCACAAGGCTGCCTATAACCTCCCCATGACGTTGGCTTACGAAAGAAAGAATCTTAAGAGAAGGCACAGTGTGCTTAAATTTTATCATTTAAAAGGATGAATATTACATTAATCTAGTTACAAACTAGCAAGCTCGTAATAAGCTAATAAATTCAAAGGCTATGCTCTCAGCTCATAAGCTTAGACAAATGATGCTTTCAAGAATTCAGCGGAGACAACTGTTCCAATATTCCTATTTGGCGACAGAAGTGGGTAGAGTTGTGTTCAAATAAGAAGATTTTAGAGAATAAGAAGATTTGTTGTGTGGCGTCTCTGGTTAGGTATACAAAAACAGTGAATAAAATGGAATTAATTTAATTATTTGGTCACGTCCAAGACAGCCTACAGTTTTTATATTGAACTACAGTCCAGATTGCATTGGCTACAAGCATCAAATATGCATTTGGAGATGAACCATCCAAACCACCAAAAATATCAACAACCCAAGTTAATTTGAGTTTGTACCATCATGAGGTTTTATTCTTTGAAAAACTTGAACCTTTCAATTAACTTTACACCACGAGTGCATTTTATACCCAAATTTGAGGTATTCTTTGGCGGTCACTGACTCGTTAGTCGTTAACTCGTTATGTATTGTGACATCCACAGGCCATAAAACAAATGCTCAGATGAGTAGAAAGTCGTGTACGTTGCTTGTGATTATCACTTAACTTCAAACGCAATTTGGCTCCCTTAATTAACCCTTATGCATGTTCGAAAGTGTTACAAGCGATAAAACATGAAAACAACAGATAACTGTCACTTAAGAATGACTTTCCCAATGAAAAGATAAGTGGTATGTGTGACGATGGACTGTGAGCAGCTCGTAATTATTGCAATTTTGCTTTTCAAGTACCTTCTTGGGTACGTTTATAGTCAATGTAACGACAAGCAGGCATTGCGGAGACAATGCAATGTTTTTCAGTTTTAAATCTTAATTTGAGATGGAATTGTTTCTTAGATCTAGAAATTTAGAAAGCTCGGGTCGGACTTAATTTTGTCCGCTTGGAGAATTGTAAGCACTTTCCGGTTTGTGAGGTTAAAATAAACCAAGAAACATGTGATTTTGGGAACACAAATGTAGGGCAGAAAAATAAAGCAGAGGGATAATTGCGTGAAATATCCTTGCTACGACCGAGTGGCGTGGCCCTTGTTCAACGTGGTGGACAGGACCATCGTCTACTTGCCGCTTCCACTTTCGTACGTCCAGCTGACTGACATCCCTTTCCAGCAGGGCACGGCACCAGAGGCGTCTTCTTCCTTAACCGCGTTGTCCTTAGAGACTTTTCGGAACAGAGCGTTAATGCTCATTCGCTGTGTGAGATCTACCCATCTCAGCCGAAAGACTCCTTTGACCAGATGTCGTTTTACTTCGTTCAGTTCAGTCAAATTAGGTCGACCAGACCATACAACAGAACTGAGACTATCAAGGTCGTATAGATGGCTTAATCCTTCAAGAGCTTTTTTTCTTGAACACTGTCCTAGGAAAAGACGCGATACTTAGCTTGGAAGAATTAATCCATCGATTTATTTCTCCTGTGGTGCCTGAGTTTACTCAAGAGGTTAGGTAAGGTTAGGTAGGAGGGCTGCTACTGCACCAGCACACTTACGCCATTATTGGTCCATTGTGATACCCATAGTCAGACTACTACCACTGATTGACCACTCCAGTGATAGTGCCATTAATTAGATCTCAACGGCAAATGGTGACTGGACCAGATTTTAAAACCAGATAAAAGAGTATTAACTTTGCTTTTACTGGGATTCGAACCGGGGACCCCGTTAAACAGGAGCAGGCACTCTACCAACCAGCCTGTAGTCCCTGAGTTTACTCAGTAGGCTAACTTCACCTGACCTGTCCTGTCTGTCCAAAACTTTTCTATAGTGTCGTAAAAATACAAGACATCAATCAGGCTGGACATTTTTTTTAGTCTTTATGCACTTAGACTTTTCGACAGAAAAGTTCTGCCCTCAATTTTTGGACCTATTGATGGCATTCGTTTGGAGGAAATGATTCAATGACGAACTAGGCGTATAAGAAGGCTAGTGGGCCTAGGCAATAGAGTACGTTCACGAAACCGATGTTGCACACAAGTGGAGAAATACCTCAACCAACTCAGCGTCCGTAGTTAGAAGCACCTGGATATCGACCTTGCAAGCTGGAGGGGCTGGATTCTAGTGCGATCAGAAGAAGAAGTGCTTCTTCCTTCTCCTCATTTACTGCAAGACCCATTTTAGCCAATTGTCGATGCTCACCTACAAGCACCAGTAGACATCCTAAGTTTGTCAGTATTCTCACCAAAAATTAAATTCAAACTGGACTCCAAAAATAAAAATCTTAAATGAAGTTTTCTATAGAAATTAGTAATGTACTTAAAAAAAAATATGTATGAGAATATCCCAAAAGCTACAGGCACAGAGGGTCCAAAACCAAAAATGTAACGAAAATTAAATCACCAAAAAATTGCCCTTTTTAGATTTGCTTCGCTTTTGACGCAGACTACTCTTGAGAAAGTTAAAGTAAAGAACTAATGGATAATTATCCAGTTTCCAGCTGTTTTACAGTTCAATAGGTACGCTGATTACATAACTGTACTTGGTTTTCTTCTACCACGTCAAGTTTTTTCGCTCGAGAGAGGTTGTATTTTGATCCTATTTATAATATCCATTGGAGTGAATTAGTGCAGCGTAGTCCCAGTTCTCGTCGGCATACAGGGAGTGAGCAAAGTTAAGTTTTATTTACACATATACATAATTCCTTTCCGTTAGATCATGTCTGTCTCTACAATTTCGCGCCGTAAGTGCTTAAATAGCCCTGATTCATTTTGTCAATCAAAGAAAACCATCAGCGCATTTGTCAGGGAAGCTTATTTTGCATATTCTAAAATAAATCAAGATAAACGTTGGGCACCTTACAGCGTGTGCAAACAGTGTGCTGAGAGTTTACAGATGTGGACAAAGGGAACGCGAAATAAATTGCAGTTTGGTATACCTATGATTTGGCGAGAGCCCAAGGATCATTCAAGTGACTTACTTTTGTACGGTGAAAACGCCCGGATATAACAAGAAAAACAAATGTAAAATAGAGTATCTTAGTTTATCATTAGCCACACGCCCAGTAGCTCATTCAGCTGAAATCCCAGTGCCAGTTTTCAAAGAGCTACCTTCTTTATTACAAGAATACTCGTATGGTGGAGATCGAAGTGACAACAACGATGAAGATTTTGAAGTGGAAGATGACGCCATTCGTAAGGGTTTGATCAGAAAGAGTTAAATGATTTGGCCCGGGATTTGGGACTTTCTAAAAAGGCTTCAGTCGTGGGTCGCCGTGGCGTAGTGGGTAAGTGCGTCACCTCCTACGCAGAGGGTGCCAGGTTCGATACCCGAATTTACCACCTTTGTTAATTCACGGCTCCACCTCTTTCGAGTCACTGACAATGCTCAAAGAGTATTCCTGTCTAGAAAAAGCTTCTCAACTTCACCGTTCGGAGTCGGCATTAAACGGTAGGTCCCTTCCACTCGTGAAAGAACAATAGCACGCACAACACAAGTGGTTGTTGAGAAGCTAGGCCCAGGTCCACCACGGACTGTCGCGGCACCCATATTATTATTATTAGTATTATAAAAAGGCTTCAGAGCTCTTAGCATCAAGAGTTCACGAGAAAAATTTGCTTGAAAAAGGAGCTAAGGTTTCCTACTTTCGATCAAGAGAAATTCCATTTCTGCAATACTTTCGAAGGGACGGTGAATTTGTGTATTGTCATAACATTAATGGTTTAATACAGGAGTTGGGAATTCTAGCATATAACGCAAATGAATGGCGACTGTTAATTGATAGCTCAAAGCGGAGCTGAAAGTATGTCCTCCTTCTCAAGGGAAACTTGTTTGGTGCAGTCCCAATAGGCCACTCAGTGTGTTTGCATAAAGAATATGAAGACATAAAGAGAGTCATTCATTTGTTGCAATATGCACAAATGGATGGTATCCTTTCTTCTTGGCCAGCAACGCGGATACACCAAGTTTCCCTGTTTTTTGTGTATGTGAGACAGCAGAGCTCGTGAAAAGCATTGGGTACAGTCAAATTGGCCGCCAAGATCTAAACTCAAACCTGGTGATCCAAATATTCAACATCAGTCGCTTATTGACAGAAGAAATATTATATTTCCACCTCTGCGTATAAAACTGGGCCTCCTGAAGCAGTATGTTAAAGCTTTGTCAACTGAAGAAGACGGTTTCAAATATCTCATGTCAGCATTTCCTCGCCTGTCTTTTAAAAAGACAAAGGGCTGGTGTGTGAGAGAAAAAATGAGAGATGAAAAATTTATTGGGACAATGACAGAACTCCAAAAGAATGTTTGGTTGGCATTCCAAAAAGTAATCAAAAACTTTCTTGGGAATACGCGAGCAGAGAATTATGCAGAAACTGTTCAGCAATTTTTAGAGAGCTTTAAAATGCCCGGTTGCAACATGTGAGTGATAGGTGAGCGATTCCACCAAGATCTAAAGATCATGGAGGCACAGTATCAAGGCAGATGGGATGAACATATGACGGATGACTACTGTTGGAGCATCAGGCGAGATTGTCCACAGAATGAACACTGCTGAAGAAGTTTACTACTTTTGTGAATGACATTTGAATTATTTTCTTTGAACATTTTGTTTGGTCATTGTTTATGCACATTTTGAACAAAAATATGATATCCTGTAGCTTAAAAAGTTGACGTGGTAGACAAAAACTGGGATCATTTTCACATTCAGACGCCAAAAATAAGTCAAAAACAAGTTTCAGGTCTTAGTCAACGAAATGTGTGTTCTCCAGTGTAATTTATTGATTTGGAATCTGCCACAAGTCCCCGTATTATGGCACTTACTACTGTGATGTGAACTGTGAGTTTTTCGTTAATGATCTCCTGCGCCCATAGCTGTATATTTGCCTGCTTTTAGTCAATTATTAAATTAATGAAAAAAACTACATTGGTCCCACTTGTCACACTTGAATTTAATTTGTGTTGAAAACATATACAGCTTTATGCAGGCTATTGACTTTTGTGAGTGACTGTAAATTATAATAAAGACAAAACTCGTGTTAGAACGCTCTATAATGGGGGCCTTAAAAAGGAAGTAAGCAGTGATTTATGCTTAGCTGACAATTTGAAGGCCTGCAAACCGGTGGTGTTGCCGGTATTCAGGTGTTTGTTGACAGGAAATAATAGTGTTGAGAAGAAAAGAGCAGGAGAAAGAGATACTTTGACAGCTAAAAATTAACTCAAAAATAAACCGAAATTTGCCCGCTGTAGGCTTGTTCGGTTTGACAACTTCTCACGGACGGATAAACTCGAGGGGATTTCACCTAAGTTCCGCCGAAATTTGTTGATGGCGGGAACATGGCATAACTCCATATTTCCTTAAATCCTAAAATTAAATGTTCAGTCTAGTATGTCAGAGATTTTTTGGCTTTTCCAAGGGAATAAGGGCTGACACCAATTAACCACGAAATTTGCTTGGCAATTTGAATTTCAAAAATCAATGTACCTACGTTATGTTGCATGTTGCTACTATCTGTCTGACGGAGTTCATCCGTTTGTACATTGAACGGCTCATATATAAATTAAGGAGCAAAAAGTCAATCGATGACATCAAACGAATAACCTCTTCGACTGAAGAAAATTAAGGTTTTGCTAGGAGCAGAGTAGTTGGCTGTTTTCTTATCACAAATTGAGCTCGCTTCAGTGAGCTGCCTACGGTACCGTGAATCAGTGTTGCCAGATTGTGGGGAATTCCGGTATAAAATTTGGTAAAAGGGGAAAAGGGGAATCCATAATCTGGTGAATCTCAAATAAAATCGAACTCATTTTTTTAAGGAAACATGTTTACTTTACTCAAAAAATCAATTGTTGTCACTAAAAAATGTAAGTAGAAAATAATCTCCGAATGGATGAGAGAAAACAACTCCTCCTAGGAACTCCTCCCAGGATAAAGAATACGTGCCGTTGGTTGGATTTATATCGATAAAAATTCAAGTTTTCGGAACATAAATTCAATTTAATCACCAATGAGTACTTTTCTGGTGCTATCCACTTTTGATTTATTAAAATTTATTCGAAATCAAACAGAAATTCATAAAGTTTCGTAAGGACAACACACAAAAAGTACCCGAATGAATTTTCATCGAAACGTCTGTCAAACGCACAAAAAGTTAAGAGTTGACCAGCGTTATCCGTCATTATACATTCCACTTGTGGACCGCGTTTGCTATCTCTCTCTCTCTCTCTCTCTCTCTCTCTCTCTCATAAGACTGGTCAATTTTTTGTTCACGCAACGCACATAACGGTTTCTATGAATTATGATAATAGTCTTCTATACAAAAAAAAAAACTATTTCTTATCCAGAAGAAAACGCACTGCAACGGAATGTAAACCTTTCTAATAACTCGCGTCGCGTAACTTAGTTTTTCCTTTCAAGCTGTCTTCAAATCAAGACATTCACTTGATTTCTGTGCACAGAAGTTGGCATGCTTTCTAATCGAAAAAGCAGACACCCGTGGCACCCATACACAACTCAACCCGAACTAAAGAATCTCTTCTGCAAGACTACAAATTTATTCCCGGGAAGGTGGTAATCCCAACGTCAGTCAACAATCCCAACGTCAGGTTTTATAAATCAAAATGTTTTATGCCGGAAGTGCAATAGTTCATAACTGAAAAGTGAAACAACCTAATTTCTCATGTTTTCGTTTTCGTTCCTTTTTTTCTTCTTTGGTTTTGCATAATTTAAACTTTAACACACTGTATGCAATTTTTCGTTGTTGTACATGCGCGCTAGTCACACAACTAGTTGCATGGTCTCTCCTCGGTGCAGCGGTTACTCAACACTCATAGTGCAAGCAATGTTTATGCAACATTTTCCTGCATTGCGCACCAGTACAACAGGCAGTCTCTTGCTTCTGCGTCTGCGTCTGTGTGTCTATAAATCTACACTCGGTCGATAAATGCAAACAAAATGTGATACACGAGATGAAAAATGCATGTGAATGAGGAGGAGGATCAAAACAAAAGAGCACACTCACCTTTCCAGTGCGAATTAGTTTGGCCAAATCGACAGCAGGTATCTCCAGCAGATGACTTCGGATTGGCGGCAGCTTCTGGCGGGGGACCTTCATGTTGGTGAAGCGGCTATAGGGTACAACAAACCAACTGAAGACGATCATGGCCGACCTCAGGAACCTCCGCATGATGTACCCCACAATCCTGGAACAAAGTAAGACCGCTATTTTGACGGATTTTCTCTCACAGTGCACACGCAAAAAAAAATCAATAAAATATATATTTATCTTAAAGATACGATAGATGTCGATGAATAGACACAACGACTATCGTGTATCCAAAGCCAATCGAATTTAATTGCACAACGTAACTATCCGTGCCGTGGGACAGGTTGTGCTCTGCGCTCTCCTACGTTTATTCATCACATAGTGCACACCCGATAGATACAAAAACCAAAACACAAAGAGATACAAAGCACTTTCTCTCTCTCTCACTCCCTCGTTCTCCGCTCGCTCTCTCTCTCGCACACACACTCTTTCGCTCTCGGAACGCGAGATGTCCACAACGCGCGAGTCCGATTCAAACTGATTGAAATTTTTTTTTCTTGGATTTTATTTACAAAAACAGAGACCTCCACCGCCAGCAATGAGGCTCATGACCGAAACCGACTTGCGACTTGACTGCCAAGCCTTGGTTCACCGCCGCATTGGGCCAGCAGCTGTTTCGTAGAATGAAACTAAAAAACAAAAACAGAAAGCAAAATCCAAAACGCACTGAATTCACACAAGACGACGTATTTTTTGCGCAATAGGCTGACTCCGGAGGCACTAAACCTTTTGCATCTCTCCGCAACTGATGCTGCTGAAGTGATGGTGGTGGTGGAAGTGGTAAAGTATTTGTACACTAGAGTCTCATTGCTGTTGCCCGGGTATCCACCGAATGGTTTCATGAGGAACTCTTCTGTGTGCGGAGGCCGGAGACAGACGCTGTGCGACGACTTGAAAGCTGCGATCGCGTCGACTACACTGGGGAGCTGGTCAACTAGGCGTTCGAACGTAGGTAGAGCACCCGTTTCGTCTGAGTTACATCGACGAGTAGCTTTCAGAATTGGCAGCGGCAATCTTTGGGGATACCTGTTACAACGACAGTCACACGAGGAGGCTGGGTGATGTGGAAAAAAATGTTACAAGCAATTGCAGTGGAAATGGTTTACACTGGGCGACAGGTTATATAAGTTCAAAGTGATTTTTTTTTCTTGTAGTTTCGTGCTTGAATCAATGACGTAGAGAACGTGCAAGCTTGATTTTATTCCACGTGAGTCAGGAAATGGATGAATAATAATTATTGCATATCAATGAGTGATTATCGATTAAACTAAGGAAGGAAAACATTTTCTGGAATTCCCTTCTGTTGATAATGCGCTAGAAGTGGGGTGAACAATAAATCCAATTGGGATCACCAAGACATAATCCGCACGGAGTTTTAAGTCAAGGATCTGACACGGGGGATGGACGATATTTTCTTAACTGACGAATGGACTATAGTTTTAGTGAGAATTTCGACGAGAGATTTCCCCTTCAATCTCACACACTTTTTCAAAAAACCAATTTGGAGACATAAGCGGACAGCGACGGTCGCAGTCAGTTTGTCCGGCTAATGGAGTTGTTCGTCAGTGGTAGAAAATCCATTCTGAAAAAATTATTGCATATACAGGTCAAGAAATTTGCAAGCAAAATAAAGTGAACATAAAGGCAGAAGAAACAGAATACGACAACAGACCACAGCTCCAGAATCCGTTATCCAATTGAGTAAAGACAATGATTTCATGGCACGTGCACCGCACACACACTTGTTTTGTTGTTTTACTTGTAAAGTCAGATCTATTGTCTTTATCGTTCGCATACCTAACATCGCCGTGGCGAAGTGGGTAAGTGCGTCGACTCCTACGCAGAGGGTGCCAGGTTCGATACCCGAATTTACCACCTTTCATAATTCACGGCTCCACCTCTTTCGAGTCACTGACAATACTCAAAGAGTATTCCTGTCTAGCAATAGCTTCTCAAATTCGCCGTTCGGAGTCGGCATTAAACTGTAGGTCCCTTCCACGCGTGAAGGAACAATAGCACGCACAACACAACCTGGATTGCTGGGAAGCTAGGCCCAGGTCCACCACGGACTGTCGTGGCACGCATATTATTATTATTATTATACCTAACATCTGGATAGTCTTTCTAAAAAAAAATGTGTCCGCCTAAGAGAATTTAATTTACAAAATTGGGGCTGATATCCATGTCCGCGTCCGGGTTAGAGAGTGTCCGTTAAAGGAATTATAAAATGTATGCAACTTCAATTAAAGCTCCACGGTCGTGAGAAATTGTCTGCTCAAGGGGATTGTCCGCTTAAGAGAGTGCCTGTAACAGGAGCCTTCACTGTATCTCTATATATAGGATATATACAGAAAGTTATAAAAAAGCGCCTGCGTCTATCTGTTGGATGTAGGCTAACATGTGTCAATATTCAAATAGTTTGATAAAGAGTTTTTTCTTGGCATCATCATTATCTCTTTTGCGTGAGCACCTCCATGAAAATGACAGTCCAGTCTACTTTCAGAGAAATTTACATTTTGGGCCACGCTCGTTAATGGCCCTTTCCCGTAGCTTGTTTTATGAAATTTTCGAATAAAATATATCAAATTCTTAGTGACCTTGCTAGATCAGATAAAATTGAATCATTGCTAGAAGACAAGAACAATATGATTGCAAAGTATGAAAGATTACATCATATATTGAGCGTCTAATGGATAAAGATTTAAGACCAAGCAGTTGGCACCTAGCCTTATAGCTAGGCCGAAGATCCCAATACATTTTTAACTAAACTAGGCTCGCCCGTTGTCAAAATTCGACGTCCACCAGGGGTAACGCAACCACACAATTTGGCAGTGGTTACGGAAAATAGTAAATATGTTGTAAAATAACTTAATTTTATACATGTGCTTACAAGGTTCTACTAAGCCGTTTGACTGAAAACATTGGTGCAAATTTACAGTCTGCTCATTAAAAGTGCCTAAAGTCGATAATAGCTATAACCGGCACTAAATAAAAAAATCGACTTTAACTTTTCGTTATTCATAGACATATTTATGCCTATGAATATCTACTACCTACATAAAAGCGTTATTGAAAAGTGATTTTATCGACCAAACCTAAATGACAAAAAAATAATTAAAATATTTCCGGAAAATGTGTTTTGTGATTGAATTTTCAAAGAAAAAAGTAAACAAAAAAAAAAAATTATGCTGATCGTCACTATGGAACTCTGAGGGCTTCAAAAATTGTTAATAATTGCTACTGGAAAACGCGTTACCACCGCGTATACCAATTGTCGATGCTTCAGATGTAAAGCCACCAGTCCTATAAAATTGATGTTTTGTTCCATCTAATTCTAAGAAGAAGTTATGCGATCCGTTTTTCTCTATAATTCTGCCCACTGCTCCTGCAAGTTCAAACGTGCAGTAGTACTCGTGAATAAAAGAGGTACCAGTTCACAAGTTAGTCAGTCTTACCAAAACCAAAATAACGAGCATTTTTTCCAAAAAAAAAAATGCAAAGCTACCAGCAAATGTAGATTTGTTGTAATCGGCAGTGAACGATAAGTTTGTGGTTCTTCCACATCCAGCACTTCAATTCAGACTTTGACTGTAATTTGATCGAACCTGTCCCGCGAATAAAATTCTTCCGCCTCTAACTCTTCGAAAGGATTCGATTGCGGTTTGAAGATTTTTGGCCGTGAAATCTATTCAAAATCTTCAAATATGTATCTCAAAATCTCGATCCACTGGAAACATTTTCAAAAAAGAAACACAAACAACTTTATGAAATCGAATCTGACAATCGCTTTGGATTACGGTCTGCTCATTTTGAATTTAAAGTTGATTTTAACCTTAATAAATGAATTGGACGGCAGAAGTTATTTTCGTAAATGAATTGAATAACATTTTTAACGTAAGTAAATTCATTATTCTTGCAACATTCGAAGATGTTGTTTATATAAGACTGTCCATAAGGTTAAATGTTACAGTATCCTGCCATTAATATAGCTCAGGCAATAAAACCCACAATAATGCACACGCGATCGTGGACATATGTCTATTGAGGTCACTTCCTCAATGAACACCGAAATAATAAACGATCGCCTGTGCAACTGATGAGAGAATATTGTGCCGTAGGTTAAGTTTCATTATGAAGCAATATGTAGCATTAGTTAGTCTTAAGAAAGATCTCAAATCGAACAGAAGTCTTGAGACAGATTTCAAGCAGTGCGGAAGTCTAAAGATAGATTCACGCTGATATACACAATGAAGTACAAATACATGTAATATATATTTAAATTGCACAAATGTATTATTATAAAGTATATTTTATAAACAAGTGTTTCATTGTGTGAACTATTAAGATAAATCTTAAATAAAATTGTTAAACTCTGCTAGTCCTAGGCCATAGCTCGATGGCAGGGACCGAGAGAGCGGACGAATTGGCCAGACAAGAGTCTGAAATGGACATTAGCGAAGGGAACACATCACTGCAGCCACCGATCAATACACCGGACTATAAGTGACACCATACTTAAATTAGCCAACTCGTCTTGGCTCGCAAGACATGACTGTCCCACAACAAGATCAGCGTGGGCAGAGCTTAACAGGGCTAGAACGAAAGAAGCTTCTGGCGTTGGACCAACAACCCCATCGGAGCAATGCTCCGGAAACGGAATGCAGATCTCTGGAGTTACGGTGGGAAGGAGGAAAGAGATGGAAGGACCGAAACGATCCAACATCTGCTTTGCCAGTGCCCAGCTCGCCAGAATCGGCGCCTAGCTTCGCTGGGCCAAAGATTCTCCACAGAGACTGCTGACTTAGCGAATGCGAGTATGTCGGATCTTCTAAGATTTGTCAAGAGCACGGGAAATCACAATGTGTACTCTAAAAAGTGAATAAAAATGATAATCTATTATCACACTCTCTTTCCAAAGCCTAACCTAACCTTATATCAGACTGCAGCAAGCGACAGTTATTAACGTTTGAATAACTTCATGTCATATGCGAAAGTATAATATCACTGATGAAGATAATGAATAATAAAGGGCACACGTGACCGCCTTTCGGTACACCCAAGCTGGATAACGAATTTCCAATTTTAACTAATTGAGTTCGATTTAGAAGAAAAGAGGTTATCAAACGAAGGAACTGGAAATGAAATCCAAAGACTCTAAGCTTATTGTTCTTTCAATCTCGATGATCACGGAAGAAGAATAAAGTGAACTGTTGGCAGTAGTAGAGCGACCAGATATAAGACCGTGCTGTTCTTTAGATATGTGTTCTTAAAAGACTAGATTTTAGGGACTACCGAAAGCTAAATAAAATATTATAATATAATAGAAAATATTTTATTTTGAAATTTTAGTGTTATATTGTTATACATATGTTATAAAATATTTTTTCGCACTATTCTAACTATAGTGATTTTCGCTTTAGCAATTGAATTCCTAATTCGTGGGAACTGAAGAAATTATCACAAGTTATTTTTCTACCTTTCAAGTCTTAAATAGGATCCTTCCTCTTCCATCGATTCTATCCTTACTGGTATAAACTTTCAAGGACCACATTTAAAACTTTTTTTGCTATCGCACAGAGCCCAAGCTTTGCGGGTTTCGATGGAATGTATTACTTGGATGAAAATCTTTCCCGGGATGTTACTAATAGTTCATCAACAGTGACACTTATTATCTTTCGCATTTATTCCACAAATCCCGAATTAGATCGAGTTTATCCCAAGCTCGACGTTCAGTTCTGTCACACTTTTTTTTTCTGAATGATAACTCTCGATATATTATGGAATCGTCGATGGCACATCATAGCCTGGAAAAATTGGTCTTCCTTTGCATTCATTCCAGAAACTATCTAGTGCCTATTCATGGGATCGGAAAACTTCAGCCAGCAAAAGTAGTCTTATATAAGATTCGATAGGAATCCTACCAACTCTATACAATTAAATCACCAATTGGATGAAGGAATAAATGGATCTGATCTTGCTTTTGGGAAAAACGCAAGCAACTGAATAATTTCTTTATTTGATTTGGATTTCATATGGGATTTGTACACTCCTTCCATCTAATGCTTCTTAAAATCACAAATATTTCTGTTATGAAAAACCATTTTTTTGTTTCTATACACGACCTAACAGATGCGTCGACGCATGGAGACGGTTTTTTTCACAATAATTAAATTTTTTGAAATTTTGGGACTTCTTCCATCTTTCTTCCATCTGATGATTCAATTTGAAACCTTCAATGCTTGTCATTTTTACAACAATATCGATGATGTCAGTGCAAACAATACAAAATCCAACTCTATATCGGAACCTCTGGAGGTGTTGATAACATTTGCAGATTTATAACGGCCGGTGGAAGAATTTAATCTGAAGTACAAACTCCGTAATGGAATGCAATCAGGCAGAGAACAGTAATCATTTAAATTCCGTAGCGCCATTAGCAGAAAAATTAACGTCTTGAGCATCATCGTGTGGCAAGGCAAACCGAGGTGTTTGAACTTTTAGTGATTACACTGTGCATTACCAAAATCACCCATATCCCGAGTGGTGATTCGTATTTAATAAGTATACTTAGAAAACAACAGAACAAAAATAATCTACCAGGAAGGGAAGATCTTACCAATAGACAAATATATCCTGCAAATACGGAGATAGCTTTTAAGTAAATGTTATCAGTCATTGTAATCAAGAAATAGGGGAACCTGGGGACACTTGATCCCCCGGGAGACTTGATCCCTGGGTATTATTTCCACAACGAGAAATATTTTCTTGGAATAATAAAGTGGCATCACAGCATTTGATATTGAAAATAACTTCAGACGGCGTTTTGCCACTCGCACGGAAGAACTTTAACCTGAAGGGTGTATGTTTTGTTAATAGCCGTAAAGTTATTTTTTTAAAGTTTTTTTCTTGGATTTTTGTTTTGTCTACAGAGATGTTAAGTGAAGTGTTTTGTGTGTATTTATTTTGGTAAGTATTTGAGCATATCTCTCTATAAAACATAGTTTATTTTCCATACAAATTTTGTGAATTAGTAAAAAAACTACCAGAGGGGAGACTTGATCCCATTAAAATAAGGGAGACTTGATCCCGGGATCGCGGGAAGAAGCATTACTTGTTGCATACCTCGAAAAAGCCAGCAAGTTACATCACGGATTGTCCACACATGCTTTGAGGAAACTTGCTTACGAGTTTGCTGTGGCAAGTAATAAGCTCCCGGAGAAATACAGTAAGTGGCAAAATGAGACAGCAAGCTTCGATTGGTACTATGGATTCATGAGAAGAACTTCGACACTTTCTTTGCGCGTACCTAAAGTCACTAGCTTGAGGAGGTCGAAGAGCTTTAACAGGCACAAAATTGCACAGTTTTTCGAAAATTTGAGAACTTTGATGACAAACTATAACTTTGGTGCAGAGTCAATATGGAATATTGACGAAACTGGATTGTTGCTAGTAAGGGCTTGAAACAAGTAGGCAAAATAACGTCTGGTGAACGCGGTGAACTGGTTACTGCTTGCTGTGCCATAAACGCAATCGGAAATCATATTCCGCCATTTATGATATTCCCACGGAAAAATTGGCAGGATCGTTTGTAAAAAGGTGCACCTCTAGGCACAAGTGGAAACACTTTTCCTTCGGGACTGCCGTTAACTTCATTAATTTTTTAAAGCATTTCAAAAAATTTACCAATTGCTCATTAGAATCCCAATACTTAATAATTATGGACAATCATGACAGCCATATAAGCATTGAATCATTAAATTTTGCAAAGGAAAATGGGATTCATATTCTCACCATACCTCCGCACACTTCCCATAAGACCTAACCACTAGACAGGACAGTTTTTGGACCTTTAAAAGCATACTACAACACCGCATGACTATATATGATATTTCAGAGTGCTTCGGGAATGCTTTTGTACGAGGTTTTACTCCGCAAAATATTCAAAGCGGTTCCAATGAAATTGACTTACTGGAACTTACATGAATAAACAGTGTTTTATTTTTAAATATATGGATAAGGTAGAGTTGATCCCTCCTGTAACCAAATCTACCCTACAATGGGATCAAGTCTCCCTTACTCGGGGACACTTGGTTACTTTTGAAAATTTTAGAAAAAGATCTAAAAGCATATCATGTCGAACTTTTTTTGTTTGCTAAACTTAACAATACGATAAACAACACAAAGGGTTATAAATTCGTTAATTGCGAAGGAAGTATCTTATACTTTCCGAAAGAATCCGTAATTTAAAAAGGTGGGATCAACTGTCCCCATGTTCTCCTACTAGAAAGTGAGAGCAATCGCACACCCTGGATTTGATGATGATGGTTTACACATTTTGCCGACCCCCTCATTATAATGTGTCAGCTATTTACAAAGCTGCCACTGAATACTTTCCAAACCCGGTCTGATTAAACAAGATTTTATATGTTCGCGTGTTGCCATAGATCTGTGCTTAAAAATACATCATATTCCAAATAATAAAACTTAGCGGAGAATAAGTGGCATGGCCGTTGACATTCGAGAAAAATTAAAGAGTCCACATTTTGCCTTGCAACTAGATGAATGTCCTGATGTGCACAGTGTCTATGGTATTTGCTCGGTTTGAAGCAGAGGAAAACATTGAAGAAGTCTAAGAAAGCTGTCGCGACTTCGAGATTGATTGAACAAATTGTTTTGCTATTTGTAAGCTTTGACGGGCAACAAAAGTGGACTAATTGCAAAATTAAAATTAGCAATGCCAATAGTTTCAAGGCCATACTGCTTTCTTTATCGATGAGTCCTGGCTTATAAAGGCCCATTTATATGACAGCGATCTTCGAACGCGAACTTTTAGAAACAACCAATTTCCAAAAAGACATAAACAAAGTGTTATACTCCTTGGTATGCAAGATGGGGACTGAATTATCGAGTTTTTCCATTGACTAAAATCTCGACTGTAATTAGTTTTTACTTTTTTATCCACGAATCAATCATCCTCTTTGCGAACTGTCAACCTGAATTCGCAAGAGGCAAACGCGATCCACATATTTACGACCAAAAAATTCGCGATGATATGTGTGTTTGCTCAAATTCTACCCATTGCTCTCCGCGAATGGGAAAACTCAATATGAATGAAGTGTCAGAGTTTGTGAAGTTCGCGATCCGTAGTAAGCTCATATGAATGGTCCTTAAGATGTTACCGTCTAAATTAAATGATGTGAAGATGTGATCAGTGTTGTGAACTCTATTAAAGGCAAGGCATTGCAAAGTCGCCTGTTTAGGATCACATGTGATGAAATGGGTTCACTCCATCAAAATCTCCTTTATCACCCAGATGTCAGATGGCTGTCAAAAGGAAAGTTGTTGACACGAGTTATACAAGAGCTGAATTATTCATGTTCTTCTTCAATCTGGAAATTCGAAACAATTTTCTGATCCGGCTCTTAAAATCATCATTTCTCGCTGATCTGTTTGACCACATCTTGAATCTGGAGGCCCTTTCCAACAGAGGTAGAAGGCAACATTATGCATACGCAAAGGACAAAATCAGATGTGTGACACCGAAACCATCAAAGAAATAAAAAAAACAATTCTCACTGCGACAACTTTTAATGCTTATCCATTTATTTCTTAACACTGCCGTTGACGGTCAGTGTATTTACACAAATTGATTTGATGTTATCAGCTTGGGTGGAAACTTCAGGTCGTTCTCTCGATCAGCTGGTTGCATTTACCAAATATTCGATTTCGATCACAGCTGGCAGACGGTACAGTGCATTACGTAAGCTTGCATTACACTGTGATGTGCAAATAAATGACCGCTCAATATTTATTCTTCTACAGAGGATATCTCTCAAAACTTGGGTTGTGGTCAGAATCCTTACAAACTAAATTATTTCCCTGCATTCAAAATATCCTCGAAAAATGTCATCAGATGAATTGATATCAGTAAGCTCCCATCTCCCTACCATCTCCATATCCTCTTTATCATTGAAAATCATGATAAAATTGTAAAACTTAAAAAGAGTGTCTGTAACGAAACTTAACAACGAAAATTTGCAACGATCAGAGCCTAGTCGGCTGCGAAAAAAATAACATGAAGTTTAAAAACATTTTTCTGCGAATTTTAAAAACGGGTGATGCTGGTTGGTTTATTTAGAATCGCGAAATAAGTGACAATTATGCGAAAATTCAAACGGGTTGCGGCGGAAGCCAGTACAAACCGGATTAAAAAAATCAAAATTAAGCAATAGTCAAAATAAAACTGAGGAATTTTGTTTGGTGGTAATATCGCAAGGCATTGAGTGTGCAAATCAAAAACTAGGTACAGCAATGACTGTTACCGAAAGAAGTCGTTTATGCAGAGAATAAGCAAAATTAATCAAAAACCGGTTAAAAAAATAACAAAAATAAGTACTAACTGAAGTTGTTTGTGTAGAGAGTGTTTGTGACGAGCAAAATTGAACAAACATAAAAATAAAACAAATGCTAATACCATTAAAACAATTTCCAAATCAAGTGTTGATAGAACTCGTTTAATAAACCACAACAAGATGCCGTTAAGTGTAAAAAGTTGAATTGTGTTTGTGATGTTGTGTCACCTGAACGACATAGTATTTCCACCAGATTGTGGTGGTACAAATCCAAAGAAATATATGATCTTAAAGGGATTAGTTGGAAACGTAAATGCCGCATGTGAATTTCACAAAATTTCACTGATGGTAAAAACAAACGGATTCCAATATCTGCCGATGCCAAACGATTTGCCGTTACACGAAAGTTTGATTTCGCCCCGGTAGCCTTTTTTAACAATACGTCAAATACGTTGGTTTCCTGAAGCGAAAAAGTTGGTGGGGCAGATAATAAATATATAACCCAGGCAATTAGATGACTACTAGGCGATAAGCGCACTTTTTTGGATTTATCGTTAGATTGCAGCGCAATGAAACTCATAAAAATTGAAGAGCGAAAATCCATTTCTTAGTCATCCTCGGTTTTAAATATTTCAAAAGTTAATTAATAATAATAATATGGGTGGCGCGACAGTCCGAGGTGGACCTGGGCCTAGTGGAAGGGACCTACAGTTTAATGCCGACTCCGAACGGCGAATTTGAGAAGCTTTTTCTAGACAGGAATACTCTTTGAGCATTGTCAGTGACTCGAAAGAGGCGGAGCCGTGAATTATTAATGGTGGTAAATTCGGGTATCGAACCTGGCACCCTCTGCGTAGGAGTCGACGCACTTACCCACTACGCCACGGCGACCAAAGTTAATTAAAAAAAAACAAAAGAACAATGAATCCATGGTGCATAGTGCTTCAAATTGTCCATTTTGATTTACTATAAAAATGTAATATGTTATGTTATGGAAAAATAAAGTAAAAAAAATTAGTTTGTTATTCACATACAATTGTACAATTTTATGGATCATTTTTAATGATACCGCCGTTCGCCATTTATCGCAAAGACTGTTAATATTTTGAACATGTCAGTCGAACTGGCCCTATTTGAACACAAAATCATATAGAAGCGCGGCATTGTCGTCTGCCGAACTATTTATTGAATAAAGAGAAGAGGAGAGTACGTTGCAAAATGATTCATTCATAAAAATTAATCCAAAATTTCCTTAAGTTTATTAAAAAATAAATAATAAAAAAAGTGCGACACAAAAAATTGTTGCACTAAAAAATTGTGTTTTATTTTATTTTAGTTCTTAGCACATTTTTTTGTTGTTTGTTAATCTTTACGGCTTCCTGTAGAAACTCCCATAGGAATTCTTTTCGTTTTCCTAATTCGCGACCCACAGTTTGAAGAACACTGTTCTATTCAATGCCGACAAAAGGGAGTTCTACAAAAAGAAAAGCCTTTTCTCATCACTTTTTTAAGGACTCATAAGATTTGGCATTTCCAGCATTACGTTAGTTATGAGTATAGTTGAGTATGATGAGTATAGTTTTGAGCCATATAAGGCGTGTTTTATTGAGAATATATACTCAGCACAGTAATGATTCTCTATAAAACGCTTTTAAGTTGGTTCGGGACTTTACTTTAATTGTACTAGACTTCACAATTCAAACAGTTTTGACATTTGTTTGTCAATGTATGTCAAATGTGGTTTTACTCACTAGAAGCGTTTCTATATTAAACAAATGATGGATTGTAAATTGAGATACTTTAACCTATGTCTAGATTTAGAGCACCAATGCTGATAATTCTGATTTGACTTCAAGAACTTTTGTCAGCGGGATCTATGATTTGGTAGTGGTAGTTGAGGCGCCACCTGTGATTTCGATTCTTCAATGCGATATAGTCAGTAATGTTTGCTGAGAAACTTACTCAGTATTGCCTTGTTATTACTGAGCTGAGTATAGATTCTCATTTAAACACGGAAGAAAAATAAATCTAATAATACGAAAAAAAACCTTTTGTGTAAAGGTTAAGTTTGTGCATTGTGTCAACCTTGACGCACTGAAATTCGTGAATTTTGGGCTCTATGTTTCAGTTGGGCGTTTTTTGACTATTCTACTATTATTAAGTGTAAAGTATCCTTCACGATAGCAACCATTCAACGCATATAGCCTAGAACATGTTCAAGTGGTTCAGTCGAGGGACTTCAATTGTTGTTTCTCAGAGTTCTTAATTCCTTCCACCTCCTGAAACACATCTATTGCACGCGCAACAGACTGATTAACGAACAAATGTATCAGCAAAAAATAAGCAATGTTCTTAACAATGTGTAAAACAATCTTCATTAAAAGCCAATTAAGCACATGCTATAAAGCGGATTCAACCTTAACATTCCGCACTTGGAAAACAGAATGACGACAGAATGACCAATCAACGGAAAAGTTCCAGCTCTGTTTTTTATCATTCACGGAAAGTTACATTATGTCCATTCGAGGCAAAGTCCATCCATCTCCAGTAATCCCAGTGGAAAATCAAAAACATATCTCGATTCCCATGAATTGTGGCGAGAAGGCCTTGATAACCTGCGATTTGAATTGTTCGTGATGAGCGTGCAACGGAAATGCCAAAACAAAACGAGGTGCAGTGTAACCTGCAAACTGAACTCAGGCGACCCGCGATGCCACTAAAATTTCCAAGAATATAGACGAGACGTCAATGAGATGCGGACTCATATTCATTTTATTTGGTTTTATTTGCGCTGCACCGGTTGCCCCGTCCGAGACTGTAGTGCTTCTGGTCGTTTAAACACGCTAGTCCCCCTCCAGTTCAGTGAGCTCGTGCAATAAGCTATGCATTTTGAAGGAGATTCAATCTTTTTTCGTATCTCGATGTAAATGCTGTGCTTTTGTAAACCAGTTCTTAAGTAGTTTACTGAGATCCAGTGCATCTCGGACACCGCCATTCGACGGATCTGCATGTGAACTGGGCTCTGAATGCAAGCGCGCAAGCAGTACCTCATCATCTGATGTGAACACTCTCGGTGATAAACTGCACAAGGAAACAGCCGCTGTCAGGCTTTAATGAGCACACATCAATGATAGACACAAGCAAACAGATCTCACATGCGGAGCCAAAGTTCAGTGGAACTATTATGACTGGTTTCGATCTGAAGGCAGTGGCGAGTGTCGTAAATTAAAATGACGGACGCTTTTGATGACTGGTTGTTGTGCAAGCGGACCATGTGTACATCGACGTTCTGTGGTGACCTTGACCCAGATGCTTGAGAGAAAGATGCGCACGAGTGTGGTGAAAAGTTGTGAAGAGAGGAGACTAAGCAATACACTAAATCAAATTGAAAATTATAGTATTTATCGTAAGGGCTGTGTATAATGATCCGAATTTCTTGTTCCATCTTGTGTACATCGGAAACCAGTTAAACTCACTGCCTTTGTTAGCTCGGAAAAATTCAATCGATTTCTGGATATTGTCTCACAGAATTCATGTTAAGAACGCATGTG
The DNA here is from genome assembly GCA_964034865.1 of Eristalis intricaria. NCBI lineage: Eukaryota > Metazoa > Arthropoda > Insecta > Diptera > Syrphidae > Eristalis > Eristalis intricaria. Next base: position 135,027,496 of record OZ035873.1, read on the forward strand.
GGCATCGCAAAAAGTTTTAGAAAATCAATTTCATGCCGCAATAGAAGATTTCTTGAGCGGAAAAACGTTGTGCCACCGAAAGAAGTAAAAGTGGTTACTGGAAAAAAGCAGACATCAGTGAGTGGTCTTGGTTTCTTTTATGTGACGCTAAACATGAGAAACAATGTCTTGGGTGGTCTTATACGTCATCAGGATTTCATGACTGCACCGCATTGCGTGAGAGAGATAGTAAGCGTTGCAGAAAGCGAATTCTCCAAGCACGATACCACTGGACTGAAGGACACCCTCGTTGGCTTATTCAACCCAATACCAAATCCTGAAACATTTCCTCAACTGTTTAAGAGAAAAAGTATGACTTTTAAGGTATTCGAGGCAATAATATTGTAAGCGACGTTAATTTGTTTTTTTTTTTTTTTTTATATATCCAAGGCATTCAACATAAAGTAATAGATTTCGAGGACAAGGTGACGCGCTTCCATGCTCTTTATATCCTACATAATACACAACACTTAACACTAGAGGCTGAAATGAAGTATTACAGAGATAGCCGACTTCACAGCTGATTGCCCCCTAGTCCATCGACGAATTTTAGTACTTTTTGACAGATGTAATACTTCATTTCTGGGGACAACGATAGAGCTGTCAAAGTGACATTTGATTATTGATTGACTGCAGGTGTAGGAAATACAAGGTGCGCTTGAAAGCTTGTCCAAACTATAACCTTTGGATTTTTGACAATGGATTGGTATGTCTTTTTTAGTTTTGACAGCAAATTTCGATTTATGAAAGATGAAAGGAAGAATATCACAATGTTATATAGCTAAAGCTATAAGTATGTTCTCATTTTTAAGGTACGCATAGAGTGTCCTTTAACCATTAGATGCATTATGTTCCATATAACATTTTCAATTTCATATTTCAATATTTTAGCTTGGACACATTTTGTCGGTACAAATGCAAAATGTGTCAAATCAGGCACATTCCATTGATGCATTAAAATTATATTATTTTGTTATTTTAACTAAAAAATATTCACAGAACCGACATATGCGTAATGGACGGCCATTTGACTCCATACAATAAACATATAGATCACATACGCCGGCCTTCTAGGTACATAGATGTTATGTTTATTTAATTCTTTATGAAGATACAAGCAGGGGCCTATTTCAGAAATCATACATCAAATACATTTCATACAACATACAAAACTGTGTTACATCATACACATCAGAGATAATAGATGATAGAGATATCCAACTTCGGCCATTTTTACACCTAGCCCACAACGAACATGTAGTGGTAATCCCTTGTATTTCACTTATACATTTACAACGCTCGTCAATTCACCACAATATGGCGGCCGATTCGTGAATTTTGTGGGAAAAAGCGGCAGATTCATGAATTTAGTGGGAATCCATGTACTTTCCATGTAAGGTACATGGGTATGTTTTTCGGAGGGTGTTCAAAAGTTGACTAGTATTTTTAAGGGAATTTTCTTACATTGTTATATTTTCTAAAATGAAATAATATGTGTGCTATGTCCATTTAACTGGAACTATTTGACCTAAAATTAATTCTTAAGTATAGTCTATGCATAAACCTTACCTGACAAATTAACTCAAAAAATGAAGCCCGCTTTATACGCTTAAATCATGAATTCTGAAAAACTCATGAATTCAATTTAAACAATTTGATAAGAACAATGGCAACTTTTACTAATGCTAAAAAATGGTTGTCAAAACATCTTATTTGTGATTCACGCTTCAATAATAGTTTTATTATTAGTTAACTGAACGTGTGAATGTATTATTAATTTGTATTCATATGAAAAAATTCACACTATGTTGTGCATTCATTAATTATGTCCAAGTATTTGGAGATTGTAAATTGCTGAAAGTTTTACTGAATCGACTTCATGAACATAAGCTTTGTTCGTTCGTTTACCCCTCCATACTGTGTTGAAAATTGAACAACCAAATTTGAAAAAACGTTCAAATAACGAGCTAACTTTCAAATAAGAACTCTAATTCACCCCATTACTAAGGTGGGGAAGGGTATCAGCTGTCTCCACAGCTGTTCTCAAGAGCTAACACGTATTCACAGACAGGGGACAAAAAGCGTATAAAAAACGCTGTCAGATGAAATCAAGGGGCAAGGGAGGTAGAAGTTGGATATCTCTATTATAGATTATCTCTGATACACATCATACAATTTTCTGTTTCACAGATTCCACTGGAAGTATTGTATGATATGTTCTTTGTTGTATGATGTGTATTATTTTGACGTTTAATTTTGAATGACAAATTTCATTGAAAACTAAATAGTGTAGTGAATTAAACCCAGACACCATACAAAGAAACAAAAAACTAAATAATGGAGTTCCTCAATAATGAAGAAAAATAAGATTTCGAAATTCTTGAGATTAATTCAGCCATTATAAGACAATTTTTCGAAATAGTACATGATTTTTAATAAAAAAAAATTCTTATCGAACTAGCATTCCTTGTTCCTACATGCCTAATTTAAAAACAAACACGATCAATCATATATTATTCAAAAATCATTTTTCACGTTTCTCATTTGAAAACTCATTTTTGTAGTGACTACAGCAGTTTTAAGTGCTGTATGAAATATGTGTTCAAATTTGAAAAAAAAAAACCACTGTATGATGTGTATGAAATTTTTCTGTGAAACAGAATCATACAACTTTCTCATATTTCCAGTGTAAGCTTTAGGTGATACACGCTGTAATACAGCGGCTCATACAACAAATCTGAGAAACAGAAATTATACAGCAAAAGTGTCAGAATCATACAATGTATGAGATGTATTATCTGTGAAATAGGCCCCAGTTATATATTTGCAAATTTGAATTTAAATTTTTTAATAAAAGTCAAGAGAACGTGCCATGCAAATTTACAGTTTTAAAATTATAAAACGCTAAGCTTCAAAACGGGTCAAATAACCCTCGCCGTCGTTCTAGTTTTAAGTTACAATCCACACACTTATTTTGTTTTGAGATGTGAGACACTCCAAGGGCTCATTGCAACAGTTCATTGAAGAAGTAAAAAAAAGTTCATCGTACATAAACATCTACATACATAGATCTAATTAATAAAAGTGATTAAGATGAATTGGATGATAGAATATGAGGTACTGTTTTATTGATGAATTGCTGAACATTGCCCCTTGGACACTTGGCCCGGGATGAAACATAATTCTGATACCGTTTCATCACGATGCTGTTTCATCTTTCAGTTACACTCCAAGAAGATTAAGGTTTATAAAGATCTCTTTGTTGGAAAAGAATCTAATCAACGTTTAATAATAATAATAATATGGGGGCGCTACAGTCCGAGGTGGACGAGGGCCTAGCTTCTCAGCAACCACTCTTGTTGTGCGTGCTATTGTTCTCTCACGCGTGGAAGGGACCTACAGTTTAATGCCGGCCAAGTTTGAGAAGCTTTTTCTAGACAGGAAATGCTCTTTGAGCATTGTCAGTGACTCGAAAGAGGTGGAGCCGTGAAATATGAAAGGTGGTAAATTCGGGTATCGAACCTGGCACCCTCTACGTAGGAGTCGACGCACTAACCCACTACGCTATCCACAACGTTTCAGAATCTGAAAAAGTCATATCAGCTAAGAGTTAATTTGTTTCCCCGTTTAAGTTTCTTTTGATGTGAAAATCGTAGCGACAACATCAGAAGTTCTAGCAAGCAAACACTTCAAACAGTCATATTTTCCAGAATGCAATATGTTTGGAAACTGTATACACAATCCGCAAAAACTCACACACGACAAATTGACAACTTTTACAGTACGGTTGGTACGTTAAAAAATGCAAAACCATGTGCCTTGCGCAGATTTGCACAGTTACCTCGACATGGTATGTAAAGGCCTTCATCTAACGAACATTCTCAAAGGACATGGTCTTGTTTTATTCGTCTTTATTCATTCGAATTTAGCACTGGAAGCAATGCAATAGCACAAGTACTGTTGACATCGAATGGCTTTGATTTATTCCAGAAAAATGTTCTTAGAGAAAGAGGTCGTTTAAACCGCGAGTTAAATCACATTTAGGCATCCGTCTAAAAAATGTATAGACTCCGGTCCGAATAGACTCCTACTTTGAACCTCTGAGTCAAATCCTCAGAGAACCACTATACACTTAAGGTTGTATACTCACAATGTGAAAGACGACGACCAGCTTATCGTGCGAAAACGGGGCCACCAGTCCATTGGTGGAAAATCTGGTTAATCCACGCTTCAGCGACTAGTCGAGTTTAATTCAATTTTTCTTTTCACTTACCGCGATTATACGAATAAACGATGCAAACAAGTGAAGGAAAACGTCAAAATAATGTGAAGTCAAGATAATTGTCACGTGTTTTGAAATTTCAACTCGCCTACTGTAACATACAATTTGGAACAAAAGTGGCTTTTAAACGAATCTTGAACACAAACATTTTTTTTAGACGAACAGGGTAATGGGAGTGCTTACATTGTGAGATAAATTGGACCGACTTCGTCGGATCCTTTTGTTCTATCAAACACTGAATCGTCAATCCCTGGCGACATTGCTGGCCACTTTCGTCTCATCTTGATAAGCGAAATGAACTCACTGATTCTCGAAACGCTTTTAACTCTCACTACATTGACAGGACTAAACGAAGTTGTCAACTGTACGGCAGGTGCAAGGACGGGCATGCATATGCATTGGCATTGAGAAGATCTGCGTCTGAAGGCGTCTAACATACAGTGGCGAGCAAAACTCGATACATAATTTTTGTTTTTCTGATTTTTCACCAATAAATTTGGTTCCTTACAACGGATTTGATTGAAATGTTCGCATTAATTTTTTTTTCTGTTCAATTCTGTTTTTTTTATTTTTATAGCGTCATTTTAAAAGTATTCTCGCGTAATGTTCGCATTTGCTTTTGGTGTTTCGGCATCCTCTTTTGCCATACCGGTCTCAATAAGATGAGGATAAACAGTTTTGGCACTCACATTTATTGTTCACCATCTCAATATGTTTTCCCTATTTGTACCATAAGTACGGTTCGGTGACAGTTCCATGATTAAAGACTTTTTAAGAAAGCAAACCAATGTGTTTCTGAGTATTTTTTACTTTTTTTATTTATATGTATATATAAATATATATACATATAAATATATACATATATTATTTATATGTAAAATGTATGTTTATTGTTTTCTTAAAAAAAGATTTAGGAATAAAAACTCATTTTTCATTTAGAATGTCGCTGTTACCGCTAACTATGATGCCAAGATCATAATAACGAAATATGTGATGAAGTATGATACGACAAGTTTAGACCTAACGGTGAATGCACAAAAAAAAGGAAAGACAAATGAAAACGTGCGTTTCTTCTCATCGTTTTTATTTTATTTCAGCCTAATTGTTCGATTTCTTTCATCGATCCATCTATCTTTTATTAATTAAACAAGGAAACAGCTCTGAAAGTTTCAAATTCGTTTTAAGGAAACAAACCACAGAAACTAAAATGATGTATCCAGTATTGATTGGTGGCTGGGCATTTCGATATACATATTATAACGGATAGAAAATAGAAATAATAAAACACTTAACGATCATCTTTATTACTTTATTATAAGTACGTCCGTATCGCTTCGCAAACTACACAAGAGTGATCTTTGTTCATGTTCACTGCTCTCACACCGGTAGTCCCATTTACATGTTTATTTTTCTTAGAAGAGTGCCTGAATTCGTTATAAGGGCTGCTACAATATGTACATCTCATGTGGGTGCCGGGACAATGTACTTGTCACATGCAAAGCGGTTGAACTCGCTAGATGTGGTAACACATCTTCTATCCACCCTCTAAGCCATTGAGTGGTTAAGTTTAGGATACGCCAATCCGCGTGGTATCACAATTGTGAATCAGCCTACTAACCTAAGTGTGACTGTCCTAAGCTACTCATAACCTAACCCAAGCTCCATTTCTGTCAATAGGGTGTTAAGACCTCAGCGGAAGCTTACCAAACGCATGTTTTAGGGAATGTTATCAAGCCTCTTAGCTCAACATTCGAAAGTAAACCGTAGGTTTCCCAACAAGACGGCACGGAAATGGCTAAGAAATAACCATCTGGAAGCCCAGACCTCAATCCTTTGAACTACAAATTACGGTTCAGTGGCTATGGGTTTTAGCCAGGCGACATTCAAAAATTTAGGCGAGCTCTGCCGATGGATGTACTGCACACATCCATGTTCTGCTGGTAATAAATGACATTTCGAATAACTTGCTTTACAATTTGTATGAACATTCAAAAATGCTAACACAATAAAGAGTGAAGACAGAAGATGTCTCGTTCATTTTGAAGGTTAATCACCCAAACCTCTTCCTTGAGCGCCACACTAATGACACCTCAAAGCATTGAACTTTAAACTCTTCCATTAGTAAATTAATCATAGAACTTCGCCCTATTGTACTCCATCTCACCATGTCTGGTTTGCTAATGACTTTTGCGTAGTGACGTTGACTTCGACAAATATTCATGTTGACTGTTGAGATGCGCTTATTTTACGACAGTTGCTCTTGAAAGTGTCTCACGATATACAATGAAATAAGTAATTTGCGACTTGGAAGGGTCACGCGGTTCTTACGTGCTTACAAATGCTCTCGACTTCGTGACTTTTCTTTAAATAAGTCATAGAATTACACATTTTTTAAAATGTCGGTTTTGAAAAGTTTTTTAGTTGAATGAAAGAAAACATTCTGATTGCCAGGCGGTGATTTTGTCCCTGTAAGTAGTCGCATTTAACTGATGAGACGTACGAATGTGTGGTAGGACACTGTGATATTGCAGTGAAGCGGCTGGTCTCACAAGAGAGGACGCAAGTATATTGGAATAACTGAAGCTGCCGATGCTTGAAACGCTTGTTCACTGCTATCTATATGATCTCAAACAATTACAGATAATAACACAGTCGGATCAGAGTAAAAAGCTGACTATCAGGACAAAAGATAAATCGGACAGAATAAAACAAAATTACGACACCAGATAGCAGTATGGGTCTGACTTCTGAAACAAATAGCCTGTAGCCCATGCGAGGTTGTAGTCCCCATTTGCACCCTATGGCCCTTTTACAGCAGTAGAGAGCTATGGAGGCCTTCTTGTGAAAGGTAATTTTATGGAATTATTGTTTGAATATAAATTCAGGCGGGTGACCGCCGCGGTTTCCACTTACATGGCGTAATTTGTAGGTCCTATTTTCACGTACCCTTCGCAGTGCAGTAAGCGTCGAATATTAGCTTTCAAGTCTAAGTGTTGCACTAAACGGCTAGTAATCAAGTATCGTTATCGCTCGACGTTTACTGTAGCGTCATATGATTCCACCGGACCATAAAGCGCACCGAACAGTAACGGTTTGCTTTCCAACATAATTATCTACTTTCAGTATGAATGTACCTTCTTAGCGCAAGCAGTTTTATTATGCTCCCCCTGCTTTTCTTTGTGAAGCATAACGACTGTAAGTAACGCTCAAATAACGAGGGACCTTTTTGTAAAATTCACCTTTTTCAAATAAATGCTCATTATTTCGAAGATTCTCATCTTTTTCGATATACCTCACGTATGCTTAGAAGTTGCAAAAAACAGCGAGCTGTCAAAAAAATGTGGGACGCAAGCGACGAAGAAGTGGAATGGTGATTTCTGATTTCGACGATGGCTTCAGTCTGAGTAGCTTGCCTTGAACCATGTTGTTCGAAGTAAATTTGAAGAATTTGTTAACGTTGCTCCGCCGTGAGTTTATTTATGCTGAAATGCCAAACTAAACTAATCTTAAGACCAGAAATGAAGTATTACAGAGATGGCCGACTTCAGAGCAGATTGCCACCTAGTCCATCGAAGAGATTGAGCGCCTTTTTGACAGATATTCATGAATTTTTGACAGTTATTCACGAAATAACGTAAATGCCGTCCTCCGATTGGTCAATTTGGTTTAAGAAAACTTTCTAAAAACCAAGTGTCAACAATTTTAAGGGGCAAGAGAGGTAGAAGTCGGTAATACTTCATTTCTACTCAAAACACCTGAGAACTGTCAACTCAAATGTCACAGAAAATAATGTTGCCAATTTAAAGTTCTCCGCTTAAGCATCATTTATTCTCGTTGTTTTTCTTTTGAATAAGTATCTTCTCTTCTCTTTTCTATCATCTCTTAAAACGAAATTCCTAGAAACCGCCAATGTAATGTGCTTCGACATCTTACCTAGCAGGTCGTATGCACATGTGTAACATCTTCACCTTTTATATCCATTGTGCCCTTGTAAATCATCTTACATGATCTGTAGTGTAAACAAACTCATCACGTCTTGACGCCTTTTCCATTTAGTACGATTGGGGAATTCCCACTTGGGTTGTTCACATTTCTTCTGCATTCTCCTCGCCTTCAGACTGCGAGACGGTTGACGCCACCCTTGAGTAAATTAAGACTATGACTAAGTAAGATGCATTTTCATTTTTTGTTAACATCAAAGACGCTGAGGTTTCGCCACTTAAAGTTCTGATTTCACTCGTCCTTCAACCGACTACAGTCTGTAAAGTGTGTGTCAAAAAAACGAGTTCTTAATCGATGTCTGACTTAGACATTGTACGCGGTACAATATATTTGTTATAACCGCAATGTCATATGCACACACGTATTAGATTATATCAGTTTTCAAAATAAGTTACACACAAGACATTGGTATGTGTGGGAGAGGCTTGATTACCTCGGCTTTGGACAAGAAATATGCATTCAATATGTATAATAATCTTAGACAATATTTAAATCGTAAATGACAGAGCTATATGTACATATACATTCGAACTTTTATAGTGAACACTGATTTTTCGTTGCATTTTTCATATATTTTTTGCTCTTTAACTCGAATTCCTGCATTTCTTTAACTCGAACTACTCGAAGAGATATTTCAACCATATCTCGAATTTTCCGAGAAATTTACAAAGGGGAGGTGCCTATAGTGATTTCATTTCCATTTTCATTCATACGTATCATGGAGTGGTAATTGGTTGTAGAAAAGGACAAAAGGTAGTGGAAAACTCAAAACTGAATTACAGAATTCTTTTAAGCAAAAGAATAATTTTATTCCCATACATTTGGCGCATTTTCCACAAATCGAAGTTTCTATAACTTGAAAATAATTGCTGGTCCCTTGAAATTCGACTTAGGGGAGTTCGACTGTACATCCCTTTGGATTCGAACATCATCCAGAACATATTTGGTAATCTTCACAATCACAAGAAGTAAGTTACAGTCATTCAAGTTCTACTTCTCTTCCCCTTTTACCATTTCTAAGGACCAATCACAGTTTATTATTTTCATGGTGTAATGACGAATTAAACCAAGTGTGCTTAGAAATAAGCGAATATGCGTATCTTCATCATTAAAATTCGTTATTATATCTTGTGTAATTTTCGTCGACGGATGAGGTTCGTTGGTTGATTGAGAATGGTTATATCAACTGCATCATATTGCTGCTGATTTCCGTTTCCAGTTTAATAATTCACTGGCCATGAACTATGCTTTTAATAAGGCACATACATTGAGACACTCTGAAGCATAAGACATAAATTCAGAATCAACTGATGGAAATAGCGTAACGACTACAATTATTGGCACCCCTGCGATAATTCCAACTTTGAGCAACTATAACATTTTTATTTCTAAAGTTATTTGAATCTGTTGTATAACAGAGTATAAAATATTCAAGTTCGCGTTGATTGAGTATCATATATAAAACTTTAATGATTGCAAATATATTTAAAATGACAATGTATTATTATGACGAAAAAGAACAAAAGGGCTTACAAAAAACTACAATTATGGCACTCTTTAGAGAAAAAAATGATGTGTAAACTGATTAACACTAATAATTTTATTTATGTTTTCAAGACGTTTTATATTAAATTATAAAATAATTGATAACTATAGTGTATATAAATTAATAAATACATATATATATTTTATTACTTTCTATTTAATTCAAAGAAAATAGATTTTCACTCAATCAGCCATTGAGCTATACAAAATTCGTAAATATATAGTATAGTGCTACATAAATATACATATTTTTTATAAAAAAATAAAACGAATATTACTTAACTCAATGCAAATATAATTTATTAAATGCAGTGAACCCTCCTTAAATCGAACAAATGATGGTATCCCGTAACAATTCGACTTAGATGCAGTCCACTGTGGATAGCAACAAAAATTAGTTTTTAATTTACTGAAAAATTAATTAATTAAAATAAGTAAATAAACACTTTTTATATTATTTTCATATAATTGTAGCTATACGATGTAATTGGCTCACCCAGGTGGAGAAGGACCTCAACCAATTTGGCCTGCGCAGTTGGAGACAGCTGGCTAAGGATTGTGCCAGCTGGTCAACAGCTTGGTTGAGTCCCAAGTCCACCCCAAACTGTAGCGCCACCAGAAGAAGAAGACGAATAATGATGTAATTATTGGCGCCCCTGCCAATAATTGAACCCTACTTTTTTTTCTGGAGCCATTTACCGTAACCCCTTTTATCAATAACATAAAAACTTTTTTACAAAATATATTTAAAAGCGAATTCCTGAATGTATTATTACACTAAATAAAAACAGTATTCCATAAAATATAAAAGGAAGTAGTGATAAAAAAAAACTTACAAAATTATAGGTCCTTAGTGAAAAATTGGAGGTTATTTTTTTCGTCGCACGTGTTTCCGCTTTCACTTATAAGACAGAACTGAAACGGAATATCTCCAAAATGATGACACAGAAATGTGAGAAAAATGTGCAAGTTCAAAACAAATTGACTAATAGGGCTAGAGGTTACTGAGAAAATGACTGTTGAATGTTGGGGTGCCAATAGTTGGGCCAAAAAATTGGGGTGCCAGTATGTAATTACAGTCGTTGCGCTAACTCACACACACTCTAAGACCAGTGTCGGTGAAATTTAGAAGTAGCCCGTTTTTTCAAGTTCAGCGAGTAATTTAAAATTTAGGGGAGGTTACAATATTGCACAAAGGTGTTTACAGCTATTGGTTCTGGAATATTAATTAATGCAGCGAAACTCACCGGAATACAGCGCTGTTCTAGAAAAGTGAGAGAAAGATGAGATACGTATTTCCATGTAAAATCGCAATCGCTTAAACAAATGTGCCAACATGTTATTGTGTGTCAATTAAAATTTAAAATGTTGATATCTGCCGATAAATTTGTAGTGATTCTCGCATGAAGTACTCGCTTTGATTTACATGCCATCTCGTACAGGATCGTTTATGGCCCCGATTACGAGTGTCTACTGTCGATTGAATCGATGGTCGACAAATCTATCGATTGAAATCTATTTCGGTATTTTGTAACTCAATCGACTGAGTATTGTATTATTAACTGTGTTTTTTTGCAAGCGTATATACGCTTATATTGGTGGTCGCCGTGGCGTAGTGAGTAAGTGCGTCGACTCCTACGCAGAGAGTACCAGGTTCGATACCCGAATTTACTACCTTTGATAATTCACGGTTCCACCTCTTTCGAGTCACTGACAATGCTCAAAGAGTATTTCCTGTCTAGAAAAAGCTTCTCAACTTCGCCGTTCGGAGTCGGCACTAAACTGTAGGTCCCTTCCACGCGTGAAGGAACAATAGCACGCACAACACACGTGGTTGCTGAGAAGCTAGGCCCAGGTCCGCCTCGGACTGTAGCGCCACCCATATTATTATTATTATATTATATACGCTTATATTATAAGTGTACAAAAAACGATCTTCGGCACTTAAAAATTCATCATAAAATCTTGGCAGCACCGACGATATGTATGACAATTGTGACAGTCAGGAGGTGGAATCGTGTAAGGTGATAGTTGATCGTTAATGGGCACAATCTTCGGTTTGCGATTGTGTATCGTGACCATAATTTTAAGGCAAAAACACTTAATAATTATAAAATAAAAACAATTTTCACCAAATGAAAAGAATCGAATACGAAACCTAAACGGAATGAAAAAAAACACAGGTATACCAAAAGTTGCATACTTATGCATGCAAAAACATTTAAAACTGATCTAATACATCAACCACACCTACAAATCCGTGAACAAAAGCGATCAGGGGCCAATATCGTAAGCCACATACAGTAACCTAAGCAATGAATGAATAAATACAGGAATGAACACACAGAAAACAATGATTGGAAGCATTGTTTTTATCCGCGCATATTTCATAAGCGGCGATAGATATGATGAGTAACTTAAGCGAATATAGGATTTGTTGTTAATGAATTTTACATGCAAATTGAAATTTAAGCGTAAAAAAAACACTTATTTTTAACGATACTATAATTCACCACATTCAGCATTCACCACCAACGTTTATTTAGATTTAAGTTTATTGTCTCTGTTTTTCAATACTACCCCGTCCAAACGACAACAACGAATGCCGTCCTCATTCCTTCATCAGCGACATATTGGAAAAGGGTCCTCTCCTCAGTGCTGCCATGTCTCGACAGATGTAATCGTCACATATTGTAAATTAAAACCAGAAATCAAGTATTACAGAGATAGCCGACTTCACAGCTGATTGCCCCCTAGTCCACCGGCGAATTTGAGTGCTTTTTTGACTGATATTCATTAGTTTTTGATTCTGGTTATTCACGAAATATCGTGAACGCCGTTCTCTGATTAGTGAATTTGGTTTAAGAAAACGTTATAAAAAACAGTTGTCAAAAATTGTAAGGGAGAAGTCGGGCATATCTGTATACTTCATTTCTGGTAAAAACCGTGAATATGGCAAATTGGAATACCTCGGACAGTTGAGGATGTCAAATTTATTAATTTCTGTTTAAACCGACGTGAGACGTACACGAAAATTACATAAAGAGAGATTGTGAGGACCCATAAGTTAGAGGCAGCATAAGAAGATGTGTGGCCACTGCCGGCACAATGTCATCAAGCACTTGTGCGCGAATCGAAACAAATCATGTGTGCAAATACTCATATCAATTCATAAATTTCAGGACATATTTTATTCGTCATTTTGTTTGCTTTTATAATTGATTCTATTTTTGTTTGAAATTAAAATTAAAATAAAAATTTTTTAAAGATACACCAATAAAAATTAATTTGTGTATGGATGATGAAAACAATTTTTATTTTATGATATTCTTTCGACCGAAAATCATCGATCAGAAATTTGTGAACGATCAATCGGCAATCACAATACCAAAACAACAAATCGACGATCGACAATCGGTGTAAAGATTAACGATTGATAATTCACACACGCTATGATTTCAGAAAAATGGCATTAAAACAAAAATGTGCATGTAAATTTTTGAATTTTGTACGTCTCTGTCGTATGCTCAAACGTGCGTTCGAGTCACGCGAGCAGTCGTGCCGTGCGAATGTTGTTCAACCACGTCAGTATTAAGGTAAAGCCTGAAGCCAATTTATCTTCAATGATCTAAGGCACTTTCTGAAGACTGCCAAAAAATTATGATTTTGCGATTATACATCCTTTAATTCAACCAATCAGGTGGTTACTTTAATAAATGAAGAAGAAAGTATTTATGTTGATGTTTTTTTACTTCTTCTATAATTTGTCATATCAATAATAATGTTGTTAAGTCTATATATGTATACACCGACAGACTCTGTACAATAATACAGAAAAGACATGACAGATACCTAATAAGATAAACAAATGTAATATTCCGTTGCATAAAAAATGTGTTTTCTATTGTCGTTCGTTGACGTTCCCAAGTCGTAACTCGCGCTTATGCTTTTGCTTGTACAGGAAATTGAACCCATGCACCTACCCACTACGTCCACACAATCTAAACATTAATCTTTCGCAATCGCAACCTAACATGAAATGTGCTGCAGCTGCTGCACCTACTCACAATAAACAGTTTTAGTTTGTAGAGCTTTTGGAGGCATATCCCCCACGACAATGTGACATGCGAATGACGTTTGCCTCGTTATCTCTTCGTCAACAGCTTTTATGTTTGTCATTCGTTTATCTCGTTCAGTGATTTCCACAACTTTCCAAAAGCCGGGTGTGTACGCGAATCAGCCGCGATATCACGTGTATCGCTATTGTTTATTACGAAACGCCAAGCATACAACAACGAAATGTTGACATTACGCATGAAAATCTCTCCACTCGCGCGGTTCATACATTTTAGTCGTCATTTTCGATCGAACACGACTGCTTCCAACCGCGCTGACGTAACAGACAAACATCCACTCAAGGGCGTACGTGTGCTCGATCTGACGCGTATCGTTGCCGGTCCGTTTTGTACGACTATTCTGGGCGATCTTGGCGCGGAGGTAATCAAGATCGAAAGGCCGGGCAGGGGTGATGAATCGCGGAAGTGGGGGCCGCCGTTTCTGGAAAACTCCAAAGACGCTGTCTACTTTCTGGCGGCGAATCGGAACAAGAAAAGCGCCTGCATCGACATAAAGAAAGGGGCACACATCATTAGGGAGCTTGCAACGAAGTGCGACGTTCTGGTCGAGAACTACGTTCCGGGGAAGTTGGCACAGTATGGGTTGGACTACGAGAGTGTAAAAGAAGTAGCACCTGCCTTGGTGTACTGCTCCCTCACCGGCTACGGATCGAAGGGGCCGTATGCGAAGCGACCTGGATACGACGTTATCGCAGCATCGATGGGTGGCCTCCTTCACATCACGGGCGAAAGGGACGGTCCTCCCAGCAAGGTCGGAGTGGCGGTGACAGACGTGGCGACCGGTCTGTACGCACATGGTGCGATTTTGGCGGCACTCCTGCAGCGCCATAGCACGGGACTGGGCCAGAAGATTGATGTCAATTTGTTTTCCACCCAAGTGGCCATGCTAATCAACGTGGCGAGTAACTATCTGAATGCTGGATCCACCGCAGGACGGTGGGGAACTGCGCATGAGAGCATAGTCCCATACCAGGCGTTCAAGACCACCACAGGATACCTCACGGTGTCGGCGGGGAGCGACGAGCAATTCGAAGTGCTCTGTCGCCTTATGTCTCTCGAAAGCATTGCAGCTGATCCCAGATTTAAGACAAACAGAAACCGCGTTCAAAATCGCTCTGAACTCATTGACTTGCTCTCGGCGGAATTCAGTCGCGAGTCTTCAGATTTCTGGATGGAGCGGTTCGAAGGAGCACCTTTCCCCGTGGGACCGGTTAACAGTATACCAGAAGTGTTTGCCGACAAGCACATCCAAGATATCGGCCTAGTGAAGACTCTGCCCCACTTGAAGGATGGGACGGTCAAAGTTGTTGGCCCTCCGGTGGAGTTTAGCTACGCGACAAATGACGCTCGTACAGGACCACCTTGTTTGGGCCAACACACAGATGAGGTCCTCTCCGAGGTGCTTGAGTATTCCAAAGATAGAATCAATGAACTCAAACGTGAAGGGATAGTTCAATGAAGGACTAGGTATTGGTTGGTTGGATGCTGAACTAAGCGAGGGTACCCTCACTGCCGAACAGTGGTGGACATAAGTATCCACTCAACAGGAGATTGTGAAAAGTCACTCGTTGAGCTATGAATAACTACGCTTTCATGAATTTAAACTATTTTTAACGGAAACTATGCAATGTAATAAAATTACCTGTTCTTCAATTTGGGCGTTCTTTATTTTCGGTGGCTACTTGAAAGTTTCTCGAACTTATTTTTTTATTCGAATATTCTTTTTGGCGAATATCGAACGGTCCCTATAGGGTAGGACCGTCCGAAGACGGTGTTCAATTTCTGGCCCATAGAGTCAAATATATATATTTTTGTTTGCTCAACATTCTGAGAACTTGTATTATATGCTTGTTTGCTTTGCATTTTTATATTCAAATGTTCGCACCCAGCCTTGTCATGTGCGTGCAGTCGTTTTTTAAAGAATTCCAGAGGGAAACAATTTCTTAAGTTGAAGTGAAAAAAGACAAAAAAGACATTACGTCCGGAAACGGTGGTGAATAATAAATATACCGTTGCAGGTAAAATGTTTGCTTTAAAGTTCAAATATAAGCTTACATAGGTAAATGTCTGTTACAAGATCTTCTCTGCCGTTTTGTGTACTCGCCTGAAGAGGTTTATAAATAACCTGATAGGTCCATATCAGTGTGGCTTCAGGCCAGGGAAGTCCACCATCGACCAAATATTTACACTACGGCAGATCCTGGGAAAAACACAAGAGATGCACATCGACAATTACCGTGCATTGAGATAGAGGGTGCATATAGACGATCTAGACTGATGACGATGGAGAATTCTCGCTGCTCCATCAAGGTCGGTATCAAACTCACCGAGACCTTCAATGTCAAAAAAGGTTTTAGACAAGGCGACGCGCTGTCATGTGATTTCTTTAACATCATCTTGGAAAAGATCGTGCAAGACTCACACGCCAACACTAGAGGCACGATCTTCCAGAAGTCCAACTGCTAGCATACGCGGATGACATTGACGTGATTGGCAGAACACAGCGATCCGTCAATGAGGCGTTTGCTGGCGTTGAGGCGGAAGCGGCTAAAATGGGTCTAGCGGGGCAAAACGAAGTATATACTGTCATCAAGAAAGGACACACAACATCGACGTCTTGGACAGAGCGTCACAATGGGCAGCTATAACTTCGAGGTAGTCAAGGACTTCGTCTACCTCGGCTCCGCAGTAAATAGTACAAATAACCTCAGTACTTATTACTAGTAACTCTTGCCAACCGCTGTTTCTATGGGCTCAAGAGGCAATTGAGTAGTAGAGCCATCTCTCGAAATACCAAGCTGACTTTATACAAGACCTTGATCATCCCAGTCCTGCTGTACGGCGCGGAGGCATGGACAATCTCAAAAGTGGATGAGGAAGTCCTTGGCCTCTTCGAGATAAGCTCTGCGTGCGATCTTTGGTCCTGTGTGCGTTGACGGTTTCTGGAGGAATAAATGCAACCACGAACTTTACGGGCTGTACAGCAACACGAGTCTAGTCCAGCGTCTTCGGATCCAACGCCGTCTTCGACTCCGAACCCGTGGGACAACGCAACAGAGGACGCCCGCGTTTAAGGTGCCGCACCCAGGTGGAGAAGGACATCAACCAACTTGGTGTGTGACACTGGAGACAGCCAGAGACCGTGCTAGCTGGAGAGGCTTGTTGGTTGAGGCCCAGGTCCACCCCGGACTGTAGCGCCAAATAAAGAAGAAGAAGGTAAATGTTTGGAGGGAAAGAAATCAGCTTGATCCGATTTTTTTTACGATTTTGGTCGATTGATGGTTGATATATCACCACCCACTTTGGGCTTCATAAACTATTTTTTTTATTGACTTTATTGATATTATATCAGGTCTTCCGCAGGGCAGTCATCTAGGTCCTCCTTTGTAATTTGTTTGTGAACGATGTGCCTGAAATTCTTAAATTCGCAGAGTGCTTAATGTAGGCAGACGATATTAAATTATTTAGTCAAATTTCGTCTGTCAATGCTTGTTTAGAATTTCAAAACGATATCGACTCATTTCTAAACTGATGCAAATACAATCACCTTGAGTTAAATGTATCGAAGTGCAAAACGTTTAGTGCTTATAGAAAGTTGCCACCGCTGTACAATCGGAATTGAATCACTCATAAAAGTAAGCGAAATAAACGACCTTGGTGCTTTGCTTTGATTCAAAACTAACTTTTTCGGCACATTATTACTTTAGTATAAGTAAAGAAAGCTCTATCCTTAAAATAGCTTATTTTAAGGACCCCTCTACACTAAGGTCAATTTCTTCAACACTGGTACTTCCTATATTATAATACTAGTGTGTGATTCGGACCCCTCTTTATGAAAAGTCTACAACAAGAATTGAAAGAGTTGCTGGATGTTCAATGCACATTATTTGTAAGAGATATTTCAAATTTCAGTATTAAATCGGACAAACTACTACGAAATAGACATGATATCATCACACTCAACTCAACTCGCTCTCTTAAATTTTTTAATTCTGTCTCATCGGAAGTCGATATGTGAATGGCTAAGGACTGTTTTAGAAATGTTGTTAAAAACCAATTTTCATAACAAAACCAAGGAAATATATTTTCTGAATTTTATGAAATTTAGTACCTCATTTTGGAATCAACAGATTGTTTATTCAATCCATTGATGATAAATAAATAAATAAATTTAATTTAAGAACATTCGAATATATTGAATGCCATGGGCTTATTTCGATTGGAAGGGCACAATTGGGTCAATTGGGACAGAATCATTTTAAGTGACTTTCTACACAATATCTTGGCCATGACTTGACGAAGCTCCGTTTTCTAACGATTTTGGTATAGGCAATTTTTGTTCTTGCAGGAAAGCCAAATAGTGTAATTTTGTATTGGAACTGACAACGTCTTATTGAACCCAATTCATCTTCCAATTACATCATCTATTTAAGTCCAAAAAAACTGAGTTAACCTCTTGGGACACATATGTCCCACTCAATGTTCGTAAGATGCCAACATTTTTTTGGTACAGGTAAACACAAAATTATTGACGTAATTTCACTGACTGCAATCCGGTTCGAAATAGGGATGTTCGATGTTTATCGATGTTGAGTGACCAAATATCGATGTTCAAGCTCTTAAAAAATCACATAATCGATGTTAAGCACAAAACATCAGCCTTCGATGTTAGCAAAAGAAAACTTACTATGAATTGTAGATTTTGAATAATTTTCTGGAATTTCATCAAAATGACATAAGCATTTCGTAGAAATACCACTGATCAGTTTTTGGAATTGGGTCTTTGGAATGTTTCGACTTGAGTCTGATAACAAAATTTGATTTTCTGAGTATACAGAGTGCTTTGAGTTTCTTGGTTTTTGATGTGAAGTATGCGGTAATGAACAATGCATGTATGCAGTTTTTTACACTATTAGTCGGAATTGTATAAATTCATTCTGTATAGGATTGATGTAATCCGATTGTGACATCCCTAGAGCGGAGCAGTCGAACATCGCCGAAAACATATCTGCATTCGACGAGCGCTTAGCCACACAGATGATTACCGCGTGGCCTGCGCGAACAGCCACAGGATAACGGCATTATACCCAACGGCGCCTGCCAGTCGCTAATTACCCACGTCCCTTTGTTAGCAATAACGGATGAAACTTCACCCGAGACGGTTCGGTGCTTTATTCTTTGTGCATATATTAGCATATGGATTTATTCGTTGATGAATAAAGTACTGTGCGGATCTTCACTCGAAATTTAATTCAATACACGTGTTCACACATTCAATCACTTGTCTCTCTTTCTATTTGAACGTTCGGTCCCTGTACACATTCTATAGCATCGATGTCAACGAACATCGAGGATTTAAGTTCGATTATTATCGATGATCGATGTTCAGCCAATGATGTTGACATCGACTTCAACATCGAAGTTTTGCCAACATCGAACATCCCTAGTTCGAAAGGGTTAACATTTGGCTGTAGCGATGAGAATTCACTAATTCTGAAGAGGTATCGCCAATGAAACCACCAGACCAAATCGCACATCGATGTTGTGGTCGTTCGGGAATTTAAAACATTTATATTTCAACTGTCCACCAACTAAAAGAAAATGTTGTGTGGAAGTACGACATCCAATGCAGATGTTGAAGTACTTAATCGGCGTATGACGCTACGCATTCCATGGTTCCATTGTGACGGTGAAGATCCAAATCTAAATGCAAAATAAGCTATAATTTTTCATAAGACATGTCCAAATGCCATGAAAATGATTTATGAAAATTGTCATATTTCCTGGAGACCATGCATTTCAATTGCGACGTTCACAGCATACCGGGTCGTGTGATCAAAAAAAAAGCTCTGCCTGCCTCTTCTTCTTTGTGTGGTCTCAGTTTGACCATTCGCCACGAGAGTAATTAATTCACAGAGAAAAAACTGAAGATTTATAATATTAACGCCAACTTTAGTTTAGATTAGACTTTCTCAATAAAAGAAATCTATAATTAAATGCGTAAATTTTGGTAGACCAAGAAGTAGGTATATCATTTTGTTTATTGAAAATTCGTGGTTCGCGTGTTCTAAGTGATGAATATAGAATGAGTGCAATACCCCGTCAAATGGCAGGAGTACGATAACTTTGGCGCCAAGAAATGTTAACGGTATTTTGTAGATAGATGTTAGTACTTAACATTTTTTACTATGGGAGGGGGGTCCACCAACATTAATCCTCAAAGTGAGAGCACCATAAATATATGCCAAAAAAAGAAAATTACTAAAACTACTTTTTTCTTATAAAAGTAATTCTAATTTTTTTTCTTATAGAAATGTAGTTTTAGTAATTATCACTTTTCTTAAAAATTAGAAAACATAAAACCATTCGGTTTTTTTTCAAAAGCAACGCAAGAATCGAATACAGCAGATAATTTCACAGCTTTTGAAAAATATTGGCCTAAACTTTTTTTTTTCATTTTTTATCAACAATTTGAGTTTGAAAGCAAATTATTCAATAACTTTGACATGAATAATTTGATGCAAATGTTATATTATAGAACAAATTTCAAATTCGGTATAGTAACTTCTTGTAAGTGTTGCCTTTGGGTTTTTTTTATAATTGTTTATATTTTATTATAAGTATTTTTTTTTTCTAAAATCGCCCCTGACTCCTAAACAGGGCAAGATGGACCCTCCCCTCCTATAGTAAAACAATTCTAGTTTCACACCCCTCTACAAAATACCGTCTACATTTCTTGGCACCAACGTAATAGCACTCGTGCCCGGATCTGCATTTATAAGTGAAAATAAGATGTAAGAATATAATGACCGCAAATCATCTCTTGAATTTTGAATCATCTCTCGAATGCATTGAATATGTAAAGCTGTTCGTGTCAGCAGAAGTCTAAAACTTGCCTTGGCATTGATGTGTTTACTCCATTTTCTCCGTTAGCAGTGAGACACGCTAGCTTGCACGTGACGAGTCTTCGTAATTAAAAAAAAAAAAAAACACAACTAATGACTAGTGCAGCTCTTCTGATAACCCCTTAGAAGGGATGAATTATTAAATTAGGAAATAATTATGTGAAAGGCATTGAGATACACTCTCAGCCTTACAGTGCGTGACGAATAATTATTCACCTCTATTGAAGATATTTCGATATAGAGTGAAAATAAAACACTGACAGCTCATGGAAGCGTGAACAATCTTTCATAAAAAAATGAGCGACATGACAGGTTGAATGATTTTTTAATTAAGTTTCTAAAGAATTTGTAATAGCACTTCCACAGGTGATTTAACGACCATATTGTCGAAAATGTAGTTTTCAGTTCCTACAAACGTTTATTTTCGGGCTCTTGTACTACAAGTAAGTGTGGAAACGATATGACGAAAAGCAGATATATTTGCTGCAGGATAACATCCACAATCTCAATCTCCTCTTATAGACTCACAGATTGGAGCCTGACAGAGCTTTAATGGAGGTCTCGTTCATGTCTGAAGTACCGAGTTCCTTAAGTATAGTAAGATGCGAAGCTCTTTCAATTCAATAATAATCAAAATGTTCACAAACCACTCAGATCCAAAATGCACATCGAATTCCAATGCATTGAACTTAAGGACTACCCTTCGGCAGAGTGGGTTGGAGCTGAATTTATTGTGATTCAAATCAATCCAGAAATTACATACTCGTCCGACGCCGCCACACCGTCTACTGGGATCTTATTTATTGGAAAAGCTTGTGCAAAAGTTGAATGGACGGAAAAGTACTTATGTTGGGTTTTACGGCAAATATACTTATTGAATCGCTTTTAAACACTTCAATACGTTCGGAGAATGTGATCAAAGCTGGGATCCAAACTACGACAGCATATTCAAGGAAAGGTAGCACGAGAGATATATAAGGTGTTAATAGGGCGAATGGTTCAGTGAATCCTTTAGTGTTACGCTGAATAATGATCAGTGAATCCTTTAGCGATACGCTTAGTAACACGCGCAACCCCCGAAGCTGGAGGACCGGGTCCTGGTTAATACCCCTGGACAAAGGGGCCGCTGAATACATTGCTTCACATCTAAGCGGTTACTGTCAAGGCTATCCAGAGGGCGCCGGGAGGAGGCTGTATGTCAACTTGACCTGTGAATTTAACATTGATTGTTGCTGGAATCTCGCCAAGTTGAGAGCAGTCAACAACTTGGATGCACAAGGCCATGCCCTCACGGATCCATTCACCCTATTAACACTATATATAAATCTCTCTTGTGTGATCAGATCTAGTAATAATCAAGTGATGCTAAATCTGGTGACTACAGCCTTTGGGACAGAACTTGCAGATTAACGTTTCCCATACCATTTTTGCCCTCGCGATATTGCTCCCCGCGTTATATCCCGGACGATAGGAAACATATGTGGGACATATGCATGAGATCTATCATAATGGATACATACGTGTACATGACAACCAAGTTTATCAGTTGTTGGTGGTATCGTCTTACAGCTTTTAGCACTTCATTGTGTACCATTATGTACCCCTCTGGTTTTTTACTCAAATTGTTTGCTCTTGTGATTATCGAAATATTTCATCACTTGTAACTAGTCGAAAACGTTTTTCTTTTGAACTTATCTACCAGCATTCAGTCTGACCAGATGCGGAGCTTCGCTCTGGCTATGGTTCAAATTCTAAATCGCGCAAGGTAGTGGAGATTATACAAAGACGTCTTAGAGTCTATCGCGACTAAGAATCGTTGTCGTGTGCGACTGTGAGATATTAATGATTTATTATTCGAATCAGTGTGAACTTGCACAATAAGCGCATGCTACGAACCAAAGGGCAGCTGAGGTTTAAATCATTCTCGCGGAAATGTCCATAAGCATGAACGCAATTGGTACTTAAGAATCCCCTCAAGGCGTTGATTCAGCAATATCCTCGATCCCAGAAGGTAGGTATTTAAAACATGGTATATCCCGGGTGTATATATTCTATCCATC
This sequence comes from Eristalis intricaria, assembly GCA_964034865.1. Classification (NCBI taxonomy): domain Eukaryota; kingdom Metazoa; phylum Arthropoda; class Insecta; order Diptera; family Syrphidae; genus Eristalis; species Eristalis intricaria. The sequence continues at coordinate 135,050,465 of OZ035873.1, forward strand.
TAGGCCAAAACGTCACAATCGATATCTACAATTTTGAAGTAGTGAAGGAGCTTGTCTGCCTCAGGGCAAACGTTGCTACTTGTCAAAACTCTTTACTCGAAGGACCAAGTCATGCTCAAAACTGTGTCGTGCTGTATGGAGCCGAAAGCTGGACGATAAGCAAAACTGCGGAGCTGATTCTTGCCGCTAACCGTATGGTCACGGAAGGTGCATGGAGAAGAACCGCGAACTCTACGAGCTGTACTGACTCGGCCACATTGAGCGCATGGACAACGATGCTCCAGCTAAGAGGATTTTTGAATCTGAGCCTCCTAGTTCGAGAAGGAGGGAAAGACCGACCGACCTCCGGTATAAGAACCAAGTAATTGCGAATGCAAGACAACTTGGTCTTGAGGATTAAAAGCAGCGATGGAAGGCTGCAATTGCTCAGGCTCAAACCCTCCATGGGTCGTATGCCTGACAAATAAGTAAATCAATTTTTTACATGTGGGTCGCCGTGGCGTAGTTGGTTAGTGCGTCGACTCCTACGCAGAGGGTGCCAGGTTCGATACCCGAATTTACTACCATTAATAATTCACGGCTCCGCCTCTTTCGAGTCACTGACAATGCTCAAAGAGTATTCCTGTCTAGAAAAAGCTTCTCAAATTCGCCGTTCGGAGTCGGCATTAAACTGTAGGTCCCTTCCACTTGTGAAAGAACAATAGCACGCACAACACGAGTGGTTGCTGAGAAGCTAGGCCCAGGTCCACCTCGGACTGTCGCGCCACCCATATTATTATTATTAATACAGTGTTTTATAGCAATTAAATATTAATTCAATCTACATCAACAAGAAACATGATTTGATTTAATTCATAAGAAGGATGAAGATCTGTATGCTGAACAGAAATGTTTTTATAGTTATGTTCTTTAAGTATTGAAAATAAGACTTGATTTTTTATTTAGTTAATACCGTGAATGCCAAATTGTCATAATTTGTGAGCAGGCTCCAGGATCGCAGGTAGATGGTTCCGTGACTGAAATAGGTGGCACGTGGTTAGGGGTTAAATATACATGTGAGAACATGAGATTCCAATTTGGTCAGCCAACCAAATCAAGGAGTCATCGAAAGGCGAAAACCATTTCAGAATTGCTTATTGATCGAAAGATGGGTACCAGGTACTATTCGGACTCACATAATATCCTGCCATTATGCCTAGTATAACGTATATCATCTTCAGTGGATATCCCATGTTTTTCCCAAGATGTTTTTCCATTCAGTTCGATGGACCAATTGTGCGATATGGAACTAACGGTGTTGAATAATTGTTCTGTGGTTGTTGATGTTCCAAGTGCTGATAAAATAAGTGCTGGGACTTTACTTTCTTTAAATTTTAGTCTTCACAAATACTTTTCCACCAAGTCAATGGCTTAATTGGTGAGGAACTTGAGCCAAAACAAATTCCTTTTCAAGAGGGCCTTCTTTTGATTGATAAAGAAATAAATCTGACATAACAATATATAAATTACAATGCCGTAATCTGTGGCGAATCACATAGATGACACCCTTGGTTTGATGCGTCAAGCAGCCGCAATATAAATTGGTGACACAGCGAAACGCATTGCCTCCTTTAAAATTCTAGGAATGTAATTTGAAAACTGATAGTATTTATGATTTGATTTCCCTTTTCTAAGCACATGAACAAACATTGCAATATTCCTTAGATTAATGTACATCGCAGCCTGATAATGAATGCTGTTGCGTACCTTTTCAAACAACTATTTATTACCACAATTTGTCTTACTTTTATTCATTTAATTTATTTTTTACATGTTCCAACGAGTAAATATTGGATTTATGTAAAAAATGATAATATTAATATGGGTGGCTTCTCACTCAGCAACCACTCGCGTTGTGCATGCTATTGTTCCTTCACGAGTGGAAGGGACCTACAGTTTAATGCCGACTCCGAACGGCGAAGTAGAGGAACCTTTTTCTAGACAGGACAGATACTCTTTGAGCATTGTCAGTTACTCGAAAGAGGAGGAGCCGTGAATTATCAAAGGTGGTAAATTCGGGTATCGAACCTGGCACCCTCTGCGTAGGAGTCAGCGCACTTACCCACTCCGCCACGGCAACCTCGATGTATTACCATACCATAGCATTTTAGCACTAAAATCAACTGAACGAATATCAATTATTGTTCTAAAAACACCATGTATAAATAACCCGTCAGGCACTGACAGATGTCTTCTTCATATTGTATGTTTGAATTCTAAGCGCAAGGTGAACGGAAATAAAGTCTGCATTTTATAACGTTTGAGAACAATATACTTCTATTTCTTTACAATTAACATTGGTCCTTCGAGCCTCTTTTTGAGATTAAAATTGTTTAATCAGTGTGTGTGTGGACATTTAATAAGAATAACATAAGTACATTGACAATCTGAACTTTGGTTTAACATTTACAAACATATATACATTAAAATAGACGCAGTGAGTTTTGTAAGTAGTGCAAAACGGTTTCCCGTGCTGCGCAATTCTTTGTTCTTGCAAAAACCGTTGGATATATATACATTTGTGAACTGCTAGAGAAACTGCTGGTTTGCACCGTTGTTCAGTTACAGGTTTTATTAACAGACTATCTGAACAGTTTCGTTAAACTCTTGATATGCACAATGTCGCACAATGAAAACGCATTGAAATATCTGAAATTGAAAAAACGGTGCGGTCTCTGAGACCTCTGGTACGTGGTTAAGTGTTGAAGTCACTTAAGGTATGCAAGAATAAATCGTACTGTCTTCAGGGGAAATAGTTTAATTCTTCAGAAGCATTTGACTTCAAAGTCTGCATATCAGAACTGGTTGTAAAATGCAGAACGAAGAACACAAGGTTAAATCGGGCAAAAATCAGGCTACAATTTAAACTAACGCAAGAGTTAGGTTCTACACACCGTTGCCACTTTGGTTAATTTAAATCAAATTTTTTTAATTTGTAACTTGATTTGGTAAATAAAAAAGGAATCAAAAATTTTGTGAAATTCATTAATGTGCCCACCTAAGTTAAATGTCTGGATGGCGCAGTTGGTGCCTCCCCCCGATTAGCGGAGTCCAAGGTTCGAATCCCAGTGAAGGCAAAGTTAATACGCTTTTATATGGTTTTCAAATCTTGTCCAGTCACCTTTTGCCGTTGGGATCAAATTAACGGCACAATCACTGGAATAGAATTAGTGCTACTAGTCAGACTGTGGGTTTCACAATGGACCAATATGGTCTAAGTGTGCTGGTGAATTCACTAGCGCCCCCCCTACCTAGCCTAACCTAAGTTATTGAATACGAACATCACCTCATGTAAATGATGCGTAAATGTATTAGATTGAAGTACGAAATCGCGAAAAAAGAGAAGCTCATATCAATAATTTGGAAAACAAAATTAAATTAAAAATGGATTGTTTTCTGAGCGCGGAGAAGGTTGATTTGCAAATAAAGGTGTACTTAGCACAGCTATCACTTGTTTACTTCTCCATTACCCACAATGTCCCATTTTTCCAAACCTTTTAATAGAATGCTGTTCATATTCCCAAGTGGGAACATTAATTAAAGTTAGCAAGACAAAGGCAACTCAATTGGCTGAAACTTTAAGAACAAAGCAAAACAAATAGCAATTTGTTTTAGAACTGAAAACACAAAAATGTTCGCTTCTTACCGACAAAAAGACCACTGACATATCGATCAAGTAGTCTTTGGCATTGGTCATTAAGTACATGGACAGAATTTCTAAAATTATAGAAGCTGCGATAATTCGAGAATGATAAATGGATTCTCAAAATAATTGGAATGACTACTAAATACTAACACATGAGAACTCGACAACTGAATTCCAATTCTTATTTTTCTATTAAAGAACCGAGAAGTAGAAGGACTTGAGTTATTTTCGTTTGCGTTTTCTTTCATTCTGGTTATGATCACTGTGTTGTCTGTGGTGTTGTGGGCCACGAATTCCGTTTTGTAATCACAAGTCACTTTCACAAAGGAAATCTTCCCGTCTCTGCAATTGAGATCTCAATTCTGAACTTTTTCTGTTGCCTACCCTCTCTCACACATGCGTCATCTCTTTTTCACACATGTACAGCATGCTTTCAATACCCAACATTGAGAACATAAGAATAAAGCAACTCAAAGAAAAAACGAAGAGAGATAAAAGAGAATAGAAAGTCCAAAAGCAAATTCCGAGCACACCAGATGCGGGCTACCCCAAGCACGTCTCACCTCCCTTGCTAACGATGAAAAATCGTCGACAAGAGTTTCATGTGTGTAAGCGGCCATACGCAACTTAAGCTTGCTGCCTGGGTTCGATTCCCGGCCGGTACTACCAAAAATAGTCTTCGCGGTCCCACCTCTTTCGAGTCACTGACAATGCTGATGCAAAGAGTAATAACTGTCTAGAAAAAGCTTCTCAAACTTGGCCGTTCGGAGTCGGCATAAAACTGTAGATCCTTTCCACTTGTGAGAGAACAATTGCAAGCACAACACGAGTTTTTTGCTGAGAAGCTAGGCCCTGACCCTCAACCATATGATTATTATGTTCCTGATTAGTATTTCTCGACGAAAACTATTCGTTACTTGTTCTCTCGCTTAAGTGAGACATTTACGGTATTATCTTGTCTTAGTTGTTAGTAATTAGTTAGTAGTCATTCGAATGATTTTGACGATCGAGATTTTGTACTAACCGATTATAACTCGAATAATAATCATTCGAATGCGCCCATCTCGAATGAGCATTCGATAATTAATATATCGCACATGTAGTACAAAAGTGTCACAACTCAAAAAACGCACTTCTTGAGTTTAGGCCATACAAAAATATTTAAATTAGGTATCTCCAAACTTATCTATCAAGTTGACATCGACCTACTTAAAGCACCTATCGGATTTTTTTACAAGATAGACATATGCTGTGACGGACTTTTTTTAGAACTTAGAAAGAACTAGAAAAAGAGGAACAGTTCCATCGTACGTGATTTTTGCGTAATTTAAACCGTTTATGCAGCGCATTAAATGGAAGCTCTCAAAAGGGAGTATTTTTGTTCCCGTTTTTGCAATATTTTTGCTTGATGATTCGCTCCATGTGTGATGTTATAAAGCCTAAAGCCGTCAAATGAACTATCCAACACAAAAAGAGTTTTTCAATTCAAACCAGTAGTTCCAGGGATACAAGCGTTCAACCATACTCTTCAGCTTTATAATATTAAAAAATATATACCCACTATAGTGGAGTATAGTGGGTCGCCGTGGCGTAGTGGGTAAATGCCGTTGTACACGGCACCGAGGGATACGCGCCAAAACTAGCTCAAGTTCGGCATAGAAAAGTGTAGTTAGATATCTTGGCATTTGGCTGGATCAATATCTGTATTTTGACAAACATATAGATATTGCTCTGACGAAAGCCAGAAAAGCATTTGCTGCGGCAAGGAGGTTGTTTTTCAGCAGCCAACTTGATACCAGAGTGAAGGTAATCTGCAACATGGCTCTCGTATGGCCAATTATGGCGTACGGTTGTAATTTGTGGTTCAACGTGAGTCCGTCCCAGATGGGAACGATGAGGTTGTTCGAGAGGCAGTATCTTAGGAGCTGTCTGTATCGTACACCCGAGTCTGAGTACAAGAAGTACTATCCTAACGAGGTCCTGTACAACGAGGCAAACTTGAACGGGATAGATAAATTTATTATTAAGCTGATCAGAAGGCACATTGCACGAGCTATGACTTCTTCGAACATTCTGATCTTTGGGGCTCACTACCCAAACACTATGTACCATTAAAGAGTGCGCCTCAACGGCCTTATTCCACCTGAAGCATTCCTCTATCGCGGTAAAATTGGCCTAATACAGGATACGGAGGGATGCCCGTTGATCTTCCATGTCGTACACCGAACAGTGGACAGGCGACTCCAATGCGAGCCGGATGTCGCTCGCTGCCTCGAGGATCTCCTCCGTTTCAGTAGAGCGATCTCTGCTCGGGACAGGAGAGAGTGTGCCAAAGAACGGCACTTTTATTGGTGGTTGCACCAGAACCGGTCTCCGCCGACGTTGGCTCTTCCAAACGGCGAGACATTTTACCATGGTGGCCAACTTACATCGAATTAAGTTAGTTTAAGAGAAAAATTATAAATAAAATCCAAAAAAAAGGTGTGCCACGGCGTATAAATGTTATGCATATACATAATATATACCCCCTGGTGCACGAATATATCTGTTAGGGACATATTTAAGGTAGTTTTTAGGTTATGTTATTAAGGTTTATTTTAGATTTAGTTAGTTTTAAGTTTTTAAAGTTTTCTTGTTAGTACAATTTAATAAAATATTGTCTCTAAAGACTAAAAAGCGTTGTTTAAGCCGAAAGGCACACATGTATATATAAATTAGAATAGCTTAGAGTACTCGCATAGGGTCAGTAAGTTAGGATTGAATACAATTAAGTTATTTAAGATATTTAAGCTGGTTTTAAGTATATTTTGTCTAGCAGTAAGTTAATTTAATTTAAATAAAAACAAAATTACATGAAAAAAAAGTACGTCGACTTCTACGCAGGTTCGATACCCGAATTTACCACCTTTGATAATTCACGACTCGCCCTCTTAACATGGCTCAAAGAGTATTCCTGTCTAGCTTCTCAACTTCGCCGCTCGGAGTCGGTATTAAACTGTAGGTCCCTTCCACGCGTGAAAGAACAATGGCACACACAACACGAGTGGTAGCTGAGAAACTAGGCCCAAGTCCGGTTCGGACTGTCGCGTCGCCCATATTATTATTGCATTATTATATAAAAATATATCTACATATTTGCAGCTGTTTTGGTAATTTTTTTACTACTTTTGTTAAGTTTTTTTCAGAATTGGCAGTCATGATTGTATACATGAAGATAAATTCAATTTCAATCAATCTTTTCAAATTGTCGGCGCTCACTAGCTCTTCACTGAAATCGCACTTTTCAGAGGTTTTCTTAAAACTAGAGATCAAAAGTTACCAAGAGGATGGCCTTAACATTATATCGCGAAGAAGACTAAAGGTATTGTTTAGAATGTATGAATGCAGGAAGAACTACGATTTGAAATGTCTGACCCCGAAGAAACAAACTTTTTTAGGCAGTGTTAGCTACATTTTACAATCTTAATTCAAATACCGAACACCATTTACAACCAAGATTTCTAAATTCTGTCCGTAGATCATGCTCGTACACTCGTTCTCGGACCCTGATAAAAAAAAAAATCACATGCTTTAAGGCAGACCGTCAACAATAACAAACGGTGCAACATTGAGTGAACATCTGCTTTTCATTAACCTACAAGTTCTTCAGATCCAAATAAACAATCTGACAAACTTCACTTCAAGCACAACTCACAGTTTTGAAACTTTTTACATTTACATAACCGATTCGTAGAGCCTGAAACAAGACCGTCATCGCATTAGCAATTCAATTACCAACTTCTAATTTATAACGCAAGCACTCATCCCTGTTTTCTAATTCAATTACACTAGATTGTGTTCAGAACACAGAGCAATTCTAGAAGAATAGTGCATTTATTCTCCACCCTGTAAAATTACTGTATTTCCTGTCAGCTTCAAATTTGTTTTGCAAATTGTTTCTCCATCATTAGAAGTATTTATGTTGAAACAGCACAAGAAGAGCACTTATGCAACACGCAGAGCAGAGTGTGTCTAGGAACCAGTTTAAATACTCATCTGTCACTCTGTCCACAGGCAGTCACTGTCATGCAAATTCAAATTGTTGACTTGAACTTTTTGTTTTTCTTTTTTCACACTTCGAGTTAGATTTTTTAACAACACACAGCGAACACAGGTACTTACGAGAATAAAATGTCATCCAATTCCAGGCAGAAGAACGAGAATATCGATTTAATCACTTCCATCTCGCACTGTCAAATTGAACACTCAAACAACACAGACGTCAAATAAATGAAATTCTTTCAAAAATAAATTTAACAGCAAAGAAAAACTAGACAAATCAACAAAATGTATGTGTTTGTGTTAAGGCACCAGTCTCTTGTTAGGAAAGGCACAGTCTGCATGCAACAAAATGTCAGATGGTTCTCCCGAGTTGAACGGCATTCGCCACTGGTCTAACCACCATGCGCTCGAATCTGTGTCAGCTGGTGATGTTCCCGCTGCCGCCGCCGATGATGGTGCGAGTGGTCGTGTTGGTGGTGCATGGTGGTGGTTGTAGTGGCTAAGCCATCTCCGTTCACTTGTGGTTACTTACAAGCTCCACACTGGCACTTCATACAAGCGCGATTGTACTTGTTGATGATGTGAAATTGCACCTTCTGTTGACTAGAATCTGTGCCAACTGGCTAATTGTTTGAGTGTTGATGCAAACATTGCCGAACGTCATCTAACATGCAGTCCCTATTGATTTTCAGACGATTAGTTTCCTACGAGAGGACTGCAAGAATAAGGTCATGACCATGCAGACGAAGACTTCCAAGACCGCCAGACTGGATTAACTCAAGTGCATAATCACTCACTCGCTTGGATTGAGTAAGTCTGTTGGGATAGGTCACTAAACGAAAACAAACGAAACGATACCGCGCCGTACGCGTCGGCACGGGAAGGTGAGAAAAGAAATGCAAGTGAAAAGAAAACTTAATTTTGCTAGTATTATGCAAACGCTACATTACGCTTTGTAGAGCTGATGGCATTTTTTGCGGTCAACTTGAGTGGTTGAAGGTGCGGCAGCAAGCGATTGTTCATTGAAAATCGAAACTCAAGACGTATGCATTATTAATGCCCTTGTAAATGTCACTTAAATAGACTGGTGAATAAGTAAGCGAGCAATATGCGTCACATGGGCCGGTCTGTACATAACTGAAGCCTTTTATTGACTCTTCATTGGGGGCACAGTCAAAAGGCTGCTGACACTTGAATGAATTCGAGTCCTTTTCAATTGAACGGCATTCTGACGAGTAGTATGCCACATTATTGATGCAAGATGCAACGCACAGTCACGGTACATAGGTATGGATGTAACCATCTATTCGCCAAGCTGAAGCTAGAATTAGATCTAACTCTCTATACAGGAACTGACAGAACTGAGGATCAGAGATACGGTATAGTAGAGATTTTCAACTTTTAACTGCCTTGCCCCTTGATTTCATCTGACAGCGTTTTTTATACGATTTCTGTCCAGTGTCTGTGAATATGTGTGAGCTCTTGAGAACAGCTGGCGAACAGTTGATACCCTTCCCAACCTTAATAGTGGGGTGAATAGAGTTCTTATTTGAAAATTCCGTCGTTACTTGAACGGTTTTTTCAAATTTTCAGCACAGTATGGAGGTGTACAGGAACGAACAAAGCTTATGTTCATGAAGTCGATTCATTAAACTCCCATTTGAGCAAGTTACTGAGATACTAGGACATAATTAACATTTTTAAAGCGTTTGCATCAATCACTTAAAATAATAAGTTTTTTTGCTCATTTTACATTTTACAAAAATAGCAACCGAAATTACAAATTTTGCTAACCATTTTTTTGCATTAGTCATAGGCGCGTATCTTTCCATTGATTTTATCAAATTATGTAAATTGAATTTATGAGTTTTCAGAATTCATGAATTAAGCGTATACGGGGAAACTCATTTTTTTGAGTTAATTTGACTAGGCTGTAAGTAGTGAATAGGGGTCTAATAGTTCTGTAAGGGACATTGCATTACACTCTTACTTACCAAAGTCCATATTACAATATAAGTTCTCCCTTACTCGAACTTGTTCGCCATATTTTACATACATTTCCCTCAACTTTCCATACAAAAACCTCTCTCTAAGTCAAACTCTCTCTAACTCGAACAAATTTTGGTATCCCGTGACAATTCGACTTAGGGGGAGTCCACTGTATATGCTCTTAAAAATACGAGTCAACTCTTAAACACCCTCCGAACAACATACATTGATCGTACATGGATCGTGGGTAAATTCAGCAATCAGCCGCCATCTTTCAAACTAAATTAACGAATCTGTGGCCATTTCCCACTAAAATCCACGAACCGGCCGCCATTGCGTGGTGGATCCATGGTTTGTTTAAAAGTATTTGTGAAATGCAAGGGATTACCACTACTCTTGCATTTTTCTCCGGTGTGAACTAGGGGAAAAAATGGCCGAGGTTATCCCTTATCTCTGCTAAGGATTCAAGTCTGTTCTCAATTAACAAATTCTGAGCAGGATTTCAACCACATTATTATTGTTATTGTTTTTCAGGGTATATCGCATCGCGACATTTAGATCTATTGTACCCGCTTTCATAACTTCGCTCTCCTAAGAGTTTCCCTCACTCGCAGTTGTTTTCTGACTTCTATCGAGGATTATGGACTCCAGTTGCGCATAGATGGAAGAGATTTATTCTAAAGTAATCTCTCTAAGCATATTTCCATAAGGAATCTAAGAATAAGAGATGGTTCTGGTGACTTCAAGTCTTCCTCAGATATTAGGCCCTTACCCATATATCTCCGCCTTTTGGGGGCTAGTCGCTCATCGCAGTACATGTCTGGAATTTCGTTTGATTTTGAAAACTTTTTCCGATACTAGCATTTTCCTTTGGTGCTCCCTGAGTCTGCAGTGTACTGTTAGGATACGAAGGTTGTTCTTGTTATATTGACCCAAGAGTTTCTTGAACAGCCTCATCTGACCGGTTCCTTCTTTCTAGGTCCCTGAACGTAGATTCCTACAGTTCAGGGCCTGTGAAGTGTTCTGATGCTTCTTGCCCAGTTAGGAAGTCAGGCATTTCATTGCATTTAATCCCTAAATGGGCAGGTATCCACCAGATTTTTATTCTGTTCCTCCTGCTAAACTCTTAAGGTTCTGTAGACATTCCCCCACAACCTTGCATATGATGATGTAGGAGTCTAGTGCGAATACAGCGGTATCACTGTCTGACGTTATGCTATGTCGAAGTTGGTATAGTTCCTATCAAGATTTCAACGCATCTGTCCATGGCATAAGCTTGAAAGATTCTGATGTGTTTGCCCATGGGTTCAAAGTAATTTTGGCCGGGGTCCTGCCCCAGTTCGTTTATCAGTTCTTGATCCATCTGAGTAGTCCGTAAACTATGGATTCGTTGGCCCAGTCCTCTTTGGTGCAGAGCTTAACGGTGACCGTCTTATTGAAATTGAATTTCCTAAACACGTCATCATTTCAACCACAAGTCGAGTTGATTAATGATGGTCTCATGCATTTACAGTGGCGAGCAAAACTGGATACATAATTTTAGTTTCTGTGGTTTTTCATCAATAAAATTGTTTCCTTACGATGGATTTGATTGACATTTATCAGAGCTATTTTCTTGTTTGGATACTAAAAGAAAGCGGTATCGATGAATGAAATTGTACAATTACAACGCCTGAAATAAGATAAAAACCATGAGGATCTCATGTAACTCATGAGATCATTATGATCTTGGCATCATACTTAGTGATAACAGCGACATTCTAGTTGAAAAATCAAGTTTTTATTTCTAAATTTTTATTAAAAATTAAATTTTTTAATTAAATTTTTTTTTTTAATTTAAATTTAATATAATAAAATATAAAAAAAAATACTCAGTACTCAATACTATCTCAAAAAGTCATTTATCATGCGAAATATCACAGAAATTCAGTATACGCGACAGCAACGCACTTATGGTACAAAAAGGGGAAAACAATTCTGAGAGTGCGTAATAAAGGTGAGAGCCCAAAACTGTTAATCCTCACCTTATTGAGACCTGTATGGCAAAAGTGGATTCCACAAGACCAAAAGCTATTGCGAACCTTACGCGAGAGCACTTTTATAAGAACCCTGGGTAGAAATGGGCTGGCGTCCGCTATTAAAAATAAAAAAACAGCACTGTTCGAACAAAAAAATAAAAATATAGAAAAAAATCTAAGCGCGATCAAATGTCTGCAAAGAAAATAAAAACTGAATTGCAGAAGACTATAAAAGAGTGAAAATCAACAGGTTCCAGTCCCACGGAAACTGAACATTTCAATGAAGGTCGTTAGGAAACAATTTTATATTTAGATGAAAAACCGAAAAAAATTAAAATTATGAAAATAAATTATGTACTTTTGTCTAAAAACGGTTTTTGTGATCTTATAAGTTGCCATTCTTTGAAACCTGTCAAGGCTCATATTATTTTACTGCCCTCAAAGTTCGTGTTCGAACCTTCTATAAACTCCATCAACGAAAGAACTTCTCAGCATTTGCTTCTCCTAGATAGAACAGGAATGGGATGGCCAATGTATAAGTTCATCTTGGTCTTTCGTGGGGCTCTATTTGAGTGCCCTCCCCCAAAGAAACCAAAGTACCAAAGAAAAAGCGATTGACAAGAGTTATTCTTCGTTTAAGCCCGGTAATGGGGCTTTTTGTTACATAATCATTCAGCCGTGGTAGGCGAAGTGTCGCACTATCTTTTTTTCAAAATTCAATTCAATTTCATTTGTAATTCATTTTTGCAGTCCTTACACATGTTTATCTGCAAAGCCTGAATGGCTTGTCCGCAGATGACTTATCACGAAAGCATTTTACAATTAAAATGAAGTTAATACCACGTTCCCACCGAACCGAAGCCACGAGGTTCCGATGAACTTTTACTGAAACCCCAATAGAAGTTCCAGTGGTTTCGCTCTCAATTTTCCAGTCATTCGCTCTCAATGTATAAGCAATTTTAAATGGCCACCAAAACAGGTGTCTCTTAACTGGAAATAATTGTGTGAGAACAACAGTAGATAGATAAAGATAGAATGAGAAAATGATGACCAAAATAAACAGAAGTTCACTGTGTAGGCTTGTTCGGTTTGGCAACCTCTCGTGGACGGATGAATTCAACGGGGCTCCAACGAGGTTTATCAGAAACCGCGAGCGTTCAGACCCTGAAAATATATGGCGGAACCAGGAAGGTTCGGAGAAAATTGATGAAACCTCGCGGTTTCTTTCGATGCAAACGTGGTATAAGGCTGCAGATTGCAATGTTTTTTACTAAACTGCGATGTTAAACGAACGTGTGTATTGGGCATGTGTACTTCGTTACGCTCTTCTTTACCGAAAGAAACCTCGCTGTTTCTTTCGATGCAAACGTGGTATAAGGCTGCAGATTGCAATGTTTTTTACTAAACTGCGATGTTAAACGAACGTGTGTATTGGGCATGTGTACTTCGTTACGCTCTTCTTTACCGCCTGATTTACTACTCCATTCAAAATGGAACGAAAGTAGCTCTTCAAAAGAATGTCGGAATCAATTTAATATCTCACACCATTGCTTTCCTATTTAAATATCTATTTCTACTGTTCGGATCTGGTCACTGTTCGGATCTGGTCACGAATCTGGTCAACCTTTTTCACTGTCGGAGAATCGAATTAAACAGGACAACTTGCTTTGACTTGCATAAGAGTTGTAAAAAAATACAGTGAATTTCTGAAATTTTACGGTACACTGTTTGCACAGAATGTGGCAAAATGAAACAAACTGTCTGTTGTAATGTCGAGTACACACTACAATAGTTATTACCTCAACGACGAAATTAATTGAGATAACAAAGAAAAAAAATCCCACGGTAAAAATAGCACAATAGTGATTTCTTCTAACTTGGTGCACTTGCACTGTTATTCTTTGGTTTTTATTATCTCCTTTTCCTTATTCGAATGCAAGGGCAGTAGTGGTGCGCATATGTGTTGTCAATGATATTTTGCAAAATGGGACGTTATACTTCAACAGTGCTCCGAAAAATAATTGTTGAACATTATAAAAGTGGAAAAAAGCCTAATTCATACCGCTTCCCAGATCACTTGAGTATCTTCGATGCTGAAGAACTAGTGATCAGAGAAGCGTGTAAAGTTCGTGCTGTGCGTGCCCGTATGGTAAAGCCGCAGCTATCTGCAATGACAGCCAAACAGCCATAAGGTTTGTTGGTGCAAAATTCTTCTCTTGTGGGTTCCAGGCGACAGCAACAATGACGAACTGACCCTGATTGAACTGATTTTAACCCTTTTTTCCCTCGGGGCTTAACCCACTCACTAGTGGGTCGCCGTGGCGTAGTGGGTTAGTGCGTCGACTCCTACGCAGAGGGTGTCAGGTTGGATACCCGAATTTACCAACTTTGATAATTCACGGCTCCACCTCTTTCGAGTCACTGACAATGCTCAAAGATTATTTCCTGTCTAGAAAAAGCTTCTCAAACTTGGCCGCTCGAAGTCGACATCAAACTGTAGGTCCCTTCCACGCGTGAGTGAACAATAGCACGCACAACACGAGTGGTTGCTGAGAAGCTAGGCCCAGGTCCGCCTCGGACTGTAGCGTCACCCATATATATTATATTAACCCACTCACGAGTTATATACATGTCAACGCCAGCAATTGCAGAAATGCCAGACCCAGGGGTCACTCATATATCAACCTCAAAAGACATACATGTCATAGTCCCAGAGGAAAATAGATACGTGATACAACCACTTGAGCTCGAATGAGATAGTATGTAATAATAAAAGGAAAAGTATAGGCGAAGATGCACATTAAGTAAAACGATCGACAGTCTCCACTTCGAAGAGAATGTGTTAAGTTCCCCCTCACTTATTTTAAGATTTTCTTTTTAAAATAAATAAATGTTCTATGTTATTTTTGTTAAATTTCTCTCCTCTTTTTATTTTTATTTTGGATAAGTCATCCAATTAAATATAAATATACTAGCTGACCCGGCAAACGTTGTTTTGCCATATAAATTATTTCTAGAGCAAATTTTAGTAACTATGCTCAGAAATATCAGGATAATTACTTTTTAATACGACACTAATAAATAATTACGGCCACTTCAAATTAATAATAAATACACTTGAGGATTATGCTTATATGATAAAATTAGACTGATAATTGTAAACATGTGGCTAGTTTGATGCACAAACTATAATGGTCGCCTTCGGTCTCATCCTCTAATTTATACTGAGCAATATAGTATACATCAGTAGTAATAACAAACATTCTGATAATTCCACTGTATCTTCAAGAATGTTTGTGATTTCGATTCTTCAACTCCATGTAGTGTGTACGGATCACTGAGTACTTTTTGCTCAGTAATTTGTTTTGTTGTTGCTTCGCGTGTAAAAAAGCTGAGTATAGACTATCAATAAAACACGCCTCATATTTATGTTTCCAGTATTGGATTTTTTTGGGTAATTTTTTACTTCGTTTGGTAACGTTTTTTTTCCAATTTTGGTGCCAATTTTTCTTAGAAGTGTCAACCAAGTTTGAGAAGCTTTTTCTAGACAAAAACCTAACCTAGGTTTGGCCCATTGCCACCACTGTATCAGTTGTTCTAGACAGTTATTACTATTTGAGCATTGCCGATGAATCGAAAGAGGTGGGCCGTGAAAATAAGGCCCTTATTGCGAGTGTCCACTATCGACCGAATTTATCGACCGATATCACTTTTGGTATTGATAGGCAGTTCTATTACTGTGAATGAAAATATTGATATTGTTAATATTTTACAATTTGACAGCTAAAATAGGTAATATCATTACATTTTTTCCAAAATATTGTTTTCCCGCCCAGATAGGAAATACTTAATTAAAATAAATAAGTGAATATAGAATTTTATTAAAATTACAAACAAATTGATAATGGCATCAGTTGCGTTGTGGTTTAACGAGTCAGACGATGAGATGTCAGGTGATTTCCTAGAAATCGGCCCGAACAAGTATACGATTAAGGGATGCTTCAAATATTAGTGTAATAAGTAATAATTTATTTCTTACAGTTTCCTAAATTATTTTCGGCTTACTAAACACGCGTTCAAGGACCTCCTTGATGACATAGAACCTGTCATGAAACCGATGAAGAGAAAAACGTCAATACCAAATATCATCAAACTTGCGAATACTTTGAGGTTTTGTGCTCAAGGTTCCTACCAAGTTAGTGCTAGAAATGAGTTTTGTGTTAGCTTAGCACAGTCAACTGTGTCCTTGTTCTAAACGAAATCTTGAAAGTCTTAGAGATACACGTTTGTAACAAACCTAAGAAATACATATTTTAATACATTTTTATGTTTATATTCAGTTAGTTTATACTGTTTAGTTCCGCAGTCAATTTTTTTCTACCTTTTTTTAGCTTGCGTCCTTCCGCATATGCCCGATGTCTGGATTTTCTTTCTTGTAATCTACTAAACTTTCCATTTGTTTCTTGTTCGTTACTTGCCTTGCCATAAAATCAAATCAAATTTTACAAACCACAATAATTTCCTGAAACATACTTAAATTTCCATTCCAAAATTCTAAAATAAACAACCAGCGACCACGAATTTGCAATCGCTATATAACTGCTGTCAAAGCAACAAATAACGACTGCGGTCGACATTCGCAATGCCAAACTTCAGAACCGATAGTCGATAGTCGATAAGAAAGGATTATTAATCGATAGTCGACACTCGCAATAGGGGCCTAATATTGATCGTAACGGGATTCGAACTCAGGCAGGGAGTTTCAATTGAGTAAGAGTCGACGAACAGACCCACGATGCCACGGGCCACCACATTTGTAGGTCTTCGAGTTTTGATTTATGAGTCTTGCACACATGCCGAAGGTCTGCACACATTTGTAGTTCTTCGAGTTTTGAATTATGAGTCTTACACATGTACATTGTAAATACCGTATTTCTGATTGTGATTGTATTTTATCTGCACAACATTTTCGGATATTCAACTATACTCCATATCAATAAATACTGCTAAATACCACAAAAAATCGTCTACGCAAACGCTTTTAAAATATCTGTATTGGCAGACTATAAGACTCTTTGAAATAAAACTCCAGCCACTTCCGATTACAGTATCGTCATCGCAATGCAAAGCCTTCCCTCAATAAAGCTAAAAATAATCGCGTTATAAAAAAAATACAACAGTGAATATTTTTCGCGTCATATCTCCAGCAGCATTATCAACATTCAGTCCGATAGGGTATTTATTAGCTCCTAAAAAAAAACAAAGAAGTAAACACCCCCTCAATGGTCAGCATAGGACTTAACGAAAGCATGCTCTCGTGTGTGTTTGCCGATGCACGGCTTGTTTGATAGCACGTTTATTGAGTTTCTTGTTGAAACAAGCTGATTGCGAAGATTGGCTAATTGCAACACAGGGCAGAACCTCGATAAGGTTCGTCGATGAAGGCTGTAAAATGATAAATGAGTGCGACTGATTGCCAGCTCTACAGTCGTGTTCATTGATCGCTGCCAGAATGGAGCTCGGATGTTTCCTTAAAGTTGCTATCTTCGCTATACTCTGCAGCACAGCTGCAACTTCTGAATCTAAATGCCCACGTAAGAGGCAATTTGCTTTTACAAAAACAATCCAAGTCTAAAGTGCCACTTTCAGAACGGAAGACCGTTGTTTGCTACTGGGCGAGCTGGTCCGTGTATCGCCCGGGAGATGGAAAGCAGAATATTGGACACATCATGCCCGAGTATTGCACTCACATCGTGTACACATTTGCTGGCCTGGACATCGAAGGGAAGATAAAGAGTCTTGATCCTACGCTGGACATCAATCAAGGTAAGCACACATTGACGACTGTGAATAGTTGTACGCAGTTCCTCTTTAGGAACCTACAAGGAAATAATAAAATTGAGAGAAAGAGACGCTTCTGGATGCTTGAAGATCATTCTGGCAATCGGAGGATGGACTGAGGGTTCTGAGAAATACTCGCTTGTAAGTATATCCTTATCCCAACTTCGAACTGATACCGACACAACGAATCTCGTCGACAGATGGCTGAATCAAAGGTTAGCAGAGAAGCATTCGCTGACAGTGTGCTTCAGTATCTAGTGTACTACGGGTTCGATGGAATCGACATTGACTGGGAGTATCCAACGCAGCGCAGAGGTTTACCATCCGACCAGAAATATTTCACCGAGCTGCTGAAGGCCCTGAAGCGGAGACTCGAACCTCGAAATCGCTTGCTGTCGGTGGCAGTGACGGGTTCCCTTGAGACTACCAAACTCGCTTATGAGGCCAGGAAGATATGCGATGAAGTGGATTTCGTCTCCATAATGGGTTATGATTTTCACGAGACCAACGTTACAAGCATCCATTCCTCGCTTAAAGCCGAACCCAACGAAAACCGTACGACCATCGCGGACACAATTAAATACTACAAGACGAATGGGTGTCCAGCTGAGAAGATCATCCTAGGAGTGCCTGCTTATGGGAGAACGTACACCCTTAAGGACGCCAAGCTAAATAAGGTGGGATCTCCAGTTGCAGGATTGGGCAAAGCGGGAGAGTTCACTGGCGAGAGTGGCTTTTTGGGATTCAATGAAATCAGTGCAATGCAACGGTCACAATCCGGATGGCGAAAGGTTTATCTCCAGAACAATGCGGCGGTGTATGCGTACAATAAAAAGATGTGGGTGAGCTACGATGACGAACAGACTCTCGAACAAAAGGCGGAGTACGTTCTTAAGGAAGGTCTTGGTGGAATGATGATGTGGTCCATTGATACTGATGATTTTAGGGCTTCGCCTTCATCGGAACCGTACCCTTTGTTGAGCGCTATCAACCGCGGCTTAGAATGGGTGGTTGAACCGCTAGTGAGTGACGAATAAAAAGGTTAAAGAAGAATTCTAGTTTGTTTGCTATCTTTGGTTTGGGACTGCTGGTCGTATACTTGCTGCCTTTTTTTAGCGCTACACTCCACGGTGGATCTGGGCCTCAACCAACATGTCTTTCCAACTAGCGATATCTCTGGCGAATTGCCTCCTGTTTTGTATGCCAAGTTGGTTGAGGTCCTTCTCTACCCGGGTGTGCCACCTTCGATGCGGATGCGTTGTCCCACAGGTTCCGAGTCGAAGACTATACGAGCCGTAGCAGAGTGGTTGTTACGTTTGAGCATAACCCGTGATGAGTTAGAGTCGATAGCGGAGGATCGAGTTGCCTGGAGATCTCTCGTGCGTGGCTTACCCCCGCGACCCCTTTAGTGGATCATGCGGGTCAGAAGATTATGATGATGATGATGAATAGAAAGTAATTACTGTGCTCTTGTTTAGGGTTTAAATTACAATGAAACAGCAATTTGTGTTATATGATAATAGGGGGGTACATTATACGTTCGATAAAGCTTTCGACCTACTACGAACTTTACAATTCGAGTTCGAAATTCACTGCTGCCATGAAAACAATAAGAACAAAGGAATAAATAAACGTCAAAAAATGAACATTTCAATTTTAATTTAAATTGTATTCATTAATTGATAATCCTTGCTCAATAAATTTATAAAATTCACACAAAAAAGTGATAAGCAACAAAGGTTTGTTTTGCGAAGAAAATTTAAATCTACAGAAAAAGGCAGAATGCTTCTCCTACGCACGAGAATTCGAGACGACTTAAATCTCTTGCAACTCCCTGATCATACATATGTTATTAGAAACAATTCCTACTATAACGAAATTAGCTCGTGCCCTAAGACAATTTGTTTGTAAGAGTTATCAGAGCAGCGTAAGAAATGATCCTAGGTTAGGACTGTTACAAAACTCGGTTTCCTTTGTTCTGAAAGAAGTTGTTTTGCAGTGGAAGAAAAATTATTTCAAACCGAAATCAATTGACACATGTTTCCGGAAGAAAAATAAAACGCCCGAAACTCCTTCTTTTCAACCTTGAGTTTGGGTACTTTACCGAATTACTAGACTAAAGATTATATTTGATAAAACATCACATTCGACATTTTCTCGCCAACCGTTATATCAATTTCTCACACTCACGCGTTTATTCCGCTTATTCGCTCGACTCGCCAATTTCCTGGTTCTGAATCAAAGACATTCTAAAATTAGAATGGAAATTGATCCTAAGCACAAGTAGGAATTCAGCCGACAAGTAAGAATTTGAATGTTTTTTGCCACCTCACTTGAATTCAAGAATACAGATTCGAATGTGAGGTGACAATTCGTCACTTTAAGAATAAGGGAGATATATTAGTTTTCTGCGTCCTTCCGCGTCTCCAACAAAAACACAAGTGCCGAAATTTCACTCATTCTCTCTCACATTCTCAGGAATGTGACGAAGGGAATGTGACACACGACCGTCCTGCGGGTGACAAATGTAAAATTAACACTAAAACAATCACACCGATAACGAAAGTCGTTTTAATAAGCCGACACAAAGCGTTGAGTGTCGAGTCGTTTCTGAGGCGTTTATGCATCGGTATTACGAACCCATTTCGACTCGAGCTTATGTTCCACACACATTCCAAAGCAGACTGTCACTTTGAAAGTTCAGTTTGTTATTCGGGCTTGTTTTCATTCAATTGACGGAATAAATATTCTAAAATTGTTGTTTCGATATATTTGGATCAACTCTCTGAAACCCTTTGCTAAATGTATGTTTTTCTTCATCAGTTCAACCAGCCGATTTATTTGTTGTGGGCTCGAAATTTGTATGCTTAAGATATGAATAATTAATACCAAATACATTTTAGACTATTCCAGTTAAAACGAAGAGAAAGCTAGCGTTATTACTTGTTTTTCCATTTGAGGCGTTCACAAAATCTAAATCGCTGCTTTTTTCATTTTAATGTAGAAAATCAACTTTCAGAATACCAACCAACCAAAAAACGTTCCACATTAGCTTATCGCCAGATGTCGTTTTATGACGTACGACAACCGTAAACCGACATGCCAGAGGCGTTTCGAAACAAGGAGTTCAACGACTTTCGTTATCAGGGTCAATAGAAATTTGTCATAATGACAATATTTTTGGGTGACATGACTAAAAGAATAAGGGACATGTTAGGGCGTATAAAGGAACGCAGATGCAGATATACCAATGCTTGGAACATTTTCTAGCAATCAACTATAACTCTACTTGTCACACAGTGTTTCTGCACGATCAGACAAATATTATCGACTTCAACAATCGCATAAAAATATGTATCATTCGACGAACGGGATCAGTTTTTGTTCTTTGTACCCACATTTCCACAGTAGGTCTTCTAAACCAAGTCAAATAATACACACTGAATTTTTTTTATTTTTTTTTGTTTATTGGCCATATTGACAAGAATTGTTGTAATATTTATTAGTTTAAACATTGACATTCATTTTCGTTAAATATAATTTACGGTTGTGCAACATTTATTATAAAGAAAACAACGATTTATTTTTTCTTTTATTATATTCGTATATGTAAGCATACAAGTGGTTCGTAATTCTTTTTGTATCTTTTGTTCTGAAATGTCTATTAAAAGAATAAAAAAACATAAAATAAACATATAACAAAACTCATAAAAAAACATCAGCAGTATGTAATAATTCAATATATTGCCATATAAATGTGACTAACCATTAAGTATTTGCTTTAT
Source organism: Eristalis intricaria (assembly GCA_964034865.1). Lineage (NCBI taxonomy): Eukaryota > Metazoa > Arthropoda > Insecta > Diptera > Syrphidae > Eristalis > Eristalis intricaria. Next base: position 135,071,824 of record OZ035873.1, read on the forward strand.
TTGTATATCAAATAAATCAAAGTTTAATACATTTAAAACAAAATCATACAAATAAGATTTGCAATGGAATCGATTGCGTATTCCACTTAATATTAAATACCTCAATACATATATTCTCTCATATTTTTGATTGATTAAAAAAAAAATCTTTGTTAAACAGAATGGAAGCCTAGGTAATCAAAATAAACATTCAGAATTTCTTTAATTTTTCATTTAATGCATATTCTTCTTTTATTGCAAATACATTCGTGTACATTTTTCCTTTTGTAAAAAAAAGAATCTCTTACTCATACAAAACAATTCGTTTCTCTTTTCTTTCTACGTGCAGCGTCGTGTATATAGTTTTGAAATATAAAATACGAAAATTACGTCTATATCTAAAATTTAATTTAAAATTTACACAGAAATTAAAACTTATAAAAATAAAATTCATCATCTTTTGAATAATTATCATTTTACATGCAAGTTTATATAAGTAAATTATGTATAAAAAAAAATAAAAGAAAACAAAACAAAAACATACAATGCTTTAAAAAAAGAGAACATTATGAAATGTACACCGACACAGCTAATTAAACAAAATGTCACATTACCATTCGTGCAGCAAGCAAATTGTTCCTTAGAAATGAAAAGCTGAAAAGTAGAAATCAAATCAATATTAACAATAAATTCGAAGTAAAGAATATGTACAAAAGAACAAAAATCAACGCTTAAAAATATAATAAATCTTGACAATGCTAACACTGGAGTATCAACGATCTTAGTTTTTCTAATCGGTGACTGAGCAAGTGCTCAATATATTCACTTACGACGATGGGACACACCCAAAGAAAAGCATTAACGGCGTCTACTGAACTTTTTGCTTTCGACTTATGTATATGAATTGTGCAACACTGACTTAACTCTAAGTTTAAACCGTAAAAATTAGGGTGATTGAGGAGAATTAATATTGATGCTAAAACATCCACATTCAGATAATTGGATGATATTTTTTTGTTCAACAAGTAATGGTATCTTAAGTGAATGTACTTGAAAACCACTGAAATCAGTTTTGAATATTTCTATTCTCGTTTTCTGAATATAAGAATAAATCCGAATGTGTCATTCAAATATAAAAAGGAATAAGAAAAACATGCCTTAAATAATGATGACACTTTTTCGAGCTTGGAAACATGTGTCCAAGCATTCATAAGGAATGGCAATTTTGAGGAGTAACTAATGTGCTTAATTGGAGAATAATACATTACAGAATAAATGCAATGCAATTGACAATTGCTGAGAGCATTCTGAGCTTCTTTTCAGCCTGTTTTTTTGAAAGGCTGTTGGCCTACCAAACCTTACCAAATTTTGTAACACGTGCAGGTATAACAGTGTAAATACTACTATACTTGTAGGTACATAGTTGAATAAACCAAAAACTTCAATTCTTCGATGTAACTTGAAATAAATTAAGTCTTCTTCAAAACAATTGACACCTCACGTCAATTTCAATACGAAACCTTTGTTGAGACTTTCTTAATTTAACTACGGCTTTTAAGACAAATACTTAAACTCATCAATTGACTATCTACAACTTAAAATTAAATATACAACCTAGTCAGAATAACGAACATATTTGGGACTTTCTTTGGAGGTGAGTTCAGCCTTTGAAATCTTTTAAAGGTTAGAACTGGTGTGTAGTACAGTGATGGACAAAGTAATAAATACAGCTGTTCTAAACACCATCCTTCATTAAAAGTGGCGATATATCCTTTGGACAAATGAAAGTAAGTTCAATGTTTTTGGATAGGATAGCAGACAATGATGTGACACATCCATCCAACGCAGAATAGAATTCTAGCTTCACCAAGATGACAATCAAACTTGGTATTTGTAACATTATATTATGGACATGTTTCTCCTGGTGTGGAGTTGGTCCCACACACATCGTAAGGACGCTTTTACACGGTCAATTTGGGTCGGATTCCTTCGCATCAGCTGCTAGGTTTGTAAGCAATGCAAGCGACAATTGAGGAAGGCTTCCTCATCTCTTGTATGAAGAAATTGTATCAGCTCCTTACTTTGTTGTATTTTTATTTTAAGCATTTTAAAGAGAGAGCAAAGAAAGAAATAGAGAGAGAGAGAGAGAGAGAGAGAGAGAGAGGGGAAAACAAAAAATCGTATGCTATCGAAATTTGTATTTTTGACAATGTAAAAGCATGGTGCGATTACTTCCGACAAAGTGTGGAATTGGAATCTTTGAGGAAACTAACTTATTAATGCTCAAAAAATTAAAGAAGAAATCGCGCCGCTGTCAAATTAATTAAGAAATGGTTTGCCTCTAATGGGGTTGAACTTATGGAGTGACTTCTTCAATTGCCGGACCTCAATCCGGTAAAAACATTGGCAGGCAATGCTGTTGGCATGGACATTTATATTTAAAGAGGCTAGAAGCTAATGAACTCTATGCCGAGAAGAAACACTCAAATCGTAAAGAATATAGTACACCGTAATAAAACTATTACTAACTTTTATGTTTCAATGCACAAACGTAAGTTCTACACAATTAATAGATTCCATATCATAACTCGTCTTTTTCTACATTTTTAAAAATTTCGCCTGCTACAGTATATTCACATACTTCGGAAAACCACGCATTTGATTCTTCTTACTTTACAAAGACTTCAAAACAAATACTGTAGTTGAAATATGACTAGAGTGGAATCTTACTTATACGAATATGAAGGGGAACTGACAATTATCCGTATAGGTGAATACCTCTAATAAGTGAATAGTAGCGGGGCTTTTTTTTATGTGTGATGATTCAGTGAAACTTCGCTTTACGGACACCTCTCCATAAGGGACACCTCACTTTACGGAAAATTCGTCCTGGTCCCAGCCCTTGTGTATTTCAACCCCTTCAGAAAGGATACCCCTAAATAAGGGACAATCCTGATTGTCCGCCTAAGAGAAGTTCCACTATCGTGAATAAATCACGTATAATTGTTTGTCAACATTGGCAGATTCACCACATACTGTTCGAGCAGATACCCCGTGAGTAACTTTAAATCTCTAAAGCCATCCAGCGGACGCTTTAAAATTTCCAGGGGTGTTTAGTTGAGTCACAAATTCAAGGGCCTTCTCTTGCACCATTGGCCCGCTGATCGGAATCTTATCCTTTGCTGAAACCATAAAAACAGCGCCTTTTTCCACTTCCGCAAACTAACCATCTTGCATCCGAGATCTCATCGCACTACAACTTGGTCCATCTATGACAAAATTATTTTCTATTTCATTCCTTTTACTCACAATTGTCGCTAGCGTTGACAATGGAATAATAATAGTATTTGCTTTTACTTCTTGGTTCACTGGGGATTTCTTGAACCTCTTTGTGTAATTTCATTGTATCTTTTAAAGTAACTTTAGATCTTGTCTTTGTATTAATTTTCAATGAAATTTCGGAATAGAGGATGCGAGTGACAAAAGACTGGTCAACGGGGAAGTAGTAAACGACGAGAAAGCAAAGGACTGACTGGAATGAACCACTGGTACAACCGAATACAGCCACAAGAATTCAGGAGAGAACTGATGAACGACTGCAGAGAGGGCAAAATCAAAGGGACAGATATCCCGGTAAACATTATGTATGTTCTTTTATAGCTGTATACTATTTATAGCTATATACTCGCTGTACTACTTCAGCTCAACAACTGACTATCTACAACAATCAGGATAAAGAATAGCTTTGCATATTCCTTTAATGATTGAACAGCATTTCAAGTACTTTTAAGGTTAGATTAAGGATATAGTGTACTAAAAAGATAGTGACTTATTCAATCCACATCTTTAAAGTAGTTGTGCGTAACAGAATATCTTGATAATAGTTTCAAATTATGTCAAAAAACATTGAAAGTTAAAGAGAATAAAAACGTAAAAGTGGCTACAGTTTCAATATGAACTGCAAACTGGAAAGTTAAATTTACTACAAAGTTTCATAAGTGCACAGAAAAATCAACTGTATACGGTCCCTCCATATCTTAAACACTAGCACTAAAGCAGTCGTCTTGGTCTTCAGAATTTATTTCACCCTTCAATGCCTTAAGGTGAGTTATGAAGGCTAAATTAATTTAGTCGTCCCTTCGGAAGCAAATAGGATATTTAACTAAGTACATTTTTAAAAAAATATTCAGTTGATTTAATACAATAAATTACACTAGATAACAACAAACAACATAACGTAATTATAAGAGCCATATACACAAATCACAAGTCTATAACTTAGACTTTGCCGTCTTCCCAAACATTACTACTTCATTAAATGTCTTCAAAATTAACATTCAATCTATCAATCCTTTCAAAAACCACAAAACCGTTGGAAACGAAATAGCACACTAGTTGTGAGAAACGTATTTAATATTCGTTGTACCCGTTCAAGGGCAAATACATTTATCTTAGATATCAATTTATATAATTATTTATTTTAAGTACGTACATGTATATATAGTATAAGTTTTCTGTTTCAATAATAAATGGACCGTGCATTCACACAAATATCAATATAAATAGTTATTTCTTTTATTTTCGTTTTTTGTTAATTGCCATACAACAATCACTACAAATAGTTATACAGTTGTTAGTTAATGTAAATATATATATATGTATATATTTCTTTTTCTTTTTTTGTACAATTAATAAATGCATAAATAGTACAAATATACTTATTTGAAACGAATCAATTGACATAAGTTGTAAAATAAATTCGTTTTCTTAGTTCTTTGTTTTTTGTATACCAATGTTTTATAAGTTTATGAATTATTTTTTTTCTTTTTTCACTGTTACCCTCTAGAAGGTTTTTTTTTATTTATTTAATAGGAATGTAAATTTCAATGGTTTATTAGTAATAATTGAAGGAAGGAAGTTTAGCGCTGTTTACAACTTTTAAATGCACACACGATATACAATATCTAGGTGGGAACAATAAAAAGTTGACAGAGAGGAGGAGCTGGAGGAGGAGGAATCATGCGTTATTTTACTGACTTCAATTATTAAATTTGTGCACTTGGATATTAATCTTTTATATATGTAAATACAAACAAGTAGACACATAAAATATCAACTATATTTATTTTAATTCTCATTTCATTATTCGTTGGCTAAATTGCAGTGTCAAAGGTGAACTTACAACTTGTCCTTATTCAAAAGGTTGGAATTGATTTTTCATTTTCTATTGGTTAAACTGTGAACATTTAAAACACTTGTTTTACTCATATTGTTGTTCCTTACAATGCTATCTATATTTTTTTTTCTTTAAGTTATCTACCTAATAATTTAAGTCTAATTACTTGAAACCCCAACACATTGTATTCCTTTCAAATCTTCATCTTCAATCACGTAGCTAACTCTTACACAATAAATAAAATGTAATTTTTTTTCTTTTCTTGTATTTCTTTCGTTTCCTCTAATGGAAAGCTTCAATCCGTCAATGTTTACGTTGGTAAGGTATATATTAATATTTATTTACCTGCATTGTACCATAAAAACATCGATATATATATATGTATACGTATATTGAAAAAATAATTTTGCTACAAATAAACAACATCACAACCACATTTTAATAGTAGTATACTTCTATTTCACCATGCCGCCTCCCATTCTAGTATTTTGAGAAAAATTAAATACATACTCTATCAAATTTCTCTATTTTACATATATATTTTTCCTTCAAGCATAGCATTCGAAAAAATACACTCATGCTAGTTTTTCTGTCATCATACTTACGATTGGGAAATTTTTGAGGATATCCATGAGCTTGGGAAAAATCTTCAAACGGCAGACAGTGAATGAATATAGAATTTACTTTAATTTTTTTATAATTAAGGCGCCAGTATATAATTTAATCATGACTGGAAAATTTTTATAGCACGGTGTGATTGCACACCGTGGCAGTAGATATTGCTAGCCAACATCTAACTATACAGGGAAATAATTTTGTATAAAATGGGTCGACCTAAGTCCACTTCGATCGATTCCAATAAACATTTTAAATCAAAGAACTGTGAGAAGACCACTAAATGTAAGACTGGAAGTACACGCTTGTTCAATTCTCGAATTGTACTGCACTCAGCCTGAGGCTGAAAAACAGTTAACTGTAACACGCTTGCATTTGCTAACATGCCCATGTTAATGCGTGTCACTGCAGAGCCAAAGATTCATTCAACCATTTTATTGGTATTTTCGAAAGAGCTCAAACTTCTTTTCAATAGGAAAGTACATCACAAAATATGTAACTATACGTCCGAATAGTACTGGGCAGGAAGTTCAAACACTAGAAATGAAATATTAATGAAGGAGTCAAGAAAGTGTCCTGTGCTGTGTACAGGAGCTGCAGTATATTTGGAAAAACCAAATCCAAAACAATCTCTATCAATCATCAGATCTATCTTTACTGATGGCAATTTCGTCTGGTAGCTTGTTATGAGTACAATTTGAATCAGCGCTAGCCACATGTCAAACATTCACGATATATCTACTCATGGCGCATTGCAATTTTTAGTGTTTTAACGGGCTACTACCAACGAACAGCAGTCTACATTTCGTAAGTTTCAGATCACGGTATACAGCAAAACTTCTGTTTGACAATGCATGAATAGATGTAGTACACCAGAAGATTAGCAACCAAGACTGTTACTACTTAATTTTACGTTTTGACATATCGTTTGGGTTCTCTTAAATTGGTCTCAGTTTTTGCTTACTGACTTGATCATTACACCATGAGGGCCAGCAGCAATAACTGGTATTAAAAAATGGTTCAATCAATTAATTTTGATAAACCTCCGATAAGTGCTACCAAATGCCAATGACGATCCAAGTAAAAAAAAAAATTTTAAACACCATCAAAGGAAAAACTACTCGGGTTCGTTTTACTATATGAAACCATGTTGAGTTAGGCTTACTACGCTATATATTTATGTTCGTCAGACATGTTTTACCATGTTCCCACAGAACTGAAATCGCGTGATTTAGATGAAATCTTACTGAAACGTCAACAGACCCTTCCCACCGAGTTTGAAGTGTTTTCAAATGTCTTTAGCTGTTTGTTGACAGGAATTAATAGAGTTGAGTACAGCAGAAGGGGATGACAGAGGGGGAGAAAGAGAGAAAGAGAGAGATAGAGAGAGAGAGAGAGGAGAGAGATAGAGAGAGAGAGAGAGAGGAGAGAGATAGAGAGAGGGATTTGTAGGTTTGTTCGGTCCGATAAACTCAAGAGCGTTTCAGCTAGCAAAAGGTTTCGAAACCCCAATAATGTATGGCGAAACCTCCGGGATTTGAACAAATTTGATAAAATCTCGTGATTTCTTTTGGTGCAAACATGGTATAACTGATCGCAGCAGTTATAATAAAAGTTTTGGACTGCGTACCATGTGTTTTTATGTCCCATCCAGAGGATACCTTTTGACTCACTTGAGGTTAATATAGATTTGACGTGTTCTGGAGATGCAGGAAGTGTAAACACTGAAAGCTTCCACAGGCGGACAGCTGCAGTCTCACCATTTTTGTCCGGCTAAGGGAGTTGTCCGTTCATGGAACTTTAATTCAAGGTCTAAGGTCGTGAAAAGTTGTCCGTTCCACGGGATTACTGGCCTAAGAGATTTATCCGTAAAAGGAGCATTCACTATCTTGTTGTGCAGCTACTGCTAGAATTTATTTTTTTTTAATTCTATTCAACTTGGTGGAAATGGCAAAAATTATCACAATTAACACACGGCCTTAAAAAAACCTATTTTAATTCAAAATCATATTCATCATACTATATACGTTTAAAAAATATACGCAAGTAGTAATTGTAGAGCGGGAAACGTTTCCCCAACCATTTTATATTTCCTTCACATTCTCATAACTTTAAGTTTAAACTTAAAACAGAGCGCCTGTCCATAAATATTCAAAGATACCATGAAACATAGAACACTTAATATACAACATCAATAACAATGAAGAAATAAAGAAAGTAACAAGAAATGTATACTAACCTCAATTTTTTTTTTAAATGTTTCCTTTTTTTCTCGATCACAAAATAATGGTTTAATTTATGCTATCGGCCGTTTTTCTTGTCTCGTCTTCTTTCTATATATACTCTTTCATAACAACGCAAAATTTATATCACCACTGAAAGTATGTATTATCTTCTAAAAGTTGTTTTTTCTTCTTCGCCAGAACTTTCATATTTTTTTTTTTTTGTTTTTGTTTGTAGTTTCTCAAATATATGTATATGTTTTCTTTTTTAACAATTGACTCGTGTTTCAAAAATATTTTCCATGTATACAAGAGGTCGTATACATAGATTTCCATATTCAATTTTTATGTTTGTAAATATATATGTATATATTTAAACATAAATATGTATATATGTCGTTGTAAAATTGTATCATTACTTCATTTTTCTTGCGTAAACTTAAATTTCAAGTTTTTGGACGTCTATATAAGTGGTTTTTGTTTCATTTTCTTTTGCTTTTTATGTGTGTGTGTTTTTGTTTTATTAACTTATTGCATTCCGTCGTGATAACTGCTTTGAGTCAATTGACTAAGAAGTTCGTCCATATGGCTATCTTGAGGGAACAATAAGTTGTCACTAAAATGCGTCGAGGATATAGAAAAAAAAGAAGGAAAACAAATGTTTCTCTATAAGAAAACTCATAACCAACAGAAAAGTAAAATTTAAAAAAAAAAATATATGTACATCAAATTACTGAATTAACAAATTATAAATATAATCCCATAAATTTTAACGAGTTTAAATAAAGCACACTATTAACCATGCATACAAAACAAACTTCGGACAACATAAAACAGAGAAGAAAAACAAAAACATCTTAGGAATATACATATTTCACAAAAGCACAATAAGATACGCATTTGTAGTGTAGTTTGTATCTATAAAGCACCACGCAAAGAACATGCAACATTTGGACTTATTTCAAAGCAGACTCTTTTCGGTCTGTACAAGATGGATGGCAAATTGGTTGAACATTAAAAATTTTCTTTTTCTAATTGATCGATGATAACAAAAACAAAATATGTAGGGGCACCCGACTGTGTACAACATCATGATTTGTGACAAAATTGCATTTCTTTGCAAGTAAGTACAGCAAAATGATTAATGTGTGTTAGTTTCAATTCATTTTCACTCAACATCTAGCATGTTTAACAAACTTATTTATATATTTGTTTGTCTTTTTTTTCTTTTTTTGCTTCCTTCACGTTTTGTTTTCTTTCGTTTTGTTGGAATTCTCTTATCATTACTATTCGAGCTGTAAATGAATGCATTCCTTGAAGTTCATCGCACTGACTTCGGCATGTTGTGACTCAATCAATCGACTTCAACGACGATTACTTGAAGATCATTCACTTGGAAGCCATGGACATCTTGAGATGACTTGTAAATGCTTGGACATCATTAAAGTATGTGCGAATGTGAAGTGAAGTGAATTAAATCACAGACACGATGAAATTAATTGAATAGAGGCGCAATTCTTTTACAGCTCTAAATACAATAAAAAAATTGATATTTGTACTAAAAAAAAATTACAGATGCATTATGGTGCTATTCTGGAAGCTGCAATTTAAAGAAAGAAAAAATAGAAATTCGGCATGTGATTAGGCAAGAGTTGTATACAAGTACTTTACATAACGTTAGTAGACTTTTAATGAAGTTAACTACATATATATATGTAAAGTGATTGTTTGATTGTGACATTTAAGCATGTAGTTGCCGATTGTTTTTTTTTTTATTGCTATCATATCTAAACTTTTGCAATGATTGAAAGGAAATTTGTAATCGATAAAATGATACGATCTGAAGGTGATATTGAATGATACGAATGCAATCCCTGAAAAGTTGTTCTCTTCTCTAGTAATTCATTTTTGACGAGGACCTAACGAAACATGTGGGAATTTCTTCCATTACATTCTATGCCGTGAAGGCAGCGACACCGCGACTAGGAGAGATCTAATGTATCGAAGGGTTGGAGTTAAGTCAAAATTCCCTCATGTCAGTAGGTTCTTTGTAGTGGAATTCTCTGATTCCACTGAAGTAAGAATCTCCCTATAGAAGATTTGATTAGTGACGGACAGTCGCACAAGATGCGTTCAGAGGTATCATCCCCTTCGAGGCAAAGCCGACAAACCTTGTCTTGACACACGTTGAATGTGGCCGGTAAGAATGTTCGTTAGGAGTGTGGGATGGCTGGCTTACGGCAGTATTGCATGCCAGTCTGACATATATAAGGTTTGCTGTTTCAAAGAAGTTTAAAGATACATTAGCCTCAACTGATTGCAGTGAGATGAACAGCTCCTCTGCAAGGGATCGCTGAAGGCCACATCCTTGCCTAGCAGGGATTATCTTATATATCACTGCGACTAGAATGGATGGCTTCGCAACAGGAGAATCGATTGAGTGCGGAGTTCACGAAGCAATAACTTCTTTAAGACATGCCCGTGTCCATTCTCACAGCATGCTTCTCGCTTTTCAATGAATTGAAACCTTTAAACCCCTTCGACTCGGAATACAGTCACTGAACTTACACCAATAGTTTTGTCTTTATCTGTTCAAATGACATATATAGCACATTTTTATCAATTTGCAAACATTGAGTGCGACATGTGTGCCCCAACAAAGACGTTGTAAGTTTCGTGCATCTTCCAAGGTATGCCAATCGTCGATTAAATTTTTATCGTGCCTACAGTCACACTGTTCTCTTTTTGGAAAACTAAGTGAAGTAATAAATCGCATCACCATTCAGTTTCATTGAATGTCGCCACAGTCGTAGTTAATCTTTTCCCCTCTACTGACATACCGCTCCCATATAAATTCGACACAGAGTCCTTGTCAAAGACCAAACAGTTGACAGCATAATCGACAAAACAGAACACAATTCCGTAATAAAAGAATAAAAACAATTCATCAGAGCTATGTGCATACCCACTTCACACAATTGGATTTTGCATTCAATGAGCGGAGCACAATAAAAACGTGACCTTCGGAATTTTGCGAGTTTTATGAACCGCGGCTTGCCCATAAAAGTCTTTAGTTTTTAACGACAGAGAATTTCGGCCACTCAAATGGTGCGACCGACCACCGTGTCTCCGAGAGTATGTGAAAATCAATATGAATAGCAAAATCAAAGGAAACAAAAATAAAGAGCTTATCAATAGCAATCTACTGGCACATAAAAAAGAAAAACACAGCACGAAAGCTGATGAGTGATGACTCAAGCGGTATGCCCAGTGGCCAGTAGTATACAGGTCACACGTGTCGAGGAATTGAATATGACTTTGTCATCGGTAAATGACAATCTAAACAAATGTGATTATAATTACTGATAGTCAAACTCGAATTTACTCCGTTTTTTTTTAATCAGTTGTTGCAATTGTGAACAGTGAACATAGGTAATTACAGGACAAAATAAAATATTTATTGTGATATGAATATGTACCCTATAGATGTGATTCAAGAGAACATTTTCTTTTCCTCAGATAGCTTTCAAATTTTGTAGCATGTGTGTTTGTTTTGTAGCGAATCGAAAAAGTGTATATGAAATCGAAAGCAAGTAGTTATCCATCATCTTACCCTGTCCCCATGTGTACGTCATGTGGATTCGGTGATTGTGCATGGTTGGGTGTTGCATTTGCAAAGCCATGCCTCATTTGTGGAACAGTCGTTATGATGAGATTTGGAACGTATCCATCCCGAGTTCCTTTTTCTTCTAAAGGAAAATATACATGTATGCAAAAGGAAACAATGGGTAAATGGAATTAATTGAAATTTTGAAATTTAATAAACTGCTGCATTCAAATATGTTACCTGTACGTGAGTAGAATTCTCCAAAAGCTTCATCTTTATTTTTATTATTCGGAAAGACGTATTTCAACATCTCCAAGTCCTGAATACGATCGCATAAGCCACGAACCTGAAGATCTTTTGCTGTCCATGGAGCCAACATGACCACATCATTGTCACAGTTGTCGGTCATGACCGCAACTGATATACCTCCTAAGGTACACAAAAATCACATCCAATTAAAAGAGCTGTTAAGAAATGCAATAGCAATGCACATACCTAATTCACTGTCGGAGAAGCGCAACAGAAAAGTTCCCGGTGCGAACTGCTTAAGTATGTTTCTAGTGGTTTCCTTATCAATGAAGCCAACAATTAGATTTGCCTTCCATGGTCCAATTAGGTGATCCTTGGTTAGCTTCATTGTGGAGAAGAACCAATCCCAAAACGTGAATGCACGATCGGGTAGAGGCTCCTTACAAAATTGCGTCCATGAAATGTGATCATTTTGGTCCGCCATGTTTTCATTTCTGAACAGTTTTCCATCTGCAAAGTGAAAATAGTGAAATATGAAAATGATGGATTGAAAAGAAACCGCTTCTTTTGACCATTAGCTGAATGGTGGAACCGTGGATTCACTGTCTGGGGAGCCGGGTCGGATCCTCCACAGGAAACCTTTCAAATCAGTTCAACCACTTCAAGCCAATGTGTATCAATGTTTCTGTAATTTCTCTTGACCGCATATTATCATTATCAAGAAATCTTTCACTGTTTGCAACTATAAGTGAAAATTACTATGGCTCTCCATAGTCGTTGCATTTTCTTGTGTAAGATTTAACAAATATCAAAAGCACGATAATCTTTACATTTCTGAGAAGCTCCTAAGCTCCTCCTTGAAAAGCATACAGTCGCAAAGGTAAAATGTAAATTCATTAATAACTTACAGAGAAAATGTTTATTATCTTCCGTGGGTCCACGACCAGTTGCGGATACGTATTTTGTGTACAACGCATCGGATAGTTTTATCCAGGGAACTCTGTCTGGAACTTGAAATGGATCTCGAACTATTTCCGAGAAAGCATTATCCCACGTGATAGTGGCCCATGACTGAGGCTCCTGATTGCCGTGCACAATCACAACGACCGGCAGAGACAATGTCCATACCTAAATGTTAAACGCACACCTTTCAAATCATCTACATTTAAATGAATTTCATAAATATAACATACTCGTATACGGTAATCGTTCACAATAACTGTCGTGTAGAAGAGCAGAGCGAACTTTTCATCCATAACACTCTCGGTGCCCTTCTTTTCAGCACGTTTGATTTTCTTCAGTTGCATATTTCTGAAAATAAAAATGAAAAAACAAAATAAATTTTGTCAAGTGGGTGGATGGAATATGTGAATAAATACCGGAAACTTGCGGAAAAGATGCGAGTTTGTTGCTGGTATTCCATTGTGCCCACGTTATTCTGTATTTCTCCTGAAGAATGTGGTGCGGCTTCATTCATCTGCCTTTGTGTACAATGACGCTGTGCTTGGGCCTCTGAAATGTGGGAAGAAATTTGTTAATTAGGTTTTCGGACGAAACTATGTTTTTTTTTGACTAAGAATCGCTCTAGTAGTATCTAAAAATAAGACCTGTACACAAATTGGCATTTCATGGTACGAATAGTCATTTCTTTAACTCTACACAAATTGGCATTTCATGGTACGAATAGTCATTTCTTAAACTCTCATTTAATGACGCGTTTTAGAATAGAACAAATCGGATTCTGAGGCTCATGCTGTTGAAGCAAGTGGACCTTGAGCTATCTGCCTTGTTGAATCATGCTCAGAACCAACACCGAATGACTAATTCATCAAATAACTCGAATCTGCTAACTACTAACACGAGAGAATTAAAATTTTTTTATTCATTTTCTTTTCACGTTGGTTATGATCCTGATTAGTATTTATCGACGAGAACTATTTGTTACTTGCTCTCTTACTGGTATTTATCGAGTTATCTTGTGTTAGTAGTCAGTAGCCATTCGAATGATGATCCAGATGTACTAATTGATTATCACTCGAATTATCATTCGAATGCGCCCATCTCGAGTGATCATTCGATTATTAAAATATCTCGAGTACTAAGGTCTCGATTCTTGAAATCTTTCGATTATGCACACCTCTAGTCTGAGTTGCCTTTACGAAGATGTTAAGGAAACGAAGGAAGTTAAGAGATTCTTTTAATCCTAGAGGACTAGAGGAAAGTATGTAGGTAGTATGTAGCTCCTACAAAATTCATTCCTGTAGGTAATTCGTTTCACTTTTGTGAAGAATTTCGTTTAAAGCCGAAATCACGAGGTCGGGCTTTAATATAATTTATCGAATTTAAGAGAATGTTGTGTCAAAGGGCGGACACATCAGTTTTCCAAATCACAATAGAACGCGTGCGTGTTCCAAGTAAAATGTGGTTAAATACACATACAATTTTGTACTCGCGCTTACAATATTACGGTCTGTGAACTATAAGAGCGCGACCGTTGCATTGTAGGATACTGACGTGTACCCTACTTAATATGTCAGAGCCCGACGGCATGAACGCGGCTTTGTGATATGGGTGTAAAAAAAGCTGCGCTTTATTATTTAAATATATATTTAAGTGAAAACCAGCAAAAAAGACTCCATTCGAACATATTTTTTCCGAAATAGATAAAGTTTAAGTAAATGCAACAAGTAGTACACTTAGAAGAAGGGATCTAAAGTATAATATATCCATAAATAAATATACAGTGGACTCCCCCCTAAGTCAAACACCATTATTTGTTCGAGTTAGATAGAGTTTGACTTATAGATTGAAAATTGAAGGAATTGAGTTAGAGATAAATAAGGGAGGGTCCACTGTACTTGTATTGTTATAAAAACTTTAGAAAATTACAATTTTCATTTTCTTCGAAGCCTATGCATTCGTCGGCCCTGAAAATGCGATCGACAAAGAAATTGATTTCAATTCACATCAGCGTTACCGTTTACGCTCCAATCGAAGTATTTCACTTTGTTTGACAACATTTCGACACTTCTTTTTTCCCAAAACACTCCACTTTTTGTAGACTTAACATTTTCCCTCTCAATTTGGCAATTGCATTACTTATCAATGAAATCTCCCATCAAGTACCCAAAAACACGAACACATCCATTCGATAATTACATCGATAACTTCAAGTCTACAAATGTCATATGTATTTCGCTTTCAATCAAAGATGCTTTAGGTTAAATTACATATAAAACCTAATATAAAGGATCCTTGTTGTGCCTTCTTCATAGTAGCGCAACAATCTACTGAGTGGATATTTTCCCAAACTAAATTTATTAAGAGTGTAGGCCGAAACAAGTTCAAAGTAAGCACTGTTAATTCTCTAATGCCTGTGAAATGAATCGCGTCTCCAAAAAAATGCCGCCAAAAGATCTTGTAGCTTAGCTTAAAACTCCCTATAATTTTTTTTTATTGTTGATGAGTCGCAGTTCTTGACCTAAATAAATTCGCATAGCCGTCGTTAAACATAGAAATCTCCACTCTTATAATAACACTTCAGTTTTCAGCAAAATACTTCTTTGGACAACGCTTAACTAAAAATAAAATAGGCAAACGGCATCACTGATTGACTCACAATACTACTTTAGCTTCATTCACAATGGAAACATTGACAACGATCAATTTTCCATTCACAATTGAAAATCGCAATAACAACGATTCACATTTTTTGGTAAGTATTTGGAAAGATCGTGGGTCGCCGTCGCGTATTGGGTAAGTGCGTCGACTCCTATGCAGAGGGTGCCAGGTTCGATACCCGAATTTACCACCTTTCATAATTCACGGCTCCACCTCTTTCGAGTCACTGACAATGCTCAAAGAGTACTCCTGTTTAGAAAAAGCTTCTCAATTTCGCCGTTCGGAGTCGGCATTAAACTATAGGTCCCTTCCACGCGTGAAAGAACAATAGCACGCACAACACAAGTGGTTGTTGTCGCGCCACCATTATTATTATTATTATTATTTACAGAGATCGGCATGCGATCATATTTTTGTGAATTGCGATATTATCACAAAAAAAAAAGCGGTTTGAGTGTGACCGGCAGTGATTGAAATGCGATCATTTTTTTTTTGGGACTAATAACTAATCCCAAAAAGGTAACCAAAGCGATAGTTGTGTCCATACTCGGTTGGGTATGTTTGTCTCATACACTCGAAGTACTAAGTTTTTGAGTCAACGCATCCTGCACTATCGCATGTTCATATTGACAGCCGATGCGGAGGTATGTCCGGTCGCTTATCAACAAGAAAAACACTGCTTAATAGTTGCGGTGTTTTTTTTTTTTTTGTTACTCCAATGATTGAAAGAAAGATGACAAAAGAAACACAATTGACATAATATGTCATATGTAACATTATGTCAATTGTCATATGTATGTGTCATATAAAGAAAGATGCACAAAATGAACGCAAATTACATACACCACATATTTACATATGTACGTATGGGGTACAGCTGGGGTTAAGAAAATTTAATTAATAAAATAAAATTTCAAAAATCTTTTGTCTTTGAGTCATGAATAAATGCAGTGTTTTTCTTTGAACATCGACTCAAAAACGTATGCATAAATACATATGCAAAACTATCGCAGTTAACACTAGCACCGCTATTTTCTCACTCATCGCTATGATCTGAGGAAAAATGCACAAACACCGGATTGTGCTTCGATTGGTATGACTACATGAACGCAACACCATATGTGTTTGCGATCAATGCCATGGCGATGAATAGTTTATGAAGGGTCAGTGGATGGTGTAAATAAAAACTGAGAAAACACTCCGAGTAAGAACACATTGGTCAAGTATTTTCGTTAAAGGAAATGCTTACTTTGGTGTGAATAAATAGTAGGTACCCTCCCTTCAGTTGACGTTTGAAAACTTTACCCGACTTTGAACTCACCCTTAACCCCCAAGAACTCTAGCAGAAATGAAGTATTACAGAGAAGCCCGACTTCTACTTCTCTTGCCCCTTAAAATTGTAGACAACTTTTTTTTATAACGTGTTCATAAACCAAATTGAATCAGAGGACGGCATTTACGTTATTTCGTGAATAACAGTAAAAAAAACTCAGGAATATCTGTCAAAAAAGTACTCAAATTCGTCGATTGACTAGGAGGCAATCGGCTGTGAAGTCGGCTATCTCTGTAATACTTCATTCCTGCTAGATTTCTTGGTGGTTAAGGGTGAGTGTAAAGTCGGAT
Organism: Eristalis intricaria; assembly: GCA_964034865.1. Lineage (NCBI taxonomy): Eukaryota > Metazoa > Arthropoda > Insecta > Diptera > Syrphidae > Eristalis > Eristalis intricaria. The sequence continues at coordinate 135,088,916 of OZ035873.1, forward strand.
AAAGGGGGGTGCAAAGTATATGTAATAATATTTTTAAACATACAAACGCGAAAAACAAAGAATTACTAATTAATTATAAAACATGGAATGGTTAAGTACTCATTTCCTTTCCGATATTCCTGAAGAAACACGAGGTGGTGCCATACCTTTGATTGTTTTTTCTTCTTTTAATGTAATTGGAGGATTGCCCTTCTTTTTCTTATCACCTTTTGATTTGACGCGGGCCTTCATGTTATCAATTTTTCTCTTTATTTGCGAGATGTTCAAATTAAACGCAATGATTTTTCTTTATTTCTTCTTCCATAGCTTTCAACTCAGATTGCTTTTTATTTTGTATGGCTGGAGTTTGGCTTTTTCCAGCAAGCACGGATAAAATGCAAACACTTGATAAAATCGTCAAAGTCCATTCCAGATTTCCTTTTTTTTTGAGGATTAAGGTTTAATCCGTCAAAGTATTCCTCTTCCTACGCAGTATTTTGTCATTAATTTAAATTGTTTTCATTTTTTCTGTCTTGAAGTAACCTCCTATACACACTCAACTAACACAAGTAAGCTCTCCATTCATTCCATCTTTATTCACACCAAAACGGAGGTAAGACAGCTGTCAAAATATGTGAGCGGAGAGGATTCGTTAAACAAATAAAATTGTATTCACCCCAGACACTGCGTTGAAATAAATACTCAATATTATCGGCTGTTCTCTCTCTCATCTACTAGATGAAAAATATTGCCGCTTTTCTGCATACACTCATTTGAAATGACTTTTGTCGTTAAATTATTTTTAATCCGCTGTTTTCGTTTCTTAAATGACAGTTGATACAAAATACTCTCAATTTGGAAGAAAACTCTCAATCTGGGAGAAAATTTCTCTCACAACGCACCAATCTGTCAAAATATATCCATCATGTTGAATAATGACGTGCGATGGACTACATTTTACGTTTTATTACGATCCTCTCAATCTCTCTCACTTTTCACTAACGCAGGTCGACGCTGTATTTTGTGCTTGACCATTGAATTGTGTGTGTTGAAAGCCAACGCCAGCGTAAACGCACTATTGTGTTTCAGGCATGAAGTGACATTCGATCGTGGAGAAATTTGTGAATAAAAATTCAAAAGCATGAATTTAAAAATTATACTGGGGAGTACATGACTGGAGTCCCTCCTCATTTCTACAAAAGAACTGAATATTTTTATAGCTTTCACGAACTTGCGTTGTATAAGCGTTCTCGGCTAACCAAGGACATACCGACTAATTATGGTTATGTCTCTGGCTACACAAGATAGAATCAAATTTAGAATGTATGGTACCGGCCGGTTTGCATTATTCATTTGTTAATGCAAAATATTAATGAACACAACTACAATTTCAAGAAACAATTCGATTGCACCCATAAATCAAATATTGTCACACTGATATTTTATGTGATATGAACTTATTTACAGAGGATTTCGTTTCGGAGAAAAATTCAGATTTCGAGTGAATCCAGGTATGTTTTGATATGATGAGTATAGAGAGAAGAGAGTAGAAGGGAATATTTCTTTTGAACCGTCATTCATGAGTGCACTCACGCCGGGAATAAAATTCATGAGCGAGCGTGGACGCCCAGCTTAAAAAATAACAAATATGGCATTTAAAAACGAAATGAAGTTGGTTTCATTAAAAAAACTGTATCAAATCAAAATAAGCATAGTCGAAAATGAGGTTGGAGTGTAACTTCGTTAATAAGTAGATTTAAGTGTAGTATCATCAAACGGTAAGTGGGTAGCGGTGTCTTAAAGGTTAAATAGACCTGGATTAATGGCAGATGCTCTCAGCTTCTCATCATCTCCATTTAACTCCAACAGATCTCATTCATCAGCAATCATAGCCTTCTGGCATTCTCTCCTAATAGAAAGTTATGCCAAATACCGTATCGCCATTATTTGGTCTGTTTGGGAGTACTTGAAGTTCAGAGGCGAGTATTGTCCTTCAATGAGTAGGAAGTCCTCCGAGGTGGCGAGAGGGATTCGAGAGGGATTCCTCTTTCGAGTCACTGACAATGAATGAATTTCAACACCAGGCAACAATTGCGTCACTCCTATGCGTAGCAGAAACTACGTATTCTGTGCAGCATGAACACAATCGTGGAGAATATTAACGTCATTTGCAGAACGCAGCGAGCCGTCAATGCGGCGCTGACTGGCATTGAAGTCCCATTTCAATGCCAGTCAGTTTACCCTCATTCATTTCAGCAATGAATGAAATGGAATGGAACATGGGATGGAACATGGGAAATGGAACATGGGAACGGTTTGTTTTTTTTTTTCTTTGAAAAGGAACTAGTTCCGGAAATTTAACTTAGTCCCTGTGACCGGGACTCTTAAAAATTGCACGGAAGGCACCAAGTGCGTACATCCAGCGTATTAGTTTGTTATTTAACCTTGCAAATCGTCGTTTATTCGGCAAGTGTTCAGTTGAGTACTGCTATAACGCAAACCAAAATATATTTCATATTTAATTTAGATATTTACCTGACAAAATAATGCACTCTACATTAGGAGAGGGTATATTGTTTCCCAACTGTGATCCCACAAGCCACCTCACAGCAGCAGCGAATCTAAAACAAACGAGAAAATCGTAATCAACACTCAAACTCAAATTAAAAAAAAAATCTATTTACCTTGTGTTTGTCTTCATAACTTGTGGCGGTTGCTTTTCCACAATGAATGCGGACAGTATCAAACACTCTTGTTGTGCTCGTACACGTATAGCCAACTCGTCGAGATCGCCATCGATTGGTGCACGATTACGTAGGGTCTCCAATAATTCCGAAATACTATAAACAATATTTAACAAAAGCTCCACACAACTCTGAATTTGATTCAAGTTATCATTTAATGGGGCACCATTGCCGGCCAGCGCTTGCTGCCGTTGCCAATTTTTCAATTCAATATCAATAACGGACCTATGAAGATTGTCGTAATCGACTATAAGCCCCTTTATTTTCATAACCATTAGATTTCTTTGATAAAGAACAGCTGTGTATCGCTGTTCCAAATTCTGCTTCATTTCCAATGGCTGTGCGTTCATTGTGGTGCAGATCGTTCTAATCTCACTATAATCATGGCACGTAGTCTGTACGTTGGGCTTGATTAGGTCAACAGCTTTTCTAAGGGTCTGTATGCGATTGTATATTTCGTCCAAATGATCGGTTGGTCCGGTTTGTGTGAAATTTGCTGATGGTGAACTGATCAGTGCCATTTCCTTAAGGAGACCTTCACGCATGTAGGTGTAAAACTCAATCGGTGGGATCCGTGACATTTTGGTAACAATTTGACCGAAGACGTAATCTTGCATGACAGCGCGAGCTGATTCTATGTGCTTTTGAAGATCTTTGTAGAAATTAATGGCTGCTTGCTCCGTCGCTTCTTCTTTCCTGTAAAGAAAAACAAAAAATGAAAATGAGAAACATTATAATCGCATCATATTTTTGAGCGATATTACACGAGGAATAAAACTGATCCCTTTTCTCAATGGACTCAAGCAGCAGCCTAGACTACCCTTTTGATTGAAAGAGAGGACAAATATTGGGAAACCGTCTTTGGATCGCGAAAGGGAACAGAAATTCGCCTCTAATAATATATGTTCTAAGATATTTCACATAAACAAAGTAAGTATCCTCTGACTACATATGACATTGTACAATCTCCTCCAATTATAGTAAACATATGGGTGGCGCTACAGTCCGTGCGATAACAGAGCCTTAATTCTGCAGCAACACTCGTATTATTGGTAAAGATCGTGCAAGAATCGACCACGAGTGAATTGAGTCCAGAGTTGAACAGCGAGGAACGTGACGTTGCCTGCGCGACATTAAACTAGTATGAATGGAAGGTTTTAAGGTCGATTCGATTGACGGAAGGTAATATTTTCATAAACGTAATTTGACTATTTCTGTTAGAATCAAGGCGATTCAAGATCAAATCTGCGAATGTATCTTAGGTTTTTGATTAGTTTTTTTTTAGATTAGATTGCTTATCACAGTTAGCGAACATCTCAGAGCCATCTTTCACAATAAAGGGAGGAGTGGAACTCAACCGTATCGATCAAAAACTCGGCATCCATCCATGTCTATAGGGACGGATCGAAGATGGAATAAGGCCCAGACGCCACCATTTTCTCCGAATTGTTGCACATGCACTGCTCCATCGGATGCGGCTGTATTTTTCAAGCGGAGGTCATTCCAGTCAAGGAAGTGGCCAAAATAATATTGTTTAAAATACCACCGGCTGATATTACCATCCTAATTAGAAGTCAAGGGGTTATTAACATGGTGCCGCAAAGTGCTTAAAGTTCTTAGTACGTACACTCTATTACTCTCTGTTGGGACCCAGGTCATAAGGGCATAGCCGGCAATGAGGTAGCAGATGAACTTGCCAGGAAAGAGGTCGAAACCACCCCATCCCAGTGACGCATGAGACAGTATGCAGAGCCTGTGGGGATGAAAAAGAAATAGAGGCCACTTCTCACTACCTTCGTCAATGCCCCAGTCTCTGGCTATTCAGACATAGAACACTGGGAGAATGCCGCTTCCTAAACTAGAATCTCATTAACGTCTATTTTCAGGTTCACCAGGATCTCTGGATGCGGCAGGTACAACTTCATCATGTGCACTCGAGTATAAGTAGGACTAGGAGGCCCCCCATGGGGATCACAATAGGTCCAGCGAGAAAGAATGGCGGGTGATTCGAGAACTGGCTTGTCAGCATTGGGTATAATGACACTTTTAATTGGCCACTTGATAGTAGAGCACAAGTTTTTCAACCATACAGAGTTAGGTCAACCCAGCTAGGTCATTGATAAACATTAAAAATAATAACAGGCTATGAGTAGAGACTTCTTCGACTCCGAACCAGTGGGACAACGGAATAAGGACGCTCACAAATCGGATGGCACACGCATGTGGAAAAGGGCCTGAATCAACTTGGAGTTTGGAAGCTTAGATGGATAAGAATTGTGGCGGCTGGAAAGGCTTTCGAAGAAGAATTAGACGATAAGCAAACTGGTAGGCGTAACAACTGGACATCACCTCATAGCCACAAGACTTGGAGCACCGTACAATGACTTCGGGACAACCTGCTTGGATGAGGAGCAAGATGAAACCGCCCATGCAGAGGCAAGAAGAAGATTACTACGTAGTTATTTTTTGACCAACTTTGAGGATATGACAAACGAAAATATCAAGGACATCGTAAGGTACCTCAAAACCATCAAATAGTTATAAGATGGTCAAAAACAGGGAACCGAAAGAGACAATGCTCTCTAAAAACAATGGGACTGCAAATAGGTCAACTAGGAGCCAGGGCAACAAGCCGAAATAGACAGCAACTCAGATACATTTTGTTTCGCTCGTTTCTTTTTTAACTCTTTGTACAGTTCAAGATCTCGAACCACCACATTCCACAAACAAAATTCGAGTTATCTAGACTTCAAGTTATCAACTAAAATACAAAATTGATGTAAATTGCGATATACAGTACCTCACAAAATTGAGCGTACACCCTTTGCATGGATGTAATTTCGCCTTTTTCGATGCGAAGAAATGTTTTTAAATATAATTTAGAAATATATAAAAGAAAATATAAAGAATATGTGGATTTTGATTTATCCACATATTCTTTATTATTATATGAAATAAAATCCAAAATTTTAAAGCATTATCCTTCTAAAAACAACAATAGAACAAAAAAATCACCCCTTTCACTCACACAAAATTGAGCGTACATAAATAAAAACACTTGGAAAACACATGAAAACAATGTTTACTGTTAAGTCAAGTTAAAGAAAGGAGAAAAAAGTGTTTATTGATGATTTGTGTTGCGACTCTTGTGTTAAGAAGTACTCGAAAGCATTTTCTTCCGAAAAAAAGGACAGAAACTGATATTTCAACACGAAAGCTTATCATTAAGCTATTTTGTGAGGGAGAATCTTTACGAAAGATTGGTAGGACTGTAGGGCGACCTCATTCGACTGTACAGAAAATTATAACAAAATATGGAACCGAAGGTGCACTTAAAAATGCTCCTGGAAGAGGTAGGAAAACAATTTTATCAGAGCAAGACCAACGTTTAATTATTCGTAAAGTTAAGTGTAGGCCAAAAATTAGTATAGAAAGCTAGCGTTAGAAGTTTCTACAACGATACAGACGCCTGTGTCAGTAGAAACCGTTCGTCGTGTGTTACGGAGAAAAAATTTAAATGGAAGAGTTGCGTAAAAATATTTAAGCATGCCTTCAGAATCTTGGGAAACTGTCATGTTTACTGATGAGACAAAAATAAATTTATTTGGCTCAGATGGTAGGCAAATTGTGTGGCGTGAGCCTAATACGGCGCTGAAAACAAAAAATATGTGCCTAACAGTAAAACACGGAGGAGGATGTGTTCTGATGTGAGGTTCAATGGCAGCTAGTGGCGCTGGCAATTTTGAATTTATTGACACAACTATGTACAAAATTATGTACTTAAACATTTTAAAAAGAAACATGATTGCCTCTGCGAGGAAACTAGGTTTGCCCACGGATTTTTGGTTCCAACAGGACAATGATCCGAAGCATACCTCACATGTAGTTTGGTAGAGGTTACTCTATCATGCTACAAAACAGCTCAGAACTCCTCCACAATCACCGGATTTGAATCCTATTGAGCATTTGTGGCAGGAGATTAAAACCAGATTAAAAAAAAACGAATTCTTCTAATAAAGCCGAGCTAAAAAATAGAACTGAAGAGGCATGGAACAGTATCCTCCCTTCTTTTAAAAAGAAATTGGTAGATTCTATACCACTACGCTTGCAGGCGGTTATAGACGCCTTAAATTAAAAAAATATGTATCTGTAATTTTGAAGTCCGGTTTTGAGTTTTTAAACGTTTTTTTACTGTGTACTTGTGTGATTAAATGTAGTTAATTTTGTTTGTTTTTATATTTTAAGAATGAATTCATTATTTTTTGTTTGTTTTTTCTTCTATTATTACTATGAAATTGATAATAATCTAAACTGCATTTAATTTTTTTTATTTTTAAAACAGTCCTTCCCATTGGAAAGGGAATAATTACGGCTGCTCCATGGGTGTACGCTCAATTTTGTGAGGTACTGTAACACAAAACGTAGAGGAGTATAATTATTATTTAAAATAGACTGGAACACATGGCAGAAGAGCGAATTTATTTTTGTTTTTTTTTTTTTTTTTGCACAAAAATCTTCAATGGAATTTACATCACTGTAGATACACACAATCATTTAAATATAAATGCAAAATGCGTAATTATAATGTGGTTGAATCAAATCGTCCTCAATTATCGTCAGGTCTTTCTCTATTACATCGCTGCCGCGGGCATTGTTATTGTCGAGCTAAGATTCAGATTTACATCTAAATATCTCGTCAATATATTCATCTGTGGGAAAACTCCTAAGTAACAATACCGCAATCCACCTGCAGAAAATCATTATACGTAACACCTTGTCTACTTATTTCAAGCTTCATATTCCATCTGCAGTTGAATTTCTCATTAATTTTTTTGGTTCTGACGTTCAATTCTGACAAGGAATTTTGTTTACACTAGGTCGAAGTAACATACAAACGCAGTGCCCCAAAAGCGATTCCTTATAAAACAACTTGTAGAGTACACAGTATTTGGGAATTTCGATGGTGACAACAAATAATTTGTTAGAGTTATAGAAGTCAAATTACATGTAAATTTCAGTCTTGGTGCTATTGCCAACCAATTTTATTCGAGTTATTCGAAGTTCGACTGTATTTCATTCTCAAGACACGTTATGTTTGATAATGGGACCCATTCTTTGAATTGAAAGCATTTGCAATCGATTCACATAACACGCAGATTTTTTCTTCCATTGACCGACAATGTATTTTTTTTTAATTTATATATATATATTTGATATTGGTTTAAGGTTCAGCTTAACTTAGGTTTAAACCTTCACCGTGGGGCTGGGTACAAGCAAAGTTCAGTAAAACATCTTTTCGGACACCTGTGTATAAGGGACACCAGTGTTTCCGGACAATTCATCATGTCCCGGCATGAAGATAGGCCTTATCAAGTATTTCAACCAGTTTACCCTATACAGACATGCATTTCAAGCTCTGGCACCCCTAATAACGGACACACGAAAGAACACACAAAAAATATTGTATGTATACATCTCTTGCTATGTATTCAGGCGTTTGCAAACGAACACAATCTGTTTATTCAAACACGTATTGTAATTCTACATTTCAAAATGCCTGAACCAGTAGCAAACGATGAAGGTGAGTAGATGACTTGTATTGTGTTTTGGAAATGAATTGACACCATTTGAGTGTTACGCTGATCAGTTTCATAGTAATAACATGGGTGGCGTTATAGCCTGCAGAAGATCAGGACCCTTCGTGTTAATCTTTTCTCACGACTGAAAGCGGACCTATATTTGGATGCCGACTCCGACCGACCAAGTTTGAGAAGTTTTTCTAGACAGTCATACTCTTTGAGAATTGTCAGTGAATCGAAAGAGGTGGGCGCCGTGAAAACTATTTTGGTCGTACCGGAAATCAAAACCAGGCAGCGAGGTTAAATTCCATAGGGGTTAACGCACAGACCCACGAGGCAACGACTGAATAAACGTTGTTCAGTTTATTCATTAAAATACGAGTTAGTAAAAAATCGCTAATTTTTAAATAAATTTAATTTTATTTGTCAATTTACTTTACTCGTTACTATAGAATGGACATGCTGACCCTGCATAACGGACTATTATGATGGTCCCGCAGGTGTCCGCTATAGAGAACATCCCAGAAGATCAAGGCGTATCTACCTAATTTAAACAGACGAGCCAAATGGTTGATGATCGCGAAGGGAGCCCTGGGAATCATAGTCGACGAGCATCTTCCCAGTAACTACTGGCCGAGGGGCGTTATGGTCAACACTGTGTTTGCTCAGCACGGACAAGTTTGAAGAGCGACCATGCGAACTTCAAGTGGACATTTTGAGCGTTCTGCAGTTAAGCTCGTTGTCCTGACCAAGGGCGACTGGAAGAGCAATACAAACTTGAAGGAGACTTCAGATCCGTTTACCGGGGGGTGCTGCCGCCTCATAAAACTGCAACACGCCAGCGAGGACATCTGCATCTCTGCATCACTCCGTTCTCAAAATCTACCAAAATCGTAAATAAGTTGTTACAATAAAGTGGTCAGACAAATGCTTAATAACACCATATGCAGGCTAAAGTTGCTTCCCATGAGTAACTTTCTGTGACAGTTCAAATGAAAATTGTTTTGGCATATAAAGCCGAGATAACACCTCTATAACCAACCTGAATCAATCAATACATCTTAAATACTGACGAAGTTATATTAACAAGTACTTAGTTTCAGTGAGTCCGCAGCACAAGGCCAATCTCTAATTACAATTAAATGAAGATTAGAGAACTTTAGATCTTCTATTGAAATGGTTTGTTTCAGCTTATTAATTTATAATTGTAAATCCTTCCAGAGGATTCCAACCGCCTCCCGCAGTCGTTATTGTAAGTACACAACGTGCTGAAAGAGATTATCAAATACATTCCTTATTCCAGTCCCGCACTTCACCTCTTCAGATAACATTCAATGGCAGAAGTTGCAACGAATTGCCTTTCTTGGAATAACTAATGCCATGCGTACCTGCCCCACAACAGCTCTAGGAGCTATAGTCGGGATAACCTTACCGATCTTCGTCAGGGAGATTGCTGCCAGATACGCTATCAAACTGCAGCTAGAGTACATTTATACTCAACTCAATCCCAAATAAAGATATGTTTTGTACAATGCCGGATATTATGGTCAGGCACCATTGTTTCAACAGGCTCTTTGAAGTTTAAGTTTTGGACCGCAATAAATGGTGTCCTAGCAGCAGAAGTCTGGAATGGTACACAGACGAGATCAAAGATGGATTCTGTAGTAGTGTCAGGAGTCTTTGGATCCAACACAAGTATTTCCGTACCAATGGGGTCGAGTCCTACAATGATCCACGCCAGACAAGATCTCCACAAAGGTATCAAGGGCGCTATAATGCAGATATTTTCTGATAGTCAAACAGCACTAAAGGCACTTTCATCCGACCTAATGGACTCCAAGACAGTCAAATGTTGCTATGACGCTCTGCAATCATTTGTCAGACACAACAAAGTGAAGCTTGGCTGGGTCCCTGGACGCAGGGGGATTGCAGGCAACGAATCCGCCGATGAGCTGCGTTCATCGGTACTGAACCGTTCAGCAGTATCAATTGGACAGCAGCTACAGCTCTGCTTAGCGAATTGGAAAACTTCGCCTACACCATTGGGCACAGTCATGGTCTTAGGCAGTCCAAGAAATTAATCAGGCCCTATTCATCATAGGGAAATGCACCATCTTAATAAGGATAGCTTAAGATTGCTAACAAGCTTTCTTCAATGTAGAAGCTAGACCCAGGTCCGTCTCGGACCAAGCTTTCTTACCGGCCACTGCGGCCTGAAATATCACCTTAACAACTAAACCTGTGACACGGATTGTCGACTTTGCCTCGAAGACGATGAGACTTGGGAGCACATCATTCGTGAATGTCTTGCAATAATCTGGTTAAGGAAACGCATCTTCCATAGGAATTGAAAAATTCCACTAGAAAGGACTGCCTTTTGATTTAACTCTCCAACCCCTCGATAGAATAGATCTATCCTGGTCACGGTGTGGGTTGCACAAGAGGGACAAAAATAATAACCTCTTAGGATAATGAATTCCTGTTAACACTGCATTAAGCTACAAAAATGGATACTTACAAGATTGCATCTTCGATGAACGCTGCAAAATATATGCGAATCTCGAAGATGTCCTTTTGATCGTAATAGATTTTCATGTACGTTTGTATCTCTGGCGAACTAGAGACTTTCTCCCACAGAGTCATCATTGGTTATTTTTTATTTCGTCTCCGGTAGCACACAAGTTAACAACGATCAATTTCCTCCACTCTGAAAAGAAAGAATTTATTTTAGTATACTGCAGTGAAAGAAAAATGAATAAAGAAAAACAAAAACAAAACACCCGTAGAGACCTATGAAGAAGGCAATAATAACGCAGTAAACGAGATGTTTAATCTTTTCCCGTATTCCGCTGCACAGCAAGCAACTATGGCACCATAAAGGCGCACAATGGAAAACGAAAGAGAGGAAAGTGAAGGTGTGTACTGAAAATTCTAAAATCCTATTAAAGGTGAATGAAACAATTATCCCAGGTTGGTGGTCGGTCAACTGGTTCTGATTGGTTATTGTTGATGTGGTATTTTACACACAAACACACGCGCAAACTTGCTATACGACGCATATGAACCTGCTGTGTTGCAGTTTCAGCAGCGCATTTGAAATTAACTATCAGGAATAACAGCAGCAACCAGGCAGCAGCAGTAAGAGAAGAAATGAAAACAAATCACACACAGCGTCAATGACAATGAAAGAGCTAACAAGTGTGTTGGGTATTGCCTCTAGCAATTGTAATCACCGCCGCTTTGCTACTTATGGTGGGGAGTGTGTATCGACGACTTCAGCTGTCAGGGTCAAACGTCTGGTGTTGTGTTTGATGTTGATTCGCGATAACCATCTTATGCATGGCTGTAATCAAATGGTCAGGGAGATATGTATCTCTTTTCAGGCAGTTTGTCATAATTGTTGTCTTTGAAAAGTTGAAACGTGTATTCGTCTATTTTTCTTATTTTCTTTATCTATACGGATTCAGATCGCATTGCGCGAAGGTAGGAAGAAGCTTTTTTCTCTATTCTGCTCAACAGACCAGAATGCATGGAGGTGCTGATATGTGGTTAATCCAAGTCAATAATGATTTATTCATCAAGTTGTTTGCTTTGGATCGTAGGCTTTGCAGATTTTTACTTGTTAATCTCTGGCACTGAGAAGAAATTGCGTGGGTCTCATTGTGTGTGTTATATGTTGTATAAATGATACCGGTTGTGAGTTTTTGAACCTGGTGTGGAAAGGTGGAGGAATCAGAATGTTTCTTAGGAATAAAATAAGAATGCAAATTGTCATTCGACCCGAAAAGTAATTTTTATTTATTACTAATCGGAACGTTGCTGGAATGGACAAATGAATACAATTAAATTCAGCAAATCGTTAAACCAAATCCGTAATCGTCGTCGCATGACGTGTGCGATGCTTCTTCTTCTCTGTGTGGTGCTGCAGTCCGGGTGGACCTGGGCCTAAGCCAACAAGTTGTCTCGAACTTAAGGGCCATTCTTATGAGCCGCGAACTGCGAACGCAAACTTTCAGACTTTCAGACACATAGCTATACTGCATAGTATGCAAGAAGATGAGGAGTGAATAATCGAGTTTTTGTATCGACTAAAATCTTATAAATAATTAGTTTATGTGTTTCTTATTAAAGATTTCAAATCATTTCACGAATCATCAATCATTCTCTTTGCGAACGGTCAACCTGAGTACGTAGAAAGGCAGGAGAGGTAAAAATGATCCACACATTCTCGACCAAAAAATTCGCGATGAAATGTGTGCTTGCTCAAATTGTACCCATTGCTTTCTGCGAATGAGAAAATTCCATATGAATGAAGTGTCAGAGTTTGCGAACTTCGAAAATCGTAGTGAACTCGTTATGAATGGCCCTTTAGTCACAGGCGTTCAATGTCATCTTGTCTTGGAATCGAAGCTAAGAGTCAAGGATCACGAGTGCACATTTAATCCAAAATCAAAATGATCCATCGCATTCTTCAGCCTTTTCAAATTTCGATGGAGAATTCATTAGAATCAAGCTTAGAGAAACCAAATCAACGATAGGTTAGGTTAGGTAAGAGCTGCCAGTGAATTCACCAGCACACTTAGACCGTGTTGGTCCATGTGATGCCCACAGTCAGACTACTACTACTGATTGACTACTTCAGTGATAGCACCGTTAACTTGATCCCAATGGCAAATGGTAACTGGACCAGATTTGAAAACCAGATTATGGCGTATTAACTTTGCTTTCACTGGAATTCGAACCGGGGATCCCGCTAACCAGGGGCAGGCACTCAAACAACTGCGCCATCCATTCGTCTTTGATCAACGATAATTCAGGTTGTTCTTAATCTTAGGCTAGGGGCGCACGTGTATTTTCAATCGTACGGCTATGTCGCAAAACGTAAAACACATAACTTTCAATGTAAACGAGCTCACGCAACGATTAAAAGTGCGATTTGTCCCATTTTGCTGGGCGATGCGATTGTCGCGAGTTAAAATTTATCATGCGTAATGGCAAGATTATCCACGCACTTGCGATTTAAATTGGTTGTCGCACAAAAATGTATGCACACACTTGCGATTTTCTTCCGCATCATAATTGAGTCGCAAACAAGGAGACACATTATTTTTCTGATGATTGCAATCAACTGCTGCTAAGTAATTGCATCGATTAAAAAAAATCCAAAAGGTCCCTTTTTGTAAATGGTTTTTCTGCCGCAAATTAAAATGGGATACTTTGAGTGAAGGCAAGTTTCATAGGAGTCACCGCACAATGCGCAATCGTCACCCCATAACTTCTGTAAATTCCGATTACTATATTCTTTCGACTGCCTTTATTTCATTTCACAAAGAGTCAGTTCGATATTGGACGTTTTTTGAACTGTGTAATTTGTCAAAAATCCGTGATAGATAGTTAATGCTCGTCCTTATGATCCAGTTTCGGTCTACAAGAACGGGACTCATTCAACTGCGCCAACTACCAAGGGTTAAGTCTCCTAAACATCGCATATAACCTTATAACTCCTCACCAATGCGGTTTCAAGCCGTGGAAGTCCACCATCGACCAAATATTTACACTACGGCAGATCCTGGGAAAAAACACAAGAGATGCACATCGACAATTACCGTGCATAGAGATAGAGGGTGCATAGAGACGATCTAGACTGAACAAGATGACGATGCAGAATTCTGGATGCTCCATCAAGGTCGGAAACGAAGCAACCGAGACCTTCAATGTCAAAAAAGATTTAAGACAAGGGGACGCGATGTCATCTGACTTTTCCGAATTATTCTTGAGAAGGTCGTGCAGAACTCACTCGCCAACACAAGAGGAACGATCTTTCAGAAGTCAATACAGTTGCTAGCATACGAGGACGACATTGATTTGTCGAACACAGCGAGCCGTAAATGAAGTGTTTGCTTGTACTGAAACGGAGGCGACCCAACCGGTTTTAGTGATGAACGAGGATAAAACGAAGTATATGCTGTCCTCCAGAAAGGACCCACAACATAGACGACTCGGCCAAAGTCACCATAGGCCATCGTCTACCTCGGTTTCCAAGTAAACAGTAACAACAACACTTATACTGAGATTAAATGCAGAATAGCTCTTGCCAATCGCTCTTTCTTTGGGATCAAGAGGCAATTGAGAAGGAAAGCCTTCTGTCGAAAGACCAAGCTAACATTATATAAGACCTTGATCATCCCTGTCCTTCTATATGGCGCGGAAGCATGGACAATCTCAATAGCAGCTGAAGAAGCCCTTGGTCTCTTCGAGAGAAATGTTCTGCGTGCGATCTTTGGTCCTGTTTGCGTTGATGGTTTTTGGAGAAGATTCAACCATGAACTGTACGGGCTCTGTGCAGTGACATGCGTCTGGCCAAGCGTCTACGGATTCAACGCCTAAGATAACTGGGCTTTGTAGAGCGCATAGGCAACACAGCTCCAGCACGAAGAGTCTTCGACTCCGAACCAGTGGGACAACGCACTAGACGACGCCGAAATTGGAGTCAGCTCAGGTTCACCCCGAACTGTAGCACCACCAGAAGAAGAATTATTAGGAATTATATTAAAAAACAATTTTAAACAAAACAAAATGTATTATTTGATTCATAAAATATCTTACAAAACAATCACACACGGAACACTAGAGGTGGAGAACTATCGATAGTACTATGGATTGTAAAAAGTTAAAAGTTGACCAATTCCATCCGTTATGATGGATTTCACTTGTGGGTTGCATTTGCTGCCTCTCACCCACTCATTATGAGTTGTCAATTTTTTGACAGAACGCAACGCACGCAACGGATTCCATGAGATTGACTTAGGCATAAAAAGATCTCCGGTTGATAAAACTTCACTGGATACAATGTTGAACATAGTATAGATAAGCAAAACTTAAAAGTACAATCTTGTAAAGTCTCGAAAAACTGTTTTCCAACTTTTTGTGAAAATTTAATGTCAGATTTCTTTCTTCTTTGTTATGTAATCTTAATTTTAGAATACGGGTGGCGCTACAGCCCATAGAGGCTGCCTGGGCTTAGCTTCTCAACAACCACTCGTGTTGTGCGTGGTATTGTTCTCTTACGAGTGAAAGGAACCTACTATTTTATTCCGACTCCGAACGGTTAAATTTTAAGCCCCAGCTTCTTGTAGACAAATTATTACTCTTTAAGCATTGTCAGTGACTCGAAAGAGTTGGGCGCCGTGTAAATTATTTTGGTCGACCGGAGAATTGAACGCAGACAGCGAGTTCGAGTCGAACCCAGTTGAGTATATATATACCACATATAGAATACTATTATGTTTGAACATCACCTTATTGCCATCGACGAAACTTGTTATTTAATGTGTATGGTCCAAGGTACATTCTGGTGCGATATTTGAAAACCACGCCCACTTAACTAGGTCCTGAGAAAAATTAACGACGCTTTTGAAAGATTCTAAAAGGAATATTACATAGGCTATAGTTTTCATGGGTCATCTCTCTGTTGAGATCATATGATGAGCAGTAAATATCAATTTTCTGACAATTGGTCCGAGGTGCACAAACCTTCCCTATTTAATAATTTTATCTGAACAGCCCAAAACTGTATGTTATATCCATTTTCTGTATTGTCTTTGCATTAAACTTGTTATCTTATACAATTGCCGTCGCAAAATATGCGTCACATTTTGCAGCAATAGTCTCTGGTGCCAATTTGCAATAATTGGCAAATTAACATGTGGTCAACCGCTTCGCACTAAATACAGCACTTCTCAGCGTTCGTTGTTGTTTCACATAACATTTGTTCTACCCTATCGCAATCGTTTCTTCTGCTATAACCAGCTGATGCATCCAATTCCATTCGCAATCACGTATTTGCGTTTGAAGAAAAAGAATTTGGGGTATTCCTACAGTTCTCAATGAATGTGCTCCTCAAATACATCGTTTACATATGTCAACGATTTCGATAGCCACCACTAAAAGCTTCATGAACGACTTCAAAGCTTTGGGTTGTGAAACTCGCATTTCCATGAGAACATCCACACCAGTAGCCGCCAGCCTACGGTTATCAAAAAATAAAAAAAATTAATACACTAATTTGTAGGTATACATGTTATATTGATTCGTAGAGAAGCTGCAGCTTCGTAATTAATTCAGTTAGAGCGAATTGATAGCTTCGGCGGTTGAGCTTAAAAACAAGACCCTCCCCCTTCAATTCCATTGAATATACATTGATTACATTCAAAAGCAGGAATATTCCAACAACTCTATTGCACAATGCAACTTTACAAGTTTTCTCTGACGCGTTGGGAATTCGAAATCGCATAAACAAGTTCTAAATATAGAATTGCACTTACCGGTAGTAAAAGTTGCATTAAAAACGTTAATAAAATGCTCAACTTAATTCCCCAGCGAGCGCCGAGATGATTGATATATCTAAGAGCTAGGTGGCATATTTAATATATTTTTAAAAATCCCCAAGAAAGTTGAGGTATTGTTTCATGATTTAATGGCATTTTCTTCCGCTTTTTTCGAAATCAATTTCCCAGAAGAGACGACTCAACATTGGTTCTTTTGATTCAGCAAATTTTTGCAGAAATTAGATAAAAACAATGCAAAGACTTTTGATAACCGAGTGACCTATAAGGTACTTAACTGATTACACATATTCAAGGAAATCGAGACAGGTGGAGTATGCAATAAAAAAAAAGAAGTAAAAATAGCTGATAGACATCGAGTCTGTCATTTGAAAATGATAAATATTGGACGTGGTTATGTGGACGTAGTCGCCATTGGTGATTAAGTTGATTAGGTTAGATTAGGTAGGGGGGCTTCTAGTGAATTCACCAGCACACTGTTGGTCCATACTGATACCCACAGTCAGACTACTACCACTGATTGACCACTCCAATGATAGTGCCGTTAATTTGATCCCAAGGTCAAATGGTGACTGGACCAAATTTGAACACCCGATACTAACCAAGAGCAGACACTTAACCCACTGCGCCATCCAGTCTTTCCATTCTATTCTAGTCTTTCTCTTCAGTTGATTAAGACTCTCCTCCTTTCCAAATTTATAAACGATCTGAATTTGCTTACATTATGTATGAGCGTCGACCCCTACGCAACTTAAACTCGCTGCCTGGGTTCGATTCCCGGCCGGTAAGACCAAAAATAATTTTCACAGTCCCACCTCTTCCGAGTCACTGACAATGCTCAAAGAGTAATAACTGTCAAGAAAAAGTTTCTCAAACTGGGCTGTACGGAGTCGGCACAAAACTGCAGGCTCCTTCCGTACGTGAAAAAACAATAGAACACACAGCACGAGGGGTTGCTGTAGAATCTAGGCCCTGGCTTGATTTTTAACCAGCAGCCTCCTCCCGAAGTTGGTTAAGGTCCTTCTCCACTTGTACGCGCCATCGCTTCCGTAGACGTCCTCTATTGCGTTGTCCCACTGGTTCAGAGTCGAAGACTTCGGGTTGGAGCAGTGTTGTCTGTGCGCTCTACAAAGCCCAGCCATCTTAGGCGTTCAATCAATAGACGCCTGGTCAGGCTCATGTCACTGTACAGAGCCCGTACAGTGCATGATTGAATCTTCTTCTCCAAAAACCACTAACGCACCAAGGACCTAAGATCGCAAGCAGAACTTTTCTCTCAAAGAGACCAAGGGCTTCTTCATCTGCTATTGAGATTGTCCATGCTACCGCGCCATAGAGCAGACCAGGGGTGATCAAGGACCAACTGCTACTCAATTGATACTTGAGCCCAAAGAAAGAGCGCTTGGCAAGAGCGGTTTTGCTTTTAATCTCGGTACTAGTGTTGTTGGTACTGTTTAGTTGGAAGCCGAGGTAGACGATATCCTTCACTACCTCGAAGGTAAAGCTGCCTATGGTGACGTTCTGGTCGAGTCGTCAATGTTGTGCGTATTTTCGATGCCAGCAGATACTTAGTTTTGCCCAATAATATAATTCAGCAACTTTAAAATTTCAAAAACATACACGAGTGGATGCGCACGCAGCGTACTTCATTTGGCACCTGTTTGCAATGATGCCAAAGGCCACGGATTCTGTGTGTCTTATTCTATTCTGTGGGCCTTAAGACTAGAATCAAAATGGTTATATGGAGAGATGAAGTAATCAAGGTGTACCATGATCGAAAGTGTTGGACACGCACTTTATTTATTTGAACGACCGTAAATAGTTTTCATTATTATAGCTCCAATTTAGCTGGCTTAAATTTAAGTATATTACTTATTTATTTATTAGAATTATCCGGAGACATTCTCTTTGGAATTTTTTCAAAGCAGTCTTCCAAAAAACACTTTTGGCTTAAAAAAATATTCAGAGCAACTTTCGACGCGTCGCACTTTCAGTTGAAGAGCGAGCAAACTGATTGCTGATTTGCGACATAATGAAACTACAAATATAGCAGAGAAAATGCCCTTGGACCGAGGTATAAAAGGTCCGAGGTACACAACATTCCCCCAAATTTCAAAAAATTAAAAAGTCAAGATTTTGTAAGAAAGCGACTTGATTTTGGTTCCACTATTCCACTTTACGGTCTCGATGTGTTCCAAATCGTTCTAATAATTCTGTCAGGTTCAGATCGGGAGACAATGACATTTTGATCGCTAAGAAAACCTTTGTGACACACGAGTGGGTCTTAAAGACAAAGAGGAAATAAGAGAATAATTGCAGAAAAGCGAGAATCGGTCCCTACAATACATAGCAGCATGACATCGACATCGTCGGACATTTTTTGTTTATTTATTTGCTTCTTAAAGTAACAGAGTTTTACATAATGAAAAATACAGAAGATACAATTAAATTAGTTAACGATTATTAAGAAGCGACTGTTATCTATAGCTCAGAGGGAGCTAGATGCGAAAGCAGCAAATCAGAAGATATAACTTAGCAAAGTCAATCAAGTGAGTGGGGGTCAATTCAAAATTAAGGAATCAAACTAGACAAGGAAAACTAGACAAATTAAAATTAAGATGCCATGATTTTACCTGTTTTAGAAAACTGGATTTATTACAACACAAAAAATAAATAGCCAGATCTGGCGAAACATAGTTTCAAAACTATAACAAACTATAACAATATAAATTCTTAGCGGTAAAATCTCAATTAACGATTGAAGAACAGCCGAAGAGAGCTAATCTCAAGGTCAATGAGGACAAAGAAAGGTTCCGTCACACACTAGGACAAACTATCACGATCGACAGCTGCAATTTTTAAATAGTGAAGAAGTTTGTCCTTCGGTTGAACACAGAAACTGATAGCAATTAAAACGCAGAAATACGAAGAAAACGAATATACACCGGCAAACCAACTCGAACGCTTACAATTGACATCGAGCCTACTAAGTTTACTAAATCAACAAAGAACGACACAGAATAATTTCACGGCCACAAATGGATCACGCATAGAGACCAACCTCTTTGATTGCGACCACGAAATTGAGCATAAACATATTTGTACAGCCCCACACCTACAAGACAAAACGTCAAAATGCATTTGTTGTTTCAAATGCAGCTGTCCACAAAGTTCATCACAACGCACTTTGTGAGAATAGAGGACGACTAACATTTCGTATCAAGTTTAATGTAAACAAACAACCACCCAAGCGTACACAACATTTTGCATGCAAATGCTATTCTAAACTAAGACTGGGTTCAAATTAATTCGTTGTGCAACATGGTTAAATGTCAACACAAAGTAGGTCATTGGGAGGGTTTTTCAATAGGTACGTAAACATAATATTTTCGTTAGTTTGCTATGTCAACCAGAAGTGAATGCAAGGTCTTCGGCGCTCCAGTTCCGCTTCAGTTGTCCGGTAAAACATTATTCATTGAATTCATCTAAGGACGTTGAAAACTTTTTCCATCAAAAGTCATAACCATGTTCACATCCGAAAATGGCTGCAAGTCATTCTATTCGTGCAGTTAATTCAAAGGAAGTTACTTGGTAAAACGCAAATAACGAAGTCGATATATGTATACTGATGCTATACTGATAACGCACAAAGTTTCTCATGTAGGTACATGTGGTACAGACAGACATCGACGGATTGACAAGGACGTTGCAATAATCTAAAATTAATTTCGTTCAATAAAACATAGAAATTGTCAAATTGCAACAAAACTGAGATTCATCAGTTGTATGTACATCTGTCCATCTGAACACAAAAGGTACACGTAAATAGTACATCTGTTAGTATAGCTGTACAGAGTTGAAACGTGCATGCATATTCCATGAACGTCATTGTTATCAATCCCTGTTGCGATTTTGCTTCATTGATTTTCTGAGAAAACTGACTTCTCTGAATTTCAAATGCAGTGGGAAAAAAGGGTTTAAAGTTCGCATTCGATCAGTTTGTAGTGCCGAACAAAAATATAAATATATAGTCAGCGACAAGTCAACGAAATGTATACGGTTTGCGTCAAAATGCCCCCTACTAAGTGAGTAGTGTGTATTATGAGTGAGAATTCCGTTTAGAACACGCAAAGAGACAGACTACATCTTAATATAATACATAGGCGGCTAATATGTGTACACACTAACGTATGTAATACGTTTGTCGATCTGGAAAGAAAAGTTAATAAGCGCATAGCATTTTCCTTTAACAAAATGTACGTTTAACGTCCAGCAAGTATTAACTTAAGCATTCTCTCTTTCGAAGGTTTGGTTTTTCAATCATCAAGTATACGACCGCATTGCAAATTTGAAAACGATTCAACGATGAAAGCAGTCAAAGTCCAAGTTGGATAACATCATGTATCGCGTTGTAATTTCTATCAAGTCATCGAAATTCAAAAAACATGACGTATGAAATACATCGAACGTACTTCAACATGTGCGATGAATGACTAAGTCTAAGTCGGTGTTACTCCCCTGAGAAAGCAGTAAATTGTGTTCCAGATAGATTTAGTTGTTGCAGTTAGTTTAGCCTATGTTTATGGTGATTACCGGGACGTAATGGACAAGTGTATCGACTCCGAAGCACAAGGCAATTTCACGATCAATATTTCTGTTTACATCGCCCGGAGATGTGATTGAAAACTTAAGAAATTCAGCAAATGTAATAAAGTTCAGTTTAAATGAAAGAGTACGTTGAAAACCTGAAGCTCATAACGGATTTTCAATCATGGTTCAGAAGAAAACATAACTGCATCACAGTTTAACGGTTAGTGATGATATTCGTTCTGGTTTTGATGGGGGCAGTTTTTCCTCGAAATTTTAGTATTTAAACTCAGCTTTTGAGAACTCCACTTTACACCTTCATAAGCGAACTCAAACATTTTTCTGTGAAGGTGGGTTATGTTAGGTTGAAGTGACTGACTGATTTACAGGACAGCAGCCACTCTCAGGCCATCATAGGCGCATTGTGTTACCATGCGGATCTATGGATGCCTATTCCGCAAATCAATAAAGCGATAAAAAAGGCTGACTCTAACGTTATCAAAAATGGAGACCTCCAGAAGTATAAATCTACGGAATGAGTGTGCACTGCAGTTACATGACAGGAGTTTGGAGAATGGTTTCTTCCTCATCTTTGTTCATGCAGGTTCTGCAAAAACACTATAAGGAAGCTCTAGTCCAGAAGCGTGAGATCTGTGATTCGGACTGCTTAATCTCATCAAGTTAAGCGATCGTTTAGGATCGATCATAGGCCAGAGATGTTTGGTTATCAGGAATCCTGTGCCTGTTGTCCATCTGCGGGTTGTTTGAACAAGTATACAGAGTATATACCCTTTCTAGCGTGTTCAAAGGCTTCGAAATTCTCTGGAATGTCACAATGTCCCGCCACCACCTGAGTTCGAAGGTTCTGTGAAAGTAAGGTCTCGACAAGTAAGGCCTCAGGTGACCGTTCTTGTTCTGCTCTTATTCATACTTTTTTTAAATGACATATCAAAGTGTGTCAGAAAGTGCGAGCATTATATTTCTGTGGATTATGAAAAGTTTCAAGAAATCTGAAGAATTGTCTGCTATGAATGATTTGGACCGAAATATCAATGCTGTCTATACGTGGTCCAAACAAAATGATTTATACCTAAATCTGTCAAAAACCAAAGCTATGTCCTTCAATAGAAAGTCTGTACACATTACTTGTTGTAGATTATAAAGAGCAAAACACATTACCTGTATTCGAAAATAAGCTTTGTGCAATCCGAAAGGACATTCAACTTAATACCGCCAAGTCCCAGATATATTAGTAGCCGACAGTTTTTTATTCATACAATTCATTTTCGGAATAACCTCCCTCCAAGTTTATAAAGGGTAAGGGAATTGTTTGAATGCTTAAGAAGCCGCCTGACATTGACCTAATCACTTTTACTTTCTTTCTTTTTTCATAGATATCCTTCTCTATTTCTATTTTTATAACACTTTAAAATATAATTTGTATGGAGTGTTCTTTATAATTAGAATTGTTTTTATTTCTGTGAAACCTGTGCAAATTTAGTCGCGTTTAAAAGATGGCAACACCGAATGATATACAAAAGGGGCAACACTTGCAATGCATATTGCATCTGTCAAAAATTACATGTTTTATCATAATTTGATTGAAAAAAGGTTATCTCAGGTTTTTAATTTTGATTTAATTTGGATTGGTTTTTAGGTACAAAAATTTTATATTATTGACTAAACTGATTAAGTTTGTTGACTCAATTACGACCTATAATTTATTTCAGAGTGCGCACTAAAATGATGTCAAACTTCTCTAGAGTTGTAGGTCACCTTCTCTCGTGTCGTGCCGTGTTGGTTGTTGCAAAAGCAAATTCACCCCAAATTGTAACGCCATCCAAAATGAAGCCATGCAAAACCTCGTTAGAATCGATTAGATTGTTGCAGAAAGAAAAGTCACATTAAAGGTGACACCAATTCTTATCTGATATGGAAATACCCATAAAGATTCCTATGAATCAGAAAGCTATTAACCCCGCTAAACCCAAACCAGTGATACAGCAAGCAATTTTAAAGAAGGGGTTGTTATATTACTCGTATGGACGTTAGGAACATGCATGCGAAAAAATATCTCCCTTGTATGAATAACATTTCAGTGTTCATCAAATTGTAATGTCAACATGAATCTATAAGAGTAACCACACTAGAGTGGATACCTTTTGATATCGTTGAGCATTAAGTCAATATCAGTGCGACTGAGGAAACTAAAGAACAACAACAAGAAACTTGACAGCAACAAGACTGTTCTGCTGCCACGACACGACGCAATAAAAACAAAACGAACGCATTACAAGCACACGTCGTATCTAATTCTTTTCGATAAGTAACCCGATTTAAGCAAAATTATTCAGAACAGAAACGACGAGTTTCATCTGAGCAAATTTTATGCACAGGCTGGATAGTAAAAGCCTTGCAAAATCACCGTAACAAGCAAATATGTAATAAAATGGTTGCCAAAAATAACAAACGAAGAGTTCCAGTTTTCGGTACTTCCCTGCCAAACTTGATCTGCTAAGGTGAAGCTTCAATAAGTGAAACAAGTTGAACTGATAATGGACTAACAAAATATGTGAAAAGAGAAATCATTTGTACGAATTGATAAATCAATCAATCAATCTCTGATCTGCTTTGGAGGAATCTCTGATCACATAAAAGGAATTTTAATTAGGGTAAATCACACTAGGCTGATGTGCTTAAGCCGAAGTCGAAGCATTATTGTCTCTCGCATCATTACGAATGATAGAACCGGAATGCGCGGGTCCCCCTTTGCATTAGAAATTAGACTGAGCAGCAGGTGCCTTGCTTAAGAAAGCATAAAGCGACTTAATGTACGAAAAGAAACAACAAATATGAAATCCTTATTTTCTTGGATTAAATTACAACAACCTTTCCTTGAGAACCGACATCAAAATGGTTTCGAAACAGTTCCGTGATTTGTTAAGTTTTAAAGTTGACGGTCCTCTTGCACAACCCATGCCGTGAAGGCAGTTGCTATTTTATGGAAGGGTTGGAGTCAAGCCAAAAGACCTAATACTTCCTCGTGTAAGTCCTTGTACTGGAGTTCTTTAATTCCCCTGAATTAAGTACCGTGAAAGATCCCATAAGCGGACAGCGTCGGTCGCAACACTGACCACCATTTGAATGTATCAAACTTCAATTCAAGATCAAAGGCCGTGAGAAATTGTCCGCTCAAGGGGATTGTCCGCCTAAGAGAGCTGTCCGTAATAGGAACTTTCACTGTCTCTCATTTTAGAAGAAACGTCCCCTCAACCGGATTAGTGCCGGGCTTTCTCACAAAATATCGTGACATAGCCGACAAATCTCGTCTTGACACAGGTTTATATTGTTCCTGTGGTAATTCATTAATTTTCCTTATAGATATAAGGCCTGATTAATCGTTTGGATTGTCTAAAACCACCATCGTTAATCCATTGGCCTAGGCGAAGTTTGTACTCCCATCCGTTAATCAGCTTTGTAGCTGCTGTACAACTGACATTACAGCACGGCTCGTAACCTATGACCGCAAATTCCGAGCAAGACCTCGGGATAAAAGCTTACACGATAAATTACTGTCTTCCAACCTTCTGGAAGAGAGAGACATTATGCCTCTATTGACAAAGTCAGCAGACTTAAGGGTGAAATAGTTTTCCAGCTGCATCATTGGAATTGAATCGCCTTCCTTGGAGAGAGAGAAGCATACCGTCAGAAAGTCCAAGGAATGGAGAGTACGGTTGTTGCTGCATAACTTGTCAGCCAAATTGATTGTGATCTGGCGTTGTTGTCGTTTCGAACTCTAACATCAAAATTTTTCAACAGTCCAAACCTTTCAAAATCTCCGAAACGTTTAAATTGCCCATTTGACACCACTGCGATCTCCTCTGTTGTCACATGGCTGAGAACGCTAACTACATCCAAGATTTGATCGTCGTTTGTGGTGAGTGGACGCCCACAGCGAACAGAATCAGCATGGTGTCTATTTCCTGAACCAAGGCTTTCAAGTGTCAGCGCTGATAGCAGAATCTCCATACATGCACTGTTAATCTCACTAGCGAAATAGACTTCGTTATCCTAGCACTTAATATAGTTCTATACGGCTAATGTACAAAACAAGAAGACTGCTTTAAATAAGATGTGAATTTTTCAAAGTACGACACCGAAGGATTGACTCTTTAATCTTTATATTAAGATTCCAACGATTAAAGTAAAATAAACAAAATGTAGACGCCTTAAGCGGTGCAAATTCAAATAGATTAGAAAACCAACTTTTGATTAGAAAATCTATAAAACTGTGCGATTCCGAGAAGAGTTTTACACATTAACAAATTAATTGTTCCAGGAAAGCGTGCATTCTAATAATTTCCTTGGAACTCAAGCTGTATTAGTTAATGTTTTCCCAAACACCTTCATCGATGATACTCTCTCGAGAGTTTTTATGCAAAGTGTATCAATTATGTAAAGTAAACGATTTCACTCCTGTTTAATGTGTAGAAGGCTGTAGGCCACCATTAATCCAAAATATAAACAACTCAGTTATGAGAATAGACACCCAACTCCTATTTCAATTTGAACAAAAAAAATAAAAATGCTTCTCGACGAATAATCAAAATAAGTCAACAAACCCATTAGATTGATATTAATAACGCAACTAAACAGAGTATGAAATTTCATCGAGACAATTTTGCAAGAGCAAATTCACACAAAAATAACAATCGCAAAAACGATGAAAGTAAAAATAAATAAACAAATGAACAGGAAATACCTACACTGTGTTTACTTAGACAATTTCACGCACATTGTTATTCACTTCGCTGGCAAATTAAAAGCACGACACGAGAAGGGTAGCAATTCCCCCCAGACAGTGAACGAATGCGAACAGTAACTGTATGTGTGAACTAGTAACATTGTCGCTGTGGGCAAATAGCTTAAAATTATTGAATTTATGGTCAAGGGATTTGCAATTCATTAAAAACAAAAACAAACAAAAAAGAAACACATCTCATGCCATTATGCTACATTGCACCTAACGACAAGCAACTGCAACAGAAAAACTAACGCAGGCGTGTAGCTTAGCTTTAGCAAATATTGCTTATATCTTCTCTTTATTTTTTTTGTTAACAAAACACTTACGGATGGTTACACAAATACAAGAGAACAGCAACATTCACAGAACTCCACTCCTCCCGACTCGAACACCATAAACCCACCATACAACTACCGGGGGACTGCCGCGAAAAACAGTTTATAATATGTATACTTGTACTTTACTGAGGAAACGAGGGAAAAAAATGTATTCCTCTTCCAACACATTCACGAACCAGAATCAACCGATTTTATTTTTATTTAATTGAGATCTCAAAAATAACAATCACTTGCGCTCAAAACTACGATAAATCACTTCGTTAAAATACATATTTTTCAACAAATTTATTGCTCAAGTAAAATTACTTCGAAGCCTCCTCCCTCCTCTGTCAAGGAGATTAGCATAACAATTAAATGTGTTTTCCTTGCTTACGTTTGCGTTGGGTTTCGTTTTGTACGCCTTCACCTTTTCTCAGAATATATACATCTATCCGCAGGATTGAAGCACCAAAGAACGCGGATTTATAAGCACTAACACCTCCAGTCGAGGTCGATTATTCAGTAAGTGTTCTGTTATCACTTTTCCGTAACCTAGCCAATGTGGGGATTTCGAATCTCTCAGTTCAGGGAAAGGGAACGTATGTAAATATTCCCAGAATTGTTGAATTCCGATACTACAGTACTAGCCTTAGGTGTGAGGAAGGGGTAAGCACTAAGCAGCTTCAAGACGTAGCTTATGATTAGACGTAGCTGCACTGAAGCTTACGACTTGCAATGATGATGCTACATGGGAAATGGGTAGGAATTAGCTGAGTCAAAGCAACAACAGCAAGCAAAATATATATTCGTTCTACAATGCAAAAAAAAAAAATTTCCGATTAAATGATGTAGTTCTGTGTAGGGAGGCAGATGACTACGGTCAGCTCTTTCGCACAGGCATAAGGCACACAGCTTACGCTAGGGTTTTCTTTGTCAGACTTTTAGAATGTAGATACACTGTTCTGTTTGGGTTGAAATACCAAAAAAAAATATATATTTTTTTTTGTACTCACCTTAGATATTTTTCAGTCCAAGCGCGTAATCGCGAATTTGTGGATAAACTAGATTAGTTGAAGCACAATTCACACAGTATCACATTCGGGAATAGTTAGAGTTAACAATGTTATTTTTTTATATTTTTATGGAATAAATATACACGGAAAAAGTACGGCACCTTTTACTGATTGAAGAAGTGAAAAAATTCAGTCGTGGGCGGCCATTTACAAACTCGATTCAAGAATTGCGATGCGACAGGCGAGAATGGTACTGTCATTTTGAGCAACAAGTTGATCTACTCTATTGGGGTGAGTTCAGATGGTGTGTGTTGTGCGATGTCTGCATTTCAGGTGAAGTTGCTCAGTTGGATATTTTTGTGCTCACATTTCTAATTCAAATGTATTTAACAGGGGGTCCGTTACACTTGGTTATTTTTTTATGCATTAATCCAAATAGAGCAAAATAATAATAATCTAAAATTGTTTAAACAAATTGATGTGTATGAAACTTATAAGTGGTCCCCAAAGAATGTTGTAATCGGTCGTTTTTGAACAGTACTGAGCAGTGAAGTTCGTTCCGCTTGGCTGGTAAGACTGTGCGCAGTCTGTTTAACAGAAACTATTGCATGTGTGGGGTCCTTCTGCAAAATGTTCACTGTTACAATTCAAGATCACATCTATCACATCGATAGTTCTCAATTTGACAACAAAAATGATCTTATCGTATTTTGGATTAGGTACAATTTATTTTCTAGTGATTTTGTTCCAAACCCAAGTTTATCAACTAAATGCCGAAAAACTTAGATCAATCAAAGGTAGGTACGACAAATACATTTATTTAAGAAAATCAAAATCAATGTAGATGTGCTCTGTTTTTAAAATGAGTGACATCCAAAAGAAATACATTAAAATAAGTGAAATCAAAAAAGTGATCCTTCATCTGGAAGAATAATTTCGAGTTGTACAATAATAAAAGAGAAGAGCAATGAAAAAGAAAGAGATGAGTGTTATCCAGTCCCAACTTTTACACCGAATACAGCATGACCCTTACAGCAACTATGTTAGAAAGAGTAAAAACAAGAGTGAGAAAGAATGTCATAAGCGAAGCAGATCAGAAGATACGATAGAAAGACGAGGAAACACCCCTTCCTCGAATTCACAAAAACCAAGTCCGATAATCTTTCGTTTGAACGAATTGAAAATCTAAAGCGTTTCATCAGGATTGGTACGAAAAAGTCTTTTCCAAGCTGGTGTTTGTTCGTCGTTTTGACACTAGCAATGTTGATCAACCGAACAAGCAACAGTTGCCAATGGAAATCCTTCGTCGGCCTAGATTGTTGGTTCTGGGATTAAATGGAGCTGGGGAAACGTCAACTCAACTCCTTCACTGGCTTAAAGACGCAGCTGTCACTGTTTTTAATTATAACCTTTTTTATGTTTAACTTTTTCGCTTAATAACAACTAGTTCGTCTTTGCTAGGATCACTATGAGAATCATAAAAACAAATCACTTTTGGTGATTCCTGAGTACAGTACTGTTTGAGTTTGTTTATTTTGTTGAAACTCTAAATTGGGTTAGGTTCGGTAATGTGGTTCTCACGTGTGCGAAAACGAACACGGGTTCCAAGAAAAATATTGTTACCCAGTTGTCCTTCACACATTTGTCGATATCTTTACCAGAGATCAGAACCTGAATATTCCTGTGGCTGTGGTTGAAAATTGAACTGAATTGAGTTCTTTCTGCTAATCTAGTCTTGAAATCTTACAAGATCTAGGACTGTCTTATACAATTTGGAGGGGATGGTGTTCCTTGATTAGGACCTGCTACCAACATTTTTATGTATCCAATCCTACATGGATTTTCATCCCTATCATAGTTATATTGAAGCCCCGCGTGACGTCATCGCGGTAATTTGTGTCAACAGAAACTTAAAGCTCGAAACAAATGAACAATTTTCACACACTTTAAAACAAAACGGATTACTTTTCAACATTTTCTACTCATTTTCATATTCATATTCATTTTCCTATACAGTTATATATTTATAAATGAATTAAATTCTTTCATTTTACATGAATTTGCAATTCAATTCGTGTTTTTCATGCATCATTTCGTTATGTACGAAGTCGAATTATGGTGTAACCTTAACCTACACATTGTTCAAAATGTCAAAAACCCGAACCCTGAGTGACGTCACAAAGCAAAAACATGGTGGTTTTGATAAGCTGTCCAGCACACCTTATTATCCTTACACAGAAATGAAATATTACAGAGATAGCCGACATCAGAGCTGAATTGGAATGCCTTTTTGACAGATATTCATGAATTTCTGACGGTTATTCACGAAATAACGTAAGTGCAGTCCTCTGAAATCTTAAGAGGAAAGATGTAGAAGTCGGACATCTCTGTTATACTTCATTTCTAATCCTTACACCATGAGCTATCAACAGTTGTCACAAAAAAACAATGCTGCCAATTTCAAGTTATCCCCCTCTTGAAGAGAACACACTTTGTCCAGTACGGTACGTGAAAAAAAAAAAATTTCGACGCACATGACACTTGAGTGCACACTTATTTCGTTGAGCTAAAATGTGTCCTGTGTGTAACCTAGTCCGTGCACCGATATCTCAGTTTGCCACATGGTGTGACTAAAATGAAAAGTTTTTCATTTCTTGTGTCAGTGTTCCTAGAAGTGTGGTGTGTGTCCGTAGGCTCATACAAAATCAGCGTTACCAGATTAAGCAGTTTCCTGCGATTTTAGCAGGATCTGACCATAAAAAATGGACGCAGCAGATTTTTTAGCATTTTTAAAATTTCTGCAGATTTTAGCATATTTATGTGTTAATGTGGCGGGGCATATTACAAGTATTCATGCGTCGAATAAAGAGGGTATACACACATTTTTTTAATATTTCGATTTAAATCCTTAGGCAACATTATTAAAATGTCACTACCTCTGACAATACGCAAAAATTTGACGACGATATAAAATAAAATTTAATAAATATGATTTATATATATATATGTGGGTCGCCGTGGCGTAGTGGGTTAGTGCGTCGACTCCTACGCAGAGGGTGCCAAGTTCGATACCCGAATTTACCACCTTTCATATTTCACGGATCCACCTCTTTCGAGTCACTGACTATGCTCAAAGACTATTTCCTGTCTAGAAAAAGCTTCTCAAACTTGGCCGTTCGGATTCGGCATTAAACTGTAGGTCCCTTCCACGCGTGAGAGAACAAAAGCACGCACAAGACGATGCACAAGACGAGTGGTTGCTGAGAAGCTAGGCCCAGGTCCGCCTCGGACTGTAGCGCCACCCATATTATATATATATATATATATTAGATCTTTTGACATCGGGTTTTGAACAACAATGAAATTTAGTCAGTTGAACAACAATGAAATAAATATTTTCGCATATAATTTTGTAAGAAAGAAAAAACCGTAATCGCTTCAGTAACAATCAATTTTGTAAGTAAATTAAGGGACTTCTGAAAATAAAAACTGTTACAACTTCTTTCCAAAAATGTTATCTTTAATGAATTCGAATCTTCCTTATGGATTCAGCATAATTTTCATTCAATATCTATGTAAATATGGTAATTTAGAAATTATCATCCGTTATAAATTAACATCTACTATGACAATAATTATTTATCACTAATAACAAATGCATGATAATAATAATAATGTGTGGGTCTACAGTGTGTAGAAGGTGAGGGCGTAGCTTCTCAGCAACCACTCGCCTTGTGCATGCTATTGTTCTCTTACAAGTGGAAGGGACCTACTGTTTTATGCCGGCTTGAAACGGCCAACTTTTTGAAGCTTTTCCTAGACAGTTATTACTCTTTGAGTATTGTCAATGACTCGTAAGAGTTGGGGCCGTGAAAATTATTTTGATCGTACCGGGAATCGAATCCAGGCAGAAAGATTCAGTTGCGAAGAAGTTGGCGCACATACCCACAACGCCACGACCTCGGCAATGTATACTTATGTAATATAAATGTGTAAATTCACTAAAATTAAACTGAAAAAAAACGTATTTCTCAAGGGGAAATCAATCGTAGTTTTTTTTTTAGCGTTTTTTAGTTTTTGTCTAGCAGATTAAGCAGATTTTCGATCTAGCTTAAGCAGGTTTGAATAAAATAATCCGGTAAAGCTGTACAAAATATCAGTCGTAATCCGATCGTTGATGAGTGAAGAGCGCATATACTGAATTTTTCTCGGTATCTGAACGATTTAGTGATTCTGCATCATGAAATATGCATGCAGGAGACCTAAACAGATCATTATTGATGTGATCAATATTTCCACCACCCCAACTGCTCACTAAGGGTGTGCACACATGTGTTGTGTGTATGGGGCACTTTAAAGTTTCCTTTTGTGTAGTAACCTCGCATAATTGAAATGTATTCTTTTCTATTTTACTAAAGAAGAGTAAATCGAGGCTCTTCTTTTTGTCGTTCAGTGACCCTTACTTAGTATAAAGGAATGCCACTTCTTGTCGACTGTACCTCTGTACACTTAGATCGTTTAAGGTGTATTGATGAATTGAAGTGTACAGGGGGACAGTTGACGGGTAACAGGCTTATTTTCTATATATATATATATAAATTAATGTTTGATTGTCCTTTATAGACCATTAAATGGTAAAAGATAGGGCACTGATGTCTTTAGCAACTTTGTCCAGAATTCTGTGAAGAGGGTTTTGTTACCAATTTGTTCATGCAAAATTTTATAAATATTCAAACTTTATAGTATACGTAGTAACGCACGCCGTGTACAGCTTTTATATTATACAGAGAAGATATCCTATAATAGAGTCTAATCATAATAACGTCACACAGACGTTTTTTATGCCCATAATCCCGGATTGGAACCTGGATATCATGTATTACAACAATAACACAATAATCCTGCACTCGCTCAGGATTATTTTTCATGATCCCGATAGCTGACTCCCTATGACTACTCTACTCGCCACAAGATGACAAGTTCATTTGTACGGCGTTGCCTGATAAGTATCTGAAATATAGTTCTGCGAATTGAATTCAGTAAAATACTTTTAGTGTTCGTAGAAAGCAATATTTCACTCATTATGATATATAATTAGTGAATTAACTTAAATTTGTAATACTCTTGATGGAATTGTGAATATATTACGTTAATTTATGATCATCAGCATAAGAAGCGGACGTATAAAATGTATGCAATAAGCTATGTATGCAAAGAAATATTTTCGTTGCTGGCAGGTCCGCTTACAAATTTCAACAGAATCAGTTTGCTCTTTTTGACAGAGGTAGTGTGCAACTATTACCCACCATGTATAATCGCTCTGGGCTGTTTTATTATGCCCTTGAGCCGATCCGGGATTATTATTATTATACTTCATGCTTGTATTTTATCTACTACTACTCGTGGCAATGTCCCACTGTAAAAAATAATCACACCATTGTGCCGTTGCCTGTTCCTGTTGCAGAGAATGGGCAGGCACGTCAGACCACCTGTACCAGTATTGACGGAAAGTATTTTTCAAAAGATGTTCAAATCTACTACATCTATTTAACAAATTGTAGAATCGAGCATCTGTTCAATAATTCTCCTTTTCATTCAGAATATATTTCATCTTTTCATCTTCTCCAGTGATAGATTAAAGAAATCACAGGACATCGCATTTCCTTGCCGAAATCTGTTGCGGGTTTAGAAGTCCTTGAACCGATATTCCCGGTACATCGCGCGTGTGGCAACGTTATCATCATTATTCCGGGATGCCTAATTCGGCCTTCGCTTCAAATTGTTCCTTCCGATTAATCCTGTTGTATGCGGCTTTAAAATCGATGCAAAGGTAGTGCTGAAAACTCAATAGTCTTCTCTAAGAAGAGCCTTAGTGTAAATATTTAGTTCATATTCGAATTGTCGGGCTGAGAGTAGCGCTGGTGCGTGCCGATTAGTGCTGTGCAAAACGGTCTTACGCTGGACAGGATTTTATAAGCGACGAGTATCATTAGCTGTTGTAAATGTAACAATGGCTAAACGTGTTCAAATTGTTAAAATTACCACAAAATAGTGATTCTGTAGGAGGCACGTTTCCCGTGATACGAGCACATTATGGTCGACATAACCGATCATCCGAGCGTTCAAGCAAAACTGTAAAAGAAAAATGCACACACTGTCTCGGTTATTGTCCATCGTCAGAAAGCGTGCTCTGCTTGTAAGGCTGCCGATAGTGAAAGTGTTGAAGAAGATGCAAATCTATCGAGCTCATTGCGAGCGCAGAATTTTGGCTTGTCGTACGTTACGCTGTGGTGTGCATTTATGCATTCGGCTAGTTACCTCCACCCTTTTAAGCTTCAGCTCAGTCGAGAATTGAAACTGACTGAACACGAAATTCGTGGAACACACGTCAATTGTGTGCTTGAACATTTGTGTTCAGATGACCAATTGGCAACGATTAGGCTAATTTTTCACTCGATGGATACGTTAACAAACAAAATTGTCGCGGGAAAGTCTGAATAGCCAAAAGACCGTTGCATCCACAAATGCCACTGAATCATGTGTAATTTAGTCTGGTGGTGTAATTGGTCCATACTTCTTCGAAAATGAACACGGCGTAACCGTCACCGTGAATTCTCAAGTCAAACGTTTGGCCTTAACTCGAAGATAATATGTAAAAGACATATGATTTCCGTAAGAACATACAATTCATTCGTTTATGTGTCTGGCGTTCGACATTAACAGTCATTCAGCTCAGGCATATGCCTGAGCCTGCATATTCCTTTAACTTTTACTTTATATTTCTTTAGGTTGTAACAGCAGGACTTTCATATTTGTTTCCTAAGAAAAAACATATATTCCAACTACAAATTTATCAAAAACGATCAGCGAAATATCTTGTTTGATAAATCTGAAACCTTTTAAAACCTGGGTTCTTAACTAAAAAATAGTCGGCAGATTTATGTTACAAATTTGAAGATGCAGCATCAATTTTAGTAAAATGCTTAGGGCTGTTTGCTGATACTACACTCAAATCTACTTCATAGCCAAGTCAAAGGGCATTCAAATGAGCTCACTACGAATCGCGAACTTCGCAAACTCCCATACTTCATTCATATGTAGTCTTCTCATTTTTTTTATTTAAGTTTTATTTATTCTTTTTTCTTTGAACTCTTACGTGCTAGACAAAAATGACTAAAACTAACTTACTGGCCCTTTGCAGGCACTCTAAGCTTAACTTAAAATCTGAACTATGTCTTTCGACTTATAATATCTACTTACAGCATTGCTGGTACGCATTTATGGGCACTTGAATGGAGTTTTCTCATTCGCAGGGAGCAATGGCTACAATTTGAGCAGAGACACACATGATCGCGAATTTTTCGGTCGTGAATGTGTGGATCGCGTTTGCCTCTCTTGCCTATCTACGTACACAGGTTGACAGTTCGCAAAGAGAATGATTGATTCGTGAAGAAAAAAATTGGAATCGTTAATAAGGACACATAAACTAATTATTTTTGAGATTTTTGTCGATAGAAAAACTCCATAAATCAGTTCCCATCTTCTTGTATACTAAGAAGTATAACTAGAAGTAACCTAGAAATTGGTTGTTTCTAAAAGTTCGCGTTCGCAGTTCGCTTCCATATGAATGGCACTTTACACTTAAGCCTTTTACCTATTCTGCGTTGCTCGTATATATTTAAGCCGTTCTTAGCTAAGATACGGTTATCTTTAAATGCAACCAAATTCACTTCGATTTTAGATGTCGAATTCGTTATTTTTGTGAATAAATTAATAGATGAATTTTATTATGCCTATAATCCTGGATTGGATTATCTTGCATAATAAAACAGCCCAGAGCGATTATGCATGGTGGGTAATAGTTGGACACTACTTCTGTCAAAAACAGCAAACTGATGCCTGAAACACAATAGTGCGCTGCGCCAGCCGGCTTCATGTTACGATGACGCAATGCATTGAAATAAATACTCAATTTATCAGCTGTTCTCTCTCTCATCTACTAGATGAAAAATGTTACCGCCTTTCTGTATACACTCATTTGAAATAACTTTTGTCGTTAAATTATTTTTAATCAGCTGTTTTCGTTTCTTAAATGACAGTTGATACAAAATACTCTCAATTTGGAAAAAATCTCTTAATCTGGGAGAAAATCTCTCTCACAGCGCACCCCTCTGTCAAAAAATATCCAACATGTTGTGCATAATAATGCATAATGACGTGCGATTGACTACGTTCAGAAATGAAGTATTATAGAGATGCCCGACTTCTACCTTTCTTCCCACTTAAGATTTTTGACAACTGTTTTTTATAACGTGTTCATAAATTGACCAATCAGAGGACGGCATTTAAGTTATTTCGTGAATAACAGTCAAAAATTCATGAATATCTGTCAAAAAAATACTCAAATTCGTCTATCGACTAGGGGGCAATCAGCTGTGAAGTCGGCTATCTCTGTAATACTTCATTTCTGACTACGTTTTACGTTTTATTACGATCCTCTCAATCTCTCTCATTATTCACTGACGCAGGTCGGCGCTGTATTTTGTGCTTGGCCATTGAATTATGTGTGTTGAAAGCCAACGCCAGCGCAAACGCACTATTGTATTTCAGCCATGATTCTGTTGAAATTTGCAAGCGGACTTGCCATGCCATTGAACATATTTCTTCGCATACATATTTCATACGTCCGCTTCTTATTCTGTTGATCATAAATGAAATTAATATATTCACAATTTTATCAAGAGTATTACAAATTTAAGTTAATTAACAAATTGTATAACATCACGAGTGAAATATTGCTTTCTGCGAACACTAAAATTATTTTACTGACATCTTACATCTTGTGGCGAGTAGAGTAGTCATAGGGAGTCATCTATCGGGATCTTGAAAAATAATCCTGAACACACACATTCACAATTTTATCAAGAGTATTACAAATTTAAGTTAATTCACAAATTGTATAACATCACGAGTGAAATATTGCTTTCTGCGAACACTAAAATTATTTTACTGACATCTTACATCTTGTGGCGAGTAGAGTAGTCATAGGGAGTCATCTATCGGGATCTTGAAAAATAATCCTGAGCGAGTGCAGAATTATTGTGCTATTGTTGTAATACATGTACCCAACCCCGGATTATGGGCACAATAGTTGATTGATGGGTGCAATCGAATAATTTCTTGATAATGTATGTTAATTAAAAATTTGGATTATGAAATTAATAAAGAAAACCGTACCCGTTGAAAGGACATTCTCAATCATCGGCATAACGATGGTAAACCGAAAAAGTTTGTAAAACCTCAAAAACATAAAAATATTCATTTTGTAGGAATATCTATCACTTCCACATTATCTTCAAATAATTCGTACACCATACTTCAATTTTCAAATTCAGTATTCCAAGTTCTTAGGCCAAGTCCACGGTCAGTGCTAAAGTACAACATAAAGGCTTATGATCCACTTATTCTTCCACTTAATTTAAGACATACTTAGCCAGTATTAGGATCTAGTTATCGATTCGTGCCAACTGAAAAGTGTTTCTTTTCTTGTTAAGTGAAACTTAATTCGGTAAGCTGAGTAACAGCAAACGACCCTTACTCGCCCATCTTTCTGTTGATTACCTTATTTCAGAAAGGAGTGGCCAAATTATTCCTTATATTGTGAAACCTAGACTCTAACACGTGGCGTTGAAGGTATGTGGATCGACCCCTGCGCAACTGAATCTGGCTATCTGGGTTCGATTCTCGATACGACCAACATAATTTCCACGTCCCACCTCTTTCGGTTCACTGACAATGTTCAAAGAGTAATAACTGTATAGAAAAAGCTTCTCAAACTTGCCTGTACGGAGTCGGCATAAAACTGTAGGTCCCTTTCACTTGTGAGAGAACAATATCACCCACAACAGGAGTGGTGTCTGTAGAAGCTGGCCCTGGCCTTTTACGGGCTGTAGCGTCACCTATAATATGATAAATTGGAATCGAAAATGCAAGACGAAATATTACCTGTTTTAATATCCATCATTAGTTTTTTTTATTGCAATTTAAGAATACAATTAATAAAAAGAAATATCATAATATAAAAAAATAAATATCAATAATATGTCATAATATATCGAAAAAAACGTATTCTCCTACCCCAATTCAAGCACACCCGCACTTAAACGCAATCTATGTTGACCATTTCATTTTCAGTTATAAATGACACTTTCAACGTTACGACTCGTGTCATTTGAACTGTATCGCTGGTGGAGATCACTCGGTGTTGGTGTTCTTTCAATAGTGCGTGGACATGGTCGGTTTAAAATTTTTCCACACCTGGCTGTTTTTGCTACCATTCGCAGGCATGTTTAACATAATGTTTTCATCATTAACTAGAATCAAATTTATATTGTTTCGTTAAGTGGACAATTGGGACTGTTACATAAAAATTCGAGTTACATTTTTTGTTTTGTGATCACAGAGTGTTACATATTTTGTTCAAGCGCTTCCCCATTTGATTGTTTGTACGATTTTAACGGTAATTACTGTTAGAAATTGAATATATGTGTGTGGAACTTAGTGTCTGTCGAATAAGATTGATTCAGTGTTGATGTTTTAAAAGAGGTCATACAGATAAATTGCTTCAATTGTCGGTGAAAATTAAGGTGTAGACACAGGCTAGTGTTAAATAACAAATTGTTTCTGTATGTCCAGTGTCAGTGAAAGGACTCAATTTGAATGGGGGCCTCAATGCGTTTCATCAATTTTTTTAAGTGAAAAATGTTCCTTTAGTATTGTGACTTTCTAATAGACCGGGTCTTAGTGGATTGTAATTATTTCTGACCAAGATCAAGGCAGTGGAAGTGATGTATAGTATCCGCTTTTCATCACAAGTGAGCACTCCATGAACGGTTCAAAGAGAAGCAGGGCAAATGGACTAAGCATTTAAATTTCTTTTGTTTTTTTTTTAATTGTGTCTCGACAAGTGTTACACATTCTCAACCATAAATATCTTTGCAATTTGGAGAACAAAACATGCAACTATTCTCGGCCCTAGTGAAGGGATGGGGTGATCCTCTTCAGTTCAGACTTCACGAACTCTGAATTCGTGATAGCAAATAATTGCTCGCAATTGCACGAACTTTCAAAGTATTTAAAACATTCATCAATGCATTCTCATAAGTCTTATCATCGAGCAAGTACATGCCTCCAAATGTTGAGACAGCATTTTGAACATTCGTCTCTAGGTCGTATGCAGTACGTCTGCATATGCGGTACGTTCAAAGTGACGTAGCTTACAACTTTCGGCATGCTCAGACCAGGGCCGCACAAATGCAAGAGACACACTCACCACCGACGCGGCAGTCTTGTTGAGTAACGAGGTATGAATTTGATTGTATCACGACAAGGGGACAAGAAAGATCGATCACGATCGATTGTCTCAAATGCAATCAAATCCCTATAATCCCAAAGTGGGGGAGTGTTGCACATGAGATCCTCCGACTCAGACTATGGTGCAATCAAAAATCGATGACACCTGCATGATGTGTTTAATGAGGACGCTACAATATAAATCACCGTGCAGAAACTTTAGTTGGATGTTCAAATAACCGTCAATTGCGAATAGAAATCATGTGAGTGGGAATCCCTCGTGTGAGTAATTGGGTCAGCTGAATGCAGCCCACATGAATGAGAACTGCACGATAACCGGGTGAGGCGTGATCGAAAGTCTATCAGAAGGTCACTGGTCTAAACATATCCACACACCTCAAACATTAATTGCTATCGTACTTGTGAATAAATTACCTATAAATTAAATGATAATTTTAAATTAGACAACAAATCAAACACTGAGTTCTGTCAAATTAAGCTCCGGTTCAGTTTAGAAAATTTAAACAGTTACGGTGGAAACCTCGTTATTTCCGAACAGAGGAGAACAACGTTATGGTTCATTCATCCTTAGTTATATTTTGTGAAGCTAAGCTTACTATACACATTGGATCCAGTGCAATCGAGGAAGTGTACTTCTGGATTTGTGACACTGAGAAAGTGAGCGATCCTCTGATTCACTCACCACTAGAGTCTGAACCCATTTCAGCTGTTTCCGTCTCAACGCCAATGCCTCGCTGTAGGCCAACGTCATCCACGTATGCTAACAGTTGTACAGTTGTACGTCTGAAAGACCGTGCCTCTAGTGTTGGCGTGTGAGTCTTTGTTAGATGGTGGACTTCTTCGTTCTGAGACTATACTAATAATGACCTATCACATTACTCAAAAAGATATGTCATAGGCGATTTTTAGGAGACTAAGCCTTCTGGAATCGGCGCATTTGAAATGGTCTCAGGTTTTATGGATCGGATAAATAGATTCCACACAATAATATATAGTAATATGGGTGGCGCTGCAGCCCGTAGAGGGCCAGGGCCTAGCTTCTCAGCAACCACTCGTGTTGTGCGTACTATTGTTCTCTCACGCGTGGAAGGGACCTACAACGTTTAATGCCGACTCCGAACGACGAAGTTGAGAAGCTTTTTTTAGACACGAATACTCTTTGAGCATTGTCAGTGACTCGAAAGAGGTGGAGCCGTGAATTATGATTGGTGGTAAATTCGGGTATCGAACCTGACACCCTCTGCGTAGGAGTCGACCCACTACGCCACGGCGACCCACACACAATAGTAACTCAAAATCAAATGAATTCCAACACTTGCTTATCAGGCCTACGACCCATGGAGGGCCCGAATCTGAGATATCGCTGCCTTCCATCGTTGACGGTTTTGGCAAGCTGCTTCAAGTCACTAAAACCAAGTTGCCATGTGTCCGCGTTGACTTCGACCTTTTGCCAGAGATCCGAGAAAGAAGAATACACCGATAGTTTCTCAAAAATTCTAATCCTAATGATTCTGCCATGAGGCAAACCTACGTTCGCACTCGGCCAAGTCATTGTTTGGATTTACTTGACCTCCTGCCATCTTATATCACTAGGCTTAGTCCAGTGATATCAGACCGTGGGTAATTACTCATTTGGTGGGCTAAATAAATAATCGATAAAAGGGCGAATGGATATTTTTATACCACCCAAAAGGATATTTTCAATTCTCCCAAAATATGCATTATTTTAACTTCTATTCAATGCAATTGACGAAGAAATAAACAAAATAACACCCGAATTCGCTAGCTTCTTCATACGCAGCTTCATGCACGCAATTATCCTGCATTCCTCCTGTGTTGGAAATTGTTTTGTTTTCGAGTCGCTGCTTGTTTTTTGTATTTACCGCGTGACCAGACTTAGCAGTTTCATGCGATTTTAATTTGCCCATAAAAATAAGATGCAGCAGATGTTTTAGCATTCTGCAGTTTTTTCAAAATTTGGCTTTGAAGGAAAAGGTGTTAATGTGACGATGCACATTAGTAGGCATACTGTAGCACACAATGTGCGCAACACAAGGTATACACATTTTTAAGTTTTCCATGTATTTTTAATTAAACTTTCTATATAATTCATTAATCCAGTTTACCCTAAATCGAGACATTATATTTTCAATTCCGCAAACCGTAAATTTTTGTCCACATGTCCACATTTGGCGATAATAATAAAATTTATACGTTGGCATATGTTTTGACATCGGGTTTTAACAACAATGAGATACAGTCAGTTGAAGAAAAAATATTTTCATATGTAATTTTGCTTGAAACTAAAAACCGTAATCGCTTCAGTAACGGAAATGTTGCATCAATTTTGCAAGTAATTCAAGGAACTTCTCAAAGTAAATATGTAAATTTACAAATGATCATCCTTTATAAATTAACATCTTCTATGACAGTAATTATTTATCACGAATAACAAATGCATAATACCTAATGTTTTATGCAGACCCAAAACGGCCAACTCTTGGAAGCTTTTCCTAGACAGTTATTACTCTTCGAGCATTGTCAGTGCCTCGAAAGAGGTGGGGTGGTCCGTGAAAATTATTTTTGTCATACCGAGAAACGAACCCAGCCAGCTAGGTTCAGTTGCTTAGAAGTCGCCGAACAGAATCACAACGCCACGGTAGCCGCAATTTATACTTAATACAACTGTGTAAATGCCCTAAAATTAAACTAAAAAATAAAAATAAACGATCGCAGTTACTGGCTGGCTTTCACTTGATTATTGTGTGAAACGACTTCTTGCAAATTTGAATGTATTAAAACCCTTTTTTTTAAATAGCTTCGTTTGAAGATAAAGGAAAACCTCGAACAAAAAAATGTATAAGTTTTGTTTTTTTACGATTTTGTCGAGCTATTTCAGTACAGGAATGTCTTAGTTTATTGTAATGCGCAGGAATGTGAAGTCCTAGTTTTAAAAATGTCTCGGACTTTCATAAAACCAAAACCAACCAAACAAAATCATAAATTTGTATTTCCTTCAACGGGACTTAGTATGTGACGTAATCCAAATGCACAACATAGATATTTGTCGGTCAAGAATGTGAAGAGATCTTAACACAGCGGTGAAGGTTAGGTTAGGTAGGGGGGCTGCCAGTGAATTTACCAGCACACTTAGACCATGTTGGTGCAT
Organism: Eristalis intricaria; assembly: GCA_964034865.1. Lineage (NCBI taxonomy): Eukaryota > Metazoa > Arthropoda > Insecta > Diptera > Syrphidae > Eristalis > Eristalis intricaria. The sequence goes on from OZ035873.1 coordinate 135,130,826, forward strand.
TGTGATACCCACAGTCAGACTACTACCACTGATTGACTACTGCAGTGATAGTACTGTTAATTTGAATGATTTGAAATGGTGACTGGACCAGATTTGAATCTGGTCTTATTAACTTTACTTTCACTGGAATTCGAACCGGGAACAGGGGGCAGGCACTCTACCAACTGCGCCATCCACGTTAGTTTCCTTAACATTTATAAGTTAAGCAAGTTGCCGTTGAAATGCTTAAACGTGTGCCATTTGAGGATAAGTTGATTTGTACAAATGGAATTTCTTAGCCCGGACATAGCTTTTGCCATTGTGCAACAAAGTTGCGACTATTAATTTCTCTATTATTTTCAATAATGTAACATAATATTAATACAAATAATCTTAATGGCTACTGAAGCTACTGAAGAGTTAATGAATCATTCCATACTCTTGAGCGTAGATACAAAATATTCGTTGAAAAAAAAAAAACGATTTGACAAAATATTGCATAAAATAATCAGCATAAAATATTTTGTCGAAAACCTATTGTTTCCTAACTGAGTAAAGACTGCGAAAATAGCGTTAACTTTACCTTACTAAAATGCGGAGGCAGAACGAATTTGTTCAATTGTGACCAATGTGAAATGCAAGAAGTGAAATCGTTTAGGAAAAGACGATGGATCAAAAAACATTACTTGTTTCCTTTTACTTGTAAATGAGGATCACTTATTGTTATACGAAGAACAAGAATTGCGTATTCTTGAATATATAATTTAAGCTAAAACTCTTAAAGTAAACTACCTTTGTTTTTATGTAAATGCCCATGTATTTGTAATCTAATCCCTGTATCTTGCATAGGTTTACATACATTTATTTCATTGTTCCTAGCTCTGTTTTTAAAAGACGGAATTTGTTTTTTCCTACAAAGTTTTTGTTTTGATTTGTGTATGAATATTTTCGTGTGTAATCGAGTGGGTATTTTTAACCAATGGCGCGTCGTGGGGGCAAAAAGGGTATTTTTCGTTATTGCTGCGGGTTATTTAATATCATAAAGTCTGGCATCACTGGTTCAGTCATGTCTAATGTACTGAACTAACGCCAAGTCGCGCTGTACAGCGATATGATCCTAGCCAAGAAATATTTCACCCCTTCTGATTTGGCTTTAATTTATAAGGCGTACATCCGCCAAGCTTGAGTATAACGCTCATATCTGGTCTGGTACCGGCAAGACCACACTGCACCTACTTGATAGAATCCAAAAGCGAGCGATAAAACTTATACGAGACAACAATATCGCAGAGTCATTAGGCTCGCTCGAACATCGACGTACTGTCTCTTCTTTCGTTTTATCGTTATTTCAACAACGATGTTCAAGTGAGCTAGCCAACTCCATGAATTCACCCGCAATACTCGTCTCACCAGGAATGAACATCAGTATACCCTTAAGCCTACTTTCGGACGCACAGTTAAATTCAGAGACTCGTTTTTCAGCCGCACTACACGAATATGGAATGCTCTTCCCAAGCTAATATTTCCCACAGACTACAACCCGCAGATATTTAAGACCGATGTGCACAGGTACCTCCTCTCCCTTTCTCCCTCTATACCTTCGGCCCGTGCTGTGTCTTGACCCCGGATACATAAGGGTATTAGCAATCTCTTGAGCACGCGCAAATTATAAAACAAAAAAAAAAATTTACAAAATAGAGCGATGAAATGCATTCTAGAATGTGGCTTTTGAACTCACGTCGACGATATGCTTAATAAATCAAAATGGATGAATGTAGTACAAAGATTAAAAATTAATATTTTAGTTTCTACTTAAGTTAAAAAATGTATTGTACCCAAATATCTGGGTAATAACTATGACTTAAGAAATGTGGCAGATTTTCTGCTCCCTCTTTATAAAAGAAAAATAAATCAGAATATATTGTAGGAAGGGAGCTCAATTGTTCAATAATTTATATATACACATTAAATCGGAAAGTCATATTGTTAGATTTAAGAAGAGTATTGCTCAACAAATTGTCAGTGTTAAATTTTGTAAAGTGAATTATTGTAAGAAGTTATTCGTAACTAATAAAGTATGTACTATCTATCTATCTTACATTAAGTTCTTACCGAATCGTGAGGATTGGATGAACATTTACTGAAACCTCAATAGGCCCCACCGAGATTGAAGTGCCTTTAAATGTCGTCAACTTTCAATTTTGAAGTGACCGGCAAAACAGCTATTGTTGACAGAAAAAAATAGCGTTGAGAACACCAGAAAAGTGAGAGAAACTGAGAAAATGAACACCAAAATTACCAAAATAAACGGAAGTTTACACTAGAGGCTTGTTCGGTTAGAAAAACTTTCACGGACGAATGAACTCAAGGTGGTTTCAACCGAAAGCGCGAGGATTCTAAAACTCAAAAATGTATGGCGAAACCTAGAAGGTTTGGAGAAATGTGATGAAACCTCGGGATTTCATTGGTGCCAGTGGGAACAAGCATTACGAATAATATCTAGAAATTTGATTTCAAATTTTTTATTTAAATCATTTTGCTGTGTTTTTCTTTCCAATTTAAAGTTCTCCACTTCTTAATAAAAAAACACCCTTTATATAAATTTTTAAACAGAATTCGCCTAATATAAATATTTTATTGAATTTTAGGAAAGAAGTTTACTTATGACCAACCCCACCTTTGGGTCCGTTATTTCCCACGATGTGGTGGAGTAAGACAATCCCCGATCTCACTCTATACAAACAAGGTAAGTGGATGGAAGCTAGCCGAGAGTCAGACGCTCAAAATATTCATATATATATAAATATTCTCACTATTGTTCTTTTTGTTTGGATTTTTCCATTGAACTCACATGCTTTCCGATCTGCACGATCGTTCTGTAGACACCGCCCCTAAAATTCATATTCTCTTAGGTAATCCAAGCTGATTTGCCACCGCTACAATTTTACCATTACGACGTTCACTTTCATTCTCCACTTAAAGTGCACAACAATGGGCTAACAGGTTGGTAATTGTCATTGAATTAAACAAATTTGGAAACTCATTAACCATTGAATTCAACCCGTTTAGTGGAAATAGAGACCGAAACGACTGAAAATGGAAAAAACCCAACCATAACTGGCGGTGGAGTTGACGACGATTACGAACTGGAAGGGTTCCACTTTCACTGGGGAGCTGCACATCGCGAAGGATCCGAGCACGCTGTAGATGGCAAGCGCTACGACATGGAAATGCACATGGTGCACAAGAATAAAAGGTGCAAGACGATGAAGGAGGCTCTGACACATCCATTCGGCATCCTTGTCCTGGGCGTTCTATTCGAGGCTGTTGACGTAAGAAATGTATTGACGTAATTTTTCGGTCAGATCTGTTAACAAGATCCCTTAAGCACGAGGTGAATCAAACTGGTCTAAATGCGGTCTATGACATCTTGCCGCAGTTGAGGAAGTACGATTCTAAAGTTTACCTGGATAGGAATCTCACAGCCGGATCCCTTTTAAAACTCATTGACACAAATAGCTTCTACACATACAGAGGTACACTTAAATGAATCTCCGTTCAAGACGTTATTTCGTTCGTTCATCCGTACAGGTTCCCTGACAACGCCACCCTGCGCTGAGGTTGTAACGTGGTTTATTTTCGAAGAGCACTTTTTAATTCATAATGACATGGTGAGTTTGGTTTGATTGATCCGAGGAGGTGACAAGAGATTTTCACATGTTTCTCTGTTTAGTTGGAGCGGTTTCGGTGCCTCTACGACTCGAGGAATCTTCCAGTGCAGAACAACATACGACCACTTCAATCGAGGAATCATCGAAGAGTATACTATCGCAAATCCTGTTGCGACAAAGCTTAGCTTCTGAGGAACCTCTCTACAAATTTCTGAAACAAATGATCTCTAAAATAAATTTTATAAGTAATAGATTTAAGAACGACGCACTGGGCAACACGTAGATCCTCTGATATATTTTTGCCACAAAAGAGGTTTTAAGTTTGACGCTAGTTTTAGTCGCATATGGAATACTGAAGCCTTAATGAAGCTAATTATGCTTTTTGTGACCAAGTTTAATTTTTGAATAAACTATTAAGAAAGAAATTGTTTTTTATTATGTGGATTCCAATATTTTTTTTTCATTCCATTTTTTTGTTCTTATGGATTTAAGAGCTTAAGGATGAATTTGAGATTCACATTTGAATCTGTCGTTGAGTCTAGTTTGTCATTGTAAAGTGAATAAATTATTGCAATTTGCAATAATGTGTGTAGCAATAAATAAACTTTTCCAACCCACTTTCAAACTCTCTTCGAATTCCTATTAATCCTCCATTCGATTTGCTCAGCATCACTCTCTATGGTCAGCTAAGGGAAACGGTAAATGGAACGCAAAGACAACAGATAACTTCTTCCGAGTCTCTGAAAAGTAGCAATTCAATCAAATAAAAATCAAAGAGTATTCTTGTCTAGAAAAAACCTTCTCTTCGGCGTTCACAGACAGAACACACCCAATCACACTTTTTGTTCTCCCTAATTTCCTTGATGGGCTCTACACATTAGCAGTAAACTGCGTCCACGAATATTCAGTAACAACAAATAAACCCCAAATTACATATTTCTTATTATCCTAAAAGTTGAGCATTTAATTCTAGATTTTATATAAAAAACAAAATGACCGAAAAATCTAGTTTAAATGTCCTAATTAAAGATTTCACATTTCTTTCTTTGCGAAATAATGCGAAATAATTGCTTGGCATTCTTTTCAAACTCAACAACCGAGTCCATATATAGTCAGACGCGATCCACGACTATAGGCCCAAACCCATAGAATCTGTTGCGTGCGTTGCGTCCTGTCAAAAAATTGACAAGTCATAAGGCCTTATAAGAGGGAGAGAGACAGCAAATGCAGCCCACAAGTGAAATTCACCACGACGTATGGAATTGGGCAACTAATTTAGAATTTCGAATTTCTTAGACTTATGCAAGAGTGGATTACGCACGCAACGTAGTTATTGGGCATCTCCTTGCAATGCGGCAACTACGATTCTTGTGGATTCCAAACGTAACGTACGCAACTGATTCCATGGGTTTAGGCCTTATGACTTAGGTGCCATTCGATAGTTCATTCCGAATATGTTTGCATACCAGGAAGTAAAACTTTTGCTTTATATTTGCTGGAAATTGATAGTTTTTAAAAGTTCGTTGCTCATATGAATCGCACTTTTGCGATTGCCTTTGGACTCTGGCTGAAAAGTCAGAGTTTGCGAACTCCTTTCAGCGGGACAGTTCCGCATTCAAGCTTTGTGTCCCGCTATCCATAAAGAAAATAAAACCTCGCACTTTGACCACATCATATGCATGCAATAACAAAGGAGTGAATACCCTTTTAGCATTGTCAGTGACTCGAAAGAGGTGGAGCCGTGAATTATGACAGGTGCTAAATTCGGGCATCGAACCTGGCACCCTCTGCGTAGGAGTCGACCCAGTTACCCACTACGCCCCGGCGACCCACTGTCACCAGTTATACCCTCAGAAAATCAATTTAAATCCTAACCTCTAACCGAGGAACTATTAAGATGCTGACTTCTAATATATCTAGATGGGCCCCTTTCTATAATGCAGTCCTCATTTGGAACCAGTAGTCATATATGCCACAAGACCGAGGTCTAAGATTTTCAACGACTTCTTCGCTACATAATCAGTTTTTATTCAGACCACCCAATATTTCGTTGCACGGTTGATGTGCTATTATCCGGGTTCAACTTTATTTTCATACAAAGTATAAAAGGGGTCCAGCCGGCCACAATGTGTCCGCCCGAAGGTGTTTTCTTTTCCTTCCATTCTTTTGTCCTCTTATAGGAGCTCATTAGAATGAGGTTTTCCGTAAATCGGTAGAAAATAAAATTTTAGGAAGCTACCTAGAATTTCAAGTCATTCATTTAAAATATCAGTAAATCACGCTTAAAAATGAAATGTGCCTGACCAGACCTGGGTGTCCGAGCTTACGTCAAAATCAAGCCAAAAATAGGCCAACGTACTAAATTTCAGAAATTGGTTTCCGAGAACTTACGTTAAATTCAAACACCAACTGTCATCATTTATTTCAACGAACGAAACTTATCGAAACTAACCGAAGAGGTTTTTATGGACGCAGTGTATAATTTCTGTGTTTTAGGACGATTCCATAAGTCGTCTTAAGTCCTAATTATATCCATAATGGTCGGGGTTTCAGTTTTTCGAATGCACTTTTAGCAACGCTTCATAATCAGTTTAATTCGTACGCCTTGCCTGGAACGAGAGGTCTATGTATCAGAATTGTTGAATACTAAATGAGGCCAAGAACTCATTATTGACAATAATTTAAGAGAATAAATGACATGCGATGGTTACACATTATTGAACATAAACAAAATTGCATAACGCCCCTTAGCCTATTTTAATTCTAATTTATAGCATGCAGGTGGAAAAGACGAATATTCCAATGTCAAAAACCAAAGAGCCATTGAGTTCCAAGATCATTAATGTTTCACAATTATGCGGGCATAACCTCAGCTTCGTTAAATGCGATAACTGTTAGTCATTTACAAAACAATGTGGTTTGGATTAGAATTTGGTTGCTGGCATCTATCAATATTAATGAATTTAGATTTAAAACTATCCATTTTTGAAAACTAAATTCCTTCTTTCTACATTTTTGTTTTTTGGTAAAAAAAAAATGTGTAACGTTAATATTGACAGATGCCAGAAACCAAATTGATACAAATGACCTGAAGCTAATCGATGCTATCCCTCAAATATCCATCTTTAACTGAGAAAGAAAGATTTTTCGCGAGATTTCAGCACTCATTTGCAGAATTTACATACAAACAGTTTTTAGAAATTTTGTAAATAATGTGTCATGGCGTTCGTTGATTGTGACAGCGCTGAAGGTGACTGTGAGTGTCACCTTCTCTGTCCGTCAACAACAGTTTGTGCCACCAATAACAGATAAACAATTATTGTTGACACAAGATTTAAAATGCTCAGAAAATGAGGCTAATTATACCGGTGTGGGCATCGAGCATCCTATTCGGTGCTCGGGAGCACGTACGCACTTACAAACCATTTGCATCACAATCGTACTTAACAATGGTATGACAGGTATTAACTGTTTAAATTTGTATTCTTTTCGAATAATGGAAGAGTTTCTTTAAAAGATGTGACAACAGTTCCTGTATGTCGCATTATATAAAGACAGTGAAAGCGCCCGTACATGTACTACTTCTTCAGCAAAATCCTGTTGGATGGTCTCGGACTCATGATATGTATGTACTACTGTTCTCTTACGAGTGGAAGGGACCTACAGTTTTATGCAGTCTCCGAAATTTAGAGAAGCTTTTCCTAGACAGTTTGCACGCTTTGAGCATTATCAGTGAATCGAAAAAGGTGGGGCCGTGAAAATTTGTATTTCTTTGTCGTAGCTGGAATCGATCCCAGGCAACGAGGATCAAGTGCGTGGGAGTCGACGCAAAGACCCACACACGTACTCAGGTTATACGCAAATATTGTATGCGTCATAGTTTTGATCCCCAAATAAAGCAATAGATACCAGAAATTGTAAAACTAAGTCTAAGTTCTCATTCATAAGTCTAAGTTCCATTCTCTCGATTCACTGCCAATGCTCAAAAAAGTTTGGAATGAAACTGTAGGCCATGTTCACCAATGAACAATGGGTGGTGTGAATGAAAGCTGAGTGTAAGCATTTCCTTAGCATTTTGGAGGAGATGCTCCATCTGGTGTGAGTAAAAATTTCTTTCGTTAAGTTTAACGAATCCCCTCCCCTCACATATTTTAACAGCTGAGTCTTAACTCCGTTATGATGTGAATAATGTTGGTATGTGTTCAGATATCGCTTGTAGAAGTTGAATGTGCACAGAAGGTGACTTCAACAGAGAAAAAAATGAGAGCTATTTAAAATAATGGAAAATACTGCGTCGGAACAGAATTACTTTGATGCGTTAAACCTTGACCCTAAAAAAACAAGGAAATCTGGAATGGACGATGACGATTTTATCAAGTGTTTGCATTTTATCCGTGCTTGCTGGAAAAAAGCCAAACTCCAGACATGAAAAATAAAAAGCAATCTGAGTTGAAAGCTACGGAAGAAGAAATAAAAAAAAATTCTTGCGTTTAATTTGAACCTCTCGCAAATAAAGAAAAAAAATCAAATCAATCGTCAAATCAAAAGGCGATAAGAAAAAGGCGGGCAATCTTCCCATTACATTAAAAGACACAAAACAATCAAAGGTATGGCACCACCACCGGTTTCTTCAGGAATAACAGAATCGAAATGAGTACTTAACCATTTCATGATATCAAACTCGAATCTATACACGTTCTAGAAATTATCCCCTGTGTCCCGAAAGGGCATGAGTTATAATTCTTTGTATTTCGCGTTTGTATGTTTAAAAACATTATTGCATATACTTTGCACTCGCCTTTACTTGCACTTGCTTTGCACTCACCCTTAAGCGCCAAGAACTCTAGTTTTCAAACGTCAACTGAAGAGAGGGTACCTACTAGGAAATTTTTTATTCACACCATATTGAATATTTCCTTTAAAGAAACTACTCTAACTACTCAGTTTTTATTCACACCACCCAATATTTCGTTGCACGGTTGATGTGCTATTATCCGGGTTTAACTGCATTTTCATACGAAATATAAAAGGGGTCCAGCCGGCCACCATGTGTCCGTCAGAAGGTGTTTTCTTTTCCTTCCATTTTTTTGCCCTCTTCTAGGAGCTCATTAGAATGCGGTTTTCTGTAAATCGGTGGAAAATAAAATTTAAGAAGCTACCTAGAATTTCAAGTCATTCATTTAAAATATCAGTAAACCACGCTTAAAAATGAAATGTGCCTGACCAGACCTGGGTGTCCGAGCTTACGTCAAAATCAAGCCAAAAATAGGCCAACGTACTAAATTTCAGAAATTGGTTTCCGAGAACTTACGTTAAATTCAAACACCAACTGTCATCATTTATTTCAACGAACGAAACTTATCGAAACTAACCGAAGAGGTTTTTATGGACGCAGTGTATAATTTCTGTGTTTTAGGACGATTCCATAAGTCGTCTTAAGTCCTAATTATATCCATAATGGTCGGGGTTTCAGTTTTTCGAATGCACTTTTAGCAACGCTTCATAATCAGTTTAATTCGTACGCCTTGCCTGGAACGAGAGGTCTATGTATCAGAATTGTTGAATACTAAATGAGGCCAAGAACTCATTATTGACAATAATTTAAGAGAATAAATGACATGCGATGGTTACACATTATTGAACATAAACAAAATTGCATAACGCCCCTTAGCCTATTTTAATTCTAATTTATAGCATGCAGGTGGAAAAGACGAATATTCCAATGTCAAAAACCAAAGAGCCATTGAGTTCCAAGATCATTAATGTTTCACAATTATGCGGGCATAACCTCAGCTTCGTTAAATGCGATAACTGTTAGTCATTTACAAAACAATGTGGTTTGGATTAGAATTTGGTTGCTGGCATCTATCAATATTAATGAATTTAGATTTAAAACTATCCATTTTTGAAAACTAAATTCCTTCTTTCTACATTTTTGTTTTTTGGTAAAAAAAAAATGTGTAACGTTAATATTGACAGATGCCAGAAACCAAATTGATACAAATGACCTGAAGCTAATCGATGCTATCCCTCAAATATCCATCTTTAACTGAGAAAGAAAGATTTTTCGCGAGATTTCAGCACTCATTTGCAGAATTTACATACAAACAGTTTTTAGAAATTTTGTAAATAATGTGTCATGGCGTTCGTTGATTGTGACAGCGCTGAAGGTGACTGTGAGTGTCACCTTCTCTGTCCGTCAACAACAGTTTGTGCCACCAATAACAGATAAACAATTATTGTTGACACAAGATTTAAAATGCTCAGAAAATGAGGCTAATTATACCGGTGTGGGCATCGAGCATCCTATTCGGTGCTCGGGAGCACGTACGCACTTACAAACCATTTGCATCACAATCGTACTTAACAATGGTATGACAGGTATTAACTGTTTAAATTTGTATTCTTTTCGAATAATGGAAGAGTTTCTTTAAAAGATGTGACAACAGTTCCTGTATGTCGCATTATATAAAGACAGTGAAAGCGCCCGTACATGTACTACTTCTTCAGCAAAATCCTGTTGGATGGTCTCGGACTCATGATATGTATGTACTACTGTTCTCTTACGAGTGGAAGGGACCTACAGTTTTATGCAGTCTCCGAAATTTAGAGAAGCTTTTCCTAGACAGTTTGCACGCTTTGAGCATTATCAGTGAATCGAAAAAGGTGGGGCCGTGAAAATTTGTATTTCTTTGTCGTAGCTGGAATCGATCCCAGGCAACGAGGATCAAGTGCGTGGGAGTCGACGCAAAGACCCACACACGTACTCAGGTTATACGCAAATATTGTATGCGTCATAGTTTTGATCCCCAAATAAAGCAATAGATACCAGAAATTGTAAAACTAAGTCTAAGTTCTCATTCATAAGTCTAAGTTCCATTCTCTCGATTCACTGCCAATGCTCAAAAAAGTTTGGAATGAAACTGTAGGCCATGTTCACCAATGAACAATGGGTGGTGTGAATGAAAGCTGAGTGTAAGCATTTCCTTAGCATTTTGGAGGAGATGCTCCATCTGGTGTGAGTAAAAATTTCTTTCGTTAAGTTTAACGAATCCCCTCCCCTCACATATTTTAACAGCTGAGTCTTAACTCCGTTATGATGTGAATAATGTTGGTATGTGTTCAGATATCGCTTGTAGAAGTTGAATGTGCACAGAAGGTGACTTCAACAGAGAAAAAAATGAGAGCTATTTAAAATAATGGAAAATACTGCGTCGGAACAGAATTACTTTGATGCGTTAAACCTTGACCCTAAAAAAACAAGGAAATCTGGAATGGACGATGACGATTTTATCAAGTGTTTGCATTTTATCCGTGCTTGCTGGAAAAAAGCCAAACTCCAGACATGAAAAATAAAAAGCAATCTGAGTTGAAAGCTACGGAAGAAGAAATAAAAAAAATTCTTGCGTTTAATTTGAACCTCTCGCAAATAAAGAAAAAAAATCAAATCAATCGTCAAATCAAAAGGCGATAAGAAAAAGGCGGGCAATCTTCCCATTACATTAAAAGACACAAAACAATCAAAGGTATGGCACCACCACCGGTTTCTTCAGGAATAACAGAATCGAAATGAGTACTTAACCATTTCATGATATCAAACTCGAATCTATACACGTTCTAGAAATTATCCCCTGTGTCCCGAAAGGGCATGAGTTATAATTCTTTGTATTTCGCGTTTGTATGTTTAAAAACATTATTGCATATACTTTGCACTCGCCTTTACTTGCACTTGCTTTGCACTCACCCTTAAGCGCCAAGAACTCTAGTTTTCAAACGTCAACTGAAGAGAGGGTACCTACTAGGAAATTTTTTATTCACACCATATTGAATATTTCCTTTAAAGAAACTACTCTAACTACTCAGTTTTTATTCACACCACCCAATATTTCGTTGCACGGTTGATGTGCTATTATCCGGGTTTAACTGCATTTTCATACGAAATATAAAAGGGGTCCAGCCGGCCACCATGTGTCCGTCAGAAGGTGTTTTCTTTTCCTTCCATTTTTTTGCCCTCTTCTAGGAGCTCATTAGAATGCGGTTTTCTGTAAATCGGTGGAAAATAAAATTTAAGAAGCTACCTAGAATTTCAAGTCATTCATTTAAAATATCAGTAAACCACGCTTAAAAATGAAATGTGCCTGACCAGACCTGGGTGTCCGAGCTTACGTCAAAATCAAGCCAAAAATAGGCCAACGTACTAAATTTCAGAAATTGGTTTCCGAGAACTTACGTTAAATTCAAACACCAACTGTCATCATTTATTTCAACGAACGAAACTTATCGAAACTAACCGAAGAGGTTTTTATGGACGCAGTGTATAATTTCTGTGTTTTAGGACGATTCCATAAGTCGTCTTAAGTCCTAATTATATCCATAATGGTCGGGGTTTCAGTTTTTCGAATGGACTTTTAAGAAACACAAACGAATTGGATCGGGGCACTATGCTAACTCTAGTCGTGTTACACACTGTGGCAGACGGTTTCTTGGTATTCGCCAGTGATGCAATAAGCATGCATAAAACATCGTCAAATAAACTTTCAGTAAAACCCAACCTACCCAAGCACCAGGGTAAGATAAGCAAAAACCAAACAGTGACGTTCAAACAAATACACTGCTGAGACCACATTTTGTTCAAGTGATACGTTGCGTCATTAGCTTGTACAAACGTGACTAAAAGTGACCTTTCTCAAATTTATATTCCATGACCGTTAGGTTCAAGGTATATATTAAAATCATGTGTGAAATGTTCCAAAGATTCATTCCAGATAACCTAATTACTTCCTGCAAACACATTTATTACCGATTTGTTAATTCCAACCAATAGACAACAAAAAAGCTGCTGTCATCATAATGAAAGAAACAACAAAATGGCGTTAAATCATTGCGTATTACATGTCATGTAGCGCTGGACAATTGGACGACAATTTATTTCAATTATTTTTTGTTTGTCTCTCTGATGTCGTTGCAACTTTCAATTTCAATCACTTACACCTTTCAAAAGTAAATGTCTGTCATTTATTTTGCGGCGTTTGCATTGGAACGGTTGAAAAATGTGACATATGAGGGGTTATCGAACCGTTGCGGAGAATAATGCGATATTTGTAGGTCAGTGGTGCTTAAATGGCCATTTCAACTTGTTCCGCATTATTTATAATATAAACACCATCTGCAGTGATTGTCTTGCGTATGTTGTTTATCTAAAATTGGGGCAACTGATAAATGGGGACCTCTTAAAATGGTTTCATTAGGTCCAAACTCAACAGATCTGTTTGTCGTTTCATGAGGGTAGTACGGTTATTATTATAGCAACTTATTTGAACATACTAACGAGCGTTACAGAACCATACACATAGTAAAAATATAATTTCTTGTCCAATACCTTGGTTGGGTTCCAAAAATGTTCAACCACCATAATACCGACTAAAGTGTTCTTGATGTAATAGTTGCGTGCATCGGGAATAGAAAGCACTAGTCATTCAAAAGACCCACAAAGTGAATGATTGCAGCGACATTTTTTGCGAATTGGAACAAGAGATGGAGTGGCTCGCCCATCTCACTTGAGCTCATCGAAAACTGTACGCCCTTGCCCATGTGACCAAGTCGAGAGAAAACACGCTTGTGTCTGCGTGTCTTCGTGGGTGGGTCATTCATATGAGCCACGAACTTACTTTTTTGCAGCAAAATCTGTGGACTTACATATTTTATTTAGGTTAGACTAGGTTGGTGGGAAGGCGCAGTAGAACCTCGCCACACTGAGGTCCGGGAAACGCCCTCCTATCCCTCCTCTTGTCATCCCACAGGTGCATTATAAGGTTGCATTATAAGGCCGTCCGGTGATCCTGATGAACCTGCAAATAGACGTTAGTGGAATGTCTGCAAGTTCATGAAGATCTTGGAAGAAATATTCTCCCAGTGTTCGGCGTCTCAATGCAGAGAGACTGATGCAATGACACAAGAAGTGAGGAGTGTCCTTTATTTCTTCCTCGTCCCCGCAGCCCCTGCATATAGTGTCCAGGGTAAGTCCCATTTTGTTACCATGATTTCTAAAGTGACTAAGTCGAGAGAGTGGTTGTGTCTGATTAGCGCACACACAACCATTCTCAGCACTTTTCCCGCATTGAAGGAGTACGTCGGTTCTTGCGTTATACCTTGACCACAGCAGCAGTGGCGATTTCTCTCAGTTAGCTAGTTTAGCGGCGCCATATTTTATACGAAAAATGCAATGAATGGCGAAGATCAATTGCAATAATCAGTGCCATAAATAACAAATCTACATACTTGCATACAATACTAAAAAACATACAACAAGTTCACTTTAATGCCATGAAGAGAATGTGTTCCTTTATTCATGTGTGTATTTTCAAGGTATTCCCATCCACAACACAAGACTCCCATACAATATGTCTCACTTGTAACATACTTTACCGCAAAAATTTGCTACCAAATCCCCATACAATGTATATATTTATGTTTGACTTATATATAGTCCAACCAAATATGCCGAAGAGTGAACGCAAAAAAATGCGATAAACAACTTCAAATTGGGGTGGAAGTAAGCAATTTGCTTGGGTATTGCTTGTCAGTCTGCCAGGAGAGGGTATGTACATGGGATTGCCTGGGATGGGTCGGTTTAGGGCCGGGAAGTTCATCAGCTGACTAATTGGCGATTAAGTCCCTATGACCCGGAACCCAGCAAAGAGTGATCGTGTGCTGTATGCCAAGAACCTTAAACTCTTCGCTATAATGGTGGTAAGCCGGTTGTATTTCCATCAATGAACACGCACCCATAGTCAGGTAACCTGATGGAATAGTGCATGCTTAGTTTTTCGGAGGAAATGCCCGCGCCTGCGCCTTTATCCATCTTCGATCCATTTGTATATACATATCTGGACGTCGAGTTGTTGATGGGTTCTTTTAGATTCCATTCCTCCCTTGTACACCCTACAGCCGAAGAGTATCTCAAAGTCAAGGAAGGGGAGAAGGTAGTCACTGTCGAGTATATCTGCGTGCCCTAATCGGTTTTTTCGCCAGCCTTTGGACTGGGTAATCCTGCATATAGAGGTCTAGTGGAAGAAGATCCAGTAGAACCTCTAAATCCGCCGAAGGAGTGGTGGAGATTGCTTGTGACACGAGCAAGGAACTCACGTCTCTTGTACACTCGTTAGCAGCCTCAAGTTGGTGGTTTTAAGACAAGCTTGCTAGTATGGTGCCGTACGTCAGGATATGCCTTACAATAGTTGTGTTGTCTTGGTCCCCATTTTTCGCCGAAGATTCTACTAATGAGTAAAAGGGCGCATGCCACTTTTTTACTCTTTCTTGCGTATTAGGTGCTCTAGTATCATCCGTAGGAAGAAACCTGAGGGTTGTTCCCTCAATGGCTTGAGAGTTAAAGGGTGGGATGACCCTTCTACTGGTGACCGCAATATTTTGCCCATCTTAGTTGGGAGAAATTTACCGCATGCTATTATTACTACGTCATCAACGTATGCAGTTGCTGTACTTCCAGTAAGTAAAATGTTATTTGAACAAAAAATTATTTATTAATTATTACAATTGATATTACAACTACATAGGCTTATAAACTAAGGGTTAGGGCAGGATTCCCAAAGTGTGCGCCGTTGCGTCCTAGTGACCGTAGAAAGTAAAGAGGGGCGCCGTTAAAAGGCAAAAAGTTAAAATTTCAAGGTCAAACTAGTTTTTTTTTTAATGCAGTTATTATCGATAATAAAGGAAGAACAAAGTACTAGTAAGGGTTTTCCTCTAAAATTAGTTTAAGGCAAGTTGAGATTTTTCGCAGTTTTATAAATGACGGCATTGCGGTATAACCATTTTTGGTATGTTTTTCAAAGTTTATTTTACATAGAAGAAAATGTTATTTGAATAATAAAATAATGATAGCCTTTAAATAATATCCTTTAAAAAATGTTTGCTTTTATTATTTTGGCCTCAACATCTGTCCAATGTCAAAAACAGACCCTGAATAACGTCATTAAACCAAAAGATGGCTATTTTGACAAGTTGTCCAGCACACCTTATTAACCCACCACCTTTCCTCATTCCTCATTCATTCTCTTGTACATATGTAAGTACACACTATGAGGACGCAGATACAGTAAATGACGGATATAAGAAAGTCGCGTATAAGAAAGAAACAAAGCATTTTCCCATAAGACGACGTGTATAATTTATTTCACATAAGAAACACTCCTGTAAGAAAAACAGTCCTGCAGTGCAGAGAAATGTTTCACATTGGGAGTAATGACATTTTTCTGCAGATGGCTTAGTTATCCTCACATCCACACAGACGGAACTTCAGCGCGGAATCGATTGGTTAGGTTATGTAGAGGGGCTGGTAGTGAATTCACCAGCACACTTAGAACTTATTGGTCCATTGTGATACCCACAATCAGACTACTACCAGTACTTGACCACTCCAGTAATAGTGCCGTTAGCTAGATTTCAAATCCCGATAAAAGCGTATTAACTGGGGTCACAAGATTTGTGGCCTGTGCTGATGCTGGGATAAATATATTTTCAGAAAGCTGGTTAAAGCAGGTGCTTTATTTACCTCGGGATCATTTTCACGAGTAAGAAGGAAGGTGGAGCTTCGTGTCAAAGCCAAGTTAGCGGCTTTCAACTCAGTAATTGTTCTAATTCTTGCCTTTGGTCATGAAGTTTGGGTAATGACCGAATCCTGCCGAGATGAGATTTTGATTTTTTGTGAGAATCACTCGCCGGAAGAGTATACTTCTTGGCTTGATCACGTGACAGATATGTCCCCACATTACGACTTCCGAGGTGGGCGTTGAATGCGATTCCATCAGGTAGGTGACTTGGCTTGGCAGAGTTAGAGTTAGCTAGAAAATCCCTCGCGCGTGCTATACACCCGTCGCCCTTTTAGTGGAGGACGAAAGACAATTATGATCATGATCTTTGGATCATACTGTTTCCTTACCAAAGGCAGCACGAGTATATCCTTCTACAAGAAACAAACTAAAGTAAATAATATTGAGAATTATTTTTAAAACTTGTGCTGATTTTTTTATGTGATTCTTATTATCTTCCTCATTCAACTACTTTAATGCGATTTTGCACATTGTGCAGAAAACGTTTTTTTCAGTTCACTTTAATTGATTTATTTTTTATAAGAAAATTTCGAATATCAAATAACTCTGTATAAAAAAACACGCTTATAAGAAAGAAATTCTCTACCATTTTAGACTTTCTTATATCCATCATTTACTGTACTTTAAATTGCGTATGAATTGGAATCAGTCACTTTTAATTAGGATTCAAACTGTTTACTAGTTAGAGAAAATGATATTCTTAAAGGGGAATCGTATATCGTGGGTTAGCTTGTAAAGTTTCGTGAAAAGTGCCAAAGAAATAGTAAGTCTTTTTTGATTTGTATTTTTTTTTTGACAAGTTTGAATAAGCATGTCTTGCCTTTGGAGAATAAGAGGGTTGTTATTTTAGTGTGTGTCCGAACTGTGTATAGATGTTTAAAAATAACCCCAAATGTCCCCATCGGGGAATGGCGGCTTCAAATGTTCTCCTAGATGTTGTCTATCAAAATCCATTTTCACTTTGGAGACACATCACAGACATTTTTATCAGAGTAATTTTTTAACAGACCTACACTGGTGCTCATTAAATGGGCTTTAGTTTTTTTTCATTATCCGGATTAATTTTTTTATTGGCTCCGCTATTGCAACATTGGCGAAAAAATTACAATTTCTAAAATGAGTTGCATTTTCAAGAAATGCATTTAATAATTTCATCTCCTTGTTTTACATGCGCTCATTTTTGCCAGGCGTTCAAAGATTAGCAGCTTGTGACCTATTTTTGTGCAACATTTTTGGTTCTCGGAAAACGAAAATAATTTTTGATGTGTGGAAAAACTCCAAGAAAGAATGCAGGAAACAAAATAAATTCAAGTCTTATCATGGATAAACTTGGATTCTGGACATGTAGAATGTCCCTTGAGAGATTAAGGTTTCTTTGAGCCGTATTAACAGCAAAATCGTAGAGAATCGAAAAGTACAACGAAAAAAGTTGAAATGAACAAATTAAATTTCTAAAACATTTTAAGTGCGAGAGCAAATCTACCTTCGAAAGCATTCGAGAAATGTCTTCCTAAGGTCCAAAAACGAAAGGAACAAAAATGGACAAGAAACTCGAGTAAAAACGTAAGCAAAATTAATACATGAGTAATTAAATACTGTTTTATTTGTATGCAAGAACTGATCCCTATATTATTCTGGTCATCTTTTAATTAATGACTGACTTACATGCGTAACATAATTTAACAAGTGTACAAATTGATGCGCACCACGTAAAAAGTTTCGCTGGATTCGCAAAACTGCACTCTGTGCGCTGCCTACGTTTTTGTAATTCTAAATCCGCTGGTGAGACTTCCAACTTCAACAATCTTTAAAAGAGAAAATGTGTGCACATTCAATAATAACACATTTTAAAAACTACCTATGTTACACATTACATTAAAACTCGAATTTGCAATCGTCAAGTGTACACACAAAAATATCTGTTAAAACTAAATTCATTAAAAACGCACTGAAGCTCGCTCGCATTCAGCGATAAATTGAAATCCATTTGTAGCTATCCGCCAGTAGATGTCACTGTCACAAATAAAAATGACATTCCGTTACTATCGACCTTGAAAAAAAACCGATGCCGCCAAATGTCAAATGGTAAACAACAACAAATTGCAAATTTCGATTACAGCACGTGTCCCTCCGTCGTCATTTTTACTGTTTGTATAGTCTCATCCAGCCCCCAGACTTTGAGATGTTTTACTTAATCGGTCTTGGCCTTGGTGATCCAAAGGACATTACTGTTAAAGGTCTCGAGATCGTAAAAAAATGCCAGCGAGTATTTTTGGAATCATACACATCAATACTTGGTTGTGCAAAAGAGGAGCTGGTAAGTAATTGCTAAGTCCTTCATTGTCATACTTTTCATATTCTCATATTATTTATTCTTTACTCATTTTCAAGGAAGAATTTTACGGCAGACCATTAATAATTGCTGATCGTGATTTAGTCGAACAAGGAGCCGATCAAATTTTAGCCGGAGCGGAAAACGAAGATGTTGCACTTTTGGTTGTCGGCGACCCATTCGGAGCAACCACGCACACTGATTTCATTTTAAGAGCCAAAGAGAAAAAGATCCCTTACAAGGTCATTCATAATGCATCAATCATGAACGCCGTCGGTTGCTGCGGTTTGCAACTTTACAAATTCGGTGAGACTGTGTCCATTCCCTATTGGGACGAAACCTGGAAGCCTGATAGCTTTTACGATAAAATTCAATTGAATCGCTTACACAATATGCATACGTTGTGCCTATTGGATATCAAAGTGAAGGAGCCCACACCGGAGTCATTGACGAGAAGGCGAAAAGAGTACATGCCCCCCCGATTCATGAGTGTCCAAGAGGCAGCACATCAATTGTTGGCAATTGTTGAGAAAAAAGATGCATTCGAGAAGAACACAGTGTTGAATGAGAAGTCCCTGTGCGTTGGTCTGGCCAGAGTTGGACATGAAACTCAACAGATTATTGTATCAACTTTAAAACAGATGAGTTCCACTAGCATGGGTGGCCCGTTACATTCTATGGTGATACCAGCTAAGGATATGCATCCATTGGAAGTCGAATTCCTTCAGCAGTATGCCACGTTCAAATTAGACGAGTACAGTAACTGAGCGTTTGTGTTAATTGTGAAATTCCACCGAGATAAATATATTTTTCTATAAGCACAAAGTCGTGTTCGGTGGGTTTTTGTGATGGGAGCGCGCGTATATGAAGTAGTCATTTGTTTTTAATTTGCATGGAATCATTTTTGGCTTTCAGACATTTAATGTCATTGCCGCTATCAACAAATATAAAAAAAAATTGGAGTATTTACATAAACATCTTTTCTTCTAGTAGTTTGACTTTTGAGAGCAGGTTCCTAAAGTGATTCACTGTGACTACTGCTAGGTACAGTATCGAAACGGTTCTTTAGTCATACTAGTATGATACGGGAATCGTTGACGTATTAAGAAGGTGAATCGAAATCGGTTCCTCAAAGTGTTTTGATGATTTTCAGCTCATTTTAACCTGAAATCATTGCAAAATCAATGAAAAAAGGGTGGGTGACTGTTTGCTTGAGTCAAATGTGTAGTATGACTAAGCGCAGAATTCAGAATTCGTATGGGAAACAAATGAATGTAATGCTGGTACAAAATCCATCACGTGATAGCCATCATTTACCGTCTAATGATAACATGGTTTGGATAAGTGCATATTTGGCCATCTAATTTCATTTCAGTATATACATAACTGGTCGTCGTGGAGCAGTGGACAGGTGGATGGACTCTACAAAGGTTATAGGTTTGACCAATGTCAATCACCCGGAATGTTCCGAGGACACAAACACAATGTCGAAGTACGTTACCATTTGGTGTAGAAGTTAATTATTTATTTATGTATATATGGGTATAATTGATTTCTAATTAGGCTTCGATTAGGTCGTCTTCTTCATGAGTTTGTCGATTTCACACAAGTGCGTGAGTTTGTGGTATACGTCACCACTTACATTGATAGGTACTTGTTGTCGGCTAAATATAAATGTACAGTAGACTTAGCAGAATTCCTCATTCACGTTAATGGCTCTAAGGGCCCGATACGTGGAATGGGTTCCTTTAAATTGACTTACTACGTTTGTTATTCAGTTACCAATGTGTGTGCCTTCTTTAAGCTTCTGCGTGGCAAAGACCACGCTTAAAACATTTCGTCCAAGAGTACAGATTTCATGTTTTCAAGCATTTCTACACACGATTACAGAACATTTGCATGGATTCCAAAGCATTGACATGCGAAACACGCAGACACAAGCGTATGCACTTATCCTCTGTCTTCGAACTCCAATTCTCACCTTCGCATGGTAAAATCCGGGAGCCCAGTACCTTCGACAGAAGATGGGGTGATTTGGTACTGCTCTGTTCTATGGCGCAGAGGCATGGAATATATCCAAAGCGGATGAAGAGGCTATTGGTATTTTCGAAAGAAAAGGTTCGCGCACGATTGTTGGTCCGGTTTGGGTTAATGGTATTCGGCACAGCGGCATGAGTCTAGACAGGCGACTAGGATCCAACGCCTACATGTCTATGGTTAGAAGAATTTTCGCCTCTGAGCCATTGGGAAGGCGGCACACATAAGTCGAGGAGGACAGCTTGGTGTGCGAAGTCGACGAGAGATCGGGTCGGCTGGAGAGGCTTGTGGGGTGAGGCCCAAATCCAACTCGCACTGGAGCGCCCTAAGAATAAGAAGACTTACTGAACATTTTGTATACCATGTCATATTTTAAAAAGCTTTGGCCTTATTCCGTTTTAAAATCCGATTCAACAATCAATTCGTATTTTGTATCACTTTGGGATTGGGTTTGAATGCTGCCAATTGTTTACCAGTAATTTCCGAGGATTGTGCTGTCAAAATAAAATAAACAAAAACTCAAATTGTGAGTCAGTTGCAAATCGATTCAGTTAAATTTGTTTCCTTAATATTTCAACACATTTAACAAATTATTAATATTGTTTCTAAAATAGAATATCAATTATTATTATAATGAATTCGCATTTTTAGATTTAATTCAAGCTTTTCCTCTGATAACTAGCTTTCAGGATTTGTTCATGTCTGTTAGGATGGCTACGACTTCCTATTGAAGTTGGATTTGGTTGTCCACCTATCTTTCCAAAAAGGACATTTTTGTTATTGTTTGGCGATTGTGGGTATTTGAAGATTGTTCAGAGCATGATGGTTGTCCATTGTCTATACATCTCAACGTTGCTAAGTTCAAGTCTTCCACTCCGCCAGTATCTTCCTAGATCTTGTGTGGCTGGGTGGGGGACATCCCAAATGAGGATGTATTTCGTATCCGCTTCGGTGGGCCTTTAACATTTGATTCCCTTTACTAGGTTAGTCCAAAGTTGGTTGGATTTCTGCCTTGTATCTGCATATGGAAGAATTTCGACCTTAGTGCTTTCACATATATCCAACCTTAACCAGAGATGACCTTATATAATATATAATAATATAGGTGGCGCTACAGTCAGAGGTGGACCTGGGCCTAGCTTCTTAGCAACCACGTGTATTGTGCGTGCTACTGTTCTTTCACGCGTGGGAGGGACCTACAGTTTAATGCCGACTCCGAATGGCGAATTTAAGAAGCTTTTTCTAGACAGGAAAACTCTTTGAGCATTGTCAGTGACTCGAACGAGGTAGAGCCGTGAATTATGATAGGTGGTAAATTCGGGTATCGAACCTGGCATCCTCTACGTAGGAGTCTACGCACTTACCCACTACGCCACGGCGATCACCTATGATGACTTATACCTGTCTTTTTTTCTTGGCTTTGAAATAAAAATTTGAATAAATATCGACAAATATTCTTCTTCTTTATTCGGGGTGGACAGTTCGGGGTGGACCTGGGCCTCAACCAACAAACCTCTCCAGCTAGCACGGTCTCTGGCTAGCTGCCTCCAGTGTCGGACGCCAAATCGGTTGAGTTCTTTCTCTACCTGGGTGCGCCACGTTAAAGGCGGGCGTCCTCTGTTACGTTGTCTCCGAAGAAGACTCTTCGGCCCGGAGCTGAGTTGCCAATACGCCTAGTAATCTTAGGCGTTGGATCCGAAGACGCCTGACTAGACTCATGTCGCTGTGCAGCCCGTACAGTTCGTGGTTGAATCTTCTCCTCCAAAAACCGTCAACGCAAAACAGTACCAAAGATTAAACGCAGAACTTTTCTCTCGAAGAGACCAAAGACTTCCTCATCCGCTTTAGAGATTGCCCATGCCTCCGCGCCGTACAGCAGGACTGGGATGATCAAGAACGACAAATACTACACAAAGAAAATATACTCACGTATTTCCCAACTCCCAGTTGCACAAATTTATTAATAATTTCTTAATTTCTTTTTTCTATTCGGTGAAAAAATTAATTAATTCCATTAAAATAATTTTTGCACACTTATCCGATGAAAGAGTTCTCGAAAGAATATCTTTAAGAAACAACGATCCAATTTCCGATTCTTGGATTCATATCCAATACTATAGCAATACAAAATAAAGCCTTTAGTTGAGTGAACACATATTTATCAATAGCATTTAGAGGATTGCCTCTCATAAATAACATATGCATATTATTTCATTTATCATGTCACTCTTGTTTAATTACGACAATTCTAAGTCGACAACTCTTTTTTATGTAATCATTCTAAGTTCCTTATTTATGCACTTATAATTATTATAAATCTACTACTAATGCTACTACAAAATAAGGCCCCTGGACCAGCGTTCCCTCCCGACCTACAATTGAACTTTTTGAGTACATTTTTGCGGGCTGAGTACGGTAGTACAACAAAGCCGCTCGTCCCAGGGTTTTAAAAACAATAATTGTTTTTTAACCTGTAAGTGGAACAAATGTTTCAGAACTTAAACCCAACACAAATTTTGACGGGGGTTAAAGTCGACTCTGGGTAAGTCGAAATCTCTTTAAATCGAACTTTGCGACATGTTCACTTGTGTAAATTTTCGTAGAATATTCACTCAATATCTCCTAATCCAAGACCTATTCAAAGCATGCAAAAACAAAAGAGTAATAAGACAAAAGCAAGAGTAAATTGGTTACAAATACATAGGCGTAACATTGTGTTCGTAATTAAGCACAAAAAATATGTAAATAACCACAAAAGTTTGCGTACAATGATGCAATTTGGAAAAAATGGCTGTCATTCACCTAATATAAGCTAAAAATATTTTTGAAAGGTAAAGTCCAATAAAACAACGTCTCATGTTTCAGTATTCAACAAAATAAATTAAAAATTATTATTAATTTAAAAAAAACATAAAAAAAACCAAAAGAAGTTCCGAAATTCACTCCACAAGAGTTTGCGTACAGCTGGTAATACTGTTTCTTTAAACACTGTATATGCAACGGTAATTGTTTCTTGACACAGCGTGCTTGTTGATTTGTGCATTGACGTTGTTGACGTTGTATGGAGGAGTAGTAGAATCATTCATTTGACGTTTGTGAATTTTTGACACTTTCAAGAGAAATGAGAAATTAAAAAATAAATAAATAAATAAATAAAGCTCATTATGGACGAAATCGAAAAAGGTTTAAAAAAATCGAATGTTGCCACGAAATTTGCCATTCCTCGAAGTTCTTATGTACAATATCAGATGCTCCATAACTTCAATATTGTAAAACTTGGCTGGGTCCCGGGACATAGAGGGATTGAAGGCAACGAATCCGCTGATGAGCTCGCGAGAGCTGGCTCTGAATCAGCGTTCATTGGTCCAGAAGCGTCAATCAATTGACAGCAGCTACAACTCTGATTAACAAACTTCGCCTAGACCAGTGGACACATAGTCATAGTCCTAGGCAGTCCAAGAGATTAATCAGGCCTTATTCATATAAGAAAGCTATCCATCTTATTAAGGATAGGTTAAGATTGCTAACAAACTTTCTTCCCGGCTACTGCAGCCTGAAATATCACCTCAACAAAATAAACCACGGTTTGTCTGCTTTGCCTCGAATAGGTTGAGACTTCCGAGCACATCATGTGTGAATATCCGGCAATAATCTGGTTAAGGAAACATATCTTCCGTAAAGAGATACTCACTTCAGTGGAATTAAAAAACTCCAAAACTAAAGATTTACTATCTCTCATGAGGAAAGTGGCCTGTCTTTTGTCTTAACTCCAACCCTTCGACTCCATACCCTGGTCGCGGTGCCGTTGCCTACACGGCATGGGTTGTACAAGAGGAAAAACAAAACATGTTTGCTAAAGAGGTGGTTCAAAGTGCATTATAAAACGTACTGTCTTTGCATGCATTTGAGTACGTTTTTCCAACGCGATGAGTACGCTGGCTTACCAAAAGGGAGGGAATGCTGCCCTGGATCTCTACGTGCTGTAGCGCCACTCATATTATTATTATATTAGTCCAGGGGCCTTTTTATATTGAAATTTGTTTTCTTTTCAGATTGGTTGTGCACAAATTATTTTGAGGCT
The DNA here is from genome assembly GCA_964034865.1 of Eristalis intricaria. NCBI lineage: Eukaryota > Metazoa > Arthropoda > Insecta > Diptera > Syrphidae > Eristalis > Eristalis intricaria. The sequence continues at coordinate 135,155,552 of OZ035873.1, forward strand.
TGTAATTCATTTTATTTGTTTCCTGGTATTGAAACGCAGACGGCCAGAATAGGTTTAGCGGTGAACGAGGGCGAAACGAAGTATATGCTGTCATCGAGAAAGGACGCACAACATCGACGACTCGGGCAGATCGTCACCATAGGCAGCTATACCTTCGATGTAGTGAAGGACTTCGTCTACCTCGACTTCCAAGTAAACAGTACGACCAACACCACACCAGTACAGTCAGATTAAACGCTGAATGACTCTTGCGATTGACAATGCGATTGGTTGTTTCTTTGTGCTCAATAAGCAATTGAGTAGCAGAGCATTCTGTCGAAGGACCAAGCTAAAATTATATAAGGCCTTGACCATCCCTGAGCTGCTCTATGGCGCGTAAGCCTTGACAATCTCAGACCAGATGAAGAAGCACTTGGTCTCTTCGAGAGAAATGTTCTGCGTGCGATCTTTGGAGGAGAAGATTCAACCATGAACTGTGCGGGAACTGTACAGTGATATGAGCCTGGCCAGCCGCCTACAGATTCAACGCCGATATTGCAAGTTTATGCAGACCGCATGGACAACACTGCCCCAGCCCGAAGAGTCTTCGACTCCGAACCAGTGAGACAACGCAATAGAGGACGCCAACGATACCGATCGCGCACCCAGGTGGAGAAGGACCTTAACCAACTTGGCGTGCGTAATTGGAGACAGCTGGCTAAGGATCGTGCCAGCTGGAGAGGCTTGTTGGTTGAGGTCCATATCCACCCCGGTCTATAGCGCCACCAGAAGAAGAATTAATTTTTTCACCGAAAAGAGAAGAAATTGATAAATTAATAATAAATTTGTGCAGCTGAGTGTTGGTGAAACATGTGAGTGCATTCTCTATTCTTTGTGTAATATTTGTCGTTATTTATTCAAATATGCATTTCATAGGCTAGCAACAAAGACAGGACATACCAAAAATACAAGGGATTTCTTCCATCAGCTTGCGGGTAGAAGTAAACGAACTAAGCTGGCTAAAGTAAATGTGTGCCACTAAAGCCACTAGAAGAAAAACTTATGGAAATATTAGACCTCAATGTTGCCATACACCCAAAACCCCAAATACAAGATAATTTGGTATATCCCCCACCCAGCCACACAATAGCTCGGCAGAAATTTTCGGATACTTCAACATAGCTGTTATAGACAACATCCTGCTCTGGCCAGTCTTCAAATAACAAAATTCGGCAGACAATACTTAAAGATCATCATCATCATCTTCTGACCCGCATGATCTACTAAAGGGGTAGCGGGGGTAAACCACGCACGAGAGATCGCCAGGCAACTCGATCCTCCGCCATTGACTCTAACTCATCAGGGGTTATGCCCAAGCGTAACCAGGCGAGCTTATGGACTTGGTCTAACCATCTCATCCTGAGTCTGCCAAGTGGTCGCCTACCTGATGGAATCGCATTCAAGGCTAGCCTCGGATGTCCTGATGGTGGGGACATTCGTGCTACGTGACCAAACCAACGAAGTATAGCTCTTTCCGGTCGGCGAAGCAGCTGTTCAACGTTGAGTTCCTCACGCACTGTCTTGTTTCTCATCCTATTTTGCCGAGTAATTTGCAGAACAGCACGAAGAAATCTCATCTCAGCAGCTTGTATTCGCGATCTTATTCTTTCGGTCTTTACTCAAATTTCGTGACCATAGGTGAGAGTTGGAACAAATACTGAGTTGAAAAGTGCTAACTTGGCTTTCACACTAAGCTCGGCCTTCCTGATTACAGATCTCGCAAGCTGTGTTCAGTATTACTCCTCCCATCACTCGTGAAGATGAGCTCGAGGTACTTAAACGTATCCACCTGCTTCAATGGGACTTCACTAACACGTAGGGTCCATTGAACAGGCGTTCTGGAAGTTACCATTACCTCTGATTTGTCGACGTTAACCTTCAGCACATACGGCCACAAACCTATCGAGTGCGCTCTGGAGTTCCGTCTGGGAAGATGTGAGGATAATAGTCATCGGCAAAAAGAAGATGACTTACCCTCAACTCTCCCAATGAGAACAATTCCTCGCCTCGGCTGCGCTGCAATATCCAGTCCATGTAAACCAGAGATAAGGGATAATAAAATTATAGGTTATCTCTGATGTAAACAATGAAAAGGAGAGGTGAAAACACGCACCACATTGATTTAGCCCCGTTAACCCGAACACAGCTGCTACAGTTTGTGTATAGCGATTGAATGACCCTCAAAAGATGACCCTCAATCCAATACCCCTGCAGAACCCTCCAGAGTTTACCTCTAGGAACTCGGTCAACTTAAACAACAACAACTTAAGGATAATAATAATATGGGTGGGCCTAGCTTCTCGACAACCACTCGTGTTGTGCGTGCTATTGTTCTTTCACGAGTGGAAGGGACCTACAGTTTAATTCCGACTCCGAACGGCGAAGTTGAGAAGCTTTTCCTGGACAGGAATACTCTTTGAGCATTGTCAGTGACTCGAAAGAGGTGGAGCCGTGAATTATGAAAAGGTGGTAAGTTCGGGTATCGAACCTGGCACCCTCTGCGTAGGAGTCGACGCACTAACCCACTACGCCACGGCGACCCACAACTTAAAGACGCATTTTGGAAAAACAGGCGGACAACCACATCCAGTTTCAAATTGAAGTCGATGGCATCCTGAAAGATTTGAACAAATCGTGCAAGGATATTGCTCGATATCACTCGGTTGAAGATTTTGTTGTCGCCCTTCGTTATCCTCAAACCACAAAGCTACACTGTCCATTTTAATGGTATAGAAATAATATTACATACATGTGTATGTATATGCATACATATGTACATACATATGTATATGCATACATATGTTTTTATTTGTTAAATGTGTTAAAATTTTAAGGAAATTATTTGAACTGAATCGATTTGCAAATGACTCACAATTGGAATTTTTGTTTATTTTATTTTGACAGCAAAATCCTCGGAAATGACCTCGTCAAAAAGTTGGCAACATTCAAACACAATCCGTAAGTGGTAGTATCGCATTTCGTTTCCGAATCCGAAAGTGATACAAAATAAAGCCCCAGCTTAAATGTATACTTGACACATAAATCTTTCTATACACCAATGGATTTTTGTATGAAATGTTAAAGATTTTGCTTCAAATTTACTTTTTTTATCCGCGTTTTTCTTATAAGCGTGTTTCTTACATGAAATAAATTGTACATGTACCGTCAACTCCGCTTATTTGCAACGAAAAGAATGCAGAAAATGTGTTGCAATTAAGCGGAGTTTTCATATAAACGATGTTCGGATATATGCGAATTTAACCGAAAGTTTCATTTAAGCGGAGTGCATATCAGCGCAGTCGACTGTAGTCTCATGGGAAAATTCTTCGTGCCATCCAATTTCTTTCTTACATCCCTCATTTACTGTATGATACTGTTGTACTGGCTGTTTTTTGAAGACAAATAAAAACTCAGGTAAACAGATGTAATGATATTGTTTATTGAATTTATGTAATGCTCGTCAATTTCTCTTTCATGTTATATACTTGTATATGTTTTAAATTTATTATTATTTGCTCTATAGTAGTATTGTTGTAATAATTATACAATAAAAATAATAATAATATATATATTTTTTTTGTTTTTTTTTTTGTTTCACTATCAAATTCAGTCATTATTCACAATATTTTTTTTGTTGCTTTTTATTTAAAATTTTTGTTGTTTAAACTTTTTTGCTTAATAATTCATCTACGACATCTATGATAATACATTTTGTTCTATGTAATCGAATAAATATGAATATTAGATACAATGTCTGTGTGGCATTCCCTACGTGTATGGATTAAATATGTAGTTCCACAACTAGTATCACCCATGCGAGAGCAATAGTTACCTATTCATATGTATGAAGAAAATAACCACATTTTGTTTCTTATTTTCAATCTGACCAGTTGATCTTCTGGACAATAGTTCCAAGACCCATATGCATTTGATACTGTAAACAATCCTCTCTTTTTTGCGAAAGTGGTGATCACATCTCGTTTGTGGTTGTTTAGTTTCTTTTGTCATGATTATAACCTACTTTTAAAATGGAACAGCTGTCTACATTTAATTTGTTAAGAGTAAAGAGTAAGGTAACTCCTACGTTATATGTATTTCATGGATTTCTTATGCAATCGTAAGAAAATAAAATCATCATCTATGTATGTATATGTTGTAAGTTTTCATTTTGATTCTTTTTTGTTTATTATTATCGACGTTGTACAATTTTGTTTGTATGAGATGGAGACGAATGATTATGTAGTGATTTGAAAGAACAAAAAATGCTACTGAACACGAAACTCACAACAAAACAAATGTCAAATGGGTCACGTTTGAGACAAAGGAAAAATTTATTATTTTCGACTAAAATATGTTTCTTAGAAAAGTGTTTGCTTTCATGGTTTCCCAAATTTTAGGTTGCCAGTGTTGGTTTTATTTTAATGCAACTCGGCAATGAATTCATTCGATCAGTTGTGATAGTCAAGCTCTTCCTTGAGAAAGAATAATGGGGGAACAAAAGACAAGTTGATAAAATGTTGCTGGACTCCTGCACGATTTTTGAAATAATCGTTCACTTAAGCAAAGCGCGTGACTAGTTAAGATACTCTTAGTTTGTACGTCAGAGAGTAGCACGAACAAATTGTTATGAAGGACAAAACACTCAAAACACGTAGATTTAAAAATTTCGTGTATCCATTGAAGTGTTAGAAATCACTACATTTTTGTTAACCCTTTCGCACCTGTTGGGACTTACGTGTCCCTCTCAATGTTCGCATAGAAAATTTACAAGCGAAATTGGTGAATAATGTCCCATGCCACAATTTAACCATTTTAACGGGTTATTTTCAATTTAGCAGTCTAGTCATTTGACAAGATCAACACAAAATGTTTGATGTAAGTTCACTGACTGCATTCTGGGTCGCAAGTTTTCAGGGACATGGAATACACATGCTTTGTGTTTTAAAACTAGGTCTTTTAATAGCATCAAAATATAAAATAGCCTCTCAATGAACGGCTTTTATTGCCTAAGTTCTCAATGTTGTTTCCCATGGTGTTTAGGATACACACAGCTTTAAACCATTTCTACACTCTATGATAGACCTTAAGTAATAACTTAGTCCAATGACGAAAAAGCAACAAGTACCCGTGAAGGCTTGCTAATACTTAGGAAGGGCTGCTAGTGAATTCACCAATACAAATGTTGGTCCATTGGATATTTGATACAAATTTGAAGCAAAATCCATAAAAGATAACAAAATGAAGATCTACTGTGAAGAGCGAATGAAAACCCTATTTGAGATGCCATCAAGTAAAGGAAGTTAGCGTGGGTGTGTCCTCCCTGAGAAGACCAAACAACAGGATCTACCGTCAAGCCCTAGAGTGCAACTAGAACTAGAAGGAAACAAAAAAAGGGAGGCCTACTATATAATTGGGAGAGATACGTATAAAAGGCGATAAAAGGGAAGGCAAGAACTGAGGAGGAACTTCGTGGCAGTGAAGGACTTCTCCTACCCCGGCTCCCATTAAAAAGTGCGAACAACATCAGTACCGAGATTTAACGAAGAATAATTCTTGCCTATCGCATCATTCTAGTAGTAGCAGTGGCCCTCTCTCGAACGCCCAAGTTATCAGAATTACACCTTGATCATCCCTGTTCCGCTCTATGGTGCGGAAGCATGGACAATCTTAAAAGACCTGTTCTTTTCGAGAGAAAAGTTCTGCGTTCAATCTTCGGTCCTGTTTGCTTTGATGGTTTTTAGAGGAGAAGATTCAACCATGAACTGTACGGGCTGTGAAGCGACATGAGTCAAGCCAGGCGTCTACAGATTAAACGCCTAAGATTGACATGTCGGCCATGTCGAGCGCTTGGACAACACTGCTTTAGGCCGAAGAGTCTTCGACTCCCAACCAGTGGAACAACGCAATAAAAGCGAGCCAAAGGAACCAATGGCCCGTATAAGTGAAGAAGGGCAGTTTGTGAACAGGCTTGTTGTTTGAGGCCCCCGGAGTATAGCGCCATTAGAAGAAGAAGAACTGAGGTGAAATAAACCAACTGGCCCAGGACCAACGGTGCATCTTTGTTTGTGGCCCTACGTTCCTCGCTTGAGTAAATGAATTAAGTCAAGTCTACATAAACCACTTGTTCTCACGAGTGGGAACCTGCAGTCGGATCAGCTTTTTCTAGACAGGCACACTTTCTGAGCATTGTCAGTAATTCGAAAGGGGTAAAAACAGTGCATTTTGAAGGGTGTGGGGGAATTGAGCAGACATTCAGAGCAGAATGTGACCCACACCAGGGCCACATCCTATATAAATCATATTATCTTCTTATCACAGTTGGCGAATCGAACGTTCGATGTTATCATTGGCAAACTAACGACTTCGACATACTTTGGTTGAGGAACTTTACAATTCGAGTGCCCCAGTTTCAAAAATCTTTTGACATTTAAATCGAAAAGTTCTCAATTCTACCGAAATAGCAATTTCTCACACTCACACGATTATTTATTTACCACGTTTACCGTAATCGTTGGATAAAAGTTAGCAGGCGTTTTCTATCACTTCACTTGTCTAATATTTTTTCCTCAACGCATTGTATTGATGTCCACTCCACATTGACGACAATATAATCCCCCTTAAACTCTTAGTCGTGTAAAATGTCACTGTGACAAATTTGTACCCAATTAGACACTTAAATGATACACAAAGTGACTAAGACAGTACAAATTTGTCACAGTAACATGGTGAATGTCTTCATCCTACATAGTATCCTCATCTCAAACCTATTATAGGAATCGGTATACTCAATTAAACCTTTAATGTAAGAACTGCAACAATACATGATGACATATGTATCAGAACAGCACTTCAGTTTACATTTGAAATTGACTCTAGTCTATAACGTCCATTCACTTATCATGCATGACTGTAATTAATGCGAAGACAATGCCTAGAATCTGGAAAGTTACCCAAAAAAATCAAAAAGATGAGCCTATTGAAAATAGAAATTAATTGTAAATGACCATCATGAAGTCAACCAGTGTTTGACAAAGAGCCAGGCAGTATAAGAGCAACAATTAAAGTACGTGGTTTTTATAATGTGGTAGCCGCTATTAAATTGGGAATACACAATTCATTTCAACCGTCGAGGTAATTTAAATTGTTGACATATTTCGTGGAAATAGCAAAGTTATTTTCAGTGAGCTCTGAACACTAGTGTTGTGTATGTAGCTGACCACGCGAATGAGCCGCACGGCGTGATGGATCGAGCTGGCATTAGTCTTGCCGCCGAAAAATTTGAGAAAGTTGCAAAAAAGTGTCACGGCGCAAGAAAACTCGCAATAAAAACAATAAACAAAGAAAGAATGTAATTTCGGTCTCCTTGGTCTTGACACAGGAACACAGGTAAAGTAGAAAATAATTCTTCCTAGATCTTCTTAAGCTTCAAATTATAATTTAAGAGATATAGAAATCTAGCCCCACCAACTAATTAAGGTCAGGTTATGTTGAAGCGGCTGACTGCTATGCAGAAGGACAGCAGCCACACTTAGGCCCATTGTGTTACCACGCAGATCTTTGGATACGCAAACCACATAGTGCTTTTGATAAAGCGAAGCAGATGGCCGACTCTTGGCATTACTCAATTCAGCCAGATTAGCAAAGAAGTTGGCCCCCAGGATTCTGGATCTACGGATGAGAGAGCAATGGAATGGAAGTACATAGCAAGTGTTCAATGGTTTCTTCCTCATCCTCGTTCCTGTAGATTCTACATAAGGCCTACTTGGTCTAATCAGGTTAAGCGAACGCTTATGGTCGATCATAGGCCAGAGTTGTTTGGTAATGAGACATCCTGTGCCAGCTCTCCATCTGCTGTTTGTTTGGCCAAGTGTTTCTGGCTTTAGGAGACGTTTTATAGTAGCGATAGGCATAGAGGATGGATCGCCACCCGGAGAGAGTACAGAGCTTGTACCCTTTCTAGCGAGTTCATCCGCTTCTCAATTCTCTGGAATGTCACAGTGACCCAGCACCCACATCAACTAATTAAACTCCAGCGAAATGGTTGAAGAATAAATCGGATATTGTATGTACTATTGCATGGCTTTGCCAACTTCGACGTCGAATTAGAATAAAACGATTGTTTTTTTTTTATCATACTTAAGATCAGTTTGACTTCTGCAATAGCTACTAATTTTAACGTTTAGCACAATGGCTAAGGTGATGCTGTCTTTTAATGCAGTCCTTTAGCTTCAAATTTATCTTTTCCAAATATTGTTTGTGTCGCTTTAAATTGTTACTTAGACAAAGTCGGAAGCGTAATTCAAAGTAAATTCACGCGCGACCATCAGTGCACAGCGAAACACATGCGAGACTTATCAAGTCACCGTCATCGTCAAGCTGCACGTGTGTGCTCTCTTGCTCTTGCACTCTTTCTGTTCAGCTTAGTATCGCGTTCTTCAACGTTCTGATCGCAGCGTTGGTTTGCTTAATAATCGAAATAGAACACATGCCTGTAGGAATTAATTTAGGTTGAACAGAAATTATTATTTTAAGCGCACATTCATTTTGTTAAAATTTTTCATAAACGACCCTCATCTAACACAAAAATAATTTTTTAAATCGGGCAGGTAGTTCCTGCTCTCCAGCTTTATATATTAGCATAGATCTACAGGACACTAGTATTCAAAGTCGAAAAGCAAGTCGATCCAATTGAAATCTCAAAAAACTGCATGATAATTTCCACCATTGCACAAAACTCAATAAAGTCTCAGGAAGAATGGGATTGTGAGGTGAGGGAAATAACCATAAAAAGCAGACGAAAAAATAGACAAACCAAAGAAACGATGATATGTGTCATTCACTGTGAATTTGGTTTCATTCTAAAAAAAATACCTCTCTTGACATTTATTGCATCAATACATTTCAAATTTCAGGATCGAACCATCTCGAATGATCTACCTCTACCAAAGTTCAACAAAAAGTTTTGAATACGATTGTTAAATAGATTTTAATGAAATTAAAAGAGAATAGAAATGAAAAGTTGATACAAAAAATGTTTTTTTTTTTTTAAAAAAAATTCCAACTCTTAAGGAATATGTGTATATCGTTTTTTTTTTTATAGAATTTTTGTCTTAAATCTTATTTCTTTTACCTCATCTATTTAAGTTACAATAGCAATGAGTAACTACGTGTAATTTTGCTTGAAACATCATTAAACATTAATTCTTACCAATTAATATTTGTATTTATAATATATATTTTAATAAAATCACAACAATAAGAGTAAGAAAGTTAGGTATATTTATCTGCTTTATTTTAAACGCTTACAACGCATCTGCTTTGTCCACCTAAGGTTTTCGTTTCTAAGTTTATAATATGTATCACTCATTTTTGGAGTTTTCCTTTTGGGTGTTCTCGTCGTTCCATTTGCATTGATCGGCGGCGCGCGGTGTGAAAATGATCAAGCTGCATGGACTCATGTCTTCCACTTTACAATTGCTATTTAATATATGTATGTATGTTGTTTTTTCACTGGTAGTTTGTGTTTTGTTTATATATGTATGCATGTATAATAGGATTAAATTTATTTTATTGTGTAAAACATACATTAATATATTTTTATATATATATAATTCATTTTTTGTTTTTGTTTTTTGTTTATATAAACATTTTTAATTTAGGTATATATTCTTTTACTATTAGAATGACTAGGAAAGCTCTGAACAAGACATTGGTGTACAACCAATTAGAGCAACTGGAAAATTTTTAACATGCGTCTGCCACTGTGATGATAATTGGAAGAACTTAACGCCAGTCCATTCAGTGCCATCAATATAAACTGGAAGAGATGAATGAGAGAATGATTGATTTAGATACAGAATTGTTTATGTTATGAAGAGTTATGGGATTGTTACCTCTCAATGGAATAGGATGAGATTGTTTTGGTGAACAGATTAATCGTGCAACACCTTCAACGCATTGCTCCTTCTCGAGATCACGATCTTTTTCCTTCTTCTTGCCCAAGCGCATAACTGAAAGTAAACAATGAAGATCACATTAAAGCCACGAGCATTCCGAATCGGATTGAACCCAATCCCACGGTCGTCTTGCTTTCGAATCTACAAAATAGAATGAACACTTTTTTTCGGAGGGTTTTTAAGCACTCCACTGGAGAACTCAGACTGGCCCATTGTACTGCAAGGCTGAAACCTACAATCGCAGTAATTTTTTGGTTCTTCTGGGAAGAGGAGCCTACATCATCAGCACCAAAAACCTGCCACCTTATCCGAGCAAAGGCGGGACAGTGACAAAGGAAGTATTCTCCAGTGTCATCGTCTTTTCCACAGGCGTCGCAGAGGTTTCGTCGTTATTCCAAGCACACTTAGGCGTTTGACGAAAGTGTAGGGATCCGTTATTACGTCGGTAAGTCAAGGGGTGTCAAGAGATAACAAGAAAGCCGCGGATTTCTTGCAGACGTTTGGGTGCTCGCAACCGGGAGTGTCACCAACTCCGCTTGTGTTCTCGAGAGGCCCAACAACTTAGGGCTGAGGGCGCAGGTTGTCCCAGCGCAGGTTCAGGTCCTAAGAATGTCTCCTCTGATCCCTGTCTCGCAAGTTCATCGACGATCTCATTTCCAGCGATCCGGGACCCGGGACCCAAACAAGCGAATTTTGACTGCCGACCAAATTCAGAGAGCATTTGCATTCGTTCGCTATCGCTAGTCGCTAAAGGGTTGGGCAAGGCCTTAAGTAGAGCTTGGCTGTCACTACTGACACACATACTTCGACCCTTCCACCTGTTCTTCAGAATATAGTTCGTTGCCATTAGGATCGCATAGGTTTCCGCTTGAGAGGCTGTTCACAAGCCTCACAATCGTGGTTACATCCTACTTCTACCTTACATACTCTTGTGGAAAGAATAACCATTTGGATTACCATCAATGGAACTTACTTTTTTGTTTCTTCTCCTTCGTTGCAAAACTAACAGTCAGTCCATTGGATATCTCACCAATTTGAGCATTTTGCGGTAGCCGCCAAACTTGCAGGTTCCTAAATGAACTCTTGATACTATTCTTTCCCTGGTCACCGCCCTTTGATATGCTTTTGTCCTTTGCATCGCCCGGTCGCATAATAGGCCAGTAATCAACTTGTAATTCAACTGATTCTTGTGCTACAGTTGTTTGATTTGATGGTGGTGTCTGCAATGGCGGTGTAATTCTACCACTCAATGGTGGGGAACTTGATAGAACTCCGGTACCACTGTTACTTCCTATGGCATTGTTAGACCCTTGCTGGGATGTCTGCAAAGATTCTTCGAGATCCAATGAAACTTGTGGTCCATCAGCGTATCCAATTCGAACGTCCTGTAAAATTGTGAAAACTCTGACTTAGATCTGATCACTGACAACGATGCAAAGTTAACTTACACTGACAAACGGAACAAATATTTGACACGAGTCTTCATCCTTATAATTGACCATTGCTTCAGCGATGGGTATCTGTGTGCAGGGACCAGCTGCATGTAAGTATCGCTGTACTCGATTGATAAGCTCCACTATATCGGATTTATTCATTGCCATTGGATCGTTTAGAGATGATGAAATCGTCTGGGCATTTACAGTTGACACTGCGGTGACAGCTGCTGCTGTTGCCGCCGCACGCTCGCACAGCTGATACCAGTGTTCTGTGCCAAACAGCGCGCAATATGACTGATCAACAGAGCTCAGATGACGTGATATGGTACTGCTGCCGATAGGAACAATGTAAAAACGAAGGTGATTCACCCAGTCGGGTGGTCGAACACCCAGCAATTCCACATAGTGTCGGAGTGCGGCTCCCTGTAGCCAGTCGCCGCCGAGGAGAAGAATTTTCACGGTGTTTGGTGGTTTGGCATTCGAGTTACAACTGCAAGGGAAGAGAGAAATCGTTACAGCATTAAAAACACAAAAGTTAACGGTTTACTTACTATTTTTGTATTTTGCCCATCAAGGCTTGCAGTACAGCTTTGACTTCGGCTGTATTTTGTGGCAAAAACGCCGGCTTAAATGTGTTCGCGAATAATTGCGTCAATTTGTTTGCCCAACTGATGGTGTTCAACGCTTCCGGTGGACTTATTATTGTCACAACATCCGGAATAACTGATTCGTCCGTAGCAAAGACCTTGCTCAATTGATCGAGGAGCATTTTTCTGGGCTCGACATTTGTTGGAGACAAACATGTCTCTAATACTGATCGTGGTTCAGCTGTTAAACTCAACGATTGCTTTTTCTTGCCGCCGCCCGGAGTACTGCTAGAAGTCCGAAAAAGACGACTACGCTTCTCGCTAGGCGGCGGCGGCTGAGATAGTACGGTAACTGGAGGACCCGGTGTGACCGGTGTCACATTATATGAATTCTGCAGGAAGTCCTTCTCCCGTGGTGGACTATTCTGTGGGTCAGATGTCTGACCGTCTGTGTTGCCAGCGTTTGCTTCATTGCCCGAACTGTCATTTCGAAAATCTGGACCACGATCTGTAAGTAAGAAAGAGAGAGAAGGATATTTGTTAGTTTGATAAGCGATGAGATCGGAAGATAACTTGTGTGTACATATATATAGCGACAGATGGATGAGGTTCAGTAGAGAATAATTTAAACCAAAATCAAAAACGTATATATATACACATATATAAACGATATAGAAGAGGTGTACCGGAGTGCGTATAGACTTACAGTGCAGTTAGAAGTGCGTGGTGAACTTACACGTGGAGATGGATGCGGGGAGAAGCGATACCTAACTACGCCCTACAGAGGTTAAAGGCTTTAGAAAAGTTCAAGTAGTGCTAGAAGCTTGCACAAATTGTCAACAATTTGGACTTTGTGGGTCTCAAATAGGAAGGGGCTCAAGCAGGCTGTACACCTTGTAGCTTAGTAAAGACCACTGACTCTTGGGAATGTTTTGCTTATGAGGAAACATGAAACTAAGAAATAAGCAACCCCTTCTTGTGTCTGGTACCTAATCCCCTGATTCTATCCAGTTGGCTGGATAAAGGGGTCATACGGACGGTGTCATGATCAGCTTGGCTGGAGGCCGACTTGAATAGCGAACGGCGTGCCGGATCTAGCTAGCGACCCTCTGGATTACTCGGCCTTAGCTGCACTCGGGGATCTCTGCGCAGTCTGATCGGCCACTCATGGGATCTAACATGTCAACCAACCAAACTCTCTTACCCTCAAAGAAAACAAACCAATAAGACCAGTGCTCCCTAACCAACTGGGAATCTAAAGCCCAGTGCCCTCAAGGACTTAAGACTGGCTCCTGAAGTGACGAGGTCTAGAAAAGCGGCTAGTTTCCTGGTACTTCTAAGGGGGCACAAGCACTGATCGCAACTCAATTATAGGGACTTCTCTTAAAACGAGAGAGAGCGGCATTCTAGATCTCGCTTATTGGAGCATTTAAATCCTCTATCCGAGATCAAAAAAGGATTCATCTTCTTAGCTTTCAAGGTGGTACTGGACATGGGCGAGAGAGGCGCCACCACGGACTCTACGTGCCAGTGTACCAGGTCAACGAAGTTGTCGTCCGCTTAGCCTAAGACTCAAGCTAGCCGGAAGCGTTTCAAGCACTGTCGAGCCACTAATTACGCCGCCATAGATAGGAAAATGATGACTGCAGTAACTTCGCCTCTAACTGAAGGAAAATAGAGAGTGGGACATCAACCTGCCCTATTTAACCCCAGGTTTGAAAACGGGGGCCTGGCACCCGTTACCTTTGACGCTGGCTGGCATAAAGGCCACGAGTCTTTTAAAGACCAGATGTCAGCCGACCTATTTGAAATCGCCGCTGTTGGAAGTAAGCGAAGCTGCACAACTAGAGGTATACATAGCGATTCTAACCCGAGTAAGCCCAGGACAAGGCCAGCTACTCCCTTCGGATGCTTCCTCCATTTTCAAGTTCATCAGGGTATAATCCTGAGCTTCCAACTCATAACTGGAAGGTTGCAAAGCTAAGGAGACCTCAGTGCTGCTGTTATAAATATTAACAAGGAGTCTTTGATCCTTTTCTAAAACTAATTTTGATTCAGTGGAAGTTTGTATCAAAGGGACGGTTGTTGCATAATCAGTCTCAGTCGTGGCTTGAGAATGCACTTGGTTTCAATTGGAGTGGAGTGGAGCAGGGATTGATTTGGAAGTCAATCCAAGTGCTTATGGTAAGGAAACCAGCTGGAGACTGATCTAACGCAGCCTCATCAGCAATCTCGATGTCCCTAAGACTGCCCTACACTGCAGTGTATTCCAACCAGAAGTAAGTCTATTCAAGAGGTTCTTGTCAAAGAATGCAATAGATGGCAAAAATTATCAAACTTTATGTTCACATTTAAGCAGCCCCTTTGGGCTCAGTCGAAGCCGTCTACGAGCTCCAAGCCACTCAAACATTGACACATATATCCAAAGCAGTGGGACAGATGCAATCTTACCCTAGGTTGGGTCCTTGGGCTTAGCCACGTTTCAGGCAACGATAGAGTCAACGACGAACGAGACCACCGATAGTGCCTACCTAGAAAGGTAGCATGACTATCACTGATATCTTGATTCAATCAAGACTAGAGGGGGCCTCTTAAAAAAGAAATAATAGCAGATGCCATCACGGAAACCAATAGAAGATAGAATCGGTAAAACGGCAAGTCGGATGAGTGGCACTGTGGCTGGCAATGTGGCTTTCGCTCAAACCTTTCAAGAAACAGAAGAGACAGGAGCAATGCCATGGGTCTGTATTATTACCGGACACTGTCATATAAACAATCACGTTACCCACTTCAGTGTTTTCTGCAGAAGTTGTAGGGACGGGGAGGAAGTGGAACATATCGGCCTATACATCGGAACATGCCCAGTGCTAAGCACATGCTCAGAAATGTATTATATACTTGGCGTAATAGTGGACTTGGCGCCTAGCTTTTGCAGAATCTACACTCGAGTGGATGCCGAATCCGAACGTCGATATTTTAAGAAGTGTTTTTAATAAATACTCTTTGAGTATTGTCAGTGACTTGAAAGAGGTGGAGCCTTAAACTTGATAAATTCGGGTACTGAATCTGAAACCACACGCGTAAAGTCGACGCACTAACGCACTAGTTAACATAAAATTAAGACGTCTAAGTAGTTTCCCAAATGGAAAGGCATCCGTCCTAAACTCCAGAATCGTTCAAATACAACTTTATCAGGTGGAGCCATAGGGGGGACAAGCTTAGGAATACTCCGAGGCGTCGTAGTCTTCGGTTTGTCACAGCCAGTGCCTTAAAACAACATGATTGGAATATGAAGGAATGTGTTTCTGCGTCCAGAGTGGCTGCGAGGGTGCAGATATGCGGGAAAATGAAAGACTTCATTGGGTTTTGGAAGTACAACATGACATGATCAACCATTAGAAGTATATCCAACGTGGATCGGATCCAAAACATACATCATTTTCAGCTATTCTTAAAGCACATTAGGCGCACAGACGACGGACCACAATCATGCTCTACTACAAACCACTTATTTTGTCACTCCTGTTACATGGCCGTAAATGGGAAGTTGAGCAAAACATCAGAACTAATACTTGGTGCTGTCGAAAGATAAAATGTTACGTCGGACATGTGGTTACGAACTTTACAAGCTCCGCCAAGATGTAGATGTAGTCCTGAAGGCAAAAATTGTCGACTGCATTGAGTCTGCCACATCCAGCGCATGGACTACAACGTTCTGGCTCTTCGAAACCGAGACTTCCGGTTCGAGTAGTGGAATATCGAGCCTCCAGTATAAGGACCAAGACACAAGTCAACTTGATCTTAACTGGAAGCAGCAGCAGCAACTATTGCTCAGACTCAGGCCTGTAAAGTTAGCAAGTAAGTAGCACAGGGTGCAGATGACAGCAGAAGAAATCTAGTGGGAGGGACAAAGACAAGAAGTTACACGTTCATAGGTGCAACATAGTCAAAATAGTACTCACAACTTTGTGAATTATCGGGAAAAGGGGTTTGTATTCAGTTTTGTTCTTCACATGAAAGAGAAAAGAGAGAGCAGAGATGACTAAGCTATGAAGGAATAACAAATATCCCACTTAATTGAAGAGGACCTAAAAGTTGGCAAGGGAAAACAAATATGTTGGCAATTCCTAGAGTACCGCGAATCAAAATAAAATACAGTGGACTCTCCCCAAGTCAAATTGTCACGGAATACCATAATTTGTTCGAGTTAGAGGGAGTTTGACTTAGAGGCGATGTTTTCGTATGGAAAATTGAGGGAAATGTATGCAAAAAAAATGGCGAAAAAGTTCGAGTTAGAGAGAGTTTCGACTGAGGGAGAGTCCGACTTAGGGAGAGTCCGACTTAGGGAAACTTCGACTTAGGGAGAGTCCACTGTCTTTGACCACCTTAAGTCGCTGCTGGGAATCAAAGAATCACGACGTCATCAAATCAATGGCAAACCAGTTACCCAGCTGGACTAGATTAAGAACGGAAGGAAAGTTGCATAAGAGCAAACCATCCAAGGAACAAGGCAACAAATAAAATGTTCTCGAAACTTTCATGTGATTGATGGGAAAAGAATGCAAAAATCATACTCATACACAAGCAAAAAGGACACAAAAGACGATTAAGACGACAATCTCAACAGCAAATCGTATTTCTTATTTCGAATCACAAACACTTTTATGTGCATTGCCTTGAGATACAGTGATTTCGACGTAATTTAAAATATTACTCATACGCCTCGTGATGCTGCTTTTGTATTTACCCGGGATTTTGTGAAGAAATAATTTTGCAAACTTTTCAATAATCCCTTGTGCACATATCGCTGCTCGCCACCCCTTGAAAGGCATTCAATTGTAAGTGAAGAGAATGTAAAAATACTACAGCAAACCTTTATCTCCCGGGCATTGTGTCTTCCTTTTGCGAAACAGAATCTTAACAATGAATGTGAATGTCACTCTTGTAAATATTGACATAAATGTTCTGCTTGTGGGTTCTTGTTCTGTTTTCGTTTTCTTTTCGCAGACTTAACAGAACAGAAATATTACGCATCAACAATTTATTCTTTCTTGTGGATCACTCAGATATTTAATAGATTAGGAATATGTGTGTGTGTGCGAGTATGATGTTTGATTAATGTGAGTGTATACAGAGTAGGCATGAGTGCATCACTACTTTCTCTACAGCAGATACAGCAGTTAAGAAATGAAAAAAAAAAAATGGGAAAAAAGACACAACAATTGAGACTCATGCGGAGATAAGAGTATACCCAGAGAAGCAACTACGGAATATCATAAAAAAAATAAATATCTAAAGATTGAAGCAGGGATAAAATGAGCATCAGAAGCACAGCAGCAAAGCAAAGACAAAAAAAACACAAAACACACAAATAAAGGCGTTTGTTTTTCCAGTTTCACTTTTGTTTTTTTTTCTCCAATGAGGGAAGGAGTATAGTATTTACAAAAAAAATTAAAAAAAAAACCAACTGAAGGAACTAAAAGGAAAGAAGAAATTTGTTCTTGTATTTTTTTTTTTTTGCAAAATTTTTGATATATATATTTTTTTTTTTTTTGCATTTTTTGAGTCATCACATCACCTGGTGTCGTGGCCGAATTGTTATTATTTAAACTATTGCTTTTCTTAATATCATTAAATGTCGATGTCGGTTCACTTTTGTCCGAGGACCTTCTCTCCGTGTTGCCTGCAAAAGAAATCATCAAGCCATGCACAAAAAAGAAACAAAAATAGAACCAAAACACAAAAATAATAAACATTGTATATATATATATATATTCATGTATATATCTTTGTAATTTTAATATTTATGTTGTTGTTTTTTCTATAAATATAATCATCATCATCACCTACAACGCTCAAGAGAATACGAAACGAAAAACAAAGGAAAACAATAAAATAATTAAAATAAAAATCTATGAAAAAGGGCAGTACGGAGTAGCCCTTTGAATCCTTTTCCCACGAGAAGAGGACGTGTCGTCAAGGCATCTTCTCCTTCTTAAACTATTCGAACATCTGTATGCATGTACATTCGTGCGTCTAGTCAAGGCAAATGAGAAAGTAAACAAAATTTCAAATGAAAACTTCTGATCACAGGACAGAGAGGTGAACACTTGCGCGATAGAGTTGAATTTCTTATTAATTTAAATTCCTGAAGTGGAAATATTTTTTTCTTCTTCCTTTGCAATTGAACTGGTCTCACAGGGAGCGATGTTTTCTGTTTCAAGCAAAGGAACCTTATTTCATTCGATGTCCTTGAGCGTGTGAAGAGATTTCTTTTGAAGATTTCCTCTCGCAGTCTCAGGATGATTTTATCATAAAATCATTACTTTCTGCATGGCGAATGAATTCGATTCAGTGCCATTGCGAGGGGAAATCCTTGTGATTGGTTTTTCTTTTTGCAACTTTTTGCAGAAATGGAAGTATTCTTGAGATTTATTCAAACTGTGGATGGATGTTGATGAGGGAATTTTCACTTTCAGTACACAGTAGAATCTCGATAATTAAGAGCGCTACACACACTTCAGTCTTTCTGAGGCCGATAGTTTGGTCGGGCCGTTAACCAGAATGGCTACATTTACACGATCAGATTTTGTCGCACCAAAAGCTGCCATTTACGGAAGTATGTATCATGCTTTGAGCGTGTGAAACTATCAAAATTAGTTAGCATATATTTTTCTATTTCTCTCTCTCTTCTTTTACTCACAAATGCGCTACATGTGGGAAAGTTTACTCGAAAGCTGATACAATTTCTATGCCATACCACGGCATAATCGGACGAAATTTGACCGTGTCAAGACGGCCCATGAGGATATATGGAAGTCAGCACACTAAAAGGTGGGCGATCTAATGGTTTTCTAAATCATAGGTTAATTTGACACTGACAGCTGTTTTCCGCTCGAAATTGTGTCAGAAAGTCAGTATCCATGGTGGAAGGATAATAAGGTGGGCTGGATAGCTTGTCGAAACCCCGACCTTTTTGTTTGACGACGCCAGTCAGGGTCCGTTTTTGTCATTGGACACATGTGTTGTTTAAGCTTACATCACAATTCAATAACAAACTGATGTTTGAAAAACACGAATTGATGTAAAATGAAGGAATTTAGATCATTTATAAATATATAAATGTAAAATGTGTAGAAACTTTATGTGAAATGTTGAAAAGCAATCCGTTTTTAGTTTTAAGTGTGTGAAAATCGTTCAGTTGTTTCCACCTTTAAGTTTCTGTTGATACAGAAATTCCCGCGACGACGTCACGGAGGGCTTAGAACTGTCCAACACTCCTTATTATCCTTACACTATGGTCAGTATCAACCTCAGCTGAACGAAGTAAATCGCTTTAAGCTTGAGCAACGTTGGGAATTATGGAAAACTTAGTTCCAACGTGAGTGGTGTGTTACCCAAACAATGCGTTTATTGAAAAGAAGTTTTGGCCGCGACTGCTGCACGCCAGTTTGTGAAAAAGTTCGTGAGACTGGTATTTTAGTGCACCTTCCCCCCCTTGACACTTTTGTGGAGGTTATGTGGGGCGCAGATCTCGATGGCGTGGATTTCATCTTGGAACACTGTAGGACTCGACCCCATTGGTACGGGAATCTTTGTGTTGGGTCCAAAAACTCCTGCCCCCACCCCAGAATCCATCTTTGATCCGTGTGTGTACCAAACCAGACTTCTAGGGTCTAGTTGGTAGTTGGGATACCATTGGTCCACTTTCCACGGTCCAATATTACAACTTAAAAAAGCCTCCCGATACAATGTTGCCTGACCATGGGAAGCCGCATTGTACAAAACATGTCTCTATTAGGGATTGGGTTGATCATACTAAGGCGACCGGTTAGGTTACCCTGTTTTTAATTGCACTCTAGCTGCAGTTTAATAGCGTATCTGGCAGCGATCTTCCTGGCGAAGATCGGTAGGGGAGTTGCCCGACTATAGCTTCTAGACCTGCTGTGGGGCATGGCACCTGTTATTCCAAGACAAGCAATTCGTTGCACCTTCTGCAACCTGTTTGCCGTTGACTGTTGGAGTGTTTTTGGCCACCAGACGATGGCCGCGTATGTGACGATTGGTCTTATCAGCATTGTGTACAACCAATGAATAATTTTGTGAGAAATACCACAAGTCCTGCCGGCCGTATAGACGTCTACTGGCCCACAGTGCTCTAATAACACGTTCTGCGACTGACTTGATGCGTGAATTCCAGTTGAGTCGTTTGTCCAGAATTACTCCAAGGTATTTGACTTCACTGGAATAGACCAGAGTGGTGTTGTTGATTATTATGGGTTCAAGGATCATACATAACCTCTTTGAGGCACTGATGTGATAAATGAACTTTTTCATGGGAAATTTCAACATCCATTCCACAAATTAGGTAAAACGGTATTTTCATACAAAAAAGGGAAATTCCTTCTGAAAAAATGATACTTTCATTTGGTTTTATTTCCTAACATTTCGTGGGGATAATTTGGAAGAAAACCTCCAATTGTTTCTTCATGCCAGATCATTCACTGTCATATTCAAATAAAGCTCAAAGAATAACGACTGTTGTTCATAAACATACACAAGAAATATAATTAATACAGGCGCTAGGCTAGATGGCATTAATATTAATGAATTACATGTGGAGTGGAGAAACCTCGCAATAACAATAAGTAGGGAGGAAAAGTCGAAGCTTAAAAACATGCCTATAGATGAAATGTGGCACACAATAAGTTTAAGGGAGGACTACCAGCAAAAACAAATATTTCCTAATTTATGTGAAGTTGCTCGTTTTTGTTTAAGTTTGCCACATTCAAACGCAGATGCTGAGCGTATATTTTCCATTTTAATAATAATATAATATAATATGGGTGGCGCGACAGTCCGAGGTAGACCTGGTCCTAGCTTCTCAGCAACCACTCGTGTTGTGCGTGCTATTGTTCTTTCACGCGTGGAAGGGACCTACAGTTTAATGCCGACTCCGAACGGCGTAGTTGAGAAGCTTTTTCTAGACAGACACTCTTTGCATTGTGCATTGTGAGTGACTCGAAAGAGGTGGAGCCGTGAATTATGATAAGTGGTAAATTCGGGTATCGAACCTGGCTCTGCGTATGAATCGACGCACTTAACTACTACGCCACGGCGACCCACTTTTCCATTTTAACATGTTAAAAATAGTAAACGCAACAGTTTGAGTGGTGATCTAGTTGGTAGCATTTCCAAAATAAGATCATCATTTCATGCTGCAAGTACGACTTGTGTTAACTTTGCTACGGAGCAACACACATTTGAATTTTCACAATACGAATACTTTGTACAGGAAAAAGACTTAATTCACATATTATTTATATCTACACAAATATGAAACAGCTTTATTTTTGTTCATGTTTTTTGCTTTTTAGACTCAATTGAAATCCATACATATTTTGTTGTTTTTTTTTAACTAGAATGGATTAAATTTATTTACTTATTTTGTTATACTTCTTGAAATACATAGATTTTTTCTGTTCATTTCTACGTAATACCCCATAGTAGCTTACAAGCCCATGACAGTTTCTACGTTAAAGTACTGAAGTGGTTAATTTTCAGCGATATAGTAATTTTTCTTCTGCCAGTGTTGATACTGGCAGCACTGCCTTGAAAAAGGCACTAGAACGGTATCGCTGGGATAAATAGATAATCCTTCTAAGCTACACCATTCCAAGACTTGTAGCAGTACATTCTTCATTACTCTAGCTAGTGTCGCTTCGTACTTACCCCTAATAATAATAGCCAGGTCATCAGCATAACCTATGGTGGTAACACTATATCTGTGGAGATCTGTTAGCAGATTGAGAGAGAGATCCCCCCCCCCCCAACGCCCTCCACCACACGACCATATGTCGCGCGTTGGAAAAAAGTCCTAGATCATCGGCACATTTGTAAGTCTTTTCTGCAAAATAAAGAACTGGTGGACTGGAGTGTTTCACTTTAACCCTAACAAACCGCAGAACTTGTTGAACAACGGAATACATTCCACCTACAATATGACCAGCAGAATGTTTACCATTACAAATGAAGCCCTCACTTGTAACAACACTCGATGACACTTCCACGCAGATGTCATCTACGCTTCATCGAAAGCAAGACTCAAGCATTTCAAGCATTAAACGCACACTTCTTCTCCCCACAGAAACCATACTTTTCCGTTTAAATTTGTGTCACATTTTCAGAGAGGGCAACATCTTGCGAGTCTCTCGAAACCATAATTGCCTCTGAATTCAGTCACATTAGCCTTCGCAACTTAAATCTGTTATGGCACCCTTCTGCACGAAATACGCTCGAGAGTATGCCCGAATTGATAAGAGCTGTGTTTTTCTTTTCTTTTTTCCCATCCTGCGACACAATACACGATTGTCGCCCAATCCCCGCCCCATTCGCAAATGTCGGGGGACTTTTCCGCACACTCATGTTCGACGCAGGACGGTTCTGTAATTAGTGGAGCACAGCGAGGACGACTACTACGTTTTTATTTTCTCTCCCTTTTTTTCACAATGTGCGAACAGAAATTACACGTAATTCCAAGTCGAATGGTACAACTGGGAACGCGATTCCTAATTCGGGTTCCATTTCCTTTTTCTCTTCTCCTTTTCAATTTCAACATTCACCATGGATTCTTCTATTCTTTATACTTTTGCTTTTTCGTGTATAAACCGCTCCCAACGGGCTCTCCTTGAAGCGGCCATTTTAATTTCTCCCCAACCTCACTCTGAGTGGAGGAGTGTAATTGCCATTGCCGAGGGCCATGAATCATATATTTTTGCTTTGACTTTTAATTGCTTGACTTGAATTTTTGTGAATAAGAGAGGCTGCACACTCACAAGAGGAGGCGCAGAAGATGTGGAGGATAAAGTTAAATTGTTGAAACTAATAGGGTACTTGGACGAGGGCCTGCTGGTGGATGAAGATGGGGCACAACTCTTTTCGGTTCGTTCGTGTGGAAGAGCAAACTGATGACTCACAACTGCGACGAGAGAGAGAGAGAGAGAGAGAGAGAGAGAGAGAGAGAGAGAGAGAGAGAGAGAGAGAGAGAGAGAGAGAGAGAGAGAGAGAGAGAGAGAGAGAGAAGTTCAAGAATATATCGACAATAAGAATTTAAATTGATAATAACCAAAGAGTCGTTTTATGGTTCAGGGCTTTAAGATGTATTTTGCAAGTTGAATCTTTTAGGGTCACTCACTGGGATTTATTTTTTCTTCCCCCAGACATCTGGGTAATAAATCGAGGTCGCCGCCTGAGGGTGGATGTGCCTATTAAGTTCGATAGCATCTACACGGAATAGCTTTGGAAGCGTGGTATGCCTGAACCTTGTTTATGGGGTTGGGTGGCGAATTTTGAGAGATTAACAGACTTTAGATGCGAATCTCGAAATGTCATGGGGGCAATCATGAGTTCGGCGATATTGAAAGAATATTTGAATTGGAAGCAATTTGGATGGGAAAATGTCATCAAATTACAGACGACAAGAAGCGCAGAAGCACAAGACAAGAGATGAGTCAGACACTGAAGAGTTCAGAATAAATGTTAAAGGAGATGGATGTGATAATGTACTGCCCAGGTAGTTTTGTTAAGATTAACAGTGATATACAGTGGTGGATAAATACATACAATAGATCAAATTTAACAGCAAGAAAATATTTCGTGGGACGGCACCGAAGATTTTTGGATTAAAATTTTCCAGGTTGTGATCAGATTTGAAATAAATGTTCGCCATTCTCCACACAACCCCAAGTAAACCCTAAACACTTTTAAGAACGATTGCGGATTTTTTTTTGACTTGACGTGGGGCTAATTATAAAGACAAATACCAAAATGAATCAATATGTGTACAAACGTGTTATTGAAGAGCAAATTATCCCTTTTGGCGAAGGAAATACTTCTAGCTCCTACTATAGCTGTTTGCGCTCACACTTAGTATTTTATAATATTAATAATTTAATCATTTATTCTTTGCAAATATATTTTCATTCAGTATGCTTTGTTTTCTAATATTATGTTTATTCTTCGCGTATTCGAACTAGCAACAGGACTCTTCTAGATCCTTCCTAATACACAAGTTCAATATTCTGTTCTGTTATTTTCTTTAATTTTCTTTTCGCCATTAACTAGCGCGAACAATAGCGGTTTATACTTGATAACGATCCTTAGAACATTTCTCGGCATGGGAAGGGTTACCACCTTGGCGATCAAATTGTCACCATTTTACAATGATCCGCTCAGTCTCCCGATCTTAGTCTGATAGATAACACGTGGAGCGATTTTTTGTAGAACCCAATTCAAATCGTTCTATTTCTAAAGAAAAGTGTCAAGCTTCAGAGGAAAGTCTTCCAAGGCGCTGTGCAGAAGTGATGGAAAATATGAGTGTTCCACTGAACAGTGACTTTCTTGTTTGAAAGGTATTTCGTAGATTTAATGCAATGCTGGGATAGTTTAAGAAATAATTTTTATCATCTTTTTTCTGCAATTAATATAAGATATATATAGAGTGTGAAGTAGTTCAACGGTGATATAACGGACCTCAATATAACGACTTCCCCAACTTATCGAAATTTTTCGAATTTACCCAGAACTACCCGTAAGAGATAATGCAGGATATACATTTGTCTTAAACCTCTTTATAACGAATATGCAATCATTGCAGGATGTACAATGGCGATCCGATAGGTAGTTAGCTTCACCGCCTGGTGGCTCCACTATCGCAGTGAAATTTTCTATCGTTTAGTACATTCTCATAGATGGCACAGGCGTGTCCGCAGATTTTAGAAGTTTTTGAAAAATCAAAATAAAAACAACAATTAAACAAAACAGCGCTCGGATGCTGTGTACGGTGAGTCTAGTGAGCCATTCGATGGGGACCGTCAAATTTAGGTTTAACGTCGTGGCCGCAAGTAGGTTTTTAATTAGCCACGGCTACCACGGAGGAGAACGTGACAAAAAGCCATGATCTCGTATTGACAGACCACCTATTGAAAGTTCTCGAATTAGCTGAGACAGAAGGCATCTCAAAAGACCGCTTGCCTTCTGCCTGAAATATTGCTCTCATTGCTCATTCCCGACAACTCACACCTAAGCCAACGGAACTGCTGCCCCATCCACCGTATACTCACAATTCGGACAGGTGCAACTTATTTTTGTTTCTAAACTTGAAAAAGCCACTCGCCGGGCAGAAATTTTAGTCGAATGAGGAGGTTATTGCCACCACGAGGGCTTACTTTGCCCACATCCACAAAACGTATTTTTCAGAGGGGTCAAAGACGTTGAAGCATCGCTGGGTCAAGAGTATCGAGCTAAAATGAGACTATGTTGAGAAATAAATCGTACTCAACCCAACTTTCACACAACTTTGGAATTGTTCTATATGTGGTTTGTGTGAAGTTTGGTTAAAATCGGTAAGCGTATGTGAGTGTTGTGCGTGCGTGAAAAAACACATAAACTTCAGTACATTTTGGGTTTATTTCCACACATTAGCCGTGTTTTTTGCTTCGGTATATGTACAGATGTCACGAGTTTTCAAAAAAGCTATTCGCTGTTGCGTTTTCCAAATTTATTTTTTTCCAAAATTATCCGACGGAATTTTTGAATTCCTTGGATTTGCCTGGAGTCCGGACTGCCGCGTCATCGTTTACAATTAAAGGTTGCATTTTCTTCTTCGGACTGTAAATCAGCTTCGATTGTGCAACGGAACAAGATTAGCAGTCAATAAGGTCGTGAATAATCTTATTGAAGCGAGGACAATTTAAAGGCTAGGTGTATTGATACCGCGTATTCGGATGATTCCAACAGATTTGTCTTTAATTTAAACATCTTCAATTTCCAATTCGTCTTGCTTTTGCCACTACTATAAATAAAGCGCAAGTTCAGTCTTGGTATAGATTTTGAATACCCGGTATTTTCTCATGATCAACTGTACGTTGGGTGTTCTAGACTAGGGAAACCGACCGCACTTTTTATTTACGTAAAAGATGGAAAAACCAAAAACTCTTCACAGTGCAAAATAAAAAAAAACATAACACATAATAGTTTTGATTCTCTCTATGATAAGCAATATTTTTTTGTTTTTCTATTTGTCTTGACAATAAATGACAATAAATGATCGTCGGCTAGTAAATAAATAAAACATTAGTGTCATTTGACCAACTTCAGAAGTCAAAATTCCAACATCACAGACTTATTTAAAAAAAACATTAAAGCGCAAGCGTTCACCATTTCCCACAAAAGTGTAAGCCAATTAGTTCGGATTGATTAATTTAGCATGAAACATTTCAAAGTCGTGTCAAATTTTATTTATTCTCTCGCTGTCACGCAAAAAAAAAAAAAAAAATGGGCGTTCCCCGGCAGGTACTGCGGCTCTCAAACAGCTTTGACTATTTGAACTATAAGCGTTAGAAGTAGTTAAGGTAATCATAACTATAGTATATGCTAATAACTTTATGTTAGAACTCTTTGAATGAAAATAAAAACAAAAGCAAAAAAGTAACTGAACAGAACTGAAAACAAAAACGAAAGCCCAACGAAAACTAAACATACGCCTAACGACAAAACACTATGCGCTTGCGCTCTTACCTGTAACATTGTCGTGCAGCATTATGCGAGAATTTGTAAAGAACGGCCGCAGCGATGGCTTTGGTGTGGAACCAATCGATAAGCTGTCCATATCTGGGCCCGAGTCATCGCCTTCACAACACGACAGAGATTCCAATTCCTGAAATAGTGCATCTAGATCACGTTCGCCACGCAGGGACGATGTACCGCGGGTAACACCGTCATCCAATTCTTCAGAGACTTTAAAACGCTTGAGCAGTGCAACGATCTTTTGCTTGAAGTTTCGTTGCTGTAATGAAATTGTCTGTAAGAGAAGAATCACAAATCGAATATTGTAAGAAGGGTTTCATATTTGGAACAAGTGTAAAAGGGGGGAGCACTGTGACAGACTGACTTTTGGAGATGGCTAAGTGTTAAGGTGTTCAGGTCATTTTTGATCGGATAGAAAAGAGGCTTGTCGCCAGTCGTTGCTTTAAGACGTCTCGAATAAAAATGTGTATCGCATCAATCAATCAGCTTTCAACAAATGCAAGGGCAATAGCACATCCATCATACGTAACAAGAATCTTGTTACAATGGGTGCACAGAGATGAGGTGAAAGCAACGCACAGTCGATGATAAGAAACCAACGACTTGTTGTGCACCGAATCAAGTTAAAGCAGCGTGACAGATAGAAACGAGTTACCAAAAAAACTTTCTTCCGGAGTTATTAATCACTTATCTTTTTTAATTTAGAGATGGTTTTCTAGAATAGAATAAGTGGATGGTTGGGACACGTACGAGTGTGGTCCGATAAGTATTTGGGTAGGTAGGCGGGGCTGACAGTGAATTCACAGGCACACTTAGACCATATTGGTTTATTGTGATTCCCACAGTGAGACTACCACTGATGGACCACTCCAGTGATAGCGCCGTTAATTTGATCCCAACGGCAAATGATGACTAGACCAGATTTGAAAACCAGATATTAACTTTGCTTTCCCAGGGATTCGAACCAGGGGCAGGCACTTACTCAAATGCGCAAACCATTCGCTTCAGTATTTAGCCCTACTGCCAGATGACGCCACTATCGTAAGAGAAATTTACTCTTATGTACAGGCTTGTCAGGTTTTAAATAGCTACAACGCCATATCCAAAAAACGCAAAATTTGCAAATTTGTTGGTGCCATTATCGTCAAATTGAAAAAAAAAAACATAAAATGTTTAAATAATCTTAAGTTGATGGGTCGCTTTCGAAACTCATATATTCAGAAATACAGTGAACTCCCCCTGAGTGGAATTGTCACGGGATACCAAAATTTGTTCGAGTTAGAGAGAGGTTTTTGTATGGAAAGTTGAGGAAAATGTATGTAAAATGTAAAATATAGCAAAAAAGTTCGAGTAAGGGAGAGTTCACTGTACATACAAAAATTAAAGTTTTTTAGTTCATTAAAATATTAAAGTCAACATTTAAACAATGCTTCTTCTTTATCTTTATCTGGAGAATGAATACAGATCCAGGCTTGGTCTTGGCTTGGAAACAAGCTTGGTCTTCCAGTTAAGTGGTCTACATGCGATTAGCTCCCTCACCAAGTAAAGAATACCTTCTTCAGAGATAGCTACAAGCCAGAAATTTAAATCAGCAGTCACCTTATCAAGACGATGGCCAACCCCTTGTTTCCGGAAAGTCGCCCAAGCCGGCAAAATAAAGCAAAACAAGAGAAGAAACACAGAGTGAACTGCAAATAGTAAAATTGGCTCCAGGTTCAAGTGTTATCAGGTAACTAAACCACATGATCCACATAAGCTATTAAAGTTAAATGTACTAGACATTTTCTTTTACAAGCCCATTTAGGGGGCCCAAGCACTACCATTAGGGACTCATGCGTAGGATATAATCTAATAGGTGAACAACTCCTCGCATCCAGTTCTCTTTCACAACTAAGGATTTTCCTCCCGACTCTCTGGCGAGTGAAGTTTTATGAGTGGCACGTGGTGGAAGGCTGTTACGCCGCCCCAGCCCCCAATTTCAGCAGCAATTCCGAGTGGTTTCCTCTTCTACGTCATCCGCATGAAGATTGTCTATTTACTTATTTATTAATACGTTTTCCGTTAGGCAAGCCCTCCCCTTTCAGGGAAATGGGCGAGGAAACTGACAGAAACGATTGGTCGTTTGCAGATATCTCTCGGCTCTAGACTCGTCCGGAATTTCATCGGAAAGGTTAATGTTTCGTTCTCGAAACACAATCGATTCGTTTTGAGACTTTTTTCTCCTAGTTAAGGGTGCTTTTGACGACTTCGAGTTGCCGGAGATAGAGAACGAAGGAGAGTGGACGGACTGATATTGCTTATATCTTGATGCTTTGAAGGGTTATTTGAAGTCATTAGAATTTTTGTCATGACATAGCTGGTAGGCGGCTTGTATGAATAATGGATGAATAATGCTTGTGTTTTCCTCCTCGAGTTCAAGTAGATGAGTTTAATGGCTGTTTTCAGAGGGAAATGTTTAAAAAACACAAAAAGACCAACTTGTTGAGTGAACAGGGGGAACTTATGAACGCGTGGTGGCATTGAGTTACAAGCTCGTTTAAGGAATTTCAAATGAAAAACAAGGAAAGTTAGTGGCCGTTGGAAAACACGAATTAGCTTGTTCGAGAGATGCAATGGGTTTTGGAGGATTTGGAAGTAATGTTGTTGCCGCTGAAAATAGTAGAAAAAAAAGAATAACAGCCCAATAAAGTAACACAGGAATGACCACTTAAGATTGGACAAGGTTGAAATTGACAATCAGATCAGAAAGCTTGTATTCCCAATACATAGTCTAACAGTGGAAATAAATAATACGCATGAAGAGTCGAGATAATTAGTACGGCAAGGCCCAACGTCTTTGTAGTTCTAGGGTTAAAAGAGTCGTTGAAATTAAAGGCCCAAACACATTGAATACGACGCGTACGTTGCATTTGGAATTCACACAAATCCTAGTTGCCGGATTGCAAAGAGGTGCCAAATGTGTTCGTTGCGTGCGCATCTTAAAACAAAAAGTATTCTTTTCATTTATAAAAAATCGTGAAAATAATCACACAAGGAGCACCCGATTGAATTTCTATGGAAACAAATGTCAAACGCACAGAAAGTACATCTGTCGTGGTGAATTTCACTTGTGGACTACATTTGCTCTCTGTCTTCCTCTCATAAGGCCTTATGAATTGTCAAATGGTAAAACAATGCTGCCAATTTAAACTTCTCTCCTAAAAATAACACTCTTTCAAATTTGCTTCGTTATACATCATCGGAGTTTCAAAACCTCGAGCTTCCAGCGAAAGCTGGTTGAAACCGCTTGGAGTTCTTCCGTCCATGAGAAGTTGTCAAGCCGAACAAGCCTACACCATGAATTCTAGCTTATTTCGGTGCATTAAGTGTTCATTTTTTCATTTTATCTCTCTCTTTTCTGTTGTTCTCAACACTGTAGCAAACAGTTATTTTTGACGCCACTTCAAAATTGCAATGTAATGACTTTTGTATCATCCCATCAGCTCGTGATAGAGAAATAGCGCACACGACACGAGTGGTTGCTGTAGAAACTAGGCTCGGGTCCACCCCGTACTGTCGCGCCACCCACATTATAATTAGAATGGTATTTCGTTGATAGCTTTAGTTGGAGTTCCTCGCATTGGACCATGTTTTCCAAAATAAAATTTGAACAGGTTGCTAATGGTGCTCCAACGAGAGTGTGTTCAGGATGAATTGCCAAAACAAACTAACCTCAAATCAATGGCGAAGTGTCAAATCAGCTGTCACAGAAAACAATGCTGCCAATTTAAAGTTAACCACTTCTAAAAAAACCACTATAAATTACAAGAATTGGTGGTAGCATGATGTAATTGATTGGATGCAACCCTCATGAACAAAGAACAGCGAAGCTTATTCATCTAACATGAGCTTAGCGGCTATTATCGAGATTTACACGAAGTATCGAATGTGGAGAGAAGGTGCAGTAGTGGAGAACTTGCGGCAGTAGAGAAGTTAACAGAGTATTAAGGGGGCCGGCAGCAGTGGTCGTCTAGAAAAGTCGTCAATCGTCGCGTGTTAAAATTACTATTATTTGTATTATTATTTAATTCTGAAAACTGTTCATTTTTATTTAAATATAAATTTATTGAAACTGGTTTATATTTGACATACATGCCTTTTCATGTCTATCAGGCCATTCGTTTGACAGCTGATTAATAATAATAATATGGGTGGCGCGACAGTCCGTTCACGAGTGGAAGGGACCTCCAGTTTAATGCCGACTCCGAACGGCGAAGTTGAGAAGCTTTTTCTAGACAGGAAT
Organism: Eristalis intricaria; assembly: GCA_964034865.1. NCBI lineage: Eukaryota > Metazoa > Arthropoda > Insecta > Diptera > Syrphidae > Eristalis > Eristalis intricaria. Next base: position 135,186,438 of record OZ035873.1, read on the forward strand.
ACTCTTTGAGCATTGTCAGTGACTCGAAAGAGGTTAGAGCCGTGAATTGTCTAACGTGGTTAAATCGGGTATCGAACCTGACACCCTCTGCGTAGGAGTCCACGCACTTAAGACTATACCACGATGACCCACTATATATCGTGTGCTATTTTCCAATACGACGCCAATTAGCCAACACCGATACTCAGAACATTTTGTTCGGGAGTATGATGATTCAACACAAGCAGTCTGTATTAGAAGTAGTCAAGAAGTCTAGTAACCCACCACACCTCCCCATTTGTGGAATTATTGCCACACAGCACAAAGTATGGCAAAGGTCATGTACATGACTTCTCTCTAAAAGTCTACAAACAAAGCGGTGACTTAATACATTTGTTCAAGACTCATATACAAATAAAGCATTTAAATTGCACTGGATTTTGTTCGACCTCCAGTTCGAAGAGACAAATAACGCGCTCCAACAACAAGTGTCAAAGGACACAAGATATTTTTTATCTCCGCATTATATTGTTGTCAATTTCATTGGACGCGAAAACAATAAACAAACAAATCAAGCGATAAAAACCATGAGGACCATGAAGCACCAAGCCGATAACAGCGATGATAAGGATTTCAATTAAAATAAGAAGAGACGTTGGTTCACTTTAGCTATCGCACCGGACATGTTATTGCCTGGCCATTACAGGGTTCATTTGATTGTATTGCAAAAAAAAATGAAGGGAATTAAGGGCGAATTTCCGTTGCAGATAATAAACCTCTTAAATCTGAATTGAAAGCAAATCGGCGCTGTGGAATTGATAGAAGATTGTTTTTTGGTGTATTAACCTTGACGTTTTATTGGGGCGTGGGGCTGTTGGACTGAACGAAATTGTCGATGGATTCCTGAGCGGAGTCCATGTCTGGCTGTCAGATTTAATAGGGATTAGGTTGGGTTGACTGCGGAAAACAGTCACACTTGGATCAAAGTAGGCCCATTGGAATACCGCGCGGATTGGTTTCCCCTGACAATGGAACCCGTTGGTCCTTTAGCTGGCTAATGCTAGCTTTATTCAGCTCATTCAGATCATTGAAGTAGTAGGCCCCTAAGTGCGAAATGGACCCGTCTGCGAGAATCTACGAGCTGTACCAGGATGTGGATGTAGTCCGGAAGGCAAACATCCGTCGACTGTGACCGAGCGAGCGTATGGAAACCAACGCTCCAGCTAAGAGGGTCTTTGAATCAGAGCCTCGTGATTCGAGAAGAGGAAGACCGAATCTCCGATCTAAAGACAGAGTCATTGCGACTGCGAGCCAGCTTGACTCCTGGAAGCAACGTGCCCACGACCATCAGCGATTGCCCAGGCTCTGACCATCCATGGGTCGCCAGCCTGGTAAGTAAATAAGTAAGGTCCCTAAGTGTAAGTACCCACGCCTTGCTACACGTGGAGAGTAAGTGATTTGTGGTTTCCATCTCATCTTCATCCATGCAGCTTATGCTAAAATCATTAGAAGGGAAACTTAACCTGCGGACGTGAATGCTAAATTATGACGCCACGCCAGTGACAATCCCTAGTAAAGGTCTTCCAAGTCTAAGAAGACTGAGCGATCGTTTGACACTAAGTGATGGCCGCTTGCTTTTGTAGTTGGATTGTGTGTATCTTAAGTAGATGTTAGGCTGTAGTGAGTGGCATGGAATGTATAACTCCTCCTAGTATTGGAGTGGAGGATGTACCACATCGCCGGTATGTCACAGTGTCCCGACAAGAGAGAATCAATGAGATATAATAATAATAATATGCGTGGCGCGACAGTCCAAGGTGGACCTGGGCCTAGCTTCTCAGCAACCACTCGTGTTGTGCGTGCTATTGTTCTTTTACGAGGGGAAGGGACCTAGAGTTTAATGTCGACTCCGAACGGCGAAATTGAGAGCTTTTTCAAGACAGGAATACTCTTTGAGCATTGTCAGTGACTCGAAAGAGATGGAGCCGTGAATTATGATAGGTGGTAAATTCGGGTATCGAACCTGGCACCCTCTGCATAGGAGTCGACGCACTTACCCATTACCCCACGGCGACCACGGGATATATATCCTTCGAGTCGAGTATTTTCGTTAAAGGAAATACTCAATTTGGTGTGAATAAAAAATGTCCTCAAAGTAGGCACCTTCCCTTCAGTTCACTTTTGAAAACTAGAGTTATTGGAATTTAAGGCTGAGTGCAAAGTCCAGTAAAGGTGGGTGCAAAGTATATGCAATAATGTTTTTAAACATACAAACGCGAAAAACAAGGAATTATACTTCGGGAACACATGGTAATTTTAAGAACGTGTATAGACTCGAGTTTGATAACATGGAATGGTAAAGTACTCATTTCGTTTCGAGAAATCGGTGGTGATGCCATACCTTTGATTGTTTTATGTCTTTTAATGTAATGGGACGATTTACCGACTCTTTCTTATCGCCTTTTGATTTGACGCGGCCCTTCATGTTATCATTTTTTTTTCTATATTTGAGACATGTTCAAATTAAACGCAAGGATTTCTTTTAATCTTCTTCCATAGCTTTCAACTGAGATTGCTTTTTATTTTTCATATCTGGACTTTGGCTTTTTTCCAGCAAGCACGGATAAAATGCAAACACTTGATAAAATCGTCAACGTCCATTCCAGATTTCCTTTTTTTTAGGATTAAGGTTTAATCCGTCAGTATTCCACTTCCGACGCAGTATTTTCCGTTGTTTTAAATTGTTTTCATTTTTCTCTCTCTTGAAGTCACCTCCTGTGCACACTCAACTTTTACAAGCGATATCTGAACACATTCCATCTTTATTCACACCAAAACGGAGTTAAGACTCATCTGTCAAATTATTATTAAACTTAACGAAAGAAATTTTTATTCACAGCAGATGGAGCATGTTGGAGGAAATGCTCACACTCAGTCTTTATTCACACCACCCATTACCTCTTTTATGGCAATGGCTCCTGGCTGGAAGACGCTACGGTGATCAGGGAGCTTAAGGTCTTTGGAATAGATACCTGCACCCACCCCTTCGTCCGTCTTCGATCCGTCTGTTGAGATACACATGGGATTAGCCAGAGTCTCGTTGTCAGAATGCCAATCCTGTTGGAGGAGTGGTGGTCAAGGGGGCTTGTCGTTAGGGGAGAGGTTATATTCGTTAAGAATGGTTGAGTGACCGATGCTGAGTTCGGAGTGTTTTGAGTCTCAGGCCTGTGGTGGCTGCAACTTGCTTCCTAGAAATTGCCGGCGGTGGACGAGTATGTGTGCATCTGACGGAGTGCTTCTCAACGCTCCGGTGATGCACATGCAGGCCAGTCTCTCCACCTGATTAAGTATCTTGCAGTTGACAGCCTTGCTAAGAGCTATCCACCAAACTGAGACCCCGTACAGAAGTGTCGGTCTGACAATCGAGGTAAAATCCACCGGCGCCTCTTTTATTCAAAGGGACTACACTAAAGAAAAGAAAACAAACCTGGATACCGCCTAATGTTCTAGTGGCCTATTTTGAAAAATCCACTCCTGTGCTGATTTCCAGCAAATTTGTTTTCCTGTGAAACTTGGCTTTGTCTTGTATCTTTAAATGTGACATTTACTCTAGGTTTCTGAAAAAGTAGTTGCCTAGTATATCATTTCTAGTTTTTGCACGGGCTGGACAAGTGTCGAGGAGGTGAAGCGTGTTTTCTTCCCCCTCCTCGTTTCTACCGCTTCTGCAATAGTCGTTGTGGTGGGGGCTCCTATTCTTCTGGCATGTATACTGAGAAAGCAGGTTCCGGTGATAATGCCCACTACGTTACTTATTACATTCCTGTTGAGTTTTAATAGTGTATTTGCTTTGTTTGGATTTAGTGAGGGCCAAATAAGGCTCGAAGTCCTCCATGTATCTAATTCCATCCACCTCCGATTAGCGGAGTCGACGGCATCTGTAAGTAGCATGGTACTTATTACTTGGAGTGAGGTATATGAGGTGTCCTGATTTTTTGTCAGTGGCAGTCCCCCACCCCTATTCTTGCTAACTCGTCGGCCTTTTCGTTGCGTGGAAAACCACTATGCCTTAGGGTTGGGTTGCATCTAACCGCTATCTCCCTGAGAAATAGACGCCAAAGTTTTACCATCTTCGATCTAATTGATGGTGTATCCAGAGCCTTTATGGCCGCCGGAATATTTATGTAGATGGCGATAGCTAGCCCGACTATCGGCTTCATTGACAGTAAGCGGACAGCCTCTTGGATAGTTTTAACTTTTGTTTGGAATACGCCCAACCATTGGGCAGTCGAAGAGACAGGGAAAAGGATATGTTCGGCGATATCGCGGATACTCCTAGTCCGATGCCCTCGTCCAAGTGGCCTGGTTTTCTTACTAGATCTTTTTATCTCAATCTTCTCTGTCTGGGATAAGTGTCTGAACCCAAACTCGAAGTCTAAGACGGCGCGTTGGGTGAGTTCGGTAGTCACGCATTTCTGATTAGCTGTTTGATCTGTTCCAGCGGTTGCACTCCTGTAGCCTTAACACTGCCTTACCAGCCGCCCATAGATGTGCATGGGAAGAAGCTGTAGCAATGTTTCCATGGCGGCTGTGGGGTGGATCGCTGTGCCCCTGTGATGCGGATACACGCTGATCTTTGAATACAGATCAGGGATGGGAAATCTGTAGGGAAGTTCCGGGAGATCAGAACGTGGTCTCAAGAGAAAAAAATCGTCCACCTTCTTTGTTCTAGTTTAATTCGCATAGACTGTGATTGTACACAAATTTCAACTACGTACTGTTGTGCTATTTCGGGAAACATGAATCTTGTGTGACGTGATCTTATGTCTAGGTTAGGTTAGGTAGGAGGGCCTCTTTAAATAGACCATATTGGTCCATTGTGATACCCATAGTCAGACTACTACCACAGATTGACTACTCCAGTGATAGCGCCGTTAATTTGATCCCAACAGCAATTGGTGACTGGAGCAGATTTGAAAACCAGATAAAAGCGTATTAACTTTGCTTTCACAGGGATTCGAGCGGAGAACCCCGCTAACCAGGGGCAGGCACTCAACCAACTGCGTCATCTTATGTCTAAGGTGACTGGGTAATGTAGTGTCCAGCTTGATTGTGGGAGATCAAGAAAGGCAAGACAGTTACCGAAGGATTGTGGTCGCGATGGAAACTCGTTGGTAGGCACCTCAGTTCATCACGAACAGTCCTGAGACTCAAAACACTCCGACTATGGTCTCTCCCACAGCACCGGTCACTCTACCATTCTTAAAGAGTACATCCCTCCAAAGCACAACACAAGAAGGCTCACTTAATCGACGCATTCATGAACAACTGAACCCATTCCAGAACTTCTGCACTTTCCGCCCATTCCCATTTTCCAGACACTTTGGTTGAAAAGGTCAACCAATCTAACTGAATTGGAAGTACCAGACAGTCAATGAGAAAGAGCTTCGGACGAAGTGTAATCCTGATTCATCGAAACAAAACATTAACATTGGCATTGTCTATTTCGATAGCACACTCATCAGGTTGATAGAAAACCCAATCAGTTTGGCAATTACAACTGCATTTATCGGCTGAATGTCAACAGACACATCTACGTCACCATGAAACTGACAATCAAACAAGTTGTTCAATCCTTTCTGACGTCAGTGTATTTCATTTTTCAATCAAGAGACAGCAAAAGCCGTGTTTGTGTCCTTGCTTTGGGCACTAATCGAAAAGATATGTTTCCATGTGCGTTCAATATCACTCAGGCCCTAATGTGATTATATCAATAAAAGTATCTGTACGTGCTTTGTCTGTTTGTTTGTTGTTTTTCTGCTTTTTTTGCCATGCTCAATGGCCTTTCATTCAGAACGTGGCTTCGCTAATGAATGATCCGACATGCCTCAATGAAACTTCCATTGAAAAAGTAAAAGTACGAGTAAACTAATTGATTTTCCAATAAATGTCGATACATACAAAGAGAAGATAGAATTGTTGATCGATTTTATTTTTAAACATAACCCGAGGACGGTTGTGGGATAGAAAAGAAAATGGAAAGAAATATCATAATTGTTTGTAGACTTTAACGACTTAAACAAGACTGTCACCAAGGTATGCAAACAGGCAGACGCTAGGCCAGCGTTTCAAGCCAAGCAAACCGTGGGACCAGGCACAGCGAAGCAAGCCGACACCACCGTGTGAGCATCGCCGATCATCCATCGTGGGACGCAATTGTGTCAAGGCCATTGCTCATCGACATCGAGCAATTAGGATAGGTTAAGAAAGTAGTTTTGTTTTAAGAAAGCAGTGATCGAAGCAAGATCGGATTTGAATTTAAATAAAATCCCTCATAGAGGGAAAATAAAATAAGAAAAACGGTCTTCTTGTCTAATTTATATTCAGCGATGAGTGTAAATTTAGTATTTACAAGAATGACGGTAAAGTGAAAGTATGGCTTAAGCCCAATACCGCGCTGGAGAAATGAAACACCTTTAGTACACTGAAGCATGGAGGTGGAAGTGTTCTCCTGTGGGGTTGTATGTCAGAGGCGGGGATTTTAAACCTAGTTTTTATTGACTCCATAACCGATAAATTCGTGTACTTAAATATGCTGAATATGCTGGAAAACTAGGATCAGGGGAGTCGTTTGTCTTTCAACAAGACAACGACCTCAAACATACCTCTCGCCTCGTACAGGAATGGCTTGTATACCACACCAAACAATTGAAAACACCTCCCCAATCTCCTGGTATAAACATTTATGGGACAAATTAAAGCGGCGCCTCAAGAAAAGAACCATTCAAAACAGGCAATTTTTAAAGAAGGCTCTTGAGGAAGAATAGGCCAGAATTGATCCCTCAATTACCAAAAAATTGGTCGAATTAATGTTGAAAAGGATGAGACTAGTGATATCCTCAAAAGGAAATTCAACGCCTTATTAACAACCATTCTATTTTTTTAATCCACGTGATAACGTAGACTTTTGCCAACCTGGTTTTACTTAAATTTATGGGAAAATATGTTGTTTTTTAGTATTTAACTTTTTTTACGGAATAAATGTTTAAGTTTATAGTTGATCGAACAATAAAGCGAACCAGATTTACTTTTTTTCAATTTTACTGTGTTTTATAATAATAATAAGAATAATAATAATGGGTTCAGCGGTAAACGAGGGCAAAACGAAGTATATGCTGTCATCGAGAAATGACACAAAACATCGACGACTTGGCCAAAACTTCACCATAGGCAGCTATAACTTCGAGGTGGTGAATGACTTCGTCTACCTCGGCTCGCAAGTGAACAGTACGAACGACACCAGTACCGAAATTAAACGCAGAATTACTCATGCCAATCGCTGTTTCTTTGGGCTCAAGAGACAATTGAGTAGTAGAGCCCTCTCTCTCGAAGGACCAAGCAAACATTATATAACACCTTAATCATCCCTGTCCTGCTCTATGGTGCGGAGGCATGGACAATCTCAAAAGCGGATGAAGAAGCACTAGGTCTCTTCGAGAGAAAATTCTGCGTTCAATGTTTGATCCTGACTGCGTTGATGGTTCTTGGAGAAGAAGATTCAACTCCGAACTGTACGGGCTGTACAGCGGCATGAGCCTAGTCAGGCGTCTACGGATTCAACGTCTAAGATGGCCGGGCCATGTAGAGCGCATGGACAACACTGCTCCAACCCGAAGAGTCTTCGACTTCGAACCAGTGGACAACGCAATAGAGGGCGCCCACGGAACCGATGGCGCACCCAGGTGGAGAAGGACCTCAAGCAGCTTGGTGTGCGCAGTTGGAGACAGCTAGCTAAAGATCGTGCCGGCTGGAGAGGCTTACTGGTTGAGGCCCAGGTCCATCCCGGACTTTAGCGCAACCAGAAAAAGAAGAATAATAATAATATGGGTGGCGCTACAGCCCGTAGAGGGACAGGTCCTAGCTTCTCAGCAACCACTTGTGTTGTGCGTGCTATTGTTCTCTCGCGCGTGAAAGAGACCTACAGTTTAATGCCGACTCCGAACGGCGAAGTTGAGAAGCTTTTCCTAGACAGGAAATATTCTTTGAGCATTGACAGTGACTCGAAAGAGGTGGAGCCGTGAAATATCTATCAAAGGTGGTAAATTCGGGTATCGAACCTGGCACCCTCTGCGTAGGAGTCGACGCACTTACCCACTACGCCACGGCGACCCACTTACTTTTTTACTGTGTTTTACTAGACAATAACTCGTTTATTGACTAGAACTTCTAGTATAAATATATATATATATATTTATGAATTAAAATATTACAGGAAATAAATTCGTTTAATACCTTACAGTAAATATAAGAATTTGATAAATAAATGTATAAATGAGTAAAAAAAAGGGAATTATATAAACAATTAGGTAAATAAATAAACAAACAAACAAATATAACAAAAATGTACATATATGTACCTATACGACCAAATAAATAAGTTCAAACGAATGTTTATTACCAAAGTTTCTTGAAATTGCTTGGAAGTACTGCAGAACTATGTCTAAGAAAATAAATTTCTTACTAAAGGGTTTTTCGAGCAGTTGCAGCGACCTTTTTTTTTTGGTTAAGTGTGTTTATTCTATCAGAGATCAATTCAACAATCGCTCTTTTATTTAAAGATTTTGTAGAGTAATGCCACGGGCATCACGTCGTTTCATTAAACTCCCATTTGAGAAAGTCACAGGCTGAGACACTAGAACATATTTAATGGATGGACAACATAGTTTGTGTATTTTTGCATATGACTAAAACTATGAAATCCATTCAAATAGTCAAGTAACTAACAATAAAAATATTATTAAAACGTTTACATGAATCACTCCAAAAAATAAAAATAAATTTCTTTGCTTGTACGTCTTACAGAAATAGCGGCACAAATTAATTGCAAATTTTGACAACCATTTTTATGCATTATTTATAGTTGCAATATCTTGCCATTGTTCTTATGAAATTGTTTAAATTGAATTCATGAGTTTTTCAGTATTCACGAACTAACCGTGTACAGCGGACCTCATTTTTTGTATGGTTTATGAATATGCTGTATATATTCTTAAGAATTAATTTGAGGTCAAATAGTTTCAGTTAAATGGGCATCGTAATACATTTTTAATCACGAAAGTCCATATTACAATCTAAGAAAAATCTCTTAAAAATACGAGTCAACTTTTGAACACCCCCCGAACAACATACCCATTGCTACCGCACATTTTACTATTAAGAGATATGAAATTATATCAACATTCGCTCTTTTTTGCACGTCTTAAGTCAGAAGGCAAATTTAACATAATTTTAAGTAGTTTATTTTGAGATACTTGCAATCTTTTAATGTGACATTTCGAACAGTTACTCCAGACTTGACACCCCTATAACATGATGGCTTGATAAATGACCTTATGAATGATAATCTTATTTTCAAGTGAAAGTAACGATTTCCTATTAATGAATAGGTATAAAATGTTTGTTGCTACCCCAACCTTTTTAATTGTCTCACTAATGTGATCGTTAAAACTTAGTTTCGAATCTAGATTAATACCCAAGTAACGTACGGAGTTCCTCCAATTTATAGACAATTCATTCAACTGCAGTTGTCTTGTAGGAACAAATCAGGGCTTTCTTTTTCGTGTAAAAAAGATAGCCTGCGTCTTTCCCTCATTCAATTTGATATTCCATTTGCTGAGATATTTTTTCCACAATTTTGTTCACATCTAAGAGATTGCTCTCAATGTTGAGAGCTAATTTATGTGAAGAAAATATGGCAGTATCATCTGCAAAAATTACAGTGTGACAATTAGACAAATTTGGGAAGTCTGATACTTAAATATTATATAAAACTGGAGCTAGAACTGAACCCTGTGGAACACCCGAATTGAAAGAAATTAGGTCAGAAACACGGCGACGAGTTAAGAAACTTTTATACAATTTTACATATATAAGGAGGAAACCGGAAATGTATCAATTTATACAAAAGTCGTCGTCGTGCCAGACAGTATCAAATGCTTTCTCTATGTCAAGCAGAATTATTCCAGTTGATTTGCCTATAGCACGGTTTGACTTAATGTGATTACAGATTCTTAATACTTGATGTGTGGAACTGTGGTGCGCTCTAAATCCAAATTGCTCATTGGTGAAGATATATTATTTTCAGAAATATGTTACATGGATCGTGCATGGATTGTGGGCAAATTCAGAAAACTGACGCCATTTTTCCCACTAAATTCACGAATCTGCAGCCATTTCCCACTAAAATCCACGAATCGGCCGACACTGTGTGGTGGATTCATGGATTGTGTAAGAGTTTTGTGAAATACAAGGGAATAGCAATACTTTTGCATTTTTCTCCGGTGTGGACTAGAGGAGAAAATGGCCGAAGTTGGATGTCGCTATTATCCCTTATCTCTAATATCAATCATCGAGTAACCGTAGGGTGGATACAGTGTCGGGAAAACCAGCTATATGCTGTGACCGAAAAATGTCCCCTAAGCTGAAAGGAAGGCTAGACAGGCTATACACCGGTTTCCAATGTTGGACAGTGTACAAGAAGTATGAGCAGCTGAATTTTGTGAGTTTAGGACCGTCTTTAAATTTCAACGTGTTAACAGCAACTGAGGTGAAGGTGCTTCCCTTGACAGCAGGAGTAACAAAGTTCGATAGAATAACAAGTTCAAAGAACCGAGGAAGCCTTCATGTCAAAGAACCCGAAGAAACTTAAGCACGACGGGCTCAAAGCAGGGATCCTTGGAATCCCGTGTGTGTGTGTCATGACACTCATGCCTGGTTAAGTCCTTAGGATGTTTACTACATACGCGCTCGTAAATTACGTTTTCAATCAAAATTTCCTCAAGAAGCAAATTGCTCCAAATTCTCATTAAAAACAGAAAAACACAGCAAATTCCCAGAACGCTTGTCTGAAAAAAGGCGACAAAGTCTCGGTATCGATGTGCCGCTAACCGCAAAGCGACTGAGATCAAAGCACCTTGACAACATCACAACAAGGAAATGCCGTACTCCCATAAGGTCGCGTGGGTGTTGTCATCGGCGACATGAGAGGGAACAAGCTTTTTCATCGCAAAATATTTATTTTTATGATTTCGTCAGTTTTACAATTTCCCTGAAAATCCGTTTATGTATGATGTGCAAATAACATTTTTTGTCCAAAAATAACTTCCCTCGAAAATGACGCAGAGTGGCTTTCCTCAATTGCTTTTGGCACGCCGTCAACAGAGAGCGCATACGATGGCGCCGAATACAATCAAAACACTTCGTTAACAATACTAATCGACGTGTGTACACCGAAACTGAAGGACACATCATTTGGGTTGGGCTGGGATGTGGGAGCAGAAGAGGCGGTGGAGTCGGGCCAAGCTTGTGGACTGTCACAGAGAGCCGACCCATTGGACACTTGATTTGAATTTTCTAATCGGCTGAGTGCACACACACATGAATGGATTGTGTGGATGTGAGAATTAAACATTGGTTCTACGTCTACCTTGATCTAGATTTGCTGATGTATACAGAATGTCAGCTGAAGTGATTGTAGACAAATGGATGAAGGGGTGTGTTCGTAAGGTTGAGATTGGCTTTTTGTGGATAGTTTTCTTGCTTGACCTGATTCGGAGGTAGTTCATTCGGTTTGTGGGTTAACTTAATATTTATTTTGGGTCCTGCTACTATTTTCATATTCAAATAGAAGCACTGAGTCCAGTTCCAAAAATATACAAGAATCTATTTAAAATTGTGAACACGCAAGGCGCGTTCAACAAGTCCAAGAACGAGATTCATTGCATTCATTACGCCTGCTCAACTTAAGAAATCAAAGGCAGAAGGAAACTCTGAAGTGAGTTCTGGTGAGGTGTTAGCTTAGTGTCAACCACAGGACGGAGGTCAGTCTTGTGTCGGGAGGATTTTGACCATCTTGCCTTCCAAAATGTACGTTGAATGCCGAAGCCAATGATCCACTTGAAGATGTGGAAGTTAACTGCACAATTCCAACTTTTCGCTGAAATGGGAAGATTATGACCAGACTGAAAGGATAGATTTTCGAATTATGTTTCAGCGGCCACCGTAGAAGCTGCCTCTGATGTGCTGAGTTTTAAGCGCCACCCAAAAAAACCCTGGTTTGACAACGAGTGCAGGCAGGCACATTCAGCGAAGCAAGCAGCATACAAGGCGACGCTTGACATAAGGACGAGAGGGGTTCGTGAGCTCTGCGAACTTAAAAGAAGGGAAGAGCAACGGCTTCTCAAAAAGAAAAAGAAAGATCATGAGAAGCGCGTGATCGAGAAAATGGAGAGGTGTTACCGTAGAAATCATATCCGAAAGTTGTACTAACGGGTAAAACACCTATCCAATCCGGAAGGTAATCCTGTCGTGACGGAGAGGGACATCTCGTAGGAGATTCGCAGTCGATACTGAGAATCTGGAAAGATCACTTCTGTAGACTGTTAAACGGCGAGGAAGACCCCAATGCCGCTGTCAGGCAGAATGTTCCACTCCACACAATTGAACATGATCGACGAAACTCCCATCCCCCAATCTAGGCGTAGTCAAGATAGCGATGTCGAGACTAAAGTCGAATAAAGCTGCTGGTGCAGACGGACTGTCTGCGGAACTGTTTATGGCAGCTGGAGATGAGATGGTAATGTGCATGCACGTACTCTTCTGTAAGATACGGTCGGAGAAAACTATGCCGACGAGTGGAATCTCAGCACCGTTTGCCCGATCCACAAGAAAGGAGACCCCTTAAACTGCCCCAGTTACCGAGGGGTAAGTCTCCTCAACATCGCCTATTAGATCCTCTCTGTCGTTTTGTGTGAGCGCCTGAAACCATTCGTCAACAACCTGATAGGTCGGCCGGAGGAGTCCACCATCGACCAAATCTTCATATTTAGGCAGATCCTGGAAAAAACCCAAGAGACGCAGATCGATACCCACCACCTATTCGTCGATTTCAAGGCCGCATATGGCAGCGTGCATAGAGACAAGCTATATATCGCCATGTCTAGTTTTGACATTTCTGCCAATCTCGTCAGGTTTTGCAGGATGACGATGGAGAATTCTCGCTGCTCCACCAAGGTCGGTAACGAGCTCACCGAGACCGAGCTTAAAAAAGGTTTTAGACAAGGCCACGCGCTGTCATGTGATTTCTCTAACATCATCCTGGAGAAGATCGTGCAAGACTTACACGCCAACACTAGAGGCACGATCTTCCAGAAGTCCGTACAACTATTAGCATATGCGGATGACATTGACATGATTGCCAGAACACAGCGAGCCGTCAATGAAGCGTTTGCTGGCATTGAGGCGGAAGCGGCTAAAATGGGTCTAGCGGTGAATGAGGGCAAAACGAAATATGGACAACATCGATGTCTTGGACAGAGCGTCACAATGGGCAGCTATAACTTTGAGGTAGTCAAGGACTTCGGCTACCTCGGCTCCGCAGTAAATAGTACACAAACATCAGTACCGAGATCAAACGCAGAGTAACTCTGCCGCTGTTTCTATGGGCTCAAGAGGCAATAGAGTAGTAGAGCCATCTCTCGAAGGACCAAGCTAACATTATATAACACCTTAATCATCCCTGTCCTGCTCTATGGTGCGGAGGCATGGACAATCTCAAAAGCGGATGAAGAAGCACTAGGTCTCTTCGGATTTCAACGCATGTGTACGGATTCAACGCATAAGATGGCTAGGCCGTGTAGAGCGCATGGACAACATTGCTCCTTTGACTCCTCACCAGTGGTAGAACGCAACAATGGCGCATCCAGGTGGAGAAGGACCTCAACCAACTTGGTGTGCTCAGTTGGAGACAGCTGGCTAAATATCGTTCCGGAGAGGCTTGTTGGTTGAGGGCCATGTCCACCAGCCGCAGACCAGAAGATGAAGAAGAAGCTGTCAAAGTTATCAATGACTTTGACAAGCTGTCAAAATATTCAGCAAGGTTAGCCAAATCACATGCTCTCCTTGATTTTTGCGAAATGAATAAAACAACCGCCGTAGCTTGGATGCAGATGCAGCCTTCACATTCCTCTCTGCTAGAACACGACAATATTTCGAGCTGAATTGTTTGCAATCGATGAGGCGCCATCGCATTAGCGACAGAAAAACTAAAAACATCAGGACAGGTCAGATACTCTTCATTGGGCCCTCTCCCCTTTATGTATGGGGGCATGGGCACTTTTACTTAGACAAATGAATCATTAAAGAAATCAGCCAGTTTTGGAATAGCCAAGAGGTTAGTTAGCACTCAAAAATGTTGGAAAATAGAACTTCATTCCCAAAACAAGCGAAAGAAATTCTAAAGCTTAACAAAGCTGAGCACATAAGAGTGCTTTGTGGAGCGATAACAGGACACGGAGCTTAATCGACTGTACAAGACTTTCCTGAGGAAGATTAAAAATGCTCAACTTATTCTTCTTCTCGACCTGGGCCTCAACCAACAAGCCTCTCTAGCCCATCTAGCCAGCAAAATCTTTAGCGAGCTGCTTCTAGTTCCACCCACCAAGTAGGCCGGGGTCCCTCTCCACTTGTATGCGCCATCGATTTCTTTGGCTCCCTTAATTGCGTTGTCAGACTGGTTCGGATTCGAAGACTCTTCGGACTGGAGCAGGAAAAAGGCCCCAAGAGTGAATGAGGAACTTTTGTCACGAAGAGACCAAGGGCTTCTTCTTCTGCATTTGAGATTGATTATGCTTCCGCGTCGTAGAGGAGGACAGGGATCATCCTTGATAAGATCTTATATTATAATGTTAGCTTGGTTTTTCGAGAGAGGGCGCTGCTATTCAGTTCCTTCTTGAGCACAAAGAAACAGCGATTGACAGGAGTTATTCTGCGTTTAACCTCGGCACTGATGTTGTTTGTACTGTTTACTTAGGTGCCGAGGCAGACGAAGTCCTTCACTATCTCGAAGATTAACTGCCTATGGTGACGTTCTAGTCGGGTTAAAATGATAAACAGGACACCGACAATAGGGAAAGACTTCCAAGAACTCCCATCGAGGGGAGTAGTCAAATTTCTGAAGGCAGTACTTAAATTCTAAACCAATATATCTTTATTGTGGCAGTACTAGTTTCTTGCAATGATTCGCCATAAGTTATCTAATATGAAAATATTCAAAGAGGCGAGAATGCGTTACGCTGTTCCCGGACTCGTGGCTTGACGCAGTTCTAGCGAAGCCAAGGGTGCTATTTGAGCGATGTGCTCTTCCATACAAAATGGCATGAATGTAGCTTCAAAATAAAGACCGAATTAATTTTAAGCCTCCCACCAATGTTGGTTTATTTACATTTATTTTCCTATCGTTCTTATCTGGTCGCCCTAGTTTACCCTACAAAACGAATCCATGCAGTCCTGCCCAAAGGCACATTCACTAGCTAATAAAGAAGCTCTTTGTGTCCTCGGATCAAGAGAAGTTTCAATCTGCGAATAGTGAGCAGCCAAGCATATTAGAATTCAACGCTAAAGGCGGCTAGCCCTAAGTGCCTTCACCACCGGACCTGTGAGAGATCATAAAAGTCGACGTTCGCTTTTGGTGTGGGTTACACCTTAGGAACACCAACTTGGTGAGTGCATCTGGAGGAAGCTGACCAGAAATGGTTCTTGGTTGGGATCCAGATCCGGACTGTAGTGCCACACAAAGAAAAAGTGGATCATGCCGATAATCTTCATAGTCTATCCCTGCTTTCATGCATTCTCGTCGCAGTTCCTCGAATTCACTCATCACCTCAACCACTAACCAACCTCACCCAGATCGACCACATGAATCTCTCTCATCTTGAAACACTGCCTCACAAATTTGCTCCACATATTTGAAAACCACGTCATTAAGATGCGAACCCCAATTACGTCAAATATCCGATTATTTCTAAGTTACAACAAACAGATTACCTCAACCGCAGACGCGCGTCACAGAAACTATCCGCACTTGCTGGCCGATTATCTCCCCGCCAAGCCACCAGCCAACATTCATGCAAAGGTCAACCACCGGCAACCGCGCAACATGCACCTTACACACTTACATCCCACATTCCAGCCCACAGTGTAGCGTCTTTGACGTCTCCAGCAGTATGCACGACTGCTTTGTGTACAGCAACGAGTAGCAGGCTTCCCCCGCCAATCCACAGGACGTTTATTTACTTTGATATCGTAGATAAACATCGAACACCGACAGCGAGACCATTAGCCTTCCGGCTATGTTTCTTCGCACTTTTAACAAACGTGCACATTAGCTTTGTAAATTATGACTTAGCTGGCTTCAGGTTCGCTCTCTCGTGTGCTCGTCTGTTTTCCCATTTTCACGCATGAGACCCACGTTGCAGTGTAATGCTTTCCTATTTATACATGCGGATCATGAGTCATCCGGCGCCGGTGTTTACGCCACAAGAGGCACACTGGTTTCCATGTGAAATGCCGATTACGGCTCCAATAGGCACACTTACATTCGGCAGTGCCTCGTGCAGGTGACTGATGCTGTTGTGTTGACGTAAGCGGTCTGTGTTCCTTGTTTAAGTGTCTCTTGGTTTGCCTTTTGTTTGCTCAGAGATCATATGGTTCTTTATGGCGGTGTTGCTCGATAATAATTATGAAGTTATTTAACGTCGTTTAGCACAATTAGTCTGCGTGTCATCTCTATCAGTTATCGAAATCGCTTTGTTGAGAAACGACATTTGGACAGAATTTGCTTGTAGCACCTGAACCGTTAACAGGGGACAATTTCGCATCACAACTCAAAATACAGATAACCTAGCGTCTTGAAGGTCTAGACACCATATGACGCTGTGATTTCAGCAAGTAAAGAATTATCTTAACAAGGAGTTGAAATGTAGTGCGAATGTCTAAGAAGCCGAGAACACAGTTCGTTGTTGAAGCACTTTATCACTCCCTTATGTTAGCTTAGATAGAGGGGCTGGATGGCAAACGCTAACTGAAACAGATTTGAAAACCAGATAAAAGTGTATTAACTTTGCTTCCATTCGGATTCGAACCGGGGACCCCGCCAGCCAGAGGCAGGCACTCAACCAACTGTGCCATCCAGTAATCTTATCAGTCCCTAATTGTTTTGTTTTGTATTTCTTTTTTTTTGATATTTTTTTTTCTTTGGGGCTTGAAACTTCACACAGTTCAAAAAGGGTTGTGTATCCTTGAACAAAACACATTCATGTTGTTTGCATGACGTACCAACCTTGAATTTCACGCCTAGGACAGGCTGTACCTCAAAACTCTATTTCGCAGTCCCTTCCTGGGTCTGAAGGGAGTGCAATCACCACCAGGGTGAACTTAAGCTTTAAGCAGCAACCTTGATCTTTGGCCAGCTGCTTCCAATTCGTGGGCAGAGGTCTGTCCGCGCTACTTTAGATCGTCCTTTACTCCGCTCTCCCATAGGCTAACAGTTGAAAACTCTTTCAGGCTGAAATCTTTCACAAGGCGTCTATATAACAGAGACACCTTGTTCGTATTAACCTGGCTATCCTCGCTGTACAGCCTCTTGGTCACATTGTCTCCCCCAGATGCCATGAACGAAAACAGGACTCAGGAGCGCACGCAGTACTTTTCTCTCGGCAAGGTTTCGTATATCTCGAGGTTGTTCGAACATTTCACTGCAGACGGAGCTGTAAACGGGAAAGGAATGGCACTGCTCCACTAATATCAGCATCAATCTACAGTCTTGGCCAGAACCAAATCAATTCTAATCTACTCAGAGACGATAAATTTCTACCAAGGACAATAAAAATTAATCGCTTTTGTCATCCAGGGAGTTAAAGCAAGTGCTGAGAGAATTCAGAGTTGTAAGGAAGCCACTTATTTTAACCAAAAAAGGAACCAAATCTGACATGCATGACGTCCATGGATGTTGTCTGTCTTTGTACACAAATCAATATACCTCTTTTCGATCAATCTGTGCGGACCAACAGCAAATCCTGAGAAACAAACCTAAACCAGGACATTCCTTCCTTCCAAAAAAATGTAGTGGACGACTGAGTTGTTTTAGTTATGGCCAACACTGTGCGTAGTTTCCTAAATTTTTCCCTTGTTCAATCAGAACGTCACAATTCAGTGACAGTTTGACAGTTCCCTTTGACAGTTCAGAATAGGAAAACCTGACAAATTCTGGCTCAACAACCTAGCCACCTAGTCGCTTTCTTTAGATCGCACAAAAGTGTGTAAGATGTTTGAAATTTGGGGACATTTTTACGATCAAAATATGCTCTCAGGAATCACTGAAAACGATCGAGGATGATTCCTATGCATTCATATTTTTTGCTTGTCATCCCTAAAACGTGAACGAATCATGAACACTCTAAAACGTGAACTTCATCATTTTTGCTTCAGGTTAACAGTAAACTTTTTGAGCAAGTTGTATTTTAGCTTGAAATTCCTTAATTTTCGTACTATACTTACGAAAAAGCAGTGAGAATGCTTTTGGAGACGAAGAATTGACTGATTTTGCCCATTCAATTTCGTATCGATAATACCCGTGTTCAATATTTAATGCTACTTTTTATGCCATAGTGGGTCGCCGTGGCGTAGTGTAATGGGTTAGCGCGTCGACTCCGATGCAGCTGAACGTCGCTGACTGGGTTCGATTCCCCATTTTTAACGGCTAGGAGTCACTGATACTGATCAAAGAGTAATAACTGTCTAGATAAATCTTCTCAAACTTGGCCGTTCGCAGTCGCCATTTAACTGTAGGTCCCTTTCACTCGTGAGAGAACAATAGGACGCACAACACGGGTGGTTGAAGCGTCGCCCATATTATATAATCTTTTTTTATGCCTTATAACCTTTTATTTTATACGTTCCTATGCAATTACTTTTTCATTTTAATTAAATAAATGAATTAAATATACTGTTGTATCATAGAAAAAACGCATTATTAAAATATGGCTTAAGATAAAAATCTTAAGCAGGCTTGGCCTATTCTTTTATTTAAATTTGACCTTCGCAAACGTGAAGTCTCCCGCAAACGTTAACTCCCTTCGTTTTTAATTGTTCACGTTATCGAGATTACTGTATATACATATATATGTATATGTATATATTACAGGCCCGCCTTTGTCGCCACATATGTCAAACTGAACTATCATCTGAGGAAGGCATGATCACAGCTTTGTTCAACAATTGCCATTTTACAGCACGAATCGTCTAACAGACGGTGGACACCTTAAAGTTGTACAAGAACACTACAAAAATCGAGAATCTAATATGGGCACGATTCGTCCATAACGAGGAAATAATGGTAAATTAAACAGACCATCATCATCGAAATTATGGCATTTTTTGGCATTTCATGGCAAGTTCCTCATTTTTTATTCTGCCTTTGATTCACTTGAACAGTCATATAGAGAATAACTGTTGTTAACATCTCCGTCAATTCTGATCGCTATTGCCAAATGTTAACCGCATTGAATTAGAAGTCACAGCTGACCTCAAATCGAGGAAAGGAAAGCACGTGATTTAAACAAGACGGTGACACATCCGACACAATAACCACTTTTATTGTTTTTATTAGTCATTTAATTCCCTTCTGTGGTTGTGGACATGGACAGGTCATGCATTTTGGAATCGAATATGTATCCACTGAAGTTCAGTGTTCAGTGCTCATTCCAAACGAAGAAATCCATTCTGTAATTTTTTACCGAAATTCGGAATCGGTGACCGCAACTGCAACTTTAAGAGCGTTAACTCCAATTTTCGACGAAGCTCATTTTTGGCTCGGGTCGCCGTGCCGTCGACTCCTACGCAGAGGGTCCCAGATTCGATTCCCGAATTTACCACCTTTGACAATTCACGGTTGCACCTCTTTCGAGTCACTGACACTGCCCAAAGAGTATTCCTGTCGAGAAAAATCGTCTCAACTTCGCCGTTCTGATTCGGAATTAAACTGTAGGTCCCTTCCACGCGTGAAAGAACAACAGCACGCACAAAACGAGTGGTTGCTAAGAGGCTAGGCCCAGATCCGCCTCTGACTGTCGCGCTACCCATATTATATTATCAATAGGTTCGTCAATAAGCAAAAAATGCGTTGTTGGTCGGGTGAAAATCCACATGTTCTTCATGAACCACTTCATCCACAAAAAATAACTGTTTGGTGCGGTTTGTATGCCGGTGGCGTTATTGGCGGGCCATATTTTTTCGTCGACCATAACGATCGTCACGTTACTGTGAATGGTCACCGTTATCGCGCCATGAATGGATGACATCTGGTTTCAACAGCATTACATTTCGATTTATTGAAGAGCAAGTGTGGTGAGCGTGTTATGAAATGGGCCAGTTGATTTGCCATCTTGTTCATGCGATTTAACGCCGTTTTACTATTTTCTGTGGGGTTACGTTAAGTCATTGATTTATGTTAACAAGCCGACAACGCTGGAAGAACTCAGAGCCAACATTGAACGCGAAATAGCGACCGTTTTGGCCGAAATGTGTGGCCGAGTCGTTGAAAATTGAGTCCAACGAATCAACCGCTGCAGACGTGCCCACGGTGGGTTCCGTGTTCCATTAGTAAATGTTTGTGATTGTACTTTAAGTAGGTAATAAAGTTTTTGAAATATCTCAAATGGTTTGCGTTTTATTAAAAAAAAGATGTGTTGTCAAGTCCTTATTGGAAAAGCATTCATAAATGATAACCCATGCATTTGATTCCATTTGCGAGTGTTTCTGGAATTTTATTCATTTTTTTAGCTAAGAAATCGAGTACATCTGACACTGGCCGAGTTCGTGAACGTCACATAGCGGGCCTACCTAAGGCAGCCCTGCAAGATTTATTACACCATAAAGGATTATAAACTGCAGTGACTATGATGATGAAAGCAGTTGGGAACTGCGTTCATAAAAACATTGTTGCACTCAAACTGCGATCAAATTGGCAGTGATTTTTGTTGCAGGATGGCATGGGACCCGAACAGTTCATAAAAACATCACGTGCAAATTCTCTTATCACTTTAAAGGAACGTCTGTTCTTTGGAACATGGTTTGACTTCCAATTCTTTTGATTTAAAAGCAAAGTAAGATGATCATCACTTCGTATCGTGCTACCGTATCTTGGCAGACCCAGGATGGTTGGACCAAGTCCATAAGCTCGCCTTGTTACACTTGGGCATAACCCCTAAAGAGTTAGAGACGATGGCGGAAGATCAGCTTGCCTGAATATCTCTCGTGCGTGGCTTGCCCTCGCGACCCCTTTTTAGTGGATCATGCGGGTCAGAAGGTGATGATAATGATGATGATCGATCGACATTCTGGACTTCAAATGCTTAAGGCCTTAGTAACTAACAACATCCAACAGAGAGCTTCTTGCGAAACCAGTCGAAACATTTAAGATTTGTGTGCTGAACAATCTGATCACACCAAGCTGTCCAATCTGATGGGCAATTTGGAGCACAAAACAATCATCATCATTTGAAGATCATATCAATCCAGCCTGTGCTCAACATATGGTCTCTCAAAAAACGTCTGGCGATAATGACAGCGCGAAAGAACCCACCTTAACGAATTCCTCTCTCTCATTATAAATCACATGAAAATGCCTGAATGGGTAAACAAAATGCACGCGTGTTTACAAACATTCTAGTGAAAATAAATCGAGTTGCACAAAAGCTCATTAATTTGCGGTGCTTCAAAAAACATTTTCGAACATCTCCCATACTTATCATATGCAGCCTCGACGAACGCGCAAAACCATCAACAAATGTCCGCCCTTCTAAAATTTCACTCAAAACCGAAGGTGGATCAACAACGAGAGTGTGTTTTTCTTTACATTCGCATCGTGTACTGCGCATTTTAAACCCAGAATAATTACGACGTTCTAAAAGTAGGCACAGGTTCAAGCTGTCACGTTTTACCCCCCATTTGAGCAGCAGTCACCTGTCATGTGTGTTGTCGACGGTCGGCGACAGGAGGGAGAGGAGAGGAGAGGATAGATAAGTAAGTTTAGATAAAATCAACTTACCCGGCTTATTTTCGCCCTCGATGAACTCTTATCCTTCATCTCGAATTCACTATCACTATCGACGGGATTTGTACCTAATGCAACGTCCTCTCCTACAGTCCTCTGCAGTTTATGATACTTGCGCATATCATGCTTCGTCTGGGCATAGTCACGCTTTTGATCGTACCCGGTTATGCCCAGATCCGTGCCGTCGTCGTTAAACTCGCCCGAACTGAATTCGCCCTCTTCGTCCTCGTCCGAATACTCTGCGACACGATCTGAAAGTTTCGATTTATTCACATAAAATGACATATGAACACTGGATTGTTTTTCACTTTTTTCACAAGAAATCGAATAAAAAAAATATATAAAAAGAGCGACTGAATGGATTCACACACGGAGCACAATGAGATCTGAATTCTGCTGAAAAAATTCTGTTAATTAATTTACACTTAGCTAGGAGCGATCTGTAGAACGACCGAGTATCAACTGATTGCAACAACAGACCCACAACCCCAAAACGACGACGACGACGACGTCAACCAGAGACCGATTCTCAGCGATGATGAGCAGACAATGAAGTAGAACACAAGTGGAAATCGATAAATACAGAATAATACGAGAATACGAGTGAGTATGTGCTCGCCGCTCGCTCGCTCGTTCGGTTGGTCGCCGTGGCGGTCGGTAGTATCTACTAAACGAATTATAGAATGGGATTCAAGAGCGAGCAAGTAGATGGGGGAGGCGGATGATTGGGGCGCATTAGCAGCACCTACATGCATATGGCTGTGTGTTGGGGGAGGGGGTCTCCGCGTCGAGCGATTATGGCCAATGCGTCCGACCGACTAAAAATACACACAGAGACACAACACACGCACGATTACCGCGGTGTGCACACGTACAGAGTAATCTACTTTTCGTCAGCACCACAAATCTAGATGTAGGGGGTGCGTTGGGTGGTGAGACACTCGTGGGGAAGATATCTACCAGATCGTCAAAGAATCTGTGTGGCAATATCTGACTCAAGCGTCAGCATCTCGCCGGCTGAGTCATCCCGTTCAGTAATGATTATCGCAGTCCTGTCTGGCTGCTAGTAATTCTCAGAGGTGCTTGCTGGCCGGTGGGTGATACAGATTTCTGAGATTCGAGCAAAATTCGAGATGCTTGCGTGTAATTTGAAATTGTGATTAATCAATGAGGTTGCTTTTTATTTTAGCCCGTGTGAGTAACATCGTCTTCGATTTTAAGCCGAATAGATGACAAAGTCATGACAGCCATTGAATGTGGGTCAGAAATGAGATGTGCGGCTTTAAACGCGAAGAAGTGCTGACATATCTTTGCGTTCACACTGTCGACCGAGAGGCAGCGTGTGTTGACTCTTGAATTAAATCTGTTAATGGATCATACAAATGCGATAGAACCAGAGACCAGAGACGAGACAATATAATTTTCAGACGCACGAGTTCACGACGGCGAAGTGCGAATAACCACACATTCTGCACGAAGGCAAAACTGAATTTGATAGTTAAAGCTCTAGAAGAAGGCTTCTGTAGACAGGCTGTAACAGGGGATTTCACGCTGGAGTAATCGGGGTTAGGTTCATCAATCAAAAGGTGATTTTTTAAGCATTTGGATTTTAATTGTCAAAAACATCCACAGGAACATTGAAAGTGGTATAAAATCTTTATTTGAGTTGATAATTCAATTGGTGGGTCGCCGTGGCGTAGTGGGTAAGTGCGTCGACTCCTACGCAGAGGGTGCCAGGTTCGATACCCGAATTTACCACCTGTGATAATTTACGGCTCCACCTCTTTCCAGTCACTGACAATGCTCAAAGAGTACTCCTGTCTAGAAAAAGCTTCTCGACTTCGCCGTTCGGAGTCGGCATTAAACTGTAGGTCCCTTCCACTCGTGAAAGAACAAAAGCACGCACAACACGAGTGGTTCCTGAGAAGCTAGACCCTGGTCCGACTCGGACTGTCGCACCCATATAATATATTTTTAAATCAATTCGTGCCATTTAGTTTTTGTAAATGACCCACACGATTTAATTGCCCCATACGGGGAATCCATTCCCCAGCACATTGATTTCGCAAATAACGCGTGTAAAGCTACAATTGACGCTGCTTTATCGGCATAGAGTGACCAAGTCATCGCGGAAGCAATACAGTTTCGCCTTGGTAATTTGTTGCTACCTGCTCGGGACCGTCAAAGAAGGAAAGCGACTATTGCCCAGGCTCGGAAGCAAAGGGGTTTAAATTCTCTCTCTCGGTGACAGCCCTGATAAATAATTAGGTAGGCTCCACTTAGTCCCTAATCGTCCATCGTTCTGTCACTTATCAGCCTTTATAAACTGACTCCTTGTTCACTTTACTTCATTTTCACTGTTTTCAAAACCTTGGTCATGCAGTCAAACTTCTCTATAGCGGACACCCACGGGATCATCATGACTGTCGGTTTTTTTTAGAGGTGTCCGTTCAAAGTGGCGTAACGTAAGTAATTTATTCTGGCCAATAAAATTTACTCAAGTCTCTTTCATGTCCGTTTTTTATTGCAGCAAAGTACCACGAAAAGAGAGAGGTGTCCGTAAAGAGAAGTGTCACGATATTAAGATGTCCGTTTTGACCAGTTTTATACCCTTGCCAAACATTCTATATCAGCATGGAAAGACTTTTACTGAACGCCTTATTTTGGAAACCTGGAGGAATTTCCACGACGAACCATATTTCGGATCTGAATGTCTGAACAAAACTGCTCCTTATAGGAATCCCTTAGTCATGCCAATGACTTAGGTTAGGTTAGGTAGTGCTGGTGATTTTGAGACATTTTCGGATATCATTTATATTTGGGCGGTCGTCAAGGGAACAACTACCTAGTAATCTCCTAGTTCCAGCATAGGCGAGACAATTACCGAGGTAGAGCAGTACTGTTTCCTCTCATTAATGCAGCTTCTACTGAAGTCATTGCAGGGCATTCCGAGTCTTCTGGGCTCGTTACACTGGCTCATGTGTCCAGTTATTGCGCCTACCACTCTAATGTTTCCTGTCCAACCCTAGGAGAGTTTTAGTTTTCTTTAGATCTAGTACATGCCACATTGTTTCCGATGACCTACAGGTATCGACCTACGGTTGGTGTCGTTTATAAGGAATGTCAGTAGCAGTGATTTTATTGCTTTCATTGGGGATAGGGCGTCACCACGTTCTGTGTCAATGGCAGAATCGCCCTTATTCTTGCTGATTCATCTGCTCTTTCATTGCCCGGTTTACCAGGGATCCAGCATAGATTGTACATATCTATCCACCATCTCTTTTAGCGAAAAGTCTTACGATCTAGAATTGATTAATGGTGTTTACACAGCCTTTATGGCCGCCTGAACATAGCAATATAACTACCGTCTATGGGACTCATTGATATTCGGAGGGCTCCCTATGAACAGCAATGTACTGCATTGAGCCATACAAACTGCGGAGAGAAATATAAATCTCTGGGGACCAAGCGTATGCAACGGAACCTGCGTCTTTCTCTGATTTAGATCCGTCTGTATATAAATAAGTCATCGACATAACACGACTGGACGGCGCAGTTGGTAGAATGCCTGCCCCTGGTTTGCAGGGTCTCCGGTTCGAATCCCAGTGAAAGCAAAGTTAATAAGCTTTTATCTGGTTTTCAAATTTGGTCCAGTCACCATTTGCCGCTGGGATCAAACTAACGCCACTATCACAGGAGTAGTCAATCAGTGGTAGTCTGACTAAGGGTACCACAATGGACCAATATGGTATAAATGTGATGGCACTTGCACCCCCCTACCTAATCTAACCTAAGCCATCGACGTGACTAAGGGATTAAATGTCTTCCTATAAGAAGCAGTTTTGTTCAGACATTCAGATCCGAAATATGGTTCGTCGTGGAAATTCCTCCAGGTTTCCAAAATAAGGCGTTCAGTAAAAGTCTTTCCATGCTGATATAAAATGTTTGGCAATTTAAAAAAACGAAGCCCTTCGCGAGGAAAGTTGTACGTTCAATCTTTGGTCCTGCTTGCGTTGATAATGTTTGGAGAAGAATATTTAGATATAAACTGTGACATGAGTCTAGCTGAGTGCGCGGCAGCCTGAAGATTGTGCCATGCTGGAGAGGCTTGTTAATTTCCAGCCAGGTTCACCTCGGACTGTAGCGCCGTCAGAGGAAGAAAAATTATGGTACGAAAATATTATGTTCTGGACCATATCATCTTCTATGAAGCTTAAGCTTTTTGAAGATGCTCGCCTTTGTTATTCATTGTCTGTAAAGATTTTTTGAAGACTGATGCCAGATTACGCATGCTCACATAATGTACCGAGGAATGAACAACAACGCTTGACTGAAGTGTCTGTCATTATTTTATGATAAGTTCGTTGATCTTATTCAAAAGACACTACCGAAAAGTGTATCTGAAACACTGTGAAACTTCTCTATTGCAAACATCCGCGTGACCATCGTAAGTGTCCGTTCTAGGATATGTATGCGATTAAAGCTTTTCATCTATGTAAAATGTGCTTCTTAAATGTCCATGGCGAAAGAACGACAACTGCGTTTATGGTGGCACACACAGGTGAAGAAGGACCTCAACCAACTTGGCATGCGACACTGGAGGCAGATAGCCAGAGACCGTGCTAGTTGGAGAGGCTTGTTAGTTGAGGCCCAGGTCCACCTCGGACTGTAGCGGCAAATAAAGAAGAAGAAAAAAATGTTTGCATTTCGCAAAGATGAACCTTTAATTCCTGGAGTTGGTTGATGGCTGTTAAAGACTTTACTTTTAGGTATCCCCAAAGGAAAACATTTTTTGGGGATAAGTCCGGTATAGGAGGTGGCCAGTTAATGTCACTTCTTTTGGATATAACTTTTTGACCGAACATTTTTCTAACTGCAATCAAAGAGTTCACTTTTCAACTGTGGCAAAATAATCAAAATATGGACGATGTGATTTTAAAGAAATAAAATATCAAACATTTTTTCTTACTTATACCAGTCGAACTTCTTTAAATCGAACTTCGATAACTTGAATGAGATTGGTTGGCAATTGCGCCAAGACTGGAATTTCATGTAATTTGACTTCGATTACTCGAATGTCTTGATAACTCGAACAGATTATTTGGCGTCACCTTCGATAAGTTGAATTCTGAAGGGAAATTCCAAAATTCTGCGTATTCGATTCGTTTTATTAGGAATCGCTTTCGGGCCACTGCGTTTGTATGTTGCTAATCATGGTTTTGATGAATATTCTGCATGGGGAGAAGAAGATGAATTCCTTTGATTTTCAGAACTTACCGCCCAAACAAAGGAAATGAGGGAGAAATTCAACAGCAGATGGAATTTGAAGCTTAACAAAATTACGTGTGATAATTTTCTGCAGGTGAATTGTTACTTAGGAGTTTCCCACAGATGAAGATATTATCGAAATATTTGATGTGAATCCGAATCTCCTCAGCTGGACAATAACGATGTCAGCGGCAGATATGTAACAGGGAAAGACTTGGTGACGATTTGATTCAACAACCTTCAAACGAGTTGGATGTAAATTCTTTACTCATTTTGTGTTTATATTTAAAGACTCATGAAAAAACAAAACAAAAAAAAAAAAAACTGTGAACCTAGATTTTTTTTTAAAAACAAAATAAAAAAGATCCGCTCTTCTGTCATTTCATCCTATTTTAAATAATAAATATGCTTCTCTACGTTTTATATGTTATATCATAGATAAATAAATATTTATACCGACTTTGCGTCTTGCTTGATAACTCAAAGTCTTGATAACTCGATTTTTCGTCTGAAATATTAACAGACTCTTGGACCATGGACTTGGTCAGGACATGGTTAGACGCGTGAAGGTGGTGTACTAACCTTCTATAAGGGGACCCCCCCCCCCCCATTCACGGTTTCTAAAAATCGATTTAATTCGAACCTATAAAATTTCAAAAAATTTTAAGACTCGTTCACCCAAGAATTTCCTTCTCAAAACTTTAAACGCGTTTTTCTCGAAACCTTGTTTTTACAGCTGACGCATGAGGTTACTTAAAAACTATTAACCCAATCGGTTCCAAATTTAAATACTTTATTCTATACATATATAGCTATGGTATGAACTAGGATAAATCAAATCGGTGAAGATCTTCTTTATTTTCCAACTTGATTTGTGGTGGAAAAAGGCGATCTTCAAAAAAAAAAAAAATCAACGGGCCGGCATTTGGTTAAATTTTGCGTGCAATTGATAATCCTATAATCCTATCTCATAACAGAGCCAAGCATTTACTCTTTCTAATCCCGTTGGAATGTTTGGTTTCAGATGTTCCAGTGAGCGGAAATCACATGCGCCGCCGAAAAAAAGGGCTTATGTTTGATCACAAAAAAACAACAACAAAAAAATTATGTAAAATTTGTTTCTTCTTTTTTAAGTCTTCAAATAAATGTACGCAAAGTTACAAGCCTAAAAAATGATTTATGTTCATTTACCAGCAGATTGAAAATCAGGTCCCTTAAATTTTCTTTATTTACAACGACAACGAAGGTTAAAATAAACCACGAATTCATGCTGGTTTTACAAAATCACATATCTTGTATTTTCTCTTTCAAGTTTGAAATATCTTTTACTTTAAAATTAAATATCTTGCACTTTAAATGTAGATACAGAGTTACGTCAATTTTTAATAAAGAAGCGCCCACTTATCTTCTTTACGCAGTGAATGTGGGCCGATTAGAAATGTGGCCAAACAATGACTCAGTGGCTGTTGGGAAAGTTAACAGACAAAATTAGAGATGATCACAGGGTGTCGGCATTTCCTGTTTGCTGAGGAAGGAGAATCACGAATCGTCTGCGACAACGAAGAAGTGGTGCTGAAAATCACCAAAGTTGGAATGGTTCTTTGTTTTCAATCAATACGCTGTCACAATGATACAAAAGACTGTGCAATAGGCTTGTGTAGTTCACGAACGTACTAGTTAAAAAAACAGCTCTTACAAGTGAACAATAGCCGTGTTTTTTTTTCAAAAATCTGTAAATAGTGATGTAGGATTTTGCACGTAAAGCACATATCGGCAGTAAAAAGTGGCTGCCAATAAAAATTCGACTTCGAATTTTTTCCATATATTTTGCCAGATAAAAATCAAAGCCACTGCGAATCGTTCTGAATCTTACTTCACTTCACGATGAAAAAAACACGGCTAATGTGAACTAGTTCACAATGTCATTGTCTTAGGTCAATTAGTTCAGTAGTTCGCCAAACTCAGGAAAACCTTTCCCTTTCCCACATAGATGGATGCTCAGTGTGTATACATACTTGTATTCAAAAGGATAACATTATAAGCCTTTGCACAGTGAGTGCTTTGCTTTGTGTGTAGCACATCAGGATCAGTGTTGTTTTTGTTTAACTAGAGCAGCACAGGCACTTCGAGCAGCGTTGCGTTGTCAGTGGTTTTACATACACCACCGGGAATTTGAATGTATGCGCACGAATGTATATACAAATGTATATACAATAACGTTATAACTGACGCTGTGAATTGAATGGTTAAGTTTTGCTTATAATGCTTTCCTGAACAGTGACTTAAATTGAACTAAATGAACTAGAAGAACGAACTAGTTCAGTAAACAGATCAGAACTAAATTGAGCGCTCTCTGGACTGAACTAAAATGTACAAGCCTACTGAACAGGCATCGAGGAATAATGTATGCATATGAGTTTTGGTGCAGTTAAACTCAAAAATCAAACTTGGCCATATTTAACACAAGGTAGGCCATATTAGCAGCAAATTTTTTGAATGCACATTATGAGGTTGCTCTAGTTTTTTCCATTATATCTTTTTGATATGTTAATGTAGGGATATGCCCCTCTAGGCGGAGGGTTACCTCTTGTCTGTTACCTCTTTTTAAGAAAAAAGAGAAAGAGACTGCTCCAACTGCAGGGGCATATCTCTCTTAAGTCTCCCCGGGAAAGTCTACGCTAAGGTTTTAGAAGCGCGTTTTAGAGCTACAATCGAGCCAAGGATGGGGGATGAACAGTGCGGCTGTCGCCACGGCAGAAGTACAACCGACCAGCTTTTCACTCTAAGAATGGTGCTTGAGAAGGCTTGGAAGTATGCCAAACCCATACCATACAGACCGAGTTCCTCGAGGTAAACTCTGGAGTGTTCTGCAGGAGTATGGGATTGAGGGTCCTCTTTTGAGGGCCATTCAATCTCTATACACATAAACTGTAGCAGCTGTGTTCGGGTTAACGGTGCTAAATCAACACATTTCACCGTAGGCGTTGGACCTCGCCAAGGGTGCGTCCTGTCATCTCTCCTTTTTCATTGATTATATGGACTGGATGTTGCAGCGCAGCCGAGGCGAGGAATGTTTCACATTGGGAAAGTTGAGGGTAAGTCATCTTCTTTTTGCGGATGACTTAGTTATTCTCACATCTTCCCAGACGGAACTCCAGCGAGCGCTCGATTATGATAGATTCTGGGATGAAGGTTAAAGTGGACAAATCAGAGGTTATGGCCTGTTCAATGCACTCTACATTTGAGTGGAGTCCCATTGAAGCAGGTGGAGAAGTTTAAGTATATCGGGGTCTTCTTGACGAGTGATGGGAGGAGTAATACTGAACTTTTCTGTAGGATTGGTCAAGCTGGGTCAGTTTTGACACAGCTTGGGAGATCTATAATCTATTAGTGTGAAAGCCAAGTTAACAGCTCTCTCTCTCTCTCTGAATAAGATCGCGAATACAAGCTGCTGGGATGAGATTTTTTCGTGCTGTTGTGGGAATTACTCGCGGGATAGGATGAGAAACACGATAGTGCGCAAGGAACTCAACTTTGAGCAGCTGCTTCTTCGAACGGAAAGAGCTATGCTTCGTTGGTTTAGTCACGTAGCACGAATGTCCCCACCATCCTGACTTCCGAGACGGGCCTTGAATGCAATTCCATCAGATAGGCGACCACTTGGCAGATCCAGGATGAGGTGGTTGAACCAAGTCCATAAGCTCACTTGATTACGCTTGGACATGATGAGCTATAAATTACCGTCTTCTTTATCATCGAGGATCCCAGTAGGTCCTGGCTGGGTTCAGGAATTTGTTGACTATTTCGAAAAAAGCATATAGGGTGGAATGTACGCAGACTTTTTACACAGACTGTTCATGCTTATTATGAATAAATTCCCCTCGAGATTTTTTCTCTCATTGGGAAACCCATTATTGTGAAGAATGTTCGAAAGGAATGGTGAAGAACTTTCCTCAATTTTCTCCCCTATAATTTTGTTAGGGAAATTCAAGTAAACATGCCTTTTATTTTGAATCAAATTTCCTCCGAAGATTTTAATATGAAGCCAAACTAAGTTTAAATGTACAGTGGACGTTCAGTTTAACGAATACTCGGTTTTACGAATTTCCAATATAACGAATGAGCATTTCTATTCCATTGATGGTTACATATTAGGAATGATGCCAAAATGTTCCGCTCGATTTGACGAATGCCTTGTAAATTCCTACAGAATATCTACAACAAAACTTATGCGATGTATTTATGTACAAACATCCATGCAAGCGCAAGCTTATTTTTGTTGCTTTTTGTGCATTCATCACAACAGCCCTACATATGCATGTAGGTGATACACATCCGTCTTTTTCTGTTATATACGTCACAGTTTTGGGCACACAAGGGATCAGAATGCCATTCGACTGGTTAAACTGCACTACAAAAACAGTTACTGACTAGGGGTATAGCTACTGGGTCGGTAAACATATTTGATTCTTTCAAAAAACTCGACTTGTATGATGCTGATTCTTTAATTGCTCTGGCTTGGCAAACTATTTCAGCAGAAACCTTGCAAAATAGCTGGAGAAATATTTTGACGGAAGATTGTCCAGAATTTGACAAAGAGGAAGAAATTCCGTTGGCACTTTTAATGTAGCAAGGCGAAATTTCATGGATGAAGGAAACAATCAATCTCATTAAAAACGTTTTTCCAGCGGTAGGTTTACAAGTATTAATTGTTTTTTAGGTTTGATAATCTTCTTCAGTCTTCATTTCATGTGACCGATCTCATCGAGTGGAGCAGGTGATGATCTTGGACAGGAAGAGGATGTCATTGCTAGTGGAAGCGTGGACGAAAGTAACCTGCCTGAGTGCACAAAAATTAAACACTCGGAAGCAATAAAATGCTTCAATAAATGCATCGAGTGGTCAGTACAGAACAATATTGACAACTCAACGTTTCTTTGCTTAAGGGAATTGCTGGAGGAGGCTGTTCAGATGAGCTTGGAAGGAACAAAAAAGCAAACAAATATCAAAGACTTTTTTGTGAAATTTTAATTTTTAATTCCTTTTTTTTCTGATGGATTTTTTATTTTCTATAAATACATACTTACATGTATTTCATTATAAGCCTTTTATTCTTTATATCTATTCCTTGTATTATTAGATATAAACACGAAACGAATTTTTCGATTTAACGAAAGGCTGTGCATTATATCATTCGTTGTATTGGACGTCCACTGTAATTGAATCAATGTATATGCAAAACCCTTAATTATTATCAATTTATAGACATTTTGCACCGACTTCCACACAATTAAAAAATCGAATACGAAACAATTGAAAAGAAATTATTAGGTACCAGTAGCCTAAGGCTTCATCGCTCTGGCTTTACAGCTAACTTACAATTTTAACAATTATATGTTAGCATTTTTAAATAAATAAATATTAGGCACCAAGGCGCGCTGGGATACGAGAAGTATGCAACGATATTACTGAAGCCAGCTAATGCACAAACCAACCTTGCAACTGATGGAGTATTTATATCCTCAAATGTTACCGCATACACCGATCACATTTTCGAATACAATTTCGAACTAACTTTTGAGAAAAAACATTCCGATAGAAGCCGTGGTTTTTTCATCGCTATCGATAGTGAAGTGAAGTAAGATTCACAAAAAAACGATTCGCAGTGGCTTTGATTTTTATCTGTCAAGATATATGAAATAGATATCTATATGTTCGAATCGCTGTCAAAATATATGAACTAATTTCGAAGTCGAATTTTTATCGGTAGCCACTTTTCACTGCCGATATTAAAGGCCGTGATAGGCAGTAGGTTGTTGTATGTGCTTTACGTGCAAAATCCTACTTCACTATTTACAGATTTTTGAAAAAAACACGGCTAGAGATTGCCAATAGCGGATACTTTTTTCCCGAAGAGGGAATAATAAATTTCGCTGCGACTCATAATAAGTATGATTAACGCATTAGACCTCAGTGTCCTATTTTTAGGAATTTTTTTTAACTCTACATAATCTGTAAAAAAAGATACTTAATATAGAGCCTTAAAAAAATGACACTGGGGAGTAATGGGTTAACGGAGTGAAGAGTTACCGCCTCGCACCAACCGCGAGGGTACCCAATTTTTTCTCGAACTCACATATAAACAAGGATTAACAGGCCAAAACACGAGGAAATTCCCATCACATAAATCACTAACCCGCTTAAGGAGGGCAATCCCTTATTCGACAGTTACAACACCAGCCACCGTGACACCTTGTAAATTGGAAAACCACCACCAACCAACTAAAAGAAAAAGTAAGGAAAAAGCTCGTAAATGCCACATGAATATGAATATCCCCTTAGAGTGGTCCTCACATCGAACACAACCCCATCTCCTGGTCGTGCTTGTTGTTCGCCTCATTGCCAGTTTGTCAAACTCATGGACTTGTCTAAAGGAAAGCCCTCCACATGCAGGTTACAGCACTCGTGTCAAGGACAGAACACAATCGCGCGCCACATGCCACACCTCCCCCCCATCCATGGCATTACAGAGCACACTCAAGAGGACCCAGTTACATTTATTGATGCAAGAATAGCTCAGCTTCTACACTTGACCCTCTTACGTGATTACGAAGTTCAGGGGAAACGACCACGGCCCCATAAAAAGAAGACACACGTCAACTCTGGAACGTTGCCAAAATAAGGAACCACTGACAACAATGCACACTCCCGAGGCGGGCCATCAACAGCGGGTGCACGGTTTCGAAAATCAATTCCCAAACGCACCACAACCACCAGCATCGGGTGGCATCATTGTCGAGCATCTCAAGCGTGCATCACACCGCATAGGGGGGTGTGGTTGGCGTGAGCTGGGGAGCGAAACTTCAAAAGCGTCCACTTTACGAGATGCTGGCGCAGGTGGTGGTACATTGTGTGTGCAACTTGAATCCGTCGATGCGATGACGGCAACGGTGACAGCGACAACGAAAACGGGGCACTCCGAGTTCCAGAATGCCGCTGCTGTGCGGTTTTTAATCTTTTTTGTTCTTTCATGCCCTGCTAGACAGACGTGTTTGTTTTCGTACCGGAGAATGTCATGAATATGGACAGAGACTCACCATTTTTGTGGTGAAAACAAAAGCGATCCGTGCATGTGCTGTGCTCACCGTGCGAGGTTGCATTTTGCGGTGCACAGGGGATGCTGTAAGAGGAGCTGCCAGTTTCAATGGCTGTAATGCTAACCCGAAGTATGACATTTGATGAAAACTGAAGAGAGAAAGAGAGTGCGAGAGAGAGAGACGGGGGGAGAGAAAAAATGTTAAGGAGGTATCCAAGTATGGGGGTCGTGCTGAGTGTGTTTGTAAATGTCACGAGGCTTTCGAAACGAAGGCTTTAATTTATGGGTTTTCTCTTTTGGCTTTACCCACCCACCCCCTCGACGCTGGCGGTGGCAGTTTTGGAAGGGATGAGACAATATTTACGTCGGCGTCGTCAACTTTTAAAGTGAACGTCATGTACGTTTGCATGCACTTGGGATGGATACTGTTACTTGTGAGCTGTCTATTTTGTTACTGGCTATAAATTTGCGGTTGTTGTTGATCATGAGAATTTCCAGGTCTTCCAAGGTCTGGCTAACTTTTCAGGGTGGATACTCATTCACTGTACGTACTTAAGAGGTCAATTGCAAGTGGAGGAGACGGTTCATTGATTGTACACCGACATGAGTCTAGTCATGCGAATTCAACGCCTAAGTTGACTGGACTAGATCGCGTGCAAGCCTTGGCTCCGACTTGAAAGATATTACTTTTCCAACTTAATTCGGAGGGAAATTAATTGTCCTCCTTGCACGATCATTCCAGTTGCTATTTGAATTTTTATCGCCGTAACGTAGTGGGTTGGTGTGGCGCGATCCCCGTATCCAAAAGCTTTCATAATTTAAGGACCCACTCCTTCGAGTTTCAATCGACAATCTTGAATGAGTCTATTTGGAAATCTAGAAAAAAGATTCTCAAGCTTTGATGTTTGGAGTCGGCATAAAATTGTAGGTCAAGTTTGTTGTAGAAACTAGACATCTATTCTCATCGAAATAACACACTTAGAATATTTTCGTTTTTCTCACACAGTCTGGTACACCAACAATCGGCGCGCGTACTAGTTCACACAAAGGCCACACTGACACCAATCTGCTGTGTTAACCGCGTACGTTCATAATGGTTGGGCCTTAACATGGTCTGCACTAACTTCCATCGAAGAATACTGATCTGGTTCTGATCATCAAGGACATCTGATCTTTCACAGAGAACACGTTGAGATATCGAAACTAATAGCGATTAGTTCACTGGTTGAATGGCAATCACGTAGCATGAATGTGCATTCCCTTAGACACATCGGATCTGATAGGAATAGTTGTGCCGGTCGGCATTGTCCACAGCCAGGTGATGGGGTCTAGGAAAACCCTTTCTCTATCTCCGTAAAAGGCCCATCAGGGAACAAATTAGTTTCCTAAGCTCAGTGCCGTGGTTCCAGAAGTCTCGATAGACCACTTATCACAGCTGCGGTTAAAAAATGACATGTACTCCTTGTTCCGTGTTCTTATTAAACCGCCACTTGACGATATCGATTCCCCCGTTGGACGTCCACGGTTCGATTCCCGGCCGATCAACCTTCAAGTTACGAGACCATTGCTGACGACAGCGGTATACGTACGTCAAATGCCACGCTCTGAATCGACACATATTTGTTCTGATACCTTGGAAAAATATTTCACGTCATTGTGTCCAACTTTAATCAGCTCTCTATTTGGAGACATGTCATGGCACTGCGGCCACACTTCGGGGTGTAAAAATAATTCATCGCCTAAAATAACCACTTTCCGGTTATTTTCGTCGTGACATTCCATAATTAAAACTGCATTCACCGACGTTTCTTTAGTCGCCACTTCGGCTCTGCTCATTCCATTCATATGAAGTGGCTACAATGTACACAGTCTAGAGCTTCAAGGTTGTGGGTTGGCACCCATCGTAGTGTGGCTCAAATGTTCCAGTGGACGCCTTTCGAAACTTGTAGCTCATCGGGTGGGTCTAATGTGGATGTGTGCACTCGTTGTCGTGTGCAACAACACTTTCCCTCTTTCATCGAATTCCCCACGGAGCTGAAGGTTGACGAGCGTGAAAGACGTGCAACTGTGGGTGAATCATAAAGTGATTCTTAACAAATTGGAAACGAGGAAGACGAAGACGAGTGGTGAGGACGAGTTTGTTTGATTGGTCCCATAAGCACGAACACGGAGGGCGGGAAGGTCGTTGATTTATTGAGTCATCAATGCTCGGAGAATGTTTTGACGTATCCCGAGAATGCTGTGTGACAGGCTGTTGTAAATCAAGCAGTTATCCGAAAATAACTAATCCCTTTCAATCAGCGCTGGTGTGGTGCGGTAATTAAATTACCGGCACACATGTGACTTCATTTATTTATGATTTTGTCAAACATGGGACATCTGTTTTACAATTTTAAGCACACGCTACTCAGTGCGATGTGAGCGTGCGTTTTTCTAAAAGGAGCGTTTATGTTGTTAAATTCTGTGCGTTTATCAAAATGAGGGTCTGTTCAAAGAAACTAAATTCCTGTGTGAACTGTGATGGAAATGTTCAAAAGGGGCCGAAATCATTAATTCCATATTTTATTTTCATTGTCAATGCTTTTGAGAGAATTTGCTCCTGTTCGGGAATTCACGCCCAACTGTTCGTCGATTTCAGGGCCGCATATGACAGCGTGCACAGAGGGGTGCTACATACGGCAATGTCTAGATTTGACATCCCGGTCAAACTTGCCCGGTTGTACAGAATGGCGATGGAGAATCCTTGCTTTTTTTACCAAGGTGGGTAATATGGTTTTTTTCACCATATCGAAATCGCGTGATTTCAATGAATTTTTACTGAAACCTCAATAGACCGTTCCCACCGGGATTGAAATGTTTTCAAATGTCATTTGCTGTCATTTTGAAGTGGCCGGCAAAACAGCTGTTTATTGACAGGAAATAATAGCGTTGGGAAGAAAAGAGATGGAGCATGTTTAAATTTTTATTTTTTTTTTTCTACAATTTGCGCGTGCTCGAGGGATTGCCAATACCCTTATGTGTCCGGGGTCAAGACACAGCACGGGCCGAAGGTATAGAGGGAGAAAGGGAGAGGAGGTACCTGTGCACATTGGTCTTAAATATCTGCGGGTTGTAGTCTGTGGGAAATATTAGTTTGGGAAGAGCATTCCATATTCGTGCAGTGCGGCTGAAGAACGAGTCTCTGAATTTAACTGTGCGTCCGAAAGTAGGCTTAAGGGTATACTGATGGGCATTCCTGGCGAGACGAGTATTGCGGGTGAATTCATGGAGAGGAGGAATGCAGTTGGCTAGCTCACTTGAGCATCGTTTGTTGAAATAACGATAAGACACGGACAAATAAGAGACGGTACGTCGATGTTCGAGCGAGTTTAATGACTCTGCGATATTGCTGTCTCCTATAAGTTATATTATATATATATATTTTGACATCTAAAATGAAAACCAGAATAAACCGCAGTTCACGATGTAGAATGGTTCGGTTTCTCGGGAACTGTTCGCCAAAATCGGGAGGTTTCGAAATGCCGAAAAATTATGGCGAGGTTGGAGGTTTGGAGAAACTACGGATAAGACTAGACTAAGTTGGTGCTACCGTTATACTAAGTTTGTGCTATCGTTATCGAGTTATATAGGTACTGCGTCATGCTTAAGTGCGTTATTACATCCATCTTTGCATTACGGATGTAGTGCCTTGCCGCGCAGCGTTGAATTGATGAAATGAATGCAAATTATCAGTTTTTGGGTATCTACGTAAATGCAATCATCTGCGAAAGTTCGATCGTCAGCCTGATTTTTGTCCGCAAATCGAAAAAGTATTTATAATACAAAATCTGTCTGCTTTCCTAAAGCTATTTTTTTTTAGATTCGTAATCCGCCTTCCGTTTAACAGCGTATTGTTGCGTTTACGAACAGAACAAATAACGGTCGTCTGGCGTAAGTTCGTTCAGTTTAACGAACACAACCAACACAGGTCTAACAAAGACTGACGTTTACGAAGACGCCATTTCTTTCTCTTAAATTGCAGATGGAAAACATTGTATCCTTGCCCACACACAAATGATTTTAGTAAGCTGTTTTCATTTCTCAATCGACACTCAACACAAGAGCTGTCACTTTAGAGGGAAATCTCTAAATTTGTAAAAGAAATATCAGGCGAACGCAAGTCTCTCTCAAAAATATCCGACATGTTCGATAATGCCATTCGTTTGACGATCCTCTAATTTTTTTTAAACAAATGTAACACGACTCAGTATTTTGGTTATTGTCATTGATGTGCGTGCATTGGAAGACTACGGCAGAAGGAACGCGTCATTTGATAACTTTGTTGTTTGCCTGTGAGTTTTAGGGATCAAAGAATACTTAGAAATAACAATCCAAATTTATAAGCTCTTTTCATTTTTCAAATGTCAGTTGCATTGCATGTACATTGCATATACAACACAATAGTGCGTCTGCGCTGGCGTTATCTTTCAACGCACGCAATTCAATGGTCATGCACAAAATGTAGCGTCGACCTGCGTTAGTGAAAAATGAGAGGATCTTAATAAAAACGTAAATCGTAAGTAAATCGCACGTCATTATCGAACATGTTGGATATTTTTTGACAGAGAGGTGGGCTGTGAGAGAGATTTTCTCCAAAATTGAGAGTTTTCTTCCAAATTGACAGTGGTTTGTCAAATGAAAACAGCTGATTAAAATATTTTAACGACAAAAGTCATTTCAAATGAGTGTATGTAGAAAGGCGGCAATATTTTTCGTCTGGTAGATGAGAGAGAGAGAACATCTGATAAATTGAATAATCATTTCAACGCAGTGCGTCATCGCACTCCCTTTGTAAGGTGAAGTCGGGTGGCGCAACGCACTATTGTATTTCAGGCATAAGAGTGATGATTGTTGCTCTCGTTTCTCATATTTTTGAACGTAATTAACGTTACGACCGCGACGACGTATTCTGTTAGCAAGCATTGCCTTTGTTTTACTTGTGTTTGAGGCATTGTCCTTAAAAAGATCGAGACTTACTAATCAACGCCTAACCTAGCTAGTCTCATGCTGACAGGAATAACTGAAAGGTTTTGGCGTTTATATCGACCCGGCCGAGACAATTTTAGTGGGCGATATGTTCATAGGCTCGGCGAACAGAAGGTGGTGCCATATGTAGCAAAAATTAACGTACTCCCTAGGCTTTTTTGAACGTTGGAATACACTGAAACCCCCACATACGCGGTCTAAGAACACGCGATTTTGTTTTTACGACCTTTCTTCCACATACACGGTACGGTGCTTATACGCGGTTCATCTCGTCTAGTGGAAAATGAAAACATGAACAAAATACTTTGCCAGTAGACTTTGCACAGTGTAGCCAGATGTTATGAGGGAAAATACCCTTCTGCGACCTCGAAATTCCCCTGTTTTACTGATGAGTTTCCCCAAGAATTCCCCACGGTAATTTTTCTTTGAACAATGCCAGAAAACAAGGCCAAAACCAAAAATGCGTTTGATGCTTAATTCGAAACATGGCATTTTTTTTTGAAATAGAATAAAAATATTACGTACATTTAAAAAAATGCCATGTTTCGAACTAAGCATCAAACACATTTTTGGTTCGAAATACCTGTACCTTCATCGACTACAACTAATAAGGCCAAATCCGCAAGTTTTTATACAAGGGAGTCTGTTTCAATTTAAGCTAATATATTTTGAATGATATTAGACCTTAACTTTAGTTCTTCCTAATATATTCTTAATAATGGGACAAGGTGGCCAATATTATGCAGAGCTGACCGTTCCGTAAGGGACCAACCAAAAATTTGAAAGACTAAAATAAAAAAAAAAATATTATTTCACAAACTCACAATTGGTTCTAGGCACTATAACGATCACGGAAATATTTTTGTATTCTTTAATTTGTCCGTATTTAGTATTTAACATGTTTTTGAAAGCACGCAATTTCGCAAAAGTTTGTTTTTTTTCGAAGTTGTGACACCTTACTGAACATACGCGAGTCAAATTAAGTAGGTTTCAAGTAGCGATCGTCTCAAATGGTGGCGCTTGTATCAAGAAATATTTTTAAGTGGCAGCGGGAAGTTTAAAAAATGATTGTTTAACAAAATTTTAATTATTTTTGGTTAGTTCCTGGCGACTCCAGTGGGATATTAAGGGTTAAGAGGAACCGTAAGTTTCGGAGACAAATTTTCAACATTTTTGATAAAAAAAATCACGTGTACATATACGTGATGTGGATGGGTCTACACGTGACTGATGTTGTCTTGTCCAAGACGCTAGTACCAATAAATACCGGTTCTAGATTGATTTACACGCTCTGAAAAGAAAATGTCTACCCGTGTATTCATCTCTGACTAATTACACGTGTATAAAGTGCGACAAAGTAGAGCAATATACCCAACGACGTGTAAAACATGCTCACGGGAATATTCAATATCGAAAGTTATAATTTCAAATCTAGTAAGAAAAGCTCTCCAAGACGGACTCAATGTCGGATACCAAGTACAGTAGACACTCGATGCAGTCAACTAATAAAAACGGGCCTGTTCCCTGGAGCGAGATTGTTCATTGTAACGCCCGTGGAAAAATTTCTTTCTGCTTTTGAATGGTGGATGGGTCCTTTGGAAAGGATACTC
This sequence comes from Eristalis intricaria, assembly GCA_964034865.1. NCBI lineage: Eukaryota > Metazoa > Arthropoda > Insecta > Diptera > Syrphidae > Eristalis > Eristalis intricaria. The sequence goes on from OZ035873.1 coordinate 135,227,362, forward strand.
GGGTTCCACGAGAATCTTGGATTTTGTAGCATGTTTTCTAATGTTTTGGTGGATAGAATCCTCGCGCTGCTCGGGAATGCCCTGGGGTACGGTCATTTGTTCTTCCTTATGTGGCAAGGATCCCTGAGTCACGCGAGGATCTTCTGCTATTTTTTTTCCCACTCTGAACGACCATGTTTGAGAAGCTTACTCGTTGAGCTTTAAGTGTGTCTCGAAAGAAAGACGTACCGCGAATCGAACCATAGGTTCAAGGAGTCGACGCACGTACGCACTATGCCACAGCAACCACACGCGCTTTAGAACAACCTGTACACTGTATTTTGTGTTCGCTATATTGAACGGTTCACTATATCAAGCTTGCACTGTAACAAAGACTTTCGACTTCAAGGACGCGCTCAACGCTCTCTAAGAGAATTTAAAATCATTTCGAATGACCCACCCACATCTCGTCTCTTGCTTCACAACTTCGTGCAAACACAACTGATGCTGATAAAGGTCTTCGTCCTGCACGTCCAGCCAGCCAGTGTAATTGTGTAAGCACCTGCTTCATACACAAAACTCTTCCTGAAACCAAGGCCAAGAATCGAAGTCCTTGAAGGGACTTGTTTAAAAGTTTCTGACGAGAAAAACCACGTTTCGAAGGCAATCCCCTTTCGCATCCCCCATACCCAGTTATAGAATTTACCCCAAGGTCGTAACAATAGAAATGTAAAATGTATCGAAACACGTTTGCTTTGAGGGGCTCAACGATTTCTAATGCGATGCCAGATTTGGAAAGGATTATTTGGCCAAATGGAAAATTTCCCATAAACAGTGTACAATCATGATCCAAGAACAAGCTTTTCTCAGAGCGTACACGTGCATGTACGTGCTCATACCTGCAGGTGTGCCTGTATGGCTGTATGTAAACATTTCCATTCTTATAAATCCTTCTTATCTCCCAGCAAGCACTTTTCTTCGTACGAGTGCACACTTTTGCCGTGAACTTGTTTCTTTGAGTCAAGTGAACGGGGACGGCGAGGGAATGAGAGTGCCTACAGGCCCAACGGCAGGTACGTACTTGAGAAAAGGTAACGAAAGGAATCTATTAATATTCACAAGGTGTTGAAGGGAGGGCATTGATGTTCAGAGAACGACGACAAAAAGCTTGTTAACTCGCAAGAAAATAACGTACCTTCTCGTCCTTTTTTTCTTCTCTTTCAAATTTAATAAAACATTCAAAGCTGATTGTCAATATCCTTTAAAGTATATAAATCACTTTAAGGACGATGTCATTGTAGTTGAATATGAGAAGTTGTACTTTAGGTCTCTTTATTTATTGAGCGAACTCGTGGCCTGTAGAAAGGAAAAGGTCATGGTGGACAGTGAATCTTTAATAATTCTGAGGAAGGGACTTTTATCACAGCAACAAGGGTGCGACTGTTGGCGCTCACATGGATACGATTACTCTTTTTTTTTACGCGTCTGTGTGGAGAAAGGTTTCCATTGTGTAGTTCCTTACAAGGGTTTAGGGCTATTTATAACGTTGGGAACTACTTTACTCGGTTTGGCCTTGTAGGATGGGCGTGTGTTTTTATGCCGCGGGCTCGTCGGTTGAGGGTTCAAATGTAATGCCTTTTTAATCAAAATGATGTCAGTTTTGTAAGAGTTGAGTTTTCAAGACACTGAACAAAATTTGTGTTTTGTTCTTTTTGTTTTAGAAAAAAAAGTTTTATTCGTCCGCTGTCAGTGTAGAAAGTCTGCGTACATTACCACCCTTTCTAGAAAAATAGGTAAAACGCTTATACTTTTATCGAAAACAATAATTTTTTTTCTAGAAATAATGTTAATAACTTCTTTTCATCTTAACATTCGAGAACTCAACAGATCTCAATTCTTGGAAAATAACACTGAAAATGCCGCACAAAAAGTCTGCGTACATTTATGTCTTAGGCAGACTTTTTTCCCGAGAATTTCCAATTCCGGTCCATTTTTGCTTCAGTTTAAATTTTCATTTTCTTCTTTCATTCAGTCGAGCACTTGAATTATCTGAGAGCATATGTATTATTATTATTTTCTTCACTTTTATGAGTTTTTTTTTAAACTAAAATTATGAACAAGGAACTATCAGCGGATATTCGAAAATTAATAGTAAAACTACGTTCGGAGGGTAAAGGTTCAAGAGAAATTGGTGAAACCATTGGTAAACTACATTCTTCCGTAGAAAGACTTTTCGAAAACTGCGCACAAACTGTAAATTTTACTATGAAATACAAATCTGGAAGCCCAGCAGTACTAACAGCCCGAGAAAAACGTTCAGTTTTGGCTGAAGTAAAAGCAAATCCAAGAAGAAGTGCTCCTTAAATATTTAAGATAATCCAAGAGAAGTTTGAAAAGTCGGTTAGTTGCTCCACCGTTAGAAATACCCTAAGAGAAGGAGGTTATCATGGAAGGAAATCCCTATATCCGATCCGGAAGTAAAAAGAAATCAACCGAAAGAAGCGTGTTGCTTTTGCCAAGGAGAATATTGACAAGCAAGAAAGTGTATTATTTTCAGACGAAAGCAAATTTTGCATATTTGGATTAAATGGGCGCATCTTGTGGGTGTGGAGAAAACCAGCAACTGAATGGAATACAGAAAATCTATTTCGAAGAGTTAAACATGGTGGTGGGGGGCTCATGGTATGGGGGTGTATGGCAGCAAATGGAGTTGGGAACTTGGAATTTATTGAAAATACAATGGATAGAGTCCAATATTTAAACATAAAAAAAGAAATATCCGTGAAAGTGGCAGCAAACTAGGCTTGGGTGCTCATTTTATATTTCAACACGATAATGATCACAAGCATACTTCTTACATTGTAAAGCTTTGGCTACTGGATAATGTTCCAGTAACAGTTGCATACACCTCCGGAATCACCAGACCTTAGTCCCATAGAACATTTGTGGGAGTTGTTGGACCGGCGGTTCCGTCAACATCCTCCAAAAATATACTCAAAGAAAAACTGCTTGAGGAATGGTCCAAAATAACTCCCGAGGATACGAAACGCTTAGTAAATTCATTGGGAAAACGACTGACGGAAGTCATATTCAGAAAAGGGTACCCAACAAAATATTGAAATATTTTTTATTATTGTTTAGTTTTAAATGGTGTATGCACACTTTTTGTGTGTTGTTTTTTGACCTTGGGTTACTTCAATCCACATTTTACGAAAACTAAGTCAGTTATTTTTATTTTTTATTGAATTACTTAATTACTATTGTCTTAAATGAACTGAATGATTGATTTGTTCGTTTTTTCATTTTAATGAAAGTTTCATGCTTTGTACGCAGACTTTTTGCATTGACTGTAAGCAGTTTCCTAGTTTTTTGCTCGTCTTCTAAGAAAGCAAAGCAAAATAAGCTTGAAAAACTTACTGTATTATCTTTGCTTGCATCAATAGCGTGCACGCAGGTAATCAGCCTTATTCTGAGATTCACTTTCATTCGAAAGTGAGTCGAATTCGAATGGATTGTATTCTCAGTTTCGAACTCTTTCATTCGAAAGTTAATTTTTCAAGCTAATTCTAACATACGAATCATTCGAATCAGAAATGAAGTATTACAGAGATGCCCGACTTCTACCTCTCTTGCCATTTTTGACAACTGTTTTTTATAACGTGTTCAAAAACCAAATTGACCAATCAGAGGACGGCATTTACTTTACTTCGTGAATAACCGTCAACAATTCATGAAAATCTGTCAAAAAGCACTCAAATTCGTCGATGGACTAGGGGGCAATCAGCTGTCAAGTCGACTATCTCTGTAATACTTCATTTCGGATTCGAATAAATGTCATTTCCTTGTCGTAGGATTTATCCTGTAGACTAGATTCACAAAACATGTAAGTTCAGATGTTTTTGTTGAAATTTCAAAATTATGATTTACATATTGTCTTTATTAATGCACGTAGGTCACAATCACATTATAATTGGACTAATATAGAGCAAAAAGAGTTCATATTGATGGATGAAAATCCCGAGGTAGTTAAAGGATTTTTCTCTTTCAATTTGGAGATGCTGCGCAAAGGTTAACAGCTTCGGACCTCCTTCTTAAGACGGTGCAACATGGAAGTAACTTATTTCAAAGCATTTTTATTTAGGCGAACGTTTTTAACAAATCTACAAGAGGATCAAATATATTGGGTATTTAAAAGGAATCATTACATACTATTGCATACTTCATATTGTCCACTTCAAATGGATTAAATGCACCATCTCCTCGCCGTCTTCATGGTTTATAAGTAAAACAATTGCAATTTATGCGCCCTAATGTTTTGATCACTGTTATTTGAATGTCAGAAATTTTCAAACAACTGTTTTAAAATGTCAAATGCATTAAAGTTTATTAGAAAATGAATTTTTATTCCTTTGAATGTCAGAATACTTTGTGTATTCATTCGAATGAATAGATCTATTCGAGCGATTAGTCGAATCTCAGAATAACGGTGAATGATGCTATTGTGATCCGTAATACTTTGTGTATTCATTCGAATGAATAGATCTATTCGAACGATTAGTCGAATCTCAGAATAACAGTGAATGATGCTATTGTGATCCGTAGAACATTTTTATCTACGATCAGATACATTATGCAGACAGCCCTCTTCAAACTAGTAATACAAGAAGGGAGAAGAACCACCACGTCCGACGAGCATAGCCTTGCGACCACAAGCGTGCCGCCGTCCTCCTGCTCTGCATTCAAGCTACCCGCTTAGCCTGGAACAAAATGGACAAAATAATGCAGCGTAGGTGTGAATCCAACGGATCTAGTCCTCTTCACCAGAAAATATAAAAAAACCTGACTTTGACCCTCCCTCAATATGCGGCACCCCTCTAAAGCTGAGTGATGGCGCAACAATTCTGGGGGCTATACTACACACGAAGTTTAGCTGGACACTCAATAACCAGGAATGCGTTAAGAAGGCATTGCTATAAAAGGGCTAAAGGGTGAAACTACACTACGTCTGCCAGATTGCTGTATCGTCGCACAGTGTGTTATTTTGCAAATCTAGCGGAACTAAATCCAAAAATCAAAGTCGTCCGAACGACAGACGTTTGGTATCAAAACACTGGTCTTAATCTTTTGCAAAAAAAAAAAAATCCTGGAAACGGTATTTACCGCTGTGTGACATCGCAAAGAACAAACAATTTTAGCAAGAGAAATCTAAAACATCATTTGTATTACATGAGTCAAATTCATCATGTTCGTATGAAGTAAGTAACAACGCTATCCTTCTATCATCATCATCATCTGACCCTCATGATCCATTAAACGGGTTGCGGGGGTATACCACGCACGAGAGATCGCCAGGCAACTCGATCCTCCGCCATCGTCTCTAACTCATCAGGGGTTATGCCCAAGCGTAACCAGACGAGCTTATGGACTTGGTCCAACCATCTCATCCTGGGTCTGCCAATTGGTCGCCTACCTGATGGAATCGCATTCAAGGCCCGCCTCGGAAGTCGTGATGGTGGGGACGTGACGGATCTGAGACGGATACGTGCTACGTGACCAAACTAACGAAGAATAGCTCTTTCCGTTCGAAGAAGCAGTTGCTCAAGTAATTCCTACAACATCACGAAGAAATCTCATCTCAGCAGCTTGTATTCGCGATCTTTATCTTCCGGTCATCAACAAAATTTCGTGACCATAGGTGAGTGTTGGAATAAGTACTGAGTCTAAAACTTGGCTTTCACTCTAAGCTCGGCCTTCCTTATTACAGATCTCCCAAGCTGTGTCAAAACTGACCCAGCTTAACCAATCCTACAGAAAAGTTCAATAACTCCTCCCATGACTCGTGAAGAAGACGCCGAGATACGTAGACTTCTCCAGCTGCTTCAATGGGACTCCACTAATATGTAGAGTGCATTGTGTGTGCATTTAACCTCTAATTTGCCCGGCCACAAACCTATCGAGTGCGCGCTGGAGTTCCGTCTGGGAAGATGTGAGGATACATAAGTCATCCTGTGTCTGCCAAGCGGTCGCCTACCTGATGGAATCGCAAGGCTCCTCGGAAGTGAAGAAGACGCCGAGAGATACGTAGACTTCTCCACCGGCTTCAATGGGACTCCACTTAAATGTAGAGTGCATTGAACAGGCCATAACCTCTGATTTGTCCACTTTAACCTTCATCCCAGAATCTATCATAATCGAGTGCTCGCTGGAGTTCCGTCTGGGAAGATGTGAGAATAACTAAGTCATCCGCAAAAAGAAGATGACTTACCTTCAACTCTCCCAATGTGAAACATTCCTCGCCTCGCCTGTGCTGCAATATCCAGTCCATATAAACAATGAAAAGGAGAGGTGACAAGACGCACCCTTGGCGAAGTCCAACGCCCACGGTAATAGGTTTAATTTCTTGCCTGTTATTTGAAGAATCTTTTAGATAAGTCTGAACCTTGTGCAACCTCAGCAAGTGATAGTCATTATCGCTCGACTTGAAGGCCTCATGTTTTTCCGATTTTTTAGCACATTGCGACTTTGCATAGATTTTTAAAAATTTACCCACCATGAGATAAGGTTTAAAATGTTCTCCTGGATGTTGCCTTTCACAGTCCGTTTTCAGTTTTTGCCCTCGGCTGTCCACCCCATACAACTTTTTTCTTTTAACAGACCTACCTCGTGCTCTTACAATCAGTGTCATTTTATTTTTTTCTTTTGCTGCAGTTATTAGGCCCCATTGTTAATAGTTTTTTTAAAATACCTACAGTGGTGCTACACTTAAATTGCAATATACCCTCATCAATGTCAATAATAATAATAATACTTCATATTTTCTGAAAGCTTATACCATGGAATGGAAACAACGCCATCAAACCACGGGTCATCAAGCATTAAAACAGAGTGCAATAACGGAATTTTAATAACCCAAAAAAATTGACAAATGAAAAACAAAATGGACTCCGGAAGTGGAATATTTTTTTTATCCTGAATCGATTTAAACTACTCCCAATCGTCTTTCTCTGGATAATAGCAGCTTTTTGGCCGTTATGCCACACTGTGTGACGTACCGGGTGTTCTTTGTCCCTGTTGTATTGCTATTTAAGCAACCGATGGTCAAGTGAACTGACCAATTCCATTCCTCATCTCCATGAATTCATCCGCAATATCCGTCTCGTCAGGAATGTCCATCAGTGTCCCCTTAAGCATGCTTTCGGACGCACAGTTAAATTTAGAGACTCGCACTACTATAGAACGCTCTTCCCAGCAGAATATTTGCCACAGGTACCTCCCCACCCTTTCCCAGTCCATACTTCCGGTCATGAAGCCCGAACACTTATGTTTACCAATCCCTTGAGCACGCGCGACTTATATAAAAAAGCAGGTGCTCACCACCACCCGGTTGCACTTGTGTCGTTTTATCCATTCAATCGCATCACTCCATTAAACACAAAATAAGAGTAAACTTACCAGCAAGCATCACACTGTTATTATTTTTATTGTCATGGTCAACTGGAATGGATGAAACACGCTCTGCCCTCAGACTGGCCACAGTCGTTCCCGGTCGCCCGTTCTTGCCCGACGCAGTCAGCTCCACAGTCATGTCCATGGACTTCTGCAGCACAGCATCCATGCGGATGATGCCCTCGGCCAAAGTTTTATAACCCAAAATCGTCCTCGATTTGTATTTCTTTCGTCGCTGCAGCAAAATGACCAACCTACAGAGAGTGATGAAAAATGACGTTCAAACAAAAGGAGCACCCTGTGTGCATGCACAACCCACCTATTGCCATCGCGCTTAATGAAGTGCGGATACTGCAGACTGAAGTGCAAGTCCAGTTCGGTCTCCGCTAATGGGACGCTATTCATGCCGCCCACAATGTTGTTCATATTGCCAAGATTCGCTCCGGAGCTTGAGTTGGAGTTGCCGCCTCCGCTCACACCGCCCCCATTGTTACTGAGTCCCAGCGAAGAATTCATCTGGCCACCACCCCCAGCGCTGCCAATGCCGCCACCGGGTCCACTGCCGCTCCCAAGTGCACCACCACCGCTGCTCGATCCACCGCCCCCAGTGGTGCTTATTTGATTTCCAACTTGTTGCTGCTGTTGCTGCTGCAGCAGGAGTAATTGCTGCTGTAACTGAAATTGCTGCTGCTGCTGTTGCGTGGATCCGGTGCCCACTCCTGCTCCTCCGCCACCGCCACCCGCACCCCCACCACCCGACACGTTATTAGCCAATTGAGATCCTGTGAGATTTTGCGTTATTGGAATTTCATGCGAGCGCAGAGTACGCTTGGAGCTCTGCATTTTCACAGCTAACGACAGGGATGTCATGTCCCCAGGCAGGGGTGTCAATATTGATAATCTCGTTATTGTCAGCGAACAAAGTCTGCAATGGGAAAAAAAAAGAAAAGATTGTGAAAAAATCTGAAAAATACGAGACAACGCTGAGGAAATGGCGAAGTGAAAGCTGTATAAATAAATTAAGGACGTGGCAGGGGGAATCAAGGGATTACAAGAGCAATGTGGGTCGTGTTAACAACGGCATTAAGTCAAACAATGACTGCTACGAGGATGATGTTGTTGACAACGAAAGAACCTGGAGGGGGGAAGAATGAAAGAAAGAACCAAGCCTGACACACGACGCATCACAGATTGTCGTGAGATTGTCATTTGTGGCCGTGTCCATCGTCCGTCTTTTGTTCCTTCTTCATTCTTCATTTTAATTGGAGAAAATCCCATTAACACGGCGCTAAGATGGATTCATTAGCCGCTCTGGCCGGCCAGGGATTGTGATAAATATAATTATCTGTATCCACAGAAATATGCGCATCCGTTGCATTGATTACGACCATTCCGGAGGCACGAGACGTTGCTTCGTTCGTAACATTTGAACAGTGAATACCTGCGTCAATTAGAACGGGGCAACTAACTACAAACTGGTTGAGATTGATTGGAGGCGTGTGTTTGCCCGGCGATGGGTGTTGTTTTGGTTTTGTTTATCTATCGATTAACACGAGAGCAAATGTAAACAATTAGGAATGAGAAAGGATCCGTTCATGTACATGGTAGATCACTTTGAAGTAACAAGTGAATTTTGTTCGCCGTTGGCTTCATTTCAAAATACAGAGATTTCGAAAGCGTGTGCAGTGTGCATTCGCGCGCTCAGCAGTTTTATATCCAAAACCCTTTTCGTACACGGTATTTTCCACTAATCGCGTCGCAGGATTACACGAAAGTACACACGAAAGATCTCCAAAGCAACACGATCCACCGCCATTGACTCTAACTCATCCGAAGCTATGCGTCTTGGCGTAACTACGCGACTATTTGGACTTGCTCAAACTCGTGTTGGGTCTGCCAAGCGGTCGCTTACCTGATGGTGGCGCATTCAGGGTACAGCTCCAAAGGCGTGATTGTAGTTGGGTAAATACCGAGAATGAGGGCAATTTGATAAATCAACCACTGTGTTAATTTACTGTGACTTTGAAGGGTCGTTTGAGCACTTCTGCCGGAATTGCCGCTTGAGAAAACATATGTGGCGCCCTCTGTCAGGCTCATCAAAGACTCAGACTACCACGACTAAATCACAGATGCCACTGAAAACACTAAGAGGAACTCATTGCAGATTCTGCAACGCCGATCCCGAAGATCGACAGAATTTGTGACTGTATCGAACTGCATGAGTATACAACTCAGCAGTCGTTGATTCGGTTTGTGATGGTGTGAGAGGAGTAGAAAATAATTCTGTAATGAAGAGCGGGCAGTCTAACTCTGAATTAACTCTAATTTAACGAAGTGAAATAACGAAGTCAATTCAAATGAGTGTGTGCAGAAAGGCGGCAATATTTTTTATCTGGTAGATGAGAGAGAGAGAGAACAGCTGATAAAGTAAGTATTTATTTCGACGCAGTGTGTCATCGCACTCTCTCCGTAAGATGAAGTCGGCTGGCGCAACGCACTATTGTGTTTCCGGCATTAGCCCCTAAATTAAAATGTCCAATATCAGTATTAATTCGCATTTCGATCTCTCTTTTGCACATTTCTTATCGTTCGCGTCAAATTACATGTTCATTTGCAATAAATTATGAAAAAAAGTACACACACATAGATTTAAAAAGTCCATTAATCCGCTAGACTTGTTAGGCTATCTCGATGCAATGTCACACTCTTAAATGAGATAAGCGCTTGTAGAACACGATTGCAGCGACAGATTATTCCAAATTGAAAAGCACACTGAAGATAACCTTTGGCTTCGTTGTGACTACATTTGATTGAGCTTGAACTTCAATCTAGAAATATTCAAAATAATACCGCACCGACAGACAGATAATTAGGAAAAAATACGATATTGCTTCATTAAATTTGTTTTTCAACTTGTTTGCATAAGTGAGGTTAAATAACGGTGCAGTATTCCAGAATGGCTAATAATAATAATAATATGGGTGGCTCTACAACCCGTAGAGGGCCAGGGCCTAGCTTCTCAGCAACCACTCGTGTTGTGCGTTCTCTCACGCGTGGAAGGGACCTACAGTTTAATGCCGACTCCGAACGGCCAAGTTTGAGAAGCTTTTTCTAGACAGGAAATACTCTTTGAGCATTGTCAGTGACTCGAAAGAGGTGGAGCCGTGAAATATGAAAGGTGGTAAATTCGGGTATCGAACCTGGCACCCTCTGCGCAGGAGTCGACGCACTAACCCACTACGCCACGGCGGCGACCCACCCAGAATTGCTAATACTTAAAGCGTTTTTAGAGTAAACACATCCTAGAATGCGTAACAAAGAATTTGTTTTACAATTTAAGAATCAAAATGTGCTGAAAAGATTAATTTGGAATCAATAATTTAACACCAAGATCCCTAAATTGACTGACAGATAAAAGATTTACATCGACAGACAGACAGTAGTTGAAAACCACTCGTGGTCATGATCGAAAAGTTCTAAAAACCGAACGCTTTCAAATATTCAAATCCATAAGTGAAGGATTCAAATTTTTTAATTTTGAAAATACAGTGAACTCTTCTTAAGTCGAATTGTCAAGGGATCCCGGAGGTTTTTGGTATGGATTTTGAGGGAAATGTTTGTAAAATATGGCGGAAAATTTGGAGTTAGAGAGAGTTTCGACTTAGGAAGAGTCCACTCTATAGGCTTTTTTCAATTGCAGAAATGGGTGAAAAAAAAAAAAAAACAGTACGTAATATCATTAACAAATATATTTAAAAGGAGAGGCCCCAAATGACTAACTTGAGTTTATCCCGATTGAGCTTCTGTGAAGACATCTGAATTTGTGCAATCTGAACGACAGCATCTTGACCACTCAAGTAAACGGAATTTGAATCCTATTTTCGCCAAGCTCTTCCACTAAAAGTTTATGGAGGACCCTGTCGAAGGCTTTGACTAAATCTGTATATTGTCACATAATAAAAACTGTTCCGGGTTCCTCCAAGTATGTGACCTCCAACCAGTGAGGTTGTCGTTGGACATCAAACATCAAGCAGGAACCGTTGTCCCGAAATAATTTCTATTTCCAAAATGAACCTCTTGCGAGGATACAGAGAGTTGGTTTAGATCGTAAGCAGGGATGAAAATGTTTAGCCGAGTGAGAATTATATTGCCAAAAAAAACCGGGGTAGGTTAGCAAAATGTGGAGCAGATAATGAAAAAAGGAGTTTTTGGATGAGGTTAGGTTGAGGTGGCTGACTGCCGCCCATACAAGCAGCAGACACACCTAGGCCAAACATAGGCCCACTGTGATACCACGCGGATCTTAGGCTACCAATTCCGTAAACCAATTTGTGCTTTTGATAAAGCGAAGAAGAGGGCTGATTCTGATGCTGCTCAGTTCAGATATATTAGCAAAGAAATGGGCCCCCAGAAGTCTGAATCTACGGGATGAGAGAGCACTGCAATTACATAGCAAGTATTCGATGGTTTCTTCCTCATCGTCGTCCATGCAGCTTCTACAGAAATCATTTTACGAATATTAGGTCTTCTAAAAATAAATTCAAAATAAAAAATGGTTCGATTTAGATCAAATATGCCGTCAGACGCTAGCTCAGCGTTTTAAGCCGAGCATGCCAGACGCAGCGAAGGAATCCGACGCCACCGTGGGAGCGTCGCCGACCATCCACCGTGAGACCGAACAACATCAAGGCCATCGTTCAACTTACAAGAGTAAGTTTAGTTTTTAGTTGACTTCGGGCTGAGTAACGTCAGTAATTTAATTTTAATAAATAAAATCCCTCATAGAGGGAAACGAAAAAGAAATCGTGTTTAATCTATACACACACATTCTTCATATTTTGCTTTAGTGCAACCATTCATTTTTTTTCTACGTCTCAATCGAACATATGCGAACGACTGCATGAGTCACCAAACGAAAAGGAAACAGTAAACATTTTCGTACTTTTCTTATTTTGTCATACCCAAACTATCTATGCATGTACATATACACAGCTACACACAAATCATTAAATTTTGCTGAAATTGTGAATATCGAACTTCTGAACGGATTAGCCGATTTAGATAAAATTTCAGAGCTAGACTAATTACATAATGTGTTACAAGATATGCTAATTTTGTTCATGGTTCATGAAGTTTGACTTCAACTTGCACAACCAGTGAACATCGCGCGCAGGTACATAGATGGGATTTCCAAGAACTTTTTTTTTATGAATCGCTTGATATTCTTCCACGTTGTGTGAAATGGTTGAGAAAAAACCGTAATTTCCGTCCGTTTTGCTGCAGCCCACATTGATAATTCAAACTTCAACATGTATGCACACAGTCAACGAATTGTACTCATTATGAGTAGGGATGTGAATGAGAGATTGGGATAGACATCAATGACAAAAGAAAATTCAAATTCTTCTCTGAGTTCTGGTTCGAGCAGTCTTATTATTCTTTTAAATTAAAAAGTGCGGTAATAATTCAAAGCCGGGTACGAAATCTAGTAAATAAATAAATAAATAAACAAATAAATACATAACAAAAAGCATAAATAAATAAATAAATATGTAAATAAAAATAAAAAAAAATACTAAATAAAACGAGTATATAAGCAAACCAATAACCTTGACTTAATAAATAAATGACAAATATGATTAATATATTGTGATTCGTTAAGTGGGCTTGAAATCAAGTGGTTGTTAGCTGAACTGCAAGATTGCCGTTAACGCTCGAATAATTTATTTAACCTAATAGGAACTTTGTCGATTTTTGAAGTTATGTGGAGATCATCAGTCGAAAAATACCAAGGCAGGTTAAGAATCATTTTCTGTAGTTTACATTGGGCTATTTGCAACTTATTGATGTGACTTTTTGCACATGTACCCCACGCAGGTGAGCCATAAAACATAATCGGCTGGAAAATTGCTTTGAAAATAACAAGTTCATTTTCAATACTCATTTTTGATTTTCGCTTAATAAACGGGTATAACATTTTTATACCCACATTAATACTTTTAATGGTTTCTTGAACGAGAAGACTAAAGGTCTCTTGATGCACTCCAAGATACTTAGTGCTTGATTTCCAATCTGTTTCAATGTGGTTTAAAATGATTTTATTGCTTTATAAGAAACAGGATTTTCTTTTCCGTGTAAAAAAGACAGCTTTGAAGCATCTAATGTTATCTTCCATTTATTGACATATGTTTCAATTTCATTTGCTCCAGATTGCGGTTCCTATACGGAGTAGAAATAAGTTGCTACGTAGCAGATACATACAAATTAATAAATGAAGTAGATCTACTACGTGAGTCGTGAGTCACCGTGGTGTAGTGGGTTAGTGCGTCGACTCCTACGCAGAGGGTGCCAGGTTCGAACCCCCATCTGCAGACTTTCATAATTCACGGCTTCCACCTCTTTCGAGTCATTGACAATACAAAGATGATTCCTGTCTAGAAAAAGCTTCTCAACTTTCCCGTTCGGAGTCGGCATAAAACTGTAGGTCCCTTCCACGCGTCATAGAACTATAGCACGCATGGTTGCTGAGAGAACAGTGCAAATGTGAGCGCATCGTGCAAATGTGAGCGCATCGTGCAAATGTGAGCGCATCGTGCAAATAATCAGGACATTTATGGTAGATAATTTTGTACAATTTTAGGATATTACGATAATTCAAGAAATCGTCCAAACTCAAATCTAGTACTTTAGTTTTTTAATGAGATACACTGCAATGTGTAGGGGCGTTGTAAACAAAACGGAACAGTCATTAAAAGATACTTTTAACCTTCTTTTGCATTCAAAGTCAACATATGGATACACAGAACAGTTAACACGAGTGGTTGCTGAGAAGCTAGGCCCAGGTCCGCCTCGGACTGTCGCGACACTAATATTATTATTATTACATCTACTACATATGAAGTAAATTGTCATCCCTGGGCGTAAGTTAACTTTTAAGATTTTTGGAGTCTACTCTGTGAGCTTGTGATACGCGTTGTTCTGAGTATTAAAGAAGTATTCTTTTTGAACTTGTTAAGGCGATATTGCACAGTATTCGTTAATTTGTGTGAAGAATGCCGTCGAGTCAGGATCCACAGATCATCTTATCCACCTGAAATGTTGTCGTCAAATGGATTTTTGTGCAATAAAATTGCATCGTGTAGGGAAAAAATAAGAGATTGAACATGTAGGGGCCGCCTAAGACGAAGGGCTTGTGATCGACTTGACTGACGTTTGAAGATGACATTCATTTTAACCACCCAACCTCATCTCATCATGCCCACAAGGAAAGGAAGGCAAGGAAAACATGTATATTATAACACTTTAATTGCCATTGTTAACAGCGTTCACGTAATGCTTTATATTAGAGTGTAGAGATCGAAGATAATTGAGTCTAGTTTTGGGTAAGTCAATGCTTCTCATTAAGGTTTTCAAGTGACTGTGACTGTTCACGACGACTATATTGTACGTGGTCCATAGTCCAGGGAGTCAATTTTGAGCAACTTTTTCGAGCATAATGTTGCCTTCCACGACCGCAATTGAGATTGGCTTATCGGCATTGACGAGTAGATTAGCATATCCGTCAGTTGAAATGCGCCAAGTCGGACGGGTCTGCTGACCATAGCAATAGATTCGGTCCAAAACATCGATAATATTTAACGCAACTCAATTTTCTCTATCTATCTCTATCGTCCTGTTTGGCCTTAAAAGCCATCTTGCTGGAACCTGTAAACGAGCAGGAACAGCTCGTGCAGTTTTCTGTAAAAATGGCTAAGGTTTTAGACCAAGAATCTTGCGTAAAATCTCCAAATTTAACGAGGCAATTGCAGTAAACGTAGTGAATGGAGAAATCCCGTACAGCCTTAACAGCAGCAAGCTTTTCCTGTACGCTTATGGCTAAGTGACCTGGTGTCCAAATCTGAGCTCACAAATGACGAGCGAGCTGTCAAAACACCATCACGCACTACAAGCCTTATTCTAGTAGGCTCGAAGAGGACAATAAAATCACAGATGATGTAAATACGTGGCCAACACTGATGTTCAAACACTTAATCCAGAATTCACAAACGGTTTTTAAAGCGCTATAAATCGCCGTGTCGCCGAGGCGTAGTGGGTTAGTGCGTCGACTCCTACGCAGAGGGTGCCATTTTCGATACCTGAATTTACCACCTTTCATATTTCACGGCTCCACCTCTTTCGAGTCACTGACAATGCTCAAAGAATATTCCTGTCTAGAAAAAGCTTCTTAAACTTGGCCGTTCGAAGTCGGCATTAAACTGTAGGTCCCTTCCATGCGTGAGAGAACGCACAACACGAGTGGTTGCTGAGAAGCTAGGCCCAGGGACACCTCGAACTGTAGCGCCACCCATATTATTATTATTAAATCGTATTAGAAGGCTATCAGTCAGCTTGCATTCTCTCCTCTTCTGTTCATGAACGTTGTATGACAATTGTATTCCCGCCATTTCCAGCTGTCAGGATCTCAGATCCAAGTTCCACCAAGAAACCGAATCCATCGTGCCCAAGACTACTCTTTGAAAAGGACTCAACAATTCTCTCACAAGTCACGCACAGAAACTCTATACATGACAGATCCGAATTAACTCTCATTGAAAATACGTCATTTTGCGTTGATAACTTCTCATTAACAGAGTTAATTTTCCCCACAGACATTTCCACATTCCACCGCACATTGGGCGCGTAAGAGAAAACAAACAGTACACCATGCACATGTCAAAAATGGCAATGACACATGTCAACATTAATTTTCAAGAGCATTTCAAAGTGACAGCTGAAATTGATTACTCCTCAGCTACGTGATATTGGCATAATTATCCATCGAACCGCCTGTGGATTCTCATTTGATAAATCATTTTGATATGTAAATTCGATTAAGGCACGCGATATGGGCACATTACTTAGACGCACCAGCACGTCTCCACACACGTAGTACTTAGCGAGCGTCTCGCAATGCGGATGATGTTCCCGATAACGAGCTGCGGCTGCCTGCAATGTTCGTAATTAACGCACGATGTAATGACTTCCTTTACAGCTCGGTCAATTAATGTCAATGACTTCTGTTTAAATCACCCGTTAATGGCCGTCCGATGATTCCCGCGTCACATTAACGTCATTCAACTGAAAACGGCCACTGGTGCTAAATCTGTCAGCGAAACCCACAGTGTTGTTCAACACCAGCAGTCGGAAGGGTATAGCCACCTTCCTCCCCCTCCCATAAATATTCGCACAATCCAATCAAATTATTTTCCAAGAAACCCAGATCAGTAATTTAATTTATGTCCATTCAAATTAGAAAAGTTTGCTGTTGCCACCTCGCACTCGACACCGCCTTGTGGATGAAAATAAATGTAGCCACGGGAATGGCATCTCCGACGAAGGTGCAAATTTGTTGCCGCCCTTCTTCAGACCCTTTTGCCAAGACGCCCGACGACTTCCATTGGCTTGGCTTATCGTGTGCCGAACGACCCGAGGAAATAGTAATCGACTAAAGCACTTTCATAATTAGTTTCGCAGTGAAGGAGGGTGGTTTGAGGAGATTGTATGGCTCTACGTAATTTAATATCTCCTCGGATGGATGAAGAGGGCGGCGAGCAGTTTTCCTTCATCCCCGGCTAGTGGATAAAGAATCAAGGAACCACCGGGGGGAGTTTATCGAACGTGATTCTGTGCCCAGTCAGTGTGGCATGCTCTGCCACTGTACGGGGCGTGTTTGTTTGTTGGTACTTAACAATGAAGGTGAAATCTATCGCCTAACTCACGCGTGGGGGGATGTGATAACACACGTGCTGTCTGTAGACACCCACGTGCACCCAGACTGTTCCCACTTAAGCGTCCCGAGCGTGACAACCGTGATGATTGATGAGCCGATAAGTTGTCGCGACATAATAACAAAATGATTCAATATTTATTCTTCCGAAAGTGTCATGCATCCGACGTCTTTCAATCAGTCCGCTTCCCTGCCGGTGAGCCGATATCGGACATAGATAAACATGAACCTATTAGAGTGGCCTGGCGAAGGGTTGCTATCTGCTATCTAATCCATCAAGCTGCGAGTGACACCTGCGAAAAGTGTCAATATTGAGTGAAGGATTCTGCACGCCCCCACACGCTGCGGAAATTGGATAAGTTCAATATGCTGTTGAAATCTGTTGACCGAGAAATGTAAAGCTGGCGAAACGTCCAGGTCAGCGCCCGTGGGAGGGAATCTGTTTCCACAGATATTCCCGGAATTACGTTTCACGCTCAATGGCACCTATGGCCAGCCAACAGCCAACAGACAGCAACATGAAAGATGTCTCTGCACGTGACCAATTTCCGGTTTCGTGTTGTGAAACAGATTGAATCCGATAGCGTGTGCGGTGCGATGAGAGAGCACTTGTAACACCATGCCTCCCCGATATGCGATAAGATAAACTAAAACGCATTGATTCGAGATCGTGTGACTCAAAGGCGACTGGAAATGGATGCACAAACTGGTTCGCGGTTTTTGAGCTGTGACGCTGGATTTATGTGTCTGGGGACTTTTTGAATATAAGTCGTCTTTAGATGATAGTTAAGTTTTCTCAGAACCCGAAATTTGACTGAGAAGGGGGAGGTTTATAAAGTTTTGTAGTGGGGTTACATCATTTCAGTTTTTGTGGTTTTTCATCAATAAAATCATGACGTGGATTTGATTGAACGGATTTGATGGAATTTTCAGAGTTTATTAAGTGGAGAGGTGGGTGGTTGATATGCCATGCGGATCCAAGAAAAGAGAGAGCGGGGCTAGTTGTAACAGGGGTAAGAAGTAACATAAAAAAGAACACTGTATCCTCACGGTATTAAGAAACACGTTAAAGAGAAATATTTCTTTTAAATACAGTGAACTCCTCCTAAGTCGAATTGTCACGGGAATCCATAGTATGTTCGAGTTAGAGGGAATTTGACGTATGCAGAGGTTCTTGCATGGAAAATTGAGGGAAATGTGTGTAGAATATGACAAAAGGGAGAGTCCTGTGTAGCTTTCTGCTTTTTTTTCTTTGCTTGCTTCAATTTCTCATTGAACGTCGAGGAACAAAGAGGTTTGTAACACACAGCAAGTACAATGGCAAGCATATGCCTATTAGAATTGACGAATGATGATATTCTTTCTAAGTTGTCCTCTCAGGATTGTAGCGCAAGACTAGAGACGGATAATCAGCCCCGCTTTTTTAAAAAATTTGTAAGGATGGATTAGTCAAGCCTATGACTAGTACTTTTTTTTTTACTGCTGGAAGGATTCTTTCAATTCACAAATCGGGACCCAGGAGTTCTATTGTCAACTACAGACCAATAGCTAAGCTCCAATTAATCCCGCAATTTATATATATATAGGATATTGTTAAGAAAGCGATATTGTTTCTTAGGAGTTTCCCACAAATCAAGATATTGTCGAGATATTTTTCTCACTCACACATTTCAGTTCAACAATAACGATGGCAGCGGCAGCGATGTAATAGGGAAAAACTTGGAATGATTGAGGATGATTTGATTCAAGCAACTTCAACCGACTTGGTTGCAAATTCATTATTCATTTCGCGTTTACATTTAGAGACTCATCAGACAATTGTATAAATTCCATTGAAGAAGAAGATTTCTAAAAACAAAATCAAAAATCCGCTCTTCAGTCCTGAGTAACAGACTATTTTAAATCATTGTGCTCATCTTCGTTTTATGTATTATATCGCAAATAAATAAATATTTGTATCAATTTTTTTATTTTACTTCTTAACTCAAAGTCTTGATAACTCGATTTTTTTTGTGGTAAGTGGTGGTTCGTGTTGTCGAAGTTCGACGGTATATGGTTAAGTTCGAAACCATATATCACAATTTCAACATGGTTTTGTGAGTGGAAGATCAACTTCGATCAACTTTTTTTTTTACAAACTTTTGCCCACGTTCCATGGAAGCGAGACTTCAAGTCAACTCGATATACACTGACTTCTCGAAGGCATCTGACCGGGTTCAACATAATGTGCTCATAAAGAAGTCAGAAATGATTGGTTTTCATTTTAAAGTCTTTAACAGCTATATTGACAGGTACGCCAGAAAAAAAAGCACGCTTTCATGAGAAAATAAAACAAAAAAAAAACAAACAATGATTCAGGAAAAAAGGTTACAGATCCCTCATTTGTTTCAAACCATTTTCTCAAATTTTGTTCACAACCTCAACCCTTCCTCAAAGTTTGTCAGGTGAGAAATAAGTGCAGTGAAATAAATCATAATCAAAATTAGTTTTTATATTTCTTCTTAGGTTCTTGTTACAACTTACCCCGCAAGTTGTAACAGACGGACTTTTTTTTTATATCGTACTCTGAATGTTGAACATTCTTCGCTGATCTTTTTTGATACAGTTGTTATTGAAATAATCGAAAAAAGATTTGGCTAGAATAAGCTTCGTCGAAAATTGGTTTTAACGTTCTTAAAGTTGCGGTCACTGACTCCGAATTTTGGTAGAAAATTTTTAGAATTTGCAGACGTTGCTCGTTCGTGTACTTTACCATGGAGAAAATGTTGAGTTTACTGAATAAATTGACAGTGACAGTTTGATGATTAGGGAAAGAGTGCGTTCAAAGAGATATACAAAATGATGTTGCTATCTTCAAAAGGTGTTTATTTATGGGACAGCACAGATGAGGTATTAGGAAAAAAAGACATACGGTGCATAATAAACATGGACATCCAAAGCCGTTGAAAGATGGGAATTCTCACGTTATTGAGAAAATTAGATTAAAAATAACTTCAAAACACTGAAAGGAACAGGAGAAACATACATACGCCATTGAGCTTGTACCCTTTACAAAAAAAAAAAGGAAAAATATAGTGGTTCCGGAAATCAAACGGCCCGACTAAGGTTGTGCAAAGAAAAAATAAACTGTCCTCCAAAAGCCTGCAAACGAGTCAAATTCAACAGGTTCCAGTCCAAGGGGAACTGAAAATTGTGATCAAATCCATCGCAAGGAAAAAACTTTATTAATGACAAACCACAAAAACTGAAATCGGGGATCTGCCATAATGCGGGGTCTAGCATTATCAGTTAAGCATTTAGTGGTCAAAAAGTGGGTTGGGTGCTTGAAAAATCTCAAGAGTATTCTGCGTCATAAGCATTTGCAGACAAACCATTAAAGGGCTATTTGTTGGTGATGTAAATGTCTTTAGACTTTGGGTTTATTGCCCACCTTGGCTATATTTTTGTTTTCCATTGAGTGAGGTGAGGGAGACGAAATTTGAATTCTGTTGGAAATACACTGAATATTTGTATGAAAGGAGTATGTTAAGAAAAGGCTCCTGGGATTGTGCATCCATCCGTCTTTGCACCGACTGTGGATATTGCCAAAGCAATGGAACTCCTGCCTCTATAGGTCCTGGTTTTTTTTTTATCTAGAGTCACACGCAAGCTGTTTTTCAAAACAAAGCTCTATGCTAGAAATACAGGCAATTTTAGTTAAAGTTACTCCTTTTCGATCATCGGATGGCGCGAAAGCTCGGGTTAGACTTGGACCTAGATCATGTTCTCTCATAGACAGGTAGGTCCTTCTGACCCGCATGAGCCACTAAAGTGGTCGCGAGGTAAACCACGCACGAGAGATCTCCAGGCATAGGTCCTCTACAGGCCCAAACTCACATTTGGAAAGCTCTCCTCAATAATCCCATTCTCTATTTCGCATTGTCGGTGTTACTTGAAATAGGCATCGCCGTAAAAAAGAAACGTTGTGGACTGGAATCGAAGTATATGCTGTCCTCAAGAAAGGCCACACAACATAGACGTCTTGGATAGAGCGTCATAGGTTAGGTAAGGACTTCGTCTACCTCGGTTCCAAAGCAAACCGTAGGGGAGGAAGGGACGGATGTGGATACCGACTTTTCCAGTGTACTAATTTAACATTTCCTTAATTATAGTCTTTTTCGCATTTGCACGAAGCTAACAATTTTCAAAGCTGTCATTCTGCTGAAAAATTTATCAGAAGTGTTTTCGTTGTTTTTGCTCCAAAAGTAAAATGTTCGCCTTTTAGCAATTCCCACGTTTATTTTAGGTCTGTGTCCCAGTCCACCGCTTTGTGGGGGGCATATGGACAGAAAAGGTTTGTTGATGGATTTGTGAAAAACTGTATAGCATGATGTCATACTAAATTTATAATTGGACACAATTAAGAGGAAGCTTTAGCTTATCAGATTTGTAAAAGAAGTATTTATGTTATAATAATTCTGCTGACAAAAAGTAAAGATTTAAAATTTGTCCACAACCGCCCCCTCCTCAACTACGTACCGAGATCAAACGCAGAGTAGCTCTTGCCAACCGTTGTATCTGTGAGCTCAAGCGATAATTGGCGCACTAATGGATCGTACCTCAACCAACTCGGGAACTCGGCAACTAGATGCGTCTAGCCAGAGATCTAGTGCTAGTGGGAGTGGCGTGTGGGTTGAGGGGACAGGTCCACCCCGGACAGAAGAAGCAGACTGGAGCCCATGCACTCACCCACCGGATCGCCTTTCTCTCAATTATCATTCAAAAAACCAGATGCTACAAGTCAAAGCATTCAAGGCTAATATTCCAGACTGCAATAACATTTAAACTAATTTCACCACAAGGGGCCATTTATTTGTCATCTATTTTGACACTACCGGCAAAAAATGAAAACATTTAATTAACTTTTATGACACAATAAACAAAGCTTATGTTTGCTTCTAAAATACTCACACCAGCGATGAGGCATGATGCAATGTTTACTTGGCTCTGTTTTTTTTTTTCCTCGTCTCATCCACACGCATATCTAGATTCTAGATGTGAAGAGATTAAGATTTAATCTCCTTTTCAGTTGAAAAACTCTCTATCATCTCATAACATACCCTCCATCGACCGGAACAAATTGATGGTGGCGGTGTTCGAAAAGGATAAAAAGCATCGGATCACGTAAGGTTTGACCTGAAAGCTGAGTTGTTTATGTCGCGATGGGCGCTAACAAAAGGGAACACATAAAAAGTTCTCAAATGGCGCGGGAGGCCTTCGCATCAAATCACCGAAATGAATGCTGATTTCTAAAAATAATGAAGAAAGATCGCGAAAAGGCCTTCCAGAAGCACTTAAAAAGTTTTCTTATTTTTAACATTACAGCATTAAGTTGCGAATAAAATATCGTTCCCTTGAGTCACGTAGACTGGGGGTTGTGAATTATTTTGAAATTTTCTTCTTCTTGTGACTTTGCTCGTTTCTCACGTGAAGTGTTGTGCTTTGCTTTGGTGACTAATTTTTTGATGTTGTCGAATAGGCCGAGGGCAGAATTGAGTTAAGCGTGTACAAATAAGGGCGCTAGATTTAAATGTGCCGTCACTTTTATGTAAAGTACAGTGTTGCCAACAAGTGAGAAGTTTATTTGATACGATACTCCTCACAATTTAAAGAAAGACGCAGTTCTGAATACGAGGTGAATTCGTTTCAGATAAATGTGCTGAATTAAATACGAACACCAATGCAATTCAGCACAGTAATGGTAATCTCAACCCACTTTGCCTCAAACACAGTCATCAATATCGAATTGACGAGTTGTTATTGAGGAAGAATACACTGCGTTTTTATTTTTTTGTAAGAAAGCCTGGATAGTATGCACAAGAATTCCGTCCGCCCGACCTTAGTGAATTTACGACTGCCACCGCCAAACTAAAGTCCAATAAGGCTGCTGGTGCCGATCGACGGCCTGCCGAACTTTTTAAAGCACCAACTCATCTGTACAATCTGGTCGGATGGAAGTATGGAATCCCAGCATCGTTTGCCCGATCCTAAAGAAAGGTGACCCTTTAAAATGTGACAATTACGGAGGGATAAGTCTCCTCAATGTATCGCATAAGATCTTTTCTGCCGTCGTGTGTAAGCTGAAAGCCTGCGTCAACAGCCTGATTGGTCAATATCAGTGCGGCTTCAGGCCAGAGAAATCCACTACTGACTAAATATTCGCATTACGGCAGATCTTGGAAAAGACACAGGACTTTCAAGTCGATACTCGCCATCTATTTACCGACTTTAAGGCTCCGTTTGGCAGTATAAGTAAACGAGCTGTTCAGCACATTGTCTAGTTTTGGCATCCCTGTAAAACCCGTCCGTGTGTAAACTGAAAGCCTACGTCAACAGCCTGATTGGTCAATATCAGTGCGACTTCAGGCCAGAGAAATCCACTATTGACTAAATATTCGCATTACGGCAGATCTTGGAAAAGACACAGGACTTTCAAGTCGATACTCGCCATCTATTTACCGACTTTAAGGCTCCGTTTGGCAGTATAAGTAAACGAGCTGTTCAGCACATTGTCTAGTTTTGGCATCCCTGTAAAACCCGTCCGTGTGTAAACTGAAAGCCTACGTCAACAGCCTGATTGGTCAATATCAGTGCGACTTCAGGCCAGAGAAATCCACTATTGACTAAATATTCGCATTACGGCAGATCTTGGAAAAGACACAGGACTTTCAAGTCGATACTCGCCATCTATTTACTGACTTTAAGGCTCCGTTTGGCAGTATTTAAGTAGACGAGCTGTTCAGCACATTGTCTAGTTTCGGCATCCCTGTAAAACCCGTCCGTCAGTGAAGAACGAAGCTGGAGAATACCCGTTGCTCCGTCAAGGTCGGTAAAGATTTTACCTAGACTTGTCATGTTAAAAAAGAATTTAGACAAGGCGACGCACTGTCATGCGATGTTTTTAACATTATTCTCAAGAAGATCGTACCTCAACACCAGAGGCAAGATCTTTCACAAATCAGCGACTGCCAGGCAGCATCTGTGTGAGAACAGGTTTACGTACAACAGAAGCTAGACACTGTAAGATGAAATAGTGTAGAGACCTTGTATTCACTTCACTTCACTCAATCCAGTGCGGTTTTTCTGTGAAAATAAATGGTCGCGTGCCAATCTCCACACGATTGGTCGCACAAATAAAGTCTTGCCACTAAACCTGTTGGGCAGTAGCACTGATTAGTCATTACTTTCGCGGAAGTTTTTTCTAGAACATTGAACTGATCATAGTCTGGTTTTGTTCTGGTGGCACAAAGCTTTAAGCTGAGTGCGTTGAAATCGTTATGATGCATAAGACTGGAACATGTATGCATTTGTATTTGTTCCTAAGCTTTCTATCGCCATCGGGCCCAGGTGGGAGCCTTTAAGAAGATCAGGCGAACTAGGTTAGGTTAGGTGCGTGTGTAGCCCAATCTCACTTAGGTCCTGTTGGACCCATTAATAAATATAGTGTCGACCAAGAATCGATCCACCACAAATCACCTATGTACATACGGCAGCAAAGACATCAAAGAGTATTCCTGTCTGGAAAAAAGATTCTCAACTACGCCGTTCGGAGTCGGCATTAAACTGTATCTCTCTTCCACGCGTGAGAGAACAATAGCATGCACAACACGAGTGGTTGCTGAGAAGCTAGGCCCTGGCCCTCTACGGGCTATAGCGCCACCCATATTATTATTATTAATGGGGTTTGCCTTCCAACAGGCAAAGGGACAATCCACAAACCAGACCCTAGTGGAGATCCCTCGAATAGTCCTTGATAGGCAGCGCTAATATTGACTGTCTTTTGTCAAAACTTCAAAGTCTAAGGACCAAAACGATGAGTGGCTGATGGGAGCTCAAAGCTGTATGATAAGCAAACAAGCGGAGTTGATTATTGAAGGCTTCGAAATTAAAATTGTGCGTCGGATATATGGCCCTATCTCTAGTTCGAGAAGAAGAGAAAGATCGAGACTCGGTCAGAAATGCCATGTGATCGCGAACTTAAAACAGCTTGGTCCCGATAACAAGTCTTGCTTGATAGCACGTCAACATTGAAAGTCAGCATTAGCTCAGGCTCGGCACCTCTATCGGTCCTTGTCTGGAGAAGTACTGAACCCTCCACTGTCTCTAGGCGGGGTTTACGTTTGCAAGTGTTAAGAGGTAAGGGTTGATTTTTTTTTTCGGAACTTTAAAAGCCTCACCCCCAGTTTTAACATTGCACTTTCCACGGCAATTTATTTCATGGCTGTAGTGCGTTTTGTTTCCAAGCTAAATTCGTTTAAAGTCGAAAAAATTAATTCGTGCAGAAAAGATAAAAAAATAAAAACAAAAAAAAATTAATGCACATTTTTTTTAAATCAAATTGGAAAAATAATACAAGACGAAAAACTACTCTTTTCAAATTTAAAAAAAAATGTATTTCTTTTTACACTACAAGATATGACATAAAGGACAAAAGAGAAGAATTTCAGTCCCCTTTAAAGGTGTATATTGTGTATACAGGATGCCTTTGAGCCCTACAGCTGCGACTGATGAACGAGTTGGGTCCATTCTGCCCCATTCATGAATGACATATTTCCACCGAATCTTACGAGACCCTTGCATACGATCCTGTTTAAACCTTCTAGCCCTTCCCAGAAACGGTATCCTGTTCCTTGCTGGGACTGGGAAATAACTAACACTTCTCCGACTGTGCAACTTCCACAAAAAAAAGTCGCTCCAAATAATTGTCCCATACAAGGTACACTCGTGTCTCTCCGCCACACTCGTCAGAAGAAAAATGTACACATAGTTCACGGAACAGCGCTGTAAGCAATGGGGACGAGAGTTTAAGAAGAAGATATCGAAAGCCCTTATTGCCGCTTCACAATATCCGAGCTCAATACCGCTTGTGGAGACAGCCAGGAAAAAGTGTCACGTTAACACAACGTCAACGATTTCGAGTCTCGTCCGCTAAGAGCTCGACATGCATGAAAACAGAGGTTTCGTGTTTGACAGGTTCCACGAATCTGTCTCTTTTTCCTTTTCGCCGTTCGACAATAAGTAAGCTGCCGCTGTAGTAGATTTGGAGTAGAAGTTCAATAAAGATTTTATATAGCAATTAATTTTCTGGCTTTTATTCCTTAACATTATTCCCTAATACCCGAGCAAATACGAGTCACTCTCCAACGATCGCAACGAGAAAGATATTTTGTAGAGCTCTTGATCCCTTCCCGCATCCCCGGAACTCGGGTAACCGCATTTTAGGGTACTCATATTTGCTGGTAGTCGACAATGCCGGGTACCCGCCATCTTGGGTATTACCCCCCATTGCCTGGATACCCGGGTACTCGGGTAGTTGTTGAAACGGGTACGATCAATTTTGCATGAAAGTGCGGTAGCCCACACACACGGCACATTTTAGCACAACCGACATAAGTGTGATGTGTATGAGGCACTTAAGTGATGCCAAGACGCTATGCGTGTTCTCTCTCTCTGGCTCAGTAAGCACTACAGCACGCATACAATCTGAAAACAAAATCTGATTAAAAAGGCACAAGCCGTTGCGTTCGGTAATGTCAACCCAATCGTCAAGTGTGCAGTTCACATTTGTATAAATGTAAGAAATTTTAAAGGTGCTGAATCACTAGGAATTATTTAAAAATAATTTTAAGCAAAAACAAAACCTATTATTGCATTCATAAAATCCCGTAAAAACAATTACATGAGGAGCACTCATATAAATTTCCATGGAAACGTCTGTCAATTCCATCCGTCGTAATGGATTCCACTTGTGGGCTACATTTACTGTTCCTCCCCAACTCATTAGGGCTTATGAACTGTCAGTTTTTGACAGGACGCAGCTGATGGATTCTATGGGCCTTTTAACAATGATCTTGCCTCGGCGGTCATAGGGCTCTCGCTGTTTTGATCCTTTAATTGCAGAAAATGTCAAGTGACAAGCGAAGCCTTGACCTCTGGCATAAGTGTCAATCTAAGTGATCTAGTTTTTCTTTTACCTGTCAAGTCGAAATGTGAATCCTAATTAGGAGCGTGAAAGCAAGTTTCACATGGTCATACGTTATAATGGCTGGACAACCATTGTGCATATGTGGTTTAAGGCACCAGTTATTTCCAGGAACTTTCAAAGACATTTTTGCGCGATCCTCAGTGTCATTTCTTTTAGTTTGAAATCAAGTATAATGTTCAGATATGTTGTTGTCCATGTAGGGTTTATCTTCTACAGCACCCACTCATGTTGTGTGTGCTACTGTTCTCTCAGGAGCAGAAGCGACCTACAGTTTTATGGCGATTTCGAACGGTCAACTAGACAATCTTTACTTTTTGAGCATTGTCAGTGACTCGAAAGAGGTGGCGTCTCGAAAATTACCTTTGTCCTACCGTTAATAGAACCCACACGACGTAGTTAGTGATGGGCGTTAACTCGATATATGTATACCCTTTCTGGATAAATACCCTGGGTATACACCCAAATGGTTATATGTGCGTTTCTACTTGTTTCCCGTTAACGGTTAATATGTTTTGGCAACTTTAAAAGTTTTACCTCTAGGTTAAACATTGCGTTTCAGGAATGGAAAAATTTATTACAGTGTATTTTGTTTCCAAGCTACGTTCGTTTACAATATTTAATATTTTATGGACAAAATTAATATCATATTTTTCGCTAAAAAAAATTATTTTAATTTTTCCAATTCAAGTGAAAAATAATAGGGGAATTATACAATATTAACGGGAATATGTCTTTACCCGTGGGTCGCCGTGGCGTAGTGGGTAAGTGCGTCGACTCCTACGCACAGGGTGACAGGTTCGATACCCGAATTTACCACCTTTTATATTTCACGGCTCCACCTCTTTCGAGTCACTGACAATGCTCAAGTACTCCTGTCAAGAAAAAGCTTCTCAAATTTGCCGCTCGGAGTCGGCATTAAACTGTAGATCCCTTCCACCCGTGAAAGATTATTTCAATCATAACAAAAAATGAGGTTTGAAAACAATTCATATCTGATACAAATTAATTTGAGTTGCTGGACCCGGATGGAAAATGTGGAGTTTCATTAAGATAAACGGTGTGCCTGAATCTGAAAACTTTGTTGTGCTGAACTTGTTACAGCTGCTAGCTATATCATCTTCATTCGATGTCTCAACATGTTTTCACGATGGACCAATTGTGTGATTTGCTACTAAAGGCGTTGAATGATCGTTGTGTGGTTGCTGAGGTTACAAGTGCTGAAAAAATACGTGCTGCAACTTTGCTTAAATTTTTGTGTGCACAAATACCTTTCCACCAAGCCAATGGCTGGCTCTATTGAAGTGGCACTTGCCCCAACAAATTCATATCCACCTTCTTTTGAGTAATAAAGAACCAAATCGGACGTAACAGTATACAAATTAAATTGCCTTAGTCTGCCCCGAATCACATAGATGGCACCCTTGATTTGATGGGTCAAGAATACCAATAAAAATTGGTGATTATGCGAAATGCATTGTCTGCTTTAAAATTCTAAACTGATAGTGTTTATGATTGAATGTCCCTTTTTTGCACACGAACAAACATTGCCCTAGATTTATGGACATCGCAGCCTGATATTGAACGATGTTGCGTTCGCTTCTCAAACAACGTTATTATCACAATTTGTAATACTTTCACTCATTTCAGTCATTTATTTGCTTTGGTATGTTCCAAAGAGCAAATCTTGGCGTTAGGTAAAAAATTGGTCTTGTGTTTAATAAGATCTCATTTTACAATAAAACATATAACATAGTTTGTACATAACATTTTTTATGTTACGATAGAAAATGAGATAATTTAATAAAAGTTCACTTCCGACATCGGTATTATAAATACCCAACTTTAAGTGGGTATTTACAATTGTGGGAAATATATTCGGTAAATATCCTGTTTTTTCCCACTTGTTCGGTATTTACCCGAGGCACATCCCTAGTGGTTGTTCAATTGGATAGGACTCGACGCACATACCCACAACGTCCATGGATGCCAAGTCGAATATATGACCTGAATATTTCCCCTTTCTAATACACCGCAGATGGCCTCGAGTTAATGGCTAGTTACTGACTAGCTGACCGGTCCATTTAACTTGATTCAGTCGCACGCTTAGCGTTGAAAGGAACTTCCCAGGCATGGGAAGCGGTCACGTCTTCCACCGTCAAACCACATATCTCTCCATCACAAAAAAAACAGTCAATTTCCACCAAACTTTTCCTCAAGCATGATCTCAGTGAGCCGTCTTACACTCACATATCACACCAAACACAGTCTTCTTCATCTGCCAACAGATGCACAAAGTACAGCCGTCACGGTTGCAGAGACATATTCGCGAATTTCACCACAATCATGGCAGAAAGATATTCTTCGTTTAATCTGTCAAGAGACTGAGTGAAACTTAAATATTTTGAGCCCAGCCCCCGCATGAGCAAATTTAGTTTCGCTTCAATTTCAAACAGTTTCAACAGCCATCTAATCTTTACATCAATAACGTTTTATTTGTAGTCTCAACAATTATCCGCATTCCAAGTGGCACGTTTGGCCAACCAAAAACAAAACCGTGGTAGATTTCGTTTCAATGACAGTATTTGCCAACGTCAACCCAGCGGAGCGTTCAAAATCAAAACAAACAGAAAAAAAAAGAAAAGAAAAACCAGGAAAATATCCGGAATAACAACTAATTACTGCTTGGCACGAACGTGCCCCTGTCAAACCGTCGCGGGTGGAATATCGAAACGACCGACGGCGACGCCAGCAGCCGCACCGCAACACCGCTCAGTGCTGCGCTCACAAGGCAGAGCACTTCCGACGAACTTGATGTAATTACTGACCGCATATTGTGCACACATACCGTGTGGCTTGACATATTGCTGCAAATTGACAGCGACGCGACGCGGTGCCACTGACGTTGCTGAGTTCTTCGACACGCCTTAGACAGAAGAAATGTAAAGGGAAGGCCAGAGCGCGTGCAACGACGGGGTTTCAACACAATACCTGCAACCAGTCGGTTGTATTTTGGTTTGAACACTAGATGAAGTGCGACGTTAACACGTGGCAGATGTCAGCACAGGTTCGCGACGAGGATTTCAATTATGTTGGTGTCGGTGTGTTGGGTGGGTGATGGATTTTCAATCGAATTTCAATTTTGCCGTGCCGGGAGGTGTTATAATCAGTCTTTGACTTGCGCAACTGAGGAATGCTGCTGTTGATGGACTGGCAATGAGTTTGCCTTCGAAATTAATTGATGGAAAGTTGCGCCAGTTGATGGAGGGGGGAGAGGGCTTGCTGGGCTGGGTAGAGCCTCTATAAATCTCTGGTGGAGTTTCGCAAGAATGCCGACGGCTTTGGTGGACATTTTGCGCATGTGGAGCGAGTACTCTTCGGAGGTGCTCAACCCTGAGAAGGGCCACGTAGTCTTAAGTGAGGCGGAGAATAGTCCGATGGTGGAGGAAATCATTTTGGCGATTGAATCGCTTAAACGTCTGACACACATTGCGTGGGGAAATTTGGGTAATTCTTCCTCATTTCACGAAGGGGGCTTGCAATTGGTGGCCCGTTCTAGAGCTTTGGTCGAGTCTAGGATGGGGGATGAACATTGCGTACCGGCAGAAGTACAACCGATCACTCCAAGATCGGTACACGAGAGGGCTTGGAAGCTCTTCGCATACGACAGAGTTCATTAAGGTATACTCTGGAATGGTCCGAAGAGTATGGGATTGATTGTTTTCTTTTAAGGCCCATTCAGTCTCTGTACACAAACTGTTTGTACACCCTGGACGTTTGACTTCGCCGAGAGTGGGTCTTGTCACCTCTCCTTTCAATTATAAATATGGATTGGATGTTGCAGTATAGCACCGAGGCGAGGAATTTTTCACGTTGGGAGGTTGAGGGTAAGTCATCTTCTCTTAACTGATGACTCAGCTATCCTCACATGCCGCCAGACGGCACGGCGGCTTGTGCTCATGCTAGAATGAATATTAATATGGACAAAACAGAGGTTATGGTAATTTCTAGAACACCTGTTCCCAATGAAGCAAGTGGAGAAGTTTAAGTATTCTCTGTGTCTCTTTCACTCGTGTTGGGAGGATAAAAACTCCTTCCATCAGAAGGAATATACCCTTAGCGGGTTACTCGCGTTCAGCAACGTAAAAAAAGTCAATGCATGAATCTGTGAATGGATCGGGCTGATGTTACGATCTCAATTGATTAATGTACTAGGATGGTGAAACAGAGCCTGGTCTGACTCATTTCCCAAAAAAAGGATTAATTTGACAACTGATAATGTAGCTTCCCTAAGCTAAAGGATAGATCATTATCTGTTATCTGCAACACTTAAGACACATTTTTTTTTTTAGAAAAATTGAAATGAGTGCGGAATTTTACTCGAAGCAATATCGAGTGAATATGAAATTGATGCAGCGCGCTTGCAAGCATGCCAATAAGACAAAAAAAAAAACATATTTAATGAATCACGCATGGTACTATATGACTGCAGGCTTACACTCAAAAATATAACTCAAGCCTGCATACTGCCACTTGATCAGTTGTCCGAGGAAGAACAAGAAGCGAACAATAAGGAATACAAACGATTCCGAGAGCATTTTAGATTTTTGATTTCGTAGAAAAAGGAACCCACGACCTCAAGAGAGTATTTCCCTGTTAAAGGGTACCGTGGGTCGACGTGGCGTAGTGGGTTAGTGCGTCGACCCCTACGCAGAGGGTGCCAGGTTCGATACCCGAATTTACCACCTCTTATATTTCACGGCTCCACCTCTTCCGAGTCTCTGACAATGCTCAAAGAGTATTTCCTGTCTGGAAAAAGCTTCGCAAACTTGGCCGTTCGGAGTCGGCATTAAACTGTAGGTCGCTTCCATTCGTGAGAGAAAAATAGCACACACAACACGAGTGGTTGCTGAGAAGCTAGGCCCAGGTCCTCCTCGGACTGTAGCGCCACCCGTATTATATATAAAGGGTCCCGAAGTATTTCGAGCAAATAGCAGTTCTGATGAAGAAGATGATGAGAAAATTTGCTAATCTTTTATTTATGTTTTACTTATTAAGGATGAAATCTGATGGTGGGCGTATAATTCGTTAGTTTCATCAAAATATCTTCAGACGTGTTTATGCTAATGGCCTGGGGAAAAGGTTATTATTCTACTGTGTTTTCTGAACACATTGGTTAAGATTTAAACAAAATCGGGTAGGTGGTCTTATATTTAGAGCCATTTGTATCATGAGGTTTAAAGTGCGAACAAATGACGTGAGATATACGCCCCCAATCAGTGACCACATATGGCAACATTTTTTTTTTTTTTTTGTTTTATTTTATTTATTATTCATTTCATATTACAGATTTTAATCATAAGTTTAAGAATTTCATAATGATTTATAATGTATGATTGAATATACAGTACAATAAGCTTTAGGATGTTGGGTGACAATCGGAAAATTGTTATAGGTCTTAAAAACTTGATAAGATCAGTTTAATTCTGCCAGCGAATAGGAAAGGAAAGCTTAGCTAAACCATGCGCAACAGGAATAGAGTTCCGCTAGATTGGCAAAATAACACACTGCGTGGCACGAATTTCCCCATCATCACGACATCCGTAGCGTTGAATGCGATTCATCCGAATGGCTACCGCTCGTCATAGCCGGTATGAGGTGGTTGTTCCAAAAACTGCCAAAAACAGCTTTCTGCATTCTGGTGCTTGTAATCCTGATTATTTAGAGTCGTTGGCGAAGGTTCGTGTTGTCTGGGGTCCCTCGTGGGTGCTTTAACCTTTTCGAGGATCATGAGGGTTTGAAGATGGTGATGATGCTGATGAACTTTCAGTGGAGAGTCACCTGCCAAGTGGAACTGGTTCTCGGTAGGTCTGATTCGTTATATTGCTTCTAACAGAAGTACAAGTAATTTACAATTTAAAAAATAAATTACTCAGAAACTTGAAGAGATTGGAAAGATAGTACAGTGTAATCAGTCAAGTGTGTTGCTATCGACAGTTGAGGAACGCCTGGACCAATGTCCGGAAGTGGATCGACTTGTCCAGGCAAGGATTTGCACCAAATCTGGCTAGAGGTTCGCTTACTTATTCTTTTGCTACCCAAATCTAGGCGCACATATGCGGTTTTTCATCGCAGCGATAGAAATCGTGGTCGTACGAAATATGATCATGCATGTAACTTTCTGTCGCACGATTATAAAGACGCAACAAATAAAACCCACAGCTTTTAATGTCTATACACACATCTGCGACAAAATTATCGCAACAGTTAAGTTGACGATTATTTTGCCGCAAAATCAACTTTATCATAATGTATTCAATGCTTTTGCAACTCATTGTATGCCTAACCCAATACTGTATAAATTTGATTGGGTATTCTTGAAAATTATAGCGAATCCCATGAAAATGAGCCTTCAGTAGTCCTATATATTATTCTACGATTTTTTAGATGTTAAGCGCAACAAGAGAGCCCCAATACAACAATGTCCCGTGAAATCCATTTTTATACTAACAAGATTTTTATCAAAATCGCAAGTTTAGTATGATTTATGCTAATCCGTGTGTCCATTTTAATTTGCGGCAAAAAAAGCGCTTGTACGATTTTCTAATCGCTGCGATTTTTTAGTCGCAAATGTGTGTATTCATGTATAATACAATATGTCTCATTTTAAGCGACTCATGAGAGAGAAAATCGCAAAAAAAAAATGTGCATACCCACACCTTGTTGCGACAGCGATTCTTTAATCGCAGCGATTTTAATCACAAGTGTGTGTTTGGTCTTTGCCGGAACGTATGATTAATTTTAGCACGCGACAATCACGTCGCCAGAAAAATGGGACGAATTGCAAACATTTAATCATTGCGATCACATTGAATGTTATGAAGTCTACTTTTTGCGACTGAATAGTCGTGGGATTGAGGGCCTAGCCTAACTTGTATGCAACATATACATTGCTCGCTTCAATCCAAAATTGTTGTCGTAGATGTTCGCGAAAATAAAGCCTCCTGTCTCCTATTCATCTCAGCAGATATTCGTCACTTTATGCGACGGATTTAACAGTTTGCGGGTGCATTCTGTGAAACTTCATCTAAACAGAAGGGAGAATCAAAAGATCTCCCTTTCAAGCTAACCCCATTAACCTCTTCCACTTCCAGACACACAAAAATCCAAATATCCAAGTTATGCAGCACCTTCAACAAGTGTCAGCTTGCCGCTCAAAAGTTCAGCACCCTCTGTATGCTGGTGTCAGAATTTCACTGAATTAACAAACTTGTTAACCCACTTAAACACGATTTGTACATACGCCATCGGTATTCATCGCACAGATAGCCAGCGCAACTCGGCTCGAATATGGATGTGCTTCGAACCGATGCGTGTGTCGTTTTGTTGCCTATGCCTCGAGCTCGGCTCTAACTGCGCCACTCAGCGCAGTCAACAGTGTTTCCGTAGATAATTGAACACAATGCTCTTGGGCGAGTAGTTGTGCAGTGGAGAGGCGGCAATTTAGTATGCCTCACTTGCAGTCCACAGCACAGACACAAACGCGTCGGCTATCCACGGTCTTTCCGGTGTGCACGCGCGATGAATACACGCCGCTTCGTTGGGTGCTCCATATCAATTTGTAATTACACATGGCAACTAGCCAAGTGGAAAATCTGATGGATGATGCGATGGGTGGGACGGACTGTGCATAGCACACAGCTTTCCGATCGTTTCCTGAATCTAGTCTCGGATTGGAATACCCTCGTTCCAGGGCGAGATGCGTGCTTGACTGTGAAAGGAAACGCGCGAATCTGCATAACAGTTAGGCAGCTTCCTGTAGACGATTTATGCTTGTGGGATTGACGCGCAAGGTGGTTGTTGTTTTTTAGGTATACATTCCCATGGGATGAATCATTTCGTCGGTGTGATGGCCTTGGTTGACGCGACAAAACTGACGATTGTTGGAATCTGGACTTGAGAATTAAATACGTGTATTTGTCGAGTATCGAAGATGAGAGGGGTCTTTAAAAATACGTTGGTTGTTTACATAATGACTTCTCCTTCATTGTGCGGCGCTTCAGTTTGTGGTGGCAACTAAGAAGCTCCCTCCAGCTGTACACTGGATGTTGTTTAAGATGTTTAGGGCCAGTTGTGTAAGACACCTTGAATTGGGGCGTACATTTTACCTTGATCCGAAGGCGAAGACTAGGGTTAAGCCGCCCTTGGAATTAAAGGCCATGTCAATGTTGAGCTTGTACAGTTTGTAACTGAATCTTCGCCTGCAGACGCCACCAATGTAAACACAGAGACCAAACTCTTCTTCTATCGCTTTGAAACTGGTTATACTTCTAAACAATGGCAGGAATGGGATGGACAACAATATTGTTTAAGGCCAGGCTCATATTTTGAAAGCTGCGAAGCCCATGCTTTGCTTGTAAGTGTGTTTCTTGGCATTGCTTGCCATAAATGCCATTAATCAGGAACTCAAAGTGGCAAAAAGGTTCTTCAAACGTCCACTACACAAAAACGCATTACTTAAACTAGATCGTGAGTATCTGCTTAAAAGAAAAAACAAATTGTATTGTTTAATAACTTAAAGCGTCAGTGTAATAAGGCCCGTTCACGAAGGGCCTTATTGACTTTATTTTTAGCTGAGATTACTAATTGGTTTGCCTTCGAGTACCCGCTTGTATTTATGACTGGATGGCGCAGTTGGTAGAGTGCCTGCCCCTGGTATCACAATGGACCAACATGGTCTTAGTGTGCTGGTAAATGCACTAGAAGCCCACCCACCTATCCTAACCTATCATTGTATCTTTAGTAGGCTGAGCTGAGTTCAGAGTAAAACAGACCAATAGGAAGTGGTTCCTCCTGCACACAAACTTTATAATGTATGAAATTTACACTGGAAATAAATCTATCTATCTAATTCCGAATATTCAGCTCGAATAACTGGAATCGACAAAACATTGATGGACAGATGAGCAACTATTTTACAGGTTTTAATATCGATGCAGATAAGTTCAGTGTATTCGCCTTAGATACAGTTGAACACATAATTGAAACATATCCATTGCTATATTTACCTGCTTCAATTCACAGTGTTACTGCATGGTTCATCGGTAATTCGACATCATGGACTTATTTCTACAGGCGAGTTAAGTGAAGAAGCTACAGAGTCCAGAAATAATAAGAATAATAATAAGAATAATATAGCTTCTACAGCAACCACTCGTGTTATGCGTGCTATTGTTCTCTCACGCATGGAAGGGACCTACAGTTTAATGCCGACTGCGAACGGTGAATTTGAGAAGCTTTTTCTAGACAGGAATACTCTTTGAGCATTGTCAGTGACTCGAAAGAGGTGGAACCGTGAAATATGAAAGGTGGTAAATTCGGGTATCCAACCTGGCACCCTCTGCGTAGGAGTCGACGCACTTATCCACTACGTCACGGCGACCCACCGTCCAGAAATAATGGCTACAAAAATTACAAGAAAAATGTCTCGGGTTGTCACTAATAAGGGCCTTTTGAATGGACTT
Organism: Eristalis intricaria; assembly: GCA_964034865.1. Lineage (NCBI taxonomy): Eukaryota > Metazoa > Arthropoda > Insecta > Diptera > Syrphidae > Eristalis > Eristalis intricaria. Next base: position 135,264,098 of record OZ035873.1, read on the forward strand.
ATATTAAGTTCCACAAAATAAATGTTTTTATCAAAAAAATACATTGAATTTGCTAGAAATCGTTTTATTTTTTTTTTCAAAAATTTCTTTTTTGTATGAGTTTATTTTTATACTTTAAGACAAATCAAAATATTAACAAAAATTTTTATTTAAAAAGAAAAAAATTATATTTTGACCGTCCTTTTTATGGGTGGGTTGGGTATCCACGATGTATTGCTTGCATTGTCGTGGTGGAGTTTTAGGGGGATTGACGTCACTAAAATTGATCAAAGTGGTCGGTATTCACTTGACTTGTTTTTCGAGACTGTCGTTGTTGTTGGAGAACAATCCTTAATCACAGTTGATGTCACTGATTTGATGGCTTGGAAGTAAATTAACGATTTTTGGGGACACCAATGTTCATAATGAGGACAACGGCTTCTCGAACCATCACGATTAACATCATGATTCAGTATACAGAGAAGTCTATACGCTTTCAAACCTTCTTAATAACTTCAGTCTGCCTCGAAACTAGTCAGAGGCTTATACATAAGGCACTCAACATTGGTCATCATGTTGGATCTATGGGTAGTTTCAGTTGTAAGTCTGTAGCCACTATGGTGTGGTGAAAAAGTGCTGCGATCACCCTGTGTTTAGAGGGTATTTTCCTCAAATTTTTTCCCGGTTCGTCGTAAGCAAACAAGGAAAGGAAGTTCGTTCGTTGTGAATTGTGGAAAGGCAAAGGTTTGCAAGGAACATGGGGCGGATGACTCACTTGCTCTTGCTCGCAATATTCGCAATTCTTGAACACTCTTCAGTGGAGATGTGGCACGCTGCTTCGCAACTTCTGTTACACCAAGAGATGAGCGACAGCTTCTTCTTTCTGCTTTATTTGGCGCTACAGTCCGGTGTGGACCTGGGCCTCAACCAACAAGCCTCTCCAACTAGCACAGTGTCGCACGCCAAGTTGGTTGAGGTCCTTCTCCACCTGGGTGCGCCACCTTAAACGCGGGCGTCCTCTATTGCGTTGTCCCACGGGTTCGGAGTCGAAGACTCTTCGAGCGACTATTTAAAGACATGGTATTCCGAGCCTGGTTGTCAAAGATTTGTCACTTCTCAGATTTGCCACATTTTTCTCCTCTAAAAGACAACAGTGATCAGGCTGCATTTTCATTTAGCGAAGGATCAATGCCTAGGACAAGAAGTCGCCTACCGAACCTTTTCTTGAATCCATCCACCGTTGTTTAGCGCCATCTATGGACGGGTATAGAGTTTTTATAGAGACCACAAGAGAGTTTTAAAACTCCCAATGGGAAAGTATCTAAGGACTGATCAATTCTGTAGATCATCTTCAAAAGGTGGTGAACCATTGTGAAGTGAAGCCCGTGTTAGCGTGATCAAGAGGAGTCAGCGTGAAAATTACAATGAAGTGGTGTTTAGATGCAGGCTTAAAGTGGTACTTTCTTGACGACGTTAAGATGTGTTTTTTTTATGCATGCATGGACCACCAAACCACCTCAAAATGGGTCTGACCAAGGGTATAGAAGTTTAAGACGACTTCATCGGTTATGTGTGCGTTCACGTTAGAGCCACACTTCTTCTTTCATTCAGAGAAGGAATATGGCGTTTTGTTTCTTCACAATCGTGAGGGTGACGTTATCTAGAGACAATGTGATCCGCGTAGGCAATCACCTTCGAAACTAGCTCATTTAGTGACTAAGGCAGTTCATTGTCCGTGAAACCGTCAAGGGAATGTTCTCAAATGTGACTTCGGAACCGAGGGCTCCGCACTCGAGAGAGTTAAGTATCACGAAAAAAATCATATCGAACTGTAGACCGATTTCACTTCTTCCGACAATGTCTAAAGTGTTCGAACGAATATTACTTAGACGCTTAAGCCGGGTTGTAGAAGAAAGTCGACTTATTCCTAACCACCAGTTCAGTTTTAGAAGCAAGCATTCAATTATTGACCCAGTACATCCCATAACTGATGTTATAGACAAATCGTTTGAACAAAAGCAAGTCCGATCAGCTGCATTTCTCGGTGTTTCTCAAGCCTTCGACAAGGTTTGGCACGAAGGCTTCAAACACAAGATTCAACAATTCCGTGAAAACTTTGCACGATTTTATCGAACTATCTATCCGATAGAACACACCCTATTCAAATCTATTCAAGCTGGAGTACCACAAGGAAGTGTTCTTGGTCCCGTCCTTTACTTATTGTATAGCAGCGATATACCTCAGGACGTAGGCACATTTGCTGACGACACCGCCATTTTGGTAACTGCCAAAACGGTCAAAGAATCAACTACAAAATTGCAATCTACTTTAGACCGCATACACGAATGGACGAACACTCAGCGACGCTGAGCTTAACGAAACTAAATCCGTTCATATAAATTTTACGTATGACAACGTGAAAAACTTGCCCGTTTTTATAAATAGTTCAAATACCCTTCGGCAATGAAGCGAAATACCTCGGAATGACTCTCGATGTAAAGCTTAAATGGAAGGAGCACGCCAAATAGAACGGAGCTCCAATTAAGATACAACATGCATAAGACATGTTCTGGCTTATTGGAAAATATTCCAAGCTAAGTACTGACAACAAGTTGCTTATATACAAGCAAGTGCTAAAACCCGTCTGGACGTATGGTCTACGTAGAAAGTAATAGAAACATACTACAAACTTTTCAAAATAAGGTGCTAAGGGCCATCGTCAACGCACCCTAGTATATACGAAACAAGGATATCCACAAAGAGCTTGGAATTTCATCAGTCCAAGATGAAGTTACGAATTTTGCTCGTAAGCATAAGCGTCGCCTGGAAGATCACATAAACTTAGCTGTCCTTCCAAATCTCGACGAAAGACACTCTTTTCACCGTCTTCAAAGGACTAAACCTAGTTTGAACAAAAGTTTGTCGTTCTCAATGGCAACAAATTAAATCCTGGCTGGGATTACAACACGAAGCAGTTATAGTTGTCTTCGGAGAAATAACCCAGGAGACTGGGGCTTTGAGTGTTGAATTCACTGCAAAACGCGTCTACGACTTCTCTCTTCTGTTATATTCCTCCAGCATTCTCAGTTCATCCCATTTCTCCACCCTGTCCGACCCACAGTCTGTCCGGCAGATCAATCCAGTGTCTAAATTTTAACCAGATCAGTTGAGCTCATCAATCCAAGCTGGAGACGTGCACTTTTCATTCCCCATCACTTGAAACAATTGCGCGCATTGTGAGCCGTCTGTCAACTCCCGCGGCAGCGGGTAACTTTGATCAAAAGCACTCCTAACGATAACCGCTGATTAGCTTGTTCACTTAATGAGTGGCCCAGTGAATGCCAGCCCCCACATCAGATGGATGATTTTATGATTTTGTTTTACGCGGTTGCAAACTGAGCCCTGCCCTCATTTGCCGACGCCGCGGTCGTCGCTCGAGCAATGAAGCTTGACATGGTTGCGTTCTATTTGTTTCGCTCGCTGGCAACATGCGCCCGTTGCAGGAGCATGTAATCGAATACGTTGAACTGAGTTCGGCGTAATTACCGATAGTTAAACGATGCGATTCGACTTCATGCGTCGTCTCAGCGATTATTGGCGCCAATTCAGCATTAGTTGCGTTTCTCAAACAAAGCATGTCAAGAAATACTTATCTGATGAGAGTTCGAGCGATGAGTCAAAAGCCCATGGTTGTCGTGATGTGTCTCAAGACCACCCAGTTGATTTGGTTTTATTGCTGCGTCAAGCACGGGTTGGCAAGACGCCGACGACACCGGCCAGCCGCATTGATGAGGTTCCGCTAATTTGTGTCGTCGTAAAATTCAAATGCTCCCGTCTGTTTCTATGGGACAATTATGGCTCTAACCCAGCCGCGTCGACTGGGTGTGCGAAAAGAAGGCGGTCGTCCGGCGCACACAAGGTGTGTAGTTTTCGCGGGCTTATGTTTGAAATTTTAGTTTTGGTGCGGTTTAATGTGTTCGTCAATCATTTGGGCGGTCGGTTTTATTGGCGCGTGTCAGGTGGGTGCCGGCAGCGGATCATATAAAAACACCACGAGGAATTTGTTTTACTCACTTTTGGGTTGTTCTGGGCAAATAATTAATTATCATCGAGAGATCTTAAATTATGTTCAAGCATTTCGCGGCGCTGTTGAAATTCCAATCAGTTAATGACGGACGGCTGGGGAGTGTGTTCGATGTCGCGACAAACGAGAAAAAGTCTGTGGGTGCACCTAGATTACTTGTGTGTTTAGTACCGTGGTATGGTTTGCTTAACTGGGTTAACTTTCGGGATTTATTTATGTCACTCCTTGTTACTTGGGTGGCGCTACAATCTGGTGTGGACTTGGGCATGTCTTTATGCGTCTTTACGCCCACCAGCCATGATTCACGACCTACTTTACAAGCCATGGGTGGTGTTTTATGGCCAATCTCACACATGCTCAAACCATTGTGAGTGACACGAGAGACAACACAAACCTTATCTCTCTTCTCATCTCATCTTCAGTGGCCTTGGACCGTTCTCTCGTTGGAGATTCAGTTCAGCCAAACATCTGTTTACGAAATATTGCAGCTTTCTTGGCGTAGTGGTGCCCACTTTTCCATAAAGCAGCACCGATTCCACGTTGAAGCGCAGCAGTCACAGTTTTGTTCTCAATCTTATGACATTGCTTTTCCATATCGTGGATAGCATTCCGCAACAACTTCAGCCTTCGCGATTTTTCTGTGCACAACCAGTTCGTTGCCACGGCGCGGAGACCACACTTTATATAGAAATCCCCGAGCTCTCCCGACTTCCTGTCCGGCAAATGTTCAGTTGGGAGCGGGCTAAAGGCTCTAATTTTTTCCTGTATTTACTTTGAGGCCCACTTTGTTTGACTCAGCTTTGACTTATTTGGGCGCGGGCTAAAGGCTCTAATTTGTTTCTGTATTTCTTTTGTGCCCTACTTTGTTTGACTCAGCTTCTAGATTGTGGGCCATCAAGGGAAGGGCCTTGATCACTGTGAAAGTAGACAAACATCGTCACCATAGTCAATGTGTTTGATTTATGAAGTCATAGTCCTTCCGTCCCTCAGTGCTGCACGGATTACTTCGCTGATAACAACCAGAAACAATAGCGGTGACAGTATGCACCCTTGACGGACTCCACTTTGGACCTCAAGCTACTCTGACCACTTGCCATTTTCTACGATGTGACACTTACTACCGTCATATGCAGCCTTTATAATAGCTGTGAGTGCCTCTCCTGCGCAACTGGCCAACCAGGTTAACCCTTGATTCGAGCCATCGAAAGCATTCTCGACGTCGATAAACAATAGATGCAGCGGAGACCTGTACTCAATCCATTACTCGGTGTTTTTCTGGTCAATTCAGGAGGGTCCTGCGCGAATGCCCTATTTATAGATTACCCTGCAGACCCACATGAGTGTGGATTCGGGCTAATAAAGTCCACAATCGACAAGATTGGCAGATCTTGAAAAAGACTCCACCAGTTATTCGTCCATTTTAAGGCCACATATGACAGGGTGCATAGAGACACACATTACAACGCCATGTTTAGTTTTGACATCCGATCCATCAATTTCAAGGACGAATTCACTGAGATCATTGATGTCAATGGATTTAGACAAGGCGACACAAGGCTTTCTAAGTAAATGCTCAGAAAAGATCATAAAGAATAGAGTTGTTTCTTTCATTGATGAAAACCTATAGGACAATTTGGACTTAGGGCTCGCCATAGCACTACTCATCAAGTGCATCGTATAACAAATGACATCAGAAGGGATCAGCACTGGCATGTTAATCTTGGACGCTGAGAAAGCATTCGATACCGACTGTATCTTATTAAAATCGTTCAGTCGTTTCTATCTCTCCGTACGTTCTCTTTCTAATCAGAGCCTCTCGGACAACAAAATAATTAGAGCTCGTGTCCCACAAGGCTAGTCATAGCGCCTGACCTTTATAATACATACACCTCTGAGTTTTTCTTCTTCTTTTGGTGGCGCTACAGTCCGGGCGGACCTGGGCCTCAACCAGTAAGCCTCTCCAGCCGGCACACCATGTTGATTGAGGTCCTTCTCCACCTGGATGCGCCATCGGTCCTCTGTTGCGTTGTCCCACTGGTTCGGAGTCTCTGAAAGTCATCCTTTTCCTACCTCCTCTTGGCTAATTCTGCAGCAACATTGAAGCTTACGCGGTCTTGAGAAGCAGAGTGATGCTCACAGAGGTTTCGGTGACCCTCTGATGGGTACCGGGGTATACTGAATTCCAAAGGAAATAGGATCTTGACGCTTTGCAAGCGATTATCTGTCAAGTTGCAGCCGAATTGTAGCCAGAAAATGTATGACCGCCATCAACAGTCCACCAAACACAGACTGACAGAGCAACGAACGCCAGCTGAACACGACCACCTGTTTATCGCTACAACACCCAGTCGAACACGGTTTGTTTATACTTCCTGAGCATAAACCCTGTAACGAGGTTAAGACAACTCACAATCCAATCCATTCCTCGCATAGACAAGCACACCATACCCTAGTTCATCATCGCGTCATCCGTTTGACTCGCTGACTAGTTCAGCTTGCTGCAGGTTCAAACGAATTGAATTCCATTGAAGCTATGACTCTTCCCATTCTCGACGGTAGCTATCGCCAGGCACACAATTATTATCGATCCGGAAATTAACTTTCGAAGCAGCAGTTTGAGCTGCAGCCTTCTTCCTGCTCACCGGCGGCGGCTACAAGCAGGCAGAGCAACTGCACCAAGGAGCCAAGCCATCCGAGGGATTATCCGATCGACTATATCATTGAAACTCCAGGGGGAATTATTTTTAGATTGAAGGCGACTGCCAATTACTGTCAGTTCTATGGCGATTCATTCACTCTGCTCGGTCGATTCATTTAATGCAATTTCCTCCGCCAGTCGTTATCTGGCACTGGGGCAGCCATTCAATTGATTCTTCTCGTTCCCCGTCCCGGCGTCTGTGATGCCTCGACTGGTGCATAATTGTTAGATGCTTTGTCTTGCAACTGCCCGTCACTTGCACACACTCCGAGCGGGACGCGGACGACACAAGACGGCATAATTCCGTTCTCTTTCGAAGTTGCGGTACCAGACTCATTGGAGGAAATGTTCGTCTTCGTTCAGCTCTCCCCGGCACGACCGACGGTGCACAAGACAGGCGATGGGCTCCACGGGAGTGCGGGACCCCGAGCCGTGCATTTCAACGGGGGGAGTTCAGTGAACTTGCTGCCATCCAGAGAGAGAACTTTCTCGGCCGTCTGCGTCTGCGATATGACACAGTGATTAATTCGGTCTGAGTGTGTCAGTGATTTGGGGTTAGGTTCTGATGGCCGCAAGGGGTTCATAAATAAAATACCGTTTATGCTGAGCCGTATATCACTCGCCTCTGAGCCACTTGTGTGTGTGTGAACGAATCTAATGAGCCGCGGATGAATTGGATTTCAAAAGATTCTCAAAAGATTCCCCGAATATTTCATGAGCACGACGGAAGTGTTTACGTTTCGAGTTGTGTGTATTTTTGTGCGATGGCTGAGAGGACGGTGTTCGGCGTTGTCGGAGGTGAGTAACGGTAAACAAATCTTTAGGTAATTAACGTGAGGCTTGTTTTTATGACAAGGTGCTCCACTCTCGGAAATAGTGCTTGGATGTTTATGCTTCGATAGGGGCGTATCTGAGGCAACGTTCAAACAGGTATGGAGGAGACGCATCGGGTCGTGTCCCCGACGAGATCGGGGGAACGCATCATCACGGGAACCAAACAAATTTCTTCAATCATAACAAAAACTGGATAGACGAGAAAGACTAAGGTAAACAGTGCTTTTTTTATTGCTCTCAAGCGATTGACCTCGGAACAAGGACAAGTTTGATCTTGAAGTGAATTTGGGAATAAACTGTTGCTCTGCCTTGTCTGGAGGATGGGAGAAATTTGGTAATTTTCCAATGTCAAGTGTTTATGCGGGGGTTTGAGGTAGGGGCCGACCCGGAAACCACTTCAAACTTGAAACACATGTGCACGTACACACGCGTGTGACTGTTGAAAAACACTCAGACTCAGGGCTTATTTCTCGGATGATGACTTCTGCTTCCAATTGCGAAGACTGTCTAGGGTGGTGAGCTTGTTATATTTATCTCTCACGTGTCAACAGCACTAAAGGCACTTTCGTCCAATCGAATGTACTCCAAAACAGTCAAGTGCTGCTATGACGCTTTGCAATACCATTTCATACACAACAAAGTGAAACTTGGCTGGGTCCATGGGCATAGAGGGATCGAAGGCAACGAATCAGCAGATGAGCTGGCTCTGAATCAGCGTTCATCGGTCCACAGCCATTCTGCAGTGTCAATGACAGCAGCCACAACTCTGATTAAAGAATGGGAATACCAACTTCGCCTAGGACCAGTGGATGGTCATGGCCTTAGGATTAATGAGGCCTTATTCATATAAGGAATTACTCCATCTTAATAAGGATAGCTTAAGATTAAGATTGCCAACAAGCTTCCTTACCGGCCACTGCCTTTTGAAATATCACTTTAACAAACTAAACCTGTGTCATGACACGGTTTGTCGGCATTGCCTCGAAAAGGTTGAGACTACCGAGGACATCATGTGTGAAAGTCCGGCAATAATCTGGTTAAGGAACCGTATCTTCCATAGGGAGATACTCACTTTAGTTGAATTAAACAATTTCACTGCAAAAGTTTTACTATCTTTCATCAGGGAAGTGGTTTGTCTTTTGGCTTAACTCCAACCCTTCGACAATAGATCTACCCTGCTCGTGATGTCGTTGCCTACACGGCATGTGTTCTACAAAAGCGTCGTAGCGCACTATGCCACTAAGGGATGTACCAAATTTGTCCATCTGGCACAATGTCTCGTCACCGGTGCGATCATCAAGATCCGATTGATTAATTAACCTCTTCGATTTCAAGACCCTTAAGTAGAAAAAGCATATCAGTTAGAATGGCCAAACTTTTCAAAACCCAAGCACTTGTCACACAATCACCGAGAAGATCGAAATCTCCGCATACATAGAACATTGTGTTGCTTCTTCTTCTTCTTTATTTGATGCTACAGTCCGGGGTGGACCTGGGCCTCAATCAACAAGACTCTCCAACTAGCACGGTCTCTGGCTAGCTGTCTCCAGTGTCGCACGCCAAGTTGGTTGAGGTCCTTCTTCACCTGGGTGCGCCACCACCGTTGCGTTGTCCCACGGGTTCGGCGTCGAAGACTCTTCGGGCCGAAGCTGAGTTGTCCATACGCTCTACATGGCCTAGCCATCTTAGGCGTTGGATCCGAAGACGCCTGACTAGACTCATGCCGCTGTACAGCCCGGACAGTTCGTAGTTGAATCTTCTCCTCCAGAAACAGTTAACGCAAACAGGACCAAAGATCGCACGCAAAGCTTTTCTCTCGAAGAGACCAAGGACTTCCTCATCCACTTTTGAGATTGTCCATGCCTCCGCGCCGTACAGCAGGACAGGGATGATCAAGGTCTTGTATAAAGTCAGCTTGGTCCTTCGAGAGATGGCTCTACTACTCAATTGCCTCTTGAGCCCATAAAAACAGCGGTTGGCAAGAGTTAATCTGCGTTTGATCTCGGTACGGATGTTGTTCGTATTATTTACTGCGCAGCCGAAGTAAACCAAGTCCTTGACTACCTCGAAGTTATAGCTGCCCATTGTGACGCTCTACATAAGACGTCGATGTTGTGCATCCTTTCTTGATGACAGCATATACTTCGTTTTGCCCTCATTCACAGCTAGACACATTTTAGCCGCTTCCGCCTCAATGCCAGCAAACGTCTCATTGACGGCTCGCTGTGTTCTGCCAATCACGTCAATGTCATCCGCGTATGCTAGCAGTTGTACGGACTTCTGGAAGATCGTGCTTCTAGTGTTGGCGTGTGAGTCTTGCACGATCTCTTCCAGGATGATGTTAGAGAAATCACATGACAGCGCGTCGCCTTGTCTTAAAACTTTTTTGGCATTGAAGGTCTCGGTTCGTTACCGACCTTGATGGAGCAGCGAGTTCTCCATCGCCATCCTGCACAACTTGACGAGTTTGCCAGGAATGTCAAAACACATGACATGGCATTGTATAGCTCGTCCCTATGCACGCTGTCATATGCGCCCTTGAAATCGACAAAAAGGTGGTGGGTGTCGATCTGCATCTCTTGGGTCTTTTCCAGGATATGCCGTAGTGTGAAAATCTGGTCGATGGTGGACTTCCCTGGCCTGAAGCCACACTGATATGGACCTATCAGGTTATTTATAAACGGCCTCAGGCGGGTACACAAAACGGCAGAGAAGATCTTGTAAGCGATGTCCAGGAGACTTATCCCTCTATAGTTGGCGCAGTCAAAGGGATTTCCTTTCTTCTGGATCGGCCAAACGATACTGAGATTCCACTCATCGGGCATGCTTTCCTCCGACGTGCATGCGCCCAACCAGATTACTCCAGCTGCCTTAAGGATTTCAGCGGGCAGTCCGTCCGCACCGGCGGCTTTGTTAGACTTCAGTCTTAATATTGCTATCTTGACCTCGTCTAAGTCACAGGGTGTTGCTTTCTGTTGTCAATTCTGCGACTCAATAAGGTCTCCATACGGTCTCCACTCCGATCAGTTGAAAGATTTGATGACACCACTATCTTCGAATTCAGATGCACATTCAAGCGAACAAAGCCGTCAGATTTCTAAGCGCAGGATGTGTGGGCTGGATAATGCTGGCATCAGGTAACCAAGTGGGAAATTATTTATGACAATTGGGGTGCCACTGGTGTTAACGTGAAATATGCGAAGCTGACATGACATTTCCATCATTTCCATCATTTCGCCAGGCGTTGCTCGCGGAAGAGATTTGTTTTACAGAAAGAAAATCAAACAGGAATGTAAGCTTCTTACAAGAATCGCTTGCCTCAAATGTATCTCTAATACCACACATTCCACGTTATCCCAAGACTGAACCGAAAACAAAATATTCCCATCTGGGTGTTTTAGGGCTTCCCCCAGCAACCCCCAATAAGCCACTGGCAATGCCTTTGTGCGAACGTGTATTCTAGTCCTCATCGATTTCCTCCTCGTCTCGCTCACTTTGCCGTGCGGACACAAAGTCTAATAAAAGGATATTGTGTGACTCCAAGGCTTCGGATTACAGATGAAGGGAATTACGCGCACACACACACACACACACTCGATGGCACCTCAACGCCACCCCAACCCTTCGTCGCATTAAAAGGATATCAAAGCGAAATGAACTTTTCCACATACGCCCGAAGGTTAACAACCGACTTTGAGGTCTAATAAATTATTCTAATCGCTGTACGGATAGAGGGGAAAACCACACACACTCACGCACACGGAGTGTTACTTTTAATTTTAAAATCGACCACGACGACCATGATTCCCTACGCCTGACCTGTGTGAGAGCGCAAGTAACCCTTGTTCACTGTTTGCCTTGGTGCCTCGGTGTTCTTTTATGCTCCTAGTTGAATAAGTAATTAAGCTCCACTAAGCTACTGCAAATGAGGATTTTGTTTTCTGAAGTCATGACAAGACGTAGGGGCTCTGACGACGGAAAGCCCAAGCTGCGGAGCGTTGAATTGAACGGGCATGTCATTAATTACGTTTGAATGGAGTGAGGTGGGGAGGGAGAGAGTGGAAGGAGGAGTTGCTGGATTTTAATTAAGTGGGGCTTGTTTTTTCCCTTTTTTTATTTACACATTTCTGAAACGTGTCAACTACTGAATACATTACTTCACGACACGTGATGTAATCAGGAGGGACTGTATTTTCAAGTTCAAGTACTTTTTTTTTTGATTTTTTTTTTTTGGATTTGATTAACTTATTCCAGTGGACTAAGAGCTGCTCGTGTTTATTAGTAGAGATATCTTTGCATGGAATCTCTCTTGTGACAAGACCTGCTCTTCTTAAAAAGAAAGAAAACGCCTGATCTGGGCAAACAAAATGTGGCATCACTGTTTTAACTGACGCTGGATGGGACGTATTATCAGAAATGAAGTATTACAGAGATACCCGACTTTACAGCCCAATAGTCCATCGACGAATTTGAGTGCCTTTTTGATGAATTTTTGACGGTTATTCACGAAGTAACGTAAATGCCGTCCTCTGATTGGTCAATTTGGTTTATGAACACGTTATAAAAAACAGTTTTCAAAAATCTTAAGGGGAAAGAGAGGTAGTCGGGCATCTTTGTAATACTTCATCTCTGCGTATTATAAGACATCAGCCAAACCAAACCAGTGATGCCACTTTGTGTTAAATAAACCCTCGAAGCAAATTTTAAGTCCTACTTTATCAATGGAAAAATGTGGAAAAAACCCGGGCAACCCGGTACTGTTAGGCCGCAGGTCCTTATTTCAAACAAGTTTTTCGAAATAAATACTAATTATTGCCATTGTACAAAGCTGAAAATGCTGACTGCGGTCCTTACAGTATCGGATGGACTGCTTCGCGGGTTTCAGGGTTTTAAGCTCCATTTCCGCATGCGGCAGGTCCCGCATACGCAACTGGACTTATGACACGTCCAATGCTAAATGTTGCTGAATTATGGCCCGAAATTTTATGGACTTATGATCCACTTAAGCGGGTCATAGGTCCACAATCGAGTTGTGGACTTTTGTCCCACGTAGGTGGGTCATAAGTCCATAAAATTCAATTATGGACTTATGCCTGGAGAGGCATGTTGGTTGAGGCCCTGGTCCACCCCCACTGGATATTTCTTTCAGGCTGAACCGCTTTGGAATTTTAACTTCTTCTTCTTCTGGCGGTAGTCGGGGGCAGTGAGGGGCCACCAAAAAAAGAAGAAGTTCAAATTGCAAATCGGTTCATCCTGAAAGGCAGCAAATACTTTTGTAACAAAGAAATATCTTCACTGGAATATGTGAAGATGAATAAATCACCTATTTCTATTTCGTCATAACTTTAATTCTTCTATTTTCTTTGCAACTGCCAACAAACATCGATTTTAACAATTTCTTCAAGAAGAACAACTTCCTTCTCTGGCAATCATTCATTTTCTCTTTCTCCGATGACCATTAATACCGTAATTCCAACTTAATTTTCTATGCGGCGCCAGCGAGTTTATGTAGCATTCCTTGAAAAGTCTTTAGTTGACGTCGTCCTTATTACCGTGATTTCAATTCAACTGTTTATAGTCGGATTTACGACGATTGATTGTGGCTTTCAATTGGCGTGCACGCAATATACTTGACTCCTGTCTCATTTCTCTTTTACGAGTAATTTCTTTTCGATCGGATCTACTTGGAATTGTTTCTAGGTCGGGGAATGAATAGAAGGGGACAGTTTTAGGGGACGACCACTGGAATGATAGCAAATCAATCTAATTGCACAAAATCCTTTGTCAGTTCGAAGATTTCTTGAAACCACTCGCACCACTCGAACTCAATTTTTGAACCTCCTTTCCTGAAAATTTCAACTGAATAAGCTGTATCTAATTCAGAAAAAGCAAATATATTAGCCAGTGCATTTTTATCGAACCATCGAATCTCAAGTACAGTAAGTAATACCAATACAGTAAGTATTGTTAAAGATTCTTTACGCCTGATAAACAACCAAACCCAGCCTTATGACGCTGATACGATTAGCTTAAATCTATCGTAACTACTCTAAAAACTCGTAAGTCAGTCGGATTTGACGGAATTAGATGTATCTATCTAAAATACCTTCCGACGTTGGCTCTTAAGATATTATAATAATAATAATATGGGTGGCTCGACAGTCCGAGGCGGACCTGGGCCTAGCTTCTCAGCAGCCACTTGTGTTGTGCGTGCTATTTTTCTTTCACAAGTGGATGGGACCCACAGCTTAATGTCGACTCCGAACGGCGAACTTTTTCTAGACAGGAATACGCTTTGAGCATTGTCAGTTACTCGAAAGCCGAGGTGGAGCCGTGAATTATCAATCAAAGGTGGTAAATTCGGGTATCGAACCTGGCACTCTTAAGATATTACAAACAATTTTTAACGGGTGTCTCAAAATAGATTCATTTTCCTTCTGATTAGAAATGTGCCAAAATTATCCCAATACCCAAGCCAGGAAAGCCCTTAAATGATTCCTTGAACTATCGCCCCATAAGTCTCCTAAGTTCTCTGAGTAAAGGTTTTGAAAAGGTCATCAAAAATAAATTAATCTTACATTTCGAAGAAAATAATATTTTACCACAACAGCAATTCGGCTTTCGCTCACATCATAATACTACGCATCAAGTTTACAGAATTAAAAAACACGTACTTGAATATTTTTCATTACGTAAAAATACTGGCATGGTTCTCTTGGATTTCGAATTAGCATTTGACACTGTATGGCACAATGGCCTTGTCCACAAACTCTTGCAATTTAACTTTCCCATGTGCCTCATGAAAATTATACAATCTTTCAATCTTCTTTTTTCTGCAAGAAATTTTAAAGTATTTGTGAACCAAATTCTATCTGACATCCATTGGATCCCTGCCGGTGTACCTCAGGGTTCCGTATTGGCCCCCATTCTTTACAACATCTATACATCTGATTTCCCTGCACTCCCTGAACGTCATTCTGCAACTTTTGCAGATGATACATGCATTTATTCGTCCGATTCGGTAGGCTCAATAATTGAGTCTAACTTGCAATCAGCGCTGGAACGGTTGCTTAAATATCTTTCAGATTGGAAAATTAAAATGATTCCTCAAAAAACACAAGCGATTTTTTTTTTCTCGGAAAAGAAAATCTTGTTATTTACCTTCTGGAAATTTAATAATCAGTGGAAATCAGATTGACTGGGCACCATTTGTTAAATATCTAGGAGTCATTATAGACTAACTTTTGGTCAACATACAAGTAATGTTCTTAATAAAGTCAACAAAATCATTAAAGTACTTTACCCATTGATTTGTCCTAAGTCTGAACTAAGCAAAAGTAACAAGCTTATAATATACAAATCTATGTTCCAAGTCATTTTATTTAACGCAGATCCTGTGTGGGAGAACTGCGTCAACTATAATAATAATAATATATAATATGGATGGCGCGACAGTCCCTGGTGGACCTGGGCCTAGCTTCTCAGCAACCACGTGTGTTGTGCGTGCTATTGTTCTTTAACCAGTGGACTGCGCCAACTGTCACATTATAAAGCTGCAAGGTCCTTCAAAATAGGGTATTAAAATTGATCCTAAATCTACTATTGGATTTTTCAACTTCAGAACTTCACGAAATTGTCAAATTTGAGACGGTGAAAGAACGGATAATCCGACGTAATGAAAATATTGTCTCTTCATGTAATATATCAGATAACCCTCTCGTTTCTAATCTTACAAACGTTAATTGATATTATTTGTGTTATTTATTAATCAAAGTATAAAGTTACTTAATTTATTTATTAAATTTTATAAACACTTTATGTGTCCACAAAGGACACACCAACATACAAGACTGTGATATTAAGCATGAAGGTTTTTCATTAGCTTTTCCTTCAGTTCCTTTCTTTTGTAAAACTGATTTTGTGCTCGTATTTAAATTTTTCCATAAGAAAGGTACAATAACCATATCTACGTACTTCTCAATTGTAAATATGTAAATTTGATGCTAATAAATAAATACATGAAAACAACTAATCGTCTTACAATTACCCCCCTCCGTAACTTGAAATTCCTGAAAACATTCTTAGCCACTATCTACCACCGCCACGCAGTTCGAAAGAAAGAAGTACTCTCCACTTACTCTTAATCATTTCCATCCAATTTTCCTCGTAAATGCAGGCCACAACCCCTGTTAGTGAATTTTTTAAGCCACCCCAGGTATTTACTTACGTACATTAAGGCTCATTAAGATTCTCGTATTACCTGCAAAGAAACAAGGGAAAAATGAAAATCCATTAGACAGGGTATTAGTAAGCCTATATCCTATCCCTTTAACCCAAATTGCTAATGCGTTCGGCTGTGGGCCTAATTCCGATTTCGATTCACATCTGACATTACTCATTGAAGTGCTGACGTTTCCCGTGCCCCCGAGGAAACGACCGCAGTTAACAGCTTCGATCGTTAACTTCAAGTGCATGCTCTGTGCTCGGTGCTCTATGCTCTGGGACAGCTCTGGCAACCGAGTGGGACGACAGCATAAAGTCACTTTTAATTCCGCAACCACTACAACGCTCCTTATATCGCCCCTCTGTTGGGGGTTCTGGCCCTAAGGCGCCAACTGCCCGCTCTAATTGGCACCCACTCTTTCCACGGTAGCCGAAGGCATGAAGTTTTTAACCGCCCGTCATCAAAGTCATGCCATGTCACACCCGTCGTATGAGTGCATACGTATGTACGCCCGGACATTAAGTCGAACATCGGTTGCGGCGATAAACGCAGCTCGTGCTTGTGCCCAGGTAGACGAGTGTCCACATCGAATCCCAAAGCGCCCGGAGCGCTCATCAAGTGGAGGAGAAAGTACCAACAAATAACTGAAACATAAGTCACCCAAGACGCAGGCTCTCGGTGAAGGGATGATGGAGTCCCACCCGCCGCGTCGCCGGTCCCACCTTGCTGGGGTTGCTGTCGCCGCAAGGACCCCTGGCCGTGTAATTTGATCCGAATGGAACCATCTGAGTATTTCATTTGATTACAAACGATTACCACCTAACGACGGACCGCGTGCTGCTGCTCTCGAGGTGAGGTGTATTTATGGGTGAGCAATGCCCAGGGAGCGACCGTAAATTGGATTGTGAACGCCGCGTTAGCCTGGAAGAGAATGCCTTGTTTTGAGTTCTATTCTGCACCGTGATCAATCCAGACAAACTGTAATTCCATCTGAAGGAATTTGTAAACGTCTTGTTGGCTCGCGCATCAATCCGTCTCGAGTCATTACAGTGGATTACCGAGAGAGAGAGAGAGAGGATTTCAGTTGACAAGGAAGGTCAACTAAAGGTGGATTAGGACGAGAAGTCACTCAAAGGGATCTGTTGGGGATTTTAATTCGGTTTGCAGGAACGATTGGCTGAATCCATGGTTCCTTGATTTCATTCAAAGGACCATCATTTGGCTGAACAGACATTCCTGAGCAAGGATGGGTTGGAGGAGAATCTTGTCTCGAAACGCACGCATCAAGGCTACAGCCTAGAATGACTTGCTTCCCCTAAACCTGTCTGCTGTCATTAACAAATTAATTCCCCGCAATCCCTAATCGCTCCTCCAATTCATCATCCTTAGCCCACCCAACAGTGTTTCTTCGGCTCACTCACTCAATGACAAGCTCATTTTCAATTAATTCACAGATTACTTACCGTTTATCCATCCTTCAATAAACACACCGAGGGAGTGTAATTAAATTGTCCAAAAATAGAGCCTCCACACTCATCGGCAATTAATAGCCCACGCCATAACGCGCCCCGCCGCCGAGCCGACGAGAAATAGAATTGTGTGTAATCCCAGCCACACGCACACACACGCCATGCATCAAAGCAACACGGCGACCGACGCTCGTACGTGAGTGCGGTCGAGCCTTTGGTTTTCTGTTTATCTCCGAGATACAATCATCCTCGAGTTCTCCGCCTTCTGTCTCCCCCCTCGACCCCATCTTCAGACCATGTGCTGCTGCTGGCACGCTAGCCGCCGTGTTGCACCCTAAAAATAGGTTCGGAATGACAACAGAGCACATGGTTATGTGACCGGCCGTCGAGGAGCGCCCTAAAACACGAAATGTTTACAAACAATTCTTGGCAAACAATTAGAGGGATCGAATGCACAGCCAAGGCACACACACTCGACGGTAATTGTCTGGCTGTTACCGAATTTATTTATCCTCCCCTGACTGGCAGGACAACCGCTTGCTCTCTTTAACAGCACCGGCTGCCAGCGCCATGTGACTGTGCGATGAGTTCGCAAGATTGAGATAGCGTTTCGGGTGAGGCTTGGAATTTATGAATATTACCGGCTGGTTGCCAAGTGCTATTATTGCTCACCTTAGAGCACTGTGCATCTCACCTTGACTTGATTTCATCTAGCGGTTTCAGATTTGTTGTCGGCGGCTGCCAAGAGACTTTGGGACGAGCTGATGATGAGTAGGAATTTATATGGTTTTCTATTCTAATTAACAGTCGTACCTTGTGATCATTTGCTGAGCTGACAAAGCAGACCTGTACAATGTCACGAAAATTAAATTCGCAGCGCAGAGCATCGCGAAAACACGTGTTTAGTTTTTGGTCAGAGGCGAATGAGTGTACGTGGGAATCGATGCTAATTTTGGGACGATGTAACTGCGAGTTGCTTATGTCATTAAATAGCTGCAGTTCGAAGAACTCACCACGAATTCCAAAACGAAACAAAAATGCTTGGGAGGATGAGGCAATCGGTTGACGCAACGGATTTCTGTTCTATTTCGAACAACGATTTGCTAATAGGATGTTCTTGGCGCAAGAAACTTCTGCAAAAATCCAGCTGAGCTGAATGTTTGTTCTGCGGAGAGACGAGGAGGGGAAAAAAACAGACAGAGCAGACTTTGAAATTAAAGACCCTACGGAAGACCTTTGTCGACCTAGATGGGTATTTGCGAGTTGCAGAGGCGTTCCAGCAGATATGGGTTCAATTGGATAGCTAATCGGGTGGGGGATGAAAATGTAAGCCCCATTCGATGTGACAGGAGTATCGTAGCTGAAAGGCTGCCAAATATTAAAAGAGATTTCCACCGCTAGATTCCTCGTTAAAAACACTTGCGAGCATTAATCAACTGAAAGGAAGAAGGTTCAACCCTTCTCGTAGAACTTGATAAACGATTTGAAACCTTTTTCCGTCTAGTGCGGCAAATGAAATTCTTGAATTCTATAAAAAATGGTAAGTACCTAGATGAAGATGGAAATCATAATGTTCCACTAAATGGAACAATTTTCAAGCGATTCATACGGACACAAAAGCTTACAGTTACCTCGGCCAACGATTTTTTACTGTCACCCCAACGCACAGTGTGACGAATCACTGATTTAGCGGGATTAAATTAATAGCGCTCACAAATAACTGTTTTTGTTCAAGGTTGTTGGTTTTTTTTTTATTAAAATTGTTCACAGAATATAATGCAATAAATTATTTGAACATATGAACACAAATTTCGACACAAAATAGCACATAAACACACGCAATTTTTAGCTTTCTCGGTACTTGGTATATCCAAAAGTTGCAAAACTTCATGCTCAAGAACCACCTTTTTTTTGGAAAGCCATCTTAAACTTGCAAAAAATGGATCTTGACGTCTGATCCATTTTTAGCAAGTTTCAATCTGTTTAGGTCATATGTTCGTGAAATTTTCCTTGTAAATAGTTCTCTAGACTTCCTACTTTCCTTCTTGAGCGTCTTCCGAAAGTTATCCGTATAAAGTAAGTATAAAGGAAGAAATTATTTATTTTCCCTGAAACAAGATTTTGACAATGGACTTATGACCCACTTGGGTGGGCCATAAGTAACACACATTTTACAATTCAAGTGTGGACTTGGCTATAAGTTTAGGTAGGTGAGACGTTAGTCCATAATTTTTTGAAACATAATTCCACAAATGAAAAAAAAAACGAAGTGGGTCATAAGTCCACAATTATACTTATAACTTCAAAGATGGAATAAAAATTGAAATCAAATCGGAGGAGTTTCATAACATGCCGAAGTTTATTACTCCTAACAATTACGGATCGTTCGTACGGGTACAAGTCGTTACAAATCGTAAACACGTTTTAAAGTTATAAGTAACTCAGTCCCAGGCGCCTGCCAGATAGTTGTTGATATACAGTCGCGTGAGCTGTTTTAACCCTGCGGGAAAAAAAAGGTCCTTAACTCCATCCCGTACTTTAAATACCGATATCGTCATTTGTTTTGACAGTCAGGCAGAGTTAAAATTCAAAATCTTCCCTGTGCATTGCAGCCTATCACTCAATGAGATGACCAGTATTTAAGCATCCAACCTATGTGGACGCCGAAACAATGTGACATTCCAGACAACTATGAAGCGGAGAAACGCACTAGAAAGGGCACAAGCTCTGTACTCTTGCCGGATGTAGATCTGCCATCGACGGTTTTGAGTAGTAGTTTTAGTGCTCTTTCTAGTAAGACGGTTGCGACCTCGCTCTCAAGACAGCGGACCCCGTACTAAGAAGTGACATTTAAGGCAACAATAAATCCTTAAAAAATAAATATTTTTGCGTTTTACTTTCCGCTACGTACTCTTTCCTTAAGAATATCAAGGAAGCACGGTACGCTTGCGTAACATTTGATCGTAGTCTCATCAATGAACACCTATGGTCTACTCGTGATCCAAACGCTCACTCAGCCTGATGAGTATAGGATACGGGAAGGAGGATGCAATTGTTGTATGTTGTAATTTGCATATTCCAAGAAATTCCAAGCCAACTTTTTAAATTTTCCCTTCATATCCCAAGCAATTGCAAGCAAATTTTGTTATATTTTCCCTGAATGCAGCCTGCAGAAACGTATAACGGTAATTAAAAAAAAAACCGATAATATTTTCCATTGCATATCGGCTGTAGTATCAATCACTCGTTAAAGGTTCGTCGAAGTGCTTATACAGCTGTTCAAAAAAATAGTAGTGTGCTAATTAATTAACTTAAAACTTGATAAACAATTAAATTTAAAGGTGGAAACATAAATGTACGAACAAATAAATATTTTTAATTTAGATTGTAGTAAAATCTTGACCTTATAATTAAACAGTGGGCCGCAATAAACATTGCACAGAGCAGGAAAGAAGATTAATTTTGAAGTTAAGAGCAGATGGAAAAACGTATAAAGAAATTCAAGAAATCATAGGTTACACAGGCCAAATGATTGCCAACGCAATTAAGCACCATTCTTAGCCCGAAACTCGTGGACGAATTGGAGGACAGGCGAATTGTAAGATACAGCAAGATGCACCCCTCTGCACCTTCAAATCTCAACCAAAAGGAGTTGGGGCTAAGTATTAGTGCTGTCACAGTCCGCAGGCGGCTGTTAAATGAAGGGCTATACGCTCGGAGTTCCCGCAAGGTACCATTACTCTCTAAAAATATAGCAGCTCGGATAGCCTTTGCCAAAGAATACATAACCTGGCTTGTGGAAAAATGGCACAATACAATGTGGACTGATGAGAGCAAAATTGTTCTTTTTGGAGGATGTGGGTCCCGTCAATATGTTCGCCCTCCTCCAAATACGAAAAATCGCCCTCAATACACTTTAAAGACCATAAAACACGGGGGTTCAAAAATAATGGTTTGGGGCTGTTTCTCCTATCAAGTTGTTGTGCCTATCCATCCCATTTCTGGGATCATGGACCAGACTGTATACTTTGATATTCTTGCAAGGATAATGTTGCCTTATGCAGAATATGAAATTCCATTAATCTGGGTCTTTCAGCATGATAATGACCCGAATCATACCAGCAAACAAGCCAAGGAATGGTTTCGGGTCAATAGGGTTAACGTTATGGTGTGGCCCGCACTGTCACCAGAGATTAACCCAATAGAAAACTTGTGGTGCGACATAAAGGAAGCAGTGGCGAACGCAAAGCCAACCAATAATAGAGCAAGTAGTGCAAAGCGCGTGGCAGAATATTACAACCAAGAGATGCAAGGATTTGGTGGACTCCAAGCCACGTCGGTGCAAACCAGTGCTGGAGAATAAGGGGTTTACAACCAAGTATGAAGGTTATCTTTTGTCTAAGACCCATCTTTTGTTTAATGTCTAATAAATTTTGTTTTTTTTTAAGTTTCAATCAAAACTACAATTATTTTGAACAGGAAAATTTTGATTGTAGTTTTTTGTTGCTTTATATTTTTAATTTCCAAGCTATAAATGTTGTCAATCAAGAATGAAATATTTTGTTAAAATACACCTTTTATATCTGTATATAAGAATAAAAACATTGTATGTACATGAAATTCAAAAATAAGTTTGTTGTCATTGGACAAAGCTTGACAAACCAATATAACTAGGCGCGCTACTATTATTTTGAACACAACTGTAAATCTGCTCTGCAACTGCTTGCTCCTCCTGAAGTGGAAGTCACTTAGAAGCTGGACGAATGGATGGCACAGTTGGTTGAGTGCCTGCCACTGGTTAGCAGGATTCCCGGTTTGAATCCCTGGGAAAGCAAACTAAATACGCTTTTATCTGGTTTTCAAATCTAGTCCAGTCACTATTTGCCGTTGGGATCAAGCTAACGGCACTATCACTGAAGTTGTCGATCTGTGGTAGTAGCCTGACTGTGGGTATCAATGGACCAACAAGGTCTAAGTGTGCTGGTGAATTCACTAGTTGCCCCTCTACCCAACCTAGAAGCCTTCTACTTGAACTTAGCTGTCGAACTGAAATGCACAACAAATGAAACAACTCTACTTCATTTTAAATTATTATTTATTTCTTTCCAAATTAGGTGCACTCCGTTTGACTTCCTACCTTACAATGAATCATTTCTATCTACTCTTTTAGTGGCAGCATTTTGTCTCTCTTTTAATTTCTGTACATTGTTCCTAGAATTGCCACAATGGATACATATTTATTGGATATATATTGTAGACAACTTCATTGACTGCTAGGACGTACCCAAGGCGGTTATGTCGAATGAGCAGAGAAAGTGGCAGAAGGGCCCGAACCTCAGCATATGTTGAATTCAATTAGTGACAGACAATGACTTGGTCGACGTTTCAGTCTTCCTCTCCTTTTTGCGCCCAAGGATCACCGATTTCTTTCGAAACAACTGAGTGATTCCCATTCGATCTTTTCTACTTTACTGTCTCATCAGGATAGGGTTGCCATGCGTCCTCTTTTTGGAGGACATGTCCTCCTTTTAAATCAGGAGCGGAACGTCGTACAACGTTTTAAGAAAATGTCATCTTTTTTCCCCTAACAAATAGTTGTAATTTCGAAAATAAAAAAAACCACTGAACTCTGAATTTAACAAAAAAAAACGAATCAATACAAATCTGATTAAATTGAATGAAATTAATCTAAACGGATCTTATTTTGAGGCCCATGTATCAGCCCTCTAAATGCCAAACTGTTTTTTTGTTTCCATGAACCCAGTTTTCTGTTTAAATTTTCTCTTGTTTTTTAAGGTGGATGATGTCTTTCAAACTCCGGGATTTGAACATTTTTAACCTAGGCTACCTTAGACAGCCCTGGCAACCCTACATCAGGAGGACTGGAAATTGACTTTGGTCCATCCACAGCTTCCCAATTCTTCTATTGTCTCTTTAACTCAAATAACGGTAGCAAACCTTCGCAGCACATATCCATCCAGATTCATTAAACCAGAGTTGACAGAATCAAATCAAAACAAGAGCTTGTATCATGAAGTAAGGCACTCGCACTTATGGACATAGGACATCCAATTGTAGGGCTGTACGAAGAAAACTAGAGGGTTGGTAAATCAAACAAATTCAAAATGAAGACCTTTTGACAAAATCCTCCAAAGCGCTCTTTCCAGTTCAGAGATGTTCGCAAATTCTCGCGAAAGCCGCCGGCCTCTCCATAAAACGGATGTTATCGGCCATAAAATACTCCATGCTTTGACCATCAAAGCGAATCTTGCTGGGAGACATATCCCGAACGCGGATGGTCTTACTTTGCATCAACCACCGCCGAAATTTCTCTCTTCCGAAAAGTCTCGTCTCCTTCCGCAAACCACACCAATACTCGTGAGAGCCTCTAGATTAAACTTTCTACTGAAAATAATCCGTTTCCTTATTGGTCTCATTGAGTAGTATAATAAAAACAGTACAGCGCCGTAACCAAACAATGATTATCAGGGCGAGGACATACTTCCGGAAGACACTGTATGTCGTTCAAGAGTCTTCGTACTTTGCAGGATCACCTTTTATGGCTTTACTGGAATCCAATAGTATTGCATATCGTTGCTTGACAAAGAGAATAACGCTCTCCCGGCCATAAATTAAGTCGTTTATGGCTACAATCACGTAATTTTGACTTTATTGAAACCAGAAAGGAATATATTTGTTTTTGCCTTTTTTTCTTCTTTAATTACCAATTCAATTTTGTTCGAAAAATGCAGAAACACCTCAGAAATTTCCATTAAAAGTGAAATGCTGTCAGCAGCACTCCACTCTACTACATTAACGACCGTCCTTCGGAAGTGAAGAAGACAAATTAACCACACCCTGTCACTGGCCACACCTTTCACATTCATTCTCTATCCTGGAAACGTGCCCTTCATTCCCTCGTTTATTTCATTCCAATCTTGCTTGAAAATCAATTTCAATTCACTACCGAAAGGAAAAAAATGTGCTCCCTCACTCAGTGACGGTCTTAAATTCCCAAATTTAGACCCCACCGTCCCTGTCCACAGTTCGGCCGCTGTGCTTGCAGAGTTTCGCATGTCGGAGGCAAACAGAAAAAACCTGGAGCGGAATGCAAGACAGAGAATAGAAAAAGCAATAAATACTTAATTTGTCCACACAGGTTGCCACACTCGCGGGGAACGACCGAGGTTTATTCCAGAATCCAAAACGGAATCCATCGCCAAAGAACATGGAGAGAGAGGCGAACTTTTGTTTTTTATGCATTTTTTTTTCATCTCACATTTATTCGGTATTTTTAGGTTAAGGTCATGTGAATTATGGTCCCGACCACATGCCCCACTTCTCGAAGGTGGTACTTAATTTGCCATTCATGCGATAAGAGCGTATTGTGTGGCAAGCAAAATGTCATAGAATGGATTCCTACCATCTATGCAAATAGCGACACGGGCACTGATGGATATTTACTGTTGATGTCGATGCTTTATCACGAGGCTATGGATCGGAGTCTGTCGTTTCAGAAGGGGAGTCCACACGAACGCTTGAAATGTATACGATTTTAATTTAGTAAAGGACAGAGCAGTAAAGGAACACCTCGTTTAAATAAACATTCCATCTTCGGTGGCGTGACAAGCTGGAAAAAATACCTAGTCAGTTGAATGTAGCGCTTACCACAAGACCGCGCTATTTGGTGAAGCATATTGACTGAAGCCCACGTCTCGGACTGAAGCACCAGCCTAAGAAAATGCCTTACTGCAAAAATATCGTGATTTTTGACAGCCCGTACACATGTGAACTTTTTGGATTTGACAGCCTACACATGTATACATAATGTTCGACATTCTCTAAGCAATGTCATCTAGATCAGCCATGCACAACACGCAGCCCGCGGGCCGCATGCGGCTTTAAACTATTATAATTTGCTTACATCTTTAAATAAAAATAAATATTTTTTATAATAAATTATTTATATATATTAATTAATATAAATATAATTAATTATGAAATGAAATTCTCATATACACTTGTTTAAATTTATTTACTTGTTTAAGTGCTTAAATTTGAATCTCAGTATGCCATGGACCACAACATTTTTTGCATGGAATTATAATAATAATAATATGGGTGGCGCGACAGTCCGAGGCGGACCAGGGCCTAGCTTCTCAGCAATCACTCGTGTTGTGCGTGCTATTGTTCTTTCACGAGTGGAAGGGACCTACAGTTTTGTGCCGACTCCGAACGGCGAAGTTGAGAGGCTTTTTCTAGACAGGAATACTCTTTGAGCATTGTCAGTGACTCGAAAGAGGTGGAGCCGTGTGAATTATCAAAGGTGGTAAATTCGGGTATCGAACCTGGCACCCTCTGCGTAGGAGTCGACGCACTTACCCACTACGCCACGGCGACCACATTTGGAATTATAGAGATTTGATATTTACAGTAGGAGTTATTCTTACTTTTCAGTTTGAGTTTGTACTTTGACAAAGTAACTGTGTAGTTTGTTTAGTTTTACTCCGTTTTTTTTTAACTTAAGAAACGGAAGTTAGAAGATGAAAAACGAGTTTTCCAAGAGCAATGAACTGACAAGTTTTGTTTTATCGAACATAAAGGAAACATTATATGTTTAATTTGTAAAGCAACAATTGCAGTGCCGAAAGATTAGATCTTAAAAGGACATTTTCAATGTAAACATTCTGTTTTTGATGAAAAGTATTCTGGTGTTTTAAGAACACAAAAAATTACTTCAATGGTCCAATTATTACAAGCACAACAAGAGATATTTAAAAAGTGCAATGAATCTGCAGAGCAAGCAGTTGAAGTAAGTTTTGATATTGCGAATTTAATAGCAAAATCGTCTCGACCGTATAACGATGGTGATTTTGTAAAGAACTGCTTAATCGTAGCATCAAAAGAATTATGTTGTACCATATGCACCTCGAAATTTGAAGCACTAAGTTTAAACCGAATGACAATACAACGGCGTATCACCGATATTTCTGCTGATATCGTGACTAAATGTTCAAGAATATTCAAAAATTGTATCAAGTTTTCATTAGCTGTTAGCTGAATCTACCGATATAACTTCCATTGCTCAATTGTGTATATATGCCCGTTGTATAACATCAGATTATGAGATTTTTGAAGAACTTCTTGAGCTCTATCCAATGAAAGATCAAACAAGAGGATCGGATTTATTGCAGGCATTATTGTCTAGCATGCAGAAGCATAGTTTGAATTTGTCAAAGCTTTCTGGTATAGTGACTGACGGGGCTCCTTCAATGATTGGTCCTAAAATCGGTATGACAACTCTTTTATCCGAGCATATTAAGCAAAAAGGAATACATACGGATATAATGAAGTATCACTGCATTATACACCAACAAAATTTAATTGGCAAAAATTTGGGTTTCGACCATGTTATGAAAAAAGTTGTGAAAGCAGTAAATTTCATCCGATCACGTGGATTAAATCACAGACAATTTAAGGAATTTCTTAATGAAATTGAATGC
The DNA here is from genome assembly GCA_964034865.1 of Eristalis intricaria. NCBI lineage: Eukaryota > Metazoa > Arthropoda > Insecta > Diptera > Syrphidae > Eristalis > Eristalis intricaria. The sequence continues at coordinate 135,290,889 of OZ035873.1, forward strand.
GAATATGGTGATGTTTTGTACTATAGTCAAGTTCGTTAGTTAAGTAGAGGCAAGGTTCTGCAACGTTTCCTTAAACTTATTGAAGAAATAAAAATATTTTTAAATCAAAAAAGTGGGTCACCGTGGCGTAGTCGGTAAGTGCGTCGACTCCTACGCAGAGGGTGCCAGGTTCGATACCCGAATTTACCACCTGTGATAATTTACGGCTCCACCTTTTCCGAGTCACTGACGAAGCTCAAAGAAAAAGCTTCTCAACTTCGCCGTTCAGAGTCGGCATTAAACTGTAGGTCCCTTTCACTCATGAAAGAACAATAGCACGCACAACACAAGTGGCTGCTGAGAGCTTCTCAGGCCCAGGTCCGCCTCGGACTGTAGCGCCACCCATAATAATAATAATAAATCAAAAAAGTCAGCAAGTGGATTATTTGGAAGATTCAAAATGGATATGTGACCTCGCGTTTTTAACAGATATATGCGGCCATTTAAATGATCTGAACCTTAAACTTCAAGGAAAATCTCAATTAATCACGACATTTTTTTCGAATTAAGTTATCATTGTTCCATTCCCAAATAAACAATAATAATGCTTGTCACTTTCCAGCTGCGATAAATTATTTAAAAAAACAAGATGAACAGTAATCAATATGGTATTTATATTCAATAACTGCAGCAATCTTTCAATGAACGATTTGAAGACTTTGACCGGTACAAAATACTGTTCAGAACATTTGCTAATCCTTTCGAAGCATCACATGAATATGCTGAATCAAAACTCAAACTTGAGCTTATTGTCATTCAATGCAACGAAGAATTGAAGTCCAAATTTAAGGAAGGAGACTTAATGAACTTCTACTGATGTCTAATACAATACAAAAAAATACAAAATGCGGCGCTTTGTGGAAGTTTACTCGGAAGTACGTACATTTGTGAGCCAACATTTTCAATAATGAAGTTGAATAAATCAATTCAAAGAAACCGACTTACAAATGAGAACCTAAACGCCGTGGGAAAAGTAGCTACTACAAATATTACTCCGGATGTAAAAAAGTTAGCATCTAATATGCAACCACAAAAATCTCATTAAAAATTATTTGTTTTTAAATAAGTTACTTAATATTTTGAATTATTTTGAATGTGAATTTTCTTGTTTCTGTAATAAAGTATATATGTAATAATAACTGTTTCTAGAGTTTAAGTTTGTGTGATTGCCCAATTAATAATTTTCTAATGCGGCCCCCATTCAATTATTAACTTTCTAATGCCGCCCACAGCGATGAAAAGGTTGTGCATGACTGATCTATGATAATGCTCTTCTTTACATTTTCGAGTCAGCTAGTCGGTACAGTTGATATGGTCGAAATAAGATATTTGACCTTCGGAACTACATCGATATTTGTTTCAAAAAGTAGGATCGCAACGTTCCAGCGCAAAAGACGGTGTTACATTTTCATTTGAAATTAACCCCAAAGTCTGTCTTATTTACCTTCCGGCTGTCGACTTCGAACAGACGTGCTAACATGTTCGTCGTGTTGGATGTTCGTTTCTTTTCCATATTTCTGAGGCGCCACTACTTAAGGCTGGATCTGAGAGAGCAGTAGCACAAGATATAATGGAGGATAAAGATGTCTAAGTTAGGACATGTTTGCCCCGAGTTCATGGCGGCATTGAGCCGTAAAAAAGAAGAGCGTAGTGTAATTCGCTCATACATTTCACACAAGATTCCCGGTTCACGTGTATTTACAGCCACAGACGAAACATCATCGAATCGAAATCCTGCTCTATGGCGCAGAAGCCTGGACAATGTCAAAAGCAGATCTAGAACTCCTTGTTCTGTTCAAGAGAAGAGATCTGCGTTAAGTTTTCGGTCCTGTTTGCGTTGATGGTTATTGGAGAAGATTCAACCACGAACTGTACAGCGACATGAGCCTGGCCAGGTGTCTAGCGGATGAAGAGTGGATTTAGTCTTGAATATTATCATGACTTCGTGTGGTATTTTGAGTTCAACGCCTAAGATGGCTAGGCCATGTGGACAACACTGATCCAGTACGCAGTCTTCGAATCTGAACCAATAGATCTTAACCTGTAGAGGACGCCCACGGAACGGAAGGATCTCAACCAACTTGGCGTGCGCAGTTGGAGACAGCTAGCTAAAGATCGTGCCAGCTGGAGGGGATTGTTGGTTGAGACCCAGGTCGACACCGGATTGTAGCGCCACCAGAGAAAGAAGAAGAAGCTCAATTCGTGCCAGTTGAAGTTTTCTGTATTATTACTTTTTACAATAGAAACATAGTTTTGCAATTGAGGTGCTAGAATTGGAGTCATGTCGCAAAATTGCTTTTTATCAGTTGCTGTTGTGGTTGTTGTTTTGCTGTGGAACACTTCCATTAAATTCCTTCTTATTTGAAGCTTGAAGCAAGAACATGTGACACATACAGTGGCGAGCAAAACTGGATAAGCAATTTTAGTTTTTGTGGTTTTCCATCTCAAAAATTGTTTCCTTACGAGGGATTTGATTGAAATGTTCAGTTTCCATCGGACTGGAACCTGTTGTTTTTGACTCGTTTATAGTCTTCTGCAATGCAGTTTTTATTTTCTTTTGAATATTTTTTTTTGAAATTGGATCGGGCCCATATTTTTTTTCTATATTCTTATTATTTTTTTTTTCGTGCTGCTTTTTGTTCTTATTAGCGGACACCAGCCCCTTTTGTTCCCAAGTCCTTGTAAAAGTCCTCTCGCGTAATGTTCGCAACAAGATTTTGGGGTTGTGGAATCCGCTCTTGCCATACCGATCTCAATAAGGTGAGGATAAACAGTTTTGGTCTTCTTCTTTCTTCATTTGGCGCTACAGTCCGGGGTGGACCTGGCCCTCAACCAACAGTTTTGGTCACCCACCTTTATTATGCACGATCTCAATTGTTTTCGCTTTTTTTGTACCATGAATATAAGGTAGTCGCAAAAGTCTTTTCGTATTTTGTCAATAGATGTCGTTGGAGTCGTCTATCTCCAGTGCTACCAATCCATATGGTGTTGGTAAGGTGATATTTTAAGCTTCGTTTAAAAACTAAATTCGGAGAAGTTGAAAAAAGTTACAGCTGTTAAAAAATGAGTGCGGAGATTCGCTATATTTTGAAATTTTTGTATAAAAAAGGGAAGAATGCCACGCAAGCCACCAATGAAATTTGTGAAGTTTACGGAAGAGACGACGCTGTATCAGTTCGTGTAGCACAACAATGGTTAGCTCGCTTCCGTTCTGGAAATTTCGATGTGAAAGATGAACCTCGCTCTGGTCGACCTATCGTTGAAAAAGTCGATAAAATTATGGAAAAGATTGACCAGGACCGCCACATAAGCAGCCATGACATCGCCAAGGAGCTAAGCATTCATCCTCAAATGGTTTTGAACTATTTAAAAAAGGCTGGCAACTGATTCGTAATTGACCAGGCTTTTTTCGCTTGTTACAGTAACGCAAATACATTTTTAATCGTCGCAATTACCCGACAAGAAACTTTTTAGGCAAGCATCTAAGAATAGTCCAGATCTGATAATCTTAAACGACTACTTAAGCAGGTTCGAAAAAAAAACACGTTATTCCGAAGAAAAGCATATAGTAGCTAATTAAGGCATAGACCCCCCCAGCCACCTACCTGACTTGTCAATAATTAGAAGTTAAATGGTTGAAAGAGACTAGATAATTGTTTAGTTTAATTCCATGAAAGGTAATCAGCTTGTTGTACTGTTTAAATGAATGATAATTGCGGGGGGAGTGTTCATGTGAGTGTCTTTAAGAAAATTAACTAATTGCCGGTGCACTGATTAAGTGTTAATAAACCTGTGCGCGGTGTTTAGTGGAAAATGAAACGACGCAGATGACTGGACTTAACGGGTGGAAGTGGAACGCAGCTACTGGCGATGGTGAGTTTGTGTAGCCTCTGAGGAGTCATCCCAGCGTCAACAATTGAATTAAATTGAAGAACTCGAGTTTTGTCACATGACCATAAAGATCTGTTGTACTCCCTTCTTTTGGTCTAAGATTTAAGTGCTGCCTTCAGAAATTTGACAACTTCCCTAAATGGGATCTCTTGAAAGTCTGTCCCTGTTTCGGATGATCTGTTAATCATTTTGAATCTTTCTCGAGCAAGGCTTAGGCAGTCGATTAATATATACGCGTGCCATAGTTTCTTTAGCCCGGCCACTACTATTTCTGTACCGACAAGACCCATTTTATGGAGGTGATAGTGACATACTCCGTGTCCTACTAGTGCTCCACATAGTCCCCTTAGGTCAGCGCTATCAAGAGGGCATAAAAAAGGAAACGAACAAGAGAAGGAGTTAAAGTTATATTCGCAAGTCGGACTTATTTTTAAAGAAGCTACTTTACTCTGACGTCGGGCACTACTGGCAGTCGGACATGTTTTTGACGTTTACGAACAAAGTAGATGACAGTTGGATGATCACCTTTGGTCAAACTTGAATCTGAGTTTATAAACCGGTTTATAAACAGACACCCTATACTTTTTGAATGAGTGTAAAAGTGTCTTATTTTTCTCTCATCTTTGTATCAATGTACTCCTCAGTTAATCCTCGCAAACGAAGGCAAGGACAGTCCCAAAAACGGATGCAGATGTCTTCGAGAGAAAAGTTCTGCGTGCGATCTTTGGTTCTGTTAGCGTTGACGGCATTTAGAGGAGAAGATTCAAACACGAACTGTATGGAGACATGAGCCTAGATAGGCGTCTATGGATCCAACGTCTAAGTTGGGTGGGTTATGTAGAGCGTATTGACAGTTCAGAAGACCCTTCATCGACTTCTCATCTGAAACAGCAGAGAACGCCCGCGTTTCAGTTGGAGCTGCCAAATGGAAAAGGACCTCAAGCAACTAGACGTCCGAAACTGGAAACTACCAACCAGAGATCCCGCTAGTTGGAGATACAGTACAAACTCGATTCACGCAACTCCTCGATTAGCAACACTAAAATATTCAATTTATTTAGAAAACAACGCTAGTTTCTGTATGTATCCATTCTAAGTTTTGGTTTTCCGATTTTGCAAGGACTGTGTTCAACAATAATGATTTGCTTTCGTTCCAAAAATGTGTTATTTATCACATTGTCATTTTCTTTATACAAAAATAGCCGTTTTGACTATTCTTTTTGGAAAAAAATGTGGTCCAGTAGGTGCGACAACCTCGTTTAATGCAATTGCATAAATTTCTATTAGTTGCGTAAATCGAGTTTGTACTGTACTTGTTGTTTGAGGTCAAGCCAGGTCCACACCTGACTGTAGCATCCAATAAAGAAGGAGACGATTGATCGTGAGACACTACTCCGGTGTTTTCGATGTCCGAACCTGGCGAAGAACCAATACTGGGCGCTAAGGTAAGAACACGGATACGGACACTACAGGGGAGTTGAGCCAGACTACAAGCGTTTGACGTCGGAAAGCTTCAATTGCAATCGACCAAGAGCGAGACGAGAGTCCTTCTCTCAGACAATCCAACCCTACCCGGCGAAACAGTCAAAATGCCTTCAGAGAACCTACCCACGATGTATGGGGTTTAGAATGTCACCGGTTATCACAAGGCGGTTCGTGCGCTCTACGATTATGAAACGATGGCTGGCAACCTCGTCAATTACACAGTCGGGAGGACCCTGTCGGGAGGAAGAGAGACACCTCGTAGAGGACCTAGTGCAGGTCTGAAAATTTGGAAATACCAGTTCTGTAGATTGTCAACGAATGCCTCCAACCCAAAATTTCATGTAAGAAGATAATTCCGTCTTGTGGCTGGCAAGCTCGTCAGCTTCACAGTCACTCGAGAAGTCTCTCCCGTCGATCCGATCTTCCTTGCATAAACAAGGTTTTTGAAAAGATAGCCATTCAAGTCGTCGCATGAAACACATATGCCGCGTCCGAACTGGTATCCGACAAGTGGAATAAAGGCAAAAAGCAATGCACGGTGCTTGCCTGATTGACTTGGAGAAAGCGTTCAACACCGTTTGGTTGGAGGGCCTCTTCCTCAAGCTGGTCAGGCTCGGCATAAGTAAATCGTTGCTATACATGATCTATGACATGATAACAGGTAGAAAGTTCGTCGTGAAAAATGGTGATGTAACTTCTACCACGGTCTTTGACATGAAAAGTGGTCTGCAACGGGGGCGATTGGTTCGTCGATCTAGTTTTAAATATTGATTGAAGATCTTATAGGTTCCATGCCGCAATTAATTGCGTACGCCTACGATCTAGTAGCGTACAGATCAGGTCCGAAAGTCGAAGTGATAAATAACTTGTTGCAATGTGACTTCGAACAAACTTAGCGATTTTGCGAGGACTGAAAGTTGGTTATCAACTCCCTTAGGTGTGAAACAATCCTTTTCAGGACCCCGTTGTACATGGCATCTTGGGATACACACATAAACTGGCATAAGTTCGGCATAGTTGACCCGCAGGACCGGCGTTGAATGTGAAAAGTGTAGTAAGGTATCTTGGCATTTGGTTGGATCAATATCTGTATTTTGACAAACACATAGATATTGCTCTGACAATAGCGACAAAAGCCTGTCCTGTGGCAAGAGGGTTGTTTTACAGCGACCAACTTGATACCAGGGTGAAGGTTATCAGGTACATGACCCTCATCCGGCCAATTATGGCGTATGGTTGTTCCCTATGGTTCAACGTTAGTCCTTCCCGTATGGAAAAGACGAGGTTGTCGAGAGACGTTGTCTTCGGACCTGTCTCCGGTTGTATCGTACGCCGAGTCGGAGTACTCGTTAGAAGTTCTATTCTAACTTATTCCAAAAGTCTGATCTTTGGGCTTACTACCCCAATATTATGTACCATGAAAGAGTGCCTTGCTCCACCTGAAGCATTCCTCTATTTCGACACAATTGTCCTCATACAGGACCCACAAGGATGTCCTGTCATCTTCCAAGTCGTACGCCGAACAGGGCACAGGCAACTCCAATACGAACCGGAAGTCGCTCGTACCCACGAGGATCTTCTTCGTTTCTGCAGAGCGATCCCCCCGCTCGAGATAGGAAAGAGTCCGCCAAAGAACGGCAATTTTACTGGTGGTAAAACCAAAACCAGTCTCCGCCACCGCTAGCTTTTCTAAATGATTCGGTAGCTGACCATAGTGGCTAGCTTACATAGGTTTTAAGGTAGTTTTTAAGAAGTTAAATGTAGAAGAGTTTTTTATAAGGTTTCTTAGTAAATTAAAAATTAACATAAGTGTGTCTTCAAAGACTAAGAAAACGTAGATTTAGCCGAAAGGCACATTTATGCATAGGCTTGATTAGCTTAGAATACCTGCATAGGGTCAAGTAAATTAGTATTAAGAGCAATTAATTAAACAAAATTACAAAAAAATAAGTCTCTGTGGACTGGGATTTAACAGAGTGTTTACACCTTATACCCCTCTTCAGATAAAAGACCAGAATTGCAATAAATTCAGCTTGAGACACGCTACAGTGTCCGTGAAGTCATTCAGATCGACTGATATATAACTCTGCCTGCGTCAACAACACAAATTCGATTTTTGATTCTTAAAGGGACTTTTCTTGGGAGGTGAAAAAGTATTCTTCGACTTCTGATTTATGTCTCCCCCGAGTTGGAACGTATGTATTAAGTTGTGGAGTCGATGCCTCTTCGTTAGTCAATGCAAAGAACACAACATCGAAACAAAAATAAAAGCCTAAACTATCGCGCTGGATTACCGACGCGTGTTATAACAAAACCTCGTGCTTTCGGTTACGCTCGTTCGAAACATAAACAATTTTAAGTGCACGGACGTATTTCAGCCATTATGACATAAAATTTCGAAGCTCCATTAAGTAATTCGTTACAGCATTACCCTCGCTGAATTATGCCCAATTTATTCTCACGTGCTTAAGCACTTTATAGCCCAGTACAGGCCACCGGCCACCAAGCACCGACGCGTACGCGAACCAAGATATAACAACATCAACGTGCAGCACGTGCATTTTCCTCGCACTTGTCATTTCATAAATAAGTCGGCCCCCTCGGCAAATCCGTTTTATCGCCCACTCGCGATCCCATTAACGTGTCCATTGTTGCCAGCACTATAACACATCCCGTCGGTAATTTGCCAAATGCCGTCATAAATGGACTGACCTAAAATTGATTCGTGTAGACACCCCCAGCACTTTCTGCTTTCGTTTGCTGTGCCATGCACCGGGCTGTGATTTTCTGATTTTCTATTTCCATGTGTGGCGGCGAATCGCGGACAGTGTGCCATTCTGAGCAATGAACCAGAACAATAAATGTAGACACTTAGTTTGCTTTTGCACGAGAAAAAAAAAAAAAACAACGAGCCGGCATGCCACAATGGATAATAATTACTCGCCACTTTATGGTTCTTTATTTTGCTCATTCTGTATTTTTTTTTTTTTTTTTGCTCGACCAAGCAAAGCCAGCGGTGAACTTCATGTATGTAAATTTAAATTTAATTCGAATCCCTTTTGTGCCCTTGTGGCGAGGTGACTCTTACATAAGAACCGTTCGGGTGCAGTAAAGGCAGTGGTGTCACAGATTTAATGCAGTTACTGCACTTTTGAACGCCACACAATCCGCCGTGGTTGCTAAACGGTCATAAATTCCTAACTCCTGGAACGGCTTTAGAGGAGAATGTGCCCTTGTGCACCGTCATGCACTAGGGTGCCACATAATTTGTTTCGAGGTGGCGAAAGTGAAATTTGGTTCAACTAGTTCTTTCAGGGAAAGCAGCTATTTATTGTGTTAGGTTAACATCTTAATATAATAATATGGGTGGCGCTACAGTCCGAGGGCCTGGGCCTAGCTTCTCAGCAACCACTCGTGTTGTGCGTGCTATTGTTCTTTCACGAGTGGAAGGGACCTACAATTTAATGCCGACTCCGAACGACGAAGTTGAGGAAGCTCTTTGAGCATTGTCAGTGACTCGAAAGAGGTGGTGCCGTGAATTATCAAAGGTGGTAAATTCGGGTATCGAACCTGGGACCCTCTGCGTAGCTCTTCTTTATTTGGCGCTATAATCCAGAGTGGGCATGGGCATCAAGCAACAAGCCTCTTCAACTAGCGCCAACTTGGGCGAGCAGCAACGTTCGGACTTTACTTCGATCGTAGTAGATCACTTCGATTTGGTGAAAAAAAAATATAATCTACTTCTCTACTTCGCTATTTGGGGATCTACTACTGTTTCAAAATAAAATAAAAACAAATGAAAATACATCTCTGAACACTGTCATCTGCCTTATCATTGTTCCATTCAACTCCAAATAAGAAAAAGTGTATGTTGAACGCTTTTTTTTCGGTCCTACTGTTTCCCTTGTGCCCTTCCTTAGTCGGCAACGAAGTACCGTTTGTTTCCTTTTATATGACAAGAGTAAATATGAAATATGTGTGCTTGTGAGTTGTTTAGTCTTATGGTTGTGGTGCTTTAGATTATCTTTGAATCATTTTTGCTCCAGACAGTGAATGAATCTTTTAACAAAAATGGATAAGTATCTAATAAAAAATGTCGAAGATTAATTTCTTTAAAACTGTTTGAGGCATTCCCTTTTTCCCAATCTTCTATGTAAGAAATTTTAAATGATGAATGGAGGTTATTTCAGATTCACGACACAAGTAAAATCGATCAAAGTGATTTGCCTAAATTTTGCTATTCTTTAATGAATACAAAAAACTTGTTTTTAAAAAATGTATCGGCGAATATGTTGAATCCGACTGTTTTGCCTCATAGTAGCGCTGCAGCTGAAGGAAAATTCTTTGAAATAAATTCAGTGAAAAATAAACTTAGAAATAATTTAAATGTAAGCACGGTGGAAAATCTAATGTTGTCACGATCGATTTCAACTAATCGAAAAAATGTATATGAACCACATTTCGAAATAATACAAGTTTTACAAGACTACAAGTTCATAGATAGAAAAAAAATATTAAAGACAAACTGAATTCTCTGTATATACATATACTTACAGACCATTCTATATGGCTGGCCTAAAGTTGGCGTTTAATAAACTTTTGTTAAGAAAGTTCAAAATGTTATTTTTTTGGTTATGCTTGTAAATCTACTTCAAAAATTTCTGATATACTCCATTTTTTTCCTACATTTACTTCGAAATATTTTAACGGAAGTCCGAACCCTGGCGAGCAGTCATCAGTTGCGCACGCAAAGTTGGTTGAGGTCCTTCTACACTTGGGTTGTCTGTTGTGTTGTCCCACAGGTTCGAAGTCGAAAACACTTCCGGGCGGAGCTGAGTGGCTCATGTGATCTACACGGCCCGCTCACCTTAGACACATTGGACGCCTGGATAGGCTCATTTTCCTGTTCGTAGTCTCCTACAAATACCCTTAACGAAAGGTTTACTTTTGAAGAGACCAAAAGGCTTCTTAACCTGCCTTTGAGATTTTCCAGGCTTCCGCGCCCTAGAGCAGGACAGGGAGGACCAAGGTGTTATATAATGTTAGCTTCGTCCTTCAAGGCCTCGTGAGACCAAAGTAACAGCGAATGGTAAGAGTTATTTTGGCATTAACCTCGGTACTGATGTTGTTTGCTTAATTGGAAGCCGATATAGACGAAGTCCTTCACTAGCTCAAAGTTATAGCTGTCTATGGTGACGTTCTGGCCGAGTCATCGATTTGTGCGTCCTTTCTCGATGACAGCATATACTTAGTTTGCCGTCGTTTACTGTTAAAGCCATTTTGAACGCCTCCATTTTTATAACAGCCTCATGGACGGCTCGCTGTGTTCTACCAATCACGTCAATGAATGAATTAATTTCTTTATGTCGTATTTAATTTACAATACAGTGGCCACGCAATTTGCACACAGAGCTTCGATAAAATTTTGGATCTTTCAACTGCAGCATTATCTTTTGAATTTTAAATTCGAGATATGTCACGAAAAGATAACTTTGAAGGAATCTACAACAAAACCTTCAATATAAATTAAAATAAAGAATAATATTAATAATAAAATAAGAGTCTTTGCATATAGGTAAATAAAAATGGATAAATATCTGAATAAATAAATAATTAAATGAATATATAAACAAATTTATAAATATATAATACATATATAAATAAATAAATGAATATACAAATAAATAAATAAATAAATAAGTAATGTACAAATAGGATCTTTGCCGATCGAGTCTCCCGGAATCTCTCTCTAAGTTCGACGCCACCTGCGCAAACAATCGAAGAAGATTGGAGGCGTTGTCAAAAAGCCATCAAAGATGCTGCTGAACGGCGCCACCCAGAAAAAACCCATGGTTTGACAAGTGGGCTGGCACATGCAGCGAGCTGTTCGTGAGCTCTACGAACAGAAACGAAGGGACGAGACCCGTCTTCTCAGGAGAAAGAAGAAAGAGCACGAGAAGCGCGCGATCGAGGAGTCGGACAGGTGTTACGGCAGGAACGATGTCCGAAAGTTTTAACAGAGGGTGAAACAGTTATCCAGTGGATATAAGGTTCGGACGGGATGGGACGAGGACTGGGGGACGAGAATGGACAACTTGTAGTAGAGTCGCAGTCGATACTAAGAATTTGGAAGAACCATTTCTGCAGACTGCTAAACGGCGATGATGACACCAATACCGCTGTCAGGCAGAATGTTCCGCTCAATATAGACGATGATCGACGAGAATTCCGTGCCCCCGACCTAGACGAGGTCAAGATCAACACTGAAGTCTAACAAAGCTGCCGGTTCGGACGGACTGCCCGCTGAAATCTTTAAGGCAGCTGGAGTAATCTGGTTGGGCGCATCATCTGTAAGATATGATCAGAGGAAAGCATGCCCGATGAGTGGAATCTCAGTATCGTTTGGCCGATCCACAAGAAAGGAGACCCCTTTGACTGCGCCAACTATAGAGGGATAAGTCTCCTGAACATCGCTTACAAGATCCTCTCTGCCGTTTTGTGTACCCGCCTGAGGCCGTTTATAAATCACCTGATAGGTCCATATTAGTGTGGCTTCAGGCCAGGGAAGTCCACAATCGACCAGATTTTCACACTACGGCATATCTTGGAAAAGACCCAAGAAATGCAAATCGACACCCACCACCTTTTTTTCGATTTCAAGGCCGCATATGACAGCGTGCATTGGGACGAGCTATAAAACGCCATGTCTAGTTTTGACATTCCTGCCAAACTCGTCAGGTTGTGCAGGATGGCGATGGAGAATTCTCGCTGCTCCATCAAGGTCGGTAACGAACTTACAGAGACCTTCAATGTCAAAAAAGGATTTAGACAAGGCGACGCGCTGCCATGTGATTTCTCTAACATCATACTGGAGAAGATCGTGCAAGACTCACACGCCAACGCTAGAGGCACCATCTTCCAGATGTCCGTACAACTGCATGCATACGTGGATGGCATTGACGTGATTGGCAGAACACAGCGAGCCGTCAATGAGGCGTTTGCTGGCAAAACGAAGTATATGCTGTCATCAAGAAAGGACACATAACATCGACGTCTTAGGTAGAGCGGCACAATGGGCAGCTATAACTTCGAGGTAGTCAAGGACGTCTACCTCGGCTCCGCAGTAAACAGTACAAACAACATCAGTACCGAGATCAAACGCAGAGTAACTCTTGCCAACCGCTGTTTTTATGGGCTCAAGAGGCAATTGAGTAGTAGAGCCATCTCTCGAAGGACCAAGCTGACTTTATACAAGACATTGATCATCCAAGTTCTGCTGTACGGCGCGGAGGCATGGACAATCTTAAAAGCGGATGAGGAAGTCCTTGGTCTCTTCGAGAGAAAAGATCTGCGTGCGATCTTTGGTCCTGTTTGCGGTGACTGTTTCTGGGGGAGAAGATTCAACCACGAACTGTGCGGGCTGTACAGCGACATGAGTCTAGTCAGGCGCCTTCGGATCCAACGCCTAAGATGGCTAGGCCATGTGAAGCGTATGGAAAACTCAACTCCGGCCCGAAGAGTCTTCGACTCCGAACCCGTAGGGCAACGCAACAGAGGATGCCCGCGTTTAAGCACCCAGGTGGAGAAGGACCTCAACCAACTTGCCGTGCGACACTGGAGACAGCTAGCGAGAGACCGCGAGATCAATTCAACATTAGATTGGAGATGAAGATCAGAAGTAGGGTGGTATCTAGACAAATTAAAGACCATTTTTAGCAACTTATTCTGCGATATTTGCAACTTTTTTATGTGGCAATTTGCACATCTTCCTCATATTTGCCATACATAAAGCAGTATTGATTGAATTACTATTTTATGGATTATGATTTTGTTTGATAGCTTATATTTATAAATGGTTAGAGCATTTTATTGGCAATATTTACTTTGTTTATAATATTAGAAGTATGTTCTTTGAAGGTCAATTTTGGGTCAAGATATATACCCAGATATTTAACACTTGATTTCCAATTAACTCTTACTGCACAGACATTAAGTTTATTACCGACATCATTACCGACTTTTGAAATATCGTTCCGCTTGTTTTGGAGAGTGAGTTCTGCACGACCTTCTCAAGAATGATGTTAAAAACACACATGACAGCGCAACACACATGAAAGTGTCATGTAACAGTTGCACGGACTTCTGGAAGATCGTGTCTCTAGTGTTGGCGTGTAAGTCTTGCGCGATCCTCCAGGATGATGTTAAAGAAATCACATGACAGCGCGTCGCCTTGTCTTAAACCTTTTTTGACATTGAAGGTCTCGGTGAGTTCTTTACAGACCTTGATAGAGCAGAGAGAATTAATTCACCATCGTCATCCTGCTCAACCTGCCGAGGCAGGAATGTCAAAACTAAAAAAAACTGCACGCCGCATATGCGGCCTTGAAATCGACGAATATGTGGTGGGTGTCGATCTACATTTCACAATCTATCCCAGAAACACCTTTCTGAAAGTTCTCCACTCGAGTTTCGTCGTCCCGCCTGAGTTTCATAACGTCCTAAATTGCATATGCTACCTTCCAAGACTCTGCCCTTAAGTTGTATTCCTAATTTACATTTTTCATTTACAGCGCCCTCCTTCTAAAAACAGGACCTCTTAAACAAGGCTCACAATACATAAAACAATGGACGAACAAAAAAGGAAAAACATATAATTCAATTCATTGCAAAACGAAGGTGTGTACCATGCCATTAGGGTGTGGTCACTATGGAACGAAACCGACTTCGTCGCCGACCACTCTCCATTTGGAGCCTACAAATCAAGGGCACCGCAATGCCGCCTCTCCTGCCAGGACGCCCGACGACCTTCAATTAGCAAAAGAGCAAAGAGGATTTATCCATTGCGGACACATCGTTACAATTGGACACGGTAGCGGCGGAGGCGGCGGCGTGGGTGGCGAGAGTGAAAAATCGATTCGCCTCCATCAGCACCAGCCGACTGCAGTCAATCCCAGCCCACCAGGACTTCCTGCAGCACTCCCGTCTCTCCCCATTGACTGTGGCGTATTGTTTCTTAAATGGATTCCGTTGACTGTGATGAATGGACGAAGAGACGAACAGGGCTGTTCCGTAAGTGACAATAACAAGTGGCTGATTACTCTGACGTCCTATATTTGGAGGCGAGCGTTGACATGCCGGGGAAGAGTCCAATTTTGGATACACATCCAAAACACTCTGTGCAGCAAGTGTGCGCGTCACCTTTGCAAACAGCAAAAGCTCGGAATGCCCGATGTCGCCGACTCTGTGTGTGTGGAATTCGATTTCTGCTCAAGTGGACAGGAGTGTGTAACGGGGGAAGGAAGCCGCTTCATTGTTATTGCCACGGTCTCGCTTTGGGACGTCTGCCAAAGTTTGCGAAAGAAAAATGTGCATTAGCGACAAAACAGAAGACTCTGGGGGCCTGGTGATGACTCGTTTTGTAAACGTAATAAATTCTGTTTACTCATCTCTCGCGCAACGGTGGCGGAGAGACCGTTGCGAGGTATGGGAAAATATTTATTTACTTTCGTGGAGTGGAGACGGCTAATTAGCAAAAGTTCTTCTCTACATCGGCTCGCAATATATCACACGACGCACAGCATTGGGCACTCTTTCGAGATGCGGGCCACTAAAATCTGGGCAGGGAGTCAAAAAATTGTTTGCTTATCATTTATTTATAGAGTGCCTCATCTTGTGACTGATATATTTCGAGGTCACGCCGTGGCCGTTGTGACATCCTCCGACTGCTTGCACATTTCACTGTCAAGATGAATCGCTTTGATTTGTTTTTGTTTACAACTTTGTTGCGCCCTCTGACAGATGGAAGGAACGAGGGTCTAAGTGGATGACTGCGATGCAAGCTAGGACTGTTCAAGAAAGCAGATGGAGAGCAAATCAGAAGGAAGCCCGTTTGTTTGAGAGAATCAGGGTAACCGAGAAGCGCATCTGGATGTCGTGCTTAGTCGCAACTTCACTTCAGCCACCAAGCATCTCCAATTAGGGAAATTCTCCGTAGCCAAGTTTCACTTTGTTGTGAATGGCAAGGGATTGCAAGGCGTCATAGCAGCACTTGACTGTTTTGGACTCCATTAGATCGGACGAAAGTGCGTTTAGTACTGCTTGACTGTCTGAGAATATTTGTATTATTGCGCCCTTGACAACTCTGTGGAGGTTATGTCTGGCGCAGATATCGATGGCGTTGATTTCGACTTGATCTCGAGCCCATTGGTAAGGAAATCCTTGTGTTAGGTCCAAAGACTCCTGCCCCACCCCAGAATGAATCTTTGATCCGTCTGTGTACGTCTGTACCCCAGAATTACTGGGGTCTAGTGTTGGGATACCATTGGTCAACTTTCCGCGGTCCAATATGTCAACTTCAAAAAGCCTCCCGAGACAATGTTGCGTGACCATGGTATCCGGCATTCTACAAAACATGTCTCTATTAGGATTTGAGTTGAGTATATTAAGGCTGACTACTCTAGCTAACTGCATCTGGCAGCGATCATCCTGACGAAGATCGGTAGGGGAGTTAGCCCGACTATAGCTTCTAGAGCCGTTGTACGAAAATGTTATGTTTATATTTATATTGACATGGATGTAGTATCCAAAATACAAATAAAAACAAGAGTAGGTGAAATTAAATCAAAGAACACACTTGTAAAACTATGTAAACTATTTATTTTAAAAAAGGAAAAGAATCTTAAACACTAGGGAGAACTTGACACGTTCTCGTCGAACTGGAGACTGCCACGATTGCTCTCTCAATATCCATTGCATCCCTTTCGTGATGAAATGTGAGCTTAAGTGGATAGTCCCTTTTACTATCGCATACTATCCCCTCCGAGCTCAAGTGCATATACCATTTAACGATCGTTCCATTTAGCGATCGTATGACCACATCGTCATTTGGGACTATGACATCCTCATCTGCTGGGGTGTGACAGGTATCCCCTGGACCTGTCATATCCGCGATTGCTGGCGTTGACATGTATCTGACTCGCATGGGACCCGCTATTCCAAGAAGGCTCAAGATGACCGCATTTACCAAGGATATTACGCGCATGATCTTTTTATGATTACTGCCTTGCTTTCAATCGACAGTAACCGATTGCGCATTCCTGTGGTGGTCTTCTGTGCTGCTCCGTTTATCGCTGGCACGTCAAGATAGCGATCATTCAACGATATAGCCGACCTAGATTTTGAGTAAAGTTATGATTCTATTTAGACGCCTGCAGATCAGGGTTAGGAGCAAACAAAGTTCGTCATCCTCGCCTGGCAAGTTTGTCCAAGAAATAGAAAACCCGAGAACATTCGTTGCATGTTGACAAAACATATATTTCATCGCTCGTCCTAGTGGAAGCACAAAGTACCCTGTAGTTGCCAACACCTTCCCTACAGGCCCGTCACATGTTTGTAGCCAAAACCCCGTCCCACGGGAAAAGCATTCGCAGCAATTCATTCACAATCGAAGTGGATCACTTTCTAATCCGGTAAATACGCGAATTTCTCACTTCGCGTGTCAAAAATATGCCACAAATTCCGTTCTATTTTTAGCTGCCTCCTCTCGACCCGTGCCAATCCATCGACACACTTCAAGTCAACTCCTTTTCGGCGAAAATTTTTCAATCACCCGGCATTCGCACATTCGCATTTCGCGAACGATTAAATATTTCACATGAAGGAGGAGGTTCTAATAAGCCCGGTGGATGACGAACTTCGCCCCGACCTCCGCTCCTTTTTATCAAAGCGAGTCAAGATTTGATTTCCTTTGATTTTGATTCAATGAAGCTCATATCAATTTCCCGCCCCAAACAAAAGACGTCACACTCACGCTTGCGTGACGTAACATGGTGGCGCGTGTCAAAGACCTTGACTTGCCATTCGCTTTTAGTGTGCTCGGGAAATGCGGAGAAGCATGCCGTGTTATGCGAGTCCTGAAGATATTTATTTTTATCGACTGCGATGTGACAATTTTTGCTGTGAGACGTCATTTTTGTTCGTGTCTTGTTGCCAGCGCCATGCCACCCACCACCACCCATTAAGTTGAATGAATCGTAAAAAATGTCACTATCTAGGCCATGCGATGCGATAGATAAAAGCGCTCCTCCCGTCATCAGGTCGGCAACTACATTCTCGTGTTTTCGAATTCCATCGAATGGATTTTCGAAAAAAAAAAAAAAACAAATGAGGAAAATTCGACAAAGTCCACCAACACGTAGGTGTCATTATGAGACGATGATTATCTTCAGAATTCGACCTATTCAGAATTTTTGGGACATTTCGGCGTGCGTGGCAACCGGTCATCGGCCATCAATCATCGTCGGCGGCGGCGGGTGTATGCGGTAATTGGGATGGGCATCACGTAGAGCCACCTGTTGTCCGACGGTTAACCAGCCCGCAGTGGCATGACATGAGGAGGGAAGACGAAAGGTTAACGTGTATGCATGCATTTCCCTTTTTATTTTCGAACATTTAAGGTTTGTCAATTTCATGGTAGAATTCTGTTCTGGGAAATGTAGCAGATGGAATATTAAATGGCGGCATTAGCATGCACAGCACTTACCATTACCCTACCCTTGCCATCGCGGCATTAGCCGTGGTGGCCCCCAACATCCCCTGGCCATATTCTGTGAACTCGTTGATTTATGACAACGGTTGGTCTTTTAGCAATCGCTTTGCATTTCGGGCAAAATGCAAACGATGTTCGCAAAAACGAATGATTAGGATATTTACCTGGAAATAAAGAGAAGAGAAACAAATTTGGTTATTTTGAGCGTATTTTACTTGTTTGAATATGTAAATGAGGACAGAATGCAGGGTTTGGTATGTTTATTCATTCGATCATAGATCGGGCGTTTTTAAATGAAGCGAAACAGTGCTGATGCATTGAATTTTTTCCTTGGAACTGTAATCAGTTTGCCAGATGAATACAACTCATTATACACACGGAGGGTCGTTCAGTAAATCCGTGACTTTTTAATAGTTGGCTGTGGGGATGTTCGCTTATATCTTTTAAACTACACAACGGATTTTAATAAGGTTTTCATCAATAGATATAGTGATTCAAGATGAGGGTTTATACGTGCACTTAAGTATAACTTTTTTTGTTAATTTGTTGAAATATGACGGTAAACAGTGATCTCACAGGATGTCGGCATAATACAGTACAAATATTTTGCGCTTTTTTATGAAATTGAATTTTTTTAGTCGACTTTGTAAAGTTCAGTCGAACTTCGATAACTCGAATGAAATTGGTTGGCAATAGAGCCAAGACTGAAATTTTTATGAAATTTGACTTCGATAACTCGATTTTCGATTACTCGAATGTCTTGATAACTCGATCAGATTATTTGGCGTCACCTTTAATAAGTCGAATTCTGAAGAGAATTTCCCACATTCTGCGTATTCTACAAGTTCGTTTTAAAAAGAATCGCTTTCGGGGCACAACATTTGTATGTTCCTTTTTAGAGATAAAATCGCGGTTTTGGTGAATTGATTCTGGTCGGGAGAAGAGGATGAAAATCCTTTGGAGATATTTACAGTACCTCACAAAATTGAGCATACACACAGCTTTATCTTTTTCGCCTTACAAATAATAGTTAATTAATAAAACTTAAATGCAGTTCGAATTGACATATTTCAATTGCTAAAAACCATAAACAAACAAATGAAAATTAAAAAAAAAACTTGCTATTTCTAAGCAAAATAAAAAAAAAGGCACTTCATTTTAACACACAAAATTGAGAATACACTTAAAGTAAATTCGAGTTACGACTAAAACCCAAAACAAAAACAGTTACAAATAAAATTCCAGTAACGCGTGGCACCTCCTTCAGCATCTATGACAGTTTGTAACCGCCGTGGCATGGATTTTAACAGTTTTTCAGTAAAAGATGGCTGAATCCCTTCCCAAGCTGCCTGAATTTTAGCTTTTAGCTCCTGCTTATTGGAGCAGGTACTTTCTTTAACCCGCACTTTTATTTCGTGCCATAGATGTTCAATAGGGTTAAGATCCGGCGATTGTGGGGGTGTTTTTAGCCGCTTTGGAGCGTTATAAAGCAACCATTCGCGTAATAAATAGGAGGTGTGCTTCGGATCATTATCTTGTTGGAAGTAGAAAACCGAAGGTATATCTAATTTTACTGCGGAACTTCGTAAATTTCGTTTTAAAATATTCAAATACCCAATTTTGTCCACAGTATTTTCTATAAATTCGAACTTTCCACAGCCATTTGAAGCCATACAACCCCACAACAGCACAGATCCTCCCCCGAGTTTTATGGTTGACTTTATATTTTTAGCTTTAAGAGCTGTATTTGGTTCCCTCCAAACAATTTGTTTGCCATCAGACCCAAATAAATTTATTTTTGTTTCATCTGAAAACAAAACACCTTCCCAAAAGCTTTCCGGGTGGTTTACATATTGTCTAGCAAACTCCAATCTTTTCTTCTTATTAACTAGGGAAATGTACGGGTTTCTTCGGGCTATCCTACCATATAAATTATTCTTTCTCAAGACTCTGCGAACGGTTTCCACTGAAAGAGGCTTATTAATTACGGATGACACCTCTGCCGTCAACTTTGGAACGCTAGATTTTGGATTGGATTTGATTGTCCGAACAATATACCGCTCGTTTTGTTCTGCAACCATTTTATTTCTTCCCCTTCCAGGTCTGTTTTTTAGTGTCCCTTCATATCTATAATTGTTTATTATTTTTTGTACCGTTGCATGCGATCGCCGTACAGTTTCTCCTATTTTTCGCATCGACTTCCCCTCGCAAAATAGCTTAATTATGAGCATTCTCGTTGACAAAGTAGTCTGTTTTCGCATGTTTTTCATATTTTCGCACAAAGAAGAGAGTATCGGTCTTTTCAGTTCAAAAGCGTGTGCAGAAATGATCATCACGGATATTTGTTGCTTCATTCCTGAACAAATTTGCATGTATCGATTCTGCGAAGCTTGTATATAACGGACACATGACATCTGTATGCTCAATTTTGTGTGTCGATTTCAGGGGTTGTTTCCTTTTTCATGCGAAAAGTACCGGTATGAAGTCGCCTGTCTGTGAATTAGGCATATACTCTTGTTTAAGATATGTATTCAGTTATGATTGTATACCAAAAAAATAAAACAAAAAAGTGGTCGGCCTTAAAACAGCACGAATATGAAGTAATGATAGGTGTATGCTCCATTTTGTGAGGTACTGTATATGTGAATCCAAATCTTCTCAGCTTGACAATAACGAGACAGCGGCAGTGATGTGATAGGGAAAGACTTGGAGATAGTGGAGGATGATTTGATTCAACCAACTTCAAGTGAGTTGGTTGCTAAGTGATTACTCATTTTGCGTTTATGTTATAAGACTCATGAAACAACAAATGTATCTACAATGGTTTATATTCCATTGAAGATTTGTTGTTAACCGTTGCACCGATCGCCCTACAGTTTCTCCTATTTTTCGACTTCCCCCCGCAAAATAGCTTAATTATGAGCATTCTCGTTGACAAAGTAGTCTGTTTTCGCATGTTTTTCATATTTTCGCACAAAGAAGAGAGTATCGGTCTTTTCAGTTCAAAAGCGTGTGCAGAAATGATCATCAGGGACATTTGTTGCTTCATTCCTGAACAAATTTGCATGTATCGATTCTGCGCAGCTTGTGTATAACGGACACATGACATCTGTATGCTCAATTTTGTGTGTCGATTTCAGGGGTTGTTTCCTTTTTCATGCGAAAAGTACCGGTAGGAAGTCGCCTGTCTGTGAATTTGGCATATACTCTTGTTTAAGATATGTATTCAGTTATTATTGTATACCAAAAAAATAAAACAAAAAAGTGGTCGGCCTTAAAACACGAATAAGAAGTAATGATAGGTGTACGCTCCATCTTGTGAGGTACTGTATATGTGAATCCAAATCTTCTCAGCTTGACAATAACGAGACAGCGGCAGTGATGTGATAGGAAAAGACTTGGCGATAGTGGAGGATGATTTGATTCAACCAACTTCAAGTGAGTTGGTTGCTAAGTGATTACTCATTTTGCGTTTATGTTATAAGACGCATGAAACAACAAATGTATCTACAATGGTTTATATTCCATTGAAGATTTGTTGTTAAAAACAAAAAATCCGCTCGTCAGTCATGTGTAACAGACTATAATAATAATAATTATGCTCCTCTACGTTTTATGTGTTATATCGCAAATATATAAATGTTTATATCAATTTTGTATTTTACTTGATGACTCAAAGTCTTGATAACTCGAAATTTTTATGTGGCATGTGGTGGTTCGAGTTATCGAAGTTCGACTGAAGTTCAAAAAAGAGCCCTGAGAAGTGAACTAAGAGTGAACTAGTTCACAATGTCATTTTATTTCGTGTGTTGAAATATTGTCAAATTGTCCTGTTTGCTGACGATCACCTTCTTTACATTGATGGAGAGAATATAGATGAATGTCATCAAAAAACAAGAAGATCTAGAAAATCTTTATGTGTGGTTATGTCGGAATAGATTAAAAATAAATTCAAAGAAATCAAAGAGCATGATCTTAACAAATAAAATTAGTTTACATTTTAACAATATCATCGAGAATATCATAGAGAATGATCGAATAGAGAGAGTGATTCACATGAAGTACCTAGGCATCATGCTTACTTACTTATCAGGCTGACGACCCATGCAGGGTCCCAGCCTGAGCACATAGGCATCATAATAGATGAAAATTTGACATTCGAAAGTAATGTAGATTACATTTGTAAGAAAGTTAAAAAAAAGTGGATTTTTGAAAAGGATTAGGAAAGATGTGTCACTGATAACAGCGACGAGAATTTATAATTGTATTATAATACCCCATTTTGAGTTTTGTTCAACCATGTTATTTTTATGTAATGAATTAGCAATGAATAGAATGCAAGCTTTGCTAAATAAAGCTATGAAGTGCATATTGAAATGTAATAGATATACATCAATGAATCATATGTTAATTGTTTTGAAGTGGTTGTCAAAAAACAAAGAATTGTAATGAATATGTTAATATTTGCATTTAAAATTAAGAACGACGTATATTACCTAATTATCTTAGAAGACATTTACAGTATGTAAGAGAATTGCAGCCGTATCTTTTGAAAAATATTAATGATCTGAGGCTACCTAATTTTTTTACAGCTAGAGCTCTAAACTCGCTTGTATATAAGGGCTTTAGAATATTTAATCAGCTCCCAAATAAGGTCAAGTGTGTGACAAATGCTATAATATAAAATATGGGGGGCGCGACAGTCCGAGGCAGACCTGGGCCTAGCTTCTACAGCAACCACTCGTGTTGTGCGTACAATTTAATGCCGACTCCGAACGGCGAAGTTTCTGAGAAGCTTTTTCTAGACAGGAATACTCTTTGAGCATTGTCAGTGACTCGAAAGAGGTGGAGCCGTGAATTATGATAGGTGGTAAAATCAGGTATCGAACATGGCACCCTCTGCGTAGGAGTCGACGCACTTACCCATTACGCCACGGCGACCTACAAAATGCTAATGTCTTTAAAAAAGTGCAATTGAATTTGTAAGACTGAACTATTGAACTATAAATTGTAAAAAAAAATATTGTTAATTGTAACCATAGCCATGCAATGGGATAATAAAGGATTATTATTATTTTAGTTCATTTAGTTCAACAAACTCAGGTAAACCTTACTCTGCATACATGTCATTTAGTACGAATAACCAACTTAATCCCGACTAAGCTGAACTAAATAAAGTGCTTTAATTTGTGTGTGTATGGGCATTGTTCACATCACGGTTGCTTTTGTTTAACTATGGCACAACGAAGGTCATTGCTTTGTCAGTGGTTGTATATGAAGAGAATTCTAGAAACGTTTGCGCATGAGTATGAACTCGTAAATCGGTTCTCTCACGTGATGAATTAATGTTTAAGTTTAGCTTATTATTATTGTACAATTTGTATGGTAGCGGTGTTATTTACAACGATAACACAACGACCAACCGGCGAAAATCACCCAAGACTCAATCTCCTGAGCATTAAACTACATTGAACTAAATGAACTAGAATAAAGAACTAGTTCAAAAAATTGAATTGAACTAAACAGAGCACTCTACCAATGATGGAATTTTTTCGGTTTCATCGACACAAGCGCCATTCATGGATACTGGCTGATTATTATCAAGGGTTCGCTTGAGTGACAGCAGACAGCATTGAGTTATTGAAGCATTGAATTCCACTCTATTGTTTTTTCCCCAGTTAATTATGCTTTCAAGATCGGAATTCAATGTACCTAACATACGCTGCCGTTCCAATACTACGGCCGAAGGGCGGCGTCGTGCATCTTGGAACGAATACGAAAAGGTGAGGGTACTGTCAACAGCGAGGGAACGGCTTGGATTAGAAGTAGCAGACAAGAGATCATTTATAAAAATGAGAAAGAGTGTCGGAGACAGAACTGAGCCTTGGGGAACACCAGCATTTATTTGGTGGACTTCAGACTTGAACCCATCCAAAAAAAAACTTGAATTGAACGGTTCGAAAGGTAATTTCTAATCATCGATACCATAAGCACGCATTTTCAACAAGAGAGCTTGATGCCAAACTCTTTCAAATGCTTTATAAATATCAAGCGCAACGATCTTGCTTTCGCCTGCATCGTGCAAAGATTGGTTCCATTTTTCGGTGAGGTAAGCTATCAGATCACCAGTGGACCTGTCGCTGCGGAAACCATATTGCCGGTCATTAAGAAGCTGCCGCGATTCAAGTGGTTTCAGAGATTTTTCAGGGCGATAACAGCATGGATACTATCAAAAAATAATGGAAAGTAATAATAATAATATACTATGGGTGGCGCGACAGTTCGATGTGGACCTGGGCCTAGCTTCTCAGCAACCACTTGTGTTGTGCGTGCTATTGTTCTTTCACGAGTGGAAGGGACCTACAGTTTAATGCCGACTCCGAACGGCGAAATTGAGAAGCTTTTTCTAGACAGGAATACTCTTTGAGCATTGTCAGTGACTCGAAAGAAGTGAAGCCGTGAATTATGATAGGTGGTAAATTCGGGTATCGAACCTGGCACCCTCTGCGTAGGAGTCGACTCACTTACCCACTACGCCCCCTAGACTCACTAACCTAACTAATGGAAAATACCTTTTGTTATTTCGAAAGCACGCTTTTACCTTCCCCATTTGATCATGGTAGCAATTTGAGGAGATTCACATTTAACGACGGACTTTAGGGGATCAACAGGCTTGTGAATTTGAGTTCAGTCCAGAGAGGGCTCTGTACACAACACTTAGTTGGAACGATCACATATTTGAGGTCGCCAAAAATGCTACGAAAGGTTTAGGTTTCCTTAATCGATGCCAGAAATCTCTCTGATTTGGCTTTAATTTATAGGGCTTACATCCGCCCAAGCTTGGGTACAACGCCCATATTTGAAGTGTTTTCAAATAACGCTCCAATCCCTGAAACCACTTGAATCGCGGCAGCTTCTTAATGACCGACAATATGGTTTCCGCAGCGACAGGTCCACTGGTGCCCCCAACATTCTGCATTTACTAGAGAGAATCCAAAAGCGAATGATAAAACTTATAGGAGATAATAATATCGCAGAGTCATTAGTCTCGCTCGAACATCGACGTACCGTATCTTTTTTGTCCGTGTTTTATCGCTATTTCAACAAACGATGCTCAAGTGAGTTAGCCAACTGCATTTCTCCTTTCCGTGAATGCACCAACAATACCCGTCTCGCCAGGAATGCCCATCAGTATACCCTTAAGCATACTTTCGGACGCGCAGTTAAATTCCGAGACTCGTTCGGATACGGAATGCTCTTTTCGGCCAAATATTTCCCGCAGATATTTAAGACCAATGTGCAAAGATAACTCCTCTCCCTTTCTCCCTCTATACCTTCGGCCCGTGCTGTGTCTTCACTCCGGACACATAAGGGTATTAGCAATCCCTTGAGCACGAGCAAATTATAAAACAAAAAAAAATACTCAGAGCGTAGGCCTGTTTTTGGTGTGTGGTTTCCCTAGTCGTGAGGGAGCAAAAGCACGAACAACACAAGTTGTTGCTGTGGAAACAAAGGTCAGGTCCACCTCAGAAGGAACTGGGATAATTCAAGTTGAATATGATCTTCCAGGACACGGCTTTACCAATCAGTTGGCTCTCAAACGAAAGGATATATGACTGATATGAGTTATCTTGCGCTAATATCTCCTGTTCTCTAGCAATCGTCTGCAACCGATGCCCTTCACTTCATAACCGCCCTGTGGAATGGTCTGAAGGAGAGAGACAAGGAACGGGATAAAGTGACTTGTTTCCAAAAGCCCGCCAATTCCCCAGATTAAGATTTCGCTAGAAGCTGTCTTAAAACAAGGTCACCGTGCTCTCAAATTCCATAAAGTCAATTCCGGTAGCGTTACCGTGTTCCGTAAATTTACGAAAAAGAAACACAAATACCTGCGACAGAATTTGAAGCGAACCTAATCTCAATCGATTGGTGCTTCTGCTCGACACAAAGTCAAGTTTTTTTTCGTTTTCCATACTAATTCGGATTTGAAACGCATTCGTCTGCTACTTCTTGGAGATTGAATTAATTTCGCACACATTTAAATACCCCGCAGACAGAATAGAGGGGGCGAACGGTGGTCGTGCTCTCCACTGAACTTGAACGCACGCCCAGTCACATCTCCAATCAATCCAAGGTCGCAAAACAATTTTTGATTAGCACCCGCCAGCCGGCATTTCAATTCAATGGCTCTCTTCAACTTGTGCTCTCCTCCTCAAACCTCCCTCGTTCGGTGTCATTAACTTTTTAAATTGTTGCCATGATCCATACACACACACTCACAGTTGTGCGATAATTTATTTAAAAATTGAGAAAAAACAACCAAGGAAAGAAATGGAAAACAAAAAACTTGGCATCCACGGGGGTATATGTGCGATGCGGTCTTCGACGCTGAGATGTGAGTGAGTCCAAACGTGGGTTGTGTCCAAAGGAAAACCAGTATTCCTCAAATGCAACCGACGAGAGGCGATCTTTATGGACATGGATGCACAAATATGGGCAACCAGCGGCGAGAGGCCAGTGCGACAAAATTTCGACATTTATGTCATTTTCCCCGCCATCACATCATTTGGACTTTGTCTCGTGGAAAAGTGGGAAAACAATAAAAAAGAGAAAAACAATAACCATGTATCACATTTGCCTGACTTACACTCGCACTCAATATCGGTCAAGCTCGTTGTACTCATCCGGAAGTGTATTGTATTGAGGACATGCGGCTGAACACACTCAGAGACAAATTGCTTTGTTTACACGAGAGGATGAGTTCAGCTGAAAATTGGTTTATCGTTGACGGAAGTGGCAATACAGCAGAGAGAACATCCGTCAGAGTGCATGCACATATTTTGTGACTTCCGACTTTCGCCTATCTGTTTAATAAAACAAAAGTTATGACGGCAATAAAGTGCCTCATTACTATCTACAATGGGAAATGTATCTGCGCTAGTGGGTTGGCGTGAGATATTAATGGATGGCGGTTTGAACAGAAATACATTTTCTTCTCACAGCGAATGCAAATCGCGTATCGCGTTTGCCAGAACAAATGAGACTGATTTATTTTGTCGCAAATTTACGTCGGAAATTGATGGTATCCTCGAGGCGGAGTTCAAAGAAAGCGTGGGTTGGCTGCTCGGTCGAGGATACAGACGTTGGTTCACCCAAGAAGGGCACGTTTTCATGGTTGGACACACCCAGCTGGGGATACATTCAAGTTTCGACAGCTGATTGACGTGCCGCCAATAAACCTTCCAAGACAATTTAGCCGCTACGTTATTCACTTCTGCCGAGAGGACTCTCCAAACGTGGAATGCCGCTTCCACAGAGAAGGGGGAATCATTTGTTTTCGAATGACTGGACATCGATATCGTCGCTTATTGTATAGTCATGCGATTCAAGTAAGATTTTCAATGTAGCTGAGTACTAAAATTATACATCATGTATCAATCGGCTACAACTTGAGACAAAACTTCACAGTCGACAACTTAAACGTTAAGTGCGTATGTCAGAATCGAACGTATGTACATAATTGTTGTCTTTTCTATGAAAATCTTTGTTAAACTGCATTTTAGTTACATAGGGACCATTTATTTTCATCGTTCTTCAGTTGGCAGTATTTAACGAAACTTAACGAAACTCAACGAAACTTAACGAAACTGAATAAAGTGTCTATTATCGCCCGTGTGTTATTTTTTAAGCATACTTAAGTCCCTACGTCCATTTTAATTTGTACTGCCATTAAAATTGTACGCATACAACAATATGAATGACAAGAGATGGTTTACTCTTCAGTGGTCGCTTCTGGAAGAACCAAAAATTCTTTAGAGTCGACCTCTGCACTCAATACGACAAGTTTAAGAACCATAGACATAATACCTTCACAACAATTGTTTGTCACAACAAAACAAAAAAATGACCTCTCCTTTTGAAACATTCCTTTTTGGCCTCGCCCTCAGACTGAGTTATGAATGAGATAAATTTAATGGATGACCCCTATCTAACCAGAATTTAATCCAACGCAACTAGCCCACAACGATGGCAATTTATTTTTCTACTTGCAAATCCCTCTTACAATGGCCAAAAATAAAACAATGGGGCGCAACACAACCCACACAAGGGAAACGCCCCCACTTGAGAGGATTCCTTCTCGGCGAACCCTTCTCGCAATTTGCATAATACACACGCTTATCGTATTTATCCCCGGAGCTGAAACCCAAGAAGTGAAATTAAATCAGCAAATTCACTTTTCTGCAGAAATCCTAGAAATAAATCCATCCACACCGCTGGCTTTGTTTCTCTGGAAAGGAACACATTAGCTTCGCTCTGAAAACGACAAAGTGAAAACAATTAAGTTACACCATCCAGAATGGGTGTTTCGAAAGAGGATCAAAAAAAGGATTCGCACACAAAGCGATCTCGCAGACACGTCACACTCAAAACGGCAACGTAAACGAATCAGTTACACTTGGAGAAGTAATTTTAATTGACAGTTCCAGTCGCAGGCTCTGGCCTGCGCTGCTGCTGGCTATTTCGGGTCTCGCACAAAGGGGTGGACAGCACTTTTCACTTTTCACATGAAAATCAAACTAAAGGAGAGCGAGCGCCCGCCCGGAATAGCTTGAAATTAATTATACGATTCGAAAGCATTTCCAAAAGGTCACGTCGATGAAGTGCCTACTCCCTCATCCACTCACATCGTATTAAATAATAATGAGCGCTGTTGTCATGTACGCGGACTGCATCCGACCCCCGGCTGTGATGACCTAAACGACGACTTTGCACTCGTGAGCCGGCCTGCGAGTGGAATGTCCACTCGCTGTGGACGGTCTGACTGACGGGACCGGACGCAGTAACGTAATCCCATTAAAATGACATTTAGCTCCTCCATTTCACAGGCTTAGCGGGAAGCCGGGCGCTCGGGGGACGAATTCAGAATTCCAAATTGCTACTGTCTGTCTTCTGTTCTTTGTTTGGATGCAATTTATGATGTGTGTGTGGACAGAGGGTAAGTGCACAAGTTCGTCGTCGATGTGCGAGTGATTACTGTGCTCGAAAAGGTGGCCCGTGCTGGTGGGTGCTCTCGCTGTCGTCGTCGCTTCGTACAAATTGTCCAGCAGCTCCATTATGGAAATTGAGAATCTGCTCTATCTGAATAGGGGAGCGACTGCCTCGCAAAGATTAAGGGAAAGCTCGCTTTTAACGATCGACCTCTTCAGTGGGGCCGTCGGTGAGGTGGACAAGATGTGAACTGACACCTTATTTGGGTTTTTGGGACATTTGTGTTGTGTATTCGTGATCTTATATTTTCGGTCATTACCTAAATTCCATGACCATAGATGAGAGTTGGAACAAATACTGAGTGGAAAACCGCTAACTTGGCTTTCACATTAAGCTCAGCCTTCCTAATAGCAGATCCCCCAAGCTGTGTCAAAACTGACCCAGCTTGAGCAATCCTACATGAAAGTTCAGTATTACTCCTCACATCACTCGTGAAGAAGACCCCGATATACATAAAATTCTCCACCTGCTTTAATGGGACTCCACTGACATGTAGAGTGCATTAAACAGGCGTTCTGGAAATTACCATAACCTCTGATTTTTCAACATTAACCTTCATCCCAGAATCAGCACATACGCCCACATCGAGTGCGCGCTGGAGTTCCGCCTGGGAAGATGTGAGGATAACTAAGTCATCCGCAAAAAGAAGATGACTTACCTTCAACTCTCCCAATGTGATACCTCGCCTCGGCTGTGCTGCAACATCCAGTCCATGGAAAGTATGGAAAGTAGAGGTGACAAGACGCACCCTTGGTGAAGTCCAACGCTCACGGTGAAAGGTGTTGATTTTAACGTTAACCCGAACACACCCTTTTTGAATGGCCCTTAAAAGAGGAACACTCCAGAATTTACCTCGAGGAACTCGACCATATGCCTTTTCCAAGTCTACAAAACAGCTGTAGATAGGTTTGGCTTACTACCAAGCCTTCTCAAGTACTATTCTTAGAGTGAAAAGCTGATCGGTTTTACTTCAGGCGGGATGAAAGCCGCGCTGTTCATCCCCCATCCATGGCTCGACCATAGCTCTAGAACGCGCTTCCAAAACCTTAGCGTAGACTTGCCCGGGAAGTGTTAGAAATATTGAATTATTCTTTTGGTTAAATTGAATTGTTCTTTGATTAACTCAGCTTGGCAACACTGTTTCTCACTGGAAATTACATGTACTACTACTTATATGCAATAATAAAGTTTAGTCACATTTGAAACTTCCCAGAAGTCGGACGTCTTTTTTTAGTTCTTTCGGTTCAACAAGAAGCCATTTGTGTTTTAGTTAAAAAAAATGGATTTTCCACCGCGGCTTAGTTTTGTGAGTATGATCGTCGACTCCTATACTGGTTGTCTACGGGGATTGACATCTGTCAAAGTATTAGTTTTAAAGTGGGCTCTAATAAAAGATTAAACATTTTTGAAATTTCGAAGCTGTATTACATTAAAAGTGATCTATCCTCGAACAGTACTCGTAAGTCCCATTCAGAGATAAAAAAATTTGATGAGTCAAACTGAATTCCAAAAATTCCAACCAAAAATGAACAAGGTATCGGAAATTGCAAGAACACCGCCTAAACACAACAGTAACAAAGCACTTCTAAACGGCGTATTATAAAAATGTCACCGCAATCTCTGCCTATTAAGGAAGCCGATCCGCAGCAAAACGGGGTGGTAAACGTGGCTATCGTAGACCTCAATGCACTGATCGAGGGTT
Organism: Eristalis intricaria; assembly: GCA_964034865.1. NCBI lineage: Eukaryota > Metazoa > Arthropoda > Insecta > Diptera > Syrphidae > Eristalis > Eristalis intricaria. The sequence goes on from OZ035873.1 coordinate 135,321,602, forward strand.
CCATGGCTTCACTGCTTGATGACAGACTAAACAAATTTACCAACCAAGTCCGATTTGGTTGGAATATCTCAGAAAATGCAAGAATTGCAAACTGAGAATAAAGTACTGAAGGCCAAACTACAGCTAATGGAAGGCCGATGCGTAAACCTTGAACGAAAAGTCGAATTCCTGGAAAATAGAGCCAACGCAAACTGGAATCGAGCCTGAGTCTAGGGCTAAAGAATTATGTCTGGAGCTCTTGAACCCAACCAGCTCAATAGTTGCAAATACGAAGACCTTGAGACCAAAAAGCAATCTGGCAAATGTCATTGTCAGAATGAGAAACAGGCCAGATGTGGAACGTATGTTACGATCAGCAACTAATCTTCGCCGCACTGGTGGTTCGATACATAAGGATTACATTATTGTCTAGGACCACGAACAACTTTTACAATCAACCTCTCTCAAGTCACTCGAGTCACCACCTCTCAGCTCAATATTTCTTACTCCTAAGTGCCCTATATCCTACGTTACAGAAGCAATGTATCTACAGGGTGACCACATAAGAAGATAAGACCACATAAGAAGATAAGAACGGCAAGAAAAGAAATTTGAATTTGAAAAACAATAACGGAGCGAGATTGATTTCAATTGATTCTGGTGTCATTCAAGCCATTACATATGGAATAGCACATCATTCAAATACCAAAAATAATCACCAAAAAATAGGGGAACTTCGGGTATTGTGGTATGCCTATTACTATTTTGACTAGACTACATTTGCAAAAGTATCACTCTGAATGGAGCCCTATATAGCTAAAACTTAAGAAAAAATTATTGCATTCAAATTGGTAATTGCAAAAGTTTCTTGAGCAGACAGTAAAAAAGTTGTTGCTATAAATCTTGCCTAGCCCAAATAGTGTCTGTTGAAAAATTGGCGGGTACTGTGGTATACCATGTAGTTTAATGTGGTACACTATATCAAATTACCCTTTTTACAATTCCTGGCCACTTGAACACTTTTGAAATGAAAGGATATTTTTGTTTTTATGTTTTTCATTTTCTAGCAGGCTTTCACTACAAAATAAAATAAAACAACAATAATTCGAAGGAATTTTGATGAAGTGGATCCACAAGAAAGGCGACCCCTTTGACTGCGCCAACAATAGCGCGCAGGAGGGATAAGTCTCCTGAACATCGCATACAAGATCTTCTCTGCCGTTCTGTGTACTCGCCTGAAGCCGTTTATAAATAACCTGATAGGTCCATATCAGTGTAGCTTCAGGCCAGGGAAGTTCCAGTGAGCGGAAATCACATGCGCCACCGAAAAGAAGGGCTTTTGTTTGATCACAAAAAACAACAAAGATTTTATGTAACGTTTTTTTTTGTTTTTTGTTTTTTAAGTCTTCAAATAAATGTATGCAAAGTTACAAGCCTAAAAAATTATTTATGTTCATTTACTAGCAGATTGAAAAACGTCAAAATTCGAAATCGAAAATGGGGGCGAGGGAGGTCCCCTTTATAGTTTTGGCATCCCTACAAATCTCGTCCGTTCGTGTATAATGACGACGGAGAATGCACGTTGATCTGTCAAGATATGTAAAGACCTATCTGAGGCCTTTGATGTCAAAAAAGGATTAAGACATGGTGTCTTGCGACTTCTTCAAAAAACTCGAAAACTCCGAACTCGCACGACAACACCAGAAGAACAAATTTTCAGAAGTCCTTCCAACTACTCCCATAAGCCGACGATATTGACATTATCTGAAGATCGCACATTGATGTGAATGGGACTTTTCTGAGTATTGTTACGGAGCCCGCGAAGATGGGGTTAACGATAAATGAGGGCCCAGCTAAGTAGATATGTATATGTTGCCAACGAGAAAAGACTCCGGCGCCAGGGACAGAACGTCACAGTAGACAGATATTACTTTGAGGTAGTCAAAGGCTTTGTCTAGGAAAAGCTATCAACTCAGACAACGACACCAGCGCTAAAGTCAGACGAAGAATAACTCTTGCCAATCGCTGCTTCTTTGGGCTGAGAAGGCAATTTATAGGCAGAGCTCTCTCTCGAACAACTAAAGTAAAAGAAAAGTCTTCAAATCAACCCCCAGACACGATTTGCGGGGATTCTAGCTACTTCCCAATTACTCTTCAGACTGATCGTGTAGATGACCAGGCTGAAGTAGCTCAAGCTCTTGCCTTGTTCTCCTCCCGTTGAGTGCATTCGTAAGTACAAAACTAAATAACGGCACAATGCTGATCAAATCATAGTAAAACATTTTTGTTAACTAATAACGACAAAAGCAAACAGAGCTCGACATTCCTCTCCATTCGATCGCAAGGCCGGGAAATGAATCACTGGTACACAACGTGATTCCCCCGCAAGTTCTACCAGACGCATTAAAATGCTCCACTCTGTCGACAAATGACTAACCATCAAGCGATTAATGCGATTCAACGAAACACCACCAATTGCCTTTTGATAAACAAAACAAACAAACCACCTGAATCCGAAGCACTTCAGATAAGCGAGTAAACCACTAAAGGCAGATCATATTCCTCTTCCTCCGCCCGCGATATCTTCAGCTCCAATTGTCCATTAAAGTTTTATTGCTCCCGCCGCCGCCAACGCCGAAGTCACAAAAGTACCAATCTCTGTGCTGGCTCTTATCGTCGCTCGCTAGTTTACATATGTTCTTAGTTTATCGGGACTCTTGTTTGCGTTACTTTCAGGTTATTTTTTAGTTTTTATTACACACACTACCTTATCTGCATTGTGAAACCCTGACTCCGCGCTTTGGCCACACTGTGCGCTGTGCACATTCGTATACACTGTCACCTTAGTCGAGACGCAAAGATTACGACCAAAAACGACGACGCTCGGCAATAAACGAAGTAAGAAGAGCAGAAAAAGGTCACTTGAGTCATGAGTAAATGTGTGAGTTGATCTGCCAAGTAACGTTCGACGAGAATGGAGAAATTGCTTCCAGTCGACGGGTTGCGTCAAGAGCTCACGAACGCCCAAGTGAGAAGCCATTTCGCGGTGAAATCGAAGCATTTAACACCCACAATGCCAACGCCGCGCCGCACGTCAATTTATTCATTCGTTTTAATATTTTTCGCATTTCCCTCGGCCGGCGGCTGAGGACAGACGACCTACCTCGGAGAGATGACACATGTTCGTGAGTCACACTCACTCGTTAGTGGTGACACATGGAACTCTTATTCGATTCCATTTCGGCAGCAGATCCCTCAGCCGTGAAGACGAGTTTCAGTGTGTGTGCCAGGAACCGGCCTGAGTGGAGATTGAAAACCGCTTGCCCACGTCTCACTCATCCAACGTATGCTGCGTCCATCAACAGCGGTGAACGACCGACTTTCCAGAGACGACGAACAATTATTGACGAGACGGTATGATTTAATTCGTCGTTGCTTAGTCGACCGGAAAAAAATAATTCTCCGGGTTTGCAGGACGATTATGTGTAATTACACGTGAGATGTGTTCCCCGGGAAATATTAAGTCGAAAAGTTGAACAAAATTAATGAATGAACAAGAATCCTATTAACCGACAAGGGAATGGTGTGTTGCTTACCTGCTGGAAGCAGCTGCGCGAATTTAAAAATAAAACGGTCCGAGAAGATGCGGTGAAAGAGTGGGCGGAGACTCTGCCGCACAGTTTACCTCGCCCAGATGTGCAGATGTTTTGCAAGACCAACATGAAATTGAGAAATATGTACTCACTTTCAACGTGTTCCTTATGTCGCGCCATTACTCAGTAGCGTATTTTATTTCACGTTTTTTTTTCTCGGAGTTAATCTCATTCAGAAATGAGACAAGATGAGATTTTCTTTGTTTGGAATCTGGGCGACATTTCCGGGGTTTAAAGCTATTTTCTTTCATTTTGTTCAAGTCCAATAAAAATGCAATCCCAAAATGGACAAATGTGAGGTAAAAAATGCACGGACAAATTTTGAGTAAAGCAAATACATTTTTTACTCGACTTCAATTCCCCACGGCTAGCTCTAAAGATAGCGAAATTCACGAACATATCGGGGTCTCCACTTAACGATTTCCTTGTCCAATTAAATTTATTGAAAATTACACGAAACGACACACATTTTGAAAAAAAAAATTAAAAATATATTGTGTTCTCTTTCAAATATGGTTTTATCACAGAATTTCTAACAATAATAACAAAAAGTGGGAACCCTGTTTTCGAAAAACATTGTCGGACAATGCCCGAAGTCTAGTGATCTCAATATAATGAGAAATTATAATATAATGAGAATACAAAAATTGGCAGGGAAATCAATTGAAGTTCTTTATTCGCAAATGTGTATGGTAACTCTCTTTCTAAGCGATTTCTGGTCATTAATTTTTCTGGTCGTTCGCCTGAACATTGCAACGTCGTGCAGCCAGAAATATTGGCGAACACAAAGGCAGAGTCATGGTAAAGCTAAAATTGTGTTATCACAAGGATAGATAGAGCAGTACGAAAAATTCATGAATAGTTGTGCTTATGCCTGTACGCTGTATGAAATAAATTTTAGAGCACACAGAGATTATTTTTTTCTATTTCGTTTTCCCAATTCTAGCTTAAATGCTCGCGAAATTCATGAACATAACGGGGTTCCCACTTTACGTTTTGTCTATCAAATAATTTTTGATTAAAACGCAACGGGAGCGGTTACATTATCCAAATCACTTTGACACATAAGGAGAACATTAACAAAACCTAAAAACTCTCCCCTTTAAAAATGGATTTAGTCATACAATTGTTTCTAACCTATATCGTAAAGTGGGAACCCTGCCAGCTTCACATGTTATTGAAACATGTTATTGAGGAATGAACGAGGCTACATTGCTGTCACTTATTATTGTACGAAAGTTGTCTAGGCATATGATTTGTCATCATTTAGTCGAACATTTGGCATTTTTCTTTCCCTTTCGACAAATTTCGAGACGGACTAGGACGCTATTTGATTGAGCTGAGAATAAAAAGGAACTTGCAGTGGAATCCGTTGAAGTTGTCAATCAGACGATAAGTTTGGCCCCCAAAAGGCTGGAAGGCTATTCGAAATTGTTAGGACGATACTGTTTTACCGACCCGTAGAAAACAGTGTACGTATTTAACCAAGACTTCAAACACCTGCTCAACGAAAATGGCCAGGAGACAGTGAAGACCGACGAATTAGTCGTCTAGTCCGTAGTTTTGAGACAGTCGACACAGATTTAGAAAAGCTTAAGAGCAAAAAGGCGCAAGATCGGTTGGTTTATCAGACCTTAAGATTAATCCTGGAAATGACTAGCGAGAGTTTAAGGCATGAGGCATGTGCTATTCGATACGGTGCTGGGAAAAGTGATCCGGCTGTGCGATGCACCGTACAGTACAGAGCGAGGACTTTCGTTTGAAACCTGCATCGGATTTATGCAAGAAGATGAACTGTAGTGTGATTTCGTCTATCTTGCACTCGAGAAGATAGTGCGACAAGCTGTTGTAAACAAAAAAGGCCTGGTTTCCCCGATGAGGTCGACGTCATGATTTTCAGGCTAATGACGAAAAAACTAAATACAGTGGACTCCCTATAAGTCGAATTGTCACGGGATACCATAATTTGTTTGAGTTAGAGTGAGTTTCGACTTAGAGAGAGGTTTTTGTATGAAAAATTGAAGGAAATGTACGTAAAACATGGTAAAAAAGTTCGAGTTAGAGAGAGAGATTCGACTTAGGGAGAGTCCACTATATATGCTGTGGAGTAAGAATTGATCCATCACACGCAACGTGGGCATCGCGGTCGCGAGCTTCAATAGTGGAAGTTTAGGTAACTTGTCTACATATGGGGCAAAACGTGAACTGTACTAACGACATCTTAGTGGAGATCCAACATTGACAACCGTTGTCAATTAGGTTCGTCGAAAAAACTTCGATTAAGGCTTCTGATTAGTACTTTTCGATAAGTAGACGAGTAGAGCCGATTTTTGGTAAATTTGAAAGACAAATTCGACAACGGTTAATTGGTCCAGTCTTCGAGGTAGGTGAATGGAGAAGGAGCTACAACTCTACGAGACAAAATCTGTCGGTTGCACTGACTTGACCATCGAGCCCCGGGCGCCTACGAGTGTCTTTGAATCCGAGCCTGTTTAAAGAAGAAAAGGAAGAACGACAAGTCATGGCGAACATGAGAATAACTGAAGGCACCGTGACTCGGACGCCAGCATTTGCTCAGTCTTCAAAGCAGTTAATAAACTTCTCGAACTTGGTTTGAGAAACTCACCACTGTTATGTACAAAAGCTGTATCATCTGATGCTGTTGACATGGGTTTCTCTTCCTACAGAGGCGCCACCCTACTTTTCATCAGTCAAGAATTTCATTATCCTCCTTTAAGTACAAAGTCCTTTCTCTTTGCCAGAAAAATGAAAACATCTGCTCTAGACTGTCGGTAAACAACAAACATTCCCCGTCTGTTCTGCGACAATGATTTTCGCAGAATTCCCGGATATTCGTTTCATTCTCCAACCACCCACTCTTTTTCTTTTCTTTACATAACTCGCTCATGGGCACACTCGAATTCACTTAACCTAGTGCGCATGGCACCCCCAGTCCTCTATGACGTGCCACCACTCCCAACATTTGCCCGTCTTTGACAAACTTCAAAACATTAATTTTGTGTGTCACCACATTGGCAAGCGTCTCCGTGCTGCGTCATCACTAGCGATAAAGGAAACCAACAACTTACTGACTAAGGAATAAATTAATTTTGCCTAGATCTTCTCCAGCAAATCCGAGTTGTTTTCGAAATCGCATTTCAGCGGCTAATTTTCACTCGTCATATTTGTGCGCTTTAAAATGTATTTGTTTTAGGGGAGGATTTATTACCTTTTTTTTGGTTTTATGTGGTCAGCAAGTTTCTGTGACAGTAAAACTCTTGGTGTATTGTCGCGCAATATTTGGGGTCGTAAAATAAAATACCGTGTTTTTTTTTATCGTCGAATCCAATGAGGTTGACTAACTACACATTCCACTATGTGCCAAATAAGTTCTTCCCCCTAAACCAGGAAGTACATGACTGACTGGAGACTCTCGGGTAAGCAGCACCGTTTAACGGCCTCGAGAAGAAACGAGAAACGTTCTGATTTTATTACTCTCGAACCGTTGATTATACAGTTTTAGGCATTCAGCTGTCAGAAGCCGCCTGCAGACATGCGATAAGTATATATTTCATAAAAACTGTAAAACGATGCTCCAGATAATATAAAGGGTGACCTCATAACAAGGATAATCATGTTTCAGCTGCCAATGTTACCAATGACAGGAAGCTTTGCCATTTGACCGTGCAACGACTGTCACACCTGCCAGACTTGAGGAAATTATAAAAAAAAAAATAAAATATATATATATATACATTCGAATTCCGGCTCAGTTGGACAAACAACGTGAATTTTTTCCGTTATGTCGGGCACATCATGGCAAATCACATCAAATCATAGCAATCGACAAATCTAAAATAAAAATCGCCGAGAATCACAAAATTGTCAAATTTTCGACGTTATAATCGCCAAATTGAAAGAAATTACACTAAAATCGAGGAAAAGCGAAACATGTTCAAAAATAAATAACCGAGCATTTTAATTGTTATGGACAAGAAATAGATCGTCAGTCTTCAAATAAATGGGATGTGTTCACATAAAAAAATTTGCAGGAGTTCCTTCAGCAATGGCAATGATATACATTTTTATTTAACTGAAACCAAATATCAAGAAAACAACGTAATTTAAACCAAAATTGTCCATGCGAAAAAAATCGCCAATAGCTCCAAGAATCGCCTATTTTGAGGTTTGGATAATGGGCGATTTTAAGTGTTGCCGCATGAAATCGCATGAAAACTCGCAAGTTTGGCGATAAATCACCACATGTCACAACCCTGATGGGCTATGGCTTCAGTTCGGAGGCAATTTGGCGCACCGTGGCAAAGTTTGGGCGTGAGTAAACTCTTTTCGACTTAAGGCCACCAACCAGAAATTTGATGCGAAAGAAATTTAAGTAGCAAAGAAGACCCAGAAATGTCAATTCACCGCTGATCAGCTGAATTGGCAACCCACATCGCTTATTTTTGGGTTGGATTGAGCAGAAATTGAAGCCGGACAGAACACCATAAGCAACGTGTGAGTTCTCTAATCGGACGCTAGAAGTTCTGTTGGCCAGACATAAATCATCTTCATGGACGAGGCTGTTTTTTGACTCAGCAGTTATCTATGTGAACAAAAATAACAACACAGTCCACAAGTCGCTTGGTCGAGGACAATGAATCCACATAGACTGACTACTCGATGCGGTTTATGGTATGGCGACATCATCGGATCTTATTTCTTTCGGAATGAGAAAGAAGACACCGTTGCCTTCACCAGACTCAGGTAAAGGGTGATGTTAAACGCTTCTGTGGCCAGACCTCGACAACATCGACATAACCGAGTTGTGATTCCATGCCATGCAAGCGGCACAATACTCGAAGTTGTGGAAGTGACATTTGGTGACTGGTTCTTCTTAAAGTTGATCCATTGGCCACTGCGACAAACTTGGCACCTTCTTCGTCTTTATTTGGATACAGTCTAGAGTGGACCTGAGGCCTAGACCAACAATCCTCCTGAACTAGCTACATGCCTCCATTTTCACACGGCAAGTTGGTGGAGGTCCTTCTTAGCATGGGTGCGCCACATTAAACGCGGTCGTCCTCTTTTGCGTCGTCCCACAAGTTCGGAGTTGAAGACTTTTCTCACCAGAGGTGAGCTGACAATACACTCCAGATAGCTTAGCCACCTAAGGCGTTGGATCCGTAGACGTTCGGCTAGTTTCATATCGCTTGTAGTTTGTGATTCTTATTTTTAGAAAACCCTCAACAAAAACAGAGCCAATGATTGGACTCCGAACTTTTCTATCGAAAAGACCAAGTAAGGGCTTCGTTACATGTCTAGTCCATGCCACAACGTCTTACAGCAGAACGGGGATAATCAGTGTCAGGCGGCTCTGACTCACTCACCTCTTGAGCCCAACGGAACAGTGGTTGGCAAGAGTTAGTCTGCGTTTGATCTTGTTACTGGTATCGCTTCTACTATTTACTCAGGAGCAGTTGTTGACGAAGCTGTAACTGTCCATTGTGACAAACGCGCGACGACATCGATGTCGTCTGCATATTATAACAGTTGAGACAGACAGACTGACTTGTAGAAGATAGTGCCTTCCGTGTTTACAGCTTCCCGCCACACTATCTTCTCCAGTACCAAATTGAAGAAAACACACGATAGCGCATCTCCTTGCCGAAATCAGGTGCAGGTTTCAAACGGAAGTCCTCGAGCCGAACTTCACGGTGCATCGCGTATTTGTTAGCGTAGTAAGCGACGTCTCTCCTCTATAGTTGTTGCAAGAGGTAGGATCGCCTTTTTTGTGGATGGAGCATATGGACCTGATATTCCAGTTGTCGGGAATGCTTTCGTCCTACCAATTCTACAGGTGCATGCTCCCTACCGTATCAACGCCACCGGCCTTGAAGTGCTCTTATGATTAGCCATCTGAGTCTGCGGCTTTGATGTTCTTCAGCCTTTAATTGGCTCTGCCGAATTCTTCAAAGCTAGGTGGTACGACTACTTCATCTACTGGAGTTGGGATTTCTTTATTCCCGTAAGCAGCTTTTGGAAGTGCCGCTTAAACAAATCCACTATTCTCTGCGGGTCAGTAACCAGGTTACCCCCACTGTTTCGAAGAGCCTGGTTGCCTTTTGTGAAGCCAGCTGCAAGGCTTTCGGCTTTTTTGTAGAAGGCCCGTATTTTATGCTTGTCCCTAGACTCTTCGATATCCACCATACACAAGGTACGCCCTTGACACCACTCGATTATTTTCTCAATCACTTCGGATGACCTCTTGGTCAACGTCCGAGACACTTTGACGGAATTACACCGCACAAATTGGGCAGAATCATCAAGAATCGCACCGACTGCTTGAAGCACTAGCAGCGAAGCCAATGACGTACTATTCCATTCGTAACGACATGAATGCAGCTTCAAAATAAAGCCTGAATCAATTTTATTTGTCACACCGTTCTTGTTTTACTTGAATTTCTTTTCCTATTGTTCTCATCTGGTCATCCTGTATGTCAATTTTTCTCTGTCAGACATTTTTCTCTTGCTCCTAAGCTAACAAAGGTTTACTCTACATTTGTGCTGCTTTAATTCACAAACATCGTTCGTATTTGAAACAGTATCCGGAATCTTGAGTCTTTGATTCCAAGTCTGTTAAATAAAAGAAGACGCGTATAAAGTGGTAGCCACGGAAAAAATACGATATCCAGCAGGACAGCACAGAGAGGTAGAGCTAGCAAAACTCTTTGGTTAAGCATCAGTAGCTCCCCACAAAGATGGAAGACGTCCGTGAGCCTTTTCTTCTGCTGCATCTGTCATAAGTTATTTGAAGTCTTGGCATGTTTTTCTTGAATGTTTGGACATCCTTTCAATTCTTGTCTGTTTGTTGAGGAGCATCATTACAAAATGGGAGCCAGAAATATCGTATAACATGAAAAATTGATAATTCAGTAAAAATAACTTGAAATCTCCATCGCTTGTCTGCCTCCAGTTCGTTGAGTTGCTACAGAAAGACATTCCGTCAATCAAACAGAAGCCAATCCTCGTACCACGGAAATGTGTGTTCTGAAAATCCAAACGTGACTGTATCGCTGCGTACATTCCCCGTACGTGTTATTTTATACTTATTTAATGTCAAAGCTAATCAGTATAGCGACAAATCGTTCAGTCAACCTTTTCCGCTGTCATTCAGCATAACATCCACAACGAATTCACATGTTCCACATCTCCTTCCCTACAAAATGTATTTCACAATGTCTATCAAGTCACCCAACAGAAACGCATAACATCCGTTGTCATTCTTTTTTTATTTGCAATTCAAAACAAAACACCAACACAATAAACCCCCGTCACATGGTCTTCACTTAAATGTGGCGCTGTTAAGAGTGACATGACGAACATCCCCCCCATTAAAAGAATTGAATATGAATGAAAACAAAACAAAAGCACTTTATGTCGAGGGTCTGATCACTTAGCTGAATCTGCCCGCTGGTCTGCACGTATGGCGGTGTGTGTATTTATTTTATCACTTGTAATCTGTCATCGAACACCGAGTCAGTATTCTCAACTGATAAGCGACCAAGATTCAGAGTCAGCGATAAAAACCGTGGTATCAACGCGAATATTATTGAGTTTTAGATAAGATCTCGCTGAAGTATGTCGCCGATGATTCGTAAGAAGTCAACATTTAAGAATCAATCAACAAGGCTGTCCAATTATCTTTAGGGCCGTAATATAAGCAACGTGTAGAGTAACCTCTCGAGGGGTTATTTTAGGATTTATGGCCATGGCCTTGCCGGCAGAACCTCGGACAAGAAGTAATTTGAGTTGATTAGATTTTTGCTTGGGCATGCGTTTTAAGTGATCTTCGGGCATTTACTGATTGACGAACGGAGCTATCTGCTGACTATAAGAGTTCAACAACAATTTCCTTGGAACTTAAATTCGTAAAAGTGAATCTAATTCGCTGTCCGGATTTGACATCCCTGTTTTAATCCCCGGGCTGTGTTCCGAGATTGTTAAACTAAGCGTCGTCCAACAATCGTTTATCTGAGGGACTAGGAAGGACAAGCAATGCAACAGATGTTCCACATTTAAGATCAGAGTAAGACTATCGACAAAAGCCGTCGAGAAGCCATTTGAACGATGCTTAAGATGTAAACTTATACAGACTAAAAAGAACATAGGACCGAATATGGATCCCTGTGGTACTCCAGTTTTAAAAATGTAAATTTGTTTGAACACATATTTTAATGGAAAAACTTCACAAAATATTCAAATGGATATGTGCAGCCTGCTCTCGGTAACTAAGAAAATTCAGTAAAAAATGGGGACCAATCCCAAAAACACTCCTGTGGATGTGCACAGCCAATCTTGACATGTGGCAACGTTGTATGGTGGTAGGCTTGCCTAAAATCCGCCAACCTGAGGCTGTTAACAAGAATACAGGGACTTGGTGTCAGTTTCCAACGTCGGGTCTAGAGATACTGATGGATCTTCTCTCAAGCTCTATATGCAGAAGTCTGATGCAAAGCCCGCCATTCATCCAATCCAAAGCCTCACTGGTCATGCGCTGGATAGGTTACAAATTGAACAAGTCGAGGCACAACCCAGGGCATTTTCTTCACACCACTCCATCAGAATTCCTGATCACGGCAGTGCTTTTCAAGCGCAGTCAAGGAAGCGGCCAGAATGATATCAATGCTGGAAATACCACCGGTTGATATTACGATTCCGATTGACATCCAACAATAGAAATAAAGGCCAATCTGGTCGCATGGTGCCACGAACAGATATGACCAGGGGCTCTATACTACGTCGCTGGTCATAAGGACATAGCCAGCAATGAGGCAACAGATGAACTTACTAGCAAAAAAGTCGAAACTGAACCATCCCAGGCAATCCTTTGCATTAATCCACCTCTTGCAGATGCCGAGAAGAAAGTGGATGACAAAACCACAGATTGCTAGCTCTGAAATGTGGAACACTTTAACCACCTGTGAGACCATCCAGAACCCCCAGGAACTAACAGAAATCACATTAGCATCTATTTTCAAGTTCATCAAGATTTCAGAATGGCTTGACAACACAGGGGCCACAATATGACAAGCATGAAGATGACGAGTACGAAGTAGGACTTAGAAGTGATTTTTTCCCTTAGGGTATCATAATGGGTCTAACAGGAGCTAAGTGAGACGTGGCCTCCCCAGGTCTACCCACGTAGCTAACCTCGATGCCTGGTTTTAAGCCAAACCAAATCATTTGAGGTCACAGTAAATAAGTGTGCACAATCCTGTTAAGTTTGTCACTCCTGCCAGTTCAATGTGCATGCAGGGCTTAGACCAACAAGGCTTTCCAGTTGGAGTGATCTTCAGCTGGGTTCCAAGTGTGAACACAAAGTTGGTTAAGGACCCTCTGTATTTCTGTGTGCCTCCTAAGAATTGGGCATTCTCTGTCGCGTAGCCCCACAGACTCGGAATCCAAAACTCTTCTCAACCCGAAGTCTAGTTGTGCATGCGTTCCACATAGTCCAGCTACTGGCTAGAGATTTTAAAGCTCTGATATTCGCGTCATGGAGGCACAGCCGTTAGCACTATTGAATTGAATTTAAGAGTTTTAGGCATGTCGTAGGAAGACACTAGTACCGCGACCATAAAAGTCCCTTGTTCACCCTACTTTTAGTTTAGGATTTAAGAGCTGCCTTCAGAAATTGGACAACTCCCCTATATGGGATTTCTTGGAAGCCGTTACCTGTTTCAGATGATCAGTTTATCATTTTGAGTCTTACTGGAAAGTCGTGGACAGGCGATTAGTATGTGCTCCGACGACAAGATCAACAAGGCCAGAGGTTAACAACGGCAAAACAAAGAAGCTTCTGGCGTTGGACCGAAACTTGATCCGACCGAAACGATCCAACATCTGCCCTACCACTGCACAGCTCTCCAGAATCGGTGCCTAGCTTCGCTGGTCCAAAGATTCTTTACAGAGACTGCGGACTTAGCGAATGCGGATATACCGGTTCGTCTACGATTCGAAAAGCGCACGCGGCTCTTTAAGCCATCACGTGACACAGGATAGGTTTGATCAGAAAGTGTACTTCAATCGGATTGAAGGGATTCACAATGGGCCCTATGGCCGCCGAGTGGAAGTGATGTTCAATCATCACACTCCTCTTCCAAAGCCTAACTTGACCTTAGGTAAGCATCTGTGAATGAAATTCTTCTGTCACATCCATGTTTGAAATCTTGGAGCCTAGCACCTTCGATCGATCGGCTACGAAATAGTGTGGTGAGCGTGAGTCTCTACCAGGGCTCAGGTCTGTTTGTGGATGACGACGGAGGAGGTGAAGAACTTATTAGTAAAGGGCTGCGTCCAGTGTCCAGGCAATAGGAGCTACCTGGTGCCCTATTATTTTAAAGACACTCCCACATATTCGGAGTTGTTTTGTTTTTTCCAAAGCCATGTCAGGGCCTTGGTATAAAGTTGGCAGCGTACGAGCTCTATGGTCTTAGGTTCAATGAAGAAGCTTGCAGCACCAGCCCGGATACTGGCGCTAAATGGATTCTACCCCTTCTACCGAGGGTCATTGGAAGTGGACTGGCTTTTCAGTCGGGGGTTATGCGTGAGGTGAAGTCCCTCAACACATCAAACAAGCAAGGATATGGACCGTCATCTGATAAACACCGACATACTCCTGACAAGCGAACGAAGTAAGGACTACGATTATCGTATCTGAACTTGGAGTGGGAGGTCCATTAACAGAACACATGGAACTAAAGAACTAGCGGAGGGCCTGGATTGCTATAAAGAACCCATCACCGCAATCCAGGAAGATATGTGGAAATGTGACGGGCAAAAGAGCCTTATAAACTGCGTCAGAGAAAGAGAGAGACAGAGAAATAGATATATGGAAAGAGAGAGAGAGAGAGAGATAGAGAGAGAGAGAGAGAAATGCGTTACTTGTTGATGTGAATTTATTGTTCGATGGAGACTTAGGTTAGGTTAGGTTAGGTAGGGGGGCTACTAGTGCAGTCACCAGCAGGCTAAGACCATGTTGGTCGAATGTCCACTGATTGACCACTCCAGTGAAAGTGCCGTTAAATTGATCCCAACGGCAAATGGTGACTGGAACAGATTTAAAAACCAGATAAAAGCGAACTAACTTTGCTTTCACTGGGTTTCGAACCGGAGACCCCTCTAACCAGGGACAGGCACTCAACCAACTGCCCCATCCAGTCGTCTGTTGTTTTTCATAACAATCTTCTCCTCCACATTCCATCAACGCAAACAGGACCAAGGATCGCCCACAGAACTTGTCTCTCCAAGAGAAGAGGGACTACATCACCACCTTTTAAATGGAGTATGGCTTTTCACCGTGCGTCGTTTGAGACTAGCTTAGTTCCCCGAGAGCGCCGGGAGTAACTCAAATGCCCCTGTTCTGTGTATGAAATCTTCACTGATCTACCACCACGCTTTGTCTAACATTTTCTTTCCTTCTTAAGCACTACACGCACTTCTTTTGTCTCTCCTTCACCGCCGGACACATTTTGCTGCCAAGTTAAGATCAAGTCAAGTCCTTTCTGAATCCGAACACTTCCCCAACACATCTGTCAACCAACGACAAATATGCGCAACAAATCGTTCGAAACAAAGCGTCGACGACAACCGAATTGATCGCTGCGTATCTGCATAAATCAAAATCGAAATGTAAACAACCCACAACGACATTATCATTCACACTCTCGCTCTCATCGCCCCACTCTCACTCTCGCCGTCTGTGTGTGCAAAAGCAAAAGCAAACATAAAATATCAGAAGTTTCGAAATCAAAGTGTCGACCCGATTTCCAAAAATAGACGCTCGCAATTTTTTTCTTTCTTTCTTTTTCTCTCTCTTCGGCGCGCGAAAATCTTTCTCCCCGACCATACATACAATCGCGTGGTGAAATTGAAATATTCAATTTACCAAAGCCTACGTCTGCACCACTTGCGGGCAGAGACCTCTGCTGCCCAAGTGGCCGCATTTCAATTTTTCCATTTTTCGACTTGCAATTTCTTGTTTACGCTACGAAATGAAAATGCAAATGATTTTTCTATTGAAAATTTCGCTTTCGTTTGGCCGCTCGTAAGGTTTTAATGGAACTATAAAATCAGCAAGCCGGTGTGGTGGCGGTAGAGATTGATTTTCGCTTTTCGCTTTGCACTACCACTTGACCAGATACTCTGGCCGATCTCGTAATTTGCATGGGAATGGACATACATACATATCTCATGCCGGATATTTGTGGTCGCTTTGAGTTCGAGTTTAATTTATTTTTAGTCTTTCTGATCGATGCTGATGCTTCGCTTTCGAGGCACGTCAGTTTGGTTTCCACGCACTGACAGTCGCTCAAGTGACGTTTACCAACGTCTATTCATCGAGAAGAAGAGAAATGAAGATGAAGAGACCACGAAGAAAGTCTAAGAGCTCTTGAATTTTGTTTTATTACATTTTGTTTTTCATGCAACGTCCGTGGCGAATGCTGAGGGGCTATAATTGAAAAATATGGGTACACACTACACACTCGGTGTTGCGACCCACACGTTCGGAGAAACGTTGAAAGTGAGTGCGTTCACCTGGAGATGCCATGCAGATACGAATCGTTGGATGTTGGATCTATGCGAGATGAGTTTGGTAAGTATAAGAGTTGCCTGGGGAATGAATCGTTAAACTCAAGCATTTTTTGTGTGAACACTTATCTCGTATTTTATTCAACATTTTTGCAAGTCGGGTTTCGTTTCACGTGTCCGGGTGGCACGGGTGCTACAGAGAGTGTGAGATATCATGAAACATCTTACGTTCTTCGTTTGAAAGGCCTATTTATGGAACATAACTTCTCTGGGTGGCGCGCATCCGAAATGTCAATTTTTCCACGACTCTGGCGCACAAATCAGTTTTGAGTTTAACCACGGTGAATGCACGTGTAATGTTGACTTTGGTTTGTGGCATTTCGCATAGCCCTGCGACTTCAAATAACCGCACACGAAAGAGACTAACAGGGTGAAATCGCACAATATCGGCGCGGTATTCACCACACTACGAATGGTCCACTCGGTAGGAGGATTATGGGGCCGTAAAACAGCACACTAATTTTGATACGATTAAGGACAACGCTCTTGGGCGGACGATCGCCGTGAGCGGACAACTTCTCCGTAGATGTTCAATTGACGTTTTAGACATTTTATATTCCCTTTAGCGGACATTCCCTAACCCGACCGCGGACAGGGACATCAGCAATTATGTAAATTTGATTCTCTTAGGTGGGCAGCATTCTTTTTTAGAAAAACTTTTCTTTCCAACACGTTTTTGCGTGGTATTCGAACGATAACGACAAAAGAATTCACTTTACAAAGAAAACAACAATATAGTAACAGCACAGTGTCTCTACTCAAATGGATAACGGGTTTTAATTTTGGAGCTGTATTCTTCCATAGCCGGACAAAAGTGTTGCGACCGTCGCAGTCCGCCTATAGGATCTTTCGCTGTACAACAATTTTATCATTTGCACGTGTTGCTAGTAGCGTCCATGGACATTTGGCAAAACAGGCTGAATAAATGACAGCCAATTTGACAGATGCAACATACAGTGAAACTTCGTTTTTAGCGGACAGCAGCGGGACCATCATGATTGTCCGAAAATAAAGCGTTGACCTGCGTTAGTGAAAAATGAGAGATATGAGATTACGTCATTATCGAACATTTTGGATACTTTTTGACAGAGAGGTGCGCTGTGTAGTGTGATGTTAAATTGGCAGTTTTCTTACAAATTGAGAGTATTCTGTGTCAACTGTCATTTGAGAAATGAAAACAGATGATTAAAAATAATTTAACGACGAAAGTCATTTCAAATGAGCGTATGCAGAAAGGCAATATTTTTCATCTGGTAGATGAGAGAGAGAGAGAGAACAGCTGATAAATTGAGTAATCATTTCAACGCAGCACGTCATCAAATTCTCTCCGTAACATGAAGTCGTCTGGCGCAACGCCATATTGTGTTTCAGGCATTGTGCAGCGGTTTCCGTTCTGAAGGAGTTGAAATCCACGAATAACTTTATTTTGGGACCATGACGAATTTTCTGTAAAGAGAGGTGTCTCTTATAGAGTTGTGTCCATAAAGAGACGTTTCACTGTAATAATATAAAGCCGGTGGCGCAAAAGTCCGGGGAAACTTGAGACTATCTTCTACAGGATCTACTCGTGTTTTGCGTGTTATTGTTCTTTCACAAGTGGATAGAACATAGTTTTAAGCCGACTCCGAACGGCGAGGTTTGAGAAGCGTTTTAAAGACAGGTGTACTCTTTGAGCATTGTCAGTGACTCGAAAGAAATGGAGCCGTGAATTATGAAAGGTGGTAAATTCGGGTATCGAAGCTGGCACCCTCTGCGTAGGAGTCGACGCACTTACCCACTACGCCACGGCGACCGACGAAAAAGTCAGAGCTTTAGGTTATAATAATTAAAAGAGATTCCAACTGAACATAATCAAGCCCAAGTAACCAGGATTTATATAATAAGGATAAGACGATTGGATGGGGGAGTTGGTAGAGTGCCTGCCCCTGGTTAGCGGGGTCCCCCGGTTCGAGTCCCAGGAGAGCAGAGTTAATATGCTTCTATCTGGTTTTCAAATCTGGTTCAGTCATCATTTGCCGTTCGGATCAAATTAACGGCACTGTCACTGGAGTATAGTCAATCAGTGGTAGAAGTCTGACTGTTGGTATCACAATAGACCAACATAGTCTAAGTGTGCTGGTGAATGCACTAGCAGCCCCCTACCTAACCTATTCTAACCTGGATTTAAGAAGGTTGACAAATGCAAGGCTGACGTACAGTTCTTATTCTGAGTGGTAGTTTGTTGAATAGACGACATGCAACTATTGTAGTAGTTTGTTGAATATATGACATGCAAATATATTGTAAAAATTTGTATATCGAAAGTTGGGTATATTTACTAGGTGCAAGAAATTACTTCGCAGTCAGTGGCTATCAACTAGGGGTCAACTAACGATTGCCACCGTTCACCGCACCCACACTGCTCCATCTAACTGCTAGGCTTTAAGTAGGTCTCCAAGGGATCCAGGTCTGGAGACTAATTCCAAACAATGAACCAGATTCCTTCTTTTGGTAAGTTTCTAGTATGTTTTGAGCATATTCCATTCGGCAAAAGGGTTATCCCCTTTCGTCGTCCAAAAATAAAATAAATAAACCTCACCGACCATTACCGATTAAATATGGTTCAAGGGTGTTTTTTGAGTCGGAGAACTTTTCTTTTTTGTCGAAGATTTTAACGCTGCAATGTACAACCAAAATAAAGAGAGAACTTTAAACTACAGACTTTTTTTGTAGCCTGGTTCGGACAATGCAATGCCGGCCTATTTGATGTATAACATGCTAAGGAACCCTCTACAAGCGAGTACACATGAAGCTAAGTACGTCCGTATATTGTTAAAGTACTTGACGATGCAATTACATACGTATATCCAACCCTTCTTATGTTTTCTTCTATCTCCCAGCAAATGAGGAGGAGTGTACATCTCCGAATGGCCTCAATCATGTAAACAAACTTCTTCCACTTGTAGCCCACTTAACAATGCCATCGTGAGAGGTTTGTAGTGCATGTGATTTTCCCACAGCTAAAGAGTTCACACGTCCAAACAATGAAGGCATTAATATCTAGCTCACCAGACCGTAAATGCTGGGACCTTGGCTTGCACCGTTCTGTGTGCATGCAGCGAATTTTCACGCTATTTTTTTTTTTCGTCAAATTTATAGGTGTTCATTGAAAACTAGTGCTTTGTGGCATTCGTGAATGAAATGAAGATTCACGCAAAGGGAGACAACAAGTCACTCGACCGATAAATTTTAATTATCAAGTCAATTCTTGTTTCTCGTGATTACCTGAGGAAACAAAATGCGTCAACATATGCGTACGGTCAGGGGAAACAAGACAGACAATCATCGAATCCAATTGACCGAGGAATGTAACACTGGCGTCTGACTTCTTGGCACATGCGAACGAAGTGCAATGACAAGGTCAACAACACTGGCCGTGACAAGCAAGTGACCAGATTATACTTGGAGCTTGAAGTTGACTCATTACACGCCTCCACTTTTGTGTAACTATTCTAGACAAGGAAGGGACTGACACCTGTTCTGAAGTAAGTCAGCAAAGTCTTGCATCATAAAGGGGTGTGCTTCAATTTAAAGTGAAAATTTACATATGATGACACATGACATCAACAAATGGAAAAAAGAATAATTTAGATTCTCCACAACATTTTAACGAAACTCAACGATCGAATTCAGATTGAAATGCTCATTGAAAGCAACGAAGAATGTCCACTCAATTTGGAAAATATTTTAACGAAACTTAACGAAAGAAACCCAAGGAGCAATGCTCATCAAAAGCACCTAAGCAAATGTGTTCCCAATAATTTAGAAAATACACTTTAACGAAACTTAACAAACGCAATAAAAAATGTTCATCGAAAGCAGTTAAGCGGCCGTATGCCCAATATTTTGGGATGTTCACTCAATTTAGAAAAAACAAATAAACAAACGAAGCCAGCAGCAATGCTCCTCGAAAGCAGTTAAGCGGCCATATGCCCATTAATTTAGAATGTTCACTTTATTTAGAAAAAACAGCTTAACTAAACTTAATGAACGAACGAAATCCGCAATACTCATCGAAAGCAGTTAAGCGGCCGTATTCCCAATAATTTAGGATGTTCACTGAACTTAGAAAATAACTCAACGAGACTTAGAGAAAGCCAGCAGCAATACTAATCGAAAGCAGTTAAGCAGATGTGTTCCCAATAATTTAAAATGTGCACTAAATTAAGAAAATTACTCAACAAAACTTAACGAACACAAGAGGAATGCTCATAAAAAGCAGTGGAGCGGCTGTGTTAACAAAATTTGGAAAATAATTTGACGCAAGTAGAAATGCTCATCGAATGCACTGAGCGACTTTGTTCTCAATGTTTACCAAAAGTTTACGAGATTCTAAGAATGTGCAGTTATTGATTAGCTTTTGAATGAGTCAGCCGCAATCACTCACTTTAAATGGAACTTGTTGCCACTTGCTCTTCAAGTTTCAACCCATTTCTTCTTATGAATCGCCACCGGCTTTTGAAAAACAAAATCACAGTTCCAACAATCACTTATTGGGTTCATTACCGGAACACTGTAAAATGGAAAATGTCACGTAATAGCGTTCGAGACCGAGTTATGAGAGGTCGCTTGAAATCTGACAACAAACTGACACTTCCACACTCCTGGCACTCTTGGCGTCAATTGTTATAAAGTTGCTTCCCACCTTTTGGTGTATTTCTTCTGATTCTTCTCCTGGTGTTGCCTCTGCTCCCCCATGGTGTCCATGTGCTCTTGTTTTCGTTGCAGCTAAAATCACTTCACCCGCAAAGGAAATTGAATAGAAAATCACGTAAAACCCGACCGCACGAAAATGTTGCAATAGAGACACTGATACAGAAATCGACACCTCACGCTCGACTGTGCTCGCACTCAGCGTGGCTATGCAACTCTGTAATCTGTACTCAGTTTAGTGTAGACCGGTATGGACTCCAGCGGCGATAAGGTAAGCCGAAGAACATGTCAGTTTTACTGAAGCAAAAAAAAAAGTTATCGTGAAACTACGTATCGCATTATCTGAACACACATTTTTATTTTTTATCAGACACAATTGAACAGAGCCGGCGTGGTGGCATACTCGGGCCCCTTCTGCCAGTCAAACGCCATCAGGTTGACACACAGCATGCGACTAGCCTTGAGCCGCCCAAGGATTCTGGCACAGCGAGAATAGAAACGTTCACATCGGCATCAGAGCGGCGAGGTTGAGTGAAACTGAATCGCAAAAACCACTTAATTAAGAGCACTGGGCGGCGGATCTTAATGCCAAGACTTTGGGCAATTATGAGGGTAATATTTGAAATTGAACACATTTTTCCTTTGAGTTTGTTAAACTGAAAAGTGTGGGATTTGAAAAGCAAATATACACGAATTTATAAGAACTTCGACGTCGTCGTAGTCTCAATTGATGTGTGAGTTTGTGAGGAAAACAAATTGAAGTCTGCGCTGCACAGAGCGCGAACGGATAGTCAATTAGTTGATTTTATTAACGTCTTACTTGATTCAGACAATTGAGTTCGTTTGTGCATCAGTGAATCGGTTTTTAACACATGGGTTATGTAGCGGCTGTGAGATGAATTTATTGATTCTTCAGACAATGGGCACAGGCCCATTGACCAGTGCTAATGGCATTACAATAGAGTGAACTGGGAATGAATTGAAATTGAACGCGAACAGGGCAATGGCATGGACTAGAGGCTGTGGCGGCGGAACTTGATGTGAGCTCGTGACATAGTGAAAGTTTGTTCACTGTTTCAAAGTTGCACTTGATAGGCAGCGAAGATGAGACTGAACACAAGATTCAATGATTCATTTGAGCGGTAGAATACTTTCTTGTAAAAGGAATTAATACTTATCTTAACTTGACAGAAATACAAAACTGATCATCCGATCGGAAGATGTTATAATTTTTGCAAATGGCGTCGTATGTCAATCATATTTGACATTTGTCAACTAGACAAACAGACCAGCACATCAGTGGGTGCCTAAGCGCAGCTTGAATTTTGACGTCGATTTCCTAATCGTGTCGCGCCAATTGGGCAAATATTCCGGCGCTAAGCTAATCTACTCGAACAGATTAAAAGCCCAGTGTCGAAAATCATCATGAACGACGACGCGCATTTCCACTTATGCAGTTACGTCAACAAGCAAAACCTTCGTTTGCGGGTCACTAAAAATCGGGGTGTGATGCACGAAGAGCCAATTGCGGGGTTCACGCAGAAGGAGTGATTGGGCCGTACGGCAATACGGTCACTGTTACCGGCGAACCCTGTACAGTGCAATGATAGACGACTTCTGGTTTTAACCATCCCAGACTTCTTTATTTGGGACTACTTGAAATCGCGAGTTTATGTCATTAAGCTTCAGACAATCGCAACCCTTGAGGGGAATGTTCGATAATGCGAATGCGAACAGTTTTCACCGAAAATTTTGCGGAGTCATGGAAAACGGCTTAAAACAGGAACAAATGTGTATCAACACTGGCAACAGCCACTTGACGGTTACCATCTTTTTCCCGAAAAATTTGCAAAGGCCCAAAGATTATCAGTCGACTCCGCTTAAACGAAACTTAGGGCTATATGCAACAACGAATTTATCACGGTTTTGTTAGGGCTTTTTCACACAAGTTAGTATGGATAACTGCACACCGCTTATTTGCAAACTCCATTTATATGAAACAATCCCTTCCCTTCCCCCAAATAAATTTTGTTCTATTACAACTCCGCTTAAGTGAAACACTGAACGCATCCATATATTTCTGAAGTTTGAAAACACCTAAAAAATTACATTTGAAGTTTCTTTCCATTCTCATCGTTCCAATCAGAATTGAAGAATTACAGAGATGCGAGACTTCTACCTTTCTTGGACCTTAAAATTTTTGACAACTGTTTTTTATAACGTGTTCTTAAACCAAATTGATCAATCAGAGGACGGCAATTACGTTATTTCATGAATAACCGTATAGTATTAACGCCAGTCTTAAAAACACAGTTTTGAGAAGAATCAAATTCTTGGGTATAAAACCTACCTACGCTCCTATCATAAGTGGGCTATATCTTCAAGAGTTTTTGAAATTTTAAAGGAACATTCTTGAATAGTAGTTCGAGTGAAACACAAAAATCGATTTTTTGAAACCAATAATGGGGGGCTCTACTTAAAACATTACCAAAGGGAACTTTGGCAGAACGAAACAAAAGACTATATAAAGACATACTTGAAACACTTTGTATAGTAAATGCAACCTGTGACGACAAAATGAATTTTTCCAAAGAAGAACGTCAAAATGCTCGTGAATTATTACTCATACTTGAAGGCATTGATGACAGCAACAATTTGGAAACAAGTATTAATGGAGCGGGACAAATCTTTCAAGGCAAAGGGAAGAGCGATGTTTTTGTCGCTGTTTAATTGTAGAAATTCAATACCCCAAGCTCGACTTCTTTAATTCAATCCTTAGACCAAGGGATTATCCGCTCTTTTAAATCGCAGTATAAAACATGTATGATAAGGCGACAAATTCTTCATCTAGACTGTAGGAAGACAATGAAAATCATTTTGCTGATTAAATCAATAAAAAAAGCTTGGTGGATGGTAAGTCCAATAATAATTAAATATTCTGGATTCGTTAATAGAATTGAAGCAGCAGAAGAAACAATTATCTGAGATAATATAGTGCAGGAAATTACTGTCTCTTGCAGGATTTAATAATGAAATTCCTTGCTTTGGAGAACCAAGACCGACCAAGAAATAATAGATGAAGTCATCAGCGTCAAATTTGCAATGCGTTGATGTTAGTTCAAGAAAATGTCATATCATCGCAAAAACAAACTATAGAAGAGACCTTCGATTCTCTTCATATTTTAAAATTGTATTTCAAAGGAAATTCAGGAGTAATGGAAGAAATTTATGAAATTGTAGAAATGTTGGCTTTCCAAAACTTCAAACAAAAAACTCAAACACCAATTGACAGAGTCATTTCGTATTAACAAACCAAAAAACATACAGTTATTGCTCAAAATTGTACATACATATGTACATGTACATGAGCAGTGAATTTGTATTTATATTTATTTATTTATTATATTATAGATCCTATTTTTATTTATTTATTTATTTTATTATAAATCACATTGGAAATAAAAGGTGAAATATAAATGATTTTTTATTAAAACTTTATTATGTTAAAAATTGTTTGAAATCACTTAGTTCATAGGAGAAATAAAGTTGCAGCTATAGGAAGTTGGGTTCAGTGCAAGAAAATTGCATATATCCGCTAATATCTATGAAAACTCCGCTTAGTTGCAACAAATTTCCTCCCTTTTTTGTGTTGCAAATAAGCGGAAACTGTGCATCACTCAATATCATTTTGTTACATACAATACGTTCTCGATTAAAGCAACCCTCGATCTTCGCAACAGCTAAATTTAAGTTTTTATCATCAATAGACATATAGCAGAGTTAGTTACTCTATGAACTCAATGCCAACTTCTCCCAAGTAGACTGTCAGATTTCCTCATATTCCGTCGCATTCCAACCACATTAACCTCAAATAATCTCACTTTACACTTAATGCCCATGTAACATTTATTTAATCAGAAATTAAATAAATTCACGTGTAATCAAAGGCATCGATAATCTTTAATCTTGAACTTGAACTGAATTATTAAATTCAAGACTTAATGTATTCGAACATTGGATGTTCATTGCGGTTTAACGTAGAAAAGTTATTAAAGTCGATTGAACGGGTTGATGAGAGTTCAGAGCTCCCAATTAAAACAGTTCAGTGCTTGTTTATTTGTTAAAACCGCAATTTGAAATAACTGGTTGTACACAGTTAATGTTTGATATAAATGCCAGAAACCGATCTACATTTGGAATTTGTCTCATGTGCTTAACTTTATGCAGGCTGGCTGGTCGTTTTCGTTTGGAGTGTACTGGAATGGTCTGATGACTACTGAAATTGCTTTGGAAAATACACTCAGATTAAGTCGCTTAGTAGGCTGGATGAAGGAGCAATCTTTTGATAGCTCAAACCGTGCAACAGAAAAGTGGTGTACACATAGTTCGCTCCAGTGCTCTGACGTTTATATTGACCATACATACCACGCACGAAACGTCTGCCGAATTAATAATTTCGCAAGCTATGTAATTTCATTTAAAATGAAATTTTCTCAAGGGGGTAGGGGTAGAACTTGGCAAGGGGTAGAACTTGGGCATTTTTTAAGACACAAACCCATAGAAACCTTTACGTGCGTTGTGTCCTGTCAAAAAATTGATAACCCATAATACCTTATGAGAGAGACAGCTAATGCAGCCCACAAGTGGAATCCATCACGACGCATGGCTTTTAACTTTTTGTACGGTTGACATACACCTTATGTGATTGGTTTAAACATTTTATGAACGAAAACGTTTGGTTTGTTTAAAATTGTTTTTGAATGAAACTCCTAATAAAGCGGAACTTTAGAACTATACCAAAATGGATTGATTGCACACTCAACGTACTCATTGTGTCGGCTATTTGCGTTGTGTCAAGAAAATTGTCTGCGGGATCTAATCGCACTTACGCAACGGATTCGATGGGTTGGGCCTTTTTTCGTGAATTTGTGGATCGCTCTTCACGCTTTGTGGATTGCGTTTTTAGTATAACAAGCGACGATATTTAAATTTAAATTTTAATTTTTTAGGCCCTCGGCGCACTCTAGTGACGATCGGCGTAGTTTAAATTGTTGTGGGTTACACTAATTTTGCGCTGATAGCGCCTCATTTATGCTAAATTTTGTGCTGTTTTTTTCGATAATTAAATGAGAAACTTTTGGCACTGCATGAAAAAACGCCTAGAAGATGTTGGACACACGATCTTCCAGAGGTTCGTACAGGATTTAAAGCGCTCAGATAACATTGCCGTGTTTGATCGAACGCAGCAACGACAAATCTGTCATCAGAAAGCATCATGCTATGCTCTCTACAACTGTTAAACAAATTTACTTTCTGAAATTATATTCTCCATTTTAATGAGTTGTGCAACAACCTCTTGCTTTGATCGACTTCTCCTTTTTCCAAAGTTAAGTAGTCAAAATCTCATTTCCCCACGTTCATATCTACTTATCACGTGATTTCCTTGACAGTCTTAAACAGGCAGCCCCAATTATCCATTCACCATTCACCAAACACAGAATCCTTCTGACTCATCTGTAACTAAGGCAGTTTATTCAAACGATCGATAAATTGATCGCTCAGGTGCTCTGACGTTTATATTGACCATAAATTTCTCACCACGCACGAAATGTCTGCCGAGCCGAATACGAATTTATTTCGAATCAATTCGAATAATTAGTGTACACATTGTTGAAATGGGCATTTAGTGAATGATCAATATCACACATAATTTCTAAGGCAGTCGTAAAAATGTAGACTTTGATCTCTCCATCATTGTCCAGGTGTGGTGTGGTGTATTATGGTATAGACTTCAAAATCGTGAAACGGCGAGACAATTTTATCAGCCAGATTCCCTGTGTGTCTAGTTTATAAGGAAACGTGATGTGAGGCAACGGATGCTCTGTGCTGAGTTTTATGGCCACCTCTCACGGCAATTAAACTCCCCACAACAGCAGGTTCGTGGACAAGCATTATTTTTTCCCAACAATTACCTTGTTCATCGCTTACGTGTGCACAGGTAAAAAGGCTTCGTCACTTTTGTTTTCATAGCAAATGGCAAAACAAGGGAAGACACGTAAGAGACTTTCATCGATTCACGTTTGCCGTCAAATTTATCAGCATTTTCGTTCTGCCCTCCAGTGCTCACACTCACCACTCTTGCCACCGTTTCCTCTGAAATCGCAATAAAAATAAACCACCATTGACAGCCAGCCACAACTAATACCCACTCGAGCGTAATTAACTTATATACTTTTACCACGTCGCTTCATGAGAAAATCCATCACGTCATCTGTATGCATTCAGAGCGTCTGTCATACTTATTGAACTGTCATCAGCGGAGAGCTACATCACAGACAATTTCACTCGAAGCCCACTCAAACGGTGATTCATTTATCTTGTATCGGTCCAGCATCTGTGGCTTGAATCTCAGTGATAGCAGACGGAAACACAAACCTAATCGCATTCGAGCATTCATAGATCGGCCGTGTAACGGTTGGGTGCAGGAATTCATGAGCGCCCGTGCAATTACAAATTCATTGCGAATTCACTTTCTATTGACAGCAACGGGGCTCTACAGTGAATCAAAAATTAATTATTTGTGATCAGAATTCATTTTTAACGAAGATGTGGTGATTTAGTGAAACTGTTACTCCAATCTGTCAGTCTGACTGGTTACATTATTTCACGTTTAACATATAACAGTTTGGGTAGTTTACGTAAGGTTATTATTTTCTTATGTTATTTTGTTTTTGCTGAGTGGGCAATGACTTTCGATGACATGAAGTGAAATTGCAGCTAGATCGAAGTGGACGGAAATAGACAGCGCAACAAGTAAGGAAGTGGGAGGGTCAATTTGGATGACTTTACGTAAATCCTTTTCTTGCGTTTTATAAAAGGAGTATGATAAGATAACGTACGCTGGAGTACAATGTTCTTGGAAGAACTGTCAAAGAACCAGGTCTGATGATGTGGTATTGAAGAGCTGATCTTTTCGATGAAATAAAAATTGTTTGGTCTTATATGTTGTACCTTCTCTAGACAAACGAAAAGACGCAGCGTTTCATTCTGATGTGAAAGGCAGAATTGGACCTAATTCTGCCTCCTAGAGCACGTCCGTCGTTCGTACTACAAATGGAAGGAAAGGGGAATGTAAGGGTTTTTAGCAAATTTAAGTCAACTTGATCAATTGAGAGAACACACAGAACATGATGTGTACGCGGCGACTATAATAAACACATCGCTCAGTTTCGTTAAGTTTTGTTCAAATTCACTTACTGAAGTGGAACCTTGGCATTTACAAAGGGCATATACAATACAGCACCATTCCGAAGAGGCGAATCGAATATTCGCGCCAGCGCCACAACGCCCACGGAACATATGACGTGGGAGAATGACCTCAGCCAACTTGGCGTGAGTAATTGGAGGCGGGTGGTTTGAGTTCTTGCCAGCTGGAAAGGCTTGTTGGCTTAGTTCCAGTTGCGTCCCAGCGCCGCAACATCCAGGCCATATTAACAATGAAAAGAAGAGATGACAAGACGCACCTTTGGCGAAGTCGAAATCCCGAGGTGAAAGGTTTTGTTAATCCGAATGCAGCTGCTACAATTTATGTATCGAGAGAGATCTCGCTTATCTCGGAGAAAACTTTAACTGTATGTTGGAGAATAATCACACTTTTCCACAAACCGAGTTAACCCGGGTTAAAATAGAAACATACCGATTTGTAACCCGGGTTGACGAACTCGGTTTGATGATGAACCGAAAGCAAAAAATATGGATTATTGAATAGGGCAAATCGAGTTGTATTGCCCAATTCTCCTAAGACGATTCTTTTGGCAAGGGAAGCGACAGGCGCACGGAGTAGTCAAGCCAATGCCGGCTGTGTGTGTGCAACTGTTTCAATTTTTCTCTCTTCTCTTTTAGCTCTCTTCGTATATGTATACTCTTCTTCTAGCACAACGCATCGCAACTTCTCTGCTTTGACACGTCACACAAAAAAAAAAAAGAGAGAATATTATGTATTTATACAAAGCAGACAATCAGAAATTAAGTATTAGAGAGATAGACGACTTCATAGGTGATTGTCATATAGTCTGTCGACGAATTTGAGTACTTTTTTGACAGATATTCATGATTTTTTGACTGTTATTCACAAAATATCGTCGAAAATGCTGTCCTTTGATTAGTCAATTTGGTTTAAGGAAACGTTATAAAAAAAAAACAGTTGTCAAACATTTTAAGGGGCAAGAGAAGTAGAAGTCGGGCGTTTCGCAATACGCGAAAAGTTACCGAAATGCTGCAGCCTGCTGTGGTGGCTACGACCCGAACCAATATGGAATGAGGTAAATCGATTTGTATTGTCTAATTCGATTTGATGTGTGTGTTCGTTTTGACATCATATGCTTCCACCGGGTTGTACCGTGTACAGTTTTTTTTATGTATTCGTTTCATTCGATTTGAAATAAATGTCACAAACCGAGTACCCGAGTCGGTTTAGGTGTAACCCGGGTTTATTCGGTTTTTTGACCCGGGTTGATACACCACTATTTTGAATGCCTTCCGAAGAAAAGTTCATATACACGTTGACTAGAATTCATTAATAACTCAGATTTCAGGGGCTGTTGCCCAAAAAAAAGAACACGATCAAGCTACCAAATGCACGCAAGATTTTTTTCATGTACCTGGAAGCCTAGACAACTGGATGGGGCAGTTGGACTGGAGTGTCAATCTGTGGTAGTAGCCTGACTGTGGCTATCACAATGAACCAACAAGTGTGCTGGTGAACCCAGCACCTGTCGATCTATGCTACAATACAGTCCAAACTAAGCTAATCCAGATTAATAAGTTGCCTTGATAAAGAATAAGATGATCAACGTGCACTTTGACTTGAAGCCACCAATGACTCATGAACACCGAAGCGCTTCGTCGAATAAGCGTGTGCCTGACTGGCACAGCATAGCGGTTTTTCTAAATATCCGCGAAGATGTAAAGATAACTGAAACGAAGGCATATTTCTCCAGAAGCACTTGTCATTCACAATCCAATGCCCAGCAACTCATAATTTCCCCGTATTACATGTGAACAATCGTGTTACTAGTTTGAACATCGCTTCTCCATCTACTTTGGTAACAGTTTCAAGAGCTTCAAGTGCGTACATAAAACCACACTTAAAACTTTTTTATCAGAATCTATCATGAATTATTCCACAGTACATTGTGAAGTGGACACTTTTGAGTAGCTGTGGCAATCCCCCAGGCGTCCCTCGAAAGTTTGATACAACCCAGTATAACTGTGTGGATAGACAGATGCAGGAGCAACTTGTGGGACGACTCTAATTGATAATTAAAATACTTTGAACGGCGCTAATGTCGTATTTTGTTTGGCAACGTCGTTCAACACAAGTATCGTGGCTTGTGCGCGTACGGATTTGTGTTTCTGTTGTTCCACCAACATCGAACAATTTTCTGAATGTGGAAATTTCAACTCAACAGCCACGAGCAGTCGTTAAAGAAAAATTTGAAAATTCCTAAGACACATCCATATATCTCGTGATCTGAAGAGCGCCGAATTGAACACGCCGTACTGTCGTTCTGTATTTATTGATCGTAAAGAATTTCATCCAATAAAACACAATGCCTTGAGATGTACATGTGTGCATATGCTTGTTATGCTTTTTTAATGCGTAATTATTTTTCAACATTCTTTCGGTGCGATGGCTGAGGGCTGGTATTTCATTTTAGTCGTCATGCAATGATTTACAGATCGGTTGTATGTAGAATAGGGAAAGGCATTTGCATGGGATTGATCAGTTAAGTGCTAGATTCCCACACTTGTTCCGCGCTGAAGATGTATATCTTATATACTTATATTTACAAGTCGGATAGCCGATAACACAAAGTAAAATCTTTAAGGGTAATTTTGTTCACCAAAATTTAAGCCCCACCTTTCGGATTTTTCTCTTCAACTTCTGGATTTGCTTTTATTCACTCAAATTTTAATGGTTTAGACTTTCAAATTGCAACCCACAAGTTTATCAACTCCTCCTTTTCCTCAAATTATGGAAATAGAAGAAGTTAAGGGATGAAATCGGGGATTTTGCTTACTTTCTCTCTCTTTTCTTCCATTGGCGTAGTTGACTGCTCACGTGTGTACACAAGATGGGGTGATTATGTGGGTCATTTATCGTTTTCGTCTCTCAAAGCGGACAAAAATAATTGCGCTTGAACTAATACACGATTCTTTGCCGTAAAACGAGAGAAGATACCACGGCCATTAGGATATGATTTGATATAATGAAGTATTTTATTTGATTCTTTTTCATTTCTTAACAGACACCGTGACTGACCAATCATCAATATTACTCGCTCGGATCATAGGTGCATTATAAATGTGCATAGTCGCTTGTGCTGTTCTCCATAACATGCAGGCAGCAACTCAAAACCAGAGATAATGGAGGATAGAGATATGCAACCATTATCTCTGCTGAAAACGTACGCTTTCAATTCTTCTTCTCATAGCGCACACGAACAGCACACACGGCAAATTCAAAGTACAAAATGACATTGTGTGTGTGAATTGTCAAAAATATCCCAGGGTAAATTTAAAAAGGAAAGTTGGACAACTCCTGGATTTTAAATTTCAGACTGTGAGTTGAAGTAGTGAACAAAATCAAATCAAAAGATCTGGCAGGGAAGTCCATCATCGACCAAATATTCACACTAAGGCAGATTCTGGAAAAGACGCAAGAAATCCAGATCGACACCCACAACCTATTCGTCGTTATCAAGGCCGCGTATGACAACGGGCTGTACAACGCCATGTCTAGTTTTGATATCCCTGTCAAATTCGTCAGGTTGTGCAGGATGACGATGGAGAACTATCGCTGCTCCCTCAAGGTTGGTAACGAACTCACCGAGACCTTTAATGTCAAAAAAGGTCTTAGCCAAGGCGACGCGCTGTCATGTGACTTCTTTAACATCACCCTGAAGAAGATCGTGCGGCTAAAATGTGTCTAGCGGTGAATGAGTTCAAAACGAAGTATGTGCTGTCATCAAGAAAGGACGCACAACATCGGCGTCTTGGGCAGAGCGTCACAAGGGGCAGCTATAACTTAAAGGTAGTCAAGGACTTCGTCTACCTCGGCTCCGCAGTAAATTGTACAAACAACATCAGTACCGAGATCAAACGCAGAGTAACTCTTGCCAACCGCTGTTTCTATGAGCTCAAGAGGAAATTGAGTAGTAGAGCCATCTCTCGAAGGTACAACCTAATTTTATACAAGACCTTGATCATCCCAGTCCTACTATGCGGTGCAGAAACATGGACAATCTCAAAAGCAGATGAGGGAGTCCTTGGTCTCTTCGAGAGAAAAGCTCTGCGTTCGATCTTTGGTCCTGTTTGCGTTGACTGTTTCTGAAGGAGAAGATTCAACCACGAACTGTATAGTTGTACAGCGACATGAGTCTAGTCAAGCGTCTTCGGATCCAACGCTTAAGATGGGTAGGCCATGTAGAGCGTATGGACAACTCAGCTCCGTCCCGAAGAGTCTTCGACTCCGAACCCGTGCGCAACAGAGGATGCCCAGGCGGAGAAGGACCTCAACCAACTGCGACACTGGAAACAGCAGGCCAGAGACCGTGCTAGCTGGAGAGGCTTGTTGGTTGAGGCCCAGGTCCACCTCGGACTTTAGCGCCAGATTAAGAAAAATTAAGATGATGAAACAAAGTTCTAGAGTAAGGGAATCAATCCGTCATGGAAGCATTATGTGAATGCAATCTTCCGCACGAAAATACAATTTCCCTTAAGGCAAAAAAAGGGTCACGCAATAAATTACAGTTTAAGGCATTACTTAACACTTCGTTTCAAATCCAATTACCGAAATTTGTTCTGCAATTAAACAGCTAAAAGTGAATGAAACGCTTGAGAGTAGCAACAAACTTTCAAGGGTTGGTGCACAGTGAAAGAAATTTCCCATTCTGAAGGCTGCTATTTGAAGGAAAACTTTGTCGTCTAGGTCGCCGTGGAGTGGTACGCTCTCAACTCGTGGATGGAGAATAACAGGTTTAGCAACAGGGACATGTCATAATAATGAATTAGTTTACACACTACACTTCCTCCAGTTATGTGGCCACTTGAGTACGGAAAGACCGTCACTACTGCGAGATTTCGTCAGAGGTGCATATGCGTTTGGATTGGGGGGAGAGCAAGCAAGGATGTAGCTTGAAATAATAAATCCACTTGTGATAAATTGATCTGTTGTCATTAGCAATTTAGGGTGAATACTTTCATGATGTGAGCAAATGTGTGAGTTGTTTTAGATTACGTGTAGTAAAAAGACAAAAAAAATATTCCAACAGATGGAAGAGATCCCTTCGGTGGCCGGAATGCTTTAAAACTAGTAAACGTTTTTATTGGACGATTCTTAAGTAAACGTCGATATTCGATGACTATCAGAAAATTTGACAGGGGTCACGTAAAATTGTAAATATGTTGTAAAATAACCTTATAAATATATAAGGAAATATGCTTCTATTATTCTGGAATGTCTTGTGGAGTGGCGAATCGAAATTAAACCACTTCGGTTCTGATGGAAAGACTTATGTCTGGCCTCGACCGAAGCAGTGACCTCCTGCTTCCAAGCTACATTATAAAAACTTTCAAACCTGTTGGCGGGTGCATTATGAAGCGGGCTGCATTTTCATGGCATGTGCTTGTTAAAATTCCAGCAATCCATTTCAGCACCAGTATAAACGAATATTAGAAGATCATATGGCATGAACTTTTATGCACGGTAGCGATCCCAAACACACGTCTAGCCCCGGAAAAGGTTGGATTAATAGCCAATCATATAATGTTTTACCTTGGCCTGCACAAAGTCCTGGCCAATTGAGAATCTTTGGGACGACCCAAAAATTTGAAGCACCTTTGGCACTTTACTAGGGAAAGATGGAATTCTATTCCAACCTACCGATGTCAGACATTGGTGGAAACCAAGGAATACTCAACTTAATACTAAAAATTCTCGAATATTATTTAAAAAAAAAAATGTATTTTTTTGTATGTTTGCTAATTCTGTGATTCCTCATAAGACCTGTTTTCTTAAGTGAATGAAGTATGTTGCTGGAATTACTTATTATTTCATTTATAGTGATTAAACGAATTATTTTCATGTCTGACGATACCAAACAATACTGTATTTTAACATACTCACATTTTTGTACAGATGCCATCCAGTGTGCTAATTCTGTGCCCAACATTGTATGAGCGTACAACAAAAAGGGACAGCACGTTTTATATATAGATACTTGATTTTCGTATGCATAAAACTTAAGTATGAGCACTGAATAAGCATTTACTAGGGAACAGAGTACTTACAAGTTTCGGAATTTCACTAGTAAATACTTAATACCGTGTGCATAAAAACTAATAAGTACTTATACGTCTGCTGTATTTTCTTGACTTTTTTAAAATTGTTGAATAGCAACTTGAAAATTCACGAGTTTATACTTTTCCGCTTCTGCAGCTATAACAAATGGGATTATAGACGTGAGTCTCACTTCGAAGCAATCAGGTCGCTGTATTAATCGGCGAAGCCTAATTTTAACATGCTTTACCGTTTTGAGAAGGTAAACGTAATGAAACAGCATTTAAGAGCTTTAAAAAATAACTTCACATGCTTTGAACTTTAAGGCTTATTTCTCGTTTGCATAAGGTCTGCCTTTTTCTTAACCTCTGTGTTACAATTAGAGTGGCCTTCCACTAAGTCGAATTGTCACGGGATACCAAAATCTGTTTGAGTTAGATGAAGTTTGATTTAGAGAGAAGTTTTTGTATGGCAATTTTAGGGAAATATTTCGTTTTAGGGAGAGTGCACAGATATTAGCATCTTTTTAAGTTGCTCTTCCGTTACTTGAACACCGGTCACAGCCTTACATCCACTAATAAATAATTGTATAGCTTCGGACTTGCACGGTTGTTGTGACATACCCAAAAGAGTCTTATGCTTTTTAAAATTTGCACAAAAGCTAGTTTCAATTGAGACTCTTCGCTTGTCAAGCTAATTGTTCGATGAAATGGTAATATTTTCTTGAATGAATTCAATATTTACCAGAAGTATTTGCTTGCAGCTTATAAACTTCTACTGGTAGTACTAGTACTTACATGGACGTTTTACTACTAATAAATACTTAATTTTTCTGCATACGATGTGAGACGATATTGCCACAATGGCACTTTTTCACCGAAATGACACGGTGGCACTTTATGATTGAATAAGGAACTGTGGTGAAAAATTGAAAAATAAACTTTTAACATCAACGCTACATATACTTTCTGAATGATTTGAACACTCGTTAAGTTGCCATGAGTACATGTTCTTCCTTTAATGTACGTTAATTCTTTCTCATAACCATGCAATTATCTTCAGTACAGTAGTTCGATAAAAGAGCTATAGCTGAATATGACAGTTAAAATGACCATTTACTCTGTCTTATCTTCCTTCATTGTATAGACCTAATATTAATAGCCTTCGGTATGATATTTTGATCGTTCGTAAAGACGAGATATAAATATGAATATTAATGTACATCCATGACCCGGCGCATTCTATTTTTAGAATTCTTTCCATTTCATCCCTTTCAATTGGTCACTCACATTCCTTGTTTAAGGTTAAGGTTAAGGTTAGAGTTTGAAAATAGTTTGGTATGTTGAGGCTGTTCGAAAATGTAGTTCAACGAGAGCGGACGTGATCTTTTACTCCAACCCAGCGAACTCAAACGGTTTTTTTTTTAATTTGCCAAGATCCGACTGTAATGTATTTACTAGACGGATCACTTTTGAATTACAAAACTCGTAGAAAAGAGTATATTAACTGAGTAAGCCCCAATCTTCTAATGGTTTATAATTCACCACGCTATGTCGAAAACTCCTGAAGCGAACAACCAGTTTCAGCTTGAGAATGTAGTTGGTCCCCTTGTGGGATCCCCGTGGAAGTTGTACATCAAACCCAACGTGTGGCTTCGCATTTTACAGAGCTAGGGGAGTTGTCCAATTATTCTTTGACTGAATTTGTAATTGCAGTAACACTGAAGGTGTTGGCTGTCCGTCTCTGATCCTCATAAGTAAGCGGACCTGTGGTCTAACCTTTAGAGATAGCTTGGTCCGTCAACACTTCTCGTACTAATTTCATAGACTCACTCAACAATTCAACTGTCTGAAGGAAGCAATCACTCAGATGGGACCAGCTTTGACTCATAGGAACAGCATTGTGTTCCATCAGGAAAACACCAGGCCACATACATCAATAGCTACTAGTCAGAATATCCGTGAGCTTGGTTGAGAGGTCCTTATGAATCCACCAAGTAATAGCACCAAGTGATTGCCACCTGTTCCGGTTTTTGACCAAGTGGGTAACTGCGTCGACTCCTACGCAGAGGGTTCTAGGTTCGATACCCGAATTTTTACCACCTTTCATAATTCACGGCTCCACATCTTTCGAGTCACTGACAATGTTCAAAGATTGTTCCTGTCTAGAAAAAGCCTCTCAAATTCGCTTGCAGTCGGCATTAAACTGTAGGTCCCTTCCACGCGTGAAAGAACAATAGCACGCACAACACACGTGGTTGCTGAGAAGCTAGACCCAGGTCCACCTCGGACTGTCGCGCCACCCATATTATTAATATAATATGTATATCCTTTTATGGATAGGTGCGTGAACTCCTTTGCTGAGGGTTCGAGGTTATATCCTCGTTTCGACAAACTTTCAGATTTTACGGCTCAACCGCTATCGAGTCACTGACAAAGCTCAAATAATATTCCTATCTAGAAAAACCTGCACAAACGCCATACTACGAACGTACTTTCGTGATTCAAAGACGATTGCCAATCCATGTCCTCTCTGATTCACCCGATCGTTGGCCATTCTCTCTTTCACTGAAGTACACTTTCAGTTTCTGTAGCTGATTGAACAGATTGAGGAAAGGGTCCATTTTTATTCCTCTGACAATATCGCTCAACAATAGAATGCACTCATGATTTTAGTTCTAGTTATTGTACAAATTGTGCCCATGTCTATTAGCTTCACCTGTCAGATCACAAATATTTCTTTTACTATGGCGTTTAGAAAGAATGGATCCTTGCCTGTCCATCTACAGTAAATATGAAGAAACAGTAGCATCGGTTTAAATTACCCAATCGATTGAACTCAAATCCTTAATTGGCTTAATACGCAATTCTCTGCATAATATTCAGTCAGACCTGCATAGTCAACATATAGCTTGAGGAAAAAAAACACAAAAGTAAACCCCCTCCAAAGATTTCTCTCAGATGGTACACATTCTTTCAAAACGACACATCTTGTAGAAAATAAAAATGAAAATAAAACACTCAAATAGGACATAAAAACGCTGCTTGATCCTAGTCTTCTGACTCACGCTTTCAATTCAAACTAATCTAAATAAGCACAACTCATAGCAAAACGACACATTCAACGAAGATTACCTGTCAATTTATCGCACAGCTGAAGCTGGCGGGCTATCAAATTAATTACAAGCGTAAAACTCTCTCGCATCTTCCACACAGCTGTCGCATGCATTAATTATCCTGTCAACAGATAATAAAATCAACAATGCCGCATCCCCACGCGTGTTAAACCAACCAGCACTGCGCCCGGTATAAATAAGTGATTTAATTCACAAAAAAAAAAAATGAAACAACGGGCTTTCATTAATTCGAGACGATTTAATAAAACGTATTTATTTATTATTCACCATGCCCTTGCATTGCCGGCCTATCTCTTGACCTAAGGCTGGACCTAAAATTACACACCCATCCCACGCGCATTATTTTTACATTTTAATGGGGTGTGGTACGTGATGGTGGTGCAAAATAAATGGCAGGAGAAAAGAGTGAAAAGCCGAAACAGATACATTTGTGCTACAATTAATGTGCAAGCGCAGATGCAAATTCCCACCCCAAGCGGCAGTGGCAACAATGTGCTGGGCATTCGTACGTATACGTAATACGTAGTATCTATGAGCCTCCAAGCGAATTGAGTTGGAAGAACTTTTTCACTGGCATATCAAAAATTTCAAAATTCGTTGATGATACACTTTGTATGTCTTATTTATATTTATACCAGCTGCCATTAGTTGCTTTGAGTTTTTGCGTTTTTTAACACAAAACAAATATTCGGCGAACGTCTAAAAATAGACCACATATCTGGCTCGGGGTGGCAGGCTATTGACAATGAGGAATGCGCCACATACCACACCAAGACTTGCTGCTTTACTCTTGCGAATGATAAAAGTCAAGTTCATAAACTTTTCCATACGATGAATGCGTACTATGTGGGCTATTCAATTCAATTCGTTTTCTGTCTCTGAGGAGATGGAACTCTTACCTTGGTATGCAATTTGGCGGTGTACGATCCACTTCCCAGGCAGCAAACAGCTTCATCGGTACCGGTTTTCCACCGCCTCCAGTGTTACCACCACTCACAGTCATATTGCCTGAAGAAGACAGCTTTTCCAATTTCGACGATTTCTCGGTCATACTCGATGGTGTCGTATTGGTTGAGAGACGCATTTAAATTGATTTTCTTTCCTCCTCTCAACCGAGGTATTCACAATAAACACAAAAACTAACCAAAAAAAAAATTAAATAAATTTGTTTTATTTAATCGAACCACTGAATTAGATTTGAATTATATTTATTTGTTGTTTTCACTGCATACACAAGAAATCACTGCACCCACACCGACGTAGCGTTTGGGCTGAAGGGATTTTCGGATCTTTTAAATTTTTCGCAGCAAATTGCATTTTCTTTGCTAGGAGAACGATTCAAGAAAAAACTGATTAGAGACACCACTAGACAGATATTTCGACTTATTGATGCACTTCACTCTTTGTTTGGTTTCCGTTCTCTGGTAAATCGCGCAAAAAGAAAGAACGAAAGAAGTTACACACACGGGACAGGACAAGAAGCAAGAAATAAGAATACAACACAACGACGACACCGCCCTTTTTTGCTCTCTTTTGCTCACGAACTTTTTTTTTTCTTTTTTGCAGAATGGTGTGGAGCAATAGCTCCCCGTTCAGTGTGAGCTCACTGGATATATAAACACAATTAAATCTCACTTAGGGTTGGCAATTGCATTCCATTCTCTCACACAATCTGGCACAAATCACTTTGATTTTCTCACTTGATGCAATAAACAAATTTCAATTTATTTATAGATCCAATAGATCCATTTTTCACTTGCCATCGTTCTGTGCACTTTTCAATGCAGACAAACAACGACTGCGCTGCTGCGATTCGAGATGGGGAGACCAATACACTCGGAGACAATGTTTGGAGAGCTGGCTGGTGTGGTTGGTTTGGTATTCGTTGATTATTGTGTGGGATGTGCGCAGAGTGTTGCCGTCGTTTGGATCTGAATGAATGAAAGTAAATTTGTATGAATTTCAAATTGAATTTTTTTTCTTTCAAAATATAACTATATCAATGACATCGCAAAATTGTATTGTTTCCTAGTGAATTCCGAACTCAATTTGAGGATAAGCACGAGATAAAGAGTGTTGGTTTGAATCGAACATAAAGATAAGGGTCGTAAACATTTATCTTACTATTGACCGACTGCAGGTAAGCCTTACACACATGGTCAAACGAGTACGATTGTGATATTGGCTTGTAGACTTATCTACTATCCGTTGAACCAATTGGATCAATCGATAAATGGTGAAAGTTGATCAGCTGATGCTGGTCCAACTGGGTGGTCCTTCAAGTGAAGAGGACAAGGGACACAGCTGAAAAAATACAGACTCACTGATGACTATTAGGCCATAGAAACTAAGCAGTCTCATTACTGACAGTAGACTCCGCTAAATTGTGACTAAAGTCAACGGACTTCGTAAAGAAACTTGCACACATTTAGGAAATCCTGAGTCCAGCTACTAAGCTTCCTAGCGTTTGATTAGACCCTCTGTACAGCGTTATGCATTGTTTACTGATCTTGTTGCATATGTACTCATTTAGGAAGAATCTTACCAAACATACACGCTATTCTGACACGTACTCGACGACGTCGTTTTACGCCGCATACATCTCCTGACAGGTATGAAATTGTTCAACAGATCAAGGGAGGATTTTCTTTTAAAGTCAGTAAGCCCGCCTATTCCATATTCTGGTTGAATTTAGACATACCCGAAATTCAATTTTCAAAGCCTAAGTCATATTTCGCACACGCCATAGATGGAAACTAATAAGTTTTCAAGTCAAGTCATGTGTACCCCATCATAGAAAAGTACGACATTTACTGTATTCCTGCAACAACAAATAAGTTTTCTAAACATATCCATATTTGAAAAGAGTTCATCGACACAACTCACGTTCTACGTAGGATTGCCTTTAACAGAAAACGGAAAGTATTCATCTGTTACAGACTTTTGGTAACACTGTTACTAAGAGGTATGAAACTAACACTAGATAGACACACAAAATGTATCTTGAAGCAACCGGAGAGAGAGAGCGCGCACATAACAATAATAATAAATTCAACACAAAGAAATCACTCATGGATTCCCACTCAAAAGTATTCCGGTTAATAAGGTGAGATCCTGAATCAGAAGAACGATACCTTTTTGAGAAACACAATTATAAAAAGTCATTGCAAACCTAAATTGTTCATATGCACCACCTCCTAGCCCCCTTCAATTGGCAATTCCATCTAGTATATAACACTCACTGCTTAAGGAGGAAAAAAAATCATTCAGCGGTCACTTCATCCGCTTTTAACATAACTCCTTTTGCCTTTCACAGCACTCGAATTGAATTCGTTCGTAAAAATCATCACAAATTACCTAATGCTGGTGGTTTTATGATATTTCTTGATGAGTTTTATTGATAAACAATTGCTTATTCTATAGCTGCAACCGACCGCGGCAAGATAGCGTGGCGAGAAAACAATTCCAATTCAAACTCAATTGATTGCTTGCTCGGATGACAATCAGTAGTCGCGCATCGCAGTTGGTTGTGCTTGATGTTTATTTGACAGATAAAAAGAGAGGAATATCTTGTTTTTCGATGAGAAATGACAGTTCGGTCGCCTGGGAATTTTCGTTCAATTATTTTGACGACAGTTCAGTGGTGCTTAGTTGCATGAATGACGGATAGGTGGCTACGGTGAGCGACCACGCAACGGACAGTTGTACTTCGAATTCAATTGGAGTTTATTTGAATCAAACTTTTGAAGCTATTTAAACGGTTTATACAAATGGCATAGTTGATAGGTTAGTAGGATAAATAAGTTTCTTGTAAAATAGAAATTTTACTGAAGTTTTTGAACACAAACATTTCAGAAACAATAAAAAACAATTTGCATGCAAATGTGGAACGAATAAAATAATGTCTGATGAAGTCATTTTTGAACATACTGATAAAATGGACGGACGTTATTGTGATAAATGTTAATCCTTCTAAGACAGAAGTTGTGCTCTTCTAGGAGATATGTAGGTACACAACAACTACTATTATCAACTACTATATCTGTGTAAGCTAAAAAAAAACATCTTAAGAAGCCGATCCAAAGACAAAAGACTAGCCATTGTTCCATTCGAACTTTAGCAGCTCCGTCTGTATTAGTGTCTTGCTATGACATACCCCAAGGTCTTCAATTCAATATCATCTCTATCATCTCTATCTCAGAAAGAGAAGAACAGTCATTGGAGGATTTTCGAAGGCAATATTTTCAGAAGGCCGTGCAATTCAACAATTCCAGATGCACACTTCCCTACTGCCACTGCGACCGATGGGCGGTAAGCCCAGCAATCTATACATAGATAGTCAAGAAGCCATAAAGTTGAATTCA
The DNA here is from genome assembly GCA_964034865.1 of Eristalis intricaria. NCBI lineage: Eukaryota > Metazoa > Arthropoda > Insecta > Diptera > Syrphidae > Eristalis > Eristalis intricaria. The sequence continues at coordinate 135,363,416 of OZ035873.1, forward strand.
ATGAAATCGAATATATAGCAATTACAACAAAAACCAATCCAATGCAAGAGAAAATTAAAACAGTTCAACCAGTGTTGTATCTGAAGCGTTGATTTCCGTTTCGAAGCAATTTTTTGTTTACGATTGAGTCTCTTTAGGCCCCTGACCAACCGACATCGATCCTGTTTTCTGGCGCAGGGAGCTTGTCCTTTTCCTAGGATAAATTCCCATACGGCGCGACGAGGAGGTGGGAAAAGGGGTTATTAATAGAGCTGCTAGGTTTTCTGCTGCAGTGCTGTGCAGGTGCTGCCCCTACGAGGCCTTCGTAAATCGTTTACCATCCTTTGAATTTTTCGGCCGAATGGAATTGTACCAGAGAATGGGCCAGGAACCTATAAACATCACAATACGAAAGAGAAAGTGGCAATGGATTGGACACACCCTACGGCACGAAAACAACTCCATTGCGAAGTACGCCATGCATTGGAATCCGCATACCCAGGCAGGCCGAACAGCGGGACGTGGCGCAGAACAGTTAAAGATGAATTGAGTGCAGGAGAGAGCTCAAAGGCGCTGCACAACTTCGAACGAGATGGCGCGAGGGGTTAAAGGACTTAAGAAGAACTAGTGTTGTACTTAGCATATTTTTTATAATTCACTATATTACGTTTAAAGAAAAAAAGAATTATATTTGAAAAGAATTTCTTCCAAGTCATCTGTTCTCCTAAAGTGTGACATCGTTCCATCATTCTTTTGCAGGCGGATGGTTCGCCGATCTTGTTCTCAATATGTTGGTTCCAGCCACACGATCTAATCAGGCAGATCAGCTAATATAATAATATAATAATAATAATATGGGTGGCGCTACAGCCCGTAGAGGGACAGGGCCTAGCTTCTCAGCAACCACTCGTGTTGTGCGTGCTATTGTTCTCTTACGTGTGGAAGGTACCTACAGTTCAATGCCGACTCCGAACGGCGTAGTTGAGAAGCTTTTTCTAGCATTGACTCGAAAGAGGTGGAAGCCGTGAATTATGAAAGTTGATAGATTGGGGGTTCGAACCTGGCACCCTCTGCGTAGGAGCAATAACCCACTATGCCACGGCGACCGACACAAGCAGAGCAGCTCCGAATCTTACATTAATTTTTGTAGTGTTTTTTTTTTAATCTTGAGTAGAAATCTTGTAATAAGACACGAACGCTCGCCCATAGAAGTGTGAGACTTTTATTCACTAAAACCATATCCCTTCACAACTAAGTGAAGCACTTATCCAAAAGTTTGTATTTATCGCTGAAAGTTCTTGCTAACACTGCAACCATGCACGGATATCTACACCCGTCTCACGACGTATCGCACGAGATTAAGGGGTTTAGTCCTTTGAAGTCGACGCAAGAAGTTAGTATCCTAAGGCATCGGCTGAACTGCAAAGTTTGTATGCTCTTCCAGGCGGCGCGGCGCTTATATTCATTAGCGAAGATCTTAATTTCATCTTGAATTAGTTTTCTGATAAACTTCCATATCTGCATTTGTTTGGCAATACTTAGCTTGGAATGTTTACCATAAGCCAGTATTTTATGTCACTTTATGCACGTATCTTTTCAATGTGCTTCTTCCAGTTGAGCTTACCGTCGTGTCATCCCGAAGTAGACTTGCAAGTTATTAAGGTGCATATAAGTAAACTGCATATGTACTGATATGTCTCCACTATCTACTATCTACTTCTATTTTCCAGAAGTTCATTCATTCGTATATCTGTGCACATTGTAATTTAGCTGTAGACGCTTCGACGGTTTTAGCTGTTACCAAAATGGCGGTGTAGTTGGCAAATATTTCTAGTACAGCGTGTTCTTTGATAAATCACAAGTATACAGCAGATAAAATATATAAATATATCTGTTATATGGATTGTTCGCTAAAATCCTATAAGTTCTCCGGCAAAGTTTAGGCTTAGATGGCAAACCTTGTCAAATGCTTCGGAAACTATTTTTGGTTAAAATGCTTTTTCAACTACATTAGTTATACGATGGACTTGGTCAATAGTTGAGTGTTTACTTGTTTTAAAAGCAAATTGGTGATTTGAAATAAGCTGTTTTTCTTGCACAGCTGGGCTTAGGGTCGTTTTGTTCACTATATCTGTTGTTCTCAACTCGTAATTTGACCGAAGTGTTGAAAATTAGTTTTGTCCACTATTTCAACTCACAATCCGAATTTTGAAATGAACATCCGAAGAATTGAGAGCGAACGTTTTCACCCGAGATAATGGTTGGATATCTCTATCAGTGATGGGACTTGAGAAATGAATAATGGTGGTAGCAAATACAAAAAAGGTTTCCATGTTCATTCACTTATTATAATAATTATTTAAATATTATATTGTATATTATAAAACTTATTATTGTTTATTTGATGATGATATACATAGTATATATAAATATGAATGAATATATATATATACAGTTACGGACAAAACAATAGGACCACCGAATATCTTTAGTAGATTCCATTCCAAAACACTGAAGTTTGTTTTTAATGCAGTATCTACATTTGACCATCAGATCAATCCAAATTCACTTTTGTCTCACCGGATTAATAAACATTTTTAATTTTGTTGCTTATTATTTATTATTATTATTATTATATCATTACACTCAATTCTCTTTTTATGCGAATTCTTGAACTTATGTGCTGTTTTTCTATAGAATTTTGTATGGGATTCCCCTTTTTAAATATTTCTTCTATACAAAGCAAGCAAACAATAGTTACATATGCTCAATGATATTTGTGTAAGAATGAATTATCACTTGAGCTAATGCTTTCGTTGAGTAAAGATGCGCTTGGTTGATTAAGAACTTTAATTTTTTAAATTTTAAAATTAAAATTTGTTTGAAGAAAAAGAAGCAACGAAAAGCAAAGGCAAAAGTCCTATGAACTTTAAAAAATTTTAGGAACCTATGATTAATAATATAATGTAATTAATATCTTTTTTATATGATTTTTTGGTTTTTGCGTTTTTGAAAATGGAACACATTCCTTTTTTTACACTACATTAGTGTATTCTTTATGCGGTTAGTTTTAAAAACGTATCTACCGCATAAAAAGAGAATTGAGTATACTATCCTGAGTTTTTGGTAAGGACCGGCGCTACTCTGGGCTACATCTGCCTACTCTACTACATCTTCCGAAGAAATTTTGTACTACTTGGATTAGTTACTAGTAAGTTAAATTCAACCATAATCTGTAGCTGATACGAAAGAGCTTTTCATTGGCAGACCTTTAATTTGGTTTTAATTTTTTACAACTAACACTACAAAAACAAAATAAAAATCAACCCGACACAAACCCTAAATTAAAAACAAGTACTAGATAGTACCGTAAACAACAAATTTGCAACTTGTTTGATGCAACACATTGCTGAGATGGTAGGTATACTTTTCCATACCATCTTTAATATTTCGAAATAAATTACATTAAGGCACATTGTCATCATCAGTCGCTTCTATAACTTTTCATGCGCCTATAAATTTCATCCACTATACATTAAGATCTTCAATATCCACTGTGTTTTGTGGAAACAAATCTGATAAGTCCAATAACTGGTGGCATTGTTCAAGATACAAACTTTTTGGATGTCGGTATTTATTTTAGTTTTAGCGTCTAACAGACCAAATTTTTCTCGAATCTTAATACATAATCAGAACAATGCTAGAGATATGATGAGCAATGGGCAGTGGTAGATTTAGAGTTAAGATTGGTAGGTTTTTCAACACTGCAAAAAGTGGTAGAAATACCACGTAAGTTTCTACCACGTCTTATCACAAATTTCTATCCTCCATTATCTCTGGTTTTCAGTCGCTGCTGACTACGTTGTGGAGAATTGCTCAAGCGACTATGCACATTTGTAACGCTTACACTAATGGTGGGGATAGGAGAATGTGCCAAAGAATGGCACATTATTTGGTGGTTACGTCAAAACCAGTCACCGTCGCTCCTGGCTTTTCTAAAAGACGCGGTAGTTAACCACGGTTTTAAAAGAAAAATATTTTTGAATATAAACAAGAAACAATTGTTGTGCGTCAAGGTTAGATGAATTTCATTAATGGATTTAATTATATCCAAAAGTAACCAAATATCTCCAATTACTCCATTTAATACCTATTACTGTCCAATTACAGGTCATGTATTTCGATACGACGTATACCAATGACCCTAAAAAGGTGTGAAAGTAACTCCTGCCTACCTTAATAAAATGAGACACAGCATTCTTTCGTACAGAACTAAAATAGGGAATGCAATAGGTCCCATAAACCGTTTATCGATCTGTCGAAGAACCAATAACAATCTTTCATCGAAACTTCCCAATTCTTATTCTCAGTCTGCACAAGTACTATATATTTCTGGCTGGAGGCTGATGACTGTTGCCTCCGACAGTTGTTCCTAAATGTTGAAAAAAGACAAAAACCAATCGCCCGATGTCTTTGGCAACATAACTTTATTTTACATCAAAAACTTAAACAATCAAAAGTGTGCATGCATTAGTCCCATGATTTCTCCAAATTATAGCCGGGTGAATTGTCCACTTCGTAGACTCCCATATTCCCCTGCCACGATCGTCCAGACTCCTGTGTCTCGTACGAACAAGTTGGACTTGCAATGGTGTACCTGTAGCCGGTGTTCGAAGGCGATGTTGGATGTAGTTCTGGTGGGTTTTTTAAGTACTCTTGCAGATGTCGAATGTAGCCAATTGCGATTCTGAGAAATAGATAGAGGAGGATGGCCTTAAATCGATTATACAGCATTACCTTACCTTAATGTCTCAATCTTTGAATATTTTTTTCCACTGGGTTTTGAAATTGGCAGCTTTAAGCGAAGCAAGTCGAAGGCTTTGTTCATATCACGCATTCTAGTACGCTCCCGGTCACATGCGGTTTTTTTGTAGTCTGGAATAGGATGAGAAAAGAAACGATTTTGTAAGAACTAATCAGCCTTTTATGGAACAATTTGACTGTGGCATTTTAAATATAAGTCAGAATGACATGAATGCTGGAAAAACCACCCGCTGCTATTACCATTCCGATTGATTGTCAAGCGACCAAACTCGCCAGCAGATCGCATGCTGCCGCGAAGCGCTTAATGATCTAAGTACGCTGCAATCGATAATTCTATGCTGGGTACCATTAGGCAGCGGATGAACTTGCCAGTAAAGGGACAAAATCCACCTTCTACTGATGTCAAGAAGAGTCATGTCGTGTTCGCTTACGAGCTTGCCTGTTACCTAAAGACAAACGTGAACTCCACAAATGATAATGATCAGGTGTGTTTTTTTTTTGCAAGCGTATATACGCTTAAATTATATGTGCTCAAAAAAACAATCATCGGCACTTAATAATTCATCATAAAAACTTGGCATCACCGACGACATTAATGACATTTGTGGCAGTCAAGCAAAGATAATGGATGATATTATAGGTTATCTCTGCAGTCAAGGGAGGAATCATTTAAGGTGATGATTGATCGTTGATGGTCACAATCTTCGGTTTGCGATTGTATAGCGTGACCATATCTTTAAATGAAAAAAATACTTAATTATTCAATTTCAATTTAAACATATTTTGAAGTCACGACGGTAATACCAAACGTTGCATACTTATGGATGCAAAATCATTTCAAAATTATTTAATACATCAACCACCCCTACAAATGTTCAAAAATACAGGATAAAATGCTCTTAGTCGCATAATATTGTGAATATGTACATCAAACCCAATTAATGAATGAATAAATTCAGGAAGGAAATATCGATAACACAGAGAAAATAATGATTGGAAGCATTGTTTTTATCCGCGTTTATTTCATAAGCGGCGATAGATATGATGAGTAACTTAAGCGGATATAGGATTTCTTATTAGTGCATTTTACATGCTAATTGAAATTTATGCTGATATACGCTTGCAAAAAAACACACCTGTCTTAGGAGAGACCTGACGTAGAATCCTCCTGGCGACCGTTTCTACTTCGCTTTGTTGAAACAACTGTTATCAAAACTTCACGTTTAGAGGATCACAATCAGTGTGGGACTTAAACTTGTCAAAGTGTGGTAGATTTTTGTAACACACTCGTCATATATAACCCTAAAGTATAATTATAATTTCTTTTTAATATTATGTACATCAATTAGTGGTCGATTTTAATTTTTGAGTAGTAAATATGGTAGGTTCGAAAATTTCGCGGTTTTCCAATAGGGACTTGACAACTTTGAATATAACTTGTAAACGCACTCTTTCACTATTCATCAAACTGTCACTGTCAATTTATTCAGTAAGCTCAACATTTTCATCGTGATAGAGTACACGAACGAGCAATGTCTGCAAATTATAAAAATTTTCTACCGAAATTCGGAATCGGTGACCGCTACCTTACACACAAGTGCCTTATGACGAAGCTAATTCTTGCCTCAATTGGTTCGTCAATAAGCAAGATATGCGTTATTGGTCGGTTGAAAATCCACATGTTCTTCATGAATCGCCACTTTATCCAAAAAAAAAAACGGTTTGGCGTGGTTTGCATGCCGGCGGTCAATGATAATGATCGTCACGTTACTGTGAATGGTCAGCGTTAGCGAGCCTTGAGTACCGACTATTTTTGCCCCGAATTGGAAGATATGGAGTTCGACGATTTGGAAGTGGTTTCAACGGGTTGATGCCACAAGCCTCAGAGCACACGTAACAATCGATTTATTGAAGAGTAAGTGCGGTGAGTTATCCCAAGAAATAGACCAGTCAATTGGCCGCCTAGTTCGGGCGATTTAACGTCGCTTGACTATTTTCTGTGGGGGCTACATTAAGTCATTGGTTTATGTCAGCAAGCTGACGACGTTGGAAGAACTCACAGCCAACATTGAACGCGAAATAGCGGCCGTTTCGCCCGAAATGTGTGCCCACGTAGTTAAAAAATTAGGTTCGACGAATCAACCGCTGCAAAAGTGCCCGCGGTGGCCATATGAACGACGTCGAGTTCCATTCATAAATGTTTTAATTGTAGTTCAAACCAATAATAAAGTTCTTGACATACCCCAAATGGTTTCCATTTTATTAAAAAAAAAATTGTCAAGTCCTTATTGGAAAACCCTTTACGAGAAAAATTAATCATCCTGTCGGAAAATGTTATACATAACTTGACGAAATTCATCTTTTCCACTTAACTGAAAAAATTGTAAGGGTCGAAATAAAGATTCCCGTAACTTTTTATTTTTTTAGTAAAACAATAATTCAAAAACACAATTGGATGATAAATTTCGCGCCACCTTGTAGAAATAGATTTACCACAATTATCCCAACATGACCACAATCATCTTTTACAAAATTCTTGCCTTGCCAGCCCGTTAATGTGTACGAACATTCAAGGGCGCAAACTTCGAAGCGGTGGGTTGCTGTGGCGTAGTGGGTTAGTGCGTCGGCTCATACGCAGAGGGTGCCATGCTCGATACTCGAATTTACCAGCTTTCATAATTCACGGCTTCCACCTCTTTCGAGTCACTGACAATGCTCAAAGAGTATTCCTGCCTAGAAAAAGCTTCTCATCTTCGCCATTCGGAGTCGGTATTAAGCTCTAGGTCCCTTCCACTCGTGAAAGAACAATAGCACGCACAAAACGAGTGGTTGCTAAGAAGCTAGACCCAGGTTTGACTCGGACTGTCGCGCCACCCATATTATTATTATTAAACATCGAAGCTGCAAAATTCAGAGCTCGACATTTCAAAGCCAACAAAACGGAGTTTTGACATTGGAATCCTGGGCACATCAGAGATAGCCGACTTCACAGCTGATTGCCCCCGAGTCAATCGATGAATTTGAGTGCCTTTTTGACAGATATTCATGAATTCTTGTCGGTTATTCACGAAATAACGTGTATGCCGTTATTGATTGGTCAATTTGGTTTATGAACACATTATAAATAACAGTTGTCAAACATTTTAAATGGCAAGAGAGGTAGAAGTGGGGCATCTCCGTTATACATAATTTCTGTATAAGAGTGTATCACAATCATTGTTCAAAGAAAAAGGGCTATGCTTTTCTTTGCATTTGATGGAAAAGGCGTACATGTATATTAGCAGCGAGTTAACGAAGAGATAAATCTGTGAGTGCTGGGAGGAGCATTAACTTCTAATCAGTCATTTCGTGAAGATTGCAGCACAGAATTGTGTGTAACGAGTTTGAAATCTTTTTCTATTGTGCTTGTATAAAACTAATGACTCGAAAGACTTTTTCAAAAACATTAAAAAATATAAGGGAGCAAACATTCATTCATACATTCATATTTATTTCTCGTCTTCGAATAAATACAACTGATAAAATGATAAATATTACAGAGAAATATTGATGACATTTGATATTTAATTGGAAAATAGAGTTAAATAAAATTAACAAAATGCGTGGGGTGACCCTTGTAAAAGCAAAATAAGAAAAAAAGAAAAGAAAAGAAAAGAAAAGTTAGACAAAACTTAAATTCGGCTCAAAAAGTCAGAGCTTAGGTTATAATAATTAAAACAGATTCCAACTGAACATAATCAAGCCCAAGTAGCCAGGATTTATATAATAAGGATAAGACGATTGGATGGTGCAGTTGGTAGAGTGCCTGCCCATGGTTAGCGGGGTCCCCCTGTTCGAGTCCCACTGAGAGCAAAGTTAATACGCTTCTATCTGGTTTTCAAATCTGGTTCAGTCATCATTTGCCGTTCGGATCAAATTAACGGCACTGTCACTGGAGTATAGTCAATCTGTGGTAGTAGTCTGACTGTTGGTATCACAATAGACCAATATAGTCTAAGTGTGCTGGTGAATGCACTAGCAGCCCCCTACCTAACCTAATCTAACCTGGATTTAAGAAGGTTGACAAATGGAAGGCTGACGTACAGTTCTTATTCTGAGTGGTAGTTTGTTGAATAGACGACATGCAACTATTGTAGTAGCTTGTTGAATAGACGACATGCAACTATATTGTAAAAATTTCTATACGAAAGTTGGGTATATTTACTAGGTGCAAGAAATTACTTAGGAGTCAGTGGCTATCAAGAACTGTTGAAAAGAAAACCTGACTTATATTTTACCATAAAATCTAAGTAGGCTCACTTCGTGTAATTTGTAACTTTCACTCAATTTTCTGTCTCTTTGATTTCGACTTTCATCTGAGTAACACGTAAGAAATATTAAATTTATTGAAACGTATTTGCTTTTATATTCATAATCATAACAAGAACTCTAGAGTTTAGACTTCCAGATCTAAAGAAAAATGTTTTTAAAACTTTAAAACAATAAAAATGTCATACTGGAAGAATCTTCAAACCCTGTTGTATATTTTTCTTATAACAGATTTTTGTAAAATTAACAACGGCCGTAATCCATTAAAATAGGTACCTCCCCAACAGGTGATGGCATATTGCAGTTCGGAGTGAAAAAATCCATAATAAACAGTTTTTAAAAGTTTGATTGAACAAACTTTACGCAGATACAAAAAGTTTCTCAGCGTAGACCGGAAATAATTTGTAAGGGAAAAGATGTAGTTAGCAAAGCTGAGTTTACTGTCAATAATTATCCCTAAGTATTTAAATTCATTAACTGGTTCGACTTCAAAGCATTTGCTACTGCAGTTTGTACTATCACAAAAGTTTACCGATGAGGAACAATAACAAGACAATATAAACTTGGGACACTCAGGAACGTGATAGAAAACCCTGCAACCAACAAAATTTTGTATCGATAAGTTAAAGTACATAACTTTTGTTTTCGGGGAAAAGTATATAACTTTTGTTTTCGGGCAAATCAATAAATCATGCTTATCGAGCCAGATCCTAAGAAGATTAAGATCAAAGTTAATGTCAGAAATTAAGTTTAAAGGACTAACCGAACCATACACAAAAGCAATATCATTCGCAAATTCTGTAGAAACACCTTGAAATCTTAATTGGAACAGTGAATTAATGTAAATTAAGAATAGCAATGGTCCGGTCCGAGTACCGACCCTTGTGGCACTCCTAAACTTGTATAGCTAACATTACTCCTAACACCATCAATTAATATACACAAACTCCATCAATCCCCTTGGCCGTGCAAGAAACATTAAGAAATTACTTAACAAAATCCATGTAATCATAACCTGCTTTCGCCCCTCTTAATAAATCACAGCGTCAATAGCCGTGTTTTCTTCGTCGCTATGGATAGTGAAGTGAAGTAAGATTTAGAAAAACGATTCGCAGTTGCTTTGATTTTTATCTGTCAAAATATATGAAAAAGAAATTTATTTGTTCGAAATTGATGTCAAAATGTATGAAAAAAATTCGAAGTCGAATTCTTATCGGCAGTCACTTTTCACTGCCGATATTATAGGCAGTAGGTTGTTGTATGCGCTTTACGTGCAAAATCCCTTCACTATTTATAGATTGTTGAAAAAAACACGGCTAATAATTCGTTCTGTATCTTCTGAAAATAAATACAATCAATTCTCTTACAGTCCTTAACACAAAACACCAATTAACACAAGCTTGGCTTAAGCACCTAAGCTGAATATCTACATTCAATTCAAATAAATTTAAAACTACAGAAATCCGACGTTGTTACCTAAACGCGCACTGTTCACTGCAACGGAAGACGTTCAAATGAGACACCTACATGTGTGGCCTTACCTTTCTCCAATTGCAAAGCCCTCTCCCTCCACGAAGGATTCTCCTCCTTGACAATGGTGTGCTCCCGTATATTAGCGTACTGCGAGTACAAGGGCGGCGGCACCACGTCGGCCACGGACCAATTGTAAACGGTTTGAGGAATACTCATCGCACACGGATGCGATTGCACGAACGGAAACGAGGAATGATAAACACCACCGGGAGACACATGCATATTCTGCGGATAGGACACTTCAACTGGAGGTGTGATCTCAAGAGACCCGCCCGTACAAGGCACATTCACACCGATCTCCAGAATAATTCGATTCTCATCGTTGCACTCGTCCTCGGAAGGACACTTGGAATTACCACATTTCTCCACACGCTGTATTTCGGGATTCATTGCTGATGCGAGACACTGGACTGCCACTGTCGATTCTAACCGAAATTGACCCAATTCCCGATCGGTATCAACTGCCGATCATTCCGCGTAGATCCCGTCGACCGACTGAGATGAAAACCCAACTCCAGCTACATTAACGACTCTAAACGTCACGTACGAGGCATGGGGCGAGGGTACCTGTCGTATTTACTCATGTCGGTGAGCTAGGGACTTTGGGGCGGTCTCTTGATTGATTTGTTCGTCACAAATACAGAGGCACTATGGCCTCCCTCGCGTGCTCTCTTTCTCGGAGTTCGGCGGAAATTGAGAGCGAACTAAATACTTTTAATTTTGTTTTAATTGTTTTCCGTTCTTACGCCAGCTTATCGTAGACACAAGTGTTTTCAGGAATTAATAACCCCGACGGCCGACGGGTATGGCTCAGCGAAGAGGATTGTGGAGCTTGGAATTCGCTATATAAATCGACACCACCTGGGTTGCGAAATACGAGTGCGAACAGGGGGCAGCTTCAGCGACGATTATTATTATATTTTGAATTGATTTCGGGTAGGCATTATTTAGTTCAGCGCGATGCTAAGTTTGTTAAATGAATTTTAAATTCGTTTTTTTTTTCATTCTATCGGATGTTAAGGTGACTTCTTTAATAACATCCTTGAGAAGATCGTGCAGACACAAAAGGCACGATCTTCCAAAAGTCTGAACACGGACGACATTGACGTGATTCGTCGAACACAACGCGCCATCAGTAATGCGTTTGCTGGCATGGAAACGGAAGCGGCTAAAGTGAGTCTGGCGGTAAATGAGGGCAAAACAAAGTATATGCTGTCACAACAACATCGACGACTCTGCCAGAACGTCACTGTAGGTAGATTTAACTTCGAGTTAGTGAAGGACTTCATCTACCTCGGTTCGGGGTAAATAACTCTTGCCAATCGCTGTTTCTTTGGACTCAAGAGGCAAGTGATAGCAGAGGCTTCTGCTTGGAAGACTAATGGCCCTATTCTGGCACACCTCTGTAATGTGTCACAAATTACAACAGCCTCACAAAATGGTGGTGAGCTTTTCGTTTTCTTAGAAAAACATCACAAGAACTGTCGATGTTGTGATATGTGATTGACCACATAAGACGGAAAAAAAGGAGAAAATAGAGACAAATGTAATAATTTCATGGCAATACAAAATTATTAAACTGCAAGGGAGAAATGTTAAAAGGAATTTACGAAAAGGGAATTCTTGTTTTGCATTGGAGAAAACATGTTTCATCAAATTCTCTGCTCCCAAAATATCACGTTCCAAAGCGATCCAGTGCACAGGGTTATTCGATACAAGAAAAATGTTTTTTAATTAAACTGAAGTGAAAAGAACGTTTTCTACGCATTGTGCAAAATGGTATAAGAGAAGTTCAATGAGAAAACTACATTAGTTTTTTTCTTGAAGGAGGTTATTCTCGTGTTGCCTTTCGTAAAGAACCAGTATGATCGAAATATCATTATCTTCTGACGCGCATGCTCCACTAAACGGGTTACGGGTGTAAAGCTCGCACGACAGATTTTCTAACAAACTAAAAAACTCATCAGGAGTTATCCCAACCAGAAGTATTAGACCACCTCGTCCTACCTGTGCGAAACCAAGTCGCCTACCTGATGGAATCGCATTTAACGCCCGCCAGGGAATTTGCTATGTGGGGACATTCATAACTAATAAGGTAACTTGTATTCGTGAATCTTTTTTGGTCATTACCCAAACTTCATTACCAAAGGTGAGAGTTGGAACAAATACTGAGTCGAAATCCGCTAACTTGGCCTTGACACGAAGCTCGGCATTCCTTCTTATCCTGCTTGTGCAATCCTACACGAAAGCTCAGTATTACTCCTCACATCACTCGTGAAAAAGACCCTGTCATAAATAAACTTCTTCACCTGCTTCAATAGGACTTTACTAACATGTAGAGTGCCTTGAACCAGTGTTCTGAAAATAATCATAATCTCTGCTTTGTCCCCGTTAACATTCATTCCAGCATCAGTACAGGTAAAAATCTACCGATCCCGCGCTGAAGTTCCTTCTGGAAGAATATGACACTTCCAATGTTAAGCATTCCTCTCCTTGGCTGCTGGCTGCAACATCCAGTCCATATATAAAATGAAAAGGAGACATGACAGGACGTACCCATGGTTTCCTCATTAACTATTTTACGAAGAAATTCTGCTTTATCTATCAAAATCCTTTTTGTTTTCTTCGTCCTCATCGTTTTTGCCCTTCTCCTTGTTTTCGATTTCAAGCACATTATTATTACACATTATTAATTTTTGTTGTATATATTCGTTCAGCTTGAATGTGTAGTTCACTCATAAATCTTTCTTATAGACATATATTTTTGTATGAAATGTCAAACATCTTGCCTGTTTTTTTAAGCGTAAAAATGCTTCGTGCCATCAAATTTCTTTCTTATAGGCGTTTTTTGTTACATGCGACTTTCGTATATCCGTCATTTACCTATTTTATAACAACCACATACATTTTCATTATCGAATTACTTTTTACAATTTTTCATTTTTGTTATATTTTATTCATTCATTCAATTATTAATATTTTTACCCATGTATAACTTCAATTAGAAAGCAAAGAAATAGAACATACAAAACTCATGTAATGTAAAGCTTTACAAAAAAGCTCTCTTATTAAAACATAACGGTACTATAATTGTATGAAAAAGCTCTTTAAGATTATAAAAGAAGCGCCATCGGCTAATGCTAGGACACAATCAGAGATAAGGGATAATATAATTAAAAAATAATATTATCCCTTAACTCTGGACACAATCTCACGTTGCCACGATCAGCACGGATGAACACTTCAGCCTCAGACTGCTTAGCAAGAATTTTGCGCCTTAGTGTCATTTCTGGGAATTGTACAAAATAATAAATCGCGTCATTGCATTGAATTTGTGAAAATACTTTTGTCGACTTCTTCTTGATAATTTGACATTTCCTCTACGACTCTGAACGAACTGCACTCCTTCATTCACACACATCTCATCCTCTACAATTTTCTTTTTTCTTCTATGTCAAAAGATATTAAAACTATCGCTTAAAAATCATGTTGTTTTGTACTAAAACAAATTCCAGTAATGTGAATCCCCCCAAAAACCGAAAGCTCCTTGTTTTAAAAATATAATATATATTGAAAAATATTTTTTGATCGTACCAGCGAGGTCTGCTTACGTAGGATTCGACGACCCACGTAACCCACGCGCGTCTCTAAGTGACGCAAAATACCGGTACCAAATTGAAGGAGCCTGTTTCTAAACATAGCGGTATGATGATATGTGTAGATCAGAGATAAGAGATAATAGAGATATAAATGGCGGCAGATTTCTGAATTTGCTCACAATTCATGCACGATCCACGGGGATGTTGTTCGAAGGGTGTTCAAAAGTTGACTCTACTCCCGATAATGTCTAAAGTATTTGAAAAAAAATTCTGCTTAGACGTTTATTTCTAATTGTGGAAGAAAAACAGCTCATACATAATCACCAATTTAGTTTTAGAAGTAAACACTCAACCATTGACCAAGTACATCGTATAACTGTTTTACTTTATTAACAAACTATATATTTGATTGTTTTGAATATTGATTACAAGTTGATATACTCTACAGTGACTTTTCGAAAGCTTTCGATAGAGTACATTATACTTTACTTTTTGCTAAGCTTAAATCATTAGGTTTCCACTCATCTATGCTGATGTGGATTACGAATTATTTAAGTAATAGAAAACAATTGGTAAATATCGACAATTTTATATCGCGCGTAATAGAGGTAACTTCTGGCGTTCCTCAAGGTAGTCATTTCGGCCCGTTGCTTTTTATTTTATTTATGAATTATGTTCATGAAATATTTAGTTTTTGCAGAGTTTTAACATTCGCGGATAACTTAAAAATATTTGCAAGCATCAAACATTTTAATGATTGTATTCGTTTCCAAATGGATATATGTAAATTATTGGAATGGTGTAAACATAATGGATTGGAACTTAATATTTCTAAATGTAAGATATTTACTGCGTTCCGTATTACTGCGCCGGTCTTATATGATTATTTTATCAATGATCTTCTGATTCATCGTCTTGAAGAAGTTAAACATCTAGGGGTCATATTTGACTCAAAAATAAATTTTTCACTACATTATGATTACGCCATATCTAAATCTAACTCATTGTTAGGATTTCTAAAGTGTAATAGTAAAGACTTCCAAGATGTTTATAGCCTTAAAACTATATACAGCTCGTTGGTCAGGTCTCATTTATAATTTTCTTCCATTATTTGGGACCCCCCATACAGTGTTCAAGAACAAAGATTCGAAGGAGTTCAAAAAAACTTTACAAGGTATGACATCCGTAAATTAAACATGTTTGACGAACTTCCTCCTTATGACGAAAGATGCAAGATCATTGGCTTGCAAACCTTAAGTTTCTTGTTAAGTCTCTTGTCTTGTTTAATCGTGACATAATTAATTATCGTATAAATTCACCAGAATTGGTTTTGCTTATAAATATATATGCTCCCCAAAGATCTCTTCGAGTTAGAAATATATTTATCGATAGAATGCATAGAACAACTTATGGATGCAATGAAACTATGATTAGGTGCATAAAAACATTTAATGAACTTGAACGAAATTGATCTGAGCTTATCTCGATTGGAATTTTAAAATTGTGTTTTTTCTTTGGTTTTGGATTAATAATATTATTGTTTATTGAAGTAATCTGTGAGATGCAAATCGGTAGATGATCCTAAGTCGCGCAACAAACGTATGTTGTGTAAAGCGCTACTGAGGGCATGCACTAAGAGAACGTAGTGTGTTGTGTTTGCCCTGTGATGGTACAAAAAAAAACTGATGTAATAGAAAAGGCATTTGAACAAAAGCTCGTTTTTTTCAGTCACATTTCTCGATGCTTCTCAAGCCTTTGACAAAGTTTGGCATGAAAGCCTGAAATATAAACTATGCCGATCTCTATCGGGGAAACTGTATAGTATTTTAGCGACCTATCTCTCTTATAGGATCTTCCGTGTGAAGCAGGGAAATGAGTACTCTGCTTTTAAAAATATAAATGCTGGCGTACCTCAAGGGCGTGTTCTTGGCCCTCTGCTATACCTACTGCATACTAGTGACTTATCACTTGAAGGCACATTTGCTGACGACACCGCAATTTTGGTAACAGCAAAATTACAACGTTCACTAACAACGATACACGAATGGATGAGCTTCTGGCGAATCGTACTTATAGGCTTATAGGTTAGTTACTTACCAGTCTTCCTAAATCGTGTCCAAATACCTTTTGGCAATGAAGCGAAATACCGGGATAACTCTTGACGCAAAACTCAATTGGAAGGAGCACGTTAAGAAGAAACGTGCAGAACTTGACATGAAATATAAAGATATGTACTGGCTTATTGGTAATTATTCCAAACTAATAATGACAAAAAACTGCTTGCTTACAAGCCATTCCTAAAACTTGTTTGGACGTATGGCGTACAACTTTGGGGTTGTACCAAAGCAAGTAATAAGACATAATAGAGAAATATAAGGTGCTTAGAATTATCTTTATGCACCCTGGTATATGAGAAACGATGATATCCACAGAGATCTCGGAATATTACCACTCCACGCGTAAGAGAACAATAGCACGCACAACACGAGTGATTGCTGAGAAGCTAGGCCCCGGCCCTCTACGGGCTGTAGCGCCATATTATTATATATTAAGTTAAGATCTTTGCTTTTAAACATAAGCGCCGCTCAGAAGAGCACATAAACTCTGCAGTTTACCCAATCCTTGAGGAAACTAATGTCTTGCGCCAACTTCAAAGGACTAGACCCCTTCATCTCGTTCGATAGTCTACACCCGCAAATGGTTGCGGTGTTAGTAGGAACGTTCATTGGAGAGTAAACTGCGGATCAGTACCTAAATTATGAAATGCAAACTACTGGTTAAGTGCTTCACTTAGTTGTAGTCTTAAAAAATTCTGGGAGGTAGTTTTAGTGAGTAAAAATCTCACACTTCTATGTGCGAACGTTCGCCATAGAGTCTTGCCGAATATTTCCACCTACCCACGGAAAAAAAAAAGTTGACTCGTATTTTTAAGAGAATTTTCTTACATTGTAATATGGACTTCGTGAGTAAAAATGTATTCCAATGGCCATTTAACTGGAACTATTTGGTCTCAAATTAATTCTTAAATATATATACAGCCTATTCATAAACCATACCTCACAAATTAACTCAAAAAATGAGGTTATATTTATAAAAATAAATTATATTAAATAGATTCTGAAAAACTCATGAATTCAATTTAAACACTTTGATAGAACAATGGCAAGATATTGCAACTATTACTAATGCATAAAATGTTGTCAAAATTTCCATTAATTCTTGCCGTTATTTCTTTAAAATGTACGAGCAAAGAAACTTCTTATTTTAAGTGATAGGCAAACGCTTTACTAATATTATTATTATTAGTTACTTGACCGTTTGAATGCATATCATAAGTTTGCAAAAATACACACACTATGTTGTGCATTCATTAATCATGTCCAATCTCAGTCAAACGGGGGTTTAATGAATGGACTTCATGAACATACGCTTTGTTTGTTCGTTTACCCCTTCCATTCTGTGTTGAAAATTTAACACCGAAGTTAAAAAAAACGTTCAAATAATGAGCGAATTTTCAAATAAGAACTCTAATTCACCCCATTACTATGGTGGGCAACGGTATCAGCTGTTCTCAAGAGCTTACACGTATTCACAGCCACAGGACAAAAATTGTATAAAAAAACGCTGTCAGATGAAATCAAGGGGCGAGAGAGGTTATAGTTTGCTATCTCTATTATCCCTTATCTCAGGTCTAGATACCAAGTAACTTTTAGGCAGCGTACCGCTGAATATTATGTTCGTAGATGAAGTGTCACTGAAGATAGGAAATGACTATACATAAGATATCAGCAACATGAAAAACATTCTTAACGAATGGCTAATAGTACACACTGCATCCCTTAGCAAACAAGCTCACAATGCACCAGATCTTAATGAGGTATGAAAATAAAAGTACTTCAGTGCATACAATGCCTGTGTAAATACATCCTCATTTATCTCAAGAAGAAACATACCGCTGGTCTTGTCTCGGGAGCCGTTCATTCTTGGATCTATGGCTGCCACCTCAGCGCGTCCAATTGATTTGTAATGATGTATGAACAGCCATTCATTGACTGCCGTCTTGTTGCGTCCATCTTCCACTCGTACTCGGAGTGTTTTGTGTAGACACAATGCCACCTCTTGGCCGATTGTGTGGGATGCCATTGAATGAATGTGTCATTCAAAACAAGAGTAATATCGGCTACCTGAACATTCGGGGGGACGCACATTCGTATGTTTATGGAGCCATTAAAGGTTTTAATATTCCACTGGTGGCTTATGGCACGAGTCCGCCTCAAGTCGTTTCAATAAACGACGAGAACTGTATCAAATTTCACTTTGATCAGCCGCCTCTGAGTGTCAACTTTAGTATTCAGCACTTTAGAAGGCGATGTCACAGACAATTTGTATTATTTTGATTCAAATACTTTTCATAGTGTTGGCTGGTTAAGATTATCCTGTTGGAATTATACCAAAGGAGCCTTTGTAGACACACTCGATGTTATTGAATCCAGACTTGTGGGGGAAATTTGAAGATTGATTTGATTCCGTATATGACAGTGACGGGCTGTATCTATGCAATTTCGGACCTACATATGTTTTATGTGTATTTTGTGTGTATTTTCAGTAAATTTTTCTAGTACCTGCAAGTATACCTTCTTCCTCAGTTCCACGATCCGCACTCACTGTTGAATTGGATGGAAGAAATTGAGGTGTATGTACCCCTTTCTTTTGGTCTAGGATTTATGTGCTGCCTTCAGAAATTTGACAACTGAGATTTCTTGGAAACCTTTCCCTGTTATCCCTGAGGCACAAGACTTGGGCATAAAGTGTTCCATGGCTTCAAAAACTGTTTCATTTGCTTAATGATCCATTTGTGTAGGTGGAGATGTATCTCCGTGTTATTGTTATTTTGTGATGGAGAGGTAGTTGGCCTAGCCATTTGCCCGGAGCAGCACAATATAGGTGCGCTATGTTGATGCTTTGCTGTTAATTCGAATTTGTCTCGTTGTAATCGATTCGCAATTGATATGTTTTCCGAGGTTCTGCTGAAGATGTTTGCCCAATTTTTTGGCAACGCTGTCAGCTATCTCGTTTCCCCTGATGTCTACATGGGCTGTAATCCTTGTAATAGGTTATGGTAAAGTTTGGGTATGTTTTTGAAAGCTGGTGTTTCTGTAGCGTTGATGTAACTAATTAATAATTATATAGCGGTTTTTGAGTCTGAAAATAAATATAACTATATTTTGTGGCGATTCGTTTCTTCTGAAGACTTCATTGCACATTATATTACTACGAGCTTACCTTCAAAAACTGTTGAGTTTGCAGGTAGCGCGAAGCAGCGGCTAAATTTATTGCAGTCGACTGCAGCTCTAGCTCCGATACTGTCTCGTAATAGTGATCCGTCGTTATAAATTTGAAGCCAGAAATCTTTCGAGAATTTTTCATCGATGGTTGCTAATGCGATTTGGTTGAGTTTCTTTTCATAAACGGTATGTTGAGATCAATTTCTACCTGCATAGTTAAGAAATCGAACGAGTTCGTGGTTAGTTGAGGGCGTTGATATATTTGGTGTTGGTCCAGTGGTGCCGGCTGCTTTTAGTGTAGATTTGTGAAAGTGAGACCAGTTTTTCGTACAGTTGAGCTGTTTGGATGTTATGCATTGATATGTTACCTATTGATGTAAGAATACGACAAAATATTTCAGCACAAGAAAATATAAAAGTTTTAATAATAATAATAATATGGGTGGCGCTACAGTCCGAGGCGGACTTGGGCCTAGCTTCTTAGCAACCACGTGTGTTGTGCGTGCTATTGTTCTTTCACGAGTGGAGGGGACCTACAGTTTAATGCCGACTCCGAACGGCCAAGTTTGAGAAGCTTTTTCTAGACAGGAAATACTCTTTGAGCATTGTCAGTGACTCGAAAGAGGTGGAGCCGTGAAATACGAAAGGTGGTAAATTCGGGTATCGAACCTGGCACCCTCTGCGTAGGAGTCGACGCACTAACCAACTACGCCACGGCGACCCAAGTTATATTCCGTTGAAATTCAAAATGGAAAAGAAAAAGTGTGTATATTAATAAGGACAAAGGAAAAGATACAAAGACAAAAAACAAAAGACAGATATATGTATTGGGAGTTTAGAGGTTGAAAACACAATGGTGCATTAGTTTGTTGATTTATACGATTCAACAGCTATGAATCTCCTTAGTGCTATTGAGGGTTAAGTTTTCACTGCTCCTGTGACGATTCGTAATGCACTATTTTGTTTTTTTTACTTTTTTGTTTGGGACCGTTGTTCAAAGTTCTCCTCCGTATTTAAATATTGGTCTTATGTTGCATACAAGGCATACGTATACACCGTTGCCGATGCGGCACGATCTTTCCCTAATGACACTTTTTCATTGAAATGATACTGTGGCACTTTAAGATTAAATATGGCACTCTGGTGTGAACTAAAAGTGAACTACAATCCCTACCTCGCCAGAATGAAGTATTACAGAAATCCCCGACTCCTACCTCTCTCTATAATAATAATATGGGTGGCGCGACAGTCCGAGGCGGACCTGGGCCTAGCTTCTCAGCAACCACTGCGTGTTGTGTGTGCTATTTATTCTTTTTTTAAACAATTTGATGAGAACAATGGCAATATTTATTCTTTTTTTAAACAATTTGATGAGAACAATGGCAATATATCGCAACTTTTACTAATGCTAAAAAATGGTTGTCAAAACATCTTATTTGTGATTTACGCTTCAATAATATTTTTATTATTGGTTAACTGAACGTGTGAATGTATTATTAATTCTTATTCATATGAAAAAATTCACACTATGTTGTGCATTCATTAATTATGTCCAAGTATTTCAGATTGTAAATTGCTCAAAGTTTTAATGAATCGTCTTCATTTGGAAATTCGGCAGTTATTTGAACGTTTTTTTAAATTTCGGTTTTCAATTTTCAACACAGTCAACACAGAGGGGTAAACGAACGAACATAGCTTATGTTCATGAAGTCGATTCATTAAAACTTTGAGGAAGTTACAATCTGAGATACTAGGACATAATTAATGAATGTGCAACATAGTGTGCATTTTTGTAAATGAATAAAAATGAATAATACATTCACGCGTTTAGGTAACTAATAATAAAAATATTATTAAAGCGTGAATCATAAAAAAGACGTTTTGGCAACCATTTTTATACATTAGTAATAGTGGCAATATCTTGCCATTGTTCTTATCAAATTATTTAAATTGAATTCATGAGTTTTTCAGAATTCATCTTTATAGGCTAAAGCAGACTTCATTTTTTGAGTTAATTTGTCAGGTATGGTTTATGAATAGGCTGTATATACACTGATAATACATATAACGATATTTTGTGTCAATTCGTTTCTTTTGAAAACTTGGTTCATTGCTCATTCTCTTGCTGCGAGCTTACCTTCAAAAACTGTTGAGTTTCAGGTAGTGCGAAGCAGCGGCTAAATTTATTGCCGTCGACTGCTGCTCTAACTCCGATACTGCATCGTAATAGTGATCCGTCGGTATAAAGAATCAATAGGTTAAATAGTCCATATAACAATGTAAGAAACTTCACTTAAAAATACGAGTTAACATTTGAACTCCCTCCGAACAACATACCCATGTGACATGGATCGTACATGGATTGTGGTCCAAATTCACGAATCAGCTGCCATTATCCCACTACATTCATGAATCTGCCCCTATTTCCCACAAAATTCACGAATCGGTCGCCATATTGTGGTGAATTGACGAGCGTTGTAAAAGTATTAGTGAAATACAAGGGATTACCACTACATCTTCGTTGTGGGCTGGGGGAAGAATGGTCGAAGTTGGATATCTCTATCATCTTTTATCTCTGGTTAAGACACTGCCTTGCTAGACGGATTGCTTTTGAATTATAAAAAGCTCGTAGTAAGAAGTAATTAACTGGGTACTGTAAAGTTCAATTTTCTAATAGATTATGGCTTATTGAGTGGAAGTCACATTTTTTCTTAAGAAAGGAACTAGAACTTGGAGGTTTCAGCCTTACAGAGAGATACCCTTGTGTTGCATTAAAACCTAAATCGCTGAGATTCATGCTAGTACGTCATATAGTTTGAGACGACTAAACTGTCATGGTGCTGTGCTACTCTGACATCTAAAGTTTAGTTTAGGTAGACATTGCGACGCAAAGACCAAAGAGCAGCAAGACATTTTTGACTGAGTGATGATTGTGCAACAATTCACTAACTAAATTGATACATGAAGTAAAACTCAAGGCGTTGCTTTGCCGTTTCTGGTGATCTTGAGTAAGCAGATTTTATGTTATAAACCTTAAAGATAGATTGAGCCTTTCAAACCCCATTTTCTTCATTCGCCTGAAGAATGATTTTAAAAAGTCATCTTGAGTATATCCTTTTTCGATAAATCTCAATGTTTAATGTTATACAATAATATAATATAATAATATGGGTGGCGCTACAGTCCTAGGTGGACCGGGGCCTAGCTTCTCAGCAACCACTCGTGTTGGGTGTGCTATTGTTCACTCACGCGTGGAAGGGACCTACAGTTTAATGCCGACTCCGAACGGCCAAGTCTTTTTCTAGACAGGAAATACTCTTTGAGCATTGTCGATGACTCGAACCTAGCACCCTCTGCGTAGGAGAAGACGCACTAACCCACTACGCCACGGCGACCCAATGTGTCATATATCTCGGTAAAATCAACCAATCATAACTAGAAGTTGTGCGGTCTCTATAAAGACTATCAAAATCGAGATAGATGGTGATTATCAATCAGATTTGAAAGCACCGGTCCTTTATTTATTTATTAACTGCATTATTTAATGCATTAATATTTATATTCACGTGTGTGGCACACAGGACCCTAAAATGGCACGGTCTTTTTTCCGGCAAATGTACGTGTATGTTATTTATTTATTTATTTGAAAGCATAATTTATAATTAAAAGTACAAATTCGCTTAGAAAAGCTAGAGCGAAATAGCCTTAGGCTTTACGTGTATGTTATATTTAATAAATCGACTGATTCCCCCCTTTACAATCCGCCAGTCTCTTAAGGATAATTGAGTTTGCTTGTGTCCTTGTTGTTGAATCCATAAAGAGGTGAATTCATGAGAGGTATTTTGTAACATTCCCATACAGCCTAAGAGTTGAATGTGTAGCTCTTCAGCGCCTTATGGGTTATGACGCCGACGTTATATGATTAAGCCCCCACCTGTTTGGAATATGGCCATAGAGGGAACCATGAAATTAAGTAGATAACCCATCAGTCACCTCATATCAGCTTGTGATGATGAGAACAGATAAACTTAAATTCACCACGTTGTATTTTTGTAATAAAGAACACGTGCGTTTTATTTTCCAAGACACTCAAAAGCTTTAATTTAAAGAAATTTAAAAATGAAAAGAATCTATATAGCATCCACTCGCTAACAATACACAACGCATACTTTTATAATTTATAAATTAAATATTACATTTAAAAAAAAACTGTGAATTGTGAATTGAAATGCTAGCATTCTTAGTTTTGGAGCATTGCGGCTTATTGATGAAAACGATATAAGTACCCGGGTTATGTATTCCTATGCTCGCAAAACTATTTTAACTACTAAACTTAAGAGGCCTAATTTCTAGGAACTGATCCAATACTTCATCTGTGACTTCTTTTCTCCTTACTTGATGCTCCTCAACAATCGGTGTGATGGTCTAAAAATGGAAAAGTTTCGAGTTATTTTCTCATTTCTTATCCCTCAACGGGAACACTTACCTCAATTGCTAGTTTCTTCATTTCACCTGTTAGCATTTCTCCTTTGGAGTATGCCAATCGTACTTCCTCCAGTTTATCGTCATCTTCCAGGAAGAATCTCAACAATTGAAATGCGACGTCTATATCTGGCTTGCCACCCATCAACCGATGTTCTTCCACAGTAACGCCGCCACCGGAGAAAGCATATTTATTTATTTTAGTTTTTATCTGCTTTGGCGTGTCCGTTAGGTTTATCGTTGAGTTCACTTCACTGGCAGACATTTTCGACTTTGCTCCTTGCAGTGAGGGAAAGAATATTGAGTGGACGAGGGCACACTTGGGGAATCCCAATCGTGGCGCAACGTCGCGAGTCATACGGAAGTACGGATCTTGGTCTATGGCGCATGGTATAAGGACGGGCACTTTTTTGTCGCCAAAAAGGAATGGGAAGGTTGAAGAAAAGGCAGGAGCTGCTTGCGCCGCAGGGAACCCAATCTTGCCAATAATGTCCGAGTCGCCAAAGCCAAAGATTCCTCGCACTTGATTATAGGTTACACACTTTTGTATACGTATCATGTTCCTGTACATTGCTGGACATTTTCTGTAATCAATTCGAAATCAGCAACGGCAGTATTCAGTAAAGTGCAGACTCACCCTACAAAGTCCAAGTTGTTGAAGATGAATGTTTTGTTAACATCAAAACCGATGGCTATGATGTCCTTTGCATTCTCCCGTGCCAGCTTGATAGCGTCTTCAATTTTTAAATCCTTCCACAAAGCCTTCTCGTCATCGGTCAGCTGAATAACCAGGGGAACATCAAAAGTTTCCTGCAACCATCTGGACAGAATAAGCAGATCAATGAGCAGGTTCAAAAGTCATCACTTCCGTTTGAAGCTTACTTCGTTAAAATAAACGGAATCAAATGACCCAAATGCAATGAACCAGAACTGGGTCCACGCCCCGTATACAAGTAGAAGGGTTTGCCTTCTTCCTTCATTTTCAGAATGTTGTGAAGATCGCGATGAGAAAAGAAGATGCCACGTCGGAGGAAGTGATGTACCGGCTTTCCTGTAATCTTCTCCATTCTGTCAATAAGTGTTTGATCAAGCTTTGACGAGCCGAATCGTTCTAAAAAATACCCCGACCATTACATTTATAAATGATGATGCAAAATTTGCAAGGACTTACCAATGAGTTTATCATAATCGATTCCTGCTTCATTCTTACTGGTTACATTCCAAGGGTCCACGAAATCACCTTCTCCTTCAACTCCATTTAAAGTGATTGCCTCTACAGCTTCAGATACCTTTTCTCCGTCCGTCATCGTTAGAGGCAGTTGTTTGATTTTATTAATTAAACAAAACACCTGCGAATTTAGCAAAATGTGGATATCTTGTGTCAATTGGTCAAACCAAGTTAATACGATATATGAAGTGACTCAAATACGGGGTTCACGTTTGATGTTTTTTTAATATCGTAAACTGGACATGACATGTGTTTGTTGACGTTTCGAATGAGTGCGTTCAAAGTGATTGAGGTTAATGAGATTCTTGAAAAGCTGAAATTTGTAAGATGATGAGGAGACGAAAATGATGAGGGTTATTTAGGCATTTGGGTTTGAATAAATATTGTCCGTTTTTTATATTTGGTTGTATGGGCGGAGCAACAGTCCGAGGTGGGCCTTGTCCACTCCGAACGACGACGCTTTTTCTAGACAGACGTACTCTTTGACCATTGTCCGTCACTCGAAAGAGGTGGAGCCATGAATTATGAAAGTTGGTAAATTCGGGGATCGAACCTTGTACCCTCTGTTATTATTACTAGTCGACGCACCAAACCACTACGTCGCGGTGAACCACTGAAATACATATAACATAGGGAAACTTCTCTTTACGGATACACCTCTATAAGGGACACCTCTTAACGAACAATTTATCATGGTCCCGGCAGAAAGGAATTCGCGTATCTCAACCCATTCAGAACGGACAATACTGATGGTTCCGCTGCTGTTCGTTATACAGAAGTTTAACTGTATTGTATTTTTAAGACAGTCTACACAAGCTGAAATATGAATGTTAAGCTATAATTACGAATCACATACCCTCTCTAAACGATGTATACAATGCCGCAAAGAGAAAAGGAAGATAGGTGAAACGTGGTAGGTATGCTTATGCGCTTCATCTGCCTTGCTTACATATTACCCCTGACGCTTCGACATTGTTGAATCTTTTAGCGACACCTTTAAACTGGGACCATACCATGTCTTCATCCGGTTCGTATAACATTACCCACCTGATGGGTTTATCCTCTATGTCAACGGTGACAGTAGCTGGTTATTAAAAAAAATGCGGATAGCAAATCGGTGAATTCCTTGTTCACTATTGATTTGTTGGGGCTGATTTCAAATCGATTCTTATTGAGCAGCAGCAGCGGTGCTTATCAACTCTATGATTTTCATTTTGCTAATTAAACGATTTAATTGGACAGCAAAGTTTGGTTAGATAAACATAATGGACTATCCCGAGCTCATTTGCTTTAGGAAGGAGGGCAAGGAAGGCAAACCATCATAGCCGTTGCCCATTAATATTTGTTTGGCGAATGTTCA
This sequence comes from Eristalis intricaria, assembly GCA_964034865.1. Classification (NCBI taxonomy): domain Eukaryota; kingdom Metazoa; phylum Arthropoda; class Insecta; order Diptera; family Syrphidae; genus Eristalis; species Eristalis intricaria. The sequence goes on from OZ035873.1 coordinate 135,390,014, forward strand.
TAGAGTTCAGCTAAAAAGTACATAAAGACTTTACGCAACCACACAAAAAAATTCCACCCACCCTTGGTTCACCTTACCTAATCACAGACCATTTGTTTGATTAAGGAGTTTTTTAGACGAACACTCTGAAAATGATCGCTCCCCAACCACTCGTCTATTTTTATCTAGTTCTTGTTTCCGAGTTGCTGTGACTTTGAGGTCAATGTCTGCCACTAACCATATGTACGACTACTTGCCAATATTTTCAAAACAATTTACACAAATTTAATCCCCATGAAATGTTGGTTATTCCTATAATTGCATAAAGCACGTGGCAGTACGCCGTCGACGTCACATGACCATTTTGTTTATCTCCCCTCGCATGCGTTGTATGAGGATGTTACAGTTCTAAATGTGGATATCTACTATTTCGCTGATTTGGGAACTATCCAAAAAGAGAATCTATTTTCATTGAATTGTAATTTATATTCTTAACTAGGATATTTTAGGTTACGCTTGCATTTCGTTGTAATATAACTCCCATGGAGTGCTGTCGGTGACCTGCCACCCACTTACATAACATCGTCGGCGTATACACAGAAATGCTGTTCAAAGAGCATAACACAACGAGATTGGATATGCAGATGCAAACGACACGAAACTCAATGACCTAAACCAGCAATAAAATCACAGCTGTTTTCAGTAGTATGTAGTTTTCATAGCGTTTTATTTCATGATCTCAAGATAACTATTCGAACACCTTTTATTTGTTTTTAATTTTTTGTTTTTCATCAGAGAGACAAATGCATACGGAAACATGAAACAACGATTACACCAAATACAGTTCTCCATTTTATTCGTGAGCTATTAGAGTACCATTTTAACACTAAATTCTTCGTCGTTTATCGTTATATTCAATATCATTTAAGTTAATTTATGTATATTTTTGCAAATACGCACATGCATCGATTTTCGAAAAAGCGGCTTATGGAGCGAGAGCGAGTCACTTCGTATTCATTAAAAAAAGGGATTTTTTTATCCGCCTTTAACAAAATCAATCTAACGAACAAAAATTATAAGAGAACAAAATAAAGTTTACATTTTTGTTTTTTTTTTTTTTCAGTTTTTAATTTGTTTTTATTTATACTTATTAATCTGTACTTTTCGATTAAGAACTGCATTTTATATCTTTAGTCATTCTTAGATCTTTTTAAAATCATTTCTCCAGGAGATGAGTTGACAATTTCTCGATTATTTTCTTCTGTTTTTAAAAGATTTTAGAACTTTAAGATTGGTAAGTTTGATGTTGTTGTTGCAATAATTAGATGTTTTGGATGTTTTTTAAAAACAATAGAAGGTTGGTGGTGGTAGTGAAGAATGTCTATCGACGAACACACTTTAGAAAGCGAACAGCAGCAAGAAGGCCATCATAAGACAGAAGAGACCCATAGCTTCGGAAAGGGCGAAACCCAAGATAGCGTATGAGAACAACTGTTGCTTGAGGGATGGATTCCTGGCATAACCGATGATGAGGGAACCGAATACTGTTCCAATACCGGCACCTGTTTTAAAGAGATTTTTGTTTTCATGTTATGTCAAAGAAATATATGCAAATAAATAATTCTCATGGAGTACTGAATGTGATTTGTGGTCTAGACACACCCATCAATCATCTTGTCATAATCAATGTCGCTTTTCTATTTTCGGTCAGTCACAGATTAGTCTGAATCGAGTTCTAAGATTCCGTGCAAAAACAAGTTTACACATCTCTCTTAGCGAGCATATTGCACTAAAAAAGCTGGCCACGAAAGATCTCAATGCATCCAAGTGAATTGCTTCGCTTTTTTGCAGAATTTCTTGTCCCTTCGCCTCTTAATTATACAAGTTTCCTGCTGGGAAATAATTTAAAGTACTCTTCGATGTCAACAACACGACTTCGAAGGAGTAACTTTTGACCATATCTCAGACCTTCCCGAGGCATTAAAGAGTAATAAATACTCGTATGGGTGCCCCAGATGCTAGGTTGCAACTGACCAAAATGATGGGACAAATCTTATGACAGATGTTTAGGTGTAAAACACTGACGGTGAATGGGAGAGACTTCTTTCGGAGTGGGAAATTATACTGACCAGAACCAGCTACACCGACTGTTGCGGCACCAGCACCAATGAATTTGGCAGCCGAATCAATGTCCCGTTTGACTGGAGAGGTCTGGAATGACCTGACTTGTGGCAGTAATGCAACTGGGGTTGTGTTCTGTGCAGCCAAGGTTTGGCTTTGGCTGATAACTGCGCTGCTGATTGGTCGCAAGTAAGCCCTGGATCCAGCGAGCATCTGCAAAAGAAAAGATTTTTTTATTTTATAGAAAAGAAAAAAATGTTACTTAATTTATTTAAATACTCTCAAAGTCACCTAACTCATGGATATGTTGTATATTCGGTAGAAAACCTGCTACTAATGACGTAACTTTGGACCTGTACAAAGTGTCAACAAACTGTTTACAAAAAAAGCATCAACTCTTCAAGCTTTTTAAATACAAATCTCGAAAAAATCCTGCGGATAGACAGTGTTTCTTGCTAACCTTTATAAATGAACATCAGTTATATAATTTTCACAACACTTTTGACCACGCGAGTCACACGGACAAGTACCGTTTGTCGCCCTCATGTTCAGGTTATGTAATCCGGTTCAGTTAGCCGAAGACTTACTGAACAAAAAAAAAAATCTTGAAACATGTGCAGTTAATGATAAGCCTTCAACCCACCACCCTTTTTTCGATGCACAAATGGGAGTGGCATGGGGTTAAACTACCATTCAGCAGCAGTTTTGCACCAGAAAAAAAAACAACAAGTCTCCCCTGCACAAGAAGCGCCCTCCCATCAAGATGTACATCTTCCTTGGAGACGAACGAGCGTGTAATTGTATGTGTATGGTTTGTAGCGGGTCTTACGAAACAAATTCTCTAGCCATGCATTCACATGACTGAATATATTTACTGATTTCCAAATTTCAAATAACTTGATTTGAAGCAAAATTGTTAGTGTTAAAATCTCGTAGAACTTTTTGATGACAAGAAAAATGAAGTCTAACCTCAAAATTATGTAACTTGACAACGTTCCAAAGAGTACATTGCATTGATTTCTTATGTAATTCATTCTATTTTCCGTGCACAAATGCCGTAACTAATCATACCAAATTAAATAACAATACCGAATTCGAGGTACTCTAAAACAAAATTGAAACTTACGGCACTCCTGGCAATTGGGGCAATGCGGGATACTGTTGACACGAACATCTTTGAATGAATGTTTTTTTGTTTTTTGGACTTGAGAAGCTAGCGCAACAACTCTGAAATAAGAAAAGTATATCAAATATTAGCAAAAGGATACTCCAGTCTGTGGTTAAAATGATAATCAAGTTGAATTGAAGAGCGGAAAAAAGGTTAAGTCGATTTTAATTCATCTTAGCGGTGGTGGTAGTTACGTAACCACAACTTTTTTTTTATCTCGCCAGTGTGACTACGTAACATAGGAAGCTCAATAAATTCTCATAGTGCACGGCAATTAAATATTTCCAAGTTCAAATACATTTTCAATAAGTTTTCACTTATACCGTACTTTTAGAGAAATAAATGAAAAAAAGTAGTTGAGCAATTGGAAAGACCGGAGAACTTTAACAAAATGGCTGCCTTAGAAGGGGAGACACTTTATATGAAAAAGTCTTTAGTAGACGGAATTTTTTTTTCTTTAGACAGCAAATTCTTTGAATTGTCAAAAAATTACACCGGAAATATGATTTTTGACACGTAAATGAGAATTTAATGAATTTTGCAGCACTTGAATGTATAGCCGATGGTAATATTACATGTGAAATTAAAATCGATTTCAAATTTCTGTTCTCTTAAAAATGATTATTTAACACTTCTTTGAGTAGAAGACGAACTCACATCAAACGAACCCTTACAACAGTGGTCGACTTGCCGAATTGAACAGTGAATGGACGAGGTACGTGAAAATGGATGAAAAATTGCAGCACAGCCGGCGAATGTGGTGAGTTTTTATATCGACGTGATCGTTGAGTGGATTCAACGAAATCATTCGATCGATATTTTGGTGAAGTTGTGGTACACATCTGACGAAGGAATCTTAAACTGTCTTAAATAATAGAAAATTGTAATGTTAAACATGTTTTTTCAATCATCTAGGATTCACGTTTGAATAACAATTTTGTTATTAACAACTACGTAAATTTACGGTCTAAGCTTCTGTTATTTTTTGCATACACAGTGCTGTGTCTTGTGACATATTTTTATTCTAAATGGACTTGGTTGACCTCATCGTTGAGCGAGAATTACTGTGCATTAGTATACGTTTGTTAAGAACGCCTTGCGAACATCAGCATCAATTCAAATCCTTGGGGTTCTGGATTCAATTTCTGCCACGAGCAACTTTTATAATTCACGGCTCCACCTCTTTTGAGTTTGTCTGATAATGCTTTCATCGAGAAAGGACACACATCGACGACTAGGCCAGAACGTCAGCGTAGGTAGCTATAACTTCGAGATAGTGAAGGACTTCGTCTACTTAGGCTCCCAAGTAAACAGGAACAATACCTTAATCGAGATTAAACGCTGAATAACTCTTGTAAAACGCTGTTTCTTTGGGCTAAAGGGGCAATTAAGTAGTAGAGGCCTCGAAGGAGCAAGCACACATTATATAACACCTTTATCATCCCTGTTCTGCTCTATGGAGCAAAAGCATGTACAATGCAAGAGAAAAATCCTGCTTTCAATCCTATCCTGATCCTATTTGCATTGATGGTTTTTTGGAGGAGGAGATTCAAACATGGACTGTACATGCATGTACAGCGATATGAATTCAGCTGGTGTTGAAGGATCCATTGCATCTTGTACAACGTTTCTTGAAATTTATCTTGTATTTGCAATGACATCATAATGCGGGTCATCATCAACCGCATGATACTACTACTACACTAACTCGATCCCCCGAGATCGACTCTAACTCAACAGTAGTTATGACCAAGCGAGATTTTAAACTTGGTCTAAACACCTCATACGGTGTCCGCCCAGCAGTCGCCTAATTGATGGAATCCCATTCAAGGCCCGACTTCGCCACAGAAGTCGTAATCATGAGGACATCGTGTATTCAATGCCATTCTCAATAGTGTTTCGTTAAAAATGATTTGATTATGTTTGAGAGCCTCTGTGGTGAAGTGATTTTGTGTTACCACCTTACAAATGTGGTCTTATCTACATTTTGACGTTCATCTGTCAAATGCACCCAATTGATGTTTTGTAGTCAAAATATTGTAAAAAAAATTACTCTTTTTTCACAAACTGGACACAAAATCAACCCTATTGTTAACTTTTTTCAGATAAAATATTGAGGACATTTTTGATTGAAACTAGTAAGTTCTAGTTCTACAATGGTTATCACCAAAGATGTCGAACTACCCACTGAAGAGGAGTTAACTGTTCCAGAGTTGAACCTGTCCTCTGCTGCCTTAAGAGCTGGCTCATTCCATTTGGGAAAACACTGCGAATTTCAAAATAATGTTAGTAGCATCCTTATGCAATATTAAACATATCTTTATCATATAAAACACATAAAAAGACCTTTATGTTATATAATGTATTGACGTTACCTAACCTCAAACACAATTGTAAGACCCTTGCAATCAATTTTATAGGAATTCATGCTATGCAGGCAAGAACTAGATGATCCAAGAGCTTGCGTAAATGAAGGAAAAGCCGTGACAAGCTGTGCATTTGATTTCTTCCGAAAGGTCAAGAAGACCTGCTATGAAGAGTTCATGCAATACGCGACTTGTCTAGATAAAAGCAGTGGCAACATGGCTTTTGGACAGTAAGTAAAACTATTCCACTTCAAATAAATTCAAAGTGTATCCCTTTATCGATTTGAATAGCTGCCGAAAGACTCAAGGTGTTTTAGATAAATGCATACTGGATAACATGGGAATTGAAAGGCCTGAATATGGTTACTACTGCAGGGCCAAGGTAAGCCAATTATGATATAAGATATGCAGGTGTTAAATACAACTTTGAATATTTTGCAGATTCACGCAACTGAACGTCCACCTCCACCGCAAAAGGAAAAGAAAATTTATCCCGATGCCACTCCTGGTCTGCCCGACGATTATCCAAGACCACCAGCAAAGTATGGATCGCGTTTCCACTTCCTCGAATAGATTTCTGATTGCGTTCTGAGCAAGTACGACTGCTTATCAATCGCAGTATTCAATATGCTAGCAAACACAAAGCTCTTCAAGACGGTGAAACTATAGAAAATAAATCATGTTTAAATGTATTCCTTTCTTTAAATTGAAGATATTTGTTTGCGGAATGTGATGTGCGAAAGTGGTAGAATTGATTTTATTCGGTTATCTAATGTAACAATAACGGCCGTTTGGCAGACCCAGGACGAGGTGGTTGGAACAAGTCCAAAAACTCGTCTGGCCATGCTACGGCATAATTCCTGATGACTTAGATGGCGGAGGATCGAGTTGCCAATAGATTATATAGTCACAATGATATTTACCAATGATCAGAGAATGCCAAGCCTCAAAATTCCAACCTTCCTTCACCACTTCATTCCACCCTTTAGAAGGAACTTGGACATAGGTAATGCACAGTTTTATAAAAGTAGAAAGTCATAGTTTGAAATATTTCTTTAAGGGAGAAAACAATTCTCTTCGCTGACACAATTCTGATGAATTACCTTCAAATCATAAACTTTTGTTTTTTTTTCGTGAGATACGCGTGTAACCAGACACAGCCATGTGTTTTCATAATTGTTGACGTAATAGGACATAATGCTGATTGATTTCCTTATACTTTAGCTAGTTTCTCCGTGGCGCATGTACTCCTTCGCTGGGTGTTTGGTTCAATTCCCTACACGAAGAAATGTCATTAATAGCGGCTACACCTCTATCGAATCTCTGATAATCCTTCAGGTCTCCCTGGTGTCCTAAAAATGTTGCTTTCAATTCTAGGAAAACAATAGCTGCCTTTACAGGTTCAGCCTGGTCGTTCAGTTGTGCCGATTGGACCAATTTGTGTTTGTTCACAATGGTCGTATGGAAGATCCACTTTCTCGCTCGGTCGTACCACATGAGATACAGTGTGAAGAGAACGCGGCTAATAGCATGCACTCCACGACGACCTGGGTCCAATTCCACGGTGGACTGCTGCCTCTACTCTTGTTACGAATGAATATTGATAGATTGGTATAAGATGTTTGTAAAATGTGATTTTGATATTTTGCAGGTTCACCAGCATTGCAAGAGGAAAAGAAAACGTATTCCGATGCAACTCCTAGACTGCCCGACGCGACTTGGAAGGTAAAGGACTACGACCAAGGATCGACCATCCCGATGCAACTCCTAGACTGCCCGACGCGACTTGGAAGATAAAAGACTACGACCAAGGATCGACCTTTTAGAATAGATTCCTGATAGTTTTCCCATCAAGTAGGACTGCTTTCCGGTTTTAAAGCGCTAAGACATTTCGAATATGGTCGGCAGTTCCTATTTACTTCAGACCAGACATCATTGAGTCCAGGCAATATCATTTATCCAACGGTTTTAATTTAGTGTCGCATTTCTGAGTTTGCATGTAATACATAGTCTCGCCTACAAAAAATTCTGTTCCTATTACATATCCAAGCAAAATGTTTCAATCGACTCTGTGCATAGCCATATCGAAATAGTTCTTGCCAATGCAGTATAGTTTCAAAAATGTACGAACACAGCGTAGAATAGAGAAACTGAATTTATGAACGCATCCAGTTTATAAATGTCTCCAATGCCAACTGCCTGTCACCTGTTCTTGTAATAATCTGGTTTCTGGGGGTAGAAACACTTAATCTATCACATGATAGATGTCAGTGCATAACTAAGACTGGAATCCAATCCAATTAGTCGATTCTAGTCGAAAATATAAAAACACTTTGACCCGCGGTTCGTCATAAGGATTCTCCAACTTCAAACTCATACATAATTCGGACACTTGACAGCATAAATTAAGCATACCTGAAGTTATATTTGACCCCAACACCATTCTCAATATGTTTCGCTGAGTGTCGAAACGAGATGGAGACCAATCGCAGCAACACATATACTAGGCAGGCGGAGCAACCATATCAGTAGTGGAAATAAGTAATCGCAGCAATAAACTTCAACAAAAAAAAACAACATAGTTTTCGATAATGTCGCCGTCGCCGTCCATGTCGACGTCGTCATCCCCAGCATTATCCCGTAATAGGGACTGAGTCAACGGCACGCATCACAGAACTTCACAAAAATTTCAGACATTTTGTAAATATATTTATCAGCAGTAATCGAGTGGACATCATAGTCGTCGCTGTTGCCGTCGTCGTCGTCTTTATCAAGTAGAAAGAGAAGAAACGAATTGCATAACACATCTGTGTGACTTTTGGGTGTTGTGTGTTCGTTGGTTCGTTTGTAGCTGGTCGACGTTGCCATCACTGCTGCAGGTGGAGACATTTGGTGTTGTTATTACACGACGAAGCGCCACACATTGAATGGTGTTGTATTTGACGGAGAGTAGCAGTAGTAGAAAAGAGCAGAAGATAACATTTTGAAGGAGCCGCAACATAAGGGGCAGTTCTTCACAGCCGCAACGCAACCATCGTCGTCGACTCGACTTCGACTACCGAGTGAGCGAGTGAGAGCGAGGCCCCGCATTGATTCCGCAGTCATAGTCGAGAGGACATGGCCGTGTTTTTGATCAACATCTGCAAATTCAATGGCTGCGGAATCACATTTCCTAGTTTGGGCGATTTGATCCAGCACATCGAGGATACTCACATTGGTATGTAAATCAATTTTGGGAGGGGCTGTTTCATATTCGGGGTCAGTGGTTTGTGCAATCGGATCTGTTAATTTTGCTAATTAATTTAATTGATATTTGATATTGGCTTTATACGCACCAACACTGTAACCATTGATATAGTGATAGATAGAGGAGGATTGTGTAAAAAAAAAACGAAGTGAATGTGTGTGTGTGTGGTTATGTGTACATATAACTCGTGAGCAAGCGCTGAAAAGTATTGGTCGTGCGGTGGATGAAGAGATCGACTGAGTGCACGAGAGAGCCGCTGAGTATATTTTTTTCAGATGCTCCCTCTCAGCTACCCAGTATCGTATCGGTGAGGATTTAGTTGAGTAAATTTGTTTAGAGGGTGGATTGCGGCGGGAGAGTAAAAGAGAGCAAACGACCTGACATTTCAGACTGAAGTGTATTTTCAATGTGCATCGGCTAGAAACACTTAATTCAGCAAATTATTGATTTGTAATTTGCTGTATGTCCAAATCCAAAGTCAGCTGCTACATTTTGGGTTTCCAGTAATGAACTTTTCGTTTTCGTCTTCTCGAGGGAGTATGTAACTAATTTCTAAACAAATGAAATGAAGATTTATGTGCCCATGTCATGTATGTATTTCTGCGGACACTACATTCAATAGGGAGGGAATACATATGGAACAAATGTTTATAATCCACCCTCGTTATCACAAGACAAATTTACCTTCACAAACCTGATAAACAAAATGAGGGCAATCTCTGGCTTCTAATGACGAGGGAAGTGTGTGTATTTAAAGTAAAACCAGTGATACACCATGTGTATCTGTCTCCAAAGCGATAGATTTTACTTGTTTAAGATATTTTTAAAACAGACACCAGTCGAGGGCTGCTGATTAAAGCCATACACCACCCCTGATTTTTCTTACATGATTACACAATTATGTCAATAAAGGACTCGTTCATGGTAGGATATTAGGTCTGTAAATACACACTCACACCAAGGTATTTTGAAGGCATTAATATTGGATATGGGTTAGGAAGCATATGGTTGGGATTGGGATTGGGATGGTCACATTAAGGGAACATGCGCTCGTACTTATAGTTTCTATGATTAACTTTGATTTATATTTAATGTTCGATCGAGTTTGTATGAGGTAATAAATGTTTACACGTTTTTGTGTGTGTGGATGTACGTATACAATCGATGGTCGTTGAAAGTGTTAATTAATTTATGTATTTTTAAGCTAGGTGCTAAATGGTTCGATCCGTGGATAAAACTACATATATGCATGTGATTCAATATATAGGTAGCAACTTTCAAGAATATCGAATGCATGCACACTGGTAAATCGTTTCTGGTTTAGCAGGTGGGTCTAGAATTAACCACATCGGCAATTCATAAATGAGTGCTATGCGATTTGATCTGTCAAATGAAACGTATTTGTGGCTTCTAAATGATATATCGACTGTCTCGAATGACCTGATGAATCAAAGGCTTGATGAGAACTCCAAATAGTCCAAATCTCATTCCAGTTTCTAACATCGGCGTTAATTTGTAAAGTTCATTTTTGCAATAAAACTACATAAACATTCACAACTAGGCTCCTTGACTGATCTTTGGCAATATGTTGTAAGACTTGCTTTCTCCGTCAACAGTTACAGTCAGTTATACATACTTTTATGCATATAAACACAACCCGAGTGTGAGTCTACCACGCCATCTTGGACGGAATATAATAGGTGCCTTATACAATCCACAGAAATATGTTTATCGTGTTTGTTCCCATCAATTACTATGATTATGAATCTGAGAGCGGCGGCATTACACACAAGGTCTCACGCTTTGCATTGTTTACACGATTCGTTGTGACCAACATTTGACCCTCCAACAGTTCAGAAATACGGTTTAAAAACCGAGTAACCACCGGATTATGCCGACATTGTACGACAAACAAAGTTACGTGGTAATGCAACTTTTGAGTTTGATTGGTTGACTTCTTGAAATAGCTGTCACCGAATTTGGACACATAATTTTTAACAAGCTTATCGCCTCTTTTATTCGATAGCGACGGCGGCGGCGTTACCCTCAGAATATTTAATATGGCGTGTGCTGCTTTGTGGCGCAGCTTAATTCTGTTTTTTCTAAAAACACTTAATGTCATTAAAGGTTTGCAAGTGCTTGCCGCTTGTGCTGGGGCGTTCACAGAGAAAGCGCATGTTACTATCGGTTTTGCCTTAGACGAATTTATGTGTGTTGAAGGGCATGGAAACCCTAAACATGTTTACCGGTAAAAAAAACTAGTGACCTTTTGATCTTTGAACTTGCTTTCGCATTACAATTATTGAATCAGGTTATTTCTAATACCCGTTTCCACGAAAAAAGGCCAGATACTAATGGTAGTGTTCCAAGAATTGTATATGTTGTAGGTTAGCAGAATGCATCGATGATGAAATGTTTCGAATTTAATCCTGGGGATTTTAAATTCTGTTAAACATGTTCTTGACGGATTACTACACAGGAAATGCGCATTAGGTCCTATAGAACTTTTCTGTCCGTCCATCTGTTCTGCAACGTATCGAGGCTACCTATGTATATTGAGTTTTTACGAAACTCGACTCGACGCAATCCTTTTGATTTGCTCTTCCGTTTTTGTTGGAGCGACAATACTCAGTGACTATTTCCATGTTTTTCCTTAAATCAGTGGATAGATAACGAACAACAATTGAATTGGTCATAGTGTCGGAATGCTACTCTAGGCCCATGGGGTGAGGGACGAAACAAAAAATATATAACCTCACAAGTTGCCTTCTGTGAAATCTTCCTACGGTAATAAGTATCAAATCAATATTCAATGTCAAAACTCCCGTCATAAAATACATTCGAACAATAATTAGCTCAAGCTTCCCAAGAATCCAGTTATTATCGACTCCAGGTCACGTTGGTATATCAGGTAAGGAAAAGGGCAGATTCGGCAGCTCGAAATGCCATTGCTCTACAATACCCCTCCATTTGCGTCATCAGTACACAACATCATAGTGGAAAACAAAACGACTTTAGGCGAGGTTAATTACAACATTGCAATGAATCGTTCACAAGCAGTACAGCTCTGTCGCATTAGATTGGAACATGCACTTTTCAAAAAGGTACACCTATACAAAAAGGAATAGACACCAAAGTGCGTTGATGACAATCAAACCCTATCAAGGCAACACTTCAACAATAATATATTGACCCTACAAAGCCACTTGGAGACAACCATTAACCCTGAGAAGCCATTACTTGTTCCTCTACTTAAAAAGCTCAACAATAACCTAACCAAATTGTTAAATGCAAATGCCATATGGGCATAGTGTCCCGGCACTGTTTTATTGGACAGTTGAGGTAATCCATTTCCACATTCCGAAAATATGTCGTTATAATTCAAAAGGCCGATTCGAATATTATTTCGCATAGTTTTTGGAAGTGAAACATGAAAGTTACTACTCGTTTTGTTGCTGATGATTAATCCTTTATTCTCCACCATTTTAGTCATTCGTCTCGGCATAGCCTCGATTAGCTTCTGGCATACCTAAGTTAGGTTAATTTGTTGTGACTGAATGCAGAAGGCAGTTACACTTAGGGCAAAAGCCCTTGCGATACCACTGGGATACCTTAGAAAGTATACATTTCTATGCCGACTGGACTGCCTGCCAAAGTTTAGACTTATCCTTGGGTGTTGATGTCACCAAACTATCTTCTAACAGATCACACACATGAGGTGCTGGGTTGACCAGGTTACACCACAAGTGCTACCTTTTTATAGGCAAACCATTCCTTTTTCAATTTCGCGAGGGTTCATACCTTGTTGAAATGTCCACACCAGCCGCATGTCAGAAAATGTTAAAATGAATATTCCAAGTATATTTGCGTAACATTGCCTCATCATTATGGATCTATGGCCAAGAGGAACATGCCTATACCATAATATTACCACCACCATGTTTTTCTTGGTGAACCCATGAGTGCATAAGATAGCAGACATTGTGTGGGACGTTTATCCAACGCAGAGTTTACCCTTGGACATCTTGAACATACCAATCACCAATGTATGAAACTCTGCTGCTCACTGACTGAGAGTAGAAGAACAATACATGCACCGCGTTTATATCCCCACATCATTCAACGAAGCAAACATTCGCATTTCCATTTGCATACAAACATCCTGTTTGTGCTCAATCTTCTTGGTTAAAATGCAGATTATTCCAGATTCTTGTAAGACGCTGATAGGTGTAAACATGAATATGTAGGAATTTTGGCAGAGTATTTTAACGAATTTGAGGGTCACCAGAAGGTGCCAGGTTCGGTACCCGAATTTATCAGCTTTAATAATTCACGGCTCCACACCTTTCGAGTTACTGGCAATGCTGAAAAAGTATTTTTGTCTAGAAACTCAACTTCGCCGCTCGGAGTCGGCAGAAAACTGTAGGTCCCTTCCACTCATGGACGAACAATAGCACGCACAACACGAGTGGTTGCTAGGCCTAAGTCCAGCCGCGCCACCCATCTTATTATATTGTTAGTAATCTAGGCAAGAGAATTATTTTACATCAACCACCTTGATAATAGCGTAGTTTCATCTGCCTCATGGTTCACCGTAAGTTTCCCCCTAGATAGAAAAGATGGGGGACACTGCGTCTCTCGGACCTGTCTGCCTGTATCGCACACCTGCATCCTTACAGTTCTTGTACAACGAATTGAACTCGAAAAGGGTCGATATTTTTGCTGTAATTTGCGTCGAAGCAGTATGCATTCCATTCGATTTTATGTGAGATCAAGAATGAGTGATGGATGAGTTAAAATATCCCGCGAACACATTGACACTATTCAAAAAGATTCCCTCAATTAAGATTTAATTTTTTTCTTGTAGATTATGATCCAAAAGTTGTTGAACAAAAAGAGCAGGCACAACCTGCTTGCCTACCTCTCAGCTATGTACTGCGTTTCATATCGGATGCAGCTCGCAAGGAAAGTCCATTCCTGGGCACTGCTGGTGTTGAGCTCAAGCGAAAGCTGGCTATTAAACACCACAGCTACAGCTTGTCGTCTTCGAATCGGAGCAACACCCCAACTGGTTCGTCATTCTCACACTCTTTTTGCAATAATTGACCACATTTGTATTTCTATCATTTCACTTTAAATTGTTTTGTTGTTTGTTGTTGTTTTTTTTTTTGTTTCTTTTTTGTTAATTCTTTTCATCAATAGGTAGTGAACTGGACGAAGATGAAATGATTATCTCTGAGTCGGAGGATAGTAATGATTCTTGGACTACAGAGGAATTCAGTTCAGAGTTCATTATGAGATATGGGAGCAGGTGAATGCTCAAAAGCATTGATAACAAATCTTTAATTTAAATGTCTTTTTTCGAATTATTTTGCTATGCAAAAGGCATTCCGGATCAAGTAATGGGACACCAGGGAATGAGAAACCATTCGCATGTCCTGTTCCGGGATGTAAGAAACGATACAAGAATGTCAATGGCATAAAGTATCATTCGAAGAATGGCCACAAGAAGGATGGCAAGTAAGTACACGTAGGCAATGCAAGCTATGACAGAATTCATTCATCCTATAGAATTAGCTTGTAATCGAAATATTTCATAACAGAGTTCGCAAAGGATACAAGTGCCACTGCGGCAAGAGCTACAAAACTGCCCAAGGACTGAAGAGTCATGCGCTGATGGCGCACAATACGTCACCGGATAATGTTACTAATGTGCTGGTGCGAAGTACCTCACCATCACAATCACTTGGCTCGCTTAGTCCGTCGAGTATTAGTAACATGTCCAGCAGTAATGGTAGTTGCAACAACATCAATCAGAGCACGAATAGTAACTGTATAACTCAGGCAACACAGCCGTCGTCACTACAACAGCAACAGCAACAACAACAAGCCCAACAGCCCACACAGATCTTAAACAGCAGCAATCAGGTGGCACATTTGACAAACGGAGGCAGCATACAGCAGCATACGCCTGTAGTAACTACAAACAGCATTAATCAATCAATAGCGGCTACAACAGCGGCAGGTACTAATCATTTAATGCGCAGCAATATTGGTCTCATCTCCATAAAATCCACAACAAAGTCCAATACCGCGAATCTAATTGCGGCAAATGTGAATGCAAGTAAGATTTTAAAACTAGCCGCCGCTTCAGCTGCCGCTAATAGTAACAATAACGGCAGCGGAGGAGGCAACAATGGATTGGTGGATGGCGGCAGTACTGCAATCTTGGAAAACGGTAAATTAAAATTTGAAGCATGCACCACCGCTACCACATCAACGACGACGCCAACGGCCAAAACAATGACTCTACCAAATTTAGTTAATTTAGGCATTCTTACACCTGCCACTTCACCAAATAACAAATCACAACAGCATACAACAACATTTCAAACATCGTCTGGCGCCACTGTCACCACATGCGGTGGTGTAAGCGTTTTGAGCTCTCTAAATTTGAATTCATCCTCTTCCTGTTCGACTTCAACTTCTCCTTCGTCGCAAACGCTTAGTAATAATCAGGGTACCATAGCTACTACCAACGGTAGTCTAAACATCAATCAAAGCCCAAATAATAACAGTATTATTGAAAATGGCACTAATACACTTCCATTGACTTCGATCGGTCAAAATATTGTGCAACAAACAAAAACTGTAACCGTCGCTTCAGTTGCCACTGGAACAAACGGCAGTGGTGGCTTGACCATTAGTGCAAATGGCAATTGTACTAACGGTATTGTAGGCAGTATTCATTTAGCGACCGCTACGGGTGGTCTTGAAGAGACGTAGCCTATACTCAAGACGTTACTCATGCGAAGAAAGACGTAATGACCGCTTTTTGTTGCTGGAATATGATGAAAGAATCTAAAGCTTCAATTTGTATTTATACATATTTGATGCAAGCTTCATACATATATACGCATATATATATATATATATATATATATCTACATATATCCCCTAATTAGATAACAAGTATACTTAATAGCTTTCAACATTTAACACATCAGATTAAATATGACGGAATGGGTTAGCCTGGTATGTTATTCGGTTGGTTGTTAGGCGTAGGTTGTGTGGGTTGTAGAGTCATTAATTGAGTACTTAGTTAATATTTAATTAGTTGAATCCTATTAATTTCCTTTATTTATTTATTTATTTATTGATTTGCATTCGCGCAGTTCCATTTTTCGCATACAAATGGAAGACTAAAGCTGATGGTGGGAATATGCGAATGCACACTAAGACTAAGGGTGTTTTCGCAAACGTCATGTTGTTCATTATGCATGAAACACAATAGTGCGTTTGCGCTGGCGTTGTCTTTCCAAGCTCACAATTCAATGGCCATGCACAAAATACATTGTGGACTTACGTTAATGAAAAACGAGAGTGGTGAGAGGATCGTAATGAAACGTAAAACGTAAGTCCATCTCACGTCAATATCGAACATGTTGGATATTTTTTGACAGAGAGGTGTGAGAGAAGTTTTCTCCCAAATTGAGAGTATTCCGTGTCACCTGTCATTTGAGAAATGGAAACAGCTGATTAAAAATGAGTTAATGACAAAAGTCATTTCATATGAGTGTATACAGAAAGGGGGCAATATTTTTCATCTGTTAGATGAGAGAGAATGCAGCACGTCATCGCACTCTCTCCGTTACATGAAGTCGGCTGGCGCAACGTACTATTGTTTTAGGTATTAATGCACTAACTAAGGTGAACTGCAGTACCTACGGTGCAGCCATTATTTTGCAACTGCAAAAAAGAGGCGATTGGCAGAGGCGGTCGTGGTGTTGTGGGTTTGTGCGTCGACTCCACTACACTCGCTGCCTGGGTTCGATTCTCGGTATGGCGAACATTATTTTTCACGGTCAACATCGTTCGAGTAACTGATAATGCCCAAAGAGTTTGTTACAGTTATTCTGTCTAGAAATAGCTTCTCAAACTTCCTCGTTCGGAGTCGGCATAAAAAGCTGTAGGTCCCTTCCACTCTTGAGAGAACGCGCTACACTCACTCACAATCGAGTGGTTGTTGTAGAAGCTAGGCCCTGGCCCTCTATTATTTGTTTCGCTGCATTTCTAGCGTTGTGAATGGTAATTGATAGGTGACAATTGCAATAAAACAGGCCCGCAGACATGCCGACATTTATGAAAACACCCTTATATTCGGTGCAAAGTGCACCTTCACTTAAACCGGGTGCGTGGGAGACTATTTCTTCCTGAAATTGTTTTGACTAAAATTCATTCATCTTTCAAGGGGTGGATGCATTTTTTTTGCTTATTCTTTCGCGAATGTTATTCCCCCCTATTACGGTTGGTGAGTCGAACGTTCTCATTGGCGACGTAATGCGTTCGACATTGTATTACGGTTGACAAACTTTACAATTCGACTTGTTGCTCAATTGAGATTAAAGTCGAATCAACGGTTCTCAATTCGTCAACATCAATTTCTCAAACTCACACGTTTATTCATTCGAGTCGTCAACCCTAATAGCGTGCCTTTGAACTCATATTCCCATCATCTCACATGAAATATTTTCAATTTAAAACGAAGCACGTATTATTTGCTTTTCACTTCAATGATCTCCGAAAATGATGAAACAAAGTTTCTTTTTTCTCCTCCTCAAAAACAAAAAAAACGAAACAGGCGTTAGGCTATACATAATGTCTTAAATCGGAAGTAAGCACTGTGTCTGCAAAATGTGACATCTTCAGAATTCTGTGGACACTGACCTAAACTAAAGTATTATGTTGTTAGTTTAATCTTAGATAGCTACGCTTTTGAAAACCAAAAAAAAACAAAAATAACTATTAAAGAAAACGAAAGGAAAAGAAACTATTAGAAAAATATTTGAAAACAAAAAAAAATGAATACTTTGTTAGTAATAATTATTGATTAGTGCAATATTGACGGTATCTTTTTATGCAATACTTTCATTTCATTAAGTTTTGTTGTACAAACAAAGGGGTTTGGGTATACTTTCTGCTCTGTTTTCAAGTTAAGTTACACAGCAATTTAGGTAGTTTGTAGGACATGCCCCAAGAGACGTCAAGCGATGGATATTCTTATTTTTTTTTGATATAATTTAGTTTGAGCTTGAAGTACAATAATCAAAACCAAATAAGATCCCCTGAATGGATGTTCTTCTTCACAACGAGATCACGCTTGGATTTAACTCAGAAACCTCATAAATATACACAATAATTCTTATATTAATAATACGGGTGGCGCTATAGCCAGAAGAGGGCCATGCCCTAGTTTTTACAGCAATAATTGTTATTTTTGTTTCATGAGTCATTAGTAAGGCCTTTGGATCGTACTTGTTGAGCGTTGTTCTGCATCAGAACTCCTTCATTTCTCTCTCGCGTCTTTCTATTACTCATCAAAAATCCACCCCGATGATAGCCATAGGCGCCGTACGATAGAAGCCAGTCCATATGCTCTATCAGTCGAAACGTAACAGAAGAAATAAATGCTGATGTGCAGGGAATTTTGTTAAATGATGGTGCTAGTGCCTTGTTGAAAAACATCTAAGCAAACTATCGCAATGCATTCTAAACGCCATCATTTGCTCAATATATCACACCAATATGCTAAAAATTAAATAAAAATATAGCAAAAACAGCAAAATAAACAAATCATATTAATCTCTTAAAAGCTTCTTTTCTAATTAAGTTCAAATACCATTTTCTTTTCTGTATGTTACATATTATTTGTGTTGCCTTGTGAAACTACACGTATTTCTTATTTGATTTCTTCTTTTTCGAAATACAACCAAAAACAAATACATATATATTTTTGCAGAGAGCCCCCCGACTCATGGGAGTATATTTCATTCGAAAACAAAAGCCACCCCTTTTGCTACAGACACTCTGGGCTCTGAGCAATGTGAACAACCTTTGTTATGTTAACTTGTTTATTAGTTCTTTTTTTATAATTTTTAAATTATAATTTTTTGTTTTAAATTATATATTCTTATTCTTAAAAAAAAAAAAAAACAAAAACAAAAGCAAATACACATACATATTTAACTTTTGAAAAGTTCTAATTTATTCTGTATAATTTGTAAAGAAAGGAAGATAATCAATTTATTGATTTAGTCTAATACTTTGTATATACTGTTTTTATTTTATCTCTATATTTCCATTTTTTTTCGCAAAATAGAATATACACTTGAAAATCAAGAAAGCTTTATAATATGTATGGTAAAAAAAAAGAAAACCCGGGAGCCCTCCCTGAATTGTATTATCCTCTAATATTAATATTAAAAATAGGCAAATTTACACTAACAATAATAAAAAAAAAAAACAAACAAAAAATACAAAATACAAAAAAATGATAAACGGATGAAATTTTCTGTGTTGTTACATTGGAAAATAACAAAACGAAAAAAAAAAAAAACAAAAATAACTTCATAATAATTGTATAAAAAGCTGTAATTTTTTGAAGGGTTATTCTTCACCTAGTCACTATTTTAGTAGTTAAATTGAAAACAAAAAGAACATAACAATTCATTGAAATTAGGCATATTCCCCAATAGGTATTACTTTTAGGACACTTTTTTGGTATCTTCTTTCTTTTTTTATCGTTCTGCAAGTGCTGTCACATCAAGAGGACTAAGCATCATGTTTATCCCCGGTTATTTCCTTTGTTTTGATTTGCACGTGTACTGATGGTCTCAGAGGTTACGTTACATTTCTCGCATCAGGCCACGTGTGTACGCTTGCGCATCCTCATGTGCATGCGTATAAATCACTACGAAACTCTAGTAAATTGAAACTCGCATAACTAAACAGAACAAATTCAAATTCTTGGTTGGTAGAGAAGAGAAATTATAATATTTCGAAAAACAATTGTAATATTTTTCACGGTGTATGAACTAATTTGTATTTTATTGTAACCCGTTTTAAAGCGTAAAAGAAATTTCAAAATTCAAACAAAAAATATTGGTAAATTAACAAACAAAGAAAAAAAAAGAAGGAAAAAACTTAAAAAAAGAACGTTGTTGTATATTTTTAAAGTAAGCTAAATTTAATGTTTCATAAAAAAATAATAACAAATAATAATTATTTGGAAAATATATAAACTTCATCTTAAATAAGACTGCTGTATTGTTCGTATATAATAATTAATTATAAACACATATATGTATGTATGTATGAAAATGAAAACAAAAAAAAAAAAACAAACAAAAAAATATATTATACATATTTAGACAAATTTTTTTCTTCATCTTTTTTCTGCTTTTTGTGATTAAATGTGAACATATATTAATTAATAAATGAGAAAATATATTTTCTTCATTTTATTGATCTGATATGAAGAATTTTCATTGAATCAATTTTGTGAGTCTGTATTGTAAGTGACCTGAGTGAAAACCAATCTGGTGTTTGACAAGATCGTCTTCATTGACACGTCATGTAATTTCCAACTAAGTGAAGTACTTAACCAGTAGTTTGTATTTCATGAGGTTACACTCCAATGAAAGTTAAAGCTGACACAGCAACCATGCGCGGGTGTAGACTATCGCACCAGATCAAGGGGTCTAGTCCTTTGAAGTCGGTGCAAGACATTAGTTTCCTCAAAGATCGAGTAAACTGCAGAGTTTGTGTGCTCTTCTAGGCAGCGCTTATGTTTATAAGCAAGGTTCTTAACTTCATCTTGATGTGGTAATATACCAAGATCTCTGTGGATATCGTCGTTTATGATATACCATGGTGCATTAACGGTAATTCTAAGCACCTTATTCTGAAAAGTCTGTATTATGTTCATATTACTTGCCTTGGCACAAACCCAAAGTTGTACGGCATACGTCTAAACAGGTTTTAGGTATACAAGCAGTTTGTTGTCAATACTTAGCTTGGAATGTTTACCCATAAGCCAGTACATATCTTTATATTTCATGTCAAGGTCTGCACGTTTCTTCTTAACGTGCTCCTTCCAATTGAGTTTTGCGTCAAGAGTTATCCCGGCATTTCGCTTCATTGCCAAGAGGTACTTGGACACGATTTAGGAAGACTGGCAAGTTATTAACGTGCCTATACCTAAAAGTAATATTGCCTTCATTAAGGACAATTCGCAATTCGGTGTATCTGATCTAGTGAACGTTGTAATTTTTCTGTAGTCTTCAACCGTTTTGGCTGCTACCAAAATGCAGGTGTAGTCAGCAAATGTGCATAGAACAGTGTGTTCTTGTGGTAAATCACTAGTATACAGCGGGTATAGCAGAGTGCCAAGAATACTCCCCTGCTTTTTTTTAAAGCAGATTATTCATTTCCATGCTTCACACGGATGATCCTATAAGAGAGATAAATAATAATAATGTGGGTGGCGCTACAAGTCCGAGGCGGACCTGGGCCTAGCTTCTCAGCAACCACTCGTGTTGTGCGTGCTATTGTTCTCTCACGCGTGGAAAGGGACCTACAGTTTAATGCCGACTCCGAACAGCGAAGTTGACAAGCTTTTTTAGACAGGAATACTCTTTGAGCATTGTCAGTGACTCGAAAGAGCTGGAGCCGTGAAATATGAAAGGTGGTAAATTCGTGTATCGAACTTGGGACCCTCTGCTAAGGAGTCGACGCACTTACCCACTACGGCACCCATAAGAGAGATAGTTCGCTAAAATACTTTACAGGCTGTGCAGGATGACGATGGAGAATTCTCGTTGTTCCATCAAGGTCGGTAACGAACTCACCGAGACCTTCAATGTCAAAAAAAGGTTTTAGACAAAGCGACGCGGTATCATTTGACTTCTTAACCATCACCCTGAAGAAGATTGTGTAAGACTCACACCCCAACACTAGAGGCACGATCTCCTAGAAGTCCGTACAACTGTTTGTATACGCGGAAGACGTTGACGTGATTGGCAGAACACAGCGAGTCATCAATGAGGCGTTTGCTGGCAAAGGGCAAAGCGAAGTATCTGCTGTGATTGAGAAAGGACACACAACATCGGCGTCTTGGATAGAGCGTCGCAACGGGCAGCTTTAACTTCGGGGTAGTCAAGGACTTCGTGTACCTCGACTCCGCAGTAAATAGTACGAACAACATCAGTACCGAGATAAAACGCTGATTAACTCTTGCCAACCGCTGTTTCAATGGGCTCAAGAGGCAATTGAGTAGTAGAGCCATCTCTCGAAGGACCAAGCTGACTTTATATAAGGCCTTGATCATCCCAGATTGTACGGCGCGGAGGCATGGACAATCTCAAAAGCAGATGAGGAAGTCCTTGGGGATAAAAACTCTGCGCGCGATGTTTGGTCCTGTTTACGATGACTTTTTTTTGGAGGAGAAGATTCAACTACGAACTGTACGGGCTGTATAGCGACCTGAGTCCAGGCGTCATCGGATCCAACGCCTAAGATGGCTAGGCCATGTAGAGTGTATGGACAACTCAGCTCCGGCCCGAAGAGTCTTCGACTCCGAACCCGTGAAACAACGTAACAGAGGACGCCCGCGTTTAAGGTAGCGGACCCAGGTGGAAAAGCACCTCAACCAGCTAGCCAGAGTTGGAGAGGTGCTTGCCATTACGCTTTGTCTCAGGTCACAGGAGATAGCAGATGAAATTGCAAGGAAAGAGGCCGAAACAGACCCATCCCAGGAAATCCCATGTTTTGATCCACCTCTAGCCGATATCAAGAAGAAAGTGGATAACAAAATCATGGAGTTTCCTAGTGAAAAGTGGAGCTCTCTTCAAACCTGTGAGACTCGAAAGTTAAGTTGAATAGCGCGAAAACCGACAAACTTCTTCAATGCAACAGGAGGCTGCGGATGTTAGTCGGAGCGCTAACTGGCCATAATCACCTGAGATACCAAAAAGAAAAAATGGGACTTGACCATGACACCATATGCAGACCCAGGGGAAGGGGAAATTGAGGATACTCTTCTCACTATCTTTGTCAAGGCCGCAGTCGTTGCCTATTGAGGCAGAGAACACTGGGAGAATTTTTTTCTTCCATGATCTCCATGAAATAGCAAATATTCCAGTTAGGTTTATTTGCATGTATCATTAGTATCTCTGGATGGGACAATCATAACAACACCTGTAGGACACGAGTAAGACCGGAAAGGTTACATCCCTCCAACGGCGTCACTATGAGTCCAAATGGACCTAAGCGAGACGTACCCCTACCACGTCTACCTACCGACCAAACCATTTTCTATATTCAAAGTTATTGAGAATATGATTTGTAGTGCATTTGTTACTACCCGTACAACGGTTGAATATGTTCAAGGATCCCAAGGATCTCGCTGATGTAACTTCAGCTTCTTCGTTGACTTTGATCCCGATATGGCTGTGAATACAAGCGATTTTTAATCTTTCTTTGATAACTAAAAGTAGTATTGTGCCAACAGTTGCAATGGAGAATTAACTGTTTTATTAGCAGATAAGCTTACTGAGATAATAAAAGTCATTTGCTTGTTTGATTATTTTATTGCTTGGGAATATAAAATGCGCCTGCAGTGAAAACGGAGGAACAATTTGGAAGAATGCCTTTAGAGAGAGATATACCATTTTCGTCGACAACTGCCAACTGTGTGTGGTTATCTGTTTTCAGAATCATCAGAACAAATGAATATATAGAAAATAATATGGGCGGCGCTACAACCCGTAGAGGAACAGGGCCTAGCTTTTCAGCAACCACTCGTGTTGTGCGTGCTTTTGTTCTCTCTCGAGGGGAAGGGACCTACAGTTTTTTGCCGACTCCGAACGGCAAAGTTTGATAAGACATTATTACTCTTTGAGCATTGTCAGTGACGCAAAGGAGGTGGGACCGTGAACATTTTTTTTTTGCAGGACATACCCACAACGCCGCCCATCACAAAATAATAGGGAATTATAAAACCAAAAACTTGCATAAAACCCGCCCCTTCACCAGGTTTAACAAATTTTTTAACAACAAAAGCTTGACTTATCGGGTACATCTTTTTTGTCCATTTGCGTAATTCTTTTTCTTTGCAGCGTAATTCTTTTTCTCTGCTGGTGCTACTGTCCGGGATAGATCTGGCTGGCACAGCTGGCACGCCAGGTGCCTCAAATTTCGCACGCCAATTTGGTTGAGGTCCATCTCCAGTTATGTGCGTCATCGATTTCATGGCCGTCCTCTAATGCGTTGTCGCATTGGTTCGGAGTCGAACACTGTTTATGCTGGAGCGGTCCATTTTGTGGAGTACACCATTCTGCCTGACAGCGGTACAGGTGTCTACCTCGGCGTTGAACTGTCTATCGAAGTGATCTTTTCAGATTCCTGTATCAACAAGTTGTCCCTTGTCATTCCAAAAGGCTTCTGTCCGACATTTATACCCAATGGATAGTTGTGACAAACACATTTTCTCGAGCGCTCGTTTCTCATGTAGTGATGGGTCAACTCGAGTTGGCAAAACGAGTCAACCCGAGTTACATCCAACCCGTGTTGAACCGAATGCCATTTTTTTGTCAAACCGAGTTGCTGAAACTTAAAGGAAACGTATAATGGAACAGCAAAATTACAAACAGTCACACTACACATGTACATGAACACTGTTCTTGTACAAATCGAGTTGTTCTGGCCGGTTCAATACCTAGTTGGAGTTCGATATTGTGTGATGTGTACTAGTGGCTTGCTTGTCTACCTGCTCTTCATTCAGTACAACCTCGTTAAAAGGAACCGAAAAAGATTTCGAAAAATTCGTTAAATCGAGGAAATCATTATATTGGGGTCCATTAGTCAAGGTTATTCTGTATTTTGTATATATTTCTTTTCTGTATTATTTCTATTCTGTATTATATTATTAGTGTACCAAGCTTAACCGAGTTGGGTTTTAAATAGTTTGACAATCAAGACAAATAAATCAAATAATTTTGTTTGAAATCGAGTTAGCCAACTCGACTTTTAAATCGGTTTGCTTTAATTCCAACTCGGGTTAACTCGGTTTAAGAAATATTCGGTTTGATACTAGCTGCTCTCGTGGTCAAACCAGGGTTTTTTTTACTGTCTGGTGCTTTAAAACCTACCACACAGCGGCGTTTTGTCAATAGTTCCATTCTCCTTCAGACTCGATCGGTTAAGTTCCTAGTGATCGATTGCGATTGAGTCGATTGAGTAGTGGTCTTACTCTGCTCCGTTATTATACTGATATCCGTGATCTCACATTGGCAACGACAAGGAAATGGTCCGAGTCGATGTTGGCTCCTCGGGCAGTTCGGACATCAAGAATACTCGAAGAGTATCTGACCTCGATCGCAATGAGATCAATCTGCTTGACAGTTAATTGATCAGGGTACAGGCAGTTTCCGTTGTGAATGTTGAGTTCCTTAGGAAACTACAGATAAGTTTCGGACGTGATGTCATGCAGTCTGTGCTTTCCGATGACACTAGCAAACATTTATTCCTTGCCCAGCTTGCCCAGTTGACCGATCTTGGTCTCATAAATGAGATTTCTAGGAGATCATAAGTGACATCCTTGCTATAGTCGTCTTTATCCTTGGGGAGTGGGAGGCTGAATGTAGCCTTGATGCGGATTGTTATGAAGTGGTCGCTTGTGTATTTAAAGATTACAACTTCTTGCCTAAGTCTGCCTCGAAGAACAAACCTGCATCCGAACAGGGGCTGCTTTCGCTCTTTGCAGCCACTGCTGTAGTATGTATATATCGCAGTTTTTCATCTTCTTTGCTAGGCCCATCGCACCGCACCTGCTGGATGGCGGTGATGTCTGCCTTGGAGGCTTCTAGGGCCCCCGCAAGATCAACAGCTACACGTGGTTAAGGGACCTCGCAATGCATTATTTCGTGGGGGTAATCCGTTTCCGAGGCTTGAAGTTGTCTCTGAGCTAATTATTTTTTACTCGGCGAAGATGTTAACATCGCGCGAAACACACGAACCTGGAGGGAGAGGCCCTGGATTAAACCCGTGGACAGAGGGACCGCTGCAGACAGTAGTTCACCACAAAGTGGCTTTCGACGATGCTATCTAGAGGACGTCTATAAGAGGAAAAATGATTGCTCCGGATATAAAAATTAAACAATTCTGCATCATGTGAAATATAATATATATTAATAAATGAATTACTTATGATAACTGCAAATACTATAAGTTAATAATAATATGGACTTATTTCTTAGGCATCAATTGTTGAATGTAAGCATCGACCTTCTCCGTGAGACTTCTATTTCCGCTATTTGTAGCGCTTAGTCTGATTGCTTGAAGTGTGTTAATGTCGCGTTGTTCTAATGCAACGGCCGCGGCATCGTCCTGGAGCCTGTTTTTTTTAAAATGAAAATCGTAAGCAGAATTCCTGCTTTTCGTTTGAGACTCATTCTTACCCAGCTCGTATGTACCACTTGGCTTTTTTGTCTTCCCTGCATCTGGCAATATAATTTCTCGCCTCGTGAACATTTCCCATTTTAAGGCACACCTCGACAAAGGGCTCATATCCTATAGGACTCTTTTTGGATTTCGCAAGTTTTTCAAGTTCTTCAAATTTTCCCTTTTCCGAAAGTGTTTGCAGGCGCAACCACCAGAATCTACAGATTTCGACATGTTGAATAACAAGCATGTATGTGTGTCGCAATTTTACCTTCTTTCCGGAATTTTGTAGTCATTTCTAATCTTTTCCGCTTCCTTGAGTTCACCCAATCGCAAGAGTTGCAGCACGGTATCGTGTACGCTCTCGCTGTAGAGCTCGGTATTTGCATGAGTGTTTCTTAGCCTGTGGAGTATGAATTTTGCATTGCATTTCTAGAGATGGAACATGAGCTTACCTTTGCGAGAGATTCTTCTGCAGTTTGAGCATCCTTCCAGTTTCAGTGCATAAATCAGCTTCCACAAGTCGCTTTCCTTGACTGTAGCGATTTGCTATAACCAACAAATTCGACTCGATATTGCCCTCTTTGATGGCGTGTCTCAACGTGTATTCTGCAATTAATTGATGATCGTCTTCGGTGTGGAAGCTATCGGTTAAGGCAGTTCCACTGCATTCGGCCATAGCTTTGCGATACAAGTTAAATGCCATTCGAAATTCTCGAATAATCATCTGAAATCGAGGCAATTTATTATTAGGGTCATGCAACGTACTGATATGTACTCACATGGAAATTGGTGACTGTCATGTTCTCCTTTATTTTAAGCAATACCATCTGAACGAGATCTGTGTCGCCGGACTTTGTGGCGCTATAGAGGGCTTTGTCAAATTTTCCAAGTTTTAGGAGCAGAGGAACTTGTAGCGATGAGCGTGGTTCCAATTCAAGGAGCTAATGATTATATTCGTGGGAATGAGAACAATTGTTTGCTAATGACACGGATGGCGGTACCTTTATTGCCAAGTCATCTTTACCCACGGAATGTGCCTTCTCAGCAATGTTGCAGTACGAAATCCCCTGAACTGATGGATTTTTAAACTTCTCTGTGATTTTGCGTGCCACTTCATTATCATCTACACGTGTGAAATTAGAGCATAAACGAGTTGTGTTACTCCCAAACCAATATGATGCAATAATACTGATGAGAAAACCATAAGTATTCTAATCCAGCTTACAGTACATAGTAGGTGCTATCCACACCACTGGTTAGGGCAATGGATATAAAAGAGAGTCAGGGGAATTACATTGAGACAATTCAATGCAGTATGCACAAAGCAGATAACATCGATATCGTCACGCGTTCCCAACGTGCCGTAGTGGAAGGTAAGATGAAACAAGCTGGTATTAAGGTCAATGGGGATAAGACAAAATATATGCTGTCGAGCAAGAAACGATCCGCCGCACATAATAATAATAATAATATGGGTGGCGCGACAGTCCGAGGTGGATCTGGGCCTAGCTTCTCAGCAACCACTCGTGTTGTGCGTGCTATTGTTCTTTCACAAGTGGAAGGGACCTACAGTTTAATGCCGACTCCGAACGGCGAGTTTGAGAAGCTTTTTCTAGACAGGAATACTCTTTGAGCATTGTCAGTGACTCGAAAGAGGTGGAGCCGTGAATTATGATAGGTGGTAAGTTTGGGTATCAAACCTGGCACCCTCTGCGTAGGAGTCGACGCACTTGCCCACTACGCCACGGCGCCATCCGCCGCACATAACCACGGCAAAACTTCACAATCGACAGCCACATTTTGAGGTAGATGAAGTTTATCTACCTCGGGGCAAACGTGAACTCCACGAATGACATATTTGTGGTCACCCTTGGCAGCCGATGTTACTTCGGTTTGTCGAAACAACTGGGCTCAAAACTCCTGACTTGAAGGGCCAATATCATGCTCTACAAAACTCTTATTTTGCCAATCCTGCTATGTGGAGTCGAAAGCTGGACGATAAGCAAAACTGCAGACTGCAGATTTTTGGTGCCTTCGAATAAAAAATTCTACGTCGGATATATGCTCTCGTCTGCGCGGAAGACAAATGGAGGAGAAGATATAACCGCGAACTCTACGAAATGTACCACGATGTGGATGCAGTCCGGAAGGCAAAGATCCGTCGGCTGCACTGGCTCGGCCACATCGAACGCATGGACAATGATCCTCCAGGTAAGAGTGTCTTCGAATACGAGCCTTCTGGTTCGAGAAGGAGAGGAAGACCTCCGGTATAAAGACCAAGTAATCGCGCATGCAAGACAGCTTGGTCCTGATGAATGAGAGCAACGTGGCCAGGACCGTCAACAATGAAACGCAGCGATATCTCAGACTCGTACCCTCCATGTTATGCAAACAGCTACCACTACCACATCTTAGCCATTCTGAAGGATGACGTGTTCCTAATTCTAGTGCTACATCCAATGCTGTGGACAATGGCTTCATTGCTCCATGATTGCCGTGATTAGGAAATTAAACTCATCACGAAAAGGACTGGAGCAATCAATCCATAGCCCACAGACTTAGCTGTAATACGGTAAAATGGTACACAGATAGATCAAGAACTGATGATGGAGCAGGAAAGGGGTATTTGGACCAGGGAAAAGTACTTCAAACCCATGGACAAACCTACCAGCATCTTCCAAGCAGAAATCTATGCAATAGGGAGATGCATTCAATTCATTCATGACATGAACTACACCAACTGCGAAATAGCAATATTGTCAGACAGTCGTGCCGTTATCTTGACACTAGACTCCTACATCATCAAACCCAATCTAAGAGAGTTGAGCAGGAGAAGCAGAGTAAAAAACTGTTGGTACTGGTACTTGGACAAAAGGGATAGAAGGCAATGAAATTATCAATTCTATAGCTAGGAAAGAAGCATGGGAACATTTCACAGGCTCCGAACCATCCTGCGATGTAGCAGACCATGTCCTCACAGAAGAATTCATGCAACTAGAATGAAAGAGACGAACAGAAACCTGGAACAACACTCATGACATGAAGCAGGCTAATAAACTCTTGGGTTAAAGTAACCGAAAGAGGTTTGAGGCATGTTTCAAAGTGAGCAAAACAACCTCCGTATCTAACATGTTTCCAAACAGTGCATTACAGGCACAGGGAGCATCTTCTGTAGAAAGCGGGTCTGGCTACTACGGACTAAAGCGGTACCCATACTGTTAGGGGAAAGCTCCCATAGGCGGACAGCGACGGTCGCAGCAATATTGTCCAACTAAGGGAGTTGTCCGTCCAAGCGAATGAGTGCAACTTCAATTATAGACACACGGTTTTTAGAAATTGTCCGGTCAAGGGGACTGCCGGCCTAAAAGAGTGTCTGCAATAGAAACTTTTACTGTAGAATATTGTTGCGGTAAATCATAATTGTTTACTAATATTTTAGTCCACTTCCAAGACGAAGACTTGTTACTTCCAACTCATGTCTTTATGAGGTACGGTAAGGTTCGAAATCTTTATGACAGTTTCGCAGATGATAGTATCTAATGTCTAGAAAGATAGTATGTCTTTTGTAGTTGAATTTTTAAATTCCATGTCAGGACATTCACATAAAATGTGCTCGGATGTTCCTCCAAAGCCGACATATGGATTGACACATATTAATTTTATTTAGGTTGTAATTCAGGTCGTAACGGCCAGTAAAAAACTTGTTAGCTATCTTATGCTTTCCCTGTGAGAGAGATAGAGTATTTCCTTATAGGAATAAGGCCTGATTAATCGTTTGGATTGCCTAACACCATAACCGTTGCTCGATTTATTTAGGCGAAGTTTGTCTTCCCATTCGTTAATCAGCGCTGTAGCTGCTGACCAGTTGACATTACAATGCAAATTGCGTCTTTGTCCATATGCGGACTTATTGTCCAGGTTCTCAGTCGATCTTCACTTTCTTGTGTCAGATAAGGGATTCTAGAGCATCGTAGCAACATTTGACTTTTATGGAGTCCATTAGATTAGACTAAAGTGCTTTATGTGCCCCCTGACATAACACACATTTGGCTTAACCATCAACTTCCAAGAATCATTTAAAGTGCATACGTTTCGCATCAAAATTTATATTGAAAGCAACTTACCTCTATCGTGAATGACCTTATGAAAAGCCCAGTGCTCCAAGATCCACGACTCTGGTAATTTTAAATGCTTTGCAACCTGAATTGCAACAGCATAGTTTTTGCGAAACACGAGCCGAGCCAATATCACATCAGGCTTCAGGTGGTAGAATCTTAAATAAGCAAACATGTCATTCACATGAGCATTTTTATGTTAAAGCACATCTTACTGCTTGTAGGTGAGCGGTATTGCAATCTTTGGATGTCGAAGTGCATTAAGCACTCGAAGTATTCTACAGACTCTCATATACTTATCCGGATTGTGAGAAGCAATAAAGCCTTTCCCGAAGTACGCCGTCTACAAGTAATGGGAAACGTTATATTAACCGAAAAAGTTGATTCTTCCAATCAATCTCACCCGTATCAGGGACTTTTGTGTTTCGGGACAAAATTCGTAACCTGCTGCTTCGATGCACTCGTCCACCGCAATATCCATCTTACCTCTAAACAAACTCAAATACTCATCGGAGTGATGGCTTCGCTCCTGGAACTTCTTTTGAGCCTCGAACAGGAAACTCGACGGTTCTTGGCTATTGATTGCAAATATATTCTGCACGCATTTGGGCACTTTCTGTATCATTTCGTGAGTACTATTTGTAATGATGCGGACGCCGTCCATTTCTGGGACAAGGAATATTGCAGGATCGTACGTGAACACGTTTTGGTCTCCATTCTTGTTGACAACCAACAACAGCGATGGATAGGTGATGATCACAGCATCTGACTGCAGGTCGTTATCGGAATCAATTATCCATTCGATTTGTTTTGGCTGATCCAATCGACCAGTGTCGAATTCGCAGAACTTTTTCTTCATGTCAACCGTGCCGAGCCACAGCAGACCATTGTTAGTGTAGAGGGCCAGAAACTGATGATTGTAGGAAACCGACATTTGTACGATTCTATCGAATGGCTTGTCGAATAGATTCCGCTGTATGCCTCCAACGCTTTGGCCAGGCACGAGCTTAATGACTTCCTTGTCGCGTCCTATCAGGCAGTAGCTATTGCGATCTTCCGAAACAATCTGCCAGCAGGTGTTTTCTGAAATTGATTCTTAACAAGAAAAAACCCATGAATTGCTTGAGAAGATAAGAGTTTAGATTGAAACCTACTCGGAATGTCTGGCATTTGTCTGGTTTTGAATTCTTCGACATTGCTGCTCTTTAGGAAAACTCTTCCATTTGTTGTCATCACAGCGACACCAACTCCGGAACTTGATGAAAAAATTCTTGCGTCAGTAACCTTCGTACAACTTGCTTCTGGACCCATGCTGAAAGTGTGTTTTTCTTCACCGAACATGGTGTAGACGATGACGAGACCATCGTCTTGAACGCATATTAGGTCTTCCGTATCAGACCAACCCATTGTGATAAATTTCCCATGGTTCCACTAATAACGATTAGAATAAGTGCATTATTACACAAGTTGTGGATTACAGTATTTCCGGAATTCACCAAAATTTTCCCCAGGGGCGTTCCGGATGAGTCGAAAATTCTAATGAGTGTTTTAGAAGTTCCTTTCACTGGTGCGATTTGGGAGAAATCACGAATCATAGCAATCGGTCCTCCAAACGGAGCACCGAACACCCGCATGTACTCCAAATCAACATCGAGAGGCCAGTCAAATGAGTACAAATCGAATTTTCTTTGGAAAAGTCAAACATGTACATAAATTTAGTCACTCTGACTCAATTCTTTTTATTCAATAATGGGTGGGTTTAAAAACTTACCGATAAGTATATGGTCGTAGGGTGAACCAATCACCTGTATTGTACATCACAGGCATGGTCCTTATTAATATTATTGCCTGTACTGATGTGTATTAAATGTTCTCCTTAGAATTTGTTCAAATAGTGCACTTTTTTCAGAATTTGCATTCACTTAAAAACAAATGTTGAATCAGCTGTGAGCAATGAACAAATCAAACTGACGTTTCATTGACATTTGGTGATAAGAAATTGTATTAGTGGGGTGTTCACATTCAAGACATTACTGAATTAAGGTGATGTACATATGTGACACGCGACTTCTATTTATAAGAAATTAATATTGTTCAGTAAATACAAAGGGAAACAGAACTTCTTAGATGCCATGAGTTCGGAAATTTAATAATCGAAAAAAAAAAATTACAAAACTTTTTGTTTAGATATCTCAACGATTTTTAATCTTGCTGAGTGATTCAATCAGTTTCTCACAAAACTGAAATCTGTCTGTATAAACTCTAAGCACCAATTTGTCATCAAACAAATCCGGTAATTGCGGCGTTCAGACACAAGAATTTGTCGTGACGAGTTGCTAAGGCTGAAATGCCAAAATGCTTTGTCTACCGCAAAACAAGTCTGCTATTTTGTGTAAATTGTTGAGTGTGAACGCCACTAATCATCTTCCTCGCAACTTGCCAAACAGAAAATTGATTCACAAAGATCGCCAGTTCTAAAATCGTAAATATCGGAACATTTTGTTTGCTGTCAAAAGTTCCATGCGTTTCCATTCGCGGTTCATAACGTTCCACAGATGAAATGTCGACCTTACGATGATTACCTTCCACAAGTTTGACATTTCGGTGTTTATTTCGTTTGACAGCTTTTGCAGTCTGCTCTCGCACGTGTGTTCAAATTGTTTTTAAAATCCTTTAGGTCGCACATTTTTAACATTTGACTAAAATTAAAAGCAAAACTATGGCGGATTTTTTAATGAATTCCGATTCAGATGAAGAAAATTACAATGCCTCAGACGAAGAGGTAATAATCTCAAATTTGCATCCAACACAATCATCAATTCTCCGACATATTTCAGCTTCAAGACGCATTTGCTAGAGGAGACCTGAAACCCGGCCTTAACATTGAATTTAATCCCAAAAATGACAAAGTTTTTGATCCTGTAAGTTTAGAGCCAGTTTTGTGTAAAACATGCAAATAATTTAATATATAATCTTTAGCTTAAACTCAGCACAAAATTGGACGAAATCAAACAAGACCTTCCGTGGATTGAAAGGATGGACATGGTGAATGATCTCGCGCCTCTAGCTCCAGAACTGGCTATTCAACTGGAAAAACATGAACAGAAGCGAGCAAGTGCATTCAAAGGCAATGCAAAAATACCCTATGTTCGACCAGAAGAAGATCCGGTTCTAAACGATTTCAAGCGAGAGATGCTATTCCATCGTCAAGCTCAAGCAGCAGTCATTGAAGGTATCAAACGACTACATGACTTGGGAGTTGTTACTCGTCGACCAGACGATTACTTCGCCGAAATGGCAAAGACAGATGAGCACATGCAAAAAGTGCGATCCAATCTAATGGCTAAGCAAGAGGGTCAAGCTAAATCGGAACGCATCCGGCAGATACGTGAGCAAAGAAAAATGGGTAAAATGCTTGCAAGTCAAACCAAGGTACAACGCGAAATGGAAAAGAAGGACATGCTGGATAAACTGAAGAAGTTCCGCAAGGGTAAATTGAAGAATTTGGACTTCTTGGAAGATGCTAAAGCACTGGAGGCTAAGAAGAAACAATCTGCTGAGGGTAGAAAGTCGAGAAATAAGAAATTCGGCTTTGGTGGCAAAAAGAAGGGAATGAAGCGAAATACAAAATCGTCAGCGGCAGGATTGGAGAAGACTAGTTTCAAGAGCAAGCGAGGAGTGAAAGCGGCACCGGGGGCAGCCAAGCGCCTGGGAAAATCAAGGCGGATGAAGGCACGATCCAAGAAGTAGATAGATAGATGGATAAATAATATACTTAAGACTATTGATACTATACATTTCTTTACTGTAATAAAAAACGTTAATTTTATGTCGAGATACATAACAAAAAAAAGCTAAATCAGTTTAGTTTGGTTTTCGACTTTGATTCATGGGGGATACTAATACGTGTGTTGTTCAATGAGCAAATTTAAACAAAAAGCTTACGAGAAATCAAGTAAAGCTGTTGCCTGTAGGATATTTTTTAGAATATTCGTTGGCCTCAATAGATACGATTTTAGTTCTTAGCAGAATTGTCTCGCCGCCTGTTGGCGAATAGATGAATCATTCCACGTAATTTCTGTTAAGTTGTCATTCCTGAAATTCTGTCATTTCGTTGTGACATTAAACAGTCACAACTTTTGAAATTCAATTAATACGTTCGTTCATTTTACTATTTGTAATTATTTTAAGTGAGAAAAATGGCTCAAAACCTGGCAAATCTGTACGCATTTATGGGGAGGACGTTCAAGGATTGTACATTAATGTACAGCCCCCCAGCTTCGTACATTCAAAGCATAACAGGCCAAACCAGAAAAATAATATTCGTCTATGAAGAGGTATGAACACTTTCATGAAGTCCATTATTAGACCAAATAAACATTTTATGCCTCTCATCAAACAGGACAAGAACAAACTGAAACAAATATCATATGTGTCGCCATCGAAATTAAATATTAAACAAGACAGTGGTCTCAATTTGACTGGATCTCCCCTCAAGGATGATTGTTATGTTGATGCTATAGACATGTCTATGGATATCAAATTCACATCAAAGACACCTTGGTCTCTTGAAGAGGAATGCTTCAAAGGTGTATCTTTGAATTTAGCAAGGTCAATTTTATGCGATTCCAATTTGCAAAAGGAAGGCCTGTCAGCGTCTGGTTCCGTGTGGATTCTTTGTGCAGGTTCTGATGACCAAAAGACCGTTCTACTTGAAATGGAATTCGAAAAAAACTCAAATATTCGTGGGATGATTACATACAAGGGAGTAATTCCAACATCGGAGGTAAAAGCACAGGATCTGCTTCAGCAGCACATGGTGGTAATGAAGAACAGTTTAAAGGTTAACGCGAAAATTGACAGTATTTACAATATCAAATCGAACATAAGCGTTAAAGTCTCGTGGACGACGTCGTCTCTACGGTCGTCATTGAATAACTTGAAGAACAGTGACGTTATCCTTTCTCAAACATTTTCTATTACCGATTGCTCATCGTTGACCGAAGAGTTTCTTAACCAGCTTAAAATCTTGGCTTATATCAAGGAAGACATCGTTCAATTTAAGGAGAGCAGGGATGATAATAAAGATCCTGTCTATCGCTGTGGAAGGTTGGTTAGGATGAACAAATTGAAGGCATCCTTTTCTCACGCCCATTCCTTTTCAGAGGCATCGAGATGGATGTATTGAAAGCCAAGATTCTGGGTGTGATGACAGAGCTGTCGGGCTTTTTCGATATGGAAGGGACCAGCTCTGAGATTGAAGCAGTTGTGCAACGTGCAAAGGAACGCACTCACACCGATCTAACGGATAAATTGTGGGGATTAATAAAATGTAAGAGAACATGCGTGAAGAACACATTCAATTACACATCACTCTCCCTGTAGGTTGTTCATCATACAAAGATCTAAAACAGGCCTTGAACTACGTATTCCAATGTGCAGCAAAATGTAATATCGTGGTAAGTGCTAATCCTTCCGGTTCATTTCAATGCGATAAACTGTTCAATTGTTATTCCTTTTCTATTGTTCGTAATCTAATAATGGTATATTGATTGATTCATTAGTTCTTTGCATGTGTTGCGCTCCTTTCCTTGTATGAATGAATAATTGCTTGCCGCTGCCTAGGCAAGAACATAATTATGTCATTTTGCTTTTGTTCCAGAATTTACCAACAAACAATAACAGGTTAGCGCAAATAATTAACGAAGTGTCGCAACAGCGCTTAGCGATACCATGTCTGACTGGCTCTGAGCCGTTGGAACTGCTCTTAGAAATCGGATTAGAGAAATTGTTCAAAGACTATGAGTTCATATTTACCGAGAGTAAGGTGTGCAGCTCAAAGGACTTAAGGGCGGCATTTGAGTATGTATCATTTATGAGTACACACAGACGTAAGACAGTTATTTTAATTTGATTAAATTTTGAAGGCCAAAATCAGCGGAAGTGGATCCGAGTGATCTGCCGATTAATGTACGAAAATCGATAAGAAACGCAATCCGTACAGATGCAACCCCATCGTCGCAGCGTAAAACACTACTTCATAACAATTTGGCGACAATAAAGAAAAACAGAGATTCAGACATCATCGGATTTCAGAACAGTGCGTTTAATCAAGCAGATGTCGAAACGAAGTTGGCCCGTTTGTTGCAAATTCATTTCGCTTTGGAACATCTGTTGATGATTCAAATTCATTTGAATCTAGAAAATGGTATGTATCCAGTGCAATGCATGGTCATCCTGATGATTGTTCCTTTCTCTTAGTTTACGTTCAGGTTTGTGAGCAACTGTTGAAGCGGAGTCCACGAATGTATAAAACGATTGATGATTCGATGGTGGACAAGGTTGAACTTCCAATGAATTCGGATAGTTTTCTACAACATTTAGAAGGGTAAGTGTGAGTCAACGGAAGTGAGTCAATCACGTCTATCGGAAAAAAGTCCCCACTTAAATTCTTTCGAACGAAGCTCAAATAACATCTCGCAATTCACGCTCTGCGCCAACATGAAACTGTATTATTATTAAATTTGAAATATGCCTCAGAATGATTCGGAACCTATGAAGGATTCCGATGTTCCTAGCTAAGGAGTCGGCTGTCACTGCCTTCTATCTCTGTATGGTCAACTATCCAACATAGTATTACTCTGCTCCACTCTTTGAGCCTTTGTAGTCACTTCCACTCAAGCTTGGATTTGATGATGTTAGAGTCTGAGAGAGACTGTCCGACATTATTCCTATGTCGCAGTTGGTATAGTTTCCGTCAAGATTAATTTGAGCGCATCTGTATACAGCATAGGCTTCTGCTTAAAAGGTACTGGTCCGTTTGCCCATGGGTTCGTATTACTTTATCCGTGGTACAATTACCCCCGCTTCTGTTCCTTAATCAGTTCTTGATCCATCTGTGTACCATTTTAACGTATTGCTGCTCAGTTTGTGGCCTATGGATTCATTGCAGTCCGTTTTTGGTGCTGTGCTTAATGGTAAACTTTTGGAAATTGAATTTCCTAATCACGTCATCTATCAGACATTTTTGACTAGTGCATCGAATTGTTTCGATGGTGCAATACACCTGTCTTTTCCTATTATCTCTTCAACCACTAGCGGTAAGGGAATCAGCACAAATATCGCCCCCAAGGCAGCAGTGGAACAACATGAAACCGTAACTCACTCCATTTATAAGAGACACCATGCTGACAAAAAAGACTGTGATACTCATTCATCGCCAATTCGATTAACACATACGTCCCTTCAATCGTATATTTTCCTCTGCCGTCAGAGCGTGCCCTCGGATATCACGTAACCTCAATTTACCTGTTCATTTCAGAAAGGAACCGAATACTCGAAAGGTAACACTATCCTCACAAAATGCTTTCCGCGATGTTGAGAGCACGTTTTTTTATTCAATGGAAAATATATTCCCATCCAACGCGGCTGACTGCTATCAAACAGACGGTAAGTCATCCTCATTGAGAATTTTCAAAGGGAACACGTCTAATATAGGGTTTATTTCAGATAAGGAGATGCTGAAAGATAATGTTTACTTCTGCTGGAATTACACAAAAATTAAATCTAAACGTTGTTAGATCTAAAATGTACTTACTATTTATTGTTAAATAAAATTCATTAGTGTTGAAATAATAAATTGAATTAACCTATTTAAACTATTAACCTATTAAACTCGGCTAAGACGCTAAAAGGAGATAACACGGAGAGAAAATCTAAGAAAAATCAATATAAGTTATAACCCCAACGAAAAGATGATGTAAAAAGTTCACACATATGTATGTGCATCCAGGCAAAGTCAGGAATCTGATTTTAGAGATTAATGTTCTCTTTTAGTAAGACTACCTTTAATAATCTATTTGACGAAGAACGCGCTTCCAAAGAACCCCTACAAATGTTCACCCCAGTTTGTTTTTAGACAGCGTACCCACAATATCTTTCGCCTGCCCTGGTTAGGGTAGCCAAGTGGTTTTGTTGAACCGTTTATTTAGTTTCGACGATGAATGGAAATATATGTTACTGCATAATGTATACGCATCTTGGCGAATTTAGGAAACATTATCCTTGTTTGTTGAACTGGCCGAAAAACAAAATTATGTGTATTGATTTCAGGAGACATGACATAACAACAAGGGACAAACTGTAAAGCAACTACTCACGGCAGAATCATATTTCTGTGCAGAATTCAATACGCCGGATTGAGACGTATTCAATCCCGACCGAATGGCTTCTGTGAGTCCAATAAAATCCGTTAAGAAATCACCCCTTGTTTGATTACTTCAAAAGTGCCTGATGTGGTAACACTTTATTTATTTCCTATAGGTATTTAAAAAGAAAAGAAAAAAAACTATTTTCAACACTATATTTAGGTGAAATAATAATGCACGTGTAAAAATGGAGAACAGCAAAAAGATAAAACACACGAACCAAATTACGAAACAATTACAGCAAATGAAAACACGAGAGTTTCAACAAGCGCCTTCAGTTCATCCTCTAGTGCCCCAGTGAACAATATTATAATCTGGCAAATGTGGGGGTAGAAAGTGAAAGAAGAATTCAAATAAAACACGAAGAATTGAAATCCAATTAGTTGTTAAGCTCGTTTCCCTATTCCAGAAACCTAGAATATCGATGATATGCTCCGGTTCAGAATAACATAGCGTTTGCTGAGGTTCGGACGTATCTTGGCATAACAAACGCAAAAAAAACGAACAAAACGTTTTGTAAAAATTACAAAAATTCACAAAAGGACTAACGATACTTTCATCAAATTCTAATACTTTAATTGAAAGAAAAAGAGGAATTAAGTTTTGTTTTAATTGCGTACATAAAGTGATTCCTCTTCGTTTCAATGCATAAGCAAGGATTGCAACTATAAACGAAATTAAATATTGAAGAAAATTAAAATGGTTAGTGCGAGTTGTACATCAAGGACTTTTTATTTATTGTGCTCAATTTATAACAGTGGTCTCTAGAATTATGGATTTAATAGAATTAGTAAAAAATGTGTTCTACGAATTACAAATTGTAAAAGATGTATCATTGGAATATAGAACGAATGCAGGAGCGGATTATTTGAGTCATCCTTAAACGCAATCTACGGGATGTTGATCCAAAGAGAACCATCCAGTCAAATTTTAGACATGCGATTCATCGATTTGGGTGATGGTGTGGTGTGTTTTCTAGTGACTTAATTTATTCCATTTCAAATGTTAAGTGTATCGCTTCTCATTGGTTTAACTGAGTTAACATAATTGATATACCTGCACTAATATGTTTAATTTTAAAACATGCTTCAAATACTTCTACATATTTGATCTTAGCCGGGGGTGGTCCCTCTAAAGGCAAAAGTGCAAAAAGTTCAAGTGAAGTGAGGTTAATAGTGGGCAGCTATCAATTTAGAATATTTTTCAAACTGTATTACGTCATGTTTCTTAAGTTTCACCGAATGTGCAAAAGAAAAACTTAAGTAGTCAAAAACAGCCCCAGAGTCGGTTTATTTCTAATCTAGTCTTGCATAATTGAATCTTTAAGTAATCTTTTAAATAAATAAATCCTTTTTCGTGTCCCACTGACCTGATAAGACCTATTAAAAGACAACTTAGTGGTTAATTCAGAGGTAACGTTGTGTCATCGATCTTTAAAAACGGGTGTGGCTGATCTAATTTTTGTTTTCGAGTGTATGACTACAGTCACCGTCATTGCCGTTAAATTCACATTTTACTGTATTGCAAGTTTTTCTTCACAAATTTCTACATTTTGAAGGATCTTCCTAAACAGTTCCTCATTATACATTTCCACATCTAGTTCAATCACACGACTGTATTTAATTGAATTAAGAATATTTGGAATTTGGATTGTGGCATAATTCACCAGAGATCATTGAATATATTGTCTGAAAATTTGAACTTCGCCATAAAGATCAGACAAAATCATACATTTTAGAGCTAGATTTTATGGTTAGTATTTTAATGCCTTGAGGAGTAAGATGGAATTACAAGGTTTCCTTAATCGATGGAGGACACATTTCAGCCCTAATCAGCTCTAATCGGGCTTTAATCTGTATGCCTTATATCCGCCCTAAATTTGAGTACAACGCTCATATCTGGCCAGGTGTCCCCAATTCCACTCTGCACCTACTAGATGTATTCCAAAAGCGAGCGATAAGACTTATAGAAAAAGAAAACAATATCGCAAAGTCATTAGACCCGCTCGAAAATCGATGTACCGTCTCTTCTTTGTCCTTTCCTACCGCTATTTTAACAAACGATGCTCAAGGGAGTTAGCCAATTGCATTCCTCCTTTCCATGAATTCACCCGTCGCGCCAGGAATGTTCATCAGTTTTCCCTTAAGCATACTTTCGGACGCATAGTTAAATTTAGAGACTCGTTCTCCAGCCGCACTACTCGAATACGGAATACCCTCAGGTTAGGTTAGTGACATTACATGTCGGTCCATTGTGATACCCACAGTCAGACTACTTAATTGATCCCAACGGCAAATGTAAATGAACCACATTTGAAACCCAGTTTATAGCGTATTAACTTTGCCTTAGCTGCTCAGGGCACTCAACCAACAGTGCCATCCGGTCGTACATGGAATGCTTTTCCCAGCTCAATATTTCCCCAAACTACAACCCGCTGATATTTAAGAGCAATGTGCACAGGCACCTCCTCTCTCTTTACCATCGGCCAAGGCTGTGTCTTGACCCGAACACTTCAGTGTATTAGTAATCCTTTTTGGCCCCCCAAATTATAAAAAAAAGATGGACATATCGCGCACGTTAATATTTTAAATAATAACCAACTCATCTGACCTCTGACCCATTAAGGGACTGAGCTTGAACTATAACTGCCGTCCATCGTTCGGACTGCAATCATCCAACTTTTGGCTTTTTGGTCCCTTGTATATTTGGTCCTCGAGTCGGAATACCCTCTTCGCTTATTAGTTTTCATGCCACGATTTTGCCTTCCGGACTGGATCCAAGTCTTTACATAGCTCTAGAGCATTTCTCTTTCATTTTGTAAAAAGTTTCTTCTTTCTTTCTTTCGGAGTTTATTCTTCTTCTGAAGAAAATGAAAAAAACATTTCTTAGTCATTCGAGCCGCATTTCCACCAGGATGTCATTTATTCACATTTGACCGCCACATCATATACTACATGTGTTCATCGACGTCTGCTAACATTTTCAGACGAGACAGGAGAGAGTCCAAAAGTTGTTTTGGCTGCTTAGCGTTATTTCAAATACATTCTCCCTGCTTCGAGTTTAAGCTAATCCAGGTGAAACCAAAATTTAAGATTGGGAAGTTGTAACAGTTTTTAAAATAACTTTCGTCCACTGAAAATCCTTTCCTGCGAAATATGTATCATGGAATTTGTGGAGCTGAAAATGTTTTTTAGATTTTAAAGAAAAACTCGAGAACCTTTCTGGAAGAACAAAGAAATGCGAGTGATTTATTCAAAAAAACTAACGGAAAGTAAAATGACATTTCCTTAGAAAATTCAAAAGACTCTTTTGACATTTAAGTGATGCTAAATACAATTCAAATACAATACATTAATTTCCTTTTTATTTCAACAATGTAACGCGTTTGCCGTTCTTAGTAAGACGTCCTAAGATGATTTACTATATTTATTTCTCAAATATACACGTTAAGTCGACCTAAGTGTTGAAACCAGTTATATTAGCTTGAAAAAACTGATTAGCTAAAACTTCTTGTGACAAAAAAGTATTAAGTTATGTACCTAGTTATTTAATCTTTCATAAATAATTATTTGTATTATATTCTACTATACTCTTCTAACCCCGAAAGAATTTTCTGATTCCGACCCTTACAAGGACCGTTTAAAGTTTACAAAATTGACATAGGATGTTTCACCTTTTAGGCACAGATTTATCCGACTTTTCTGCTTACCTCATTTTAATATGAAGAATTATCTTACACAGGTCTGATATAGTAGCGTTACAATGGGGTAACTGGACGGGGAAATTACCAAAAGCTGCGGTTCAAGGGGACTTCGGTCTCCGGTCTTATACATTAAACCAAACAAAATCTACCAAAAATTCAGGGAATCACAAAAGAAAAAAAAGAACAAAAACATAAACTACACATAATTGTTTGTTTTGATTGAATGGGGTCTGGAAAGTCAAAAAAATGTTCTGAACATTTATATTATACTAACAATTATACAATTATATACTAACAATTATATTATTGTAATTACAATTTATTAGCTCAATGGTAGATCGTAGTCCATTCTAATGGCCGCACGTCGGCCGTAGTCAATTCTAATGACTTTGCCGATAAACGATTATGTACTTCCTTTTTATTTTTTTTAACTTAGCAAACTTGTTGCTTGCTTACTTACTTACTTAAGACAGTTAGCGGTTGACTTGCTGCCACCAGTTTCGCACGGATATCGCAGTCTCTCGGCATTCCGGGTCGCAGGGCAGCATTGACTTGTTGTACTTCAATAATAATTTCTCCTCCATCTCACCACCTAAGTATACGGGACTCAAAAATCACCCAAAGAATTTTCCTCTCAAAGCAGCATTGATAAAGTCCATGCAAAGTTGTTGCTCCCATCCATAAATCACTCGGCGTCCACTCTCCTTGTTTCCCATACTTGTTCCTGAAAAGGCAGTGGAGCTACACTGGTGGTCGCAACTAGGTAGGCGGGCTGCTAGCATTCACCAGCACTCTTAGAC
Organism: Eristalis intricaria; assembly: GCA_964034865.1. NCBI lineage: Eukaryota > Metazoa > Arthropoda > Insecta > Diptera > Syrphidae > Eristalis > Eristalis intricaria. The sequence goes on from OZ035873.1 coordinate 135,433,003, forward strand.
CATATTGGTTCATTGTGATACCCATAGTGAGACTACTACCACTGATTGACTACTGCAGTGATAATACCGTTAATTTGATCCAAACGGCTTTCACAGGGGTTCGAACCGGGGAGTCCGCTAACTAAGGGCAGGCACTTAACCAATTGTCATGTGGTTAAACTATTTCTTTCTGCTTAAGTTTTGCTCATGGTTTTTGAATTTCACTCAATTCATGCATAAATGTAACTAGTAGTTCCCCGCGAATCTTTTTTTTATAACTTTTAAAGAGAGAAACCGTCATTCCGCCATGCATGATTTTTGCGAAACTTAAATTTTGCGCAACGGAAACTCTCAAAAATTAACAACATATATGCTTTGCAGCGTGATGTTATAAAGAATAAAGCCTTCCTCGATAAATGAACTACCAAACACAAAAATTAATTCTGAATTCAAAACATTAGTTCTCGAGATTAGCGCGTTCAACCAAACAAACTCTTCAACGGTAATAACGACTAGTGATGGGAACTATCGAGTTGTTCGATAGTTCCAAACTATTTATTTATTCGATAGTCGAAAATCGTTCATTCATCCAATTCAATGAAAAAACCATTAAAATGGTTTATCCGATAGTTTGAATGAATTTTGTGTATTCACTCTGGCGACACTGCTCTCCGTGAGAATTTTAATATTAACAATTTTTTACACGTATGGCTGGTTGGCAGTGATTAAGTAGTATTTCTACCATTTTTTGCAATGTTGAAAAATCTACCAACCTTAACTCTAAATCTACCACATTTTGGTCATCGTTCATCATATTCCTAGCATTGTTTGATAAATATATTATAATGAATTATGTATATATTCAAGAATGATTTGGTCTATTAGACCCTAAAATTAAAATTTTAAAATACCTTAATGCTGAGTGGAGAAAATTAAAAGGCGAATGAAAAATAATAGAACATTTTACGACGGATGATGAAATTGTACCTCATTGGAATTTATTTTGAATTTTTAAAGATGGTATGGGAAACTATCCCTACAAAACATATACCAAACATGTTGCCAATTTGTTGTTTCCCACACTGTAGACCTGCTGCTGAATAATAGTTTTCGCAGATTTAAATGATCAAAAATGAGATTGAACACAATAAATATTCCTAAATGGCTGCTAACCAAAAAACTTTTCGTAAAAGAGAAAGAAATTGATCCCTCGAAATCTGTAATCGAAAATTACGCGTCTAGATTCATTTTCTCAGATGATTGTCATAAAGAGAAATTTGGAACACCGAAAAATATATACATAGCTACATATACAGTTACGGACAAAACAATAACTGGCGCAAAATTAGCTTTAATCCTGGCTGCATATTTTCCGTTGTTTGTAACGGTACCTTGTTCTCAGCAAAAGGGATACCAAGTACGCATGAATAAATGGATAGAGGAAATTGTTCAAGAAGCGAGATTGAACTACCCTACCGCAGTACTTGTTTCTAATTGTTGGTTAATTTCTTCGGAAAATGTCACAGAGTATCGTGGTCCTTACCAAAAGTGAAGAAAAAACCCTCTTAAATTCGCAGAAGAACAGATGAGTTTCAAAAGGTAAAAAAATTTCAAAATATTTCAAAATTTTAAGATTGATCTGACGTCCAAAGGTATGGAATGGAATCTTCTAAAGATATTCGGTGGAATATACCAATGGACTGATTTCAATTTATTTACTTTTCTGTTTTTTTAAATGTTACTTTGTCTTTAAGTTATTTTTGTTTATTTTGCTAAAATAAATAAGTGAATTAACATGGAAACATTTTTTATTTTTGGTACCACTTATCTACCGCTTTTTTTTCTGGTTATCTACCACCAATATTCATATCGCAAGTCCCATCACTGCTGGTTGAACTATCGAGTCAAATGGGATTGCAGTTGCTCTCAGAGAGAATTTTGTCTATTGATTGAGCTCTGAGAGAGAATTTACTGTATGTGAGCGTTTTTTTCACTTGCAATTTGGTTGGGAAAATGATATAAGTCACCCTCGGTCAATAATTTTGCAAACAGATGAATAAGAAATTAATGAATGAGACTGTTCGATAGTTGAAATCATTCAGTTACTAACTATCGATAGTCTAATTCATTCGATAGTTCCCATCACTAAAAACGACCAACCTGCTAAAATCGCACAAGGCGCAATCTCATGAGCAGTGAACTACATTGAACTAAAAGAACAAGCTGAACGAACTAGTTCAATAAGCAGATTTGAAACTGGGCGCTCTCTGGACTGAACTAAAAAGTACAAGTCTGGTAATAATCAGTAGAGAAGCCCTACGCCTTATGGGAGGGAAGAATGAATGAGTTTTATTTCGTTAGTATCGCAGCCGCCTGTGAACTATTCGGCTTACCACATGGAAGAAAATAGGCATCATGCCGAATCCTGTTTTAAACACACCGCGTATAAGTAGATATTCTGTTAGTTGCTCACAGTTAGCTCGTTTTCAATTCTAATGAAGTAGCCGATGAATTTTTATACGCAACTAGCACAGTTGAAGATTCCACAAATAAATCGTTTACCTTTCCTTCTTTTTTATTCGAAAAGCGTGTATTCTTAGCTTATTAACTTATGATTTTGAAACAAGTGTTGAGATCGTTTCAAAACAACAAGGGTTGTAACTATTTTTGTATACAATATGTTCTCGTAATATTACTTGCAGACACAATATTCAGCAATTAATTTATTTTTCAGGGCCTAGAAATAGTATTCAAATTAGGTTATGTAATACTGATACTTTCGATAACGCTGATGATATGGGCGTCATTAACAAGAGCTGCCATGAATCGTGAAATGGAGGAAATGTTCTATCCGCCATGCACCTTCAATCCACTATGTTCGTGCTCAAAATCGTCAACAGATCTGGGAATCGTGTATTGTCGAAACGTACCGTTTCCAGCGTTGCCCAAGATGGTGAACCAATCGAAGGTATCATACGTTATTCTATTCTGCAAGAATGAGATGGTAAATTGATTAATTTAAGGTCTTTATGCTTCACATGGAGAACACTGGGTTGCGAGAAGTTGAACCGTACTTCCTGCAATCAACAGGTGAGCAACCTGCTAACAGATGAATTTAAGATTTTCCATGATTTACAATGTTTTGAATTTAGGAATGTATCGGCTAAAAATATCCGGTAATCATCTGACGGAAATCCCGGACGATGCATTTACCGGCCTTGAAAGATCTCTCTGGGAACTGATACTGCCCCAAAACGATCTTGTTGAGATTCCCTCGAAGGCATTCAGACATCTGCAAAAACTGCGACTACTGGACTTGGGCTTCAATCACATAACTCACATTCATCACGACTCCTTCCGCGGGCTAGAGGACTCCCTGCAGACGCTGATCCTCAAGGACAATTGCATTTCCTCGCTGCAGTCGCATGGCTTCTCCGGATTGCTCATACTGGAAACATTGGATTTGAGTGGCAATAATTTGTATGAAATCGATCCGACCGTGTTTCGTGACGGGATGCCAAGACTGATGAAATTGCTTCTCACCGATAACATCCTTTCGGAGATCCCCTACGATGCTTTGGCTCCGCTGAAGAGTTTGCGAACGTTGGATATCTCGCACAACGTCATATGGTCGATGAGTGGCAACGAAACGTACGGAACCAAGTCAACGGCGAAGCTCAACTTGGACAATCTGCACCTGGAGTACAATCACATCGATATTCTGCGACCGAATTCGTTTCAAAACTTCGACGTGGTCAATCGAACGTTTTTTGACGGCAATCCCATACACACTCTAAAGGTAACACTTTCAATGAGCTCAGCTGTGGTGTTTGATCTTGATTTTTGCGATCATTCAGGAAGACGCCTTCAAGCCGGCGAAAATACGAGAGATCTACATGCGATACTGTGGACTGACGAATATCTCACCAGTCGCTTTTGATAGTTTAGTCAACAGCTTACAAATTCTGGACCTATCAGGAAACAACCTTACGGATCTGCCCAACAAACTCTTCAACAATTTTGATGTCTTAAGGTTGGTCTCTAAAACGGACAAACTTGGTTGGATGCTATAATAATTCATTCCCCTTTCAGAGTAATAAGCATGCGAGACAATAAAGTGAAGTTAAACGCTCCTGCGGAAATGTTCAACGCAATCCAGTACACACTGCTGAAGTTGGATTTGAGTGGCGACAAAAATGACCCGACCAATTTGCAAGCGCTACGCAAGTAATTTGATTTCACAATTAACTGGCTATAATTTCTTTTATTTATTCTCTACAAGTATGACCAGAATGAGAAATATGCGGTCGTTGTCGATATCCCGGATGAGCGGCCAGTCTTTGGGTCCCGATGACTTCATGGACTTCGGTGTGGAACTGGAAGATCTGCAAATCACTCGGGGCGGTCTGCAGTCGGTTCAGTCGCATGCCTTCAAGCATGTGCGGGGTCTGAAGCGCTTAGACTTCAGCGAGAATAGCATAAGTTCGATTGAAAACGATGCCTTCTCAGAGGTAAGACTGCTCAAGTTTAAGATCACACCATTCCTCAAGATTTATGTCTTCTCAAGGTTGGCCATTCGTTGATCTCGTTTAAAATATCTCATGGCTATTCGGGAACCGCACTGCCATCGGACGCGCTGAGATATCTCACATCTCTTCAGGAACTGGACTTCAGTAACAACAAAATAACTAGTATGACCGATACTAGTTTTCACTTCTTGAAGAACTTGAGACTACTCGAACTCCACGATAATCGCATTGAGCAGGTGATGAAGGGAACTTTTCAGGTAAGCAGTATCACTTTGCATTTCCTTTCGGCAGAGATTACATGTGTATTCCATTGTAGGGAGACATCCATTCCAAGCTGGAGGAGATATCGCTACGTTTCAATCATTTGACGCAAATATCACAGCACACGTTCTTCGACTTGGAGGTAAGTGTGATGGAACCACTAACGAATGCATTACAGCTTGGATTTTAAGGCACTTCGTGAACTACACTTAGATGATAACAAAATAGAACGGATTGAGAGACGAGCGTTTATGAATCTGGATCAATTGGAACTTCTGAGCCTGAGAGGAAACAAACTCAACAATCTCGCTGAGGAATCTTTTCAAGTAAGTATCTTTTAAGAGAGAAGACAAACATTTCTATAAAATATCTTCAGTGTATCATTATTTGAGTTTGTCCAGCTAATTGAATCCTCTGTTTGTAATTAATGTAAGCAAAGTTAAAGACAGTTGTTAGCGTAATTACTTTCAGAATATACTGTTCTTAATAAAATGCTATAAACTTATCGGTATCTAACTATAAACAACATTATTTTAAATCAAAGAAGCATCGCTTGGTGGTTCATTACATCGTCAATTTTGCAAAGACTTTCTAAACTTGACCTGATGTCTGTTTTGTTTTAGTCTTTTTTGTTAATTTTTATTGGTAAAGTGAAACTTCTCTATAGCTGACAGCAGTGGGACTAGTATCTTTTGTACTTATTTAAATCTTACTTGAGAGAATAAGCTGCCATTAGCTAGTTTCAAATTACAGGCCTTCTGCAGGCACTCTAAGCTGAACTTAAACCTTAACTATGTCTTTCGACTTATCCTATGTAGTTAACAGTTGTTAAAGTAAAACACAGCTCTAATTCGATTTTCTTCAATGACCCTTTATTTACTACCACTGCGATCGCGTGGCGATGACAATGAACTGTCCTCGAGCAGTCTGTGACGCGGGTTTTCGATACTACACAGTTACTACTTACCAGAATTGGAGTACTACATAGATAGCCGACTTCACAGCTGATTGCCCCTAGTGCATCGACGAATTTGTGGGCTTTTTTGACAGATATTCATGCATTTTGACGGTTATTCACAAAATAACGTGAATGCGGTTCTCTGATTGGTTCATTTGATTTGTGAAACGGCAGAAGTCTGGGTTCTCGGTAATACTTCATTCCTGCTACTTACTTAGTTTAGGTTAGGTAAGTGGGTAGCAGAGATAATGGATGATATATATATTATAGGTTATCTCTGGTGGGTAGACGCGCAATTCATGTCTCTCTTAGGTCCTGATGGAGCCATTGTGATGCTCGTAGGGCAATTTACCCTCCTCACGCCTTCCTCGTACCCTTCATGTGCGTATGTCGTCCAGCCATCCTAAAATCCTAAGAAAGCTGACAATAGAGGTTATTCTATGAAACCCCAAAAATCTGGCGAAACTTCGGACAATATTGACAAATTTGATGAAACCTTGTGATTTCGTTTCTTGGGTTCATAGCAGTAGAGGGATTTTTGTTAATTCCTGTTTTGACTACGACATAGATTGGGGCAGTGAGGGACTGGTAGTGAGGTGAGGAGTATTCCCTTTTTCTTCTTCATCACCACAGCCTCTGTATATGAAGTCATTGGTTCCATTTTGTTTTCATTGTACTTCAGATGATTATGAGTTAGCGCACCGACTACCATCCGAAATAACTTTTCGGTTTTTGCATTGAACTTGAGCCAAAGCATCAGAGTGGTCTCACAGGGTCAACCTTTCATTTTTTAGATCTATAATTTTGTCATCCTCCCTTGACATCGGCAAGCGGCGGTGTAGAACATAGGATTACATGGTACGAGTTAGTTTCAGCCCTTTTCCTGGGAAGCTAATCCACTGCCTTATTGTCACCTGTGTGCCTATGACCTGGGACCCAGAATAGAGTAATCGAGTGCTGCGTACTTAGGATCTTAAGCTTGGATTGGATTTCTATTTACGAGAAGGCTTTAATGGCAATAATATAAATTCTCCTTCTTCTTCGTCTGGGATGGACCTGGGCCTCAACCAACAAGCTTCTCCAACTAGCACGATCTCTGGCTAGCTGCCTCAAATATCGCACGCTTAGTTGGTGAGTTCCTTCTGCACCTGGCTGCACGACCTTAAACAGGGGCGTCCTCTATTGCGTTGTCCCACCGGTTCGGAGTCAAAGACTTCGGTCCGGAGCTGAGTTGTCCATACACTCTTCATGTCCCAGCTACTCTTAGGCTTCACTGTTAATTAGGATGGTAAAAGCAGCGGGTGATATTGCCAACATTGATGGTATTTTGGCCACTTCCTTGACTGCCAGGACCTCCGAATGAAAAACAGTGCCGTAGTCGGGGATTTTGATGAGGAAGTACTAACTTACTTATCAGGCTGACGACCCACGCAAGGTCCGAGCCTGAGCGATATCTGCTTTCCATTCCTGACGGTCCTGGGCACGCTGCTTCAAGTCATCAAGACCAAGCTATCTTGCATCCGTGATTATTTGGTCTTTATACCGGAGATTCGATGAGGAAGTACATGGTTAACCATTCGTGCATGCTCCCTTACAGAACATCGCCACCGGCCTTGATAAAATCGGATGGAAGCATGCAACTTTGTTATTCTTCACCCTTTTAATAACCGTACCGACTTCTTCAAAAGCTGGGTGGAAAGATTGCTTCCATAACTCTAGTTGGGAGTTCTTTGTTCCCTATCACTCTCTCCTGGTCAGGATCACTAAGCAGCTGTTGTAAGTGCGGCTTAAACACGTCCACATCACAATTTTGAAGAGCCTGGGATTCCAAAAGCCTGAGGCCAGGCAGTTGCCTTTTTTATAAAAGTGCGTGTTTTTGCTTGTCCCTAGACTCTTCTATATCCATGAGTTGAAAGAGATCTTTTCATCAGCTGCAGAAGCTTCTTCTCCTCCCGTCTTCTAGCCCGGTACTCCTCTTGCTCTGTTCTTGTTTCAGTTACAGGGCCTCGTTTGTTGCACGTTTTCTCTGCTTACACTCGGCATCATACCACGGGTTTCCTGTCGGGGGGCTAGTTCGTCTAAAGTGGTTTCCGCTATCTCTTGATGTTGATGTTCGACGTAGACATACCGGAGAACCTCTCACTTCTTAGCTCTTCGTAAGCTCTGGAAATCCCCGGTGTACTCCAATGCCAAAATGGCTCTTTGTGGGCTGGCGCAGCTTTCTGACATTGGACAGTCGACGTCTGAATAGTCAATTGTGCTGCTATTTGAATAATGCCTTGCGTCATTAAGCACATGCCTTTAGTAAAGCGAAGGAGATGGCTGCGAAGGATTGGCTGACCCTTTATGCCTATCTAGTTCAGTCGGGCTATTGATGTAGTAGTCTTGTAAGTTGTAAGTCCTAGTCGAAAGGCTGTGTCCAGTTATAACGCCGTTCTTAGCAGCGCGTTTCGTTAGCGCACTTACATTTTGTTTTTGTGAACTTCTATCATTACCTGCCAGAAAGAAATATGTGGGCAGCCCTGGGAGAAGCCGCTTCTCATTTCGGCTACTAAAAACACCTGCAGGGCATCCAAAGCTTCAGAGCTTATGTAAAACCACCCAGCGAATAATAAACACCATATACCAACTCCCTCTGAAATGGTACCTCCTCGTCTTCTGACAAAGGGATAATCTGCATTTCATCTAAACGAAATTGAGGTCAAGGAAGAAACACAAATTTTTGCTTTTTTTTAAATTTAATCAACAAAAGTCATGTTACTCTCTTTCGTGTTCTTACAATACTTATCGTGTATTTTACGCGGTAATAATTTAAACGTAAATGTGAAAAATATAAATAATTAACTATGCTGGAGTGATCATTGGGCTGTGTTGCTCTTGTGTAGCAGCATAATGTGCATTTGTAGGTCGGCACTAGTCAGGAAGTGCCTTGAACAGAACTGGCACGGGAACAAATTGTTTGCTGTGCATTTTCTTTTGTGCCTAAACAACTCCAGTTTCGATGAGAATTTTCCACCACACGGATGACAGTTGAAAATCTGTCCATAGTTCATGTTATCTTTCGGAAGTGCTGGGGCAGGGCCCAGACCATTGGTTGTGGGAAGACTATTTGTTACTGGTCCAAGGGCATTTAGCGTCCGAAGACCTGATTTATCAGTGTCCTCTGGCTGCTGTGATGACACTGATGGATCCTGCAGATCAACCAAGGATTTCACCTTTAATACAGTCGCTCCATTGCCTGGATCAGTTTTAGAAATCACAGAGTTAGGAGTGGGACGTACTTGAACATATTTTGTTCGTATTCCAGCTGGACTGGAGGTGCGACCATCGGGATTCGTATGCGGTCTGGGCTGGATGACTTTTGAAGGCGGGTGGAGCTGTGGTTTTGTAGCAGGATTTAAGGCCGTAACCACTCTGCTGGTGGACGGAGTTGCACTATCTAGAGGTTTAACAATGTGATATGGAATGTCGTCGTAGTCCTGAATTTCTTTCTTTACTGGCATCAGCTGGGTGAGGTTAAATGCCATAAGTGTATCGGTTAACGAGGTCGGCGGTTGTGCCGGTAACCGCGGCGGGTGCTTATGCGCACGCATGTGTGAATTTCGCGCTTTAAAATTGGCAAATACTTTCAGGCAAATATTGCACGCGACTTTCACAGAAAGCGCTTTACTTGAGACACTTCCTTTGGCAGTTTTGCCCTTTGGAGGTTCGGGTTTATGCACGGTTTCATTTTTGAGGCACTTTTTAGGCATGATCGATGGGGGTCGGATGATCTTAATAGACCTGTAACTTACGCCGTGAGCAGCTGGAACGTGCTCCCTTAGCATTTTCGGGCTGGACGCGAACTCTTTTCCGCAAATGGGACAGAAGTAATCACAATTTCCAGTCGACCAGTGATGAAGAATGGATTTATTGTCGACAAATATCCGCCAGCAGTTCAGGCACCGAATACATTTCTTCTCATCGATTCTTATTAAGCGTCCTCGACGCGTTCGCTTCTCCAAGTATCTCCTATCGCAAAGCTTCGGAAGAGACAGGCTTAAATGATTCAGTTGATGAATGGCCAATTCTTCAACAGTCTCACATCGAAATGAACACATTTTGCATTCAATTGAGTCATTTGAGTATTCCGGCGTTTCTTCTTCGAACAAAGGCTCCTCTTTTATTTCTAATTTTATCAGGGGAATATGCATGAGTTCTGTCGTTTCATTTGGCCCTTTGGCCGTAGGTTTGACCTTGGTTAATGTGCAGCCGTTCAGTTCTAACACTGATTTGAGCTGTGTTATCTTGGCAGGGGAATTGTTCAACATAGCTCGAACTGTTTCTTCCGCGTTGTTGGGGGCTCTTGTTTGTTCCGCGTTAATTGGGGCAGTGACGTCAGTGTAGACTTCCATAGGATCGGGAGCTGAGGTTGGCCTGTTTTTCACGGATGCTCCAATTGGGTTAGCTTCATTCTTGACTTTACTAATTAGCGAATGTGATTCATCGTTTTTCATGTTGAACAAGTGACAGACTGTGCGGTGGCCAAGTTCTTCTCCGGCTACCTTTGAGACAAGAAGGCTTGTTTGTTTGTTGGCACCCTATATGGAGAAAGGAAACAAAGAAAACGTCTTGTACAATTATGTGCTATGAGCTGTTGACTATATGTTGATGTTTTCGGATTCTCGCAATAGACTTAGATTAGTGGTTGGCAAGTCCCGTATATTACAGAAGGAAGGTTATATTTGGAGGAGCAAAGGAATTGTTGATAAAACAAAGGACGAATCTAAATTCTGATCATATAGTTTGGGCGGGGAACTGAAGGAACATTTCTATCCATTGACCTGAATGCAGAAGTCATGCTCAGCTCATCGATGATCATTTCATGATCAATACGCAGTCATTTCTAGGCCAAATGAAGATGATATTTTCCAAAAGGACGAAAAAACATTCTTGGTATGGTGCCAAGAACCACGTTGTAAGGGTGGCGCTACAGCCAAGATGCGGTTATGGTTTAGGTAATTCGAACCATGGCTTAGGTTCTACGGGCCATGGCTTGGGTTCTGCGGGCCATGGCTTAGGTTCTTCTTCTAATAAATCTACGACGGAAGTAGTGGCTATGATGTTAAATTTGCAAGTACATGGGACACGTGGTGAACACACCGAGGCAGATGACGGTGACTCTGATATCTCAAGGGAGCTTCGAATCAAGGCTCCCTGATTGCGAATCTGTGAAGGAAATTTACGTTGGGATGGCTGAATTTATCAAAATACAACAGCTGGCTTTAAATTGTTCCCTTAGGCCCTTTGCATACGGAGCAACTAAAAAAAACATCAGCGAAGTGAATTGGGAACTAGTTAGTTTCCTTTAAGTCAAATGGGACGCCGCACACGACGCTGCTGGTTTGAAAACTCGTTTGCGATTCATAAAAACCAGTTTGTAACCAGTCGTCTGTTGAGTTGCATGTCAGTTTGTAACCAGTCGTCTGTTGAGTTGCATTTCGGGTTACCTATTGCTTTTATTTTGTCGAAGATGAGCGAATAACAGACCAACCTGTTGCTTGTGGGGGAGGTTGAAAAAGATCCTGTTTTGTACAATTATTACCCTTCCTGATATTGAAAGAAGAGTGAAACAGAGAAAGCGTGAATAGAAAATCTTACTATTCTTCTCATCCTCCTGAGATGGTAATACAACATGAAGGTGTCATCATCGCTCGAGTCTTCCAAAGGCATTTCATGCGCGGTACACATGACGACACTGAACGAACTAGATATTTTAATTGGTGATGACTGGTGAGTTTCCTCGCGTGTGGAGGTCATTTCATTGCATTGGGCCTTACTGTACATCCTTTACAATGAAAGGGTTTATGAGGATGTGGCAGACAGTTCCGTACTTCGTAAAAAGCGTATTTCAAGGAAATGTGACAAAAAGGATAAGCAAATTGTAAATAGTCGGACTGATTGGCTTTTAAGGTTACTCTAAAAATACAAACCCTCTTTCGACCACTATTCATTCGGCGAACACAACATTTACGTTTTTGTTTATACAATAAATCCCTCATTTGTTTCAAAACACAAATTGCTTCAAATACAAGTATAACTTGTTTTAATTTTTGAATTGTTATTAATTGACTGGTGTACACCATTTTTCGGTTGAATGAAACTAAGCCGGGAAAAACTTCTGACAGCTGGCTATGCACGGACACATGTTCAATATGGTTATTCATGTGTTTTGTGCAAACGTGATGAACCTTTTCGATATAATTTGACACTAGATCATGCCTTTTATAGTTGGTCCTTAAGAGTGTCGTCTGTATGAGAGGATAGAAGTGTATCCGGCTACCAGACTACTCTCTTCAGCTCCTTGAGTTTAGTCTGAAGTCAAGACATGTAGGCCACTTTTAGTCCGATTATTCAATCGATAATTGATAACAATCATAACTAGAATTCAGAAATTCAATATCGTGATGTCAATCCTAACAAACACCATATGTGACATGGCCGTCATCATATCCCGGGAAAAAGTATAGTCGCGTTTTATATGAATTGTCGTGTAGTAGCACAAAAAATATAAGCTAACCGAATCACACGAACAATTTCAACTTATTCCCCTCCGTGGGACAAAACTCATCAACATCCACAACAATCTACATATTGAACAGATAAACAAATTTTGTTGTTTAGCTCCTTCTCCTACAAGACATTTTTTCTGATTTTACACATATGCTTCTAGCAATAGTAAAACGAAGGAGCCCATTTCCAACTTTCACAACTGATAGCTACTCTTATTAGAAAACATTCTTTATTCTTTCCTCACACGTCTAGGGTTATTGCACTGCCACTGCTCACGTTTCTTAGGGTCAACGAACCTACTGTCGCATCACATACAATCGAAATCTAGTTGTTTGATAACACAATCAAACCTCATCCCACATCAATGCATTTATGGAGAAAGAGTTTTTAAGTCATTTATATCTTACCTCAATACTGTCCACTACCTTCACATAGTGATTGTCTGGCTGTACCGCACGCACGTTAGCAATCCACTTGTTCTGATTTCTTATTGCCTTTTCAATCTCCACATACATGGATGTTGAACTGTATAAACATTTTCTGCAGATATGCTTTGGAAGAGGATCATTTGGATACATCTACAATCGGAAAAAAAAATACAAAATTAAATCAACATCCTTCATGAGTCGGCTGTATTCTGTTATCCTTCGGAATTTCTGCCGCGCACTCGCACATTCCCTTTACTTCCCTACTAATTTGTTTTACTTCTGGTTAGCAAACACTTACAATAATCGGAAAGACTGCAACAATTTTTTCAATCAATTTTGAATTCAAACTCAGAATACTGGCATTGGCCATGTCGGCAAGTCCGCAGATGCGACATTTTTTGTCCTCCATTTGGATACAAGTCTGCAATTTAAATGGTATAGCACAAAAATGTGGTGTTTCTTCTTTATAATGAGATTCCGAAAATTGAATATAGTCTCTTGTTCAATCCATATTTATGTTTTATTAATTTCTATTTACTTTTCTCACTTTAAATTTGATTGTTAGACAATAGAAGCGATTCAAGAAAATGTTTGTTAGCCGATTTTTTTTTATTGCTTACAGACGGTCGATATGTCAAAAAACAAAAAAAAATCCCAATTGCTGTCCAAATTGACAGTCCAAATATGTGATAAATGAAACAAACCTTATTGTGTGACAGAAGTGTAAAGTTTGATAGCAGCTGGTGTTGTTGTGCTTCATGCTGAGGAGTGCCTAGTTAACTAGACTTCTGTCGAAAGGATAGTGGAATGTATGAATCGGAATTGTGAAAGAACGCATTTGCAACAACTTATTAGACAGTAATTTAATTAAGATAATTGAATAAATATTTGCAACGAATTGGAAAACTTTATATCATCGCGCATTTGTAGGGTTTCGGTCGATGTTTTTACTAAGCAAAATGTGCAGACGTTTCACATTAATTCTTTGCATACTTTTCGGTGTGTAATCTTATGCATCACGACGGTTTGAGCATGAAATAAACTGAAAGGGGTTGTAAGTTTGAGAGTAAACAGAAAACACACAAAATGTCTTATGGCAGTTTTCGAACTTGTTTTAGTTTTTATGGTAAATGCTCTCTTTGAATTATAAGCTTGACGAAGATTCCAATGAAAACTTTGAGTTTATTGTTGAGACGTTGCCTGCAGATTATTCCAAGTCAATCTGGAAGCATTCATGTTTGTGATAAAGGGTTTTTTTTGTGTGGCTGAGAAATTTAAAATAAGACTCAGAAAAGTGATTTTATCATGAATTTATCCGAGAAACCAATATGGGGTAATCTTTTCATCAAATTTGTAGATAATCTTTGCATTGCTTTAAACTGTATTTCGGCAATAACGCCATAGACCAGAGATTATATTTTTCAATTCATTCGTTTGTTTCCTGACGAAATAGTTCAATTACCTTAAAGCCCTTATCCCAGTCCATCGTGCAGCCAAGTGGGTTAATTTGTTGTTAATCCCTTGGTGGAAAACCATTTCAAAGACAGAGTTCATACTGAATATCGGACAAAGTGCGTAATGTTTTCTATCTCCTCTTGATACATTTCTTCTGGCATGCTCTCTCAAAATCTAGTGTTCAATAAACGGACATAATTTGCTGGCATAAAGGCACCTTTACTGGGTTTGATTGTGAATCGACAAATTTAGATTCTTACAAATCTCCTTGGTTTCCTCGTGATTTCGTAAAAATGTAGTTGAAACCTCCTTGAGTTTATCCGTCCGTGAGAGGTCAAACCGAATAATGTTAATGGTAATGGCCGTCCCCTCCGATTTTGAAGTGGTTTCGCTCTAAAATCTCGAGTCATTCGCTCTCAATATATAATTGCCCGCCAAAACAAATGTCACTCGCTCTCAATTTTTAAATGGGCGAACAGCTGTTCGTTGACAGGAGATAATTGTGTTAGAACACCAGCGTTAGAAAGAGATGGAATGAAAAATGATCACCAAAATAAACTGAAGTTCTCTTTGTAGGCTTGTTCGGTTTTTCGGTGTTTGTCACTCTTGGACCAATAAATTCAAAGGACCTGCAACGATGTTTATCAGAAACCGCGAGGTTTGCAGACTCTGAAAATGTATGGCGTGACCTGGTAGGTTCAGAGAAAGTTGATGAAACCTCGCGGTTTCGTCCGGTAGAAACGTGGAATAAGCTTACATTTTGGTAGTTTTCGTGTTCTTTTTTCATTCTATCTTTCTCTATTTCCTGATGTCCTGGCACTCTTATTTCCTCTTAACATACCGCTGTTTTGGCTGCCATTTAAAAATTTAGATCTAATGACATTTGAAATCACTTCAACTCGGTGGAAACGGCCTATTGAGATTGCAATTCATTTCAATGAAATCACGCGATCTTTCAGTTTCTGTTCGGTGGGAACAAGGTATTAGCTTCTGCTTCTCAAAATTAAGCATGAGTTTCAACAATTTGTAACGGTACCTCTGCAAGAGTCTGTTGATGATGAAGTGTCAAATCAAACCTCAAAACAACCGAGAACTGTCAAATCAGCCTCTAAAAATGATATAAGCTACATCTCTGTCTGCGGTCTTAGCCCGCAGAAAGTTGAGCTTGTATTCTACACCAGGAAATATTATAAAAGATTCCTATCTATTAAGCGTGACTTGGCTAAATGCGAATGACCGAGTTCCAATTCAGAAAAGCCTCTACGGCTTTATATTCCTGCAATAAGCTGCAAATGGGGACAGCCTCGTATGGTCTACTGGCTATATACAGTGCCTCACGAAATTGAGCATTACTTCATATTTGCATCTTAGGGCTAAGCAATATGTAAGCCACCCGGAAAGCTTTTGGGAAGGTGTTTTGTTTTCACATGAAACAAAAATAAATTTACTTGGATCAAATGACAGACAAGTTGATTGGAGAGAACCAAATACAGCTCTTAAAGCAAAAAACATGAATTCAACCATAAAACACGGTGGAGGTTGTGTGATGTGGGATTGTATTGCTTCAAGTGGTTGCGGAAACTTGGAGTTCATAGAAAATACCATGGACAAAATTGCGTATTTGAATATTATAAAACGAAATTTACGGAGTTCCGAACAACAAGACAATGATCCGAAGCACACCTCCTATTTAGGACGCGAATGCTTGCTTTATAATGCTGCAAAGCAGCTAAAAACAACACCACAATCGCCGGATTTTAACACTATTGAACCCTATGGCACAAAACAAATGTGCTGAAAGTACCTTCTCCAATAAGCAAGAGCTGAAGGTTAAAATTCAGGCAGCTTGGGATAGCATTCCGCCATCTTTTACTGAAAAACTGATATATTCTATACACAGGCGGTTACAAGAGAAGGTGCCACGCTGTACTAAAATTTCATTTGTAATTGTTTTTGTTTTGCGTTTTAGCCATAACTTGAATTTACTTTTAGTGTATGCTCAATCTTGCGTGTTAAATTTTATTATTTTTTTGCGAGGATATGTGAAAATCTTCAAAAGCCACTATGGAGACCGTTCCCACATAGCGAAAGGGATTTTTACCCAGTAAAAGCACCTCACTTCAAATAAAATATATTTCCACTACAACTAAGTTTTACAATTATCTAGCAGTTTCTTGGTTTAGATGCATTTGGCAAGAGATTCTCCATTGAGAGTTCTTGCTTACACTGCAGTTAAGCGTGGGTTGAATTCACCGTGCTAGGAGGTCAAGGGGTTTAGTCCTTTGAAGACGGCGAAAAGAGTTTCTTTCGTCGAGAATTGGAAGGACAGCAGAGTTTATGTGCTCTTCCAGGCGACGCTTATGCTTACGAGCAAAATTCGTAACTTCATCTTGGACTGATGAAATTCAAAGATCTCTGTGGATATCGTTGTTTCGTATATACCAGGGTGCGTTGACGATGGCCTTTAGCACTTTATTTTGAGAAGTTTGTAGTATGTTTCTATTACTTTCTTTGGTACAACCCCATAGTTGTATACCATACGTCCAGACGGGTTTTAGCGCTTGCTTGTATATAAGCAATTTGTTGTCAGTACTTAGCTTGGAATATTTTCGAATAAGCCAGTACATGTCTTCGTATCTTAATTGGAGCTCCTCACGGTTCCTTTTGACGTGCTCCTTCCATTTAAGCTTAACATCGAGAGTGAAAATGAAGTTATTCACGTTCTTATGCGTAAAATTTATATGAACGGATTTAGGTTCGTTAAGCTCAATGCGCCGAGTGTTCGTCCATTCGTGTATCAGGTCTAAAGCACATTGCAATTTTCTGGTTGATTCTTCCACCGTTTTGGCAGTTACCAAAATGGCGGTGTCGTCAGCAAATGTGCCTACGTCCTGCGGTATATCGCTGCTATACAATAAGTAAAGGAGGGGTCCAAGAACACTTCCTTGTGGTACTCCAGCTTGTATAGATTTAAATAGGAAGTATTCTTTCCCATATTTCACACGGAAGATTCTATCCGATAGATAGTTCGATAAAATTGTGCAAAGTTTCCTCGGGAGGCTTCTGTTTCAAGCCTTCGCGCCAAACCTTGTCAAAATCTTGAGGAACGTCGAGAAATACAGTTGAGCAGACTTGCTTTTGTTCAATCGATTTTTCTATAACATCAGTTATGCGATGTACTTGGTCAATAGTTGAATGCTTGCTTCTAAAACCGAACTGGTGGTTAGGAATAAGTCGTCTTTCTTCTACAACCGGGCTTAAACGTCTAAGTTATATTCGGTTATATAATCGGTCTATAAGACTTTTTGTCTGTTGGGGGTTAACCCGGTTTCGACACCATTATTATTTCCGCTACTTTCCACCGACTAGGGACATGTTCTAATCTAAAGGCGGCGTTAATAGAGAATAATATAAGAGAGAGGAATATAAGAAGCGCTTTCTGAGGTAATTCTTTCAGAACTTCTCCTGTAATTAAATCATAACCAGGAGCTTTCTTGGGTTTGAGTTTTTTCCATTCTTCCTTAAGTTCTGTCAAAGTAGCATTTCTTACAGAAAAATTGTCATTATTTGAGTCTGAACCTGATCTGCGAAGAGATCTGCTTTCTCTTTATCGTCTTTGGCCCACTCGTGTTGGTTTTTCCGAATTGGGGCCGCATGTGGTTGGGTTTTTCTTAAGCCGTTGGCAGCTTTCCAGAGTGAGTAGTGTTAAATGAAATATTTTTTTTTATATTTTACTGAGGAATAGGCAGTTTTGTTACAATTGTGTTAGTTCTATTTTTACTAAATGAAACATGTGAATTGAATCTACATTTTTGTTTCATTAATGCACAACATTGCTTAAGGCGAAAAAAGCAAACATTTGTTTCTGTGGTGGGTGCATGCTCAATTTTGTGATGTACTGTATATCAGTAGTCAGATCCATTAACTCTATGGAGGCGTGACATGGTGGATTTCACTTGATAAGGATTTTTAATTGCAAACCGCTCTACATGTTTATATATTATTGAGTCTTTAATGAAAACCTTCTCCGCAGCTTTATACATGTACACCAACCTTCAGCCAACAGACTTTTAAAAAAATTAAGAAATTGAATCGCTGTATATGTGGAAAGAATAACGATCTGGACATTCTTCTATCCTTCATAGACAGAGAAGACAGCGATCTCATGACATCTAAAATTTTCTTCGAGAACTTCTCAGCCAGGGTCTCCACCAAATTATACTGGAAATCTAATCAGACGCTGGATGGTACTCTGCGTCCAGCGCCTGATTAGAGCGAAGATGGATGAAGGCGAAGAGGATCTAAATATCCAATTATCATTCTGCTTATGGTGTCTTTCGGGCAGAAACGATTAAGAAAGCTTTGTCGTGGCTGAAAACCAACTTCGGCCATTTTTTCTCCTAGTCCATAACGGAGAAAAATACAAGAGTGGAGTTATTCCCTTGTATTTCACAAATACTTTTACAAAAACCATGGATCCACCACGCCGATTAGTAGATTTTAACGGGAAATGGCCGCAGATTCGTGAATTTATTTGGAAAAATGGCGGCAGATTTCTGAATATGCCCACGATCCGTATAGGATCCATGTGTGTTGTTCGGAGGGTGTTCAAAAGTTCACTCGTATTTTTAAGAACATTATATTGGTATTGTATTGTAATATGGACTTCCATGAATATAAATGTATGCAATGTCCACTTAACTGGAACTTGCTATTTTTGTAAAATGTAAAATGAGCAAAGAAACTTCTTATTTTAAGTGATTCATGCAAACGCCTTAATAATATTTTTATTATTAGTTACCTGAACTTGTAGGTATTATTTATATAAAAAAAATACATACACTATGTTGTGCATTCATTAATTATATCCTAGTATCTCAGATTGTGACTTGCTCAAATGGGAGTTTAATGAATCGACTTTATGAATATTAGCTTTGTTCGTTCGTTTAACCCTCCATATTGTGTTGAAAATTTAACACCGAATTTTGAAAAAAAAACGTTCAAGTAACGAGCGAACAAATGAGAACCAGAAATGAAGTATTCCAGAATAGTCGATTTACAGCTGATTGCCCTCTAGTCCATCGTCGAATTTGAGTGCCTTTTTGACCGATATTCATGAATTTTTGGCCGTTATTCACGAAATAGCGTAAATGCCGTTCTCTGATTGGTCAATTTGGTTTATGAACACGTTATAAAAAACAGTTGTCAAACATTTTAAGGGGCAAGAGAGGTAAAAGTCGGGCATCTCTGTAATACTTCATTTCGTATAAGAACTCTTACTCACCCCACTACTAGGTTTGGGAAGGGTATCACCTGTTCGCCAGCTGTTCACAATAGCTCAAACGTATTCACAGACACAGGGCAAAAATCGTATAGAAAAAGCTGTCAGATGAAATCAAGGGGCAATGGAGGTAGAAGTTGGATATCTCTATTATCCCTTATCTCTGCTTAAAACCTTCTGATAGCCAGACGACGATTTAATTCAAAGAAGATTTTCCCTCCACTGCCGACTTTT
This sequence comes from Eristalis intricaria, assembly GCA_964034865.1. Taxonomy (NCBI): domain Eukaryota; kingdom Metazoa; phylum Arthropoda; class Insecta; order Diptera; family Syrphidae; genus Eristalis; species Eristalis intricaria. Next base: position 135,452,680 of record OZ035873.1, read on the forward strand.
TCTGTTCACAAGATGGCTGAGTATGTCAGGACTTCTGCAGAAGCTGATGTGACGTGGAGGAGGAGGCACCAGGCTGAGTTTTGTAAGACGGATAAAAGAGTCCTTGGTATCTCAAAGAGAAAAGTTCTGCATGCGATCATTGGTCCGGTTGGTTTTGACGCAATTTTGAGGAGAAGATTCAACCACGAACTGTAAGTACAGTGTATGCAGTGATCTGAGCCTAGCCTAAGATGGATCCAACGCCTAAGATGGTTGGGCCATCTAGAGCACATGAAGAACTCAGCTCAGGGCCGAGCCTGGGTTAGGTTAGGTTAGGTAGGGGGGCTGCTTGTGCATTTACCAGCACACTTAGACCATGTTGGTCTAGGGGTAGTCAGACTACTACAACTGATTGACTACTCCAGTGATAGTGCCGTTACTTTGATCCCAACGGTAAATGGTGACTGGACCTGATTTGATAACCAAATAAAAGCGTATTAACTTTGCTTTCACTGGGATTCGAACTGGAGACCCCGCTAAGCAGGGGCAGGCACTCTACCAACCGCGCATCCAATCCACCATCCAGGGCTGAGCCTATGGAGCAATACTACATAGGACGCCCCTGTCACAGGCGGCGCACCCAGGTGGAGAAAGACCTCAACCAACTTGCCGTGTAAAACTGGATTACAGCTAGCCAGAGATCACGCTAGTTGAAGAGACTCGTTGATTGAGGCCCAAGCCCACCCCGGACAGTAGCTCCGAATAAGGAATGTTTTTCTTCTTCGGTCGGTCGGGCTTTGAGACATTTCACCGAACCACCACTTGCACCACTCTACTTCACCCTCACTCCGATACACCAGAGTGTCCACATCGGGAGAAACATATCTATGACCAAAGTCTTTGACAGATGCTTCAGTCGTCCTTCGCATTTTGGACGTCTGCTTTAATTATCATTTAACTTAACAAAGGCCGTTATGACAATCTTGAATCTTGCTAAAAGAACTGCGGCATTGTTTCCTGCTTCTGCGTGGAAGCTCCATCTTTGCTCATACAAGACATGCACTAAATCTACCAAGCGACATGTCATCCCTTGACTCCATTCACCCTGTTTCCCGAAGATGAGCATGTAAATGAAATTATTTATTCCCTTTTTCGCAGAATCTACCAAAGTTGGAAGTGCTAGATATGGCTTTCAATTCTCTTCCGAACTTCCACTTCGACTACTTTGACCAGGTAAGTGCATCATTCCATCTACAGCGCCGCCCACGTCCGTTTACACTCGTGTCGTTTCACAGGTTGGTACGTTGTCGAACCTGAACGTGAATGTCAGCCACAACATGATTAAAATGCTGATGAGCAACACTTCGTGGACAGGTAGATCCGAGCATGGTACTTGTTGAACACATCCCATTCATCCATTTATATATATTTTTTTTTTCGTGCTTATGACTTCTTTATTTCACGGTATTTTCTTCCTCACGCGCGTTTAGGATCAGTCTACCATTCGAATATCAAAATTCTCGACTTGTCGCATAACAACATATCGCTCATCCATCCAGGATACTTTAGGCCGGCGGAGATATCCTTGACCCATTTGCATTTGGGCTTCAACTCTCTTATGGTAAGTGCAGCCACCTGAGATGTTGCTTCATGCTCATGCATTCATGATTCTCTTGAGCAGAATGCAACCAGAGATATTTTTGGGAACATGCCACACCTGCAATGGCTGGACATATCGCACAACCTCATTCGGGAAGTCGACTTCGATGCGTTCAAGAACACAAAGATGCTGCAGGTGAGTTTCGCAGTCACTCTGTTTGCGGGGGGATGAACGAGTTAGTGCCTGATTCTTTGTGTATTTACAGGTTTTGTATCTATCACACAACAGATTGACCGACATGCCGCAGGATATGTTCAAGCCCATACATGCGTTGAGGGTGATGGATTTGTCGTACAATCACTTGCGGTCGCTGCCCGACAACCTATTCTATAATGGGGGAATGGAAAAGTGAGTATGAACGCATAGCACGTGCGTCTGACAGTGAACTTAATTGAGGTTTTGATGATGACAGCTAGTTGACAGGAGCCCAGGAGCAGTTGTTGTAGTTGTTGTGGTATAGTTGGTCTCTTCTCGAAATGTGTTCTTTTGGAGGGCTGGTAATATTGAGATTAATGGCGTCCCAAGGTTGCTGCGAAGTTTCCACATGCGTGGTCTTAAAACCGATATAATTGTCTGTCTTTCAAGAACCCAACTCATTAGGTTAATTAACGACGATTGATTCCGTTTTCGATTGGTAGCAAAATGCTCCATTATCCTAGGGCCGTGCGCCAGTCGTCCTTCTTCTCGTTCTGTGTGAGGCATCGATCCTGGATAGTGTGATAGTCGATGTATGAGACAGGTTGACCAGATAAGAACGATAGCAAAAGAAATTAAAAGCAAATAACAACGGTGTGAGACATAATCTTGATTATGACTTAATTGAGAAGTTACATTCATGCATGGTGGTCATGGCGACAATCTTCAATTGTTCTTCAAAAGTATAGTAACGTTTTACAGCAATTAGTCTACGTAAGATCAACCGAATTGTCCACTTAATGGGGTTCGATTACTGGATTGTGACGAATGAAACACAAATGTTCACTTATCTAATATGCCGACGAATTTATTTACAAAACTCTTTGCTGCCTTTTAGGCTGAACTGATTTACACTATGAAAATTTCTCAAATTGAAATTTCCCAAAAGGGAATCTCAAATTGAACTGTGCTAAATACCAAACTGAACTGTCTCGCTTCGACCGTCATTCTGATATTTATAGTTGCGTTTTTTTGCAAGCGTATATATGCCTAAATTTTAATTTGCATGTAAAATACACCAACAACAAGTCCTATATCCGCGTAAGTGATGGTTGATCTTTGATGGTCACAATCTTAGTTTTTTGACTGTGTAGCGTGACCATCACTTTAAAAGCAAAACCGCTTAAGATTTGTTGTTATTTTATAATATAAAAACAATTTTCATCAATTGAAAAGAATCGTTTACGAAACCTAAATGGAATGTGAATGGAAAGCAGAGACACTCTGAGTATAAGAGTTCAGGAATTAACACACAGAAATTAATGATTGGAAGCATTGTTTTTATCCGCGGTTATTTCTTAAGCGGCGATAGATATGATGAGTAACTTAAGCGGATATAGGATTTGTTGTTAGTGTATTTTACATGCAGATTGAAATTTAAGTGTATATACGCTTGCAAAAACACACCTATTATTCACGCCACAGTATGATTTGATTCCATTGTCACAGCTTTGGGCTGGCTACACTTGCAATCGTTTTTAGCTGTTGAGTCAACTTTAACAAACCATTTTTACATCCCCTCAAGTTCTTTCTGACGTTGTTTTTATTTTCTACAAAATAGCTGACGACAAAGTGCATTTTTTGACTTTTTCGACAGAATTTGAAGGTTATGTGTTCAGAAATTCCATTAAAATGGCCTTTACGTTAGTCCATTCTTGCAGGCTAATTTATGATGGCTTTTGAAAGTTATCGAGTAATAAAGTACCATTCATATGAGTCACGAACTGTGAACGCGAATTTTGAGAAACAGTTTTGTTAGAGCGCGTCTCAAAGATGGCTTTCGATGAAGGCGAAAACGCAAGCCCGTCCAGATACTGTAACAATAAAACATAGCAATTTTTGTTCCATCGATTCTGATGTCAAATGCTCTGGAAAGTCAATTGTCGAAAACGTCCATAAAATCATGGAAATCGTTGAGTCTGACCGTTGCCCAGGAACTAACCACTCTGGGTACCACACGAGTTAACGCCAAAGTTACTTCATGGGCCGAATTTCCACCAGCGTTGATCCATTTTTGAAGCGGATGGTGAAGAAAAGAGGATCACTTACCGCGAGGTCAAGCTGATCAGAATACGGTCGTGGTCGAATCGCGGTGGAGCACCGCAAACGGTAACCAAGCCAGGATTGACGGCCAGGAAGATCTTGATGTGTGTTTGGTATGATTGGAATGGAATCATCCACTATGAGCAGATGTCCTATGGTAAGACTCATCTTAATTCGAATCTGTCTTCTAGGAATTCCACGAGAAGCAGCCAGCTTTGGCTTAAAGCAGAGGAATTGTGTTTCAGATTATCGTCCAGGACAACTCCAGGCCACACCCATCGATTGGGAGCATCGGGAGCTTGGTTTGGAGGTTCTTATGAATCAATCTTTGAGTTCGGGCCGAACATCAGGTGATTACCACCTGTTCCTGTTCAAGACGAACGATTTTTCTGATGAGAAATTCGCTTCAAGACAGGCTTGTGATACTCTCTCAATTCTTCGGTGGAAGGGACAAGAGCCAATGTGAACGGGAACTGACATTAAGTGAGAACTAAGTCCACTATGGCAAAGTGGCTTTAGTTCCCATAAAAAGTGGGAATTTAATTCCAGAAAAACTGTGTTGTTTTAATTTCCTCTTAATGTCAAATAAATTCCCACGCTTAAAACGCCGAATGAAAGCCTGGCGCTTCGATCGTTGACAGGATTTTATGCCCTTTTTTCGCAGGATTTAACCGCTCATGCTACTTTTTCGATCCCCTAAGGGTATGCTAATAACTGCCAGGCAGGCGCCTGAAGCTAAATTAATAAGCATCGCCAGTTTTTGAAACTGCAAAACGAAATAAAGGTAACATTTAAAAATGATGTCTTATTTCGTTTTGAATCCGGAAGGAACGCCAAATATCCGAATTAGCTTTGTTTTGCTTTAATAATAATAATATGGGTGGCGCTACAGTCCGAGGCGGGCCTGGGCCTAGCTTCTCAGGAACCACTCGTGTTGTGCGTGCTATTGTTCTCTCACGCGTGGAAGGGAACTACAGTTTAATGCCGTCTCCGAACGGTCAAGTTTGAGAAGCTTTTTCTAGACAGGAAATACTCTTTGAGCATTGTCAGTGACGCGAAAGAGGTGGATCCGTGAAATAGGAAAGGTGGTAAATTCGGGTATCGAACCTGGCACCCTCTGCATAGGAGTCGACGCACTAACCCACTACACCACGCCAAGAAAACGAAAAAGGTCAATTTGGCTTTATATCGTTTTGTATAATTTAAAGTTAATTTTGTCATTTTTTGATATTTTCTTTTTTTATGGACTACTAATATTATACTGCTAAATACACAAGAATAAATATAATTATACTAAAGCTCCAGGCACCTGTCGGAGAGTTGTTGACGTACCCTTAGCGGAGCGATGAAGTCGCGTGACCGGGCTAAGCCCTGCGGAAAAAGGATACCAAGTCACTCAGTGGACTTAGTTCCCAGGAACTTAATTCCCTGCACCACGTTTTACAATCTAAATTTTGACTACACATAATATTTGCTCAAAAATGGTCGTTTCTGACAGTTTGCCTAACACTTTCGTAACTAAGAGAGTTTAATTTTTCCTCAATATGGCGTTCCCACCGAATTGAAGTGTTTTCAAACGTCATTCGCTGTCAACATTAAAGAGGTCGAAAAAACAGCTGTTTGTTGCCAAGAAACAAAATCGTTGACAGCATAAATTGAAGTTCATGTTGTGGGCTTGTTCGGTTTGACAACAACTCACGGACGGATGAACTGAAATGTGTTTCAATTAGCTTTTGCCGAGGTTTCGAAACTTCGAATATGTATGGCGAAACCTTGGCGGTTTGGAGAATTTGAAAAACAACCTCACGGTTCCGTTTGGTATGAACATAGCATCAGTCTCGGCTGCCAGTTCGGTGTGACATAATTGAAACAGGGATGTCATATCTGTTGATTACCATATACGAAAAAACAATACTTTAATTCGAAGTGCACCATATTCAAACACCCCGACGACATTTTGTCTCAAAATGCATTGAATTCCTGATATTACTAAAAGCTGATAAATTGACCCACTTAACTCCCCATTTGGCACATTTTCCCTTTACAAATTGGCGCTGTTACTTGTGCAGGTAAGTAAAACCCTTTTAGGTTGATTGCATGCCTCTTATCTACCCATTCACCGAGCAATTGAATCGGTAAAAGTGAAGTGCATTCGCTCGTTTTTCCTCTGTGTGGATGCAGATGCACCGACTCACAGATATCCACCCTTTGAACCACTCACGTGGCGATGAAGAGCAAAGTGATCTGGGTTTATCATTTATCAGGACGACACACGCCATTTAATAAACAAAACCGTCAGAGAATCCATGTTCATAATCGCATCACAGCCATTCATCCATGACGTCGACGATATCAAAGGTAGTCGAGAAACTGAGCTGCAGTGAATGGTTCACCATTCCGCCAAGTTGGATGAGTTTCAAGGGAATGTCAGAACTGGACAGGGACTGCTACATCGCACTGCATCTTTCACTCACCCACAGATACACTCTCTCTCGCTCTTTCAAAACACAAAACATGATTTTATCCATTTAAGTTTGATTTTAAGCATTTTAATGTACGAAACTTTATGTCATCCTCAACAGATTGGACGTATCGCATAATCAGCTCTTGAAGATACCATCGTCGTCTCTGTCCAGTCTGGCAGCCCTGACCCTGTGCGAACTTCATTTGTCGAACAACTACATTGCCACAATTCACAGCATGGATCTGTCGAACAAGTTCAGGGTATGTCTTCCATCTGTATGCACAGAAACAGAACATAACTCATTCTGCTTTGCCTCGGACAGTCTCTCAGGTATCTGGACATATCGTACAACTATTTGTTGCGCATCGACGATGCGGTCTTCGCGACCATGCCGAAACTGGCGGTTCTAGACCTGTCCCATAACCGCGACTTGAAGGTGATGGACAAGTCGTTTATGGGTCTAGAGAATTCACTCATCAAGCTCGGTCTGGAGAATGTCTCGCTAAGTATGGTTCCGGAGATAGGACTGAAGTACCTGCGAGAGATCCGCTTGGGATACAACAACCTGCCGTCGATTCCGCAGGAGCTGGCGCATAACATGACGAACCTGCGGATGCTGGATCTGTCGAACAACGACTTGACAAATGTGCCGCTCATGACACAATCACTGCCGCATTTAAGGACCCTCAAGCTGTCGGGAAACCCCATCACATCGCTCAACAACAACAGCTTCGATGGCGTCAACGAGGACCTGGAGATGTTGGACATTTCCAACTTCAGGTTGCACTACTTTGAGGTAAGGTGCCTCCTCTAATGGGATGTCTTTTTCAAATGAGCTCTTGTTTCAGTATGGCTCCTTGGAAAGTCTGCCGAACTTGAGGTCGTTGAAGATCACCGCGTACTCGCACTTGAAGGAGTTCAACATCCCGTTTCTGCTGGAGCACCATCACAACATTCGGGAGTTATGGATCGAGGCTCCTCAGCCGTTCATGCGAATCGTTCCCCAGAGCCAGGGACAGGAACCGAAAGCCATTCAGATGGGCTCACCCACTGATTTGACGAAGGAAATGACGGGACACCTGCCATCGAAACTGAAAAACATTACATTCAGTGGACCACAATTTTCGTCGCTTGGAGAGGACATACTTAAGGTGATGATGGGGGGAAAGATGGGGTTAGACGACGGTTGTTTTGATTGACTTTTCCGACAAGAGGCGAGTGTGGTGAGACGTCGGATTTGTTCTTACTGTCGGGGTAGATGGTTTCGGATCAGCGCAGTTTGTGTCTCATTCCTCGTCTTATGACCTCATTCAGCGGACGTTCTTTTGTTTTGCTTTATGAAGCGTACGACGATCGAAGCAGTCAGTCTGCATTGTGATGTCTTGGTCCAATAGCTAGCGAGTGCTTGGATTATTAGCGTAGACTAGGACTCGAAGGAAGCCCCGAGCGGTGTCTCTGTCACGTCGCATAATCACGGGGCCAGTTGATGAACGCTCATCGTGAGACGCAGTTGCCAAAATTCTTCTTCACATATTCGAGTGCTGCGCCGCTTGTAAGTTTGCCACTACAACTCGGTCGTTGAGAGTTGTTGGTCTTGGTACACGCTTTATCCAGTTTACGACAATAGTGCGTCAGAACGCGCTACCCCTGGTTTTTCATAATGAAACAGAACGCGTGCGTTTGACAAGTCAAATGTTCTGAAATAGAATATCTGGAAGAAAAATTAATTACTTTCACAAATAGTCACCTCGCCTCCTCCACCACCTCACAAAACCACGAAATGAGTAATAAGTTTAAAAACAATTGTTTGACATCTGTCAAAACCCCCGAGTGTGTCTAGAGTAGCTCTAACTGTGTGCTCGGGTTCATGATATTACCGTTTGTGAAATTTCAACGCGGGACCGCCCCATTCCGGCGTACACAACTTTTTTACGTCTATCCTACTTAAAATGTCAAAGTACGAACACCTGAAAGCGCCTTTGTGAAATGGGTAACCGCACAATATAGTCAATCTTTGTGGGTGCATTGACGCTTGGTTAAATACTTGTGGATCGTGTTTGCTCCAATAACCGACATTTTGCTTATTGACATACATAGCTGCTGAAAATGGGTCTCGTCAGGGAAGATGAGTATTTTTTGGCCAAAATGTGGATCTCTGGTCAACGTTTCTTGACCCTGCATTTACGTTCCAATTAGCGAACTCACGGCTGAGTAGTCTAAGATTATACAGCTTCAATTAAACATTTTAAATCCAACCGCAAATTAGCCCTGATTATGTCCAGATCGGCGTCAATTCGATATTTTTTGTGTCTCGTTCGATGCTACGCGCTATGTTTTCCTTATTTCGCACCAATCACTGTCTAGTTCTACTCGTTACGGTGAAAGAAAGTAATTTTGGATTGGAAGTAGAGTGCCCATGACCATCAGGACAACCGGCCTTGAATCAATCAATCGAAAACAGTCGTGATTGCTTTTAAGAAAGGAGTGAAAATTAATCCCATTTCGGCAAGCAAGCTACGATAAGAGTAGAGGCATAACATTGGTTTTAAGTGCTGATAACTGTGCAATACATTTTAACGCACACAGTCTCGAAAACAGTCTGTTGTCATGCTCTCTGAATGAAAGTCATCTCTTCTGCTGCGGAGGAATAATGGATTGAGTAGTGAATCGAGCCTAATACCATGTTTGTACCTAACGAAATCAAGAGATTTTATTAAATTTCTCCAAATCTAGTAGGTTTTACCATTACCTCGGTCGTAGCCACCGAGGTTGAAGTGGTTTCGTTCGCAATTTTCGAGTCACTCGCTCTCAATTTCATTGTTGAGAGTAAATAATAGAGTGAGAACACCAGAAATAGAGAGAGAAAAAATGCGAAATGAAGAACAAAATGACAGAAATTCGCGCTGTAGGCTTGTTCGGTTTGACAACCTCCACTGGACGGATGACGGGGGCTGCAACGAGGTTTATCAGAAACTGTGCGGCTTGCAGACCCTGAAAATGTATTGCGGAACTTGGTAGGTTTGGAGAAAATGAAACATCGCGGTTTCGTTAGGTGGAAACGTGGTATCACGGTGTTTCGATATCATTCAATTTCGTTGAAATCTAGTTGAATCCCCCCCGAGTTCATCCGTCCGTGAGAGGTTGTCAAACCGAACAAGCATACAGCGTGAAATTTATTTTAGTAATTTTGGTGTTAATTTTCTCATTTTATCTCTTTTTATTATCTAGCGTTCTCACCCTGTCAGCACGCGGCCATTTAAAATTTTTGAGGTAATGAAATTTGAAATCACTCTAACTCGGTGGAAATGAGGTAATCACTTGATTTCGGTTCGGTGGAAACGCCAGAAGAAATCACTAGGTTTTATCAAATTTCTCCAAACCTCCGAGGTTTCGTCATACATTTTCGGTGTTTTGGAAACTCTCGCTTTCGACGAAAACCGAGGTTTCGTCATATATTTTCGGTGTTTTGGAAACTCTCGCTTTCGAAGAAAACTGGTTGAAACCCTTTGAGCCCATATGTCAGTAAGAGTTTGTCAAAGCGAACAAGCCTACAGCATGCAGCTACTCAATTGTGTCTAGTGTCATTATAGCGGAATAATTTCCACTTGCCAAAAGTGACGGCTATATAAAAGAAACTGAGCAGCTTTCTATAGACTTTGCGCACTTCTCGAACTTTCACGGTAGCGATTGTATACTAGTTGTCCTCAACTATGCACCCATGAGTCTTGGATGCAAAAAGTTATCCTCTCCTACCGCTCTGGCTGTAAATTTATAAAACGTCCAGACGCCAAAAATTCTTGAATCTGAGGTGATGTCCTTACAACACACTTTGGTCGTTTGAATGTTATTCAGAAAGGGCCATTGAAATGACGGGCAACATCCATCATTGAATCACATGCGTCTCTTGGACATCATCGCAAACTTTCTTGTCTATTTTATGTTTTTTTATAAAGGAATTTATTGAAATAACCGGTTACATTCCTCCCATTAAACAATTCAGCCGGAATAACAAATTCATGCATCTCCGGCAGTTTACTATCAATCCCGATTTCAGACGAACAGGGATTCCTTCTTTTAACTTCTTCTGGGAACCGATGTGCATCAGAGTCTCCTTTCCACCTCTCTCCTGTTTTTCCAATGCTTGTACTGCGTTCAAAGTGTTCTGTTCAGACGCGTCTTACGAAATTAGAACTTCATTAAGGATTTTCCAGGCGGTCCTAAAATCATTTGTTTGACATTATTCGATTCGAATGCGACGACTTCTACCAACTTGTGGAATTATTTGTATTAATTTTGTTCGATGACAGCATGGAATATGATTTTCTTAAAGCGAGAATATTATCTTCCCTACATACAGTGGAGTAAGTCGAATTGTCACGGAATACCATAATTTTTTGGAGTTAGAGAGAATTTGACTTAGAGAGAGGTTTTTGTATGGAAAATTGAGGGAAATGTATGTAAAACAGAGCGAAAAGGTTCGAGTTGGAGAGAGTTTCGACTTAGGGAGAGTCCACTGTGTAAAAGCAAAAGACGGGTTAGACGGACGTACGCTTGAGTCTTTCAAACCAGGCAACGGATTTTAATGAGGTTTTCCTCAATAGAGAGAATGATTCAAGAGGAAGGTTTATACGTATACTCTGATATTATTGTGTTAAGCCGGCGGCTAGCTATTAATAAATACGGACAGTTTTATTGAATTTGGCCAGAAAATTGACAACAGACTATGAAATAAAACAGGCCCATATTCTTTTCATATATTGCAGAACTAGGGCTTTGTGTGTGTGTTTTTTTTTTCAAAATTAGTTCTCCATATCCATATCTTTACTTGCCATTGTTTGCAGCTATTCTCTTTATGCATCCACCAAGTCTGATAAATTACTTTGCATTTTCAGGGAATGCGATCGCCTTACCTCTACATTCAGCTGTTCAACACATCACTGCCTGGTTTCCCGCCAAATTTCTTTAAGTTCATGGGACGAGTGCGAAATATTTCAATCGACATCCGATACAAGAATCCCCAATTGAAGCAGATTCCAAATCCCAACACCGGGAGCGTGCCATATCTGCCGAACAGTGTATTCCTGACGGACTTGAAGATGTCCGGCACCGATCTCAACTGTGACTGCAATTTGGGGTGAGCCCAAGTGCTCGTAGTGAGAACTTCTTGACTTTGTTGTTTTGTTTCTAGGTGGGTAGAGTTTTGGCAACGGAAACGAAGACAATACATATGCTCCTCGCAGACGTGGACAGACACAGTTTTTCGAACATTCATGAATTCGCCGTGTCAAATATACGGTCGCCATAATTGCGACGATCACGATGACGATCTGAGGGAGACGCGCTGTGCCAACAAAAATTCAGCACAATTGATGGAGGTACTCACGTCCAATCCAAAATGTTTTCGAAACGTACAAGCCAGTTTTCTCTTTTCAGATACTAAAATCCGACCTCGAGTGTGGATGGGATGCAGCAGGCCGCCTGGACACAGTCATCACTCTGATAGCAGTGTGCGTGTTCTTCGTTCTCTGGATGTGACTTCTGAAATTCGCATATGACACATCTGTAGAGTTTTACGAGATCTTAGAGAAGGTTTATGGATCTTGTCCAGTTTAAGACTCTTATTCGATAAGAAAGATTAAATGTTAGGGTAACAAAACAATTGGATGTCATATCTCGGATGAAAACAAACAAATTCAAAATTCAAAATTCTCTGTACCGACTAGCAATGTCGGCAACAATGCTTGCACCTGCAGCCAGGAGCGAGCAGTAGACGATCTTATGAGCGAAATCTCTGCCAGTTATTATGATCTTTTCATTTACTTATATTAGCCCTCTAGAGTTAAGGCTTTGTTTTAAGAATAAAATATACGACTGCTCTTCATAACTTCACTCACAGCTGTCACTAGATAGGCGAACGTCAGTCACTTTCGATATATGTACGTAATTAAGGAAGGCATTACACACATGAATTTTTAGAAATTAAACACTTTAAGGATAACAACTTTTTTCACTGTTCGATAGGTAAAGTAAACAATGCATATAACTTTTTAATGTTTTACACGAATACACTTACACACATATACACTGAGACACACACTCGACACACACACAAGCGCCAATGGCAAATTGGTATTCTCTTTTGTGTACTTTTAGAGTCAAATAAACAGTTAATAACAAAAATCGAATTCTTTTCTCTGCGGTTATTCTGCTGCATAAATTGTTCATTGGCAACGATGTTTTCTGGGATAGCTGATTTGACAATTTTTTTGAGGTTAGTTTGATTTGACAATTCACCATGAACAGACTCACGCCAGAGCAAATTGTTTGAATTTACATATTTTGAAAATCATGGATCAGTACGAGAAACTAAAAAAAAAGCAATTTACACCATTACATCCAGAAAATGTCACCGTTTGATGCTCTTTAATGGGCCCGTGACATTATTGCTCCAAATGTCTTCAAAAATGATGATAGTTAAGACTCACACTCAACAGTTGCAACACTTGGAACTGAAAATTAGAATTCGACGAGCTATATAGTCTTATGTAGACTGCGAAGAATATGTGAGAATTAGACTTTAGGTAAGGTTCTCTAAAAAAAAAAAAAACATTCTTTATTTGATATTATTGTCAATCTAACAGCTGGCGTCGCATTCGCTCAGGGCACGCATGATTACTAGAAGGAAACGAAAGTGACTACCTTCTCCCTTTCCTTGACTTGGAGGCATCTTTCGGGTTGCGTCTCCCAACTAGGGAAGAATGGGACCGAAAAGAACCCGTCAACGAACCGACATCTTTATACGTTTATACAGATGGATCGAAGATTAAAAATTTATATGCGCGGGCATATTCTCCAAAACACTAAGCATGCACCATTCTATCAGATTACCTGATCATGGAAGCGTGTTTCAAGCGGAGGTCCTGGCGGTCAACGAAGCTGCCAAAATGATTTCATTGATGAAAATACCACCGGGTGATATTACCTTTTTAATTGACAGTCAAGCGGCAAAGTTATTACGGCGTTCGAAATAAAGTCCAAGCCAGCCGCAAGGTGTCGCGAAGAGCTTAAGTTTCTTGGCACACAGCACGCGATCACTCTTTGCTGGGTTCCGGTTCACAGGGACATTACCGGCAAAGATGCAGCTGATGAACTTGCCAGGAAATGGACCGACACGGCAATCCCATGTATAACCTGGCTGATGTCATGAAGGAGGTGGACGTTAAGATCATGGAGCTTACTGATAATAGGTGGACCTCGCTATCAGGTCAGGTTATAACAGCGGAATAACGTATGTACTCCTTCAATGTGGTAAAAAACTGCTGCCAATTGGAGTGGATGCGCTGACCGGACACAACCATTTGACACAACCATGGTAACAAAATGAGAATCAAAAATGATACCATATGCAGAGGCTGCGGGGACGAAGAAGAAATAGAGGACACTCCTCACTTTCGTTGTCATTGCCCCAGTCTCTCTGCATTGAGACGGAGATCACTGGGAGAATACTTCTTCCAAGATTTACATGAGCTTGATGAAATTCCTTAAATCCCTATGTCGGAGGGCTGGAATGACCAACAATACCTGAAGCTCGACGAGTAGGAACAAGAGAGGATCCTTCCTACCCCCAAACTGGGCATCACCCTGGGTCCAACCGGACCTAAGTGGCGTGGTTTAATGCGCCGCCCACGTGCCATACCATACAACTGATATTATTGTAAAAACCCGCCGTTAAAATCATCAAAGAAATAAAAGAAAGGTTCTGTTTGTGGGAACAAATCTTGTGGCCTAATTTGCCTACATTGAATCAAACACGTATTTTCACACATTTGAACAATGCTTTCGTTGATATCAACAAAACTCTGCTTTCAAATAAGGTTAATTTCAATAAAGTTAATTCTTGGTCTGGGTTTGACATCCCTGTTGCAAAGGCATGCGTCAAACCAAACAGTTATTGGAGATAGTCCGTATTAAGAGTAAGCCTTTATAGTATATATTAGTATATTAGTATATATATGGATCCCTTAACAACCGCTGAACGCGTTTAAATTGTGAAAACTTACTATGATGTACTATGTACTGTACTGAAGGCAGATCTGTAACAGGGACTTACCTTACATACGTCCGCTCTCAACCATCAAACCTCTAGTCCGATCTGTGGTTAGTTGTTGTCAATTCCGGACGGTTGGCTGTTGGTTGAGGACCTTCTCCACTTGTCTGCACTACGGCCCCTACTTGGGCCCGACCTCTGCTGCATTGTACCCTAACTTGATTGTCATCTACCCACTAATATATTTTAACTCAGTCAAGATATAAGAATATACTGAACAGTTCCTTGTACTCGACTGACTGGGCCCTCATTCTTCTTCTCTCATTAAAAATGTACAGGGTGCTACGCAACTCATTATTTTTATTATTATTGCACATATCCATGCATCACAATGCTTATGAGGCTGACGATCCCTGGAAGTTCTCAGTCTGAGCAATAGTTGCCTTCCATCCGATAAACGGTCTTCCTCTTCATCTCCGTACAGGTGATATTTTGTCTCAGGTGATGTGTGACGAGGCGCAGTTGTCCTCATCGGCCTCAAAACTAGCCCGTTTCGCCTTTTCTTCTAGTACGGATCGTTGGGAACAACGATGAACGGGGTCTTATAAGCTTCATGGTTTTTGTAGGCTGTAAATTACGAATAGCACAGTGTCATTAAGCAAAACCCGCACTTTATCGGTTATTTCAATGTCCAGGCTTTGATTTCTACTCCAAAAGTATTGTAACGTTGGGGCATTGAGCTCTCATGTTAATATCGAGCGAACAATTTTAAATGGAGAATTAAACTACATTAGATGAGATACAAACAATGCTTGCACCTGCAGCCAGGAGCGAGCAGTAGACGATCTTATGAGCGAAATCTCTGCCAGTTATTATGATCTTTTCATTTACTTATATTAGCCCTCTAGAGTTAAGGCTTTGTTTTAAGAATAAAATATACGACTGCTCTTCATAACTTCACTCACAGCTGTCACTAGATAGGCGAACGTCAGTCACTTTCGATATATGTACGTAATTAAGGAAGGCATTACACACATGAATTTTTAGAAATTAAACACTTTAAGGATAACAACTTTTTTCACTGTTCGATAGGTAAAGTAAACAATGCATATAACTTTTTAATGTTTTACACGAATACACTTACACACATATACACTGAGACACACACTCGACACACACACAAGCGCCAATGGCAAATTGGTATTCTCTTTTGTGTACTTTTAGAGTCAAATAAACAGTTAATAACAAAAATCGAATTCTTTTCTCTGCGGTTATTCTGCTGCATAAATTGTTCATTGGCAACGATGTTTTCTGGGATAGCTGATTTGACAATTTTTTTGAGGTTAGTTTGATTTGACAATTCACCATGAACAGACTCACGCCAGAGCAAATTGTTTGAATTTACATATTTTGAAAATCATGGATCAGTACGAGAAACTAAAAAAAAAGCAATTTACACCATTACATCCAGAAAATGTCACCGTTTGATGCTCTTTAATGGGCCCGTGACATTATTGCTCCAAATGTCTTCAAAAATGATGATAGTTAAGACTCACACTCAACAGTTGCAACACTTGGAACTGAAAATTAGAATTCGACGAGCTATATAGTCTTATGTAGACTGCGAAGAATATGTGAGAATTAGACTTTAGGTAAGGTTCTCTAAAAAAAAAAAAAACATTCTTTATTTGATATTATTGTCAATCTAACAGCTGGCGTCGCATTCGCTCAGGGCACGCATGATTACTAGAAGGAAACGAAAGTGACTACCTTCTCCCTTTCCTTGACTTGGAGGCATCTTTCGGGTTGCGTCTCCCAACTAGGGAAGAATGGGACCGAAAAGAACCCGTCAACGAACCGACATCTTTATACGTTTATACAGATGGATCGAAGATTAAAAATTTATATGCGCGGGCATATTCTCCAAAACACTAAGCATGCACCATTCTATCAGATTACCTGATCATGGAAGCGTGTTTCAAGCGGAGGTCCTGGCGGTCAACGAAGCTGCCAAAATGATTTCATTGATGAAAATACCACCGGGTGATATTACCTTTTTAATTGACAGTCAAGCGGCAAAGTTATTACGGCGTTCGAAATAAAGTCCAAGCCAGCCGCAAGGTGTCGCGAAGAGCTTAAGTTTCTTGGCACACAGCACGCGATCACTCTTTGCTGGGTTCCGGTTCACAGGGACATTACCGGCAAAGATGCAGCTGATGAATTTGCCAGGAAATGGACCGACACGGCAATCCCATGTATAACCTGGCTGATGTCATGAAGGAGGTGGACGTTAAGATCATGGAGCTTACTGATAATAGGTGGACCTCGCTATCAGGTCAGGTTATAACAGCGGAATAACGTATGTACTCCTTCAATGTGGTAAAAAACTGCTGCCAATTGGAGTGGATGCGCTGACCGGACACAACCATTTGACACAACCATGGTAACAAAATGAGAATCAAAAATGATACCATATGCAGAGGCTGCGGGGACGAAGAAGAAATAGAGGACACTCCTCACTTTCGTTGTCATTGCCCCAGTCTCTCTGCATTGAGACGGAGATCACTGGGAGAATACTTCTTCCAAGATTTACATGAGCTTGATGAAATTCCTTAAATCCCTATGTCGGAGGGCTGGAATGACCAACAATACCTGAAGCTCGACGAGTAGGAACAAGAGAGGATCCTTCCTACCCCCAAACTGGGCATCACCCTGGGTCCAACCGGACCTAAGTGGCGTGGTTTAATGCGCCGCCCACGTGCCATACCATACAACTGATATTATTGTAAAAACCCGCCGTTAAAATCATCAAAGAAATAAAAGAAAGGTTCTGTTTGTGGGAACAAATCTTGTGGCCTAATTTGCCTACATTGAATCAAACACGTATTTTCACACATTTGAACAATGCTTTCGTTGATATCAACAAAACTCTGCTTTCAAATAAGGTTAATTTCAATAAAGTTAATTCTTGGTCTGGGTTTGACATCCCTGTTGCAAAGGCATGCGTCAAACCAAACAGTTATTGGAGATAGTCCGTATTAAGAGTAAGCCTTTATAGTATATATTAGTATATTAGTATATATATGGATCCCTTAACAACCGCTGAACGCGTTTAAATTGTGAAAACTTACTATGATGTACTATGTACTGTACTGAAGGCAGATCTGTAACAGGGACTTACCTTACATACGTCCGCTCTCAACCATCAAACCTCTAGTCCGATCTGTGGTTAGTTGTTGTCAATTCCGGACGGTTGGCTGTTGGTTGAGGACCTTCTCCACTTGTCTGCACTACGGCCCCTACTTGGGCCCGACCTCTGCTGCATTGTACCCTAACTTGATTGTCATCTACCCACTAATATATTTTAACTCAGTCAAGATATAAGAATATACTGAACAGTTCCTTGTACTCGACTGACTGGGCCCTCATTCTTCTTCTCTCATTAAAAATGTACAGGGTGCTACGCAACTCATTATTTTTATTATTATTGCACATATCCATGCATCACAATGCTTATGAGGCTGACGATCCCTGGAAGTTCTCAGTCTGAGCAATAGTTGCCTTCCATCCGATAAACGGTCTTCCTCTTCATCTCCGTACAGGTGATATTTTGTCTCAGGTGATGTGTGACGAGGCGCAGTTGTCCTCATCGGCCTCAAAACTAGCCCGTTTCGCCTTTTCTTCTAGTACGGATCGTTGGGAACAACGATGAACGGGGTCTTATAAGCTTCATGGTTTTTGTAGGCTGTAAATTACGAATAGCACAGTGTCATTAAGCAAAACCCGCACTTTATCGGTTATTTCAATGTCCAGGCTTTGATTTCTACTCCAAAAGTATTGTAACGTTGGGGCATTGAGCTCTCATGTTAATATCGAGCGAACAATTTTAAATGGAGAATTAAACTACATTAGATGAGATGGACGGCCTTTATATTATACTAGCTGTTCCCCGCGAATATAGTATATATATAATTCGTCCGCGTGAATATCAGTTATCGCCGTTGGATAAATAATATTAATTTCCAAGTAGTGAGTCAATCTTAAAAGATATATATGTATTGCGAGTGTCAAATATCAATTAATTGACGATTGATAAATTTGTCAATCAAAAAAAGATTCGGTATTGTGTAACTCGATTGATGAAGTTGTTGACTATTGTGAATAAATTGACTTCTGTGACTGAGACATTTATTTGACAGTTAAAAACAGCAGACAGTTTCATTTGTTTTATTTTCTGTTGTGTCGAAAAATGTTCAAATAACCATGAGTTCAGTTGAATTAGCTTTAATAGACGATGATGAAGACTTTGATGAACATGATTTAAATGAGACGAAGGCAGTGAATGCTTTTAATCCTCTAGAACTAGAAGAAAGTATGTAGGTATGTACATACATAGCTCCGTTATCAGAATATATTCTTATGGATAATCCTTTTCAGTTTTGTGAAGAATTCTCATTTAACGAAGGAAACTATTTATTGAAAGAACTAGAGGTAAAGTTAAAGCCAGCAAAAATGACTATATACATCAGAACACATTTGCCCGAAATGGATAAAGTTTAACTACTGGCAAAATTTTTTGGAAAGAAAGATTTTACATTAATATATATATAATAATATATCAATAAATAACTCATCTATATTATATTCAAATATATATATATATGTGTATTTTAAATACCACTTTTTTGGAAGCCTCTGCTTTCGTTGTCCTCAAAAATCCGATTGATTAAAAAATTGACATTAATCAAAAAAATTTATCTTTGGCTCTATTCACAATCGAAAAATTGATAACTGTCAATCGTTGAGAATCACAATACCAACGAGTCAAATTTATTGATAAGTATCGCTTATCGTTTTTGACACTCGCAATAGGGGTCACAGAAATGAAGTATTCTAGATTCTAGTCCATCGACGTATTTGAGTGCCTTTTTGACAGATATTCATGCATTTTTTACGGTTATTCACGATTTGGTTTATAAATACGTTACAAAAAACAGTTGTCAAAAATCTTAAGGGGTCAGTATATGCTGTGACGGACTTTTTTTTTTGAAGAGGAACAATGCCATAATACATGATTCTTACGTAACTCAAACCCTCTTCTCTCCTATGGGCCACAGGTCTTGATGTCACAAAGCCTTCCTCGATAAATGAACTATCCAACATAAAAAAAAGTGTTCAAAGCAAACCAGTAGTTCCTGACATTAGCGCGTTCAACCAAACAAACTCTTCAGCTTTATAATATAAGTATAGATGAAGGCCCCGTTTTTCTTAACCAACCCACATCTACAAGTGGCATACATGGTCCGTGCATGAAAGGCATTCAATATTGAAGACATTGTCTTTGTAAACTATGCGACCAGGTTTCAATAGACAACATTATCGGTGATTCATCCCAAATCCAGCATACATATGACAAGCCCAAGTCTTACAATATGCCATACTTATCTTCTGATTATTCTGGTCTGTTTCTAATGTTTTTCACTGTCTGCTTCATTGTAATGTACCACTTATTTAGCCAAAAATGCCTTTTCGAGCGCAGGTTCTTCCTCATTTACTAGTGATTTTTTCGTCTCTTAGAAACTGCCTTTCGAGTCATGATTAAGATCGAATCATCAATCAAGATCCTGATTCAAACCACGCCTTTACATTTATATATTGGATTTTAAGAAATCCTGAATACATTTGATGAAAGCCCTCGTCTGTACAAAGCATGTTCAACTTGGAGGCTTGGACTCCAGGTTCTGCAGTTCTTCTTCTTCTAAGAAACTGTTAAATATAATTACAAGAACGTCGACTTCGGAATCACCTTTCTATATCTGAAATACACAGGACTCAAGCGACAGGCCACGACCATCCGTAGTGGATTAAAACTAATGTCGACGAAGGACTCCTCTTAAGAAAGTGCCACCACATTTCCTTCATATCACCCACACAAAGCTGGACACCCTGTGGCTCATAAACACGTCCAAACTCGAAAACTTACTGCGTCTCGGTGGCGAAATTTAAAGCTGCTCTGAGTTAATGTGTCAAAGGAATCCAACTTTGAAACTATCGATTCCATTGCTTAGTCCACAAACTTTCGCTAAGCATTTTGTCATCAGACACATCCAACCGGCATCTTTCTCACACTCTTCATCGAAAATTTCCATCAAAAGACGAAACCCCGTTTGACTTCTCTCGAAAAAAGAAAACTTCAATTTCATCGAAAGAAAACTTTCCCAAGCAGCAGCAGAAGCACACTCGGTCACCAATCGTAGCTGTAACCGAACACAACGCACAACTTCGAATGAAATGAAAATTCAAGACCCATTCACCCACCTCGCATCTGTTCAGAGGACAAAACGAACGAATGTGTTCATCGTGCCCCTCCTTCGGCAGCAGAAGAGCAAAAACGTGTTTTATTAACACATCCTCACTTGTTTTAATTCCGTTAAAAATGAATCGAAGACAAAGTTCACGAGTGCCTGAGTGAAGTTACAAACTAAAGTAGAGTGGTGTACATGGGCGAGTATCTCTTCGGTTTATCATTGGCAGCGAGTATCGCAGCACCACCACTGAGTTTAAGTGCAAAATGGATTCACGACGACCTCCACGAGTTCTTTTTTGTGAATTTTACCAATTCCAGTGGCTGTTGTTGGAGCTTCAGAGCGTCCGCAGTATTTTATCTGAAACACGAAACGAAACGGATGTGGTAGAGGTATTCATGTAGTTTTGTTTTTTCTTTTAAATTAGTTCGGGTGTGTTCGAGGTCTCACCTGTTTCCCAATCAAGTACTCGAATCTTGGACGGACGAAACTCCAGGCACCAGCATTGCGGGACTCCTCTTGACTCCAAATGAAAGCTGTAATAAAAATGTACAGTTAGTTGTACGAGTGAATTAAGGGTGGTAAATACATTTGATTTGAACATCTTCTTTAATCACGTACGATGAAAATCTCACGGTTTCACCTAAATGTGAACAAACTTCGAACATATGAATTGAACGATACCGCATCCTGAATTGATCGTCGTTCATTTGAACAAATAAATGGGCAAGTAAGTGAATAAAAATGCAGATCAGACGGAGTGATCTAACTAACTTTGATCAATATCGCGAGATCGGTCGATTTTCATTTTCCTAATAAGTAGCAGTAACAACGCAACCCCATACTAGAGCCTCAGATTATGAGCGATCATCAGCGTACTAAGCTCACATTTGTTTTGTATACCATAAATATTGAGATTATTTTCCGTGTTCACATGAAACAGCCAATAGCTACAATTAGCCAATAGCCACAAGCCATTATCTACCTCTAGCTACTAGCCAAAAGTCACCGCTATCGACTAGGCGCTAGTCACTAGCCACTCGCAACAAGCTACTGGCCACTATCAATAGTAAACCACCGGGTACTAGCCACAAGTAAAAAGTCATTACTAACAATAATCGCTAGTTACTAGCCTCAAGAAATAGGCTACTTGTCTCTGGCCATTATCAACAAGCCACCAACTACATGGCACTAGCCACCAGCGGCCAGCATCCAATTACTTGGCACTAGCCACCAGCCACCAGCTTACATCCACTACCCACAATCCACTAGCCACCAGCCACCAGCCATCAGCGACCAGCCACTAGCCACCATCCACGAGCCAACTGACAATAGCAACCAACCACCTGGCACTAGCCACCGGCCACCAGCGGCCAGCCACTAGCCACCAGCCACCAGATTACAGCCACTAGCCACCATCCACTAGCCACCAGCCATCAGCTACCAGCCACCTGGCACTAGCAACAAACTATCAGCCACCAGCCGCCGGCAAACAGCCTCCAGCCGCCATACACCTGGCACTAGACATAAGCTACCAGCTACCTGACACTTGCCACTTGCCTGGCACTAGCCACCAGGCGACACCAGCCGCCACCAAACAGCCACCTGACATTAGCCACCAGTCACCAGCGACAAGTCAAGAGTCACTAGCTACAATCCACAACTATTCACTAGGCGCTAGTCACTAGCCACTAGCCACAATCCATAATAAACATGTCACTAGCCACCAGGTACTAGCCGCTAGCCACAAGTGTAAAGTCATAACTAATAATAAAGGCTACTTACTAGCCACAATAAATAAGCTTCTTGCCTCTGGCTATTATAAATAAGCCACCAACTACCTCGCACTAGCCGTCGGCTACCAGCCACTAGCCACCATCCACAAGTTAAGACTCACTGCTAACAATAAGCGCCTGTCACTGTCCCCAAGCCACAAGCAACTACACAATAGCTACTAGCCACTATCCACTACCGACTAGCCATCAGCCACTAGCCACTAGCCACCAGCCAGTATCGACATTACGGACCCTTAAGAAGAATTTTAAATGAAGAATGGTAGATTCACGTGTAAATAGATTCATGGAACTACGGAATAAGTGTCCAGGAACTAGACATTCCACACTACTTCGAATGAACGGTCCTAGTACCATGTCATGTCCTACGAAGATTTCAAACCATCGGTAGACAAATCCTCATTGGACCAAATAATTGCATTCGTTTCCTAAGCCTAAGATTCGTGAACGCCACAATGAACACAAAGGCCAGGCGTCTGCATCAAGGGAGGTCAACGCCTCCATAGACTGAGACTTTTATCGAGCTCGTCAGACCTCAATCTAAGTTGAGTGCCAAATCTTTAAGTGCTCTGTAAGCGCACGCAACATCCACAGACATGGGTACAATCCACATCCTTCTTCCCATGCCTCCACTCCACTCCCTCAATCATTGTGTAAACGTTCATTGTTACAATTAACTCCAATCACATCACCGACGACGACGACCTCAAATGATAAAGAGGCAACTTAAAAGAATTACACATCCTTGTTGTTATTTGATCCAACCGCATTAACCTAATCATCTGGTTGACATCATCCTCGACGTGTGATTTCATCTTTTCGAAAAGCGGCGGGATGAAAGAGGATACGCTTTTAACGAACAATAGACCTCTCAAGCGGTGCTACGCAATGAAAAGGTACACAGTTTCAGAGAAATCGAGCGATGAATTTACTCAAAATCTCGATTTAAGGGGAATCACTCAACTTTCAGACAAAAGAATTGGGCACTTATCCTTATCTAGATGGTCTCAGGCGGTCTGTGTTAGGCGCCAAAGCGAGTTGTTTCGAGGAACGCTGAGAACGTTGAGAGGATCATCTATTGTAGTCAAATTGAAATATCCTATCAGATGTGCAAACGTACTTGAGATTTGGAGATGAGATTTGATATGAGCCACGGACTGACAACTTCTGTCAGTGACTGCGGCTGTTAGGTTTTCCAACAAAAAAAGGGCCACATAAAAAAGAACCTCGTTATGAGAGAGAATCCTGCCTCGGATCAATGGACGGATATTCAACAACGACGGTACGGAACGAAAAAGGACTATGATTTGCAAGTGGCCTCCTGGAACGTACGAACACTCTACACGCCGGGTCGGCTCACCAACTAGAAACGATTCTAGCGCAGTACAAGGCGGACATTACTGCGGTCCAGGAAATACGTGCGACATATATTACAGCTGTCACAAAAGGCTGTACATATTGAGATGCGGCTTCGTTTTGGAAAAACCGTTAAGGTCGAAGGTCGTCGACTTTAAGCCGAGAAGTGATCCTCTGGCTGTGATCCGCAACCAAGGTCGATTCTACAACATTAGCCTCATATGCGCACACGCCCCTACCTAGGAGGCAGAAGACTCCATCAAAGAGGATTACTACGATCTCTTGGACGGTGCCTACGGAGCCTGTCCGGAGTATGATGTAAAAATCGGAGACTTCAATGGCAAAATTGGTAAGGAGAACATCTTTGTCGGAGTGATCCGAAAGTACAGCCTCCACGACACGACAACAGATAACGGCTTCCGACTCACAGACTTTGCCGCAGCACGTAATATGGAAGTAAGTAGCACGAGGTTCCCTCGCAAAAGAATCTAGACAGCAACTTGGCGATCTCCGGACGGTCGAACCGCCAACAAAATCAAATATGTGCTCATTGACGCTAGGCGCGCGTCGAATATCCTGGATGTGCGAACATTCATGGGGGCAAACGTCGATTCTGACCATTTCCTCGTAGCAGCAAGATTTAGAGCTCGAAAGCTGTCAGAAAGCTGCACCTGCCAACAATGATGAGTTTTGACATCGGCGCCTGAGCAAACCGGAGATTGCCAGAGCCTACGAAGAGCAACTTAGTGAGAGTCTCTCCGGTAAGTCTACGTCAAATCATCAACGCCAATGAGCGGAAAACCACCTTAGGCTACCTACCACCTCGGTCAAGAAACCCGTGGTATGATGGCGAGCAAAAGAAACGTGCAAACGACGAGGCATACCAAAAAGCGCAATGACTAGAGTAGCGCAGGAGGAGTACTGGGCTAGAAGAAGGGAGGAGAAAAGGCTTCTACGCTTGAAGAAAAGGTCTCTCACAACCTCAAAGATATCGAAGACTCCAGGGACAAAGAGTAAATACGGGCCTGTTATAAAAAAGTCAAAAGCCTTGCCGCTGGCTTAAGAAAATGCACACAATCTCTTCGAAACTATGAGGGAACCTGGTTATTGACCCGCAGGGACTAGTGGATGTGTCTAAGGAGCATTTCCAACAGCTGCTTAGCGGGCCTGACCAGGAGAGAGTGGAAGGGAATGAAGATATTCCAACTCCAGTCGATGAAGTAGTCTTCCCATCTAGCATTGAAGAAGGTGAAATTTCACCGGCCTTGAAGAGCCATCTGAGCCTGCGGCTTTGTTGTTCTTCAACTTCTTCAATGCTAGATGGGCTCAGATGGCTCTTCAAGGCCGGTGAAATTGTACTGGTACGGAGCATGCACCAGATCATATGTAAAATTTGGGAGGATGAAAGCATGCCCGACGACTGGAATACCACTCCCTATGCCCCATCCACAAAAAAGGAGATCTTACCCTCTTGCAACAACTTCGGAGGTATATCAATGCTCAACGTCGCCTACAAGATCCTGTCCAGCGTACTGTGTGAAGCCGTTTTGCACCGTACTAATCGGCACGTACCAGTCCGGCTTCCGACCTGACATATCGGATATAGACCAAATCTTCACACTAAGGCAAATCCTGGAGAAGACTAGCGAGTTTCAAATCAAGCCGCATACGACAGCATTCATCGCAAGGAATTATTCCGTGCGATGGCCGAATTCGGGATTCCGGGAAAAAATAGATCCGGTTGTGGAAAGTGGGGCGAATGGAGGAGAAGACACAACCGCGAATTAGTGGACTGCACTGGCTCGGCCACATCGAGCGCATGGACACCAACGCTCCAGCTAAGAGGGTCTTCGAATGCAAGCACCATGGTTCGAGAAGGAGAGGAAGACCGAACCTCCGACATAAGGACCAAGTCATCGCGGACGCCTGGCTGCTTGGACTTGATGACTGGAAGCAGCGTTCCCAGGACCGTTAGCAATGGAAAGCAGGTATTGCAGCCTGATAAGTAACCAGAAATAAAGTATAACAGAGACAGCCGACTTCACACCTGATTGCCTCTCATCGAAAAAAATTTAGTGGCTTTTTGACAGATATTCATGAATTTTTGATGGTTATTCACGATATAACGTATATGCTGTCCTCTGATTGGTCAAATTGGCTTAAGAAAACGACATGAAAAACAGTTGTCAAAAATTTGAGGGGTAAGAGAGGTAGAAGTCGGACATTCCTGCAATATTTCATTTCTGTAAGTAACTAAGTAAATGTGTGAAGTGAAGTTTCAAACGTCAACTTGAGGGAAATAATCTACTTTGCGGTAAATGTTTATTCGCACAAAATTGAGTGTTCTCCTTGACGAAAACACTGCACTCGTGAGTGTTCACTGGAAGTGCCCCCTTTGTTTTTTATTCACACCACCCATTGACCTATCCTCATTTGACTTCAGCACCCCCTGGTGGCATTTTTTATTACCTCATTTCCGAAACCAAATTCTTACAGCTCTTAAGCTCGAAGCTTAAAAGCTTGTATGGGCATTTAAAATTCGGTGCAGATCTATATTTGGTAAGACTAATATAAAATTATTGATTTTGAATAAAATTAATGGTGGAATATGGGAAAAAAGTGTGCCAGGTTTGTTATTAGTGCTTGTCAAGTTCTTGAAAGTGATATTTTACTTGGAATGGCATAATGAAAAATGTAAACAAACCACTTATGTACCAGTAACTATTCATTGTGCATTTTGTCATTATGTGAATAGTGAATAATATTATGGGTTGATTTACTGCATATTCATTGTATTATAATGGAACAATGTCTGAAGTAGTGAAATACAGCTGAAATTCGCGCATTACATACATTATTATATATTACGTGCTACTAATATAGCAACAATTCCAAGGCGCTTTCTTTGCGTAATGCACATGAAGAGTTCATAGAAATTGGTTTCCGTTTAAAACCATTAGTTAAGTATATGTTATAAACAATTTCTTATAATTAAAAAAGAAATAAACGCAACCAACATAATGTATTATTCTTTCATTTTGCACAAACAAATGTAATATTGTGCTATATTGGAGAATATGTACATGTATACATACATATGTATGAATGAGTGAATTTTCTGCAGATTACACTGCACTGAATACGTTTAAATTAATTTGTTTAACAAACTATGACGAAATAACACTTAATATTGTTCACCATTCCGTGTATATTGTGTTGAAGAATGGTAAAACAACAACAATTTCATGTCAAACTGGTGCTTTGTTTACACTTTTCAAAGCAGCATTCCTCAAAAACTATCACAAATAGACACTTGATAACACCTTAAATCAAAACTCCTGCATTTTAACTCGGCATTAAAACATTAATTAGAATAAAATATGTTTATTTTCTATTTTTTCTGATTTTTTTAATT
This sequence comes from Eristalis intricaria, assembly GCA_964034865.1. Taxonomy (NCBI): domain Eukaryota; kingdom Metazoa; phylum Arthropoda; class Insecta; order Diptera; family Syrphidae; genus Eristalis; species Eristalis intricaria. The sequence goes on from OZ035873.1 coordinate 135,479,937, forward strand.
GCCCACTACATTTCACCATTTGCACGTAAGTTCCTATCGCAGTTCTGACAGCTCAGAATCCATCACGTATACATGGTACCAAAATTATCCGCAAGAGGTATAGGTCGATCGGTCAATTGTTGACTTTTAGTGTGTTTAACGATGTTTCCTTTCAGTTTGTGTCAGAAGACGATGTGGCCTACCCTTAACTCTAAGGCACATAACCTAATGCCTATATGACTACGTTTTTTCGTATTTTTAATAGAATAAATTGCAATTTTACAGAAAAAAGACATCGCGTATTTTATCGAAAGAGAGGGTAATTATTTTGCAAAGAATCATACGCTGGCTGTATGCAAAGGTACATGTATATTTGTATTAGTATAAGTTATATAGCCATAAGCAATATGAACTGACTTAGAATTCTCATGTGCGCTATAGAAAAACAGCGTGTAATTCTCCTCCAGAATCCTACAGAATAGGAGAAGTACACAATTGCACACGTCCTATGCTTCTGTAGGGCGTTTCAAGGAAGTAAGATACATTAGGGAGCTTAATTCTTCGACAATAGCGTGTGTCAGCAATGCCATTGTTAGTGATTTTCAGAGTAGAAGTTCCCTGGCCCGCTTGGTAGCACAACAAGCCTGAACTGGCCTAAGTGTGACTGCTCTCGAAAACCTTCAACCGAACTTAATCCGAAGACACAGAATAGTTTTCTATTTGCGCTACATTTCGAGCACAATTGAGCATCCTCCATCACTTACTCTTTGAACGCATCCCGCTGAAACACCAGCAGCTCCCTTAAACCCTCAAACACATTTCAAATGCAATTTCAACTTACTCGTAGCATTCTTGTACTTGGCCAGCTCCTGCTGGAGTTCATAGAGTGGGAACGGGCAGAGCGCCTCCAGCCTCAGGATGGCGGTGTCGTCGATGCCCTTTGTGAGCCGCTCCTCATTCAGATTGTAGAAGTGTCGCCCGCTGCACAGGATAACTCGCTTCACTTTGTTCGACTCGGCCTGTGAGTCGCCTGAAAGCAAAACACACGCTTACATGGCATCCAATCAAATTAGCCCACCCTCCAGCTTACCCAACACGTTCGAGAAAAGCGTCCCGGCCTCGAATTCAGTGTACACCGAGGTAGCGGCCGACAGTCGCAGCAGGGTTTTGGGCGCAACCACAACAAGTGGTTTTCTGAAATTCCTCATCAATTGCCGCCGCAGCACATGGAAGTACTGAGCCGGTGTGGTCGGGTTCACAATGTGAACGTTGACATCGTCACCGTCGGGCTGGGTCTCTTTCGAATCGGTCAGCTGCAGGAACCTCTCCATGCGGCAGCTGCTGTGCTCGGACGCCATTCCGTCGTAGCCGTGCGGCAGCAGGACCACCAGTCCATTCGAGTCCATCCATTTGGCTGCAATCGATTAGACACCAAAGGTTACAAGAATGACTCTTAATTATCCGCTCCCGAGTGGCACTTACTCTCGCCGGTGAATATGAAGTTATCGAAAATTATCTGCGCGCCGTTGGCGAAGTCCCCGAACTGGGCTTCCCATATGATCAGATTATTTGGATTGTCTATGGCCATGCCGTACTCGTAGGCCAGCACTGCCTCCTCGGAGAGGATGCTGTGGGCTATCTCCAGCTTGCCGCCGTGACCACCCTCGAGGCTGTTCAGTGGGATGTACATTTGATTGGATTTTTGGTCGACTAGCATGGTGTGCCGGTGAGAGAAGGTGCCGCGCCCCACGTCCTCGCCGCTCAGCCGGACGTTGTGACCCTGCATCATGAGGCTGCCGATGGCCAGCGCCTCTGCCGTGGCCCAATCGATTTTTTGGCCTGTCTTCAGTTTTTTCAGGCGCCCCTCGACGTGGGTTTTCAGCAGATGCGGGTGGATGTTCTGGCGATAGATTTATGTGTGAGACAAGGGGCGTGACGAAAAGTGGATGCAACTCACGAAGTCCTTTGGATATTCAACGCTGGTGATGCCAACGTAGTGCAGCAGCGAGTAGTCCATGCCGGTGTCCCAGTAGGTTATGGCGTTCGGGGCGGGCTCCAGGCCAGTCCATTGCCGCTGGAAGTAGGTTGCCTCCGGTTGGTAGGTGGCCGCTGCGGCGAGCTCCTGATTTAGGTAGTCCATGAACTTGGCGCGTATCTCATCGCTGTCACTGGCGCTGAGCACCTCAGTGGCGGCCAACTGCTCGGCGTACAAATCTGGAACGGATCTGTGTTTGGGGAGTTTTATGCTTTCCGCTTGAAGAAATTACCTACTTGCGGTTCTCGATGATGGAGTACAGCGCCGGGTTGGTGAATGTGGGGTCATCGAGTTCGTTGTGGCCCCAGCGCCGGAAGCAGTTCAGATCAATGAACACATCCTTGCGGAACTTTCGCTGGTAGTTGAAGGCCAGCTCTGTGACGAGGGCCACCTGCTCGGGATTGTCACCGTTGACGTGGAACACTGGCGCTTGAATGGACTTGGCCAGGTCTGTGCAGTAGTCGGTGGAGCGACCTCGGTCGGCGGGCGTGGTGAAGCCCACTTGATTATTGACCACCATGTGTATGGTGCCACCGACTTCGAAGTGCGGCACGTACGCCATCATGAGGCACTCTTGATTAACGCCTTGACCGGAGATGGCCGCATCGCCGTGCAGGATGACGTTGAGGATGGCCGAGGAGAACGGTTGCTCTGGGTTGTCGCTGAATGCTCCGTCGCGGGATGACTGCTGCTTGGAACGTGCCTTGCCCATTGACACGGGATTGGCCGACTGAAATGGAGAGAGAGAGGGGGAGAGAGTGAGAGAACAAATCTCCCACGACCACAATTCAAAAACATACCTCCAAGTGGGACGGATTCCTCACCATGCTCAGGCGGATCTTCTTCCCATCGATATCCAGCTCCTCGGATGCATCTTGAGAACGGAAACCGTGAGAGGAAGCATGATAATTATAATTTCAAAACTTTCCGCCTCCTCTTCCAGGGGCGTGAACTTACGAAAATGACTAATGACGTCGCTCATTGCATCAACGCCGTCGGGAAACTCCGATTCGCCCTGAAGTTTGCGGAAAACTTTCGCCGGTCGCATATTCAACATGGTCGTGAGTAGGTTCCCGCGTCCGCGATGCGGCATCGCCAACACGATGTGCTCCAGGTTCGCTGTGAAGGATTCAGTTACAATTTGGGTACACAGTGAGACCAACAGTCATTTACCTCTAGTGCTGCTAACGAACAGCTGCCTGAAGAAGGCCAACAGGCTCTCAGCGCCCTCACCACCGTACCGCTTGACGGTGGGATATTTCATTGCCAAAAAGTTATCCCACGCCTGTGACTTAATGAGGAGTTCGGCGAGTTTTTTCCTCTCATCGACGCCGACACTCTGCTCGGATAGTTTCTCGAAATTCTCCGCCAACCACTCGCGCTCCTCGGCGTCCTGCCGCGGGGGAGTGGATTAAATTTAACTTCTGTAAGAGCACCTCTTTCCACACATACCTCGATGTAGGCGAACTCAGCACTGGCTTCGGAGCCGCAGTAGATGCCGTCGAGAATCCGTTGAATCTCTCCCACGGTGGCGGAGCTCGTGCCGTCCGAGATGCCAGCGTTCAATATCCCCCGCGGGGCAATTTTGTCACCGGCAGCCAGTCCGTAGAATTCCGGCTCCAGTTCGTCCATCGCTCTGCGGAGAGAGGGGAACTTAAGGTGATTATGTCTTGGGGGAGGGGCATCTCGAGTGCGTACCTTGAGTTCGACTTGAAGTCAACGGGATTTACCGTGGCTAATTTGTGTCCGTATTTCCGATAGGCCTCCACCCACCGGAAGGCATTGGGCTGCGTGTTCCTGGATTGTCGGACGTCCTCGGGAACTGTGGGCGAGTGCGACAGGAATGGGGGATGGTTATTGATCATGGGAGAGGAGGATGCCACATCATTCACAAAGCGAAACCATCAGTCTCATCATCCGGCTAAGACGCTGACGTGCGCGGGGAATATAAATTATGTACGGGAACATTGTCCGGCGTGTGGAGATGTGCTTGGGGTGGCTTTTATTGGAAACTGATGATGCTCGTACACTCTCTGCCGACGGATGGGCGGTAATGGATCAAATTTGTTAATTCCAAATGGTTCCGCGTAACGAGTGTACGTGCATCCGGCGGCGGTGTGCCTTAATGTGTGGTGTACCTGTTCGCAACGCCAAATGGATGAGACTAGGCGAGCTAACGACTGAGCTGATGACACTGGGATTTGCGCCGTGAATGGGGTGGTTGTTCATGGGAACCGGAATTTGATCCGAATTTGCCTAATGAAGCGGAAGCTTTTTTGTCATGTAGTCGATGGCGTATGTCTGCCACTTAGGGTACGGATTATTCAAGTGAGCTGGAGGGAAATGAGCGTTAGACAGATGTGTATCCCTTTTTTTACACTAATCAATGTGAGTAATTAAGGTATAATGCCTGACCATGCCAACCTTGACAAAAAAGTACACAGGAGCGTAGGTTGGATACATTGAGGAAATCATCAAGCTCTTAATAGACACACAATAGCCTGGAGGCAAGGATCCCCGAGAAATGTCCAATTTGATCTCTGCTCAATGTCGCCCATAAGATCCTATCCGGCGTACTGTGCGAAGGTCTAAACACGCTTTGCAATGCACAACAATTCCAGCCGGGATCTGTAAAAGCAAAACTTGCCAGTGCCCTGCTGTACTGAGCCCAAGACTGCGTGTGTTCGATGTGTTTCAAGTGAACCCATTTAGCACTGAGTGACGTTTTTATGAGTGGTGTGTCAACCCGGGTTAAGAAACACAACTAGAACGGGTTACACCTAAACCGACTCAAACCGAGTAACATTTATTTCAAACCGAATTGGCCAAACCGATAAAACGAACCGAATATATAAAAAAAACTGTTGACGGTACAGCTCACACCGGGTTGAATGGCGATCCGAAACCAACCCCAAATCCAATTAGACAATACAAATCGATTTGCCTCATTCCGTATTGATTCTGGTTGTATCCAGCGTTCCCTTCCTTTTGCTAAGACTGCGTACTCATCGCGTTGGAAAAAATGTACTCAAATGCATCCAAAGACAATATGTTTTGTAATGCACTTTGAACCACCTTTGAACCACCTCTTTATCAGAAAGCAGTGTCTCCTTCCAGCCTGCAACATGACGCTTCTTTAGTTTTTATTTAGCATCAACATGCTTAACTTTTTCTCGAGGGGATTTGAATACCCTTTAACGTTAAGCTCAGTACGAGCGTTGAGAAAATCGGATTGGGTTAGAAAGGAGATACCGATGCACATTGATTTCAAATCTCTGAACATCAGAATGAGAGGGCAAAAATAGAGTTGGGTAATGCATTCGATACCACTGTGGTACGGCTAAAGAAAACATATCTGTATATAGCCGTTCGTCGAAAACTGGTCTCGAGTGTATACTGATGGGCATTCCTAGATGCGCTTGTATTCTGGTTGGATTGTTTAAGAGGAGGACTACAACTCGACAGTTCAGCTGATCATCGCTTGTGGAAATGAAGCGAGACAGGACACTTTACGACGGTGAAGAATTGTTTCAGTGATCGATCTGTCTCCTATCATTTGGAAGGCTCATTTCTGGACAACGTCCAAAAGTCGCAAAAGTTAGGGGTTTGTAAGTCTTGTATATTACAACCAGATCAGATGGGGAGAAAAGCTTTTTGCAACGGCGAAGTGGATTGGAAACAAAAGAATTATAAATATAACTTAAGCTGTGTTTAAAAACCCAGAATACAGTCGAACCTCCAGAAGTCGAATAGTCGCTGGAACAAATACAGTGGAATAGTCACGGTATACCCTAATTAGTCCGAGTTAGAGGGAGTTTCGACTTAGGCAGAGTCCACTGTATCTACTGTGTTCGATTTATGGAATATTCGAGTCATGAAGCATCTAATAATGTACATACATCGAGGAATGGCAAACTTCGTGGCAACATTAGACTTTTTTTAACCTCTCTTAATTTCTCAGCGTCTCAGGTTCCCACACCTTAACATCCTTAACGGGATCTGGCGGTCCCCTGATCAATCAACCGTCAACCAGATTGATCATGTTGCGATCGACGTCATGCAGCATCCAGCATTCTTGATGTCCGAACATTCCGAGGAGCCAACATCGACTCGGACCATTTCCTTGTTGTAGCCAAGGTAAGAACTCGGATATCAAGAGATCAATGGAGTCGTGAAAGGACACCACGGTTTGACGTCGGGAAGTTACAATCGCAACGGACTGCTAGAATCTTTGCCGATCGAGTCTCCCGGAATCTCTCTCTAAGTTCGTCGCCACCTGCACAAACAATCGAAGAAGATTGAAGGCGTTGTCAAGAAGCCATCAAAGATGCTGCCACTGATGCGCTGGGTTTTACGTCAACACCTAGAAAAAACCCATGGTTTGACAATGAGTGCAGGCTGACACATACAGCGAAGCTGGAAGCCTACAAAGCAACGCTGCAACGAACAACGGGAGCTGTTCGTGAGCTCTACGAATAGAGACGAAGGGACGAGACGCGGCTTCTAAGGAAAAAGAAGAAAGAGGACGAAGCGCACGATCGAGGAGATGGAGAGGTGCTACGGCAGGAACGATGTCCGAAAGTTTTACCAGAGGGTGAAACAATTATCCAGTGGATACAAAGTTCGGGCAGAAGCCTGCTGGGACGAGAATGGACAGCTAGTACTGAGAATTTGGAAAAACCACTTCTGCAGACTGCTAAACGGCGATGATGACACCAATATCGCTGTCAGGCAGAATGTTCCACTCAATACGGACGATGATCGACGAGAATTCCGTCCCCCCGACTTAGACGAGGTCAAGATAGCAATATCAAGACTGAAGTCTAACAAAGCTGCCGGTGCGGACGGACTGTCCGCTGAAATCTGTAAGGCAGCTGGAGATGATCTGGTTGGGCGTATGCACCAGCTCATCTGTAAGATATTGTCGGAGGAGAGCATGCCCGATGAGTGGAATATCAGTATCGTTTGCCCGATCCATAAGAAAGGAGACCTCTTTGACTGCGCCAACTATAGAGGGATAAGTCTCCTCCACATCGCCATACGCCTCTGCCGTTTTGTGTAAGCGCCTGAAACCATTCGTCAACAACTTCATAGGTCCTTATCAGTGCGGTTTCAGGCCAGGGAAGTCCACCATCGACCAGATTTCCACACTACGGCAGATCCTGGAAAAGACCCAAGAAATGCAAATCGACACCCACCACCCTTTTGTTGATTTCAAGGCCACATACGACAGCGTGCATAGGGACGAGCTATACAACGCCGTATCTAGTTTTGACATTCCTGCCAAACTCGTCAGGTTGTGCAGGATGACGATGGAGAATTCTCGCTGCTCGTTCAATGTCGGTAAGGAACTCACCGAGACGTTCAATGTCAAAAAAGGTTTAAGACAAGGCGACGTGCTGTCATGTGATTTCTTTAACATCATCCTGGAGAAGATCCTGCAAGACTCACACGCCAACACTAGAGACACGGTCTTCCAGAAGTCCATACAACTGTTAGCATACGCCGATAACATTGACATGATTGGCAGAACACACCGTCAATGAGGCGGTACAGCAGGAGGAAGCGTTTCCAGCGTTTGCTGGCAATGATGTGGAAGCAGCTAAAATGGGTCTATCGGTGAATGAGGGCAATTCTCAATTTGAGAGAAAGATTCTCTCACAGCGCACCCCTCTGTCAAAAGATATTCAACATGTTGAATAATGACGTGCGATGGACTACGTTTTACGTTTTATTACGATCCTCTCATCTCTCTCATTTTTCACTAACGCAGGCCAACGCTGTATTTTGTGCTTGGCCATTGAATTGTGTGCGTTGAAGCCAACGCCAGCGCAAACGCACTAATGTGTTTCAGGCAAAAGTTCCGCGGCGACGTGCCAGTAGAAGAAAATACAAAGAGAGATCAAAGAGAATAGAGAAAAATTGAAACAATTTGCACACACAGCCGGTATTCGCTCGGCTACCCCGCACGCCTATGGCTTTCCTTGCCAACACAATCGTCTTAGGATACATAAATAACTCCGAAACCAACCCGAAACAAAATAGAATTGGACAATACAACTCGACTTGCCCCATTCCATAATCCATTTTTTTGCTTTCGGTTCACCACCAAACCGAGTTCGTCAACTCGGGTTATAACTCGGTCTGTTTCTATTTTAACCCGGGTTAACTCGGTTTGTAAAACTTTTGGTTTGGCACACCACTAGTTCTTATACCACCGCTCTGATTGCAGTGTGTTGGAGTAAATTTAGATCTATCGTTCCGGCGTTCAGGAACATCAATAATTCCTCGATGGAGCACGAATATGATGAATTTGACGCCAAAAGTTGATAACGGTATTTTGTAGAGTCATAAAAATAAATATGGAAGGGGGGTGTCTATCTGACCCTGTTTAGGAGGTAGGGGCAATTTTAGAAAAAGAAAATACTTAAAATAGAAAAAGGTATTTAAAAAACAACGGCAACACTTACAATGAAGTACTTCACCGGTTTTGAATGTCAGAAACCTATTCTTTATTCCTAATGGCTGAATCACAAGGGCGTGTTCGCGCGGTCTGTCTTTGATAGGCGTTGCTATACGTTTTATCGAGCTTACGAGAGTGTTGTGTCAGAAAGCGGCAGCCTCAGTTATCTATATCGAAATGAACGCGCACGTTTCCCCTACTCAAACGGTTTGAAATATAATTTTCAAGAAAAATATGAAATTACTGTAAAAAAAGTTCCTAGAAAAATGTATTCCTTGCGGAAATAATCGTCTCAGTTTGCCAAAAATTCAAATTGAGAAATAAATTCAAAAAAATTGTTTCACAAATGTCAAAAAGTCCGAGTGACTGGCTAGTAGCTCTCCCTAGAAATTCATGCTCGGACTTACGATATTACGGTCTGTGGAAATTCAACGCTTTACGACTTTTAACATATGATTTACATGTATACTACTGAAAATGTCAAAGCCCGAACGCCTGAACGTGCCGTTGCGATATGATTTTTATTAAGGTTTAAGAACAACGTGATTATGAAGTAGATTTAAGTGTAGTATCAACAAACGGCTCTTAATTTGTTAAGTAAGAGTACCAATTAAGAAGTGTGGACAAATTTTGATAATAATTTTATGCTGAATACACGAAATGACAAAATCTTGGTATCTGCACCAAACAATTGAAAGTGAGGATGTTAGAAGGCAGCTGTTTGCTTGTGTTTAAAAATCGAAACACAGAAATTGATCGAAAAATAAACAAGATCGTTCCAAGTGCCGGTGAATGCGCAAACGTGATTCATGAGAGAGACATCAGGAAAATGCAACAAGCCCCCTCCTCTCACCCCCCGTTTAGCATTTCATTCTCTCACAATCAATTGAACGCATGTCGTCAGAGTCGCAGGAAAAAAAACAAACAAACAACTTTGTTGTTCTATGCTCGTGCCCACCAAGAGTGAAAACATTATCACTCGTCTCATGACAACAACATGGACCCCATGAACGCGAACGAGCAGGCAATCTGTTGACTGACGACTTAGATTTTATTTCAGCACTCGGCATAGTCCCATGCGAAGAGATAAGATATTCACTTGGCGATAATCGCTTTCGTTTGCTGGTGGTGAGATGTGGATCAGCGATTGACGCTCTCGGGAAGTTCAGAAGGCAATTGGGCCGAACCGTGTGATCTCCAGATTTGGGTGGGGAATATGCACAAACTCACCTTTGTATGCTCGCTTGGGCAGCGGTCGGTAGCCGTAGACACCATCTTCCGTGTGGTATTTTCGGTGGATTTTTCCAAGTGTCAGTGATCTGTGACGAGAGAGTAAGTGTTTGAACATCTTTTACGCAAATGACAAGGACTGTGCGATTAAAAGCAACTCGATCACTTAACGTCGCGTCAAATACTGATTGCTGAACTGTCGGGTGAATCCAGCTGGACTCTTTTATTCTCGAAATGGTGGCGGTGAGAGCGTAATTGATAAGCGGGAATGGTTTGGTTATGCGATTCTCTTGAATGTGCTGACATGTGCTCTTGCAGCAGTTCTTAAGAGAGGGAGTGAAGATGCATTCGATAAGAGATTACTTCAAGTGGTTGTGCGGTGTGTTGCTTTGGATTCGTTGCAATAAGAACAATTGTTGAAGAGTATGCCATCAAAGAAGTTTAATCTTTTCCAAGCCAATGTCCAAGAAAGTGAGAGGAAGACCTCCACCGCTGTGAAGAAGCCATTATACACCCCGATTGTCAGACTGACTCTAACTCACGGGAACTCAGGACCCTTTTCCAAGCTGAAGTGAAGTGCACTGAGAGAACACAGAACCAACAAATGGATCTCAATTTTTTTCCGACAGACAAGCGGCAATAATCGCCAAAGCATCGGGCATCTTGACATCGAAACTGATCGGGTTATGCAGTGATGATATATCCCCGGTGAACACTGCGACATTATGCTGAGTACTGGGGGACACTGGCATCCAGGAAAATAGAGAAAGCGGATAGTGTTGCGATAAACGAGTCCGAGCTGAGAACACCTCTGGCAATCCCTTATGCATTCACGTCACTGAGGTCCATAAGGAAGAAAGTGGAAGACGAAGCTATTCAGATCTGTCAACACAGATTTCCCCACTTACCTAAGGTAAGGAACGGAAAAGCAACCGGATCAGATGGAATCCCTAATAAGGCCGTCAAGGTACTAGCTAGGGGTTGACTCGGTATTAAAGTATGTCTAGAAGAGGGGGTCTTCCCCACAGAGTGGAATCTGGTGTTACTGATAAGAAATCCCCGAGAGAAACGTCCTCGTATCGGCACATAGATTTACTGTACACATTGGGCAAGATGATAGAACGGATCATCTACTGCAGACTACTCGTGAAGGCGTAGGCAAAAGGCGCCGTATCCAATCATCAGCATAGTTTCCGGGAAAGCGCGATCAAGAGTCAGTGGTGAACTTCTCTACAGAAGCCATTCAATGCAAATAGAGACAGAGGAGGCATGCCAGTAATCATCCTGTAAACACATTTGTATTGTTTTCTCACGAGTGGAAGGGACCTACAGTCTTATGCCTTATATGACTTCGAAAGCCCTTTCATGGCCTGTAGGTGCCTTCCACTCATGAGAAACAAAAGCACACGCAACACGAGTGTTTGCTGTAGAAGCTAGGCCCGGACCCATATTAACGCCACCCATATCAGATATATAAGTGTGTCTTTTTGCAAGCGTATATACGCTTAATTAAATAAAATAATAAATCATAACAAATTGGCAGCACCGACGACATCAATGACATTTGTGGCTGTCAGGGGTGAAATCGTGTAAGGTGTTGGTGGATCGTTAATGGTCACAAATCATTAAAATGTCAAATTTCGGTTTGCAATTGTGTAGCGTGACCATCACTTTAAATTCAAAAACACTTATAGCTGAAATCACAGTGCAACCTTATCTGCTGGTTTAGCTAAGTGTAGGATCGAACTTAAACTTCACTCAAGAATATTTCGTTTTCACCCGCAGTAGTTAAGGGCAGTTTAGCTGAGCCATGGATTGACTGGCTATTGAATCCACCAACCATGTCAACCATTAACAAAATAGTAATTGTGATTGAACACGAACTGCATCCTGCCCAAAAAAGGAAAAGAGAACACATAAACTCACTCAACAAGCGAATGTTCATGCATTATTTAAAATAAATTTGTGTGCTCTCTCTTCTCCTCAGGAGCATTGCCAAACAAAATAATTCGTTGCGTATGTGGGTTTTCTCTTTTTATTCTGGGGTTGAAATTATTTTTATAGACTGATGGTAATTATGTATTCTCTGGATTGACACTTAAGCCACGGCAATCTGTGGCTAAGTTAAACCACTATTTAAGTGAAATCTATCACTTAAATTCCACTGTGAAGACGAAATTTCGAAGTTTAGCGATGGATCGCACTGTGAAATTGGGCATTAATTAGACTGTTCTACAAATTTTGACTTTAATATTTTTCAAGTATTCTTCAAGTAAAGTAGTTTTTTTTAATAGTTAGTTTCTGTTTTTTTAGAAAAAAAATTATAAGGTTTTTCAAAAAATGAAAAAAAAGCTTCTTCTTTTATATATTAGTAGAATTGCGACGTGGTTTCTTCGCTGTCCTCTTAAAGTCTGCTTCTGAAACATCTCGGCGAATACTCCAGCAATAATCTGCCAACCATTTGCTTATCCATTCTTGTGATATCCTGATGGAATCGCTCCCCATTTTCATCGCTGAAAGCCGCACAATTTTCGGGAAAAAATGTGAATGCAAAAATTGAATTTTTTTGGACATGTTGCAGCCTAGTTTTTGGTATGATGACAAACATATTTTCGACAAGTTCTTCAAAATTGTCACTCACACTGTTATTTCCCAAGAAGTTTTTTGCGACAAGTCGAAAATTGTTCCAGGCTTTTTTTTTGTCTTTACAGGCTAAAAGGGAGTCAAAGTTATCGTCTTTAAAAAATTTTTTTATTTCAGGACCGACGAATATGCCTTCCTTGATCTTAGCATCACTTAATCTTGGAAATATCTGGCGAAGGTATTGACAAGCAGCTCCAGTTTTGTCATTGCTTTCACGAAATTTTTCATCAGTCCTAGTTTTATATAAAATGGTGGAAGTAACACTTTATTTGGATCAACTAAAAGGTTATATTTGGTTGAAGTGATTGACGATGAGGCCATACCTTTATTTTGTAATGCTTTTCGCTATCCGACTATACCATTCGCAAATAAAACAACAAAATTCCATATAGCCTAATTGTAGGCCAAGCAACATAGCAACGATTTTCAAATCTCCGCAGATTTGCTATTGGTGTTCATCATACTTAATCTGCAATAGAAGGGTTTTCAAATTTTCATAGGACTCTTTTATATGAACTGCATGACCAATAGGAATAGAAGGGAAAATATTTGTTTTATGTAACAAAACCGGCTCTTAAGCTTAATTTAGAGCTATCTATGAAAATGTAAGGCACGTAGAACAAAAGAAAAACAACTTGTTTGGATAATCGCTTTATTGCAACTGAACTCTTTTCATGTCATTTTGTACAGAAGAACATATAGATAACATGTCATGAGATATAACATACTATTAGCATAGGATGCATAGGGGGCATGGGCCTGTGCATCCAGGGCAAAGTTGTTGACTGCTCTCAACTTGGCGAGATGGCAGCAACGATCCCTGTTAAATGCACAGGTCAAGTTGACATACAGCCTCCTCGCGGCGCCCTCTGTATAGCCTTTAAAGCAACCGCTTAGAGGTGAACTAATGTATGTAGCGGCAGGGGTTTAAACCAGGACCCCGTCGTTCAGGTTCGGGGGTTGCGCGTGGGGTTAATTTCCCCACCATGTACAAATTATTAGTTCAGAAACGACGAGAAGTCTCGGATACGGATGACCCTACTGCTGACGACCATGGACAACGAAATAAGGACAACGATTTTCGATTCTGCACGTGGAATGGGAGGTCCCTGAACAGATCAGTTCTTATTTGTTCTTTGGAAATTCTATGTCACTCACAAGATCATTTAACTCAGCCTGCGTAATCCTATGTGGCTGTGATGATGCATTGGGTACTTCGTATTCTGACACTGAAAAATTGATGGCGAAGTAGGAGTGATTTTATCTTCGTTGACGTCTTTGACGGGTGAAGATTGCTGTGCGGCAGAGGACGCGTAGTTGATGATATGTATGGATACACTATTAATTTCTTATATTATTTAGAAATACCCTTGCCTTTTCCAAATATATGAGTTGTCAGTTGAGTTGTTGTTTGTCGCCAATGCATTGGTACTGCTAAACGCAATGACGTCTTATTGCCATTCGGCCAATTGCTCGAACCTGTAGCACTCCGTGTGATATTTCTGTTACAGTAGAAATGGGGAACTCAGGTCTTATCCTGGTGCCTTATATCCTCTCCAAAGTAGTGATGATAGGCTTTTTTTTATTGTATTACCTCACCACAAATATAACAAAAATTGTCGGGAGTATTCACACATTTTAGAGACATTGTGCTGTAAAATATAATCACACTCTTAACACTTTATTTTTTTATTATTAGCGTAATAAAACTTATTACTTCAGAACAGAGCACTATAACACAATATCTTTACCATTTGATTCCAACCAATTGAGTAAATGTCAGCATTATCTTTTTCAATGAGGGGAGAATCATTTAATTCTTTTAATCATTCTTCTTTTAAAAACTAAACTAATAAATAACTTTTACTTACCAATTCGTATTCAGCATGGTTAGACAAGCAATAGTTAAAATGGTTCAGAATACTTTTTCTTTTTTATTATTAATTGAAACACATTTTTCATCCAATGAAAGACAATGAAAAGACTATTACGAAACATAAATGGAAAGTAACAAAAATTGCATACTTGTGGATGCAAAAACATTTCAAGATTATCAAATACATCAACCACACCGACAAATGCATGAACAAAAGCGATCAGGGGCTAATATCGTAAGCCACATACACCAACCTAATGAACGAATGAATAAATTCAGGAATGAACACAGAGAAAACAGCTGTGTTTTTTTGCAAGCGTATATACGCCTAATTTTAAAGTGCACAAAAAAACGATCATCGGCGCTTAATGATTCATCATAAAATCTTGGCAGCACCGACGACATTTATAACATTTGTGGCAGTCGAGGGTGGAATCGGTTAAGGTGATGGTTGATCGTTGACGGTCACAATCTTCGGTTTGCGATTTTGTAGCGTGACAAACAGTGTAAAAGCAAAAGCATCATCAAATGAAAAGAATCGTTTACGAAACCTGAATGGAATGTATAGCAGAGACACGCTGCGTATACCGAAAATTGCATACTTATGGATGCCAAAAATAATTAAAAATTATCTAATACATCAACCACACCTGCAGATGTAAGCCACATACAGCAACCTAAACAATGAATGAATAAATTCAGAAATGAACACACAGAAAATAATGATTGGAAGCATTGTTTTTATCCGCGCTTATTCCTTAAGCGGCGATAGATATGATGAGTAACTTAAGCGGATATAGGACTTTTTGTTAGTGTATTTTACATGCTATTATACGCTTGCAAAAAGAATAAAACACACCTTATATAAGTAGGGCCACCAGAACAGATGAAGTTCCTTTTAACTTGCGCTGTACCTTAAATGACCGCTGTCCTATCTTAAATTCAACTCTGGCTACGGCCCTGCCGACTCACCATTCAAAGTCCTTAGTCTGACTTTCTTCTCTTCTATCTATCATCTAAGTGCTACTTAGCTGCTTGCTAAGTTTAGAATAGACCACGACACCGAGTCACTCTCGCACAATTGCCAAATTCTGACCTTTTTAATTCCAGCTTTCCTTTCTCGAATATCTACCACCTCCATGACTGAATATAATCATGTATGATTCTCCAGGATTGACCCTCAGATTCTAAGACCACAGTTGCATTCTAGACGATTGATCATCCGCTGCATTCCCTCAACTGAGTCTGATAGAAAAACAACCGTAATGGCAAAAATGGAGCCCACCACCGAACTTGATGAATTGAATTACATATATTCTTCCATGTTGAAGTCACGTTAATAGCCAGGTATCGTCAAATGAAGATACAACCACTCTTCCACCACCTTGTTCTCTGACCTCTCTCATTAATTATTCATCATCAGTGCAGCCCCAAGTTCAGTTGTGATCAATCAAAGCAACTGTCTAGTTCGGTCCGTGATAACTACTGCAAAATTCTCGTAGTGAATAAATCATGATTAAAACCTGAGTTCTCTCGTATTTCTTGCAGACTACAAATCCGCGGAAACGTTTCATATTTCATTTCCTCAAAACGGATCTGCCTGATGCAATTTTCGCGTGACGGTGAGATTTCCAGAGCAAAGAAAACGCGATACCGAGAGAATGAGCAAAAAATCAGCCTTCGGAACGGATTTCATCTGGTTTACCTCGGCTCCATCGGCACCCCCGGATACTCTGCTGATTTCTGCTACGGACGTAGGTACATACTCTCGTATTGGAGACGAAGAAATGCGAAATATAATTGAAAAAGTGAATTCATTTTTTTAATGGCTGCTCGGGTGGAGTGGATTATTGATTGAAGGATCAAGGAGGGGCACGCTCCGACGTGGATGGTCGACGGATAAAATGAGGAAATGGGTATGCCTATCGGAATTAGATTTGTTTTGAAGAACGTAGCAAATGAGATGGGTTCGTTGTTTTCAATGGGAGGACGGATGTTTAGAGTCAAGATTCAGCTTAATTTGGATACGTTTCCCACCAGATTGGATGGGAATGTGTTTCGATTTGAAAATGTCGTCAACAAGTGACCATGGGGTGAGGAGGGGATGTGACTTTGCCTGGAATCTATGTTGTTTTTAGGGGAGATGGTTATTGGACACGTGGAAAATGTTCACGGACACAGGGATATGAACAACCCGATGTAAGCATCAGCCATTGGCAATAAATTTGGAAAATCTGTACGCCATCGCTAATCTAATAGCACTTCGATTACTTTCGAGAAATTCACTCGTTTCTAGAGCGGTTTGATATGTGACAGTTCAGTGAGGCCTTGGTGTACGGAAATCAAGGCGTGCATCGCATACTGTCCAAACCACTGTCGAAAGCTGTAGTTTACAAATAAAGCACCATACTATGTAGTGTTTCTTCTACGTGTGGTGCTAAAGTCCGAGGCTTACCTGGGGCTTATCCAATAAGCTTCTAGACCTAGGGCGAGAGTTGCAACATGAGTAGCAACAATGCATTTATGCACTTGTCTTTGTCTAGTTCCTCATTCCCCATATTTGTTTACGTTTAAATGGAGTAGCGTGCGTTTCATTTCTTTATCTCCACCTGTTTGCTTTTGTCAAGCATATTGTTAAATGTTATATCTTGCTGTGTTGTCCAGAGCGAATAGATGCTAAGTGAGGTGAGTAATTTGTATACCACCGACAAAGTCGGTAATGAAATAAATTTGATTCGTTTTTGTTAAATTTTTTATGTAATTATAATATACGTTTTCCCTCCCGAACGTAACTCGAGCTCTGGCTAACTCCCTCTAGTTGTGCACCTCATGTTGGCTGATGTCTTTATCCTTTTTCTTTGTTTCGCAGACACGGGGTTAGAAATTATTCGAGTTGTGCATTGCCCACCCACCTTAGGCATTGGATAGAGTCACGGAGAATGGCAACTCTGCAGATGTGTAAACAGGCCACAACACCAGAACATGCGGATATGGTTAGCAGCAATGGCACTATCTCAGACGTATAGTGGGGAGCAAAACTGGATACATGATTTCAGTTATTGTTGTTTTTCGTCAATCAAATTTTTTCGTTACGAAGGATTTAATTGACATTTTCAGTTTCCGCCGGACTGGAACCTATTGATTTGGACTGGTTTATAGTCGGCACTAGAACGACTTTGGTGCCAAGAAACGATAACGGTATTTTGTAGAGGGGTTAAAACTATCATTTCTTACTACGGGAGGGGGGGTCCATCTCGCTCCATTTAGGAGTTAGGGGCAATTTTAGGTAAAAATGAAATAAAATGGAAAAAAAAATATTGACATAAAAAAAACAATGGCAACACTTACAATTAAGTACTATATGAAATTTAGTTCTTTAATATACAATTTGTTAGAATAGTTTTTCAATTATTCTCATTCAAACTGAAATTGTTGGGAAAAACTTAAAACAAGAAAACCTTTACATCAATATATTTCGAAATTGTGAGATGATATGCTAGCTAATACATACAGTTAACGAATCACTTAATGGGATTAAAAAAAAACGCGAACGGGGAGGCCGAACCTCCCCCCAACCGTTCGACTTACTCCAACTAAGATTCTGATTTTACTTTTTAATATTTTACCAATTACGCCTGTTCCTGAACAAAACCAAACTAGAACTAACTCTTAGCCTAAAAATATTATTTACTCCAAGTGTCTGTTCCTCTGTTCAATTCGCAGTGTCATCAGATCAAGTGCAGCGCTTGTATCCGGCGCGATCCAATTTGACTCCATGCGTCGTTCCATGAGAGCATGTTTGCACCTGACCAAACCAAATGTGTTGACTCAGGGAATGCTCCCTTGGGAATAATCGCTGTGCGGCGTGTTAACTCATTCTTATACCAATTCTGAATCGAACAAATGACAGAACAGAATGGCTGTATGTCTTCTAGTTCTATTTTTTTATAAGATGTTCTTTTTTTGGTATTTATGGTGATCTCACTTTGAGGATTAATGTTGATTGATGATGATAATTGATGAACCTATGTTCATGTTTGTAAGTACAGCAAGACATTTAGCGTTATCCAGAATGCACCACGAGGAGGTAGACTTGCGTTGCATTCCGCATCCCATTCAGTCAGTCAGTCAGTTTGTAAGTTAGGAGTTAGTTAAGAGTAGTTACTTAAATATTCAGTGTACATACTGAAAAGCTATGTAAGTTTCGTCAATGAGGTCATCGTTCGTACTGGTGTTACAGTCTTCTTCGTTGAGTTCGTCCTTGATGGTGAGGAGCCGAGGTTGTTTTGGCGGCAAAATATCTTCTAAGTGCTCATTGTGAACGGTGGGCACACATTTAATTGAGCACAAGCAAAATTAACTAGCGTGTGGTGTTTGGGATCTGTGTTTGCCGTACCGACCTCAATAGGGTGAGAATAAATAGCGTCAACAGCAACAGGCGCCCATGTTTATTATGCACTGTCTCATTATTTTCCCCATTTTCGTACCATATGTACGGGCATATTACGATTTCCGTGGTTTAATTTTGCAGATCTTGATAATATAAGAACAAAATATGAAGTCGCAAAATTCTCGTATCTGCCTAGTTAAGAGATATCAAGGTTTTTATCTGTAAATTAAACTTTAGGTCCAGGTGGCTGCCAGACAGTTTAAATCCTGTTCGCGAGCGACACGAGCCACAGACCTCATACTTTATGTAGGGCAGTATGTCCCCTCACTCCCACTTCCAAAGTGGATTTTATTTAGTTCCTTGTACCGGAATTTACATAGGGGAACATTAATATTTAAACCTCGATATATTCTAAGCTAAGCGATTTATCACTTTTTTCTTTACATTTTGTGCTTATTTCACAGAGACAAAAATAATTGCGTCTTCAAAACTCGTTTACACGCAAATCTTGCCGAAAAGTTTTCACGCTAATCGTACTCGTGCTATGTGAATTTCTGTGCTATGTCTGTGCTATGAGCAAAACGAAGTTGTTCTGAATATTTTTTTTTATTTTTTTATACATTAGTCTTTCGATATCTTCTTCTTCTTCTGATGGCGCTACAGTACGGGGTGGACCTGGGCCTCAACCAGTAAGCCTCTCCAGCCGTTACGATCCTTAGTCAGCTGTCTCCAACTGCACACACCAAGTTGGTTGAGGTCCTTCTCCACCTGGGTACGCCATCGGCTCCGTGGGCGTCCTCTATTGCGTTTTCCCACTGGTTCGGGGTCGAAGACTCTTTGGGCTGGGGCCGTGTTCTCCATCCGCTCTACATGGCCCAGTCATCTTAGGCGTTGAATGCGTAGACGCCTGACTAGGCTCATGCCGCTGTACAGGCCGTACAATTCGTGGTTGAATCTTCTCCTCCAATAACCATCAACGCAGACAGGACCAAATATTGAACGCAGAACTTTTCTCTCGAAAAGACCTTGTGCTTCTTCATCCGCTTTAGAGTTTGTCCATGCCACCGCACCATAGAGCAGGACTGGGATGCTCAAGGTGTTATATAATGTTAGCTTGGTCCTTCGAGAGAGGACTATACTACTCAATTGCCTCTTGAGCCCACAGAAACAGCGATTGGCAAGACTAATTCTGCGTTTAATCTCGGTACTAGTGTTGTTCGTACTGTTCACTAGGGAGGTAGACGAAGTCCTTCACTACCTCGAAGTTATAGCTGCCTATGGTGACGTTTTCGCCAAGTCGTCGATATTGTACGTCCTTTCTCGAAGACAGCATATATTTCGTTTTGCCCTCGTCCACCGCTAAACCCATTTTGGCCGCCCTCGCTTCAATACCAGAAAACGCTTCATTGACGGCTCGCTGTGTTCGACCAATCACGTCAATGTCATCCGCGTATGCTAGTAATTGTACGGACTTTTGGAAGATCGTGCCTCTTGTGTTGGCGTGTGAGGAGTTCTGCACGATCTTCTCAAGTATAATGTTTAAAAAGTCACAATTTAAGCTATGTTTAAAAACTAAAATTACAGTCGAATCTCCATAAGTCGAATAGTCACTGGCATTAATACAGTGGAATAGTCACGGGATACCCTAATTAGTTCGAATTAGAGAGAGTTTGACTTAGAGAGAGGTTGTTGTATGGGAATTTGACTGAAGAAGTCCGAGTTAGAGGGAGTTTCGACTTGGGGACAGTCCACTGTGTTCGATTTATGGAATATACGAGTTATGGAGCATCTTATAATATATATACATCGAGGAATGGCAAATTTCGTGGCAACATTCGACTTTTTTTAACCTCTTTTGATTTCTCAGCGTCTTAGGTTCCCACACCTTAACATCCATAAAGGGACCTGGCGGTCAACCGTCAACCAGATTAATCACATTGCGATCGACGTCAGACACTCCTCCAGCATTCTCGATGTCCGAACATTCCGAGGAGTCTTTCGATATATTGAATTAATAAAAACTGGGCGTGTTCACTGTAACCAGATTGTTCACTGTAACGAGAGTGAACTCGCTGAGTGAATCATATTTCATCAAAATGCTTTCATCAAATATACTTACAATTCATCAAAATAGAATATAATTACATTTTTTCTTTGCAATCACTAAAAACAAAACAAAAATTGAAAAATATTATTTTATTTATAATATAATTAAAAAAAACCATTCATCCGTAAAAAAAGTAATAATACATTCCATGCATTTAAAAAACAAAAATACAACAAACTGAAGCTGTGCTAAAGTAATTAGTCATCTTCGTTTGTTTTCTCTTTGAATGTATGTCAATCATATAAGGAAATACTCCACCTTAATAAGGATAGTTTAAGATTGCTAAAAAGCTTTCTTACTGTCCACTGCGTCCTAAAATATCACCTTAACAAACTAAACCTTTGTCAAGACACGAAATAAAATATCACCTTAACAAACTAAACCTTTGTCAAGACACGATTTGTCGGCTTTGCCTCGAAGGGGGTGAAACTTCTGAGCACATCTTGTGTCAGTATCCAACTCTAATTAACCTGATCGCGCTTTCGTTGCCGACATGGCACGGGTTGTACGAGAGCAAGAAAAAAGAATGTTCATTAATACCGACATTTCTTGTAACCTCTGAAGCCCATTCTCAAATAATTTAACTTTATTCCAAGAGGACACTGGGCAATCTGATGATCTTAATCTGGTTCTTCTTCTTTTTCGCCTTCGTTTTCGTCCTCTTAATATGTCAAGATACCTGGTTTTCGTTCCAATCAATCAAATCGGCTTATGGTTTGGTGGCCATTTTGTTAGCATTAGACTGAGAGTTATTTCGTCTTCATCCTCGAAATACTCTTTCGAGTTTTCTTCAAACAAGAGGAAGCTTTTTCCAGCATTTCGCAATGACTGAATCTCCTAATTTGTCTTACGCTGCTGCAGCAACAATTTACAATACAGTAATCCCCGGTTAGTTGCGTTGGCTAAAATGCACGTTCTTCAGCGCATTTAACCGAGGAACGTAATTACAGGAACCCCGCTTATTTGCTTTGCACACGCAATAAAGAAAACCTCGCTTTATTGCATTGAAAACGTAATAAAACTTTTTTTTTAAATAATGGATTAAAAAACAGAGCACAACAATTACACAATAAACACGTTCAATTAACGAACAAGTGAAAAGAAGTTACATCTTTCAAATCTGTTATTTTCACTTGCATATTTTTCTTAGAAATTTTGCTCACTATATACTCCTCCATACTTTCCAGTTCGGATGTAAATTCATTATCGCTTAATAAGTACTTGCGGAGAATACTCAACAAACTTAATGCTTCTTGAACGGAAGGAGTGTTTTCAAAAACATCGTCTTCTCCCCCTGCGTCCATATCTTCTGCCGACATAGTTCCGGGTAAAACTTCTTCAATTATATCTTCGTCCGTAGCCTCAGCACAACGCATCAAGTTATCATCACACCGGATGTAATGTTGAAAATCGTTGCTGAGGAGACCCTCCATGATTCTGTATGGTAGTTCTTCAACTATTATATCATGTTCTTCTTCTCCCTCGTCTTTAGAAATTGAATTTTGTTTAAGTGAATAAATTATTTAAAATTTCTTTTTTAAGCCGTAAGCACAATGTCTATTTGACAATTGTCAACTGTTCCCGATTTTTTTTAAGCTGAAAACACAATTTTTTTTTATTGCGTGTGTTCAATTATCTGGGAGATTTTGTATGCAGTTTTACGTAAAACTTAACGTTATTCAATGCAATTAACCGGGTAGCGCAGGTAAGAGGGTGCGCATTTAAACGGGAAAAGTTATGTACATTTCTTTTTGATTTTTTTTTTGCTTAGTTTTTTTTTAGGGAACGCAACTAAGCGAGGGCCAATTATCCGGGGATTGCTGTACAACCGACCCAAAACTTGTACTATATTCAGCCATAATCATGCAAGATTCTCGTCCAACTCAATGAGCAGAACAAACGGTAAATTTAAAGACTAGCGAGTGCATAACAGAAATGTGACTTAGCCGTGTTTTTGCATACCGAAATGTTCAATGAAATATTTCAAGATTTTTTATAAGACAGCAAGCGTATACACGCTTAATTTTCAATTTGCATGTAAAATACACTAACAACAAGTCCTATATCCGCTTAAGTTACTCATCATATCTATCGCCGCTTAAGAAATAAGCGCGGATAAAAACAATGCTTCCAATCTTTATTTTCTGTGTGTTCATTTCTGAATTTATTCATTCATTGTTTAGGTTGCTGTATGTGGGTTTTATTTGTAGGTTTGGTTGATGTATTAGATCATTTTTAAATTTTTTGCATCCATAAGTATGCAATTTTTGGTATACCCAGAGTGCCTCTGCTTTACATTCCGTTTAGGTCTCGTAATCGATGATTTTCATTTGATGCAAATTGTTTTTATTTTATAATTATTAAGTGTTTTTGCTTTTAAAGTGATAGTCACGCTACACAATCGCAAGCCAAAGATTGTGCCCATTAACGATCAACTATCACATTCCACGACTACACCCCTGACTACTTAGGAAATGTCATAAATGTAGTCGGTGCTGCCAAGATTTTATGATGAATCATTAAGCGCCGATGATCGTTTTTTTGTGCACTTCAAAATTAAGCGTATGTACGTTTGCAAAAAAAACACAGCGGATGTGTTCACTATATTGGATCGTTACTATATTGGGCGTTCAATGTACAGCATTATAAAATATAAAAAAATTGATTTTTGAACTTCAATGGCGCGGTTACCCCTTGGTATGAGGCCAAAATCACAATGACGAAAAATATGACAGCAAATGCACAAAAAAAAATTGAAACATGTGAAACTGGAGACATGGGATCCGCATGGTTCTTATGGGATACAAATATGGCAAGAAAAGTAGAGAGAACTTCGACTTAAGGGGAGTGTCCACTGAATTAGGGATCGGTAGGTCAAGTAACGTGATTGTGTAAGGTCGGTATTAGCTATATTCTGATTAAGCAGAAAAAAACAAAGCTAGAAAAATCACATCCCTGGTATTCACACATACGACCTAGTTGCTATTTTTCACAACCGCAGTCGCATTTAGATTCACACAAATGATTTCATGCTTAACGGTACGAACTGTATCAGTTGCGTATGAAATGGTGTCCGTGTGTATAAAATCTGAATTGGCTACTAGTGTTGTGCATTATACATCGATAAATCGAAAAGATCTATGCTTGCTATTCGATGTATCAAATAAATTCGATGAAAGAGCGCACTGTACATATTTGAATTTCTCCTTTAATATTTTCGCCAACATATAAAACACAAATGACATGAGAGAAATTAAAAAAAAGGTGTAAATGTTGAGATTCCGACCAATGCTGAGAATTCTGCTGTAGCCTCAAAATGTTTGTCAGCGACATCTATGATTTAGTGGAGTTAGTTGATGCGCCACCTGTGATTTCATTTCTTCAGCGTACGGTTGTCAGTAAAGCAGAGATAACCTATAATAGAGATATCCAACTTCTAATGTGTGCACAACATAGTGTGAATTTTTTCATATGAATAAAAATTAATAATAATTTCACACGTTCAGTTAACCAATAATAAAAATATTATTGAAGCGTGAATCACAAATAAAATGTTTTGACAACCATTTTTAAAATTGACAACCATTAGTAAAAATTGCAATATCTTGCCATTGTTCTTATCAAATTGTTTAAATTGAATTCATGAGTTTTTCAGAATTCATGACATAAGCGTATAAAGCGGGGTTCATTATTTAAGTTAATTTGTCAGGTATGGCTTATGAATAGCCTATATATACACTTAAGAATTAATTTTAGGTCAAATAGTTCCAGTTAAATGGACATTGCAATACAAAATTTATTCACGAAAGTCCATATAACAATGTAAGAAAATTCCCTTAAAAATACTAGTCAACTTTTGAACACCCTCCGAACAACTTACCCATGGACGTTACATGGAAAGTACATGGATTCCCACTAAATTCATGAATCTGCCGTTTTTTCCCACAAAATTCACGAATCGGCCGCCATATTGTGGTGAATTGACGAGCGTTGTAAATGTATAAGTGAAATACAAGGGATTACCACTACATCTTCGTTGTGGGCTAGGGGTAAAAATGGCCGAAGTTGGATATCTCTATCATCCATTATCTCTGCAGTAAAGATTACTGCTTTGTTGTTACCAGAAATGAAATATTACAGAGATGCCCGACTTCTACCTCTCATTCCGCTTAAGATGTTTGACAACTGTTTTTTATAACGTTTTCTCAAAACAAACTAACCAATCAGAGTACTGCACATAAGTTATTTCGTGAATAACCGTCAAAAAATCATGAATATCTGTCAAAAAGGCACTCAAATTCGTCGATGGGCTAAGGGGCAATCAACTGTGATGTCGGCTATTCCTGTAATACTTCATTTCTGGTTGCTACTTCGCATGTAAGAGTATTACGAAACTGAGTATAGATTCTCAATAAAACAAGCCTACAATTGTGGTCGTGTGCGACATTGCGATGTCAACAACGATGACGGGTTACATCGGCTTCGCACTTTACTAAATGAGAAGATTTGTTTCAATTATTTATAAGCTTAATTGGTACCTGGAGTAAAACTCAAGTCTTTGCTTCGCCATCTCTGGTAATCAAGGATTAGTAGATTTTGTGGTATACGTAAGCCTTAGCTTGTCGGTGTCCTCGGCATATGTGAGCACTTGCACGTATTTGCGGGAGATCGTGCACCGAGTGTTGACATCTGAGCTAAGGACGATTGTCTCGGAAATGGTTGCGAAAGCTTCTTCTGAAGTTTCTGAAGATAATTAATACTCACAAAAACACCTTTATTCATATATTTCCGTTTTTGGGACACTGGACGGTAAAATTACGGCACCGCTTTTTTTCGGCGGTCATGTCTGTTATTCTTTGTGACTGCGGTAATGTGATTACAAGAAGAAAATTCTCCAAAAGGAATAAGTATAATCGCAGTGGTAGGTCTAAGGTAAGATGTACTTAGCTGTACCTTGCGTCTGACTTGGTCCGATTTTACACAAAGACAGGAGATTTTTACAAATTCCGTGAGTCGTCGTGGCGTAGTTGGTTAGTGCGTCGACTCCTACCCAGAGGGTGCTAGGTTCGAGTCCCCAGTCATCCAATTTTCATAATTCACGGCTTCCACCTCTTTCGAGTCACTGACAATGCTCAAAGAGTATTTCCTGTCTAGAAAGATCTCTTAAACTTGCCCGTTCGGAGTCGGCATTAAACTGTAGGTCCCTTCCACTCGTGAAAGAACAATAGCACGCACAACACGAGTGGTTGCTGAGAAGCTAGGCCCAGGTCCGCCTCGGACAGTCGCGCCACCAATATTATATTATATTTAACAAATTCCCTTTTGTGATCCCAAGCCACTTTTACATAGGACATTTCTTAATATCACTGATTGAGGTCTCAATTCTTAATCTTTATTGTTTACCAAGCTTTCTTAAGCATGTACAGCATGCTTCCAATACCCAACATGGAGAAGGCCTTGTTTGTGCGTTTTTATTCGATGCATCGAAAACATCGATGTTTTTCGATGCATTACTTCGAATATACATCCCTATACGCCACGCTTGGGTTGCCGTTTATATTTATAATTGCTTTTATTAACCATTTTTAGTTTGCTTAGCGGTATTCTCCTTCTGTATAGTCATTTGTGGTGAGGGACAATTTTTGGAAAATTTGATCAAGCTATCGAGCAAGAGGAAGAGTCTGTTGTGTAAAAAATGCTTGTTTGGCGAACAAAGCATTTTAATATTATATAATTTTAAACTTCGCGTCATTCGACGGAACGAGTAACCGTTCTTCTCTGCCACAGTCTTCTCCGCCAACGGATTAACTGCCTTAAAAAAAACCTCATTATTCCTTCGGAAACTCTCGTTAACCACTAAAACTTCTCACTAAGTGCATTTGCTGTTTGAAATTCAATAAATATGCAACAAGGGCTGCAGCCGATGCTGGGGCACACTCGGCAAAAATAAGGACGCTCGGGGATGCTGGGTTGGGAAAAGTTTATGAATACAAAGTTTCTCATATAAGTTGGGCAAACTATCTATTTCATGAATCCGGTCGAATGAAATTGTAATTAGAACATGACGAGCAACAAGTCGCTCTGCCGCCCAGGGGAGCGTCTGTGAAGGCGTACGAAAGTGAATTAATTAGCGTATGCATTCCGATGCGGGTACAGCCCCAGCCCCGCCCAGCCAGTTGTTTCCACTTGAAATAATTACGAAATCGCATTACGAAGGGCAGATTGTTTCGAAACAAATTGCAGATGAAACTTTTCCAACACCCGATTCGCACGGGCGACTGATTTGTCCTATGGGGCAGTGCAAACGCAGGGGGATCATTCAACGTCTGAGGACCACCGCCGTCCGGTCGGATGGGAAAATTTGCATTTGTCTCCGAAGAACATGCAACAGGATGTGAGCCGACCAGGCAGCCGGTTCAGCCAGCCGGAGCTGGGAGTCATTAAAATCACAATCAGCAGGTAATCACGCGTGTGATCGGGGGGTGGCTTTGATAAATGGCAAGTCCTGTCAAGCCTGATTAATTCAATTACTTGTCGTGAATATGTTTTTGAAGGGCATTTGCATAGAATTCGCATTTGCATCAAATAATTGACCGGCTGTGTGCGGCTGAAAGCCTTGAAATCTGTTGTGGATCCCAGTATGGATTATATTATAATCGCATTTGATTGAATTATGCCAGCCTCTGGGCGGGAGGAGGTCCCTGGGCGGGGAGTCTATTTGGATTGGTGGTGATTGGATTTGTGGGGTTGCAGAAATGCATTCCTGGATGCTGGTTGTGGGCTTGTTATCCTCTCGGATCATCCTTCTGACTGTTTTGGGAGACGGCCACTGTCCTTGTGGTACTCTGTGTGGTGGTTGGTACGGGTCTATATTGAAATGTGCTAGGTTATGTAATGGGTGCTTGAACCATAATGCACGATGCTAATTGGGAGTTACACAAGTTTGGTGTCTTGCCCAACTTAATTTGACATTTCTTTGTTTCAATGCTTGACAAATTCAATTATGGAGAGGTACACAACTGACCGCGCCGGAGCCTACTGATCAATTCAAGCGTCGTAAATTCGCCGAATGGTTATTGGAAAGACAGTCGTGAATGGTGACTTTACAAACAAAATCATCTTCAGCAACGAGGCACATTTTCACCTCAGTGGATTCGTTAGTAAGCAGAATTGCCGCATTGATTGCTGAAAAGCCGATGCATCCACAAAGAGTGACTGTTTGGTGCGGCTTATAGGCTGGCGGCGTTATCGGACCGTATTTCATCGATTATGAGGTCGTCCAAGCAGTTACCGTGAATGATGCTATGATGATAACGGACTTTTTGTGGCCAGAAATTGAGGATATGGAGCTGTACGACATGGGCTTCCAACAGGATGTTGCCACTTGCTTCACAGCCGACCGAAACCATGGCTCTTTTGCGCGAAAAGTTCAATGGCAGTGTAATCTCACGTCATGGCGATGGAAATTGGCCGCCTCGATCACGTGATTTGACACCGTTGGACGTCGTTCTTTGGGGATATTTAAAAGAAAAAGTTTATATCGACTGACTGCGCCCATTCCAGTGCGTCCCACGGCAAACCGCGACTCGAAGCCGATATCGCAGCCTCGTAGAGCGGAAGTTCAATGGCGCACATTTCGCGCATTTGCGGCGGGAACTCGGCGATATATTCTCGTTAACCGTTAACCACCTAAGTTATTCCCTACGTGCGGACTGATCCACAATGGATATATATAAGCCAAGAAAAATTCAAGAGCTTAAGGATGAGATAATTCGGCACATTACCGACAATGAACCTCAATTATGTCTCACAGTCACTGAAAATATCGACCATCGCATAGAGGTATGCCACCGAAGCCGTGGCGAGCATTTAACTGAGATTTTGTTTCGTACATAATTGTCATCGATCCTTCTATGATAACACAAATATTAAGATAATTCTCTGAAAACTTGTTTTATTTACAATTATCACCGTGGGTTTTCGTTGGTTATTTGCAAAATATGAAAGTCCCAACTTCAGTCGATTAGGTAGTTCTCCCACCTAGTTCTTAAGAAGTGACGACTTCCGCCATTAAAAGGCTGAAGAACAACAAAGCCGCAGGCTCAGATGTCGTACCATCAGGGCTCTTGAAGGCCGGTGGCAATGTTCTAAGGTAAGGAGCATGCACCAGATCATCTGTAGAATTTGGGAGGACGAAAGCATGCCCGACGACTGGAATATCAGCTCCACATCCACAAAAAAGGCGATCCTACCTCTTGCAACAACTATAGAGTTATATCCCTGCTCAACGTCGCCTACAAGATCCTGTCCGGCGTATTGTGTGAACGTCTAACCGCACTAATAGGCACGTACCAGTGCGGCTTCCGGTCCGGCAAATCGACTATAGACCAAATATACACCTTAAGGCAAATCCTGGAAAAGACCAGCTAGTTTCAAATCGATACGCACCACCTTTTTATCGATTTCAAGGCCGCATAACAGCATTCATCGCAAGGAGTTATTTGGTGCGATAGCAGAATTCGTCATCCTGGGAAAACTGATCCGGTTGTGTCGCTCTACGCTAACAAACACGCGATGCACCGTGCAGTTCGTAGTTTCGGCACCTGTCGTGTGATTTCTTCAATTTGGTACTGGAGAAGATAGTGCGGCGGGCAGCTGTAAACACGGAAGGCACTCCACAAGTCAGTTCAAGTGCTGGGATATGCAGACGACCGACATTGTCACTCGTTCCTAACATGCTGTAGTGGAAGCATTTACGGCAACTGAAGAAGAGGCGAAGGAGCTGGTCTTAAGGTCAATGAGGAAAAAACTAAGTATATCCTGTCGACCAAAAAACGTTCCATGACACACCACTTAGGACAAAATATTACAATCACTACAATTTGGAGGTAGTAAGGGAGTTCGTCTACCTCGGGGCAAACATAAACTCCACAAGAGACATCACTGTGGAGATCCGACGTAGAACCGCCTTTGGCAACCGGTGTTACTTTGGTTTGTCAAAAGAACTTGCGTCAAAACTCCTGACTCGAAGGACTAAAATCATGCTCTACAAAACCCTTATTTTGCCAGTCCTGCTATATGGAGCCGAAAGCTGGACGATAAGCAAAACTGCGGAGCCGATACTTGGTGCCTTCGAAAGAAAAATTCTACGTCGGATATATGGTCCCACCTGCGAGGAAGGCGGATGGAGGAGAAGACACAACCTCGAACTCTACGAGCTGTAACAGGGTGTGGATGTAGTCCGATAGGCAAAGATCCGTCGACTGCACTGGCTCGGCCACATCAGGCGCATGGACAACAATGCTCCAGTTGAGAGGGTCTTCGAATCCGAGCCTCCTGGTTCGAGAAGGAGAGGAAGACCGAGTCTCCGGTATACAGACCAAGAAATCGCGGATGCAAGACAGCTTGGTCTTGATGACTGGAAACAGCGTGCCCAGGACCGTCAGGAATGGAAGGCATCATGGGTCGTCAGCCTGATAATTACTATTTTATTATATTATATTATATTATATTATTATTTTATATTACTAATTTAAGTATTTGCAACAAATTCACTCATTTTCAGGTGAGATATGACAGTTTCCAGTCCGACAAATCGAACATAGACCAAAAATTCGCATAAAGATCTATTGGTTATATTCGACGTTCAACTGACTTTTTCTATGCACATAGACTATATTATTTCAAAGGCCAACTCCATGCTAGGATTCTTGTTTCGAAATTCAAAAGATTTTCAAGACCCTTACACTCTTGAGTCTGTGTATGTTTCGCTCTATTTTAGATTTTTATTTTATTTTAAATTTATTTTAGATATTTTATTTATATTTATATTATATATTTATATTTTTTATTTTAATTATTTTAGATTCGCTCTATATTAGAATACTGTTGTTTAATATGGAATCCTTTATATAACAATAGCGTATTCGTATTGAGAGAATACAAAAAAGATTTACTGGGTTTGCTCTTCGAAAGATGTCGTGGAATTCAAATATGCCAGATTATAATGCGATTATCGATCTAAAGCAACTGCATGTAAGAAGGACTTATTATTCAGTTCTTTTTGCTCATGACGTCATTACTGCTCACATTGATTGTCCGGTGCTGCTTTCCATGTTCAGTGTTTACACCCCGTCTCGTTATCTGAAGCCTAGAGATTTCTTTTATGTTTCGAGGCATAGTAAAAACTATGGGCATAATGATCCTATAACTAATGCTTGCATAAAATTCAACTTAGTTGCAAATGTTAGCTGTGTTTTTTTGCAAGCGTATATACGCTCAATTTTGAAGTGCACAAAAAAACGATCATCCGCGCTTAATGATTCATCATAAAATCTTGGCAGCACCGACGACATTTATGACATTTGCTAAGCAGTCAGGGGTGTAATCGTGGAAGGTGATGGTTGATCTTTGATGGTCACAATCTTCGTTTAGTCACGCTTAGCGTGACCATCAATTTAAAAGCAAAAACACTTAATAATTATAAGATAAAAAGAAATGTTTATCAAATGAAAAGAATCGCTTACGAAGCCAGAACTAAATGTATAGCAGAGTCA
Source organism: Eristalis intricaria (assembly GCA_964034865.1). Lineage (NCBI taxonomy): Eukaryota > Metazoa > Arthropoda > Insecta > Diptera > Syrphidae > Eristalis > Eristalis intricaria. The sequence goes on from OZ035873.1 coordinate 135,511,216, forward strand.
CTCTGGGTATACCAAAAATTGCATACTTATGGATGCCAAAATAATTGAAAATGATCTAATACATCAACCACACCTGCAGATGTAAGCCACATACAGCAACCTAAACAATGAATGAATGAATTCAGGAATTAACACACAGAAATTAATGATTGGAAGCATCGTTTTTATCCGCGGTTATTTCTTAAGCGGCGATAGATATGACGATAGAGTAACTTAAGCGGATATAGGATTTGTTGTTAGTGTATTTTACATGCAAATTGAAAATTAAGCGTATATACGCTTGCCAAAAGACGCAGCTGTTATAGACTTTAATATGAGTAGAGATAAATGTAAAAATGAAATCTTAAATTTTTTGAGTAGCAATTTGCTCTAAATTGCAATATAATTGTATGTTAATTTCTGCTTATACTAGGCACTATTATTAATAAGATATGAAATGTTATTACTGTTATCAGTAGTCTTAAAAAGCTTTGTACTTGAAAGACGGAAGAATAAATAAATAAATAAATAAATAAATTCCCACTAAGCAAAGCCTGCAGAAGACTAGCGAATAATTTTGAAGAGAACGTTAACTAGCGTAGGTAGGTGAATCGGGTGCTCTGACGGCCAATTGGCCACATCTCACTTAGATCAGATTCTTGTGTCCATTGTGCCCTTTTTCTATGGGTTGGTGCCACCTCTTTCCTCTTTCGAGTCATTGGCAATGCTCAAAGAGTAATCCTGTTGTTGTTCGGAGTTGTCATAAAACTGTTAGTCCCATCGCTCAGCATCAGAGATTGCTGTATAAGCCAGGCCCAAGATCTGCAGAACCACCACCGTGACATTCATAACAAAGAAATGGTCCTAAATGTTGTTGGCATGTTGAAAGATTAACAATTTGTCGATGACTGTACGTTTGATGAATAAGTCAATCATTTTTTATAATGTTTCAGGAAAAGAATGATAGACTAAACGGTCCTTTTACAATTTTTTTTAAGGATATAGGCTGTTTGATCAAATCAACAGCTCGTCGTACCGGCAAAAAAAAAATGGCGCCCAGCAGAAGACCACACCAGATTTAGACTTAAAAAATGCATGCACCAAAAATAACTTCGCCACAAGCACCTACTTGTAAAACGGGACTACTTTAGCATAAATGCGGCTGTCTTCTGCAGTCAGCCACTACTACCTAGCCTAACCTAATCCACTAATGCGGCTTTGTCTTTTCAGGTTAAGGCCAGCACAACAGAGGCCCTCCGTTAGCCCATCTTTATCTCCCAAATCATTTCGAAAGAACCAGCAATTAATTCGACACTTTAGTCACCCTCCAACGTGATCCCCAAGTTACATTCCACTTCCTGTCAAGATTGATGGCATGTAGGTGATTCCATTGAATTTGCCATGAATCAGACCAATGGGCGCAAAGACTTCCTCCGTCGAGGTATGTGCTCAAATATCCAAGTATTCGTGCAATCTTATCGCCGTCCACTTGTTTGACTGTGTGTCATCATTCACAACACAACAAACCGCCAGAATACAATGAAGTCAAGCAAAAAAGCTCACCCTCACGCTTATCAGACGCCAAGCGAAGATAAGATAAAATACCAACGATACCGTAAGCAGTTATACTTGGCAGGTGCACAGGCCACCATTCCATGCCAACGCCCAAAGTTACGTTCGAAACGCTGTGGAAGACGGTACCGCGACTCAACCGCTCCACACAGGAGGAGAAAACTAATTAGGTCAGTGGATAACGAATGGATTGACAGTGCAACGAGAGTGAGAAATACGAGTCAATTTGAGGTGAATTAACGAAACAAACAAAAGTGAAAACGATTTCAAGGAGTCGCCATGCGACTGTGCGTGCTTCTGCTCGCGATCCTCACGTGTGGGATCGCCCTAACGAGGTGTGACAATTTAACGAAATCTAACGAAGATAAAATCGACTTAACTGTGCCAAAGGGAGTGAATGCTAACAGTGAATTGTTCGAGGATGCAGAAGATGTTGCTCCAGTGAAACCGATCACGGAGAAGAAACCCCCGGTAAAGGCCACCAAGGAGCTGCCCAAGGAAACAAAGGCGCCTGCCAAGCCCGTGGCCAAGGAGATTCCCAAAGCCACTCAGGCTCCGCTCAACAAACCCTCCGATCAGAGCACCGCCCGATCCGGCAAGCTGATGGGATACAATTCGGACCTGTACGACAACACCGATGGATATGACTGGGGTAAGCCAAAAAACAGAGAAATTTCGAAAAAAATCGAAAAAAGAAATGAAGCCCGCACTGAGAATATCTTTCGCCTTCAGATAGTGATTGGTGGTTGTGTGAGGGAAGGGGGGGGAATATCAGAGTTATCAATAGCGCAGATAGCAAAGTTAAGAGTAGCGCTTCGAGATAAGATAAACGTTGTGAAACACGTTACCACGAACAAGTGCTGGCCTATGGGTTCGGTTTTGTGTCGATCTACCTGCGGCTCTGGCGCGGATGTCTCTTCATGTCGCCATCGGGTATGCTTAGGTTTTGACTGGCACAACGTGAATGTGCGCACACATTGAGTCATGTTGTTTACTTAGCCGCTTGCTGATAGGGGTGGACACTATCAGTGACTAATGCAACCTGCGGCTGGGGTGTGGGTTTTATTGAATCCCGGTGGATATTGAGTGAAGAATTTCATTGTTACAACGCACACAGCCGCGGAGGGGAGGGATACATGTTTTCTTTGTTTGTTTCACAATATTGGCAAATTTGATTTTGGAAGTTCAACCGTCTGTGGATTGTGTGCGATTGCCACTTGTGAGCAAATTATTCACTTATCGCTGATTAAACTTGTCGTGAAGCCAACTCCTCACCCTGAGTTTCAACGAATTTTGAGTGTGGTCACGCCTTTAGGATTAGAGGGTGACATTGAGTTCGATTTGGCTTTTGTGCAAGAAATCAGAAACCATCGAAACTATTAATGGAATGAATCCAGGAGCAGCCATCAGAAGCTGCTACCTTCGCTTTTGGGTCCCACCGTGAGTCATCAAACAGTTGCCACTTGAGTAACGTAACAATGAACGACAACAACTGAAGTCACTCATGTGCCACTCCCATTCAGGTTCCCATCAAATTGTACGTCCCACAACACTTGTCGTTCTTTGTTGCTTTATTACACTAGCTTCTATTTAGTGACACACGATGGGACTATGTTCGTTCTATTTTATTCTGCAATATATCGCAGTTTCGCCTTTCGAATGGGGAGTTTAGAGTTACGAATAAGTCTTCTTTGTGTAATCATCCCAGAAGTGTAATCATCAAAGTTTCCAGACTGTGCTCACGTCTCAGCAGAATTTTTCAAGTTTCATTTGTTGTATATTTTCATTTTTTGTAACAAAAGCCGCAAAAGCAGCGGTTGTGGTGGATTAGTCTCTCTTGAAACTGCACCAGGTGGTTCACGCTGGTGGAGAATCACTTCAAGCAACTTGGTGCGCCTAATTGGAGGCAACTAGTCAGAGTAAGGTCTGACTGGAGGGGCGTATTTATTGATGCCCAGGTCCATTCTGGATTGTAACACCACCCAAAGAAGAATAAGAAGAACCTACATTAGGGCGTTTTTTGGTCTACAGTTTGATTTTAGGTAGATGCACTACTTGACATCACCGTTTTAGCTATCTAGTTGGTTAGGTTAGGTAGAGGGGCTGATAGTGAATTGACCAGCACACTTAGACCATGTTGCTCCATTGTGATAGCAATACTCAGACTGCTACCACTGATTGACTGCTGCAGTGATAGGGCCGTTACTTTGATCCCTACGGAAAATGGTAATTGAATCAGATTTGAAAACCAAATAAAAGCGTATTAACTTTGCTTTCACCGGAATTCGAACCGGGGACCCCGGTAACCAGGGGCTGGCAATCAACTGCACCATCCAGTCGTGCCTAGTTGGTAAGATGTTGGAAGATGTTTTCAGCAAAGTAATTAAAAGCTTCAACGCAGCATGGATTAGTAATAATAAAATCGGTGGCGCTACAGTCCGAGGCGGACCTGGGCCTAGCTTCTCAGCAACCACGAGTGGAAGGGACCTACAGTTTAATGCCGACTCCGAACGGCAAAGGTAAGAAGCTTTTTCTAGGCAGGAATACTCTTTGAGCATTATCAGTAATTCGAAAAAGGTGGAGCCGTGAATTATCAAAAGTGGTAAATTCGGGTATCAAACCTGGCACCCTCTGCGTAGGAGTCAACGCACTAGCCCACTGCGCCACGGCGACCCAAGCATGGATTAGTAAATAGTCACTTAAATGCTCTACTTCTAGTCTTCTTCTTCTTAGGGTGCTACAGTCCGCGGTAGAACTGGGCGTATTCTGTTGCGTTGCCAAACTGATAAGGACCTTTCCGATTATTCACGAATGGTTTCAGGCGCTCACACAAAACGGCAGAGAGGATCTTAAATGCTATTGCAACTACTTATGCCTGTGGACAGTTTTAGAAAGTTGATATATAAGGGGATGCTCCTACACGCTTTCTACGAGCCACAAAAAAAACGTCCTAGTTTCAAATTTAATTATAACATTATAATCGAACTTTTAGTTCAAAAGAACTTTTAAATACTTGATGAATGTTCGAAACTGAGTGCTGAATTTACATTAAGTTTTTAGTTCCCTGAAAAGAGCTCCTCTATCAAGAAAAGCTTGTGAAAGTTCCCTATTGAAGCCCTAGGGTTTCACACCTTCCGAGATACCAAACACACGCCTCACAGCAGAACGCATGCCTAAGTTAGGTTAGGTTAAAGTACCTGCCTGCAGTTAGGAGTCACAGGAGGCCAATATAGGCCAAATTTGACTCCTATTGAGTTAATACTATGAAGATCTGGTACCAAGCGGGGCTTCTAATGCGGTTTAGCTGCCTTATGCTGATGTTTGTTCGTTCTCTTTAAGTTACTGTATTATTTACACAGTTACTATATTATAGGAGTGAGTTTATAGGATTCGCCAGAGAACCTCCAGGAGCAGAGGAGGTGCCTACGTCCAGCCCCTGTTTTATAGAATGTAGGTTTGGTATTTAATTGTCAAATTTCTATTCGTAAAGACTATTTCTTTTATTTTAAATTTTTGACTATTATACTGTTATACTATATTATTATACTAATATGTTCTAAGTGCTTCATCAGGAGAGTCCAATTTTGAGTCACTCGATAGAGGTATAATAACCTGTGTGATGTGTCTGCCAAAGGCATAGACGAGCAATTTGACATCTTCTTTAAGGTCGCTACAGTCTGGGGTGGACCTGGGCCTCAGCCAACGTACTCTGGCTGAGTAACTCATTTCTAACAATTTGCGAGACGTGTCAAATGTAGGGGCTTCTTACTGGAATCACATGTCGACCAGGATCCACTCGTACATTAGGAGGAAAAAATGCAAAATTCATTTAAATGACATTTGGTACTGTCATATGATGATGACCCGCATGATCCACTGAACGGGTTGAACCCTCGCACGTATGAGAGATCTCCAGGCAACCCGATTCTCCGCCATCGACTCTAACTCATCAGGTGTTATGGCCAATGGTAACCAGACGAGTTTATGGACTCGGCCATCTCATTCTGGATCTGCCAAGTGGTCGGCTACCTGATGCAATCGCATTCAAGGCCCGTCTCGGATGGTGGGGACATACGTGCTACGTGGCCAAACCATCGAAGCATACTCCTTTCCGTACGAAGAAGCAGCTGGCCAAATTTCAGTTCCTCGCGCCGTGTTTCTCACCCTATCCCGGCGAGTAATTCCCAGAACAGCACAAAGGAATCTCATCTCAGGAGCTTGTATACATGATTTATTCTTTCGGTCATTACCCAAATTTTATGACCATCGGTGAGAGTTGGAACAAGTAATGAGTTGAATACCGCTAACTTGGCTTTCGCACTAAGCTCGGCCTTCCTGTTTACAGATCTCCCAAGTGGTGTCAAAACCTGTCCAGCTTGACCAATCTTACAGGAAAGATTAGCATCCTCCCATCACTCGTGAAGAAGACCCCGAGATAGTTAAACTTCTCCACCTGCTTGCACTAACATGTGGAGTGCATTACACTTCATCCCAGCATCATAAGGCCACAAGCCTATCGAGTGCGCGCTGGAGTTCCGTCTGGGAGGATGTGAGAATAACTAAGTCATCTGCAAAAAGAAGATGACTTACCTTCAACTCTTTCAATGTGAAATATTTCCCGTCTCGGCTGCGCTGCAACATCACAGGAGGAGAGGTGACAAGACGCACCCTTGTACAGTACGAATGAAAATTACATCCGTACGTACAATAGAAACAGAAAATAATGCAAGCAAATATTATGGCTTATCAGATACCGCGCTACGTAATGACTGCGAGGTACGTGGGCAATGTAAGGGATAAATGCGATAAGAGTCTCATAATCAGCGTTCGAGGAAGCTTTCGCTCTATTATATTTCAATTGAATTTTAACCGTATAACAGCAACCAAATTGATTTAATACAATATCGTCGAGTTGTCGTTACTTTTTGTTGACTAATTCTTCCGTTATCCGATACCATTTGGACTACCTATCGGATCAGCATAGTATTTGCTCGTACGAGTATGGCGAAATTCGTCGTTAGTGCCGGGTTTCCTTAGTCAATAATGTGCTTAAGCCTGAATTCAGTCTATTTAACGGTTTCAACGTACAAACAAGAAACTAAAATTAACGGGAATCAGTGCAACTGATTTTTTTCACTATCGCCAGATCCCATAAAAGAGAGGTCAAAATGGTTGACACATCTTTTCGAAAAGTACGCACACATTAAATTGTCGACAAATTACTGCTCTATGCTTACAACTTACCTTATATAGTATCCCCATTCAAGCCATTTTATACTCAAAATTATGCCCTAGAAGGAACATAGATGTCAGAAAAAATCATCTGCGCAGATCATAGCTAATCTTCAGATTTACTGACATAGCTCTCGAAAAAATCTGCGGTTACATTTCGCCAGCTAAGAATGTCCTTGCTATATATATATAGCATAGATATTCTTCAGAACTTGTTCTTCGGATCGACAATGTGGTTCATATGATCTTCAAAGCTGGTCTTGTTAGCGTTTTATAGAGGCTTTTCTTGAGTTCCCATGATATTCTATGTTTTGCTATGAATTTTCTATGTTTTTTTTCGTTTTTTGTATATGCTTCGAGACCATCTCCCAGGGATTCTGACTAAGCTTCTAAGTAAAAGGACAGACTCATCAACAAATGCCTTAGAGTCTTGATCATTTTTCCGCGCGATTTTTCATCGGACCAACCTCTGGTTGTTATGGAAGTTTACGAATTGGGAAGACAGCTGCACAGATGCGACGTCTCTGCCATTTTCTCCTTGCTTTCAATTCATTCAAATGGAGTGAATTGACTGACACTGCATTCAATGACAGCCTAAAATGTCGCGTCATTTTCCAGACAACTTTTCTGCAATTGGCACAGTCTGCAGTTTGAAAAGGTTAAATAAACGTCAAGCTCGCGCAAATGTCTGCTACAACCAATTGAGAATTTTCTAAGCATTAGTGTCAAAGACTGACATTTCTTCTTGCCCTTAAATCATCAAAAGTCCCCCACTAAACGGGCTGAATTCCCAGTTCGCCGAAACAGATGAATTGTGATAGTGAATGTTAATTTACCGACTGCTCTTGTTGCCACCTCTTGTTTATTGTTTGAGTCGACAAGTGCGAGCATTTGATTCCTCCTTAAATTAAGTCGGGCCGGCAGCGGGCAACGTTTTCAAAATATCTTTCACCTTTCCGGCATTGAAATTCATCGCTTTCATGGTGAATTCAGCGCCAAAGTTCATAATTTATAGCAGCGATTCGAATCAGAGCCGAAAGTGTGGATGGCTGTGATTGCGAATGAATGATTTAATTTCAAACCCAATTACGAGCACAATAGTGGAATTATTCAACTCTCTCTCTCTCTCTCTCTGGTCTTAAGCTGCTCCCGTGAAAAGGCGCATCAATCAATTGTCGATGAGTCGGCTGCTGGCGGGGGGATTGAGTTAAATCGTTGAACAAACAAAAACGACCCCGCAACCGACTATGACCGAGGAATTGGCTTTTTGTTGGAGCAAATGATTTTTGAGATTATCCACTTTTATTTAATCCACTTAACCCCATCAACGGGTGGATCAATCTCTTAACGTGCACACTCTATGCAAAGTCAAAGCGAACGTGTTTGAGTTTGCGGGTTTATTGGCGTTTCCCGGCGGTGCCGTAGCCACCGAACTCACCACGCCACCCACTTGTCAGCTTGTTGTTACACCCTCATAATTGGCCCTGATCGCTCGCGAGGGGTGGGGGAATTCAATTATTCTGGTTTTTATCCACTTGGCCGGAAATCGCCATTAACTTGATTTGAGGTGAAACTTTACCGTCAGCGCGCGCGTGTTTTCAATGAGATGCTAATGAGCCTAATCTGTGTGCGGATTAGGTCCTCAAAATTCATGAGAAGAGACGCTTATTTCGAAAGTACTTCGCCACCCTGTGGCTGGGGAAGGTGGTGTTCAGAGATATTCTCCGTGCAAATAAAAAAATATGTATTAACTTTGTAAATTGAAATTTTTTGCTTCTCCTTCATTTCGTTCTCGTAGATCCAAGCAATTCGATGGCTCCACCGGATATGCCATCGCATGCAGCTGGCGGATATGTCATCACACCGCAGCGTTTGAAGGAGATTCGCAGCCAGTTCCTGTACTGGTTCTTCGACAAGGACATGAAAGGCGGTCGGGGGGACTATCAGTTCGACATCCATGCGTCGATGCCGCAGCTACACAAGAACTTGAATTTCCAGCTGCCCTTCTTTGGGTTCCGTTTCAATTACACAAGGGTAAGTGTGATCTGCGATAAAATGCTGGATTATCTTGGTGATTCCTGTTCGTTTCCCAGGTCTCGATGAACGGCTACTTGGAGTTCTCCGATCCCCCGGAGTATCTGACCTATCCGCTGGTGTTCCCCATCAAGGACTGGCCGAAGAAGAACGACCCCTCGTTCATTGGACCGTGGTTCTCCAAGTGTCGCGTCGGACGCATTTACTCAACCGACGTTGACCAGCGGACACCGGGCGTGTACTTCAGGTAAGTCTCGTCTCGTAGCCTATTTTCAGAGCATGACATAATTTCACCTGAAATCGATGAGTTCACATTCACAAGCTCTGTGTTTGTTTGTTTTATGCTTCTGATTAATCGTTGTGAATGTGTTAAGAGTCCACCTGTACTGTCAGGCAATCGAGCTCGCACACACGGCTTATCTTATCGATTGCGAATTATCTGGGGAGTTGATAGGCGCTCGTTGACGCATCACACTGTTTCACATTAAATTTCAACATTGAATGAATTTTCGAAAGCCTTTAAATAAATTGAACTCATGCCGGTGCTGTCGCATTCTCGTGGAGAAATGCAGGATTTGTGGTGGGGGCGGACTTATTAGCAGATCTGTTGCAACCACATTTTATGTTTCGCTTGTGGTTGCGCGACCAAGCTTACCCCGCACATTTTGACATTTGTCACCAACACAACTGATTTTCTATGGATTTTTCAATCTACTCGCTACGGCCGTCGGCAACAAACATGCACAGACAGCTGATTTTGCGGTCTCATCCCTTACGTTGGCAATAATTGGAATGGTGGTGCTGACGTGCAGAGAGATGTACGATGGCTTACCACTGCTCATCAGGATTTGGACGTTGTTTCGTACACACACGCTGAACCTAGCTCCGATGTGAACACAGAGTGGGTTACGTAATGTTTGTTTAAAATTTGTCGACAGAACTACTAGAAAGCCGGTGTAACATAATTGCTTTCCTCTTTTTTCGGTATCTGATCGAAATTGAATTGTTGTTGAATCAGTGTAATCGTTGAGTAATCATTTGGAATGCGAAACATTTTCGCAAAAAGAGTGGATTTCTATCGGAATGGAGAAAGTACACGAGCCTGCCGAAAAGTATGCAGCATAATTGAAATGAACTGGAACAACTACGCCGGCTTAGAGAGATGAAGTTTATTTTTTATCGAAGTTTGCTGATGTAACAACATTTAAGAGAATTGATTAGACACAGTAAGACATCGGCAGCTTCTTTCTACTTCGTGTGGAGCAACAATCCGTGGCATACCTTGGCCTAAACTGACAATCCTCGTCAGCAGCTGTCAACTGCCCCCATTAAGTTGATTTAGCACTTATCCCACAGCCTCGAAATCGTAGTCCTTTTGAGCCGGAGTCAAGTTGTCCATACGCTCTATATGGGCCAGTTTGGGCTGCTAGTCTCATCTCGCTCCCCAGTTCGTAGTGGATTCCCGCTTGAGATGCCATGAGGAACAGAGCAGAACTTTTTTTTTCTCGCAAACGTCTGAAAGTTCTTCACGCGCTTTTGTGATTTACCGTGCCTCAGCGCCGTACACTAGGACTTAGGGTGACCATTGTCTTATATTATAAAGGCAGCTTGATTCTTCGAGAAAAGACTCTCTGCTATGGGAACCCAACTGAACCCAAAGAAACAGCGATTGGTAAGAGTTATTCTGCGTTTGATCTTGGTATCGATGTTGTTTGCACTTGTTACTGCGGAGTAGAGGTCCAGGTCGATGTCCCTGAATATCTCGAAGTTGCAGTTGTCCTTTGTGATGCTGTGTCGAAAACACTGATGTTGTTTAGCCTTTTTCGAGGGTAGTACATACTACGTTTTGCTTTGGGTCTTGTGGTGACCAGACCCATTTCATCCCTATTGCCAAAAGTTCCCCCATTGACAGCCCACTGTCTTCGGTCAATTCCATCAATGTCATCCGAGCGTGCTAACAAGTAAACCTTCTTGTGAATTGAGAGTTGATTTGTGAGTTTTGCACAAATCCTCAAGAATAATGTTAAAGAAACCACATGACAGCAAGTCCTCTTGTCTTAAGCATTCCTTGACATTGTGGTAGTCGGGGAATTTGTTATAAGGCGGTCAAAGGGGGTCTTCTTCCCTATGGATAGACAGCGGTAGTTGGTGTAACTTCTCGAGGAGTTGCAATTTGCATTGTCTACTTCTTCAGAGCAGACCACAGCACCGGTTTTAAAGATGATCTTTCTTATTCTCCGAACTTCTATAGCGTTGCAAACAGGACATGCCTCTTGACTGAACAGTTCCAAAGTAAAATCCAGGTATACTCATAAGCTGGTCCAGGTCGACGCATGTAGGGACATGACAGACATATGCAGATCCACTTCAGAGATCGGCATGCGATCAAATTTTTGTGACTTGCGATATAATCACAAAAAAAGCGGAGCGAGTGTGACTGAACTGGTTGGGACTAAAAATCTACTCACAAAAAAGATGGTGGAAGTGTGTACCGCCACCGCAACCAAAGCTATAGTTTTGGTTACCATACTCGATTGGGTATGTTTCTCTTTAAAACTCGAGTACTACGTTTTTGAGTCAACGCATCTTGTACTATCGCATGTTTATATTGACATAGCCGATGCGGTGGTATGTGCGGCGTATTATGAACAAGAAAAACACGGCTTATTAGTTGCGGTGTATGCGCTGTTTTCTTTTTGTTTGTTTACTTTAACGATTTTAAGAAATATGACAAAAGGAACCCAATTGACATAATAGATCACATATTTACATATGTACCTAAGTACAGCGGGAGTTACGAAAATAAAATTAATAAAATAAAATTTCAAAAATCTTTTGTTTTGAGTCATGAATAAATGCGGTGTTTTTCTTATTCATAAGCGGTCACACATACCACCGCTTTGGCTATGTCAATATGAACATGCGGTAGTGTAGGATGCATCGACACAAAAACGTGTGCTTAAAACATATGCAAAACTATCGCGAGCACGCTTTTTCTCACTCATCGCTATGATCTGAGGAAAAATGATCAAACATCACATTGTGCTTCGATTGGTATAAGGACATGAACGCAACGCCATATGCGTTTTCGATCAATGCGATGGCGATGAATATTTAATGAAGGATCAATGAGTTAGAGTGGTAGAAAAACGCAATGTAAATGTGTTGAACGACTCGCTGCAGAACTCTGTTCCTCTTATATTTCTCGATTGAGGAGATTGAGAAGGCAGCTCATTCTTGAAAGCGAGCGTTCGACTGCTACCTTAAGTGTCATTCATGTGAGCAACGAACTGAAAACGTGAACTTTTATAAACAACCATTTCAAGCAAATATAAACAAAATGTTGTACCTCCGAGTTTTTTATCAACAATCTCTACACAAAATAGTTTACTCTAGTATCCTTATTTTAAATTGTTTCTGTACGAATTATTTATTCTCTTTGGGAACTGTCAAACTGGGTTCGAAAAGCACAAGAGAAACAAACGAGATCCACAAATTCCGGAACAATGTATTCGCGATGAAGTGTCTGTTTGCTCAAATTGTGGCCACGGCTTTTTGAGAATTCGAATGAGAAAACTCCCTATGAATGAACTGTCAAAGCTTGAGAAGTTCGCGGTTCGTAGTCAGCTCAAATCAATGGTGCTTTAGAGCCAAGACACACAGACGCCGAAAATGGTGTGCAAAACTCAATAGTAGTGAATTATACGTATGCACAAAGTGAGCCATTAGAGTGGTCTGGATTATGTTTGGTTCCACTCAGAACCCTCAGCAGTGCCGCGCGTTAAAACTTGTGTGGAATCGACTAAGGCGTTAGTGGAACGTCGTACTTTTGATATTCATAGTCAACTAATTTCAGATTTGAGTAATGCGGTTTAACAAAAGTTATCTTCAAGTGGCATCACGTGGATGTACATTCAAAACCATTTATAACGACATCGGTTGTAACGACCAAATTCGTCAGTCCATTGAAAGTCGTTATAGGCGATTTAAAATTTTTTATTGCACAGACAAATTATTACAAGCTAAAGTTGGCCCCTAGCCCAACTGATGTACATAGTTTAATTTAACATTTGGTATTAATAATAATAATAATATGGCTGGCGCTACAGCCCGTAGAGGGCCAGGGCCTAGTCTCTCGGTAACTTGGAAAGGGACCTACAGCTTAATGCCGACTCCGAACGGCGTAGTTGAGAAGCTTTTTTTGGACGGGAAATACTCTTTGAGCATTGTCACTGACTCAAAGAGGCGGAGCCGTGAAATATCAAAGTTGGTAAATTCGGGTATCGAACCTGGAACCTGGTAGGAGTCGATGCACTAACCCACTACGCCATGGCGACCCACATTTGGTATTATTGTCTGTTTATTGTTTATTTTGTATGTCCTACAATGTCTAATGCTTACATCGGGTTGTTCAAATCCGTGTGTCCATGGTGGTCCTTTTGGGATGAGGTGGTGGTGTGGTATCGCTGCTCTGGTTGAATCCCTGCAGCTTGTTCTTGGATGTCGTTGGAAAGTTCTGCTGTTATTTGCTACATTTACTTGTTTTTGCATACAATTTCGATGTGTGTATTTGCTAATTATTGGTCAAGAACTTAGGAATATTGGAGCGCGTCTTTGCTAACGTTTCATTGGATCGTATTCGGTGAAAAATGTGTATAAATTGACCGAATGCCATGATACGTACACCATTGGAAATGTAATTTCGAGTAAATGTGCACAATTTTTGTTTTGTGTTTTTATTGAAGTGACATTGACATGACATCATTCCTTCCATTCGCCTTCAATAGGAGTGCTTTAAGAGGTCGGTCAAATTTTTGGTGACTGGATCCAACAATAGCGTATGGCCTCGAGCCTCATCCAAAGTCTGTGGCTTGTTAAGGCCGTAAAGTAGTCCCAGAGGAAAAAATATGGTGGTGGCAACTTGAATGATCATAGCGGTCGTTTGATGAATGCTCGCGTGAGATGGCACAGCTAACGGACTTCTTCTTCACAACTTCGAGCGCTGCGTCGCTTGTGGGGTATGTAGCTCCATCTTGTTGGACACACAGCTTGGATTTATCGATGTTGTTGTACAGCAAGTCGGTTAGCATCGCTTTTGAAAGAAATAAGAAATAATGATGCCGCCATGTCATAAACCATAACATAAACCAAACAGCCAATGTTTGTAGCATTTTCTTCGTCGTACACTTGTGAATTATGTTATATGCTGCCAAAATATAATTGCAATTTAGCTTGTTTACGTAGCCGCTGAGTGAAAAATGGGTTTCGTAAGAGAAGATGATTTTTCGTCTGAAATTCGGTTTATATTATGGGGACATCGCATAAAGAGCCAAGGCCTAGCTACGGAACAACCAATCGTGTTGTGTATGCTATTATTCTCTCACGATTGGAAGTAACCTACAGTGTTATGCTGACTCCGAACGGCCAATTTTGAGAAGCTTTTTCTAGACAGTTTTTACTCCTGAGCATTGCCAGTGATTCGAATGAGGTGGGGCCGTGAAAATTATTTTTGGTCGTACCAGCCGGGAATCGAACTCATGCAGCGAGGTTAAGTTACTATGGGTGGACGCACATACTCACAAAGCCACAGCCAACCACGCTTTTTCGGGTTACCGGCCAGCATTTCCAGGTCCCTATTAGCAAATTCACGGCTTTTCCTATGGTCGCTCGGCTTTATTTCTTCAATTCGAATGAAGGCCCCAATCTGACTGAAAAATGAGCCGGCTTGACTCTCTGGCGATGCGTTCTTGTAATGATCTGCTGCGAATCAAAATTTCTGGTTCTTCTTCTTGACCTTGCTTCTATGGCAATTGTGCCTTGTGGACTTACTGTCCAAGAGAGCATAGTTCCTGCACACTGAAGCCGTGATGACTATTGACCTTAGGGTACCGGAATTGCTTAATGAAATGACAGACTTGACATCTGCTGAGGCTGAATATTCTGACAGCTGGATGTCATTCGCGGCATTGACAGCTTCTGAAACATGAAAATTGGGAAAAAACTATCATTGCTACCCTTTATTTGAGTTCATGTGTCATTTTTCAGTCTCATCAAATTCAGTCCTGATTTTGTTTAATTTCTAGTGTCACTCCCACTCCCATCGACACACATCAGAGTCACTGGTCACATCCCAAAACCAATTGTACTGTGGTCTGGGATCCTCGCCTTTCTGGTTCTCTCCCATTGCTTTGGCAAGTCTTTTTCCAACTTGACATTGTTATTGCTTCAGCTTAACTTCACACTCCCTTCGCCGCCGTGCCAAAAATCGAGAGTTGAAATGTCGACGAAAAACCCGCTCTATTTCAACATTAGCTCCCGCCACACCGTACAGAGAATGGATATATGTATTTTAATAACTGTAGTAATATGACAGCATTCGGTTCTGTTGTCTGTGGTCTATCCTCCTCTGGATAAGTGTGGTGCATGGTGCGTGGGGTGGACTGGTCGCTCCGTCGCTGGTGAGGATACTTTGTGTGGCAACAAATTGAGATTTGCATAAGAGGCGACATTATGGATTATTCGTGGCTCTGTTTTCGTTATTTCGGGTGAACGGATAGAGATACATGCAAATGCACACAAATTTGCATTGTAGCGTGAAGAATCATGGTGGCTGGGAAATCAAAGGGACATGCCAGGCGAGCGATGGGAATGATCCAAGAAGTGATGATAATTGGATGGCGGATGGGAGAAGATAATTAAATTGACTGAGAATCTCGCCTTTGATGGTGCTCTTTGTGTGCATGGATGAGGCGGGATTGCTCCCTTGGGCGAAAATGAACAAGATTAGGGCAGGCAATGGTGTCTGTTTTTCTTTGATTAATTAAAGTTAAAGTTTTAATCGAATGATTGCACGAACTTTGGCAGCGAGGGAAAGTTTATGGGTCGGTTGACATTGATATCAAGTGTTGGAGAAGGCCGCCCTTAAAAATATTGGCATTGAGTTGGGGGCTATGTTGATTTGAATAGGGATGAACGTTGATTGGTTCTCAATTTTGTTGCAGCCTTCTTTAGGGAAATCCATTGGGTACGAGCACAGCCTACATTGGTAGGCTAGTCTGAAGTTACTTTCTACATCTTCCAAAATTGGCACGCCAATATTTGTTGAAGCTTAAGTTTGATGATGGAGTTCGTGACTGATTTTCTAGTTCGATTGAACTAATTTGCTGTCCGAGAATAGTTTCTATTTGAACATGGATTAGGAAATGTCTGGAATTTAATTTATCATAGCGATAAGTTGTATCATAAGAAGCAGTCAGGCGCGTCGCCGAGAAGTCTAGACGAACACTTTACTTTAGTTTCTTCAAAACATGGTCAGATTAGGGCCTTTCGGTAACTTGCCTTTGAGTACAAACTAATAAAGTTGCTGAGGAGATCACAGTCAATTTGATATTCAAAATAATGAAAACAGAAGATCTTATTTGAAATTAACTTACAGGCGATGACATGTACAGTCACATGCAAAATATAAACAAAAATGACTTGAACGTTGAACTAGAAAATTGTGTGGAAAAGTGGCTGGAAAATGGCAATTTAGCAAGCTTTAAAGTAAAGAATACTTATAGGCGCGGCGACTTAAGACTGTTTTGATTGTAATTCTGTAACTGACACCATTCTGTTACTTGTACTTCGTACTCGAAAAGAGTTGTGACTTTACCACAATTGTGGTAGATCGATTACTGCTTCAAAACTTAATAGTCTACCATATCCAAACTGTAAGAAACATTACAATAAACTTCTACATATTCCTACTTATGACTTATTGTATTTAATGTTTCTTGTTACGTAGCCCATTATTGAAATTTCTCAGAAATTGAATTATTCAAATCGATTACTCATTATTCTGATTGTGATGTGGTCATAAGTCACAAATGTCTGTGCGAAATGATGATTCCTCTCTTGTAAGGTTTCGGCTATTTGGTATTCTGAAAACATACACAAATAGTTACCATGGTGTGGTGAATTCTTTTTCCATATATTTTTTTTTTCATAAACAAATTCTTTATTCAATTATATAAACAGCTTAAACAATACCTAAATAGACGTAAACTAACTGACTGACTCCAGTCGAATTAGTTGATCATAAAAAAAGTCATAAATTCCTTGCTAGATTTTCTGCCTGGTGTAGTTTCTTCTATTGACAAGATAAAAGTTTTCTCCGGAAGAAGTTTCCAGTCCAGTTCTTCAACACGATGAAGTCAGTATTGACTGTTATATATCACTGAATACTTTCTGCTCAGTAATTTGTTTTGTTGTTGCTTCACGTGTAAAGGAATACTGAGCTGAGTACCGAGTTCTTAATAAAACACGTTCCTCGCATTCAATGACATCTGATTTCTGAGTAGTTAGTCGAAATTGGCACATTATTTGACCGCACATTTAAGAAGGGCAATTGCAGTTTGAGGCTCTTAAGGGTTTCCACTTTCCGATTCGAGACACTATAGTCGATTCCTACGCAGAGGGTGCCAGATTCTATGCCCGAATTTTACCACCTGATAATTCATGGCTCCACTTCTTTCGAGTCACTGACAATGATCAAAGAGTATTGCTGTCTAGAACAAGCTTCCCAACTTCGCCGTTCGGAGTCGGCATTAAACTGTAGGTCCCTTCCACTCGTGAAAGAACAATAGCACGCACAACACGAGTGGTTGCTGAGAACCTAGGCCTGGATCCGCCTCGGACTGTCCCGCCACCCATATTATTATTATTATTATTATAAAATATTTTGTTTTTGTTTTATGGCTAACATTTTTGGATTCTGTAACGCCATAATTCTGCCATCGCCCTAGCACTGTGTAGCCAGTTTCCTATTTTCTCAAAAATTTCATAACATTTTAGAGTAGTTAATGCATTATTTTTCCAGTTCAGATTATTATCTGGGATTACATTATCGAGAGATAATCTCTTGCCTCTGTTTTTCCCTTTGATGTGTTCAAGTGATGCTCACAAGTTGTGAGGTTTTGCTTAGAATAAGAAACCTCAGAGTTTGGGACTCCCAACGTCCTTGTGGGGCGGTTGTGACCTGTGACACATCACAGAGTTGTGCCAGAATAGGATTATATGTCCCAAATATTATATTGATTGACGACGTCTACAACCTCTGTTGCCCCTTAACATTTTTCAGACAGGGGTTTTTTCAAACTAAGCTGACGCATTAGAGAATTTCGTAGTCAGTCAAAACACTGCTCGAACGTCATACTTTTCAAACAGACTGGATAACTTAGTTGTCATTAGGGCGATGAAGACAGGGGTACAAAAGCTGTGAGACCATACAAGAGTGAAGTTTAGTTTGGTTTTGTTTACAAAATTTGTTTAATGTTTTAAACACCGATTTAACTTCTCGATGGGTACAACATAATTCGAAGATGATGTCTCAGTGCCGAACAGGTTCTTGTTGAAACGGGCACGTACAGCGCCCGGTATTTCCGTACAATCTGGTCATCCAGATAGCGTGAAGGCATGTCTTCCTTTCTGGAAGTTGGAGCACACATTTCCTTGTCTCGAGTGAAGACGGCCTTGGGAAAGAACCGCTCATGTAGCTTCAGTGAGCGAACATGTTATGAATCCATATGAGCAACCTTCAGTGCTGTTGCTAGTTTAACGATTATGTCACCAATTGTTACCGAAAACTTGACAAATGGCGAAGAAAAAATGTCCACTGAATCCTTGATCTATTGCCGCTCACTCGTTGGTACGATAGGGAACTTACATCAAGTCACAATTTTCGCAATGACTGACGCGGTGTACCTCGTCTCAGCTTCGGAGAAAAACAATCGAAAAATTATGGCAATCGACGACGATCAATGGAAGACGTCAATGTCAATGAAGCGCATCTCAAAAACATCCCGTTCTTCAAAAATATATCCCTCACAGTTCCTGTTGGAAATCATCCTTCCAAGGGAGCAACACAAAACAAAATTCCAATTAAAAGTTGCAGAGCGCACAGCGAACATAAATTAGGTCACAGATGCCCTAGATGGCGAACGCGATGGGTAATATTTTGCATGTCCTCAAGATCATATGCTAACAAGTAGATTAGAAAATCCACACCGTCATCGCGCCGTTGAAGCTGAAAGAATCCACGAAATTCTAAGCGTTCCGAATGCTTGCACGCTCGAGCCCTCTCCACAAATATCACACATCAAAAACTCGATGTTTATGGATTTCTTTGTGGCGAATTAAGAGCAGCTGCAGATCTCATCTCGTTATGGAAACACACGCCACCCAACCCAGCACGCCTCCTGTCAGCACTGACATCGTTCTCTTGAAATTTCGTTACACCTTCAAGCGTGTTCGCAGCGCTTGCCTGGGTTCTTGTATATTTAACCGCATGATTTATGAAAGACCTCCTTCAAACCCTGCTGCAGGACGGAATCTATTCCATCCTCCGCCAGGATGAACTACGTAAACGACAAGCGAGAAGGAGAAAATATTGCAAATTGGTCAAAGGAGTGCTTAAATAATAAACTACCGGCAATTCATTTGGAATTCTGTTCCTCCTGCTGGCGGAGTCTCTTCAGTCTCGTTGCGACGCAATGATTCTCCAATTGTTCACCAGCACCAACAATGGCGGTGCGAGATGCTTACTTTTTATATCACCGCTTCCATCATCATCGTCATCATCATTGAGCGGCATCCGCCTCCCCTGCCAGTGTTGCCTGTGAAACTCAGGTTGTAGAGGGTTTTAGCTTCGTTCTCCTCCCTCAAGGCCGGAGGCGGTGGCGGTGGGGTTGGTGCGATATGCATACGAGATAGACCATCATCGAAGCGTGGCAGGGTTGTATTTATTTTCCTTCTTTTATTCTTCTGCGCTGTGCACAGCTCCACCCTCTCCATCTGGCCGCCACTCCGTCCGCGTCGTCGACGTTATTTGCAGATACTATTGTATCTCTGTGTATTCGCATCCGTTTTGCACATTTGTCCTGAATTCAATTTTCAGTCTGACATCGAATGTTATTTATGCTTTCGCGCGGTGGGGTTGGCGATGATGTGGATAAATGATGGCGCGTGGGTGTGTGTGTTCGTGCGTGGGGGGTGGGGTTGACAGTGTTTACTTTCATGGCGGGAGGGGTTGAAAAATGAATAGAACCAACTTTCGATGTTATGATTGTGGCATCATCATCGGCCTCGGCCTCGGTGCAGGAGCTATGGTCGGGTATTTACTTGGAAATTTGCGAGCAAGTAGACCGCAGCATTCGCCAATGATATTCATGCAAGTGATGTTTGAACATTTTTTGGCTCGCACATACCGTGGGGAATACTGTTGCAACATTGGTGGGGGCGCCAAATGGATTGGGGGATGAGAAATTAATGGAAAAGGGTTTTCCATTTGATTTAGAAAAATAGATTTATAATGTTTACATAGTTTTGCATATAAATTGATGTTTTTACGGAGATGATGGCAGAGAGCCTTCGGGGGAAAGTTTGACTGAATATCCGTTCGTTTCGTCCTTGCCCTCGATGTGTGCGGGATATCTTTGTAAGTCCCGACTCTGAGTGAATCGCGATACCTTCCTCAGGCGCGGCCAAGGTCCTCGAAAGGAATTTAGTACAGGATCCTTGAATTTGCATTCTAATCCATGATGCAAATAATAATTCCGATTCAGCTTTCATCGTACAGTCTCCAGGGCTTGAGCACAAAAAGTGGTAATTTACTAGATTGTCTTATGTGTACAAAGACTGTCCATCACTCCGCCTTAAAGGCCTAATGCTAGTTCTTGTCTATCAGCCACTCATTGTTGCCTTCAAAGGACGTCGCATTGACAGTAGATCTACAAGATTCAAATGCCAAATCGTCCAGCGTTGTCAGTGACATATTTTTGTTTCGACGTTTGGAAGCTTGTGACCAAACTCTGGAGTGTCTCCAAATGTTTAAAACGAAGGGCATGTTTATAATTTTATTCGGAATTAAGTATCTTGAACAGTTCGTTTCAAGTTTCCTGACCTCATCTTCTTCCCGAATGGATGAGAGGTGTGCGGCTGACAGCGACTTACCTGAGTTCACAAATATTGACTACCGTCCTGCAGTTGTAGGGATATCTTTTTTCGCCTTGTTCCCGTGTTTCCGTTACAAGTCAGTTGTCAGTCAACTTTGCTATCATCGTTTCGGTTTCACTCAACTCAAAGAAGCCTGACGAAAAGCTTGCCAGGAACATCGTCTAATTTGGAATCAAGTCCTCAAGCAGTTGAACATGTGTAGCTGGAAGGAACTCGATGGATGGAGAGGAATGATGGCTGGGCCCAGGTCCACCCCGGACTAAGTTTAAGTTAGGTTAGGTTAGGTAAGGGGTCTGCTAGTACATTCACCAGATCACTTAGAACTACTACCACTGATTGACCACCTCAATGGCAAATGGTGACTGAATCAGATTTGAAAACCAGATAAAAGCGTATTAACTTTGCTTTCACTTTGATTCAAATCGGGGACCCCACTAACCAGGGGCAAGCACTCTACCAACCGCGCCATGCAGTCGTATAGGACGAAGTCTAAGTTGTCCACGGTTGTACGTGTTACCAAGCTTGGTAACGAACCGGACAAAATCAGGCTAGAATGGCTTCAGCTGTATACGACTGCAAAAGCAAAAAATAGGATGTTTTCGAAGTCCTGTTTGTAGTGATGGTAACAACGAACTGCCAGCTGCACAGCGTCATGAGTCTGACCAGGCGAACACAGACAACCGACCAATTGAGCTCCCGCAACCGCAAGTGGAGATGGAAACTACTACCCACAGATCCCGCTGCGACAGGGTGCGTTTGACTCACCGATACTCCTCAACATTTACACAGCGGATCTGATAGGATCCCTTCAGTACGCGATAGCGTACGCAGATGATCTGACTGGGTACAGATCAGGACCTACCATCGAGGGAATTGTAGCACACTTGCAACGTGACTACGAGACGCTTCATCAATTTTGCGACGAATGGAAGTTGATCATCAACATTGAGAGGTCGGAAACAATTTTGTTCAGAACGCCGTTATTATATAGGGCTTCGGCGGGTACCAAAAAGAATTGGCGAAAGTTTTCAGTTGTTGGATAGCACGGCCAACCACTGGCGCAAATAATCTGTCTAGATCAGTATCTATATTTTAACAAACATGTGGTCAGAGGTCGAGATCCTTTTTGTCTTACAAAGAGACTTTGGAACAGCGAACTCAATGCGAGGATGAAGGTGATCTGCTACATGGCCCTTATTTGGTCGATGCTTGCCCTGGTGGCATTTATCCCTGGTGGCATTTATATGCCAGTTACTCACCAGCAGGGTAATCCAGACTTACCTAGGAGATGTTGCGATCTGCAGAGGAGTTCATAGAGGAATTCCACAAGGAGATGAGGTCTCCTCCCTTCTTTGGTATGTTACGGTAAAAAAATTCAAAATCCCGGAAAGGGTTAGGTGGGCTTCTTCTTCTCTTTAAACCTGTAAAAAAGCCATAGGATGCAAATGGGGACTTCAGCAATGCATCGCTTATTAGATGGTCACCTCGATTGTTAGACCGTTACTTCTGTAAAGGATCTCAGGTATTTAGTGGCAGGCACGACTAAACAAAGCTGTCAACTGCAACATACTCAATCGGGTGGAGAGACTGGCCTGGAGGTGGATCAGCGGAGCGCTGAGAAGCACTCCGTCAGATGGACTTACTCCTCTATCCCTCTCCAGTGGAACTATTTGGCAGGACTACCTTAAAACACTCCAACTGTTGTCCTGACTCACCATCGGTCACTCAACCATTCTTAACGAATACATCTCTCTCCCAAACAATACCGACTGCCTGACAAGCAGATGCTTCCTGATCCGTGTATTTTCACCGACAGATCGAAGATGGACGGACGGGGTGGGACCTCAATGTTGCCCTTTTTTGAAGCTCCGAGACTACTTTTGCGATGAAAGAGACAATATCCTGTCAATGTAATATCCAAAATTTGACAATAGACATTCATGCTCGCAGGATGGGTGTACCATACAATGACTTCAGCTGAAGGTAGCAGGCAAGCAGAAGATAATGTAGAAATCACAAATCACCTACTATGCTCGTGTAGCGCTCTGGCAAGTCGTAGGTACTTACACCAACCGGCCTTCAATTTCAATAATCTTAACGAGCTTAGAAGCATAAGCCAGCTACATCGCTTCGCCACAAGTACCAAGTGGTTCCAATTTTAGGAGAGATAACAACAACCAATCCCTGTGGTATCATTCGACAGTCAGCCACTCCTACCTAAGCTAACCTAACCAAACCTTATTCTGCACAAATTAACGAAACTCAACGAAACTAAGCGAGGTACGAAATGCATCAACTCAATCTTAAGTCTTAACTTAATATCTTAGCTAAGAGCAAACATTAATTTGATTAATATTTTGTACCCAAGCGGGTGTACCCAAGTGAGTTAAGTATCATCATTTGGTTTTTAACAAGTTTCGTTAAGTTTGGTCAATAAGATAAGTCTCACGTTGGACTAGTGTTTGCTTTCTCCTCTTCGGTCGAACTGTGTCCAAGTTTATGACGAGCTGCTCGTAGTCGGAGGGCTTAAAACTTCAAGAGATAGAAGAGCGCTATTTATAAAGCTTATCGTTTATATCTTGTAGTACTGTTCCTTTTAATGTGAAATAAATAAATAGAAAAGAATGTCCACGGTTTTGAGTGACCCTTGGATGGAACAAAACTGATTAGAAGGAATGTTGTCTATAGCGGACAGAAGCGGGACCATCGTGATTGTCCGTAATGCAGAACTGTCCGCTCTAAAGGGAATGAGGCACAGGAATACCTTCATCACGAATTGTCCGTAAAGGGAGGTGTCCCTTAGAGAGTGGTGTCACTAAAAAGAAGTTTCACTGTATAAGGACATTTGAAGTTCATCCGAGCAGCAATTTGTTTGGCTTTAATGTGAAGGTAGTAGGTAGGTTGTTAAAGGTTCCACACTTCGAACAAGGTATGGTCAAGCACAAAGGATCAACTCAATGTGTTTACACTTTCATGATGCTTATTCGTCCACTCGAATCCCATCGCATTGCATTTAAATCATACATTTTTAAGCAGCCAACCTTGTGTTAAATCGTTGCCAGAAGTACCATACATCATTAACACGACATGCATTTCTGTATTGGAATTTAGAGCACAATGATTTCAAGGGTTGTTGAGATAATTGATTGAACAGTCATTACAGAACTAATTCAAGTGCTCTTCGATGGTTTCAATGAGATTTTGAACTTCGAATGGAATGAGTTCCAATTTTCTTTGTATTTCATTGCATTTGAGGCGTTATTACGGACAGCGATTGTGGGGGTTCTGTAGTCGGATACTGCGATGGGAAGTGACCATGATTAAGGCGATGGATTCAGTTTTAAAAAAATAGAATATTAAACTTTAAGCCAATCTTTCTGTTTTTAAATCGATTTCGCTGGTAAACAGTGATTGGTTAGATGGATAGATTTAAATAGATTATAGATTTTAACAGATTTATTTCCAGTATAAATTTCATACATTATAAAGTGTGTGTGCAGAGATTTGATACATATTTATCTTGCTTCTGGAATATTATTATTAAGGTTTACAATTTTTATTCGCTCGTGAGTTCTTTTGAAGGATTAAAGTGGAAAAAAACCTTCATGCAAAATGTATTGTGTATAATATATATATTGCAATTAGTAATAAGTAAGTAAAAAAAATAAATAAATAAATAAGCAAATAAGAATATAAATGTATAAATAAATAAATTAATAAATAAATAAATAAATACATAAATAAATAAGTATATAAATAGATGAATAAATAAACAAATAACTAAGTACACAAATAAATAAATATATAACAAATAAATACCAGTCAAGCAAGAATAAATATAAAGCTACTATGAACATGGCTAGTCTTATATGATGACTGCTTCGGATGCTGTGCTATGGAGGTGCCGCCTCCTTTGCTGGATTAAGTTCTCTTATGAATGGCTTATCGGCAAGTTCAAATATCGATAATAATCTAAGATATACAGTGATTGGTTGGATGTAGTTTTATATACGATAAATTTGTCCCGCTGATTTCAAAGTCAATTTTTCAATAGTTGCTTCTAATTATTGAAACATGAAGGAGGGACATTTTTAATAAAAAATACTTATACCAGTTTTCAAGCAAACCTTTTCTTTATAACTTCAGTTTTTGTGATATAAAGGGTTTCCTAAAAAGGACATGACAACTTTTTTTTATAAAAAAAGGTAAACCGCTTGAGATATTTCAAAAAATTTATCATCGGTTTTAAGTACAATCAAAACCTTTATGAATGGAACTCGACTTTGTTTATATGGCCACCGTAGGCAGGTTTGCAGCGTTCCATTCGTTGGACACAATTTTCAACGATTCGACCGCAACGGCCGCTATTTTTATCTTTCAATGTTGGCTCTGAGTTGTTCCAGCGTTGTCGGCTTGTTAACATAAATCAATGACTTAACGTAACCCCACTGAAAAAAATCAAAGGAGATTAAATCGCACCAAGAGGCGGCCAATCGCCTGACTCATTTCTTGAAATAACACGCTCACCATACTTACTCTTCAATAAATCGATTTTAACGTGTGCTGTGTGACTTTTGGCACCATCCTGTTGAAACCACATGTTGTCCAATTTCATATCTTCCAATTCGGGCCAAAATAATCCGTAATCATGCCGCGATAACGCCGACCATTCACATTAACGTGACGATCGTTAACGTCCATGAAAAAAGTATGGTCCAATAGCGCCACCGGCATGCAAACTCACCAAGCAGTTATTTTTCGTGGATGAACATGTGAATGAACAATGTGAATGAACCCGACCAATACCGCATATTCTGTTTATTGACGAACCCATTGCGCAAAAAATTAACGCTCTTAAAGTTGCGGTCAGCGACTCCGAATTTCGATAGAAAATTTTTAATAATTTGCAGACGTTGCTCGTTCGTGTACTTTACCATGATGAAAATGTTGAGATTACTGAATAAATTCACAGTGACAGTTTGACGATTAGTGAAAGAGTGCGTTCACAAATTAAATTCAAAGTTGTCAAGTCCCTATTGGAAAACCCTTTATAATGAGAACGTGATTTTACGTGGAACCCTCCCTCAATTCTCGATTCAAAATTTTGACGATTTTCAATCTGCTGGTAAATGAACATAAATTATTTTTTAGGCTTGTAACTTTGCATACATTTGTTTTTGTTTGAAGGCTTAAAAAAGAAGAAACAAATTGTACATAATTGTTTTTTTCTGTGATCAGACAAAAGCCCTTCTTTTCAGCGGCGCATGTGATTTCCTCTCACTGGATCATCTTCTTTTTCTTCTTCTGGTGGCGCTATAGTCCGGGGTGGACCTGGGCCTCATCCAGTAAGCCTCTCCCGCCGGCACGATCTTTTGCCAGCTGTCTCCAACTGCGCACACCAAGTTGGTTGAGGTCCTTCTCCATCTGGGTGCGCCATCGGTTCCGTGGGCGTCCTCTATTGCGTTGTTCCACTGGTTCGGAGTCGAAGACTCTTCGGGCTGGTAGCCCGGCCCAGCCATCTTAGGCATTGAATCCGTAGACGCCTAACTAGGCTCATGCCTCTATACAGCCCGTACAATTCGTGGTTGAATCTTCTCCTCCAATAACGATCAACGCAGACAGGACCAAAGATTGAATGCAGAACTTTTCTCTCGAAAAGACCAAGTGCTTCTTCATCCGCTTTTGAGATTGTCCATGCTTCCGCACCATAGAGCAGGACAGGGATGATCAAGGTGTTATATAATGTTAGCTTGGTCCTTCGAGAGAGGACTCTACTACTCAATTGCCTCTTGAGCCCATAGAAACAGCGATTGGCAAGAGTAATTCTGCGTTTAATCTCCGTACTGGTGTTGTTCGTACTGTTCACTTGCGAACCGAGGTAGACTAAGTCCTTCACTACCTCGAAGTTATAGCTGCCTATGGTGACGTTTTGGCCAAGTCGTCGATGTAGTGCGTCCTTTCTCGATGACAGCATATACTCCGTTTTGCCCTCGGTGCGACTAGCGGTGAACGAGGCCAAAACGAGGGCACTGGAACATCTGAAACCAAAAATTCCAACGGGATTAGAAAGAGTACATATTTGGCTCTGGTATGAACTATTATTATTTATTTCACACAAAAATTAACAAAATGGCGGACCTTTGACTTTTTTTTTGAAAATCGCCTTTTTTCAGTTACAAATCAAGTTAAAAAGTAAGGAAGATCTTCACCGATTTGATTTATCCTAGTTCATACCATAGCTATATATGTATAGAATATCGTATTACCGATTGGATTAATAGTGATTGAGTAACCTCATGCGCCAGTTATAAAAACACTGTTTCGAGAAAAACGCGTTTAAAGTTTTGAGAAGCAAATTCTTGGGTATAAAACCTACCTTGCTTCTACCATATATCGGCTATATCGCCAAGAGTTTTTGAAATTTTAAAGGAACATTCTTGAATAGTTATGGTTATATTATATTATCCAATTAAATAAAAAATGTTGAAACTGAGAATGGGGGGTCCCCTTTATAAGATTTTTCTCTCTTAACAACCCAACAGTGGTCTAACATCATGTGTATATTTCAGTGATCATAGTTCTCCATAGTCCGAATATCCTGATGGAATCATTCCCCTTGTTCTTCATTCAGATTACCAACATTTTCAGGGAAACCGTCCAAATGGCTGTGGAGGTAGTGCACCTTGATGCTCATAACACAACCAATATGCTGGAAGGGCGACATCTCTTCAATGTGCTACACATAGCTTTCATCCTTTAAGTTTCCCAGATGATTTTATGCAATCGAAGCGAATTCATTCCAGACTTGTTTTCAACATCTAGTCCTCTACCTTTACCAATCTTTTTTATATGCCGAACACCTAAATTCCGGGTTTCAGTTTCTCTTTTCTCAAGTAATGCAGCTTCCTAGAGCATTATTTGAAACAATCACTATGTTCTCTCTTTAGTTTGGTAGTTTTGCTATGTCCCTAGGTACTAGTGGTGCATTTATCAAATTAAATTTTCCCGGAACTATAGCTCGCCTGAAAGCCTAATCTTTTCTAACCCAGTCCTCAGACTAGGGTTTATATAAGGCACGCAAGAATAAGAATGATTTGAAAGATGGAATTGGGTATTTTCAAATTAGCACATAATCTAAAAGACTCCATCTATGTTTTACATACCAGAAGAGGTGCCCAGTCTGGTCGCCGTGGCGTAGTGGGTAAGTGCGTCGACTACTACGCAGAGGGTGTCAGGTTCGATACCCGAATTTACCACCTTTGATAATTCTCGGCTCCACCTCTTTCGAGTCACTGACAATGCTCAAAGAGTATTCCTGTCTAGAAAAAGCTTCTCAACTTCGCCGTTCGGAGTCAACCAAAGTAATCAAAATACCCTTGTTGTACGAACTCCGACACACTTAGTCTGCTATTAATGAATGTATATTCACCAGAGATTTTAGAACAATTGAATTGATTTTTAAATGTTTGTTTAGGCATGCACATTGTAATAGAAATAGGCTTCTTAAACTCAAGCTGAAAGCTAAGTGGAACTAGTATAAGAATATGGACAGAAGCTAATTCAGCGACCTAGAATTAGTAAGAACCTCATGCAAAAGAAAAAATGGTGATTTTGTTTACCAATGTTATCAGTGCAGTCGCATGCGAGGAATACATCAAACCAAGGACCTCTACATCTGACCTTGTGGCATGTCATAGTGATGAGACATTCGGTAGTTAAATGTTCGAGTTGGAGGGTCTGCTTCATCGTATATCCTGTAATCGTATTCTCATTAAAAGTCCATGAGTGGGAGCCCTCTGTTGCGTTGTTCCGCAAGCTCAAAGTCTGATTCGTCAGGCTGGGCTCAAATTGTCAAAGTGCTCTACAAGACCAACCTTTGACGTTGGTTGTGCTGAATGAAGATGTCTGGGCTCAAGTTTGCACAACCAGGAAAGTTAGTGGCTGAATTTTCGCATCCATAGATGCAAAGGCTAACTGTTTTCTCCACGTGTATTCCAAGCCTCTGGGCCGGTCCAGGATGTTCTAGGTATTTTATAAAGTGATATAATCCTTTGGCAAAGACTGCTTCCCTTCGACTAGCTCTTCTGACATACTCAATGCATTCAAGAATCTTTTCTTGAGTTTCCTTACAGTAGAGACTTACGTAATTTCCTTGCCCGCCACACTGTCGCCGTTTTGCTGTCATAAAAAATTAATTCACATCAAATTCGGTGCCCTTTCCCACGACACTTCAAGTTCAGGGTTAATGTCTATTTTGGTCAAATTGATTGCTCAGGCAAAGTGAGCATCATTGACACGCACCGCAGCGGGTCCAGGAGTGAAGCCATATAACACCGAGTTTGATATAATTCAGCTTGAGTACAAGCCCGCACCGTAAAATAACATCAATTTGTTCCTAGATCATGAGTGCTGGGTAATCCGTGCGATAAAATGACGAAATTTCAAAGGTAAACGCTCACCACAAGGGATTACGACCCCGACCCACGGTGAATATCAAATATTTCACTCATTATGGCATAATTAAATGGTTTATGAACTCATTTGGCATTCCATTAGGCGACGGAATGCTCCATACGCCGAGGCACGCACCGAGAGCAAAGTCATTCATTAACTCTTCGAGATAATTGTTATCCAGGCGATGAGTGCCGGCCTCGACAGTAATGTTGACATTCAGCAGCCCGCCCGCCCCTTGATGTCGTCCTTGATTTTGGGGGATTTTTTGGCCACCCTCGACTTGGAGAGGTGCACCATTCCGCGTTGATTAACTTCGAGGGAAAGTTAATTAAAAAGAGGAGAAGATTATTTTTTTGCGTTGAATGCTTGATTAAACATTTGGTATCTAAGTGACTAATAAGGGATTTTTCGTTTTTTGCTTACAGAATGGAACGCGATTTGATGACGAGAACCGACAGATTTGGCGTGGAGGTACGCGAGCGGCTGATGTGGGACATTCGCGACGGTGTGGTCGGAGCGGAGACCTTCATTCCAAAGCATGCTGTCATCGTGACGTGGAAGAATATGTCTTTCGCTGGTGGCATTGATAATTCCCTGTTTACGGTAAGTAGATGCAGTAGAGCCTGTCACTCTGCTTGGAGGCTTTGTTTAGAAAAAATTTAGGTCTTTTGACAATGGAAATTGTTGTACTTGGCGGACGTGGCCTTGTGAGTCTGTGCGTCGACTCGACTGGTAATTGTTTAATCTTTAATGTCAAAAAATTAAAAGAAAAATATCTTGGACTGCATTAATTGTTCTGTGTGGCGCCGATGTGTACCGAGGGTTCAGCCTGTCGGTCACCCCAGCCGCTTTCTACACAGTCTTGGCCTCTAAGATGTAGCATAGAACGGTCATGGCCAAGATCAACAGTCTTCTAAGAAAGTACAGAGCAGTTTCAGAAACTGTTCCAATTGAATCCATCTTGTCTGTGACACGCACAAGACCAAAACAACTTGTTGCTTCTGACTTTATTCCAAGCTCCAACGCTCTGTGCCTAAGATTAAATTTCGATGCCTTCCCATGGGTTACCATAAATTCCGTGAAACTTTGGTCTGAAGACAGTGCTTAAGTCACCACTAAATCTCATCCGTGAATTAATCCAAGATCTGGAACAGACGCCATCCCAAACCACGATCGCATCTGCACCACTTAACGTCAAGTTGCTAAGCTTTGTTCCATCCAAGAGCACGCCATCGGCGGTCAAAGCCAATTTGCAGACTCCGCCAAAAGATCTCGGTGCTTTATGGCAAAACAATTCAAACCGTCCATCGGGGCAAGTGTAATTGCCATTTCCACTCGACGGAGCCCCCTATCACTTTACAGCCACTGCCCTGGAGTAGTTCCTTTTCCTAACGAGTAGATTGTCCTCGCCGAACGCACTTCAGATTTCTTTTCAATTATCCTCATCCCAGCGATGAAAAACACAAAACCGACCTCCATCTAGCTCACACCCAAGTCCGAAGAAGCAATCTCCTTTGCGAGTCTTCAATTAGTCCTGAACTGGTGTCGTCGCGAGGACTACACCTCCCGTCATTATCATCGCCCTCTAATTCATTCAGGATCCTCCTGTCGGTTTTGTCACAAGGAAACTGCTCTGCTCTTGAAATGTGAACTCAATTGAAGACTGTGGCTCGAATGCAAAACCCACCGAACGATGAAGGACACTTCCTGACCTCACTTCTTAATCCTTTCCCTGATGAATAGCCTGGATAGGTTCCGCAAAAAAAAGAAGCCGAAGAAATGGGCGTCCTCGTGCTCGTTCAGTTGAAAATTGAAATTTGCCCAAAGGAAGCCTTAGATTACCCGAAGGATAATACAAATTACGTCGAACAAAGCACCGTCCAGTGGACGCTTGCTTTGATCCCATGTCTCATTCACATGAATCTCATTTTTTGTTTGCATCTCGTTTCAGACAAATACCTTCCAGATGGTCCTCGCCACAGATGAAGTCTTCACCTATGCCATTTTCAATTACGGCGTCATTAATTGGTCAGCACACACGGAGGCGGGCGGCGATACCACCACCGGTGAGGGTGGTGTTCCGGCATTTGTAAGTACAATTTATTGATGTAATTAATCCGATGACTTTCTCTGTGCATTGTTCTCGTGCTCGTGTAAGTGAGCAGCGAGCGACGGGCCGCGGGTGGCGGGTGTGCTTGAATCCTTTTTGCTAAATGACTTCCAATTATCGTTGCTCTTGTTCACTGCATGCGGGCTGTGTCCGGTCTGACTTGCCAGACAAACGACGGCGACGACGACGACCGGTTGTACGAATGCTCGGGATCAGGACACACATAAATCGGCAACCGCTTGTGGTTTTGTGTGTACAAAAAGTTTCTTTTGAATTCGTTTTCGGGAGAAAATTAATGATCGTCCATCAAGCGGAGACACTCGTGGCCGAAGGACTCTGAAGGGAGACGACATTCATTGTGTTTTCCTTTTGTCAGCGGTTATCATTGGCAGCTTTATTCAGCATCCTTCAACCGGGGATTTGTCGAACGGGAGAATAACTTTCAAAAAAGACCACGAAGGGATGGCGGATGATGCAATCCTAGATCCTGAATGCAACCGCAGCGAATCATAAATTATAATTTGCAACAATTTATGTTCAAACCAGACAAAAAGCGGAAACCGGCGCGGTATCCTTGCTGCCAGGATACGGATAGATTAAAATAGATCCTTCCGCAGAGCGCGTTACGTTGGCAAAGGGCCCTCCGGCCCCAGCTGTCCGTGGCGGTGTTGGTGGTCTGTGGTATCTTTCCGTGGGCAGGGAATTTTTAAATTTCATAATCAATTTCATTTTTGCGCTTTTTTTGTTGGTTCGAACGGGCGATGTTCTTCAATAAACCAACCGGCCAGGTGGAGGGCCTAATGAGGAAATTATTCACGTCGCCAGAGTGGTGGGCGTTGGGCGATAGCCATTCGGTGAGGGAGGCAATTTAGGGACTTGCATAAGGTATTTGTCGGCACTCGAAGGATGCTGGGAGGTATCGTTAAAACGTTGCCTGTCGCAGATTTATGGCAGCGCGGGCGGGCGTGGTGAAATTAATGAAAAAACTTCGCCGAGATGACATTTGATTTAAGGTCGATGCGAGCAAGTGGGCGGATGGGAGGGCAGTTTTGAAGAAACTTGTACGTGGGCGTTGACTGCTGAGACAATACATCCCAGGGGGGGTGTACGACTGAGGAGACAATACATCGGCGGCGCGGCGGTTGGGTGCAGAATAAGGTTTCTTTGTAGTTACCCATCAAACTTGCTGCGCATCAGAGAGTATCGGAGACTTCGGGCTTGAGCGTGTAGTGTCTGTAAAGTTCCTCGGAGTTATGTCGTTCATTATAGTTCCCCTGTTGGTGTTCGTTAGAGAAGAGTTACACAGGACGCGTTTAATGGGGATGACGTTGAATACGGTGCAGTGTTTCACTGGGATTTACTTTGTTGGAGGATGAATTTTGGCTGCTCACTCAGGCTTAGTGCGTGGAACTGGAAGGCCTCGAGGTGGTGGGTAGGATTTGCAACTTTCCAATTTGAGGGGCTTGCAGTATGCTCTGAGATCGGGCATCATCTGACGGTAAGAGTTTATCGCCGTGCTCTCTGCAGTGACTCTTTGACGTTGCCTCTGTCTTGGATGTTCGAATATGGTATGGCATTTAATCAGAGGCTTCGACGAAGAGACTCATTCTGTGAAGATGGCGGGGGATTGAGATTTTCTTAAAACAGGAAGCGTTGCTGAGCGATGTCACCATTAACGTTTTCGTGACATCCTACTTCTTGCTTCTCTGGAACCCGTGCCTGGGATAGTTACCAACCATGTTTCATTATTCGTATTCAGACCTTGAGTCGAGGGACAGAAGCGTGTACATAGTACAGAATACAGATGGAAGTGCCTACCTTACCACTTGGCATCCACGTGGATTCAAAGACCTACTTAGCTGGAGCATGGTTGATCGTGCACTCAAGATGGTCAAGTAAGTCCTACATCTACACCTTCGTACACCACCTCAGTGAACATGCGGTTGTGTCTTCTTCACCATTCAGCATCCCCCCAGATGGAACCAAATATTGGACGGACAACTTTTCTTCCCAATCCCTCAAGAATGTGCTCCGTCGTTCTGCTATAGTCTAGCTTTCGGCACCAATAAGCAGAAAAACCACGATTTTGAGGAGAGTGATCTTGGGCGTTCGAGATTTGGGATTAGACTCTCGTTGCTTAGACAAAACTGAAATTTCGATGTTGTCAACCAGAAATGAAGTATTACAGAGATAGCCGACGTCACAGCTGATTGCCCCCTAGTCTATCGACGAATTTGAGTAGTTTTTTGACAGATATTCATGAGTTCTTGACGGTTATTCACGAAACAACTTAAATGCCGTCCTCTGATTGATAAATTTAATATTCAAATAAAATAATAAAATAATTAATAATCAATTTATGTTTAAGAACACGTTATAAAAAAGAGTTGTCAAAAATTTTAAGGAGCAAGAGAGGTAGACGTCTGGCGTCTCTGTAATACTTCATTTCTGTTGGCAACCATCGGTAACCATGGCGACCACACATGATTTTTCGTCAGAGTCTCACTGGGATGTCACTTGTTGACGATTCCTTAATAAACATTTTTTATGGTTGCCGCTACAACAGGTTCTAAAAAACAACCGCAGGTGCTTGGCGTCTAGTCGATCTGCCTCAAGAAGGGGACACTCAGTTTTATGCCAACTGAAAACCTCGAGGTATGAGCTTTATCTAGATCTGTATATTCTCTTAGTAGTCCCTCACTATCACTGCCTGAAAATTGTGAAATGTCGACCGTGATTTTTTGTCCTAGGGTGTAGGCGAGTGATTGATATTTGCTCCATAGCACAACAATTTCAATGTTCACTCATGTCTGTCCGAGGCAAAAACAGAGTGAGCTCTTTCCTATACAAATTCCTAAGATGATCTGGTGTCTAGACAGCGTTCACCACAGGTCTTAGAGTCCTCTTATTAAGAACCACCTCGGCCCTCAACTTTGTTTGTCTCCAGCTTTTGGACAGATATGCCTACTGATCGAATGCTGGGCGAGGGAACTCGCTTAGTCAAAGCTCTTCTTTGTTGACTGCAACAGCTTTTTGAGAGTTGAACTCTGATTGGTGCTGCTATCTGAATATAGACGGGATCGATATTATATTCTCTGACTGCATGGAGGATATTTGAACATTTTTTTTTTTTGTTAATTTGGCACCACTTTTGTAAGTATAACTACAGGTGTCGTCTTGTGTCTATTTGGTTTGTCATTCGACCACCCGTTGATCGGTCGGTGTGAATTCTTTTACTGGCTCTTACCGTACCACGCGGTGTCGCAATTTCTGTGATTTGGAAGACCTTCTTCGATGTCGTGTCGTAGAGACGGTTCTTTCCCATTACTTGACCGGAGATGTTCGCCTTGTCTATCGTTTCATTGGAATCTAGGAGAACGATATCGTCATCGTACTCCGGACAGCATCCGTAGGCGTCGTGCACAGGGTTAAAGACTTTCTCTTAAATGAACTTTGCCTCGTTGTTATATTTTCCACGAAAATACATTTACGTAGTCTCCATCACTGGATTATAACGAAATAATACACAGAACTTCAACTGTTTACTGTATACAAATGTATTTCTAAAATTTTCCGAAACTTCTTACTCCTCCCGTCAGTCTATTTCAAGAAAATTGTTGCCTCTTAGGCGATTTTTAACGTGGTTTCATAGCGTTTATTGAACTGGCTGAACGCCTTTTCTGAACAGATTGCCCGACGGCCAAGTGCCTACATTTATGCTTTTTCAAATGGATCCCAGAAACTTTTGGTGCATACACAAATGGAATGTGTCTACGAAATTTTCCGCTAAGGCTTATGAAAGTGCCTCTGCATAGGTTTAGGGGCATTTTTTTTTGTTTGTGGATGGTGGCACTTTTTGGTTTGTGCTCAAGCTAAATGCTTTTGTTATTCTTTAATCCACAATATGCGGGCCTAATCTATCTCACTCGGCCTAATCACCTCATCAGTGGCAGCAGCAGTGCCATCACTTATCTAAGTGCTCTTCAAAACTGATGACAGCCTACTGCCAGGACTGCCCCTAAAACACCGATCAACGTTTTACGACCACAAAGACAGTCCTTTGCTTGCATTTTTATGCTCATCACCGTCTTAGTTCGAAACCACGCTTGATAGACGAATTTCAAGAATTTAATTATGAGCACGTCTTCGCAGCTCCTTGAAATCATAAACTACCTTAAAATCGCATTTCATTTCCATTTATGCCGCCAGATCAAGATCTTTACGATTTTCAAAGCACTCCTCAAGCACCCACGGGCACAAAGCACATCCCGAGAGTGTGTTAATGGAAGCCAGTCCACAACAAAGCCTGTGAGACAAACCATCAACTCAGCGCAATAACGGCTTTATTACCATCTCCATTCACAAAGCAGCAGGCCGCCAACACCGCGGTTGTGGGGGTGGTGATGGTGTCCTCAATCAGACCACAGCTCAGCCCAGCAATAACGCGTGCAGACGCTTACATACAATTATCGTTCCACGAATGGACCATCGGTTAAATGTACCCTACATTTGCGGCGTTGCGATTTTCGGTGAACCGCCTATAAACTTCTAAATTTACCCATGTCCTGAAAGGCCATCAATTATCAATCGTCCATGACCGTATTTAGCACGTTTCAGTGGGCCCCCTCAAGGCGCACACCACCGAACTGCCTTAACACTTCATTAACTGTCGCAGTCCGGCCGCGCCCGGGCCACACCGGGAGGCCGTTTTTATCTGCAAAACTTCAGAGTGCCTCAATGTGTATCTGCGCCCTACTGACTAGTGTGTGTGTGTCTCCATTTTCAGGTCGGATTCAACGCTGGCAACGGAACCCAATCGTATGAATACAAGCCCTACAGCCAGGCGATGGTGATTCGCGACCTGACTGGTCGCGGCTGGGGTAATGGATTTCCGGGCAGACATTTGTTTAGGATAGACGAGCGGATATTGATTGGCTCGTGTAACAAGGATATTGGTGGGTAACCCTCGCATGTGAGGCGATTTTTTCATCGACTGATTTAACCCGTTTCGGATTTCAGACGCGTCCCATCTGCCGCTGACATTCGCCCCGGAATCCGGCAATATGCTGGGCGGCACGGTTGTCAACATCACCGGACCCTGCTTTGATCCGTCCATCCGCGTTCTGTGCCACTTCGATACAGAAGACGTTGTCGGCCATTACATCGATAGGAACCGGGTGATTTGCGTGCAGCCATTCCTGAAGGCGCAGGGCTACATTCGCTTTGAGATCTCCGTTGGCAACGAGCGCTTCAAGTGGCGCGGAAAGTACTTTGTGGGTAAGTGGGTCACATTTGATTTGAAATGACTTGGCTTGTTGATGCTCTGATTTGGTTTTCTTTTTCAGAAACACCTGCGACAGCAATTGAGAAGATTTTCTTTGAAACAGATGCCATCCAGAAGAAGAATCCGAAGGAGATTAAAATTTCATGGAACCGATACAATTTAACAAGCAACTGGAACGCCAACATTCAAATCTCCTTGTGGGGTTACCGGGAGACTACGATTTAGTAAGTTGATATCTTGTTTTCGAATCGAATTATCGTGGTGGGGTTGGAAGCCGAGTCGACCCTTGGACTCGCCGGGGAGGGGCTGCACGTTTCGAGGGAAACATCAGAACTTGACACATTTCGGTCCTTGTTGCGATGAATGCGAATGAACTGGGGTGACAATCTGATCCTCTTCGCCTTGGACTTGGAAGGAATGTTTTCTCACGGCAACCCGCAGAGTTGAAAAGGATACTTCTCCGAAGGTCCTGCGGGACGATATTTCATCATTTGGAAACGTGTCTGTGTCTGTTGCAATGTGAAGAGTTACTGTATAGTTTTGCAATTTTCTGGGACCGAGAAGATTTAAGGCCGAGCGCTGATTTTGACAC
Organism: Eristalis intricaria; assembly: GCA_964034865.1. Taxonomy (NCBI): domain Eukaryota; kingdom Metazoa; phylum Arthropoda; class Insecta; order Diptera; family Syrphidae; genus Eristalis; species Eristalis intricaria. The sequence goes on from OZ035873.1 coordinate 135,548,467, forward strand.
AAGACCTTCGGGTGCATTGGTGAAAGTGAATGACTTGAGCCGGTGGAAAAGTGAGCTCCCAGGACACATCAGATCCGGGCGGTGTAGAGATTGGCTTGTTCAATGACAGCATCTGATAAGAGTGGGAAAGTGGAGACGGGATTAATTTGGCGCAACATTCGTGGAAAGAGTTAACTGGTAGCGAGACACGCGAGTACCTCATCCAGTTACTGATTCGTCTCATGCGTAGATACAATGAAACAGCGATTGGCAAGAATTATTCTGGAATTGACGGAATTGTTGGGTTTGTTAACTCCTGCGCGTAGGTTGGCGGCAGATATTCACTCTAGAGTGTTCACTTTAAGCCGGCTTCCTTTAGGAATCTGAGAAGGAGAGATGGTTCCAGTGTCTTCATTTCTTCCTCTGATAGTAGGTGCTTCGCCAGATAGCTTTATGTTTTGCGGGCTAGTGCCTCACAAGATCCTGGATTTGGATCTGGAATTTCATTTGATTCCCCGCAGATTCGCAAGAAACCTTCATCTGACACCTGTAGTTTCCTTAGGTGCTCCGTGAGTCTGCAAGGCCCAGTTAGGAAGCCTGTTAGATTTCGAAAGTTGTTCTTGCTCATATTGATACACGCCTTTCGGCTATATTGATCCAAGATATTTCTTGACTGGGTTCATGCCATGAACCAGGCTTCTGCTCAGTCCCTTCCCTCCATTTCCCTGAATTCTTCTCTGAGGATATGATCTCCTACAGCACAGAATGGTTGGGGGCCTGTGAAATATTCTGAAACATCTTTCTTCGCTAGGCTGTCGGCCATTTCATTGTCTTGTGTCACTGTATGGCCAGGTATTCAGCAGAGAGGCTCCCTAATTTGATATAAGTTATATCTGCCAGAGACGTCGTCGGTGTTGTGTTGTTAACTCGAAGACATCATGGAGTGTCCCTTACTCTTTTTCACCGACAGACCAATTTTTACCGACACAAGCCCAGAAAACTCTTCCTTAACAATTCATTTCCTTTGTCCATTCAAGTCAATGTCGACCGTTGTCTGGACTTCTGGAAGACTGTGCCTCTGTTGTTGGTCTGTTAGTTTTGCACGATCATCTCGTGAGTGACAGTAATCGCTTTGCCTGTCAAGTCTATTTCACATTGAACCTCTATTTGATTTCGTCATTTGCATAATCTGACCATGCCCCATGCCCATTGCTTGAAATCGACGAATTGGTGGTCTTTCGTAGACTTCTCTGACTTCAAGCCACATTGTTAAGGCCTTAGCAGATTGTTGACAAATGACTGCAGCCGTACAAAATGGCAGAGACGGCAGGCGACAGAGAGGGCAGACTGCAGAGACGATAGACGGCGGAGACGAAAGACGGCAGAGACGGCAGACGTCAGGCATGGCAGACGCCAGACACGGCAGACAGAAGCCAAAGACGGCACACCTCGGAGAACACAGTTGGCCGCGTTAAAATGAGTCTCCCTTCGCGTGGATCTTCATGACAACAAGTCCGTCAGTTTTCGACACAGTCTCCTTTCTTGTTTATCTTAATGTCCAAAAGTCCGTACATTTTGGAAACAAGTTAAAGTTGCATGTGAAGTTACTTCTCTGTTTCCAAAGATTATGCTGATTGTGACTGTTGGGCGTTTATTGACATCAGTTATCATCATGGTTGGCATAGCCATTCTTGGCTAATGGCAAACAAGTCAATTCATTGCAGCAGAAGAAACAGTGTTACTGGAAATGTCGTTCGGTCCTGTAACTTTTGCTCTATCATATGACCAGTCGTTTGATTGGTGCTTGATGGCTTGATACTCACAACTACAGTGTCGGTCTTTTGCCCAAATGATTACTTCTGTCTTTTCCAAGCAAACAGTTTGAACTCCCCGGTTTCTGCCCATCGTCGCACGCCCTTGGAATTGACGACGGAACTAAAACCGAACTGTTATATTTGGCAACGTCTGCTCTTGATGATTAATCCATTGCCATTCTTGCTCATCTCCGCGTAACTTGAAAGAAAGCCCTTCTGCGTCAAAAATGCTCTTCTCCAATCGATTAAAACTCAATTTATTTAAATGGCGCCCAACACAAGGAACATCCGTTAACTTAATGAAATTCTTCTTTGCGATACTTGTTGGTTGCAATGTTAAGACTCTCTAGGCCCTACCAAGATTCAGTGGGCCAGAAAATTAAGGAACGACAGCTGACAAAAGACTTTCGACTGCATTATATACTTCTCTTGACTTTTATTTGTGTGACACTACATATTCAGGTGAAATTGGACGTCTAGCTTCTTGACTAATGCCATTTCTGTTGCTAGGAGAGAGAGAGCTGCTATTGAGAACGTGTCTACTTCGTTTTTACAACTTTAGACGCTATCTTAAGGCGCTAGTTTCACTGTGCCAGTTTCACTGAGTCATAAGAGTCGGTCTGCTTAATCTAATCGGGTTTGTGCCCTCAACGATTGCTGTGATCAATCTTTTCAGTCATCAAGAGGTGCAGTTGTTATAGGCACGTATAGAAAATCAGCGCCATCATCCATATTCTAATAGACAGACTAGATAGGACGGTCAGTATGACTTGAATTGTATAATAAAATTAAATTATTTGAGAGCATCATACGGGTGCCATTTTTTTCCCAAGAGGAAACATCAATGCTACTGGAGCATGCTTGACTTTGACACATGTCATGAACCACAAGTGAACTGGCAAGAAGTCGCCAGCAGCAGTGTAGAGCGCTTCGAGTATTCAGTTAAGAGCGTCGAGTTCTAGAGTGTTCCAAGTCGTAATCTACGTCAACGTGGACTGCGTCAGACAAAACCTCCCCAAAGTATTAAGGGCGCTAAATATTTTTAGACTAAAGGCATTATTGTCGAATCCAACTCTAAAACAGTCAAATGTTGCTACGACGCCCTGCAATCCCTCGCTGGACACAACAAAGTGAAGCTTGACTGGGTCCCTGGAGGGACAAGAGGAGTGCAGGCAATGAATCCAGAGATAAGCTTGCGAGAGCTGTCTTGAAATCTGCGTTGATAGATACCGAACCTGATGAATAGAATACGATACCTGATGAAATGAAACCAAAGATGATGGTCGATAGATTAATCATGCTTATTCCTGTCTTAACAAAGAAAGCATAATTTTACTTACGAGCTTTGTAACCGGTCACTATGGCTTGAATTATCACCTCACCAAAATTAACTTGTGTTCGGTCAACTTTTCATAGATGTCAATGCCTTCACGGCATGCTCTTATGACGATGTATGGATGGCCATCTTATCTTTCTGCTTCAAAAATGCCCATTTCCAATTGCTTAAGAGTCCATTTATGTAAATGGCGCCCAACACAAGGTACCTCCGTCACTTCAAGTTCATGTCTACAAGTGGGTAAATGCTGGAGCAGGGAGGTATCTCGAATTTGATTAATGGAGAAACGTCACGATCCAATTTGAACCCATCAGCTGTGAATACAGTGAAAACAATGCGCCCGTCTCTCGAAATTCAAAGAAAACACGTCCATCCGATGGAAGCACATCAAAGAACAACAGGCCAGTGGTCAGAACCGATTTGCCCGAAACCAAAATCCTAATCAATTTAGGAGAACCACATGCAAATCTGACACACAAGTCCCCCAAGACAGACTCAGCTCAGGACGACCGTCTCGCCTGCGTCCGGTCCAAAAACGGAGTCGATGCATAAATAAACAGACGGTACGAGTCAGTCTTCGCAGATTGAATGCTCCTGGAATTGATGTATCTGTTCGATGATGTGGCCATAAGGCGGGACTACGTACGAAACCATGTCTGGGTGAGGTAATGAATTGAGCCCGATTGTAGACAGATTAATTTCCCGTTAAATGATGTCAGGCAGTCGAAGGGTAACGAATGGACTCTTTGGTTTTTTAAATTGATTAAGATGAGATTGAAGTGAAAATTCAGTCGACGTTCCTTTCAGCGCACCTTCCTGAGTAGAAATCCAACTTAAATCTCTCCTCTTCTTCTTTCAGCCCACAACTGGAATACATTGACATGATTGAGGCTGGGATGACAAACACCGGCACGTACACCATTGTGCCGTCCAACTTCAAGACTCGGTGGAACGCAAACAATGACATGCAGTTCGGGTTCCTGCACATCAACCTAACCGACGCACAGCAGTATTCCGGCTTGCAGATCAGTCCGTAAGTAATCATCAGCATCTAGCCCCGCGAGGGATGTATGTCTATGTACCCACCAGTAGAACCTAATGCATCCTTCAGTGATTTAATTTGAATTCACCCCCCTTCCCCGCCGTGGCCAGGATAACAATGGCAAGCAACAACAATAGAACAATGAGGCAACTTTCAAACTAACCTAGTTTCTTTAGAGATCCCTTCCGTCGACTCAAAATCGGCTTCCGTGAACGGATGTGCGTTCCACAACCCCCCGGGGGCGGGCAGACAATGGACGGTGAGGTCTGCTAATTATGCAGATCCACCTGTCGAAAGGGATTTCATTATTTACGAATAATTCGTGTGACTTAACTGCAGGGGAAGAAAAAACACAGCTAATTCCGTTCTTTCGTCGTGGAAGAGAGAAACTTTTCAATCAAACTGAGGCGAGGACGAGAACGAGGCCGCCGCCGACAACGACGACGACAGAGCGATGAAAAGTTCACGACATTCCCCCACGGAGCTGGGAGCGCCGGTGGGGGTGGACGAGAGTGCAGTCGTGTCCTTATGGGGGGGGGGGGGGTATTATGCGCAAATTTCATAGAGATTCCGGATTTAAAAGTTTCCATTTGTTGCCAAAAAGTTTGTCATTTGGAGAGCGAGGCACATGGCACCGGGCGGCGGCGGATAGGTTGGGATCGCTTTCAGATGAGGGACTGTGTGTGCTTGTATTCAGGCCAATTAATTCGATTTAGGGAATTATCTTACTGAGCTGCTTTTTTAATGTATCTGACTCTTGGGAAGGCCTCTCTGCTCCGCATTCATGGACACTCGCCCTAGAGGGGTTGATGGAAATCGCGTAATGATGTGTAAGCTGAGTCGCCGGCGGCGGCGGGTGGGATGTGATTGATTTATTTTAGGAAACAAATCTGGAGATTCATCCTGTAATTGAATGTCCGCACGTTGTGTTTGAAGTGAGGGAGTTTTTCTGACAGAAAGTTGTTTACGAATTTCAAGGTGAACGAACCCATTGATGTATCTAAGAGCTAAAAACTGACAGGATGTGTATGCTCGATCAGATTTTGAATTGTTGATACTTGATTACTGATGGCTGAAGTGTAGTCTTGTGGACTTTAGTTCAGTCCAGTCAGCGCTCGGTTTTATTTGAATATTTTTATTGAACTAGTTCGTTCTTCTAATATAGTTCACACACACTACCGGAAAGGCAACGATCCTTAAACAACTGCTTAAACAAAAACTAGCCCTTAAAATTACAATGCCCATAGACATACAAAGCAAAGTACTGAATTTAGTTAATTTTTTCGTTTTAGTTCAGTTGTTCTTACTGAATTACTTGTGTGAAAGTAAGGGATACTTGAGTTCGTTGAACTACTGAACTAAAAAAAAAACAACATCACTTACTTCACTTCTCTCTTCACGGCACTTATTGAACTAGTTCGTTCGTGAACTACACAATCATACTGAAGTGGCATCTATTGCTGATTTGGGGATTTGAAAAATATCCAAGCAATCCAGTATACAGTGGACTCCCCTGAGTCGAATTGTCACGGGATACCAAAATCTGTTCGAGTTAGAGAGAGTTTGACTTAGAGAGAGGTTTTTGTATGGAAAGTTGAGGGAAATGTATGTCAAATATGGCGAAAAAGTTCGAGTTAGAGGGAGGTTCGACTGAAGGAGAGTTCGACTTACGGAGAGTCCACTGTATTTAAATCTGGGTGAATTGGAAGGCATTTGAATTAGTGGTGTGTCAACCCGGGTTAAAAAACCGAATTAACCCGGGTTACAACCAAAACCGACTCAAACCGAATTGGCAAAACCGGTAAAGCGAACCGAATACATGAAAAAACTGTAGATGGTACAACCTGGCGTGAGCATATGATGCCGAACCGAAACGAACCCCAATTCGAATTAGACAATTCAAGTCGATCTGCCTTATTCCATATTGGTTCGGGTCGTATCCACCACAGCAGGCTGCAGAATTTCGGTATCTTTTCGCTTATCTCTCTCTTTTTGTGACTCTATGTGTGACGTGCCAAAGCAAGTAAGTTGCTTTGTGAATTGCGAGTGGAAGAAAATACGAAGATAGATAAAAGAAAAAAAAGAAGGCGCTTGTGTCGATGAAACCGGAAAACTTTCCATTCTTGGTATGTGCATCAACACAACACTTACTTGTAACGATCACATATTTGAGGTCGCCAAAAATGTTGCAAAATGTTTAGGTTTGCTTAATCGATGTAAGAAATATTTCACCCCCTCTGATTTGGCTGTATAATGTATAAGGCTTACATCCGCCCCAAGCTTGAGTACAAAGCTCATATCTGGTCTGGTGTACACAAGACCACCTTGCGAGCTATAAAACTTATAGGAGCCAACAATATCTCAGAGTCATTAGACTCCCTCGAACACCAACGTACCGTCGCTTCTTTGTCCGTGTTTTATCGCTATTTTAACATACGATGCTCAAGTGAGCTTGCTAACTGCATTCATCCTCTCCATGAATTCAACCGCAATATCCGTCTCGCCAGGAATGTCCATCAGTTTACCCTTAAGACTACTTTCGAACGCAGAGTTAAGTTCAGAAACTCTTTCTTCAGCCGCACTACAGGAATGTGGAATGCTATTCCCAGCCTACAAATTCCCACAGACTACAATCCGCACATATTTAAGACCAATGTGCATAGGTACCTCCTTTCTCCCTCTTCCCCTTCGGACCGTGCTGTGTCTTGATATTATATAATATATTTTGATAATCCCTTGAGTGCCCGCAAATTATAAAAAAAAAGTCAGCAAGGCCAAATTGTCTTGCGTTCACAATCACTTCGAGGATCAGTCTTGAACATGGAGTCTCCGATTCGAAAACCCTCTTGGGTACGGAGTTCAGTTTCAGTTTAACGATCTCAATTTGCCAAGAACAGTGTTCTCGGTGAACGTTTTGCCTTGTAAACCGCATCTACATCTTCGTGCAGCTGGAAGTATTCTCATCCTCGGCAAGGATAAAAGAAACTCGTAAACCCTAGAAAGTTGGTAACATTTCTCTGATTTGTGCCGACATCGTAGAAAAGAAGCTTTTTTTTTAGACAATTTTGACAGAAGCTCTAGAGTTGAGCAAATAATTACCAAAGGCTACTTTTTCACAGTGATTGAAAAATCACAGTCACAGTCTGTGATCAACTGTGATTAAAACAGTGAATACATTCCGAACTATGATTACGTTGACAAGTGATGTTTTTTCACAATCATGCACAACTCACACGCAATGGCTAATACTTTGCACAACCCTCACCACGGTTTAAAATCACACGTCCGCATTCGCATTTTGTCTGACACAAACAAAACGAACATGAAGTGCAATGTCATGGAGTGTGGCACATGACTTGAGTATGATATGCCGAGGGTTGTCCTTCGTATTTCTTAAAATGATATTACTCTTTTATCCATTCTACATTGTACTATCAACGATAAGGGGACCATAATAGAGGTAAACGTTTGAACCAGAAATGACGTATTACAGTTCGTGCAGTCACAGCGATTAGTCGTGATTTTGCTGTTTCTACGACTCTTATAGTTCTTACGGAAGCTTCTTTTGTATTTACAATGGTTTCCTTGCAGTGCCCTAATTGTCTCCACATTCTGACTGATAACGATGTTTTAGTTCCTAAGATCGACCATTGTTCAAAGAGATTTGTAATTTAAGGGAATTTCTTTAATATTCATCTACGAACACGAGTTCAAAGTGCCAAGCGGTAACTCGGTCGCAAACAACCGGTAAGGTAAATGCACCCTCGTGCACCAAAGTGTCTGACTTACAACATAATTCGTCCACGAACCGACTGAAGGCAAACAGTCCGTGCTCACCGAAAATTGTCTCGGCTTCCCGCTAACATCAAGCCTGTCAAGGCATCGACAGCCGCTACCCTCCCACCGCCTTCGGAATCGGAATCGACTCTCACCATCTTCGATAATGCGGAGGCTGTCACAACTCCTGAGTATAGTGCCGCCCTCACCGCTGTTGTGCTCCTGCTACTATTTCCGCTCCCACCGCTGTTGCCGCTTCTACTGCTAGTGCCTCTTCTGTTTCTTCTCCTGCTACAATTGATCCTGATCCTCCGACTAGTTCTGCTGCGTTTCAAGCTATAAAATCGAAACGTCCAAACAGGCATGACAAAACATATATCGGAACGAACAGCAATAGCTGTGCTTTTTTGCAAGCGTATATACGCTCAATTTATGAGTGCACAAAAAAACGATCATCGGCGATTAATGATTCATCATAAATTCTTGGCAACACCGACGACATTTATGACATTTGCTAAGCAGTCAGGGGTGCAGTCATGGAAGGTGATGGTTGATCTTTGATGGTCACAATCTTCGTTTTGTGACTGTTTAGCTTGACCATCACTTTAAAAGCAAAAACATTTTCGAATCGTATCGTTTACGAAGCCAAAACGGAATATATAGCAGAGACACTCTGAGTATATCAAAAATTGCATACTTATGGATGCCAACAAAATTAAAAATGATCTAATACATCAACCAATCCTGCAGATGCAAGCCACATACAGCAACCTAAACAATTAATGAATGAATTCAGGAATGAACACACAGAAAATAACGAAGCATTGTTTTTATCCGCGCTTATTCCTTAAGCGGCGATAGATATGATGAGTAACTTAAGCGGATACAGGATTCGTTGTTAGTGTATTTTACATGCAAATTTAAAATTAAGCGTGTATACGCTTGCAAAAAAAAAACGCAGCTAATAACACACTGGGCCTGGACCTACAGATCATCACACAATTGTAATGATTGCATATTTCAGCGTTCAAGCCATCTATAATATGCCCGTCCATTCATGCATACGTCTCATCGACATTCAATGTGGACGGATCAAAATTGAAATGTCACAAGCTAATCAAGGAAGGTGCTGATGAAGTTTCACTGAGCCATATCAACTTTAAACATTTTCTTATATTCCGAGAAGTGGCTTATTGGTATCGGAGTGCGCTCAATTAAATTTCTTCCTAAAAACGAAATGCGCACTTCAAACCCAACCGCTCAAACATAGCCCCTCTCCCTTCCATTCCAATCAGAGAAGGGCATGCACCTTATTTCGTGAATTCCCGTCAAAAATTGATGATTATCTGTCAAATAAACACTCAAATTCGTCGATGGACTAGGGAGCAATCAGCTGTGAAGTCGGCTGTAATACGTCATTTCTGGTTCTTCATACATGTGATGGCGGTATGTCTGTGAATAAGAACGTTGTAGGATAGGGCAGCAAACAATGAAACATGATTGGTCGGAGTAGTGGATGTATCGAGATTTCATACACTATGCACTATGACTACGTAATTCGTACCAATTAGAATGGTTGAATTAAAAGAGCGATATTTGGTGTGAATTTTTGGATGGAGGAGAATCACAAAATAATACAAAACAAAATGTAATTCCCAACAGAAAATCACAGTTAAAAATCATTGTGATTAGAAAATCGCAATCACTGTTATAGACGTGAATGCAGAGTCACTACTCAGCCCAACTCTAATAAGGTCTACATTAATGACGTTCCTGGTTGCTGGCAATATGAACTTTCCAACTGGCATTATCTGGAATGTATCATCTTTCAAATTTCACAGCTCCATCTCTTTCGAGTCATTGACAACACTCAAAGAGAATTCCTGCCTAGAAAAATCTTCACAAACTTCGCCATTCGGAGTCCAAATGGATACCAATTGGAGATCGAACGAAGCTCCAATGTAATAGGTCTACCATTTGCCTACGATCAGTTTTAAAACCCTTTTCAGACTGACAAAAACCGGGTCGAGGAAAAAACTCTGAAGCAGAGTTGCTTGGAACACGGACTCCAAATTCAAACTTGTCAGACATTCATCAGTACACTCCCAAGCATTTTCGGGTATCGTGCTTAGAGCGAAAAGCTGTTCGAGACAAAAGCCAGAGTGTTCGTCTAGACTCGACCGTAGCTCTAGAACACAGCTCCAACACATTAGCGCAGACTTTCCCAGCGAGACTTAGAAGGGATGTGCCCCAGAAGTTGTAGCAAACCCTTTTTTCCCGCTTCTAGAAAAGAGGGACCATTACCCCAGTTTGCCAACCGCTAGGTGCCTCTCCGCGTCCCCTGGTGACCTTAATTGACTTGAAAGTGCCATTTAACTCCCTCTTAACCCATTGCCTGAAGCATTTCTGGCAAATTATGAAAACGATGGACCGTAAAATCGTGTCTTAGGTTAGTTTAGGTTGAGGTGACTGGTTGCCGCGCATAATAACAACAGACACATTTAAGCCATGTTACCACGCGGATCAAGGGTATCTATTCCGCAAAGCAATTAGCTTTTGATAAAGTGAAGAAGAAGGCTGATGCTGCTCAGTTCAGCCAGATTAACAAAGAATTGGGCCCCCAGAAGTCTGTATCTACGGCATGAGAGAGAACTACAGCTGCCTAGCAAGTGTTCAATGGTTTCTTCCTCATCCTCGTCCATGCAGCTTCGACAGAAATCATTATAGGGAAGGCCTAGTCCAGAGCCGTGAGTTCCGATGGCACAATGCCCTGTTAAAACGCCAATACGAGATCTGAGGTTTGGCCTGCTTAATCTGATCAAGCTAAGAACGACTGGATGGCGCAGTTGGTAGAGTGCCTGCCCCTGGTTAGCAGGGTCCTCGGTTCGAATCTCAGTGAAAGCAAAGTTAATATGCTTTTATCTGGTTTCCAAATCTGGTCCAGTCACCATTTGCCGTTGGGATCAAATAAACGGCACTATCGCTGGAGTGGTCGACCAGTGGTAGTAGTCTGACTGCGGGTATCACAATAGACCAACATGGTCTTAATGTGCTTGTAAATTCACTAGCAGCCCAGCTTCCTAACCTAAGCGATCATTTGGGATCGATCATAGGCCATCGTTGTTTGGTAATGAGCCATGTGCCAGATATCCATCCGCGGTTTGTTTGAGCAAGTGTTTCAAGCTTTAGCAGATGGTTTATAGTAGCGATAGGCGTGGAGGGTGGGTCTCCACCCAGAAAGAGTAAACAGTTCGTTCGCTTCGTAAAAAAAAATCGTATCTTAAATACTGTCAAAATTAGAAATTCTCTGCTCTAGTTTTTTCCCCCGCTTGTCCCACTGTGTGCCGCTGCAGTGCAAAAAAATTCGCCACAAGTAAAAAATGTTCAAAGCTGACTAAACCTCATCTGACTTTAATTGAATTCTCATTCCGGAGAAACTCTTTGAACGTCTGAAACCTCACCCGACCCCAATAGAGCTCAGCAAAATCGATATAATTCCTAGAAGTTGATTGCAAGTGATTCGCAGAACTGAGAACTACTCATAATAGCTCAACGAAATGAAAGCGTCTTACTTTGCTTTTTACTGTTTGTATTCATTATAAGAAACGAGTAATTCTGTGCTAAGATTGTAGTTTACTTATTCAGGACGTCCTGTTGTCCTTGTTTATTATGAGACAAAATGCGACAGTCCACAACCTGACTGTACACAAGTGTTTCTATGTGAAGTCACTGTGTATTGTTTTAATGAGGAATTTTGGGAGAGGGGCGGAATTCCATTCAACACAAGTCAGATAAGTCATAGGCAAACGATGAAAAGGATGAGCTTGGAGACTGGGCAAAAACGAGAGCCATGGAGATGACATTTATGTTTGTCCATTGATTTTAGAAAGCTGGATTTGGAGTTGGTTAGGGAGGAAATCAATTTGTTTTCAATTCACAATTATTAAACTGTAGAAAGAGACGTCGAATTAAATAAGTTTCACTCAAAAGCTTTGAGAGAAAGATTAAGGCAACGAGCTAGTCACTGCCTTGTATAAGAAAAATATGACTGTCGAGGGTAGCTAGGTTAGGTCAGGTAGGCAGGCTGCCAGTGCATTCACCAGCACACTTAGATTATATTTATTGTCAGACTACTACCACTGATTGACTACTCCAGAGATAGTGCCGTTAATTTGATCCTAACGGCAAATGATGACTGGACCAGATTTGAAAATTAGATAAAAGCGTATAAACTTTGCTTTCACTGGGATTCGAACCGGGGACGCCGCTAACCAGGGGCAGGCACTCTACCAACTGCGCCATCCAGTCGTTCTAATAAATATACGGAAGAGAGGGTAGCTAAGTCTTCAGTCTCTGTAGGACCTAGACTCAGGTCCACATCGGAGTGTAGTGCCGTAAAACTCAAATGAATGAACAGTCCACATGGCTGAGCTAAGACCTCCAGCAACGCAGAACTTCAAGGATAACCCGCAGCATATTTTTATTACATACTAGCTGACTCGGCCCAGAGAATCGTTTTGCAGACGATGCCCACGAGTATAAAATGCTCGGCATGTTCCAACTATTTGTCACTCACTACAATCCTCAGACATATGAGACTAATGTTCCTCTCTCGCTTTTTCTCTCCCTACAGTCTCTATGTTGATTCTCGGCAAAGAAGGGTATACGAAAACCCCTTTTAGGCCCAACCTGTAAGGTTTGTCACCTGCAAAAGTCTCTGCACCGCAGCTGTCCAACTGTACCTATAAGTCAATAAAAACAGCACACGTTTCACATCTCATCTGCGGTGTTTAGAAATCGAAAAATTAAAGTTGTTCTGTATGCAATCAAATTTGAAGCCCACAGAGTCAATTATGATGTAACTCAGGGTTCTATTTTGTCTTCTATTCTCTTCCATATATTCATTAGCGACCACTTGACCGACTGTTCAATGGGGAATCAGAAGCCGTGTAGAACGTAATGCTTCTAACACTCAATGATATTCGGTTTTGTTAAGACCACGAATAAATTAGGCCAACCACCCGCGGAGGGTCAGAACTAGAGGTAAAGCTACCTTCCTTCGTTGACACTCCTGGGCATGCTGCTTCTAGTCATCAAGACCGAGCTGTCTTGCGTCCGCGATGATTTGGTTTTTAAACCGGAGGTTCGGTCTTGCTCTCCTTCTCGAAACAGGAAGCTCGGATTTGAAGACTCTCCTAGCTGGAGCGTTGGTGTCCATGTGCTCGATGTGGCCGAGCCTGTGCAGTCGAGAGATTTTTGTCTTCCGGACTACTTCTACATCACAGCTCGCAGGGTTCGCGGTTATGTCTTCTCTTCCATTCACCTTCCTCGCATATGAGGCCATATATCCGACGTAGAATCAGGTCTGCAGTTTTGTTAAGCGTCCAGCTTTCGGCTCCATATAGCAGGACTGGCGAAATAAGGATTTGTGTAGATTTGGGGATGATTTTGGTCCTTCGAGTTAGGACTTTTGAGCACAGTTGTTTGACACACCGAATGTAACATCGGTTGCCAAGGGTTTCTCTTTTTTTTTCGAGGGTTGGTGTGAATCTTCAATAAGACGCGCTAGTGTCAGATTTTTTCTGACTCAACACACCCTTCCCATTGTTTTAGTTGTTTTCTACAACTAGGTAGTTTTAACTTAATTTTTTTTTACTCGTGAGGCAGGTAGATTTTAGATAAAATCACCTGCAGGAACTGTTTATAGCGACCTGTACTCATTGCGCTGAATCGAACGGTTTCATTCGTTGGAGACGGCCCACGAGGTTTCTCATGTCCAGTGTTTGGAGTATGGCATGGTTACAACGACAATGAAGTCGAACTCTTATCTCCCTCGCGAAGTTTTTTATTTCTTCGTCCACGGTTGCGATCCCTAGATCCCTTTGTATATCATTATTTCGTAGATACCAGGGAGCATTCACGACAGCCCTTATAACTTTGTTTTTGGAATGAGTGTATGAATTCTCTGTTACTTGCTTTAGTGAAACCCCAAAGTTGTATGCCGTAGGTCCACACAGGCTCTAGCACTTGCTTATAAATAAGCAGTTTGTTATACGCGCTTAACTTGGAATGTCGTCCGAGTAGCCAGTACATTTCTCTTTATCGATTCTCAAGTTCGTCACGTTTTTTCTTTACGTGCGCCTTCCACTTAAGCTTAGCATCCAACGTCATCCCGAGGTATCTGGCTTCATTTGCGTACGGTATTTGTACAGAGTTAATGACGGCGTATATTGTCTTTGTTTTTGTAGGTAAAATTAATATGAGTGGATTTGGTTTCATTTAGGGCAATGCGCCAGAGTTTTGTCCAATCTCAAGTTGAAGCGGACTCGATTGTGCTTTCCGTAGTCAGAATAGCCGTATCATCTGCGAACGTAGCTAAAATTGTGCCCTCAGCTTGTGGTATGTCCCGGGCACATAACAAAAACAGAGTAGGGCCAAGGACACTTCCTTGTGAAACCCCGGCGGCCCCGGTTGCCAAGGGTGATTCTACGTCGGATCTCCACTAAGAAGTCATTCGTGGAGTTCACGTTTGCCCCGAGATAGATAAACTCCTTTGCTACCTCGTTCAAAAATCCGTTCGCCTGTTGAAACCACATGACGTTGGTGTCCATGTCATCCAAGCCAAAAGAAGTTGGTAATCACTGGCATACAGCGCTCACCGTTGATGAAATATGGAATGACTCCGCCATGCCACAATCCACACAAGACAATAACCATTTTGGGATGCATTGGACGCTCTTGGATCTCATGTGGATTGGTATCGTCCCAAATTCGACAATTTTGTTTGTTATCGATTCAGAAACCGTGACCTATGTCCGTCCATGGTGATTTGGGGAAACAGGCCGAATAAACGACAGTCAATTTGACAGGTGTAGCTACAACAATGTGGTAGTTATCAACTGTCAAATGTTTCGAAAGTCCATATTGGAGGACCCTTTAGAAGAAACTGAGCAGCTTTCTATTCTCGGTATGAGCAGCACTAACCACACCGATTGTGGCGATGCTACATGCCGCCAAAAATACAGCAAAGTGTCTGAGTTTGCTTCGGCCTTGCAAGAAGTTATTCGTACTTGCTTACCTGGCTGCGATCCAAGTCGAGTATAAATCACAAATCTGGTGGGCTGGTGCGGGTCCTCAAACTCACTTGAGGCCTTTCAATATTTTTTTTAAAGAAAATATGTGAAAAAATTAAATCGGCGCTTAGTACAGGGTGTGATAGTTGTAACTGCCAAACCACCCCGATGTCAATGGACGCTAATGAAAAAAGAAAAAAGAAAAAAGCGAAAGCAATTCGAGCTGTTCACCGAATTGAGTTGGTTTACTGTCAACATTAGTTCATCCTCACGTGGTTCCGGTTTCACATATCCGCCCTCCCCTCCACACAAAATGATGTGTTTATGAATTTTCCCTTCCGGACTACACCACCCCTTGGCCAAGGCACGCCTTCAAGTGATGCCTGTCAGATATCAACCCCAAGTCCATCGTAAAACTTTATGTGTCCATTTCAAAAATTCCCCTGAATCCGTAAATAAAATACTTAACACAAAACTGGTCTCATTTGCAAACTCATTTCGAACAAGGATCTACAATTAAGTAGCTACACCCTCACCAGCGTGCAGCTCACACGATTAATCTTGCTCAAATCACATGTCATCCCCCCGTAAAGAGTCAATTTAAATGCTATTAGCTGCGAAATTTCTACATCGTTACATAGGACATTTTAAAGGACTTAATCCTGTCAGCATTTTTCAACAGCTGCGACTGACACTGACTGTAAGCACAAAAATCCCCAAGCCTCGCACGCAGCGTCCCCACACGCATCCTTTTCGTTTTGTTTATTTTTTAAACAACAAAGGATCTCTCCCCAGTCCCATCCCAAAGGCGTCGGCATCGTCTAGGTCCAGTCCGAAAAAAAGAGGAAAACCGGAAAACAAAACCCATCCCTTGGGGAAATCTCATTATAAGCCCAGGGTTCAGCGATGAAAGGGGACGCTGGCCGAAATGCTGCAGAAAAGGACTCCCTTTGAGAGCGGAATGTGTGTGAGTGATTTAATTAAAGCCAACACCGCTCGCACAGCCGCACCGCAACCGCCGTGCCGCCGCCCGACACCTCGTCCAAGTGATGAATTAAATCGATGAGATTCTTGTCGGACAAGGCAGACCGGTTATGATGCGACAGTCCCTCTCGGCGAGCTGTTTGATTTGATTAAAGTGCCCCGAACCGGTCGTAACCACTGGAGACCGCATTCAGGGGCATTAGGAGGTATTTACCCTTGCGACCGATTTCCATGGTGAAGGGGACTTAACGGATTAAAAACTCCCATGCTTGCCATCAACGGTGTCCTTGGGATGCCCGACTTTGGATGCCATCCAATCGAACCGGGGTGCTGGAGGGGTACGTGGGTACTCGCCCTCGTATGCTAATAAAACTCTATTGATGGATTTGCTTGGCTAATCCTTTGATGTGTGTTTTTTTTTTTCTTGGTTCTAAACAGGGTCCTTTGGTCAAGGCCGATTCCGCTGGCGTGGTACTTTGCGCCGCAGTGGGAGCAGAAGCACGGACTTCTCTGGCCTCGAGCGCTCTGCGACAACTGGATCCGGACGGACAGATACCTGAGGTAAGACCAGATTCGAGTTTCTATTGCAAAGACTGAGGTTGACACTCTGTTTAGGAACTTCGCTGCCGGCCTGCCGCTGTGCCCGTGCACTCTGGAGCACGCAATCTACGACAAGGGCCGCTACATGCCGGACCCGGACTGTGACAAGGATTCAAATCCGACCTGCTACAAGCACAAGGGCGCCATACACTGCGTGATGAGTGGAACCCCAACGTAAGTCACCCAATGCCGCATTCATTCCTCACACTCACACTCCTCACTCATCCACCATTTAGGGACCAAGGAGCCGAGCAACAGTGCTGCTATGACCGGTATGGCAATCTTATGCTGTCCTACGACCAGATGTGGGGCTCCCGACCAAGACGCAATCACAACATGGGAAAAATGCCATGGAACGAGGCTAGCAAGGTGCCAACCCTGTCGTCATGGTTCCATGACATGCGACCTTTCTACTCGTGCTGCCTGTGGCAGGAGGAGCAGTCGGTCGGCTGTGAGACGTATCGATTCGAGCGACGACCATCGCAGGATTGTGTTGCATACCAGGCGCCCGGAGTGGCCGGGGTCTTCGGCGATCCGCACTTCATTACGTTCGACGGGACGCAGTACACCTTCAATGGCATGGGCGAGTTCGTCCTGGTGAAGGGCGCCAACAACGACGAGAAGTTCGAGGTGCAAGGACGCTTCGAGCAAATGCCAAAGAATCAATACGGCGCGGTGGCTGCCACCCAACTGACGGCAGTCGCGATGCGGGGCAACACATCGACTACGATTGAGGTTCGGATTCGTCCGAAGCACGCTCAGTGGCGCTACCGCTTGGACGTGTTCGCCGACGGCCGACGAATCTACTTCGACCGTCCCAGCTTGAAGTTCCAGCACTTTCACGGAGTGACCGTCTACACACCCACGTACCTGCTGAACCAGTCCGAGGTGGTCGTGATGTTCTCGTCGGGCGTGGGCGTGGAGGTGATTGAGAACCAGGGCTACATGACTGGAAGGGTTTACCTGCCGTGGGCCTATGTCGTAAGTTATCCTTCAGTGATTCGGGTACACGACCCTCCTAAGAACCGTTCTTTCTCTTTTCCAGAACAAAACCGCCGGTCTCTTTGGCAACTGGAGCTTCGACCCGCAGGACGACTTCACGCTCCCCGACGGGAGAGTCCTCAACCTGAACGTCAACAATCTGGAGACCATCCAAAAGGAGTTCGGCTTGAAGTGGATCCTCCAAGACAGGGACACGCCCGGAGTGGGTGCGGCCCTGTTCAACCGCGAGTTCGGCCGTACGGCGAGCTACTACACGAACACCTCTTTCGTGCCGAACTACATCAGAGAGCCGATTGACTTCCTACCCTCGAACCGGTCGTACGACGTGGAGCGGGCCACCGAGTTGTGTGGCGAGAGCTACCAGTGCCGCTACGACTACGGCATGACGCTGAACCGAGATCTGGCGCACTTCACCAAGAACTACTACGACAGCCTGGTCAATATCCAGACGCTCAACGCACAGTGAGTAGACACACACGCTGCCGCCTCGTTACGGCCATTCCATGTAGTTCCTTTCATTTGTCCACAGTCGGGTGGTGTCCTGCGGAGTCCTGGAAACTCCCCGCTTCGGCAGAAAGATCAGTTTCGACTTCACGCCCGGAGCGAAGGTGGCGTTCGAGTGCAACGAGGGCTTCGTTCTGATGGGCGACCAGCGACGTGAGTGCACCGCAACCGGCCTGTGGAACATGCCCGAGTACGGATACACCGAGTGCTTGCGTGAGTATCCTTGCCTTTGGTGGTTTCTCTCATTGTGTTCCCCTGTCATGTTCAGACGAGACGAGCTGACACACGTATCTGCGTCTGAGTGCAGGGCATTTCGGTCGAGTGAGTGGGTTTCTTTTGGTTTAAATGTCACCGCCAGTGAGTGGACAGCGTCTGTGTGGTTTTGAATATGTTATGATGGTGGTCAGGCCAGTTCCATGGTTCAAGGTCGGCAGGGGACTTTCTCTGTGGACCTTCTCGATTAGGTAGTGCTGGATCTATTCAAAGTGATACAAGCTATTCCACTCACGTTTCTCACATGACGCCCGTTGGCTGAGGATACGCATATTATTTGATATTTTGATGTGCCGAAGCTCCATCCACTAGGGAGGGGCAGGGCGGCGAGGTGTGTGTTTTATTGGCACGTAGCTGCTTATGATCGGTGAATGAGTAACGAGGGAAAGTTTTGAAAGGACCGTATTATCAATCACTTTTTATTGATTCATTGGAGCATTATTTGGCGGTAAACACTCGTGATTTTGTTGACCTTCCTCATGGATGGCTGGCAGAGTAGGGTTTCTCTTAATGTTGTCGGTGTCTGCATGGGCAGTTGCTGATGTGTTCTGACAGTTGTGAGACGTTGGAAGTGAGGGGTGGACCGCATGTGGGTTAAAGATTCTGGGTGGAAGTGGGATCGTTTTCTCACTTTGTTGCCTTGTCTTGGAAGTATCTTGCTTCAAGGAAGGTTTTCCTAGTAGGTTCATAGAGCTGACATTGTTTCATTCAAGACTATTTCATTTGCCTCGTCTGTCTATGACTTGTCTCTTCATAAACCTCCCCTTTGTCTGTTCCCCAGCCACAGCAAGTTGGTGGTATGTATGTTTTCTTCGAAGGGGCACTCTCTTATTCAGTTGTTCGTTTGATTATCCTAGTACTTCAATCGTGGTGGGAATATAGCACACTTAGCACGGATGTAGCTAGTGTGCTAAGGCCAGAACCCTTCTTCAGCCTTCTTACTTCCCGTTTATTCTAAACTCTTTCATAACAATGGTAAAAAATGGAATAACACTTCTATGAATGTACATCGCCGTTGAACTGTACCCCACTTTGCGGAACTGTTTTCCCTTTGACTATTACTCACATCACTACTACTTGAATTTAACTACCTCCGATGTACTCCACAAAAACTAGCATTTATCTGCCGCGCCTATATTTATACTTCAATTTCCTGCTTCTGTAGGTTTCCTTAACTCCTTCCAGTGACTTACACTACTCTCCCGTTCTTCCAATTCAATTCACCAGTTCCCGAAGGGCTTCCTTAGGTGGGACAGTAACTGGATGTAATTTCGTTTGTTTACTTTCAAATGGAAGATCGAAGACGATTTTATTTTTGTTGCATTTACTAGTATAGGTTCATTGTGATATCCACAGTCGGACTACTACTACTGATTGACCACTACAGTGATGAATTGATCTCAACGGCAAATGGTGACTGCAACAGATTTGAAAATCAAATAAAAGCGTATTAACTTTGCTTTAAAAAGCATTCGAACCCTGAACCCCACTAAACAAGGGTAGACACTTAACACACTGCGCCATCCAGTCGTTTTATCACAAATCGGTTAGATCTGGCAAATTAATCCACATGTGGATTCTATGAATGAATGTTTCAACGAACAAAGAACTAACCGAAAAATCAATGCTCGAACTAGCCCACACACAACCCACACTTCTGTCACCTTGGAATGGACGTCTCTAACCAGGAACCTTATTTTCTCATTGATACATAAACTACACCATCGATGTTCCTCAGAGAGTTCATCTCACTGATCTCTGCTCGCCACATTGGCTTGGAGATCATCGTGCTCGCGGTTACATTTTGTACTACAATGACTTCCTTTGTCTATGAAGCATTCTTCAAAGGCACAAGCAGCGCTGCTCGGTCGCTGGGTTGCCGTGTGGGTTAGTAGTGGGTTACTGCGTCGACTCCTACGCAGAGGGTGCCAGGCTAGATACCCGAATTAACCACCTATTCACGGCTCCACCTCTTTCGAGACACTGACAATGCTCAAAGAGTGTTCCTCATCGACGTAAGAGAAGCACCCGTTGAAAATCTCCCCCGCTGCATTATAAGCTTTAATTAGTGCCTGACCAGTGGATTGATTCCAGATTAATCGAGCGTGGCATACGTGTGAAGAATAACCGAGAAGGTTGAAGTGAAGCCCCTAAGCTACCGCGATGGAGATACTTTCTATCGATTTGGAGCGTTTTGAGCGCTTTCTCATATTTCCGGCGTGATGGCTACCAGAATGAATGGCCCTCTGCCAGCCAGGCAAAACCGGTCGCAGTACCAAAGACTATCTCACACCTGGTTCAGCTCAAAATGAGCTAAATAATTAAATTCCCCATTATCTACATGAATTGGAAAAACTCTCAGTAGACGTTGTGTCAAATTTTACAGAGCTCTCTACGCCTACGTACTCACAAGATCAAAGTACAGTACTATGGAATGAAGCTCTTGACCAGTTGAAGCCTTCAAATTGATCCATATTAGACTCTGTAAATGTAACGCTCTGTCCTTTATTTCGTAGTCAGCTACAAAAGATCGATTGCAATCTCTTACTGATCACGACCGACCATGTGTTTGTGGTATATGAAGCCTTGTCGAAGAGATACTTTAAATTTTCATCCCATTCTCGTGAAATGTGTCAAATCACTTTTGCCGCTCTTAAATGTATATTCAATTTAAACTCTTCAGATGACCGACTTAGCTCCCCAATGCTTGGCTTAGCCTCTTAAAAATACGTTGCGCTTCACTCTACCCACATTTCTACTCTAAAAACTTCTACAAAATTTGACAAATTTTGGAGTCTCATATATGCATTTTCCCGCTCATTCTTCCCTTGAATCTAGTAACATTTGAAACTCACTTCAATTCGACAATGAAAGTCTTCCATTCACATTTTTCTAATGCAAAACACTGATTAGACCGATTCGATTGTGTCGCCATCTCGTTGTTATTCATAAGTTCAACATTACAGTCTGCATATATTTAGGCGTTGTTTTTTAATGGCATCGTATGTAATTCCTCCATATTTACAGAATTAAAATTTAGTTTTTTGCCAAAAGAATCCATACACGATTTAAAGAATATCCAAAAACTATTCCCCACTCTACAGGTGAAGTCTACTACACACGTCGCGTCGCCTTCATCGCAATCGGCATTATTATCGCCGTCATTTTGCCGCTCATGCTCTGCATAGTCTGCTGCATCTATCGCTATCGTCAAAAGCAACTCAAAGAGGATCCCTCATGGAAAATGTCCCTGCCCCGTTCGCGGGCCGGCTCGCGCGCTAACCTACGAAACCTAAACGGCGACGACAGCGACACCGAACCGTCGGACACGCTGAAAAAGAGTAGGTCATATGATAAAGTTTATCGAACGAATGAACCCCTAGCCGGGAAACCAAACATTGAATTTCCAGCAAAGAAATGGGATTTGGACGACGAGGACGTGACCTCATCGGAAGGAAGTGAGTTTAAAGATTCCAAAGTTGCTAAGGATATTCAATACATTAATAAAACAGGTGAGAAACCAAAGCAGACCGGTCGCCGTTCGCTGAGATCCACAGGCGGCAATGAGGACCCCATCGAAGAGGAGGATCAAGCGGTGCCGGCCTATCATCGGGACGATGAGGCACACCCGCTGGCCAATCACACCGGCGACTATAGCCCCACATTCAGCGGTGTCGACCGAACGAGCAGCGTCAGTGGCATGAGCTACCCGAACTCGAATCGCTATGGCGGCGTACCCGTCCTGCCGGGATCCACCAACTCGACGTTCTTCAACCGAGCTGCTCCACCAGCACCCACCACACCCAATCACTTGACGCAGGACGTGGGCCTGCCGACAGCAGCATCGCCCACACCAAGCGCTCAGAACACCAAGTCCACCGAGGTGTAGTCAG
The DNA here is from genome assembly GCA_964034865.1 of Eristalis intricaria. Lineage (NCBI taxonomy): Eukaryota > Metazoa > Arthropoda > Insecta > Diptera > Syrphidae > Eristalis > Eristalis intricaria. Next base: position 135,570,744 of record OZ035873.1, read on the forward strand.
CGTCGCACACGCCCCACGCCAGGGATGGCAGCTAAAGAGTTCAAAAACTAAGAAAAGAAACAAAAAACGCAGCGAAAGCAAAAATAGTTCATTCGTAGATTCTGTCACACTTTTGTACCACAAACACATTCAGCCACTAGCGCCAAGCCATTTAGAGTAAGGACGGACTGGGCAGACCGGTTCGTGGCCATTCCGCTTGTAGATAGACGATCGCCATCCACCTCAACGCCATTTTCATTCCATGCCAATCCAATAACGTAAATCCGACACCACATCCAACTAACCACCCATGACGCAATGTCTTTAACACAACACATACTAGCGCAGAGTAACCAATATGTTGTGCTGTCCTTGGACACAACTTGTCAATCATTCGATGTCGCCTGCCAGCGGAATACACTTTGTCCGACAAAAGTTTATATATTATATATTTTTTTTTCATTGTTTTGTAGAGTTTACACATAAAGAGTAATAAATTAGACGTACAGTCGTAAGGACAGTTTGGTTGTTTTCATTTCGACCGACGCACGGAGCGGTCTTAGGCGCAATAATGCCCCTTGCTATGGCGTGACAGCGGTTGGCTTCGTGTAGGTGACTTCATCTGGCTCATCTGTCAACGTTTTGCGTCCCGTGTCGCGTGTCTCTTGTGCTTTATGTCTTTCATTCATTTTTTGTCTTTTTAGCTGTCACAGCCATCACAGAAGTAAGTATCCCCTTTCTAAAATGTTGTGGGTAGGTTCGTGTCACCGCAGAAAGACGGGGCGATCCGAATATGTTCTCTCTCGAAGAAACAAGGTGATACAAGACAGTGATGCTTTAGGGCGCAGAAACCATTTTAGAAGCGAATGAAGGCATTTGAGAGAAAATATCTGCGTGTGATATTTGATCGCGGGAAAAGGCATCTGGGAGAGAAGACCCAACCTTTTTATGCAGGCACTGTGCAGCGGCATGGGCTTAGCCAAAGTCTAAGGTGGCTGACCCATGTCGAGCTTGGTTGAGGTCAAAACTGTTTCCTCGAGTCTCTGTGTCTTTGTCGAAAAAGGGAATGTGATGCCGGGTGATGTGATTCCCCGTGTTTAAGGCGGCCCATGTAAGTGGAGACAGATCTACTTACTGGAGGTAGCACTAGGGGGACACTCCATTGGTTGAGGATCAACGTGGAACCAGGAGATAAAATGATGTCAAGGAAATCTTTAAAATGACTCCCATTTGCCCCACACCATGATTTGATCCATATGATTGTAAGACGTATGGACACTTACATATGTTCGATGCTTAAGTGGTGAGTAGATCCATGTGGATTTGCTCAATATGGCTCCTGAACTGCGAATTCGTCAGCCATTCCTCCGGGGAGGATGTCTTCGAGCTAATATTTCCCCAAATGGATTCAGTCTTTCACGCCGCCACTGCAATAGGGTACGTCGGTTAGTGCTCACTACTGAATGTAGAATTGTAGGCAATTTAAACCAAATGGGAAGTAATCCGATGCTTCGCTTGATCACGAAGCTCATGCTGTATAAAATATTTTCCGCAAAGACTTCATTGTCTTTCTTACTCACTTCTTAAGCCAGCGATCGATTGATGCTGACTTTCATTTTCCAACTAGACGCAGCTGTTCCAGTGATCCACTCCCAGTTCTGATCTTGTTCCATGCTTTTTTTCCGAGGGTAGGTGGAAATCTTCGACAAGACTCCAACGTTCGCATAGAAGTGTGAGATTTTTACTCGTTAAAACCACCTCCCTGAATTTATTATGACTACAACTAAGTGAAGCACTTAACCAGTAGTTTGTATTTCATGATTTAGGTACTGACCGGCAGGTTACTCTCCAATGAAAGTTATTGCTAACACTGCAAACATGCGCGGGTGTAGACTATCGCACGAGATCAAGGGATCTAGTCGTTTGAAGTCGGCGCAAGACATTAGTTTCCTCAAGGATCGGGTAAGCTGCAGAGTTTGTGTGCTCTTCTAGGCAGCGCTTATGTTTATAAGCAAGGTTCTTAACTTCATCTTGGAGTGGTGATATTCCAAGATCTCTGTGGATATCGTCGTTTCTGATATACCATGGTGCCTTAACGATAGTTCTTGTAAAGTCTGTATTATGTTCATATTACTTGCTTTGGTACATCCCCAAAGTTGTACGCCATACGTCCAAACAGATTTTAGGATTTGCTTGTGTACAAGCAGTTTGTTGTCAATACTTAGCTTGGAATGTTTACCAATAAGGCAGTATCTTTATATTTCATGTCAAGTTCTGTATGTTTCTCCTTAACATGCTCCTCCACTTGAGTTTTACGTTAAGAGTCATCGCGAGGTATTTCGCTTCATTGCCGAAAGGTATTTGGCCACGATTTAGAAAGACTGGCAAGTTATTAACGTGCCTATAAGTAAAATTAATATGGACTGATTTCCTTTCATTAGGAACAATTGGCCAGAAGTTCATCCATTCGTGTATCTGATCTAGTGAACGTGGTAATTTTTCTGTAGACTGTTCAACCGATTTGGCTGTTGCCAAAATGGCGGTGTCGTCAGCAAATGTGCCTAGAACAGTGAGAGTCACGGTAAGTCACTAGTAAACAGTAGGTATAGCAGAGGGCCAAGAACACTCCCTTGCGGTACACCAGCATTTTTTAACCGACTGGATGGCACAGTTGGTAGAATGCCTGCCCCTGAGCAAAGTTAATACGCTTTTATCTGGTTTTCAAATCTGGTCCAGTTACCATTTGCCGTTGGGATCAAATTGGAGTAGTCAATCAGTTGTAGTAGCCTGACTAGGGGCATCACAACAGACCAATATGGTCGAAGTGTGCTGGTGAATGCACTAGCAGCCCCCCACCTAACTTAACACCAGAATTTATATTTTTAAACGCGAGTATTCATATCCATGCTTCACACGGAAGATCCTATCAGAGACATCGTTCGCTAAAATTCTATAATATTTCCCCGATAGAGATCGGCAGGGCTTATATTTCAGGCCTTCATGCGCAACTTTGTTAAAGGCTTGGGCAACATCGAGAAATGTGGCTGAACAAACGAGCTTTTGTTCAAATACTTTTTCTATTACATCAGTTATACGATGTGTTTGTTCAATAGTTGAGTGTTTACTTCGAAAATCCAATTAGTTAACGTTCAAGCCGAATTTTTTCAAATGCTTTAGACATTATCGGGAGTATAAGTCTATAGGACTTTTTATCCGTTGGTGGTTTCCCGGGTTTTGGTACCATTATAACTTCTGTCATTTTTCATTGACTAGGGACATGGTCAAGTCTAAGCGTGGAATTAATTAAGTAGACTGACTTAAGAACGGCTTTCTTAGGTAACTCTTTGAGAATTTCTCCTGTAATTAAATCGCACCCAGGAGCTATTTTCGTTTTGAGCTTTGATAGTTCTTAAGCTCAGCCAAGGTAGCACTTCTCAGAACCTAATTGTTGTCGTAAACGTCAAATCCGTTGTTCCATAGACGATCACTTCATCTCTATACCTATCTATCCTTATTGTACCTTCTTCTTCTACAGTCCGGGGTGGCCCTGAAGTTTTAATACTATAAGTTGTATTATGTAGATTATGTATTTATTTATTTACAATAATTCTTATGATTAGTGTCTTTGACAACTATGCCTAACGACCAACTTACTTAACAATGCAACCAAATGAAAATAACAGTAACTATTGATGACACGAGAATCGACAGCAACAAACCTTCTTGGACAAACGCTATCCCCATTCCGGCCTTTCACGATTTCAACTCCAACGTGTATGTAAACTTTTGAACGCTTGGTTTCATACCGCGTTTGTATAACCGCTCTTAGGCTTTGGTACAGTTTTGTTTAAGCATTGTCATGCATTCATATGATCGTGTATGTAACTCTGGGCCTCAACCAACAAGGTATTCTAACAAGCGTTATCTCTGACTAGCTGTCTCCGGTATCTCAAGGCAAGTTGATGCACATGCGTGGGCCACCTTGGAGGCGAGCATCCTCTTTTCAACTGTCCTAAAGGTTCGGAGTCGATGACTCTTTAGACAGGAGCTAAGTTGTCCATGCGCTCTACATGGCCAAGCCACCTTAGGGTTCTTGAACCACATGCCTCCAATTTAAAGACTTTCTCAAACACAACCATCGAGTTTAGTCGACTGATCTTCGCTTTCCCCAATCTTCTACTTACAGCTTGCGGTTATGTTTTCTACCCCATTCACCTTCCTAATAGTTAGAATCAAGTAGTCGATGGAACATATCCAATTTATTCCTATAAGTCTTAACCGATCTCATCGAGCCTCGTATTCGAGATTCCTATGGAAAATCTGTCTTCTTCAGTTGGTACCCCATTAGTGTTGAGTGGATTGATTCCAGATCAATTGAGCGTTTCTGGAAAATGGATCGCTCTAGATCTGTCTGCAACCTTCAACAGAAATTCTGATTTGTAACCTCAAGAGCACGTATTTAGTCTTAATCGTCTCATCGTCTCTCAGACAGTCGGTGCATGATACAGTTTATAAATTCGAAGCCACATATACCCTTTCGAAAGCGTCTCTGAGACAAGCAGCATGTGGAATTACCGAACATATGGCATGCTTCATTTCAGAGTGAGTCTACTCAGTTACTTCCATGCCTTTCATAAAAATAACGGATCACTCAGTCTCAAATTGTGCCAAAATTTGCGAAAAGGTAAGGCCCAACGTACTTACAAGATCCAGGCTAACCCAAGAACTGAAGCGTCTTGGATATTTCAAGTGCCTAAGGGTAATTTTGCTCACCAAAAGTTAAACACAACTTTGGGATTTTTCTCTTCAACTTCTCGATTTGCTTTCATTCACTTAAGTTTTATAGTTTAATAATAATATAATAATAATGATAATATGGGTGGCGGTACAGGGCTGTAGAGGGCCAGGGCCTAGCTTCTCAGCAACCACTCGTATTGTGCGTGTTTGGATATTTTCCAAACTGAGACGATTATTTGTGCAAGTAATTAATTTTTTTAGAGCAACGTTTAGCAAAGACAAGCCGCGTGAACGCGCTGTTTAATTAAGCCTTTAGAACAGTGGTACTATCGCGACATTTTTTAGACTAAAATCGTCTTGTCGCTCAAACTTAATGATATCGATTGATATGATTTGCTTATGAACATACATGAAACCATCGTCGAAACGCACGCGATTGCGCAGATTATTTAAATCTGATTTGAGGACTAATGCATGCAAGATTTATCGACTTGCCTACATCAAAATTAATTTCAAGCGCGACTTCTGCATTGCCGTGTCGCATGTGGTCGACCTCAGCTTCCTCGCTTACATTGGTTGAGGTGACTGAAAGGATACACTCAAATCCTATCTGGTCCTTTGTGCCGTCATTTGCTAAAAAGTAAATTTCAATTAAAATGTTGAGTCAATCCCATATTCGTTGACTATCTTCCTCTCATTCTGATCAACCAAATCACATCATTCACCTTAAAACCGACAATTTTCCACAATCCCGGCACCGGGCATGTCTAACCAACGAAAATCTCGGAAATCTGATTCCGAGACTATCAAAGTCTTAAGCCTCCAAATCTCCAAACCTCCAATAGAACAGACTGTGACCTTGTGAGCTTGCAGGGAGACTTAACGAATCCGGAGCTTTTGTTAATTTTGAGGTAATATCCGTCTTCGTGTACATATAGTGCCCATGAGGACTTCATTTCAATTCTAGTTGCATCTAGAACGGCCTAGTCAAATGGCCGATGATGAGAAGTTGGTATGAAATGAACGGAAGAAACCACTTGCTAGGGTCAGGCTTTCGTTAAGTTTTAAAAGCTGGGTGGTGCCACGTAGCGAAAGCTTTCCATGTTCATGTTTGATGAAAGTATGTATTCTGAAGGAAGTTTTTAATTTTTTTTTTCTCTCTATTTATTCTTAATGTTTGACATAGCAGAATCAGTGTATATGAAATAAAAATTCAACTTTTACAAACATTTTGTCTTAAGACCCTAAGATACCCGTGTATTCATAGTAGTGTCAGATTTTCCCTGACTAAACACACCCTTCCCATTGTTTTAGTTGTTTTGTACAAATATGTAATTTTTTTTTACTCGTGAGGCAGGTAGATTTTCGATAAAATCACCTGCTAGAACCGTTTATAGCGACCTGTACTCAAATCGAACGGTTTCATTCGTTGGAGACGGCGCACGAGGTTTCTCATGTCCAGTGTTTGGAGTATGGCATGGTTACAACCATAATGAAGTCGAACTCTTAACTTCCTCGCGAATTTTTTTATTTCTTCGTCCAAGGTTGCGATCCCTAGATCTCTTTGTATATCATTATTTCGTACATACCAGGGAGCATTCACGACAGCCCTTATAACTTTGTTTTGGAATGACTGTATGAATTGTCTGTTACTTGCTTTAGTACAACCCCAAAGTTGTATGCCGTAGGTCCGAACAGACATAAAATTGACATTTGAGAATCGTTAGTGACATTTATAATTAGTTAAAAAAAATAGAGTTAATGTCACATCATTTAGATAAGTTCAGTGTGATAATTCAGTATGGGGTGAACAGTATATTATATTATAGTATAAAAGGAGAAAAGAAAGAAAGAAAAAGATGATAGTATGATACCAAAAATCCATTGGCCAATGAAGAGCTACAAAATTTCGATTTCACAGTGGTCAATATCCATAAGCCAAGAATTAACTTTAGACAAAAATAGATTTAACTTTCTGATGGTTCGAATATCTTCGGGAGGTGAGTTGAATAACTTGCAAGAAACAATAGAATAAAATCTTCTATAACAAGTGGTACGAAAAGACGGCATGCTTACTTGGGACCTAGTATTGCTACGTAGGTTATGAATTTTCTTGAGTGGACTCTGTAAGAAGCCACATCTTAGAAGAAAGGGCCTAAAAACTTTATAAAAGTACAAGTGTCTGACTGGCAGAATTTTCAGCTTATTAAATAAAACTAAAGATGTGGTTCGGCGGAAATGGAAGTATATTTTTCGAACAACATACCATATTGAAGACTTGAGTGCAATATTCCAAAGTAGATATTTTTAAGGTACTTGAAGAACAGTACTTGCTTAGCTTATAAAAATATCTCAAGGTGGTTAGCAAATATTGTTTCAAAACGGAAAGATGACTCCTAGGTAATTATAACTCCTTACTATTTCAATCCAGAAACAATGGGCATTACAGCACGCACTTTCATTGTATTGAATGTTACAGCCAAATTCAGTAAATTTACGGCAACTAACCGCGTGATACACATCATCAACCTGTGGAGGTTCAGTAGCAACTAGGTTGTACAGCATAAGCTTAGTTTTGCTGCTTACTATTAATTTATGAAGAGCGAACCAGGGCCTTAACAGATGGACGTCATGGTTTACATACAAAAAGGTTAAACAAGTTCTTAGAGCTTTACGCAAAAGCGAAGTCATCAGCGAAAGCTACTATTTTACCTACAAGCGAAGGTTGAAGATAGAGTTGACATAAATTAAGAATCATAATGTTCCCAGAACGGATTCTTGGGGAACTCCGAGGTTGAGAACTTTAGATCCACCAAGGGTGTCACCAATTTTTACCTTTTGTCTTCTATTTTCCAACTAGGGAGAAAACCATTCAAAGACAAAGCCACGAAATCCAACGCGGTGTCCAAGAGAATTTTGTGATCCACCATGTCAAAGGCTTTGCATATGTCTACCAGGCCGGCACATACTTTGCTGTCAACAAGTCCCTTGTATATGTGTTGACAGAAATTAAGGAGAGCATCTTCAGTGGAACAGTTATTATTATATATCTTATTTTTTGAAAGAAAATTTAAAACCCTGCTTTTCACGGCTTTTTCAAAAATTTTTGAGAACACGGAAAGCAAAGTATTTGTCCTATAGTTCGTGCCTTTTTTATTATCCTTTTTGGAGTTATCTAAGCTTGTAGAATATTTTTGGAACGGCCGGGATGTCATGTCAAAAGTGTCATTCTCACGGTAGATGCCACCTTGTTCTCATTTTTTAGTTTCTAAGCAAGACAATGGTCACCATGAAGTACGCCGACTCCTACTCTGAGGATTCACGATAAATTTCGGCACAACAACTTCCACATTCAAGACTTCATCTCTCGCCAGTCATCAACAATGTCCAGAGAGTACAACTGTTGAAAAGATCCTTAAATTTTCTCCGTTCGGACTTGGAATGGAATTGTAGTTATAGAAGCTAAGCTCAACATGTAAGGAACATGTAAGGTGACGTTGAGACAATGTAGGGCTATACTAGGGTTGGTCCATCCAGAAATCGATGAAATTTACCGTCCAGCAACTTTTTCACCTGATGGGAACGTGGGTATTTGCGTCGACTCCTACGCAGATAGTGCCAGGTTCGATACCCCAATTTTACCACCTTTCATAATTCACTTCTCCACCTCTTTCGAGTCACTGACAATGCTCAAAGAATATTCCGGTCTAGAAAAAGCTTCTCAATCTTGGCCGTTCGGAGTCGGCATTAAACTGTAGGTCCCATCCACTCGTGAAAGAATAATAACTCGCACAACACGAGTGGTTGCTGAGAAGCTAGGCTTTGGTCCGTCTCGGACTGTCGCGCCACCCATATTATTATTATTAACCTTTCAATAAGATCTGCTAACAAAGCAGTTGCACACAATTGTACGCGAGCTATTACCATCAAATAGTTTCAAAAGAAGGAAATCGAAGATACCATCCTAAGGACAGCAACTGTCTAGTCATTATTCACATTTTGAGTTACAAATGCTGTACACTTCTTGCCCTCTCTCCTCTCACCGCTCGGATTATTCCTTTCATGTCATTCTTTAATGTACCAAAGTGAACAATGCTTTAACTCAATTGTTTGTCGAACCATTCAAATTTAGTGCAAGGATCAAAGACGGTCCTCGCTTCAGTATCTTCAACAATTGAGTTCTATAGCCCTCCCAACTCAGCTTTAATCTCTGCGGCCGTCTCAAGTTCAGGGTCCAGTCTTTCCATCAGTCGATTATGTCAGCAGGAATTTCTTTGCATTCACGTACCTAACAGCTATCTCCGGAGATAATGCCCTTAACCGCCGATAAAATTTCCGAGAGAGCCCAGTTAAGAGGGCAATTGTGCCACGTCTGCCTTATCGTCCGCACAAAGAGGACAACGGCAACAAACAAACCCCCAAAAGGAAAGAAAAAATCCCTTTTCTTTTGATATCTCTGCGCCCACAAGGTAAGACGTTCCACCGGCCAAGGCGGTCATTAGTGCCGCCGTCGACGTGAGAACTTAAGCAATCATCAGTCACGCCGCCTTTGTCCTGTGTCACATCGATCACAGCTTTGAGCCGCCCGCCTTCGCATCATATTTCTTTCATCACTTCACCCTCATTCATTGCTGATTACACACTTTATTCTTCTCTTCCTCTCTCTCTCCCTCTCTTTTTCACGCTTCCGGAAACAGGTAACGAGGAGTTCTCAGCACGTGTTGCCAGTGTATCGCTGGGACTGATTTTGGTGGTCCTGATACCGAGTGTCCTGTTCATCGTTTGTGTTGCACATTACTGGATACAGAGACGGATTGCCGAGGAGGAAGAAGCCGCCACCGCCCTCCTAGACGAGAAGAACAAGAAGAAATTCTATTAAGCTCCTCCGCATGGACCCAAACGGAGACGTGATATGAGTCGGCCAACTTGTGATCAAGGACAGCCGATAAAGTCTTTTCCTTTCTTGTGATAATAAACATTTATTTAGTATAACTCATCTTTGTGTTCATTCCTTTGTCTAAATCAAAGTGCGCACACGAGCTCCTGTGTCTATTCACTGGCATGCGCTCGGAAGCTAATCCGGGCGATAAAAGCGGAGACAATCGGAAGCAGTGGGCGTTCGTCGCTGCACGGGTTGGGGTAGAAAATCGCTTTTTATGAAACAGTAAAATCAAATTGAGACGATTAAACCACTGAGTGTTATACATATCAAATTGATTGGCGTTGAGAAATATTTACAGCGGACATAAATCCGAATGCATCTACATACACGTTCGGTGTGACACGCTCTCGCCGTTTTCGTCGCATGTGGGAGGTGAATAAGGTCGCAGCTGCTTTTGTAGGTATCCTTGTCAAAGTGGGTGTAGAAACGATTGGAACACAACAAATCTCACACAGGGGTGAGGCTAAAACCGATGAAACGATGCGAGCACTAAACGTGTGCTGGATTGTGTGGGAACAGATGGTGCTTTATGCGAATCGATTGTTTGAATGAGCAATACACGTTCTGGGTGGTTGATGTTCTTTAAATTTCATTTTTTAACTTAAGTTCAGGCAGCAGGATGGCTTCAAGGAATCCGAAATTACTACAGTTTAAGCGGTTTTCTGAAGGGTCTGAGGAATTTAAGAAGCTAGCCTTGCTAGACGTTTCCCTAATTTGCTTGCTAAGTTAGGAAACATTTTGCGAGCACAAACAAACCAGAAGGTTTCCATGACACACATTTCATAGAAAGTACAAAGCTGTCATACATCATACACATCATACAATTTTCTGTTTCTCAGATTCCACTGGAAGTATTGCATGATATCTTCTTTGTTGTATGATGTGTAATATTTTGACGTTTAATTTTGAATGACAAATTTCACTGAAAACTAAATAGTGTCGTGAATGAAACCCAGACACCGTCTAAGTGGATTGCAAACACACAAAAAACTAATTAATAGAGTTGCCAAGGAATGAAGAGAGATATCATTCAACTGTGTTTCCAAATATTAGGGTAAACTACTCAGTAGCGAGGAAAGGAAAGATTTGACTTCGTTGCGCTCTCAATTAAAATTACTTACTAATGTGAAAACAATTTTGTCATTTAAGGACAGCTTGATGTTTGATATAAACAATAACTTTTTGTAAGTTTGCCACTCAAATTTAATAAATTTAATTACAGTAGAAAATGAGGCATGAGTTCGAGCCCTTAGCGTAATAGTTAATTCGAGCCCTTAGCATTCCAGTAACAAGCCCATCATATAAATCATAGCATATGAATGAAATCATCATTATTTTATAGTTAATTAAATTTAGTACCCAGCTTTGCCCGGGTTTGTATCTTCAACCGGTACTTTACCTGCATTATTGCCACACTTTTGAATTTAAAACAATAATAAGACTGCTCAAACCAGAACTCAGAGAAGAATTTGAATTTTCTTCAATGAGCCGATTTTGATGAAATTTGGTGGAGAGATAGATTTGATCTTGGGGATGTACTTAATCTAATTATTCCGGGTCTAAGGGGGAAATGGAGCAAAAACCGCATTTTTCACACAGTCCTGGCTCATTAATGGCTTATCGGATTGAAAAACTAATAAAAAATGGTTTTTTAGTAAATTTATCCCTTATTCTTTTGAGAAAGAATGCAACTAATTATCGTTTAAAAATGTCCATCATTAAAGACCAACGGCAACAATCAACCAGCAGTGGCCACTATTGACATGGTGTGTGTGTGTGGTTCTCCGCATGCTCCGTTATTGTTCTCAATGTTCATCAAAGATATTCTTAAAGTATTGTCTTCTTGCAAATACCATATATACGCAGATGATGTTCAAGTCTACGTCAGTTTTCCTCTTGGTATGGTAGAAGATTCGGTTGCAAAATTAAATGAGGATTTGAGCTCAATTACGAAGTGGGCTGGAGAAAATTGCCTCACGCTTAATCCTGACAAAACCAAAGTCATTCCATTTTCAAAACACCATCCCTTCCTTTCAAACTTTCCCTTCATAGAACTTAACTCCGTTCCAGTGGAATATGTAACCCGTTTTAACTGGACTGAACACATAGACAGTGTAGTATCAAAGGTATGTGCGTCTCTTAGAGGTTTGTCAATTAGCAAATTTATACTCCCAATCAATGTAAAATTAAAACTTGCCAAAGCACTCATAGTACCAATCTTAACGTACGGCTGTGAATTATTTTCTGACTGTGATCATTGTTCTCTGCAAATATTGATAAAGGCAACCAACGCGACTGCACGATATGTCTTTAACCGCCGAAGATTTGATCATGTCTCAGAACAACGTCGCACTCTCCTTGGATGTGAAGTGGAGGCATTTTCGAACTATCTTTATGAAAAAAATACTTTTTGTCGATCAAGTCATAATAATAATAATAATATAGTAATATGGGTGGCGCTACAGTCCGTAGAGGGCTAGGGCCTAGCTTCTCAGCAACCACTCGTGTTGTGCGTGCTTTTGTTCTTTCACGAGTGGAAGGGACCTACAGTTTAATGCCGACTCCGAATGGCAAAGTTGAGAAGCTTTTTGTAGACAGGAGTACTCTTTGAACATTTTCAGTGACTCGAAAGAGGTAGAGCCGTGAAATATGAAAGGTGGTAAATTCGGGTATCGAACCTGGCACCCTCTGCGTAAGAGTCGACGCATTTTTTTTTTGAATAATTTTACTTACATGCTAGACAAAATTACTTAAATCTAGCTTAACTATCTTAAGAATTATGAATGCTCTTAATACTAACCTACTGACCCTACGCGGGTACTCTAAGCTAATCTGATCTACTTTCTAAATGTGCCTTTCGGCTTAATCTACGTTTTTTTTAGTAACTAAGACAATCTTTTATTTCTTTATACATTTGCCAAGAAAACTTTTAAAAACTTGGCTAAACTTAACTACTTAAACTACCTTATTCTAACTTAACCTAACATAAAACTTAATACTATCTTAAATATGTCCGTAACAGTACGGACACGTGCACCAGGGCGTATATGTTGTGTATATGCATAACATATATAATTTATACGCCGTGATGCACCTTTTTTTTGTTTTTTTTTTTTTCTCTTAGCTACCTTAAAAACTATGTAAGCTGGCCACTATGGTCAACTACCTGATCCTGTGGAAAAGCTAGCGGTGGCGGAGGCTGGTCTTGGTGTAACCACCAGTAAAATTGCCGTTCTTTAGCAGACTCTTTCCTATCTCGAGCGGGGATCGCTCTACTGAACCGGAGGAGATCCTCGTGGGTGCGAACGACATCCGGTTCGTATTGAAATCGCCTATCCACTGTTCGGCGTACGACATGGAAGATGATAGGACATCCTTGTGGATCCTGTATAAGGCCAATTGTGTCTAGATAGAGGAATGCTTCGGGAGGAATAAAGCCGTTAAGGCGCACCCTTTCATGGTACATACTATTGGGGTAGTAAGCCCCAAACATCAGACTGTTGGACGAGGTCATAGCTCGTGCAGTGTGCCTTCTGATTAGTTTAATAATAAAATTATCTACCCTATTCACGTTTGCCTCGTTGTACAAGACCTCGTTAGGGTAGTACTTCTTGTACTCAGACTCGGGTGTGCGATACAGAGTCGACGCACTTACCCACTACGCCACGGCGACCCAATGATCAAAAAAAACTTTTAAAAACTTGGCTAAACTTAACTACTTAAACTACCTTATTCTAACTTAACCTAACATAAAACTTAATACTATCTTAACTATGTCCGTAACAGTACGGACACGTGCGTATATGTTGTGATATGCATAACATATATAATTTATACGCCGTGATGCACCTTTTTTTTGTTTTTTTTTTTTTTTTCTCTTAGCTACCTTAAAAACTGTGTAAGCTGGCCACTATGGTCAACTACCTGATCCTGTGGAAAAGCTAGCGGTGGCGGAGGCTGGTTTTGGTGTAACCACCAGTAAAATTGGCGTTCTTTGGCAGACTCTTTCCTATCTCGAGCGGAGATCGCTCTACTGAACCGGAGGAGATCCTCGTGGGTGCGAACGACATCCGGTTCGTATTGAAGTCGCCTATCCACTGTTCGGCGTACGACATGGAAGATGATAGGACATCCTTGCGGATCCTGTATAAGGCCAATTGTGTCTACATAGAGGAATGCTTCGGGAGGAATAAAGCCGTTAAGGCGCACCCTTTCATGGTACATACTATTGGGGTAGTAAGCCCCAAACATCAGACTGTTGGACGAGGTCATAGCTCGTGCAGTGTGCCTTCTGATTAGTTTAATAATAAAATTATCTACCCTATTCACGTTTGCCTCGTTGTACAAGACCTCGTTAGGGTAGTACTTCTTGTACTCAGACTCGGGTGTGCGATACAGAGTCGACGCACTTACCCACTACGCCACGGCGACCCAATGATCAAGTCATAATATCGCGTTGAAACCTTCTGTTCATACATGTATAGTGTCGCTCAGGCATTTTTTCATTCACGCTGTACCCCTATGGAATCGTCTACCTTCACAGGTACGGTCCAAGACCGAGTACAGACAATTTTGCTTAATTTGTTTCTCTCACCTTCTGCCCAATTTACCAACTTTCATAATTCACGGCTCCACCTGTTTCGAGTCACTGACAATGTTCAAAGAGTACTCCTGTCTACAAAAAGCTTCTCAACTTCGCCGTTCGGAGTCGGCGTTAAGCTATAGGTCCCTTCCACTCGTGAAAGAATAATAGCACGCGCAACACACGAGTGGTTGTTGAGAAGCTAGGCCCAGGTCCGCTTCGGACTGTAGCGCCACCCATAATAATAATAATAATAATAATAATAATTGTTTCTCTCACCTCTCCAATATGAATTGAAATAATCCCCTATAATTACACTTTTTCAATTTGGTAGCATGTACAATTAATTCTAATATAGTAGAACCATGCTCTCACATTTGAAACCTCTGAAATTAAAAATCGAAATATGAAAATGTGTCATGTCACTATCACTTTATGTATGCTATTAATGTAATATTTTAGGCCCTGTACTTAAACAAGAATATTAATTCTTAAAGTGCAAAAAACAATAAAACGAAATGAAATATGGCCTGCTAGACAATATGGCAGGTACATGGGGTAGGCCATATTATACACAATGTTGTTTTTTTTTACTAATATTCAATTTAATCACGCTTTATAAACATGTTTATTTTTTAACTTCGAAATGAGAACACATTGAGTACTATTTAACCTTAAAAAGATATCATGCAATCAGTGAACATTTACAGTGAACATACTTATTGAAACCTACCAAGAAAATACAGAGAAAACAAAATATGCACAATTATACTCGTATGTTGCACATATCTCGCACCAGGCCAACGAAGATTGCTTCATGCAGAACCGATTCTAATAAGTTTTTTGTGAAATTAAGCTTAACTTTGTGGGTTTCCGCTTCTAGGAAATATATCTTCTTCTTCTTTATTTGGCAAGCCCCTCCAGCTAGCACGGTCTCCGACTATCTGTCTCCAGTGTCGCACGCCAAGTTGGTTAAGGTCCTTCTCCACCTGGGTGCGCCACCTTAAACGCGGGCGTCCTCTGTTGCGTTGTCCCACGGGTTCGGAGTCGAAGACTCTCCGGGCCGGAGCTGAGTTGTCCATACCCTCTACATGGCCAAGCCATCTTAGGCGTTGGATCCGAAAACGCCTGACTAGACTCATGCCGCTGTACAGCCCGTACAGTTCGTGGTTCAATCTTCTCCTCCAGAAACCGAACGCAAACAGGACCAAAGATCGCACGCAGGGCTTTTCTCTCGAAGATACCAAGGACTTCCTCATCCGCTTTTGAGATTGTTCATGCCTCTGCGCCGTACAGCAGGACTGGGATGATCAAGGTCTTGTATGAAGTCAATTTGGTCCTTCGAGAGATGGCTCCACTACTCAATTGCCCCTTGAGCCCATAGAAACAGCGGTTGGCAAGAGTTACTCTGCGTTTAATCTCGGTACTGATGTTGTTTGTACTGTTTACTGCGGAGCCGAGGTAGACGAAGTCCTTGACTACCTCGAAGTTATAGCTGCCCATTGTGACGCTCTGTCCAAGACGTCGATGTTGTGTGTCCTTTCTAGACCCATTTTATTTTCCGCCTCAATGCCAGCAAACGCCTCATTGACGGCTCGCTGTGTTCTGCCAATCACGTCAATGTCATCCACGTATGCTTGCAGTTGTACGGACTTCTGGAAGATCGTGCCTCTAGTGTTGGCGTGTGAGTCTTGCACGATATTTTCCAGGAGGATGTTAAAGAAATCACATGACAGCGCGTCGCCTTGTCCAAAACCTTTTTTGCCATTGAAGGTCTCGGGGAGCTCGTTACCGACCTTGATGGAGCAGCGAGAATTCTCCGTCGTCAGCCTGCACAACCTGACAAGCTTGGCAGGAATGCCTGAACTAGACATGGCGTTGTATAGCTCGTCCCTATGCACGCTGCCTTGAAATCGACGAATAGGTGGTGGGTGTCGATCTGCATTTCTTGGGTCTTTGTCAGGATCTGCCGTAGTGTGAAAATGTGGTCGATGGTGGACTTCCCCGGCCTGAAGCCACACTGATATGGACCTAACAGGTTATTTATAAGCGGCTTCAGGCGAGTACACAAAACGGCAGAGAAGTTCTTGTAAGCGATTTTCAGGAGACTTATCTCTCTATAGTTGGCGCAGTCAAAGGGGTCTCCTTTCTTATGGATCGGGCAAACGATACTGAGATTCCACTCATCGGGCATGCTTTCCTCCGACCATATCTTACAGATGAGCTGGTGCATGCGCCCAACCAGATCATCTCCAGCTGCCTTATAGATTTCAGCGGACAGTCCGTCCGCACCGGCAGCTTTGTTAGACTTCAGTCTTGATATTGCTATCTTGACCTCGTCTAAGTCGGGGGGACGGAATTCTCGTCGATCATCGTCCATATTGAGTGGAGCATTCTGCCTGACAGCGGTATTGGGGTCATCATCGCCGTTTAGTAGTCTGCAGCAATGGTTCTTCCAAATTCTCAGTATCGACTGCGACTCTACTATTAGTTGTCCGTTCTCGTCCCGGCAGACTTCTGTCCGAACCTTATATCCACTGGATAACTGTTTCACCCTCTGGTAAAACTTTCGGATATCGTTCCTGCCGTAGCACCTCTCCATCTTTTCGATCGCGCGCTCTTTCTTCTTTCTCCTGAAAAGCCGCGTCTCGTCCCTTCGTCTCACGAGCTCACGAACAGCTCCCGTTGTTCGTTGCAGCGTTACTTTGTAGGCTTCCAGCTTCGCTGCATGTGCCAGCCTACATTCGTTGTCAAACCATGGGTTTTTTCTAGGTGGTGCCGTAAAACCCAGCAGCATCTTTGATGGCTTCTTGACAACGCCTCCAATCTTCTGCGATTGTTTGCGCAGGTGGCGACAAACTTAGAGAAAGATTCCGGGAAACTTGATCGGCAAAGATCCTAGCAGTCCGTTGCGATTGTAGCTTCCCGACGTCAAACCGTGGTGTCGTTTCTCGATGTTGGCTCCTCGGAACGTTCGGACATCAAGAATTCAGGAGGAGTGCCTAACGTCGATCGCAACATGATCAATCTGGTTCGCGGTTGATTGATCAGGGGATCGCCAGGTCCCCTTATGGACGTTGAGGTGTGGTAACCGCCTGCTAGATACAGAGAGATTACGTCCCGTGACAAAGTCCACCAGCCTGAGTCCGTTATCGGATGTGGTGTCGTGCAGGCTGTGTTTCTCGATGACTTTGGCAAAGATGTCTTCCTTACCCAGGTTTGCATTGAAATCTCCTAGAAAGTTCTTGCTGTCGAAGCTGGGGCACTGATCGGAAGGACTTACGATCATCTGTATCTAGCAGGCGGTTACCACACCTCAACGTCCATAAGGGGACCTGGCGATCCCCTGATCAATCAACCGCGAACCAGATTGATCATGTTGCGATCGACGTTAGGCACTCCTCCTGAATTCTTGATGTCATAGAAATCATCCTTACTGTTGTCATCTTTGTCCTCTGTCGGGACGTGGGCGCAAATCAGGCTGATGTTTCCAATTTTAGCCTTGATGCGGATTGTTATGAGGCGTTCGCTTTTACAGACAAAGCTTAAGACTTTTTGCCTAAGTCTGCCTCGAACAACAAATCCACATCCAAATAACCGCCTCTCCCTAGTGGAATCACCGTAGTAGATGTCCCAGTTCCTCATCCTCTTCTTGCCCGGCCCATTCTACCACACTTCCTGGATTGCGGTAATGCCCAGGGCCTCCGCGAGTTCTTCGGCTGCAAGTGGTCTGTTAAGGGAACAAACATTCCACGTGCAGAACAAAAAATCGTTGTCCTAGGAAATATATGGGTGGGCCATATTACCCACGTTTCCCATATTTGCCGCACTTACCATATTTCATTTTTGGTAACATTATTCCTCACTTTAGGTGCGAAGGTCTTAAAAAGTGAAGTTATTTCCCTGCACCGCTCTGGTCCGTCTCATCTATGATGAGCCCCGTTGTGCCAAGCGGACTGTGGCGCAAGTCAAAAAAGAACGATGGCTCCATGAATTTGTGCAGGTTTGCTCCAGTCCGATTTCAGGAATTTTGTGTAGAGGTATAGATAACAATTCCAACAAAAGTTTTTGGCGTGAGTGTATCCACGCGAAAATGCCCCATCATTCTGACAACAAATCGCCTCTCAGTTGTTGTGAAAGTGGCTTTGACTACTCACCCTTCTTCCAAGCCTCAAAAAAATCAATTCCCCCGAGAATCCTGATGAGGGAGAGGATAAAAATTGAAAATTACTTACTTCATCGAAAGTCTCAAAATGGGGGAGCACATTGAGGGTTTATTTTAATTAGATAAAGTAGCCCGGAAGCCCTCAGTAATGAGGTGGTCACGGTTTGGTTTCTCAGACCACGAACTTGATACTTACCCTTCCCAAATTAGTTGGATCTGTTTATGAGCATGTTTCTTAGAAAACACCCACCCTTGTGCACAGCTAATAGACTGTCTGGT
Source organism: Eristalis intricaria (assembly GCA_964034865.1). Classification (NCBI taxonomy): domain Eukaryota; kingdom Metazoa; phylum Arthropoda; class Insecta; order Diptera; family Syrphidae; genus Eristalis; species Eristalis intricaria. The sequence continues at coordinate 135,589,428 of OZ035873.1, forward strand.
TATATCTTTTTTCCATTCGGTCGCTTTTATACCTTCTATGCTTCTTGCTTGCTAATAAAATCGTGACTTTACATGAAGGTAATACCATAAATTTGTATTTTTAAGTCAACCGCTGTGCTTTCTGATTCCTTTCGATATCAGAACACAGAGTTTATCTAGCTTGTGACCTCGTTCGGGGTCCGGTTTTAACACTGTACAGATGTGTTGCTTGAACTTGAACCAAAATTCAATCCATTTAGTATACAAGAAAGTGGAAAATGAAAAAAAAACACGAATTGACTTTGGATTGATGTAAGATGAAAGGGTTCAATTCATTTATTGATGCTTTCGTTGGAAATGCCAGAATGTGCTGTGAAATATAGCACAAGCTAAAGGGTGGTCCAAGGAAAACGCACGATGATTATTATAAACTAGTTGGACAGACACGCTTAGCTGGGTCCTTTAGTCATGAAGTATGTGCGTAAATTGTTGCAACACTTCTTAAAATTGGAAATGTTCTTGTCACTGCAATAATCATTTCAAAAGTGCAGAAAAAAATAGACAGTTACGCATAACTGTGAAAAATGCAAGTCTCAAATAATTACATTTTTGCTTATTACTTTCGTTATAAAAATCACAGAATTTCTTCAATCTCTCAATCTCTTCACCAAGAAATGTACTAATGGAATGTACTAAAAATGTACTAAATATAATATCCAAATCTGACCAGCCATTTTGTAGTAATATGTGTGTACAGCTCAAAAGATCGGATTAAATCATATAAAATGGATTTAAATACCGAATAACGGACTTGGGATACTAAAAACCATACCAAATAATACCGCTACTCACGACAAATCGATTGATGTATACATTGTTGAGGTAACGTAAGGTACCTACTCCCCATTCGTGGACCAACAGAAAAATGTGTTCTCTTTTATAGATGTAGAGATAAAACGAAACGTTTTCAGAGAATTACAGTTGATCAAAAAAGAAATCGAACACACACCTATTTTCACCTAAAACCACAAAATACAACAAAAAAATAACTCAATCAATTAATAATTATACTTTTTTTTAAAGCTTGTATTATGAACTCTTAATAAACAATAAACACAAATTAATTCATTAGTACACATTGATTTCAGCACAGTTTGAAAATATGTATCTTTATATAGACATCAAAAAAGAAATCGGACACTTGGCAATATTGAACTCCCATCCAATTTGTTCCCATATTTATTTATTAAAAATGCGCCTTTTTATTTGTCGTTACTCATTTGTAATCTCAGTTCCGACGAAAATATATGCAATTTGCAAAATTTAATCAACATGGATAGACGTCGTGGTTACACATCAATAGAAGTACGGGAAATAGTTGTTAAACATTTTAAAGAGGGTAAATCTGTGCGCGATATTGCGAGAACAGTAAATAGAAGTCACTCTACAGTAGGCGATATCATAAAAAGATATAAAACCTTTGGTATCATCGAAAATTTACCGAAGTCCGGAAGACCAAAAATATTTACTGCGATAGATGAGCGCTGGATTGTACAGCAGGTTAAGAAAAACCCACAATTAAGTGCACCTAAATTAACTGTAGAGGTAAAAAACTATTTACAAAAAGATGTGCATCCGGAAACCGTGAGAATCGTGTTGAGAAAAAATAATCTCCATGGAAGAGTCGCCCGAAAAAAACCATACATTAGCAAGAAGAACCAAATAAAAAGAAAAGGCTTTCTTAGGCAACATCAAAACAAAGATTTTTCTTTTTGGAAACGTGTTTTGTGCTCAGACGAAAGTAAATTTAATTATTTCGACCTGATGGACAAACATATGTGTGGAGAAAACCAAACGAGGAGCTAAGGGGATGAAGTTAACATTTTAAAAGATAATCTGGACCAAAGTGGTAAAAATTGCGAATAAGGAATGAATACCACTTTCACCAAGACAATGACCCCAAGCACAAAGCTCTTAACAAAAGTCTGTGGCTCTTGTATAACTGTCCGAATGTGCTCGAAACCCCACCACAATCGCCAGAGTTAAATGTCATTGAACACCTGTGGAGCTACTTACAGATTCAGTTGAAGAACTATTCCATTTCAAGCAAAAGGGACATAGAATACGCCTTAGAAACGGAATGGGACAAAATATCTGTCATTCTGTTAAAAATTGGTGAAAAAAAGTATAAACATTAAATGATTGAGTTATTTTTTTGTTGTATTTTGTGGTTTGTAGGTGATAGTAGGTGTGTGTCCGATTTCTTTTTTGATCAATTGTATCTTAATATCTTTATCAAGATAGAAGGATCTATGACAATTCTGTGTGAATCAAAATATCGGTTAGGTGCTCACCACAGCTTCGGTGGCATACCTCTATCCGATGTTCCATATTTCCAATGACTCTGAGACATAATTGAGATTGAATGTTGTTAATGTGCCAAATTCTATCATCATTTAGCTCTTGAATTGTTCTTGGCTTATTGACGTACACTTTTTCTTTTACTATAAGTATCCCAAAAGAAAGAAGTCCAACGGTGTCAAATCACATGTAAAACACACCCATTGAATTTCTCGCGCAAAAGAGCCCTTGTTTCGTTGGCTCTGTGGCAAGTGGCACCACCCTGTTGGAAGCACAGGTCCACGGTTGAATTTGTGAATCAGTGAAACAAAGAAATGTCGAATTCAGTTGGGCTAGAAAACATTAGATTAAGGTGTGACTCGTAATTAACATCGTACATTATGGTTGAACCATCCTTTATAATGAATTGGAAAATGTTGAAAACGTTTTTTCATCTGTTTGACATGAAATTTCCCGCGACGGATGCCACTCATCGCCCCAGTAGAACTGTGCAGCTGACCTTGTTTCCTTACACCATGGTGTAGAGCTGTAATTGAAATTCAAATCAAAAGAAAACAACCACAAGTTGAAGCTCTCTGTTCTGTTATCAGGGACTCGATACTTCTTCTTCTGGTGGGGCTACAGTCCGTGGAGGACCTGGCTCTCAACCAACAACCCCTTCCAACTTCCGCGATTTCAGACTAGCTGTCTTCAGTTCACCGCCAAATTCCGTCAACGCAATCATGATAAAATATCGCCCGACCAAAACTTGTCTCAAGAAGACAGCAAGATATTCTTCATCCGATTTTGAGACTGTTCATGCCTCTGCGCCGTACAGCAGGACTCAGATGATCAGTGTCTTTTATAAAGTCAGTTTGGTGCTTCGAGAGGTGGTTCTGTTTCTCAATTGCCTCTCAAGCCCAAAAAACAGCTATTGACAAGAGTGAGTCTTGATCGCGGTGCTGGTTCATACTGTTTACTTGGAAAGCGAAGTAGATGAAGTCCTTAAGTACCTAGAAGGAAATCTAATTTTGTTTTTAATTATTTTCTTACTAAAAAAACTGAATTTGAGGGATGGACATTTTTATCTCTACCCTTACAACTTTTCTGTTAAGTGGAAAAAATGATAGCTGTCAAGAGGCTGCCGCCAGTATTTATTTTTTGTAGTAGTAGTATCTTTATTTAGCAACAATGTACAGTCTTTAAATACAATTGAAAACTTACATAGATATGGTAACTATCTACCTTACTGATGATGAGGCTATAATGCAAACACAAATAAATGGAAAAAGGCTATATTCGAAGGAAAAGCTAAAAAAAAACCTTCGTTCGTATGTATCACAGTATGTATGTTTGAGCTTCATGTTTGTGAAGTATTGTAATATTAGTTCTATGTTCGTTGCGAATTAACAAGTATGTGATTAAACAAAAATAAATAGGAATAGTTAACCATCAAAGTTAAATATGCAAATTAATAAACAAATAAATAAGTTGATTAATTAATTAATAAACAAATATATAAATATATAAATAAATAAATAAATAAATAGATAAATAAATAGATAAATGAATAAATAAATAAATAAATAAATAAATAAATGAATAAGTAAATAAATAAATAAATAAGTAAATAAATAAATAAATAAATAAATAGATGAATAAATAAATAAATAAATATATAGGGAAATAAATAGGTAAGTAAAAGAATAAATAAACTATTAACATTAGTAAGCAATAACATCCTTGGGTTGCAATGTTACCATGTTGAATATATTTAATTGCTTTGTAGACTAGAGATTATAATGCTATTGGACAAATTACACGATGTGATGAAACGTTCGTTAAGCTTGTCTAACCTGGTTGCTACGGTATCTAGATTAGCTATTTCATGGAGTAGCGAAGTGGAAAAGTGCCGTGGTAGTTTTAAGATCATTTTAAGGACTTTGTTCTGACAAATTTGAAGCTTCTTAAGGTGGCAATTTGAACAATTGCTCCAGACTGGTGCTGCGTAAAAGAGTATGGATTGGAAGATCGATTTAAATATTAAAATTTTGTTTTCAAGGCTTAATTCAGACTTACGGCATATAAAAGGGTATAATATTTTTATAGTCAAATTAATTTTATTTACCACGCTGTTTGTATGCTGGCCAAAGGTTAGTCTTTTGTCCAAAATGACTCCTAGGTATTTAACTTCTGATTTCCACTCTATGCTATTGTTGCCGATAGTTAAGTTGTTGCTCGGTAAAAAACAAGCTTTTCTTTTTCGAGTAAAAAAGATAGCTTGAGTTTTTTGAGCGTTGATGTTAATTTTCCATTTCATGCAATAGAGAATGTAGCTATCTAATGCAGATTGCAAGTAGGTTTGGATAAGTAAACCGGCCGAATCTGTAGAATAGAACATTGCGGAATGGCACCGTGGAAAGGAGGGGAAGTCAGAAGTGAAGATGTTGTAGAGGATTGGGACCAAAACTGATCCTTGAGGCACACCTGCAGGAATTGATTTTAAGTCGGAAGAAGTGCCGTTTACAAGCACTTTAAAACTTCTGTCTGTTAGAAAGGATTTGACTATTTTGACCAGATACAAAGGAACCCCAAAATGGAACATTTTATGAATCAACCCGTTATGCCAGACAGTATCGAATGCCTTTTCCACATCCATGAGAACCATACCTGTACTTTGACCTAGAGAGAATGCATTAAGCACATGTTTTTTGATTCTGAAGATTTGATGAGAAAACCGAATTGTTGTGGTGGTAGGATGTTCAGCTCTTCAACATGGTGCATTAGCTTAATTTTGATAGCTTTTTCAAAGCATTTGCTTAATGTACTTAATAGGCTTATAGGGCGATAGCTCATGGGATTAGTTGAGTCCTTGCCTGGTTTCGCAATGGGAATGATCTTCGCGCACTTCCAAGCACCTGGAAAGTAGCCTATTGAAAGCCAGTATTTATTTGCACCCATTTTATCTTGACTTTCCGCAAAATTCTGGTGATAACTGTTCGTCTGAGGCTAGTTGGCAGAACCCCGCGACTTCAAGTGAACCCAAAGAAAGAATTCTGACATGGTGAAATCGGGCGATCTTGTTAGCCATGCAAAATCTCCAAAACGGTAGATTAAGCGACCAGGAAATGCTTCTTTCACATTTTTTTTTTCTGGTCTGTATGTATACTGTAAATGTCAAATACGATTGACGTACGACACCATTTGCAATAATTTGAATTTGGTTGATTCATTTCGGCCCGCCTTGTATATCCTCACTACTTCCGAGGCGGGCCTTGAATGCGATTCCACCAGGTAGGCGACCAATTGGCAGACCCAGGATGAGATGGTTGGACCAAGTCCATAAGCTCGTCTGGTTACTCTTGGGCATAACCCCTGATGAGTTAGAGACGATGGCGGATCGAGTAGCCTGGAGATCTCTAGTGAGTGGTCTACTCCCGCGACCCCTTTAGCGGATCATGCGGGTCAGAAGATGATGATGAAGATGTATATCTGTCTATGGTGACGTCGTCGATGGTGTGTGTCTTTCCTTGGAGTCAGCATATACTTCGTTTTGCCCTCTTTCATAGCTATGACCATTTTTCGCCGCCTCCGTTTCAATACCAGGAAACGGTTAATTTTCATCTCGCTGTATTCTGCTAATCACGTCTGTGTAGCATGTGTCCGAACATAATTGCACTGAGATAAGATTGGACATACACACAATACCACAAGGATAAGAGCTAAGATGCGTGTTATGAGTACTATGCAGGAATGGGACTTGGGAAATGAATAATGGTGGTAGATAAGCAGAAAAAAAGGTGGTGGAAAAGTGGTAGCAAAGACGAAAAATGTTGCCATGTGAATTCACTTATTTATTTGATGATATATGAATAAGAATGAAAATGCACAGTTACGGACAAAATAATAGGACCAAATCTTTAGTAGATTCCAATCCAAAACGCTGATGTCTTGATGCAATATCTACCTTCGACCATCAGATCAAATTCATTTTTGTCTCACCGGACTAATGATTATTTTTGTTTTGCTTTTTCAAACTAAGTGGTCTGCGAATTTAAGATGGTTTATCCTGTGCTTTTGGTAGGGACTGGCGCTACTCTGGACTACATCTGCCTACTCTACTACATCTTCCTAAGAAATCTTCTTTAAGTCTTTTTTGTATTATATTGGGGATTAGACTAGTAAGTTTAATTCAACCATAATCTCTGTAGCTGATTTGAAAGGGCTTTTCTTTATTGGCAGACCTTTAATTTGGTTATAATCTCTTAGCAATTTTGATGGCTGTAGGGCATTAAAAATAAATTCAAAAATAAAATAAAAAATAACCCGACACAGACCAAAAATAAAAAAAAACAAGTACCCCGGTCTTATTATTTTGTCGAGACCATTTCGATCTCGTTTATTGAACAATTTTCTCTATCCATTCATGCTTACGTGGTATCCTTTTTGCTAAGAACAAGATACCGGATGGATGTGTCCTGAAAATTCTCAAAGAAAGAACACGACCCCTCGAAAATTTAAACTCATCGTCCAGCATTTAGTGAATTCATTTTATTTCTTCTCTTTAATATTTGTTTTTAACCTATCGAGTACATTTTTTGTCAATCATCAGTTTGTATATCTTGTAGTTAGATTAATGTTCATTTAGTGTATTTGCGTTTACAATATAATTTTACTCATTTCATTTTTTGTTTGTTTTTCTTTCTTCTAATTTAATTTAACATTTTTATGGTGCTCGTTTTAGTGGTTAGAATTTTAGTTATTCACACACGATAGATAATCTTACAATTCTTTACTAAACTCTTAATTTATGGATTTAACAAGTTTTTTTTTTATTCATTTCGATTAAGTTTATTCATAAAAATCCCATCCGTCTATTCTCATCCCTCGGCTGAGGATGCAGTGTCCTTTGAAAGCATATTTAGTTGCTAAAAGTTCTTGTAAATATATTTCACTACTACCCGATGCTATTTGTCGGTCTAGGGGTTAATGTTAGTAAAGCTATCTGAGTTGTGGATCTTCCAGAAAAAAATCTAGATCTTACATTTGTTTTAGACTGATTGGAGTTGGAGCTACATATGTACACGAATTCCTTCCTGTTGTGGTGCGAGTAGTGCCTGTAACTGTTTAACTACATCTAGAGTGTAGTCGTTAGACGAAAGCTTAGTTGCTGTTTTTTTGTACAAGGTTCAAGTGGAAAAAATCCCTTACAATTGGACAATTCAAAGAGGGTAGACGTTGTAAGTTAATCTAAGATTGTTGTTTATTTTTGCTTTGTTGCTGAAAATTGGTGCGTTTTACTATGGTTATGAAATGTGATGTTTCTTCAACATTTATTGCTATGACTGTTGTCGTAGGATACAAGGATACTTCTTCTTAGAATTAGTTTGGTTTCTTTATTTGATGGAAGTTCAGCAGACACTCGGGTGCTTGGTTTCAGTGTGTTGATTTGCAGAGAGTTGATCTTGTCACGATTAAGCAGTAGTCGGGGATAGAATTTATTCAAGGCAGTTGCTTAATGCATGTAAAGTGTCTTAAATATCTTAGTGACGTTGACGTTGTCTTGTCTGAAAGTAAAAAAAAAAGAGAGGTAATGTTACGTTAACAATGTGGTGCAGATCAATGATTTTTAAATTATTATTGAATTTTTAATGAAGAAAGACTAGACTTTCTCAGGTCGTTCACCACAAGGCAGAGCGATCCTCGATTCAAAGAGATTGTGGGACAAACAATTTTTCAACATCTGCAGTGAGTACGAGCTGATAGCTTGCTTTGGGAAACTGTTTTTGAGAAGGCCCAAGCCCCAAGAAGGTATTTTCAATGTTCAATTTCAATTTTATATATAATTCGTTATGCATTTCATACACATGTTTATCTGCAAAGCCAGAATGGCTTGCCTGCTGTGATTAGTCATCTATCACAACAGCATTTTACAATTATTAATGTTGAAAATTCATTAAATTCAATTATATGTATTTAAATGGCAGTTAAAAATATTAAAAACAGTACAATAAATAGTTAAAAAGTTTTTCAAGTTACAGTTCATCGCTACACACAACAATTCAAAAGATACAAATTTGGATTTGGATTTGCATTTTAATTTTGATATTTCAATTTGAAGAATTTAAGTAGATTTCTCTTACTTTTTTAATGATTTCTCTCTTCGGCCGGTTGCGAATTTTCCTTGGGAGTTCGTTAAAAATCATCAGAATTGCCACTTTAAATGTCCTTCGACCATATTCGTTCCAGTACCTCGGGACTTCGCATAGCTGCTGTTGCCGTCTTCTAGTGTTCACCATCTGCTGTGTCTGAATCTTGTATGTGTTGTCGTCACCGAAGTTAGCCAAGGTTTCCAAATTGTATATTTCGCAGATATTGAGCATACGTGTTGGTTGATTTCTTTGTTGCTTTGTTGTTCTTGTTGTACGCTCTTCCCCACGCTAATATTCCATATCTTAGATGTGATTCCACCAGGCCCATGTAGCATTGTCTGAGTACTTTTGGTGTACAAAGTTTGCCTGGGTGGAAAAGAGCGTACGCAGATTGGCACAATTTCTTCTTTAATATCTTTATATGGTAGTTCCATTTATAGTTGTAGCCACTAGATACTTATCCATTGGCACATAATCAATATTTCCGGTGCAGTCATCACCATATTCTGTTTTTCCATCACATCCATGTCTGTGCCAACAATCTACGCTGTGCATTTTTATCTTAAGTTTCATTCTGGAAATATGCGGCGGGCGAATGTGCATTACCTTTGTCTTAAGTGCGTTGATAATTAATCCATGGCTGTGACACCATGTGACACTAATTCCATGAGTTTCGCCGCTTCGTCAACGCTCCTATGGCTAACAACGATCGCTGTGTCGTCCTCATACGCATACCCCGTATACTTCAGCACTGACAGTAGATCATTGACGTACATAATTTGAGCTAATTTTGAGCCTTGTTCGTGTTTTTCTTCATTGCTTGCGTAATCACCAATTTTAGCCTGGAATGATCTGTTACTTATATGACCCCGTAGATGACCCCGTACACCAATCTTTTCCAGCTGCCTCAAGATTTGTTTGTGGGATAAAGTATCGAAGGCTTTCTTAGAATCAATGAACAGAACTACTGAACTATGGTTTTTGTCCAAGCTTGAGTACATTTTGTTTGCAAAATCTCCAAGTAGTCTATTTATATTTTTTTCCTTTGCGAAGTACAAATTGATTCTTGTTGAGAATGTTATTTTATTTTTTCATTTTTATTAAATTCCCAGGAGAACTTATTCTAGACAAAAATGACATAAAAATCCCTCTTGATATCTAAAAATTCATGTACTTAATTCTATCTTACTGACCCTCTGCGGGTACTCTAAAATATTCTAATCTAACTTACTATTTGCCTTTCGGCGTCTAAGCTATTGTTTTTTTTTTTTTTTGTTTTTTGTCCTTAAGACAGACTTTATTGTTTATGACTTACTGGCCAAGAAAACTAAGAAAAACTTGGCGAGAATGTTATGTTTTTCTATGAAAGTGTATAACCTTCTAGCCAACACTTCTTCTAAAACTTTATCGACCACTGATAGTATTGAGATCGGTCTGTAGTTCAGGATTTCACATTTCTTGCCGCTTATGTGAATCGGTGGAACTATCGATTTTTAAGCATGTTTGGTACAGAGGCTTGATCTAAGCTCACGTTGATCAGTTTTGTTATTATTGGAGATAGGGTTCGAGCGCTGTTTTTCAGATATTTTGGTCTCATTCTATCTGCTCCCGCCGATTTGTCGCTTTTCAACGAACTTCGTATGTTGCATACGTCCTCAACTGATGCATCTTCAACGTGAACGGAATGTTGTACACTGCTTGTGTTGTAGTGGAGTGTTTGATAGATTCATGAACAATTGTTCGTACTTCTGACGTTAAGGTTTTCCCGAATTTATTGGTCAGGTCTTGGATGTTACTTTCATTCGTGAAATTCTTTTTTAAAACATCATCCAGACTGCATTTCTTTTTACCCAGTATCGAATTTACAACCTTCCACGTTCCCTTGGGTCACTTTTACAAAGCTCAAACTTCTGTTTGTAAAATTTCGATTTTTTCCTCACTATCTTCCTGTTCAGCTCGTTTCGACATCTTTTGTATTCTCTGTGATAATCTTCATTGTGCATGTTGTTTATGTGTCGCCTCTGTTGTTCGTCTGTCGCGTTCTTTGCAATCATTTTTCAACTCAGTGGTAATCCAATTATGCTCCGTGGTCCTTTTCTTCCTTCTCACTCTAGATGACATGGTGAACGTCTAAAGACGTTTTGCACCGCACTAATCGGCAATTACCAGTGCGGCTTCCGGCCCTGCAAATCGACAATAGACCAAATCTTCTCACTAAGACCAATCCTGGAGATGACCTGCGAGTTTCAAATCGATAATCGATTTCAAAGCCGCATACGATAGCATTCATCGCAAGGAGTCATTTGGTGCGATGACCGAATTCGGGATCCCGGGAAAACTGATATAAATATATATAGGAAAACTGATGCATGGTGCAGTTCGGCTTAATGACTTCCGAGCCGTTTGAAACCTGCTCCGGATTTCGACAAGGAGACACGCTGTCGTATGATTTCTTCAATCGGGTACTGGACGAGATTGTGCGGAGGGCTGCTGTATACACCGAATGCGCTATGTTCTACAAGTCAGTCCAATTGTTGGGATACGCAGATGACATCGACATCGTGGCGTGGTCCCAACGTGCCATAGTGGAAGGTTTCACGGTGATTGAGGAACTGGCGAAAAGAGCCGGTCTTAATTCAATGAGGATAAGACAAAGATATATGCTGTCGAGCAAAAAACGATCCGCCGCAGACCTCCTAGGGAGGCAATCGACAGCAACAATTTTGAGGAAGTGAAGGAGTTTGTCTACCTCGGGGCAAACGACATTACTGTGGAGAGGCGACGTAGAAGCGCCTTTGGCAACCGGTGTTACTTCGGTTTGTCAAAACAACTGGGTTCAAGACTCCTAACTCGAAGGACTTAGATCATGCTTTACAAAACCCTTATTTTGCCAGTCCTGCTATATGGAGCCGAAAGCTGGACGCTAAGCAAAACTGCGGAGCTGATTCTTGGTGCCTTCGAAAGAAAAATTGTACGATGGATATATGGTTCTGCCAGGAAGGCGAATGGAGGAAAAGACACAACCACGAACTCTATGAACTGTATCAGGATGTGGATTGAGTCCGGAGGGCAAAGATCTGTGCACTGGCTCCGCCATATCGAGCACATGGACAACAAAGAACTCCAGCTCTTCAAATCCGAGCATTCTGGTTGGAGAAGGAGAGGAAGATCGAATCCCCGGTATAAATACCAAGTAATCGCGGATGCAAGAGAGCTTGGTCTTGATGATTGGAAGCAACGTGCCTAGGACCGTCAACAATGGAAAGCAGCTTTCGCTCAGGCTCGGACACTGCTTGGGTCGATAAGTAGGAAAGTAAGCCCCAAGAAGGACATAATCACTTAGGCATTTACACGGTTACACGGAAAACATACAGAATTCGATATTATTTGTCCAAATTTTAAGCTCAACTGCAGGTCCCAAGAAAGCCCACAAGAAAATTGTAAACCCAATCTACTCACCTTTTCATTGACTGTTTACAAAGCAGACATCAGTCCGATAGCTTCCAACTTGCAAGCAGGAGAATATTCAGCCCACAGTCTTAATTTCACTCCATAGTCAGTTGCATCAAGTGACTGCCAGGACTGAAACTCACTTCTTAACAAGCAAAGTTTGTTCACAAGCAACCGATTCCATTTCACTAAATTTTCATATCAATCCGACGGGTGCATCATCCATCGGTGGAAGCTCAAACTACACAACTTTCCTCGAACACACTACGTGCATGAATACACCTCCACTGCGTCGAATGGAGCCGAGTCTGGTGATTGATTCTCGAATTTCTTTTATGAAATCAAAACAGTTCTGATTTCCGGACAGATTGTGTAAATTCAAATTCGCAAGGAATTATCATCCGACGTACGAGTAGAGCACTTCAGTTTCATGTGATATGAAAGGAAATTCCTCCGTTACAGATAGAACACATTTTGCAGCTGTTTGGAATGTATGAGGGAACAGATGGATGCCTATTTTAAGGAGATTACATATAGGCTTACCTTTTGCAATTTAATTTCAACAATTTGCCGGTGTGTGTACAACGTTAAGGGAGAGTTTAAAGTGCTGACGAAGGCATCTAAGGAGAAGCTACTGGGACCGATGTTGGCACGGTCGGTGTTTCTGTGGAGCAAACTATGTGGGTACAGACTCTCTGGATCAACAGGGGCAGGCCCGGTGACAGTCCTCGTAACTGTGCCTGGAGAGGAAAACACAGGTAACGAAAATATTGCCGAACTTAATCAAAGACTGCTAGAATACTATCGGAAGAGGAATAAAAACTATGCAAACGCACACAGTGAAATTTGTGGCAATAGTGACAACTTCCTGGTGGAATATATTGTTGGTTCCAACCTCGAGTTAGTTAATAAAGGCAAAAGACCGACTTTCAAAGACTCAACAAGAAAGGAGCTTTTTGACCTTACGAAAGTAACTAACAAAATTACTCCCTCCATCTCCAGAACACAGCAACATCTGCGTTGAGCTGAAGCTGAAGTTCACTAAGTACAGTACAATGCCCAGAAATAGCTAACTTGTACCATGTTCCCAGTGAAAGGAAATCGCGTGATTTGTATGCATTCTTACTGAAACCTCGGAATGGCCGCCTACGGAGTTTGAAGTGTTTTCAAATGTCATTAGCAGTTTTGAATCGGCGCACTGTGTGTTATTTTGCAAATCTAGCGGAACTTAATGCAAAAATCAAAGTCGTCAGAATGACAAAAGTTTGGTATTAAAACGACTCTGGTCTTAATGTACCGCAAACAAAAAATTCCTGGAAACGGTATTTACCTCTGTGTGACATCGCAAATTTCTTTTTTTTTTAACCTTGTGCGCACTCAGCAATTGGTAGTCCCTATAGCTTGACTTTTCCGATTGCATATTGCGACTTTGCATAGACTTTTAAAAATATACCCAAATGCACCCACCGGGGGATGAAGTTTAAAATGTTCTCCTGGGTGTTGGCTTTCAGAATCCGTTTTCACTTCTTGCTCTCAGCTGCCCATCCCATACAATTCTTTTTTTAACGGACCTACCTCGTGCTCTTGCAATCAGCGTCATTTTATTTTGTCTTTTGCTGCGGTTATTAGGCCCCAATATTGCAACGCTATGAAAGGGTAATTGTTTTTTAACAGACCTACAGTGGTGCTTAAAAAAATAAGGCCAATTCCACTGCATATATATATTTTGTTTGCCAAGGCTATTAGGCTCCGCAATAAAAAGATTAATTTGTAACAGACCTGCAGCACACGACTGGATGGCGCAGTTGGTAGAGTGCCTGCCCCTGGTTAGCGGGGTCCCCGGTTCGAATCCCAGTGAAAGAAAAGTTAATACGCTTTTATCTGGTTTTCAAATCTGGTCCAGCCACCATTTGCCGTTGGGATCAAATTAACGGCACTATCACTGGAGTAGTCAATCAGTGGTAGTACTCTGACTGTGGCTATCACAATGGACCAATAGCAGCCCAACTACCTAACCGCACAGACCTGCAGTGGTGCTCACAAAATCAAGCCTTCTCCATATCCGGCGTTATTATAGGGTACGGTCTTGAAAGACTAGCGATAAGAGCCTGATTGCTAAAAGGAGTTGCATTTTCTAGATATGCACTTATTATTCTCATTTTAAAGTTTTATTATTGAGAATTTCGGTTTTGCGGACACGAATAATGTCCCTAGAGTGCTTCAAAATCTATGAGAGCCGTATTATCAGCTGAATATCGTAGAGAAGTAGGGGCGTGAAAATGAGTCTAGCGGTGAATGAGGGCAAAATGAAGAATATGCTGTCATGAAGAAAGGACACATAACATCGACGTTTTGGACAGAACGTCACAATGGACAGCTATAACTTCGAGGTAGTCAAGGACTTCCTCTACCTCGGCTCCGCAGAAAATAGTACAAACAATTGGCTCAAGAGGCAATTGAGTAGTAAAGCTATCCTTCGAAGGACCAAGCTGACTTTATACAAGACCTTGATCATCCCAGTCCCGCTGTACGGCGCGGAGGCATGGACAATCTCAAAAGCGGATGAGGAAGTCCTTGGTCTCTTCGAGAGAAAAGCTCTGCATGCGATCTTTGGTCCTGTTTGCGTTGTCGGTTTCTGGAGGAGAAGATTCAATCACGAACTGTACGGGCTGTACAGCGGCATGAGTCTAGTCAGGCGTCTTCGGATACAACGCCTAAGATGCTTCGGTCAGCTTCGGCCCGAAGGGTCTTCGACTCCGAACCCGTGGGACAACGCAACAGAGGACGCACCCAGGTGGAGAAGGACCTCAACCAACTTGGCGTGCGACACTGGAGACAGCTAGCCAGAGACCGTGATAGCTGGAGAGGTTTTTTGGTTGAGGCCCAGGTCCACCCCGGACAGTAGCCTCAAATAAAGAGGAAGATGAAGAAGAAGAAGTGGGAGCGTAGTAAGCGTTCAGTGCAAAGATTCGAAAATGACAACGAAAATTGGTTGAACGAAGAAATTTCATTTCCAAAACTCTCACATGAAAGTAAGTATTACGATGTTAAAGGCTCCCGAAGCATTTTCATTAAGTAGCAGCTTCGAAGAAGACCATAATGAGAGAGAAAAAAATATGAATAAATTAAGAAATAAATAAGTCTGATGAAATTCCTAGTTTTTTATTTACGTTTTACTCATAAGGGGACATTGGGGGAGGCCATTCTCGATTTGAAATTTTGGAGATTTTCATCTGGATCTGCTGGCAAATGAACATAAATTAGTTTTTAGGCTTGTAACTTTACACACATTTATTTGAAGACTTAAAAAAAAGAAAAAAATTGGACATAATTTTTTTTTCTGTGATCAGACAAAAGCCCTTCTTTTCAGCGGCGCATGTGATTTCCTCTCACTGGCACATCTGAAACCAAAAATTCCAACGGGATTAGAAAGAGTACATGTTTGCCTGTGGTTTGAACTAGGATTATTATTTCGCACGCAAATTAACAAAATGGGGAAATTTTTTTTAAAAATAAAGAAGATCTTCATCGATTTGATTTATCCTAGTTCATACCATAGCTATATATGTATAGAATAACGTATTCAAATTTGGAACCGATTGGATTAATAGTTTTTGAGTAACCTCATGCGCCAGTCGTAAAAACACGTTTCCGAGAAAAACGGGTTTAAAGTTTTGAGAACCAAATTCTTGGGTATAAAACCTACCTCGCTTCTACCATAAATCGGCTATATCTTCAAGAGTTTTTGAATTTTCACTTGACATTTTAAAGGAACATTCTTGAATGATTATAGGTTCTCGATTTTTTGATAATGGCGGAGGGGGGCTTAAATGACGAAGGTGATGATGGACGTAAAATGCGTTAGTTTTATCAAAATATTAATAAGATTTTAATGTTTTACTATCTTTTCTGAACACATTGGTTAACATTTGAACAAAATCGGTCCAGTCGTCTTGAAGCTAGACATTTATATCCATGAGGCTTATGGAGGATGGATTGGGTGGGATATACGCCCATATCTCTGACCACATACGGTCATAGGTCATAAAACCATCATAGAATCTATTTTATACTATTTCCGAACAAAAAAAACTACAGTATGTCGATAGTACATTGATACCAAGCGCCACAGGATTTAAGTTCCGCTAGATTCGCAAAATAACACACTGTACGGCGGGTAAAACTACTGTTTGTTGACAGGAATTACTAGTAATCAGAATATCAGAAGAGCGACAGAGAAAATGATCACCAAAATAATTTAAAATTCACACTGTAAGCCTGTTCGGTTTCATAACTTCTCAAGGAAGGTTCAACTTGAGGTGGTTCCAATTAAATTTCAAGAGGGTCACTTGGATGGAAATCGTCCTTCAGAATTATCAGATTCCCTCTACTACCCTTCAAGTCGACAAGCCCAATAGTGACAAGGTTCTGTTGTAAAGCGGCCAATACACATTCCACTTGTGCTCACACCTTAGGGTGCACATTGTTGTCTCTTTTCATCACACAAATGCTTACACACATTGCACTTCGCGGAATACCTAAAATGAAAACATTTTCGATCACAGTGTGTCAAAAAGTTGTGCTTGGAGTATTCTATACACATGACACACAAGTCACAAGTGTGCTGTGTTTGGGCCCTTAAACGCCCCCATACAAACGACATTTGTGTCGGTGCGCTTTGTGTGGGCTAGGAGTGCACCGATTTGTCACTGTGTCACGCAGTGTGACTAAAATGAAAAGATTTTAATTCCTTGTGTCGGTGTTCCTAGAAGTGTGATGTGTGTGGGCTTGTCCGCACACTTTCATACAAAATATCAGTCGCAATCCGATCGTTGATGAGTGACGAACTCAGATATTGTTCAGCGAGAAGAGGGCTTTTGAATTTTTCTTGGTATCTGAACGATTTAGAGATTCTGTGAAGTAAGTTTGGTACTAGGTCTATATATATACAAATTTTATAACATTTCTACCACCCCTACTGCTCAAGGGGCTGTTCCCTCATCGTCGAAGTCCAATGAAGAATTAATTGTACGAATCTGTGTGACGTGTACAGCGGAAAGCGACACTTGTGAGCACACACATGTTGTGTATGGCCCCCTTAACACGAAACTTGTAATCATTATTTCTGAGAAGCAGGAAATTGAAAAGACTTGTCCATTTCAGTAAACAGTTGGTCGCATCAAGTCTCGATTAACCAGAACTCACCATTTCAAGTGGAAAACCCCGATTCCCGCAGAACTTCACGCGTCAAGCGTTGGTTCAAAAACGCTGCTGGCCACCAGAACGGCATTGTTTATTGTACAAAATATTCATCGAGCAAAGATTACTGCATTCAATTTCATTATTCGAAATTCATTTCATTCTGCCGCAGCAAAAAATGTCACATAGTTGCCAACATTTTTTGTAAACGAAACGTGAGCTCATGGATTCGTATTAAAAGGACAAGTTGACATGCACAGGATGCACTCTGCATGATTTTTTAATTAAAAACAGCTGTCGTGTCGACTTCATTTCATGGGAACACTGCATGGAAAGGGACACTCGCATAGCGTACAGAATTGTTTTATGCAAACGTTTTTTGTTTGCTTTCGTAATAAAAACGTATCAACATCCGAACAGAGTGCTATGACATTATGGCGCATGGATCGAATGGGTCACCTCTTGCTGGCGGGGAGATGCAAGATTTTGCTTTGCGAAATATATGTTTGCCCTAGCAGGGTGATGTCATCGGTTAAGAGGGGTGTTGAAAATTGTATGTTTCATCGTTTTCATTAACATTTTTCTTCTCACGCATGGGTGGGATATACGATGAGTCTTTTCTCTCGTAGACGCAACGTGAAACACTAACCATAGCTTCTTCAGATGGTCAACGCTTCTCAATGACTCGTGCATCTAGTTTATAGAGCCAAGAAGCCGGAAGCAGCCCAAATGATACATTCTTCGGGAAGGGGAAACAAATATTTTACTTGTTTGTTCAAATACTGCTCATAGCTACCATAGTGCCTGCTCTTTCTTTTTATTTATTTATTAAGAGTTAAAGTTAACACAATGCTACAAGATAATTCAATCTTTTAAATATAATATAATATGGGTGGCGGTACAGCCCGTAGAGGGCCAGGGCCTAGCTTCCCAGCAACCATTCGTGTTGTCCGTGCTATTGTTCTTTCATGAGTGGAAGGGACCCATAGTTTTATGCCGACTCCGAACGGCCAAGATTGAGAAGCTTTTTCTAGACTCGAAAGGGGTGGAACCGTGAAAATTAGTTGGTCGTACCAGCCGGGAATCGAACCCCAGCAGCGAAGTTAAGTTGCGTAGGGGTCCACGCACATACCTACACTTAGTAACAGAAGTCTACGTACACTAGAAGTTCTACCAAAACACAGTAAAATTAAAAAAAAATGGTTCGCTTTATTATTCGATCAACTATAAAAGTAAACATTTATTCCGCAAAAAAGAAGTTAAAAACTAGAAAACAACATATTTTCCCGTAAATCTAAGAAAAACCCGGATGACAAATATTTACGTACACCAGTTGCAGCTGCTTCCTCCTTGTGTGGTAAAGTTCTGCAATTATTTTTCTTTTGCTTGCATTTTATTACGTTGTGTTCTTCTAATAAGTTAGTGTGTGTATATTTTATTTTATTTATTTACTGAGTTGTGCACAAAATGAACGCGAAACGCAGGAAAGCTTCTGCGGAACTGCGGAAACTGCTAATAAAACATACACATGCACAAAGACTTTACAGCTGAATTTATTTAATATTTCTATGTACAACTTAAAAAGTAACTGTTTTTTTGTATTATACATCTGCTCTATATATTCAATAGTCATATTCAAGGTTCAAACTGATGCAATCAACCCTATGGGTATTAATTTTCGACTTCTCCGAATACGGCAAGAGGAAAGCAGACACAAAATTATCCGCGCAAACTCAAGCGTTTGTTATAATAACCGCTCATTCTGTTGAATGCTGTGATCGAGGCCACAAGCAGAAGGATAGAGGATATTTCTGAGAAAATAAAATAAAAAAAAACGAAAAAATAGCAATATGGGACGAACAAAATGGGAAACTTCTATAGAAGAGCGAAAGGTTATTTTAAAGTTAGTTTGCGATGGCAAAACGTACCGAGAGACTGGTGAACTTGTTGGAAGATCCTATACCGTAGTTAGGGATGTTGTCCATAAGTTCAGAAATGAGGGTTGTTTAGAAAATAAGAAAGGTAGGGGTCGAAAAAATATATTATCGGAGGCAAAGCATATTATCAAAATATTATCAAGAAAATCAAGAAAAATTCAGTAAAATTATTGGCCGCAGAGATGTCAGGAATCATTAAAAAACCACTCTCTGTCGAAACAGTAAGGCGGACTTTAAGGTCAAATAATTTTAACGGTAGAGTTGCACGTCGCAAACCCTTTATTTCCAAAGTTATCAAAGAAAAAGACTCGCGTTCGCCAAACAGTATGTTAACAAGACTCTAGACTTTTGGAACACCGTTATTTTTAGTGACGAAAGCAAGTTTAACTTGTTTGGCAATGACGGTAATCAAAGGGTAATCTTCAAGCGACGGTGAGACATGGCGGTGGTAATATCATGATGTGGGAGTGTATGTCTTCGCGGGGGATGGAGTTCATTGACTATAGAATGAACCAATATGACTACCTCGGCATCCTAAAAAGAAATTTGCAGCAAAGCGCTACTAAAATCGGTCTAGGGTAAAATTATGTCTTTCAACAAGACAACGACCCAAACACACTGCTGCAAAATGTGGCTGCTTTTAAATACTCGCTCGCAGCTCAAAACGCCTCCACAGTCACCCGACATCAACCCCATTCAACATTTTTGGGCTGAGCTTGAAAAAAATATTCGAAATCGAGCTATCAGCAGCAAAGCTTCTCTTAAAGAAGCTTTACAACGAGAATGGGAAGTTTTACGCCCAGATTTTTGCAAGAAACTAGTCGGGAGTATGTCAAAACGACTAAGAGCCGTTATTGATGCTAAGGGTGGTGCAACTAGATACTGATGTAGGCCACTCATCTAATTTATATTATCTATTTTTTCATATTTTTATTTTTGTGCGAATAATTGAAGTCAGTTTGTTTAGTTTCGTTATTGCCTAATTTGGATTTATTAATATTTGATTTTTTTGTACTAAATTTTAATCTTTTACTAATTCTATTTTTTTTTTAATTTTATTGAATTAATTTTTCACGACTAAGCTAGTGGAATTAAGCTTATTTCGTTAAATGAAGTCTTGTGCGAATAATTTTTTGAGGATGTGTAGTTCTGAGGGAAAATCATTACAGAAGATTGCAAAACTTATTGGAAGACAACACTCTACAGTGCAAGCAATAGTAAGTAATTATAAAACGACCGGATCATGTAATCCTAAACGCCGAACTGGACGCCCGAAAATATTTACCAATCGTGAAGAGAGTCTTATAGTAAGGAAAGTGTGCAAGAATGTGCAAGAAGTAACCGCATCGGAAATAAAAGCTGAGTTGCTGGAGGAAACGGGTAAATCTTGTGATGCAAATACTGATTGGAGTGTTCTCAAAAGAAAATGTTTTCGGAGTAGATTGGCCAGAAAAAACTCTTTATTAGCGAAGTGAATAGAAAAAAAAGTTAACTTTGCTAAATTCCACCAAAATATGCAAATGAGTTCTGGCGAAAGGTTATATTCAGCGATGAGTGTAAATTTAATATTTACAACAATGACGGTAAAGTGAGAGTATGGCGTAAGCCCAATACCGCGCTGGAGAAATCAACGTTGGTACAGTGAAGCATGTACTGGCAGCATTCTCTTGTTGGCTGTATGTCAGAGGCGGGGGTTGGAAACCTAGTTTTTATTGACACCACTATGGATAAATTCGTGTACTTGAATATTCTTAAAAATAACCTACAGCAGAGTGCTGAAAAACTAGGATTGAGGGAGTCGTTTGTCTTTCAACAAGACAACGACCCAAACATACACCTCGCGTCGTACAGGAATAGCTTGTATACCACACCAAACAATTGAACACACCTCCCCAATCTCCTGATATGCACCCTATAGAGCATTTATGGGATGAATTAAAGCGGCGCCTAATGAAAAGAACCATCACAAACAGGCAAAGTTTAATGAAGGCTCTTGAGGAAGAATGGGCCAAAATTGATCCCTCAGCTACCAAAAAATTGGTCGAATCAATGTCGAAAAGGATGAGTGCAGTGATATCCTCAAAAAAAATTCAACGCCTTATTAACAACCATTATACTTTTGTAAATTCACGTTATAACCTTTAAGTGTATGTAGACTTTTGTCATCCTGGTTTTACTTAGATGTACGGGATAATAAGTTGTTTTCTAGTTTTTAACTTTTTTTTTACAGAATAAATGTTTACGTTTTAGTTGATCGAATAATAAAGCGAACCATATTTACGTTTTTGAATTTGACTGTGTTTTTCTAGAGAATAACTTGTTTATTGACTCGAACTTCTAGTGTACGTTGACTTTTGACACTAAGTGTACAACGCCACGGCCGCCACGCATTTTTTAACAGCATCTATAATAAATAACTTATAAGCAATATTATTTGACAGTTATATTAGCAAACTGGAGTCTGAAATAATATTTTAATAATTTTTCATGTTTATGTGGTTTTTGATTATGTTGGGCAGCTGTTATCAGAAATATAATGAAAAAGCTTTCTATGGAATTGGGCTAATAAGTTATCGTCTGAAATTCGTGAGGAAGACGATTTCGCCGGCGAATTGCACACACAAATAACGAGTGTTCTCTGCAATGAGTGAAGCGGGGTAGAATTAGTTTCAGACCACGTGTTGAATGTGCAAATTCGAGTGCATCGTGTAAATAATCAGGACATTGTTTAGTTTAGTTTAGTTTATTAAAAATTACTAAAGCTAGGCAGTAAGAATGAATCTTATAACTTTGTAATAGCTAGTTACAGTGCTAGTTACAGAATGAGTTGATTTTGGATAATTTTGTACAATTTTACGATATAACGATAATTCAAGAAATCGTCTATTAGATACTCTGCAATATCTAAGGACATTGTAAATAAAACAAATACAGTCATTAAAAACTACGGTTAAACGTCTTTTATATTCAAAGTCAACATATGGATACCCAGAAGTGTTATAAGTGTGGATCGGATTTTCACGCAAATGCATGTTTTTTATGAATTGATGGATGCAATGCAACTTATTATGTATACGATTCATGGAATTTCCTTTAAAATGCCATTCAACCGTTAGTGCATATTTTTGCATATTTTGCATACTTTTGCGCATATTTTTCATAACAAATTCCAAAATTTAAGTCAACAGTAAATATATATTCCTTTTATAGCAAACGAAACTTAAAACTATTATCTTTTTCTTTTATTCATTTCACAATCTTGAACGATATTCCAACCTCACATTATAATGCGCTGTATAAACAAAGCTGTATGTACGAACTGTACTAGATTGTGCCGGAAAAACATTGAAACAAAAATGAAAAAAAATATGACTGTTTGCCTGAGACTGTACGAATTAGATCGAAATTTTAACGATACCATTATTCATTGCTGGGATCGAATGGATAAAAGATGGAGTCTTTGGGCTCAATACAAGGGCAGGAGTCTTTGGACTCAATTTCCGTACCAATGGCGTCGAGTCCCACAGTGTTCAAAGCCGAAATCCATGCCATCGAGATCTTCGCCAGACATAGCCTCCTCGAAGGCGTCAAGGGAGCAATAAATCAGATAGTCAAGCAGCACTAAAGGCACTTTCGTCCAATCTAATGGACTCCAAAACAGTCAAGTGCTTCTGTGACGCCCCTCAATCCCTTGCCATACACAACAAAGTGAAACTTGGGTGAGTCCCTGGAAATAGAAAGATTAAATGAAACGAATCAGCAGCTCGCGAGAGCTGACTCTGAATCAGTGTTCATCGGCCCAAAACCATTCTGCAGTATCAATTGCACAGCAACTACAACTACAAATAAGTTGACACATGGTCATGGTCTTAGGCAGTCCAAGAGATTAATCAAGCCTTATTCATATAAGGATATACTCCATCTAAGGATACCTTAAGAATCGGCCGGCCACTAATACCTAAAATATCACCTTAACAAGCTAAACCTGTGTCAAGACACGGATTGTCGGCTTTTCCTCGAAGAAGTTGAGACTTCCGAGCACATCACCCTTCGATACAATAGATCTACCCTGGTCGCGGTGTCGTTGCCTAAATAGCATGGGTCTTACAAGAGGAAAAAAAATTGTTCATTGCTACATAAACGCAGACATAGCTTCCGATGGTACAAGCTAAGCAAAATGAAAGTGTTTAATTGCAACTTCTGTTTCATATAAGACACTATCACAAAGTCAGGTCAGTCAGGTACACCTTTTAATGCTGCGAATATAAATGCGGTTGACGACTAACGGGGGCAGTCATTTAAAAAAAAAAACTTTCAGTGCGTTCACGTTGGACTGCAAGGACGAAAATTAGCCAACAAATTTTGCCGTCTATGAGATTTGTGCTTTTAATAATTCTCCACTAACTTCAGTTGACGTCGGGCGATCTTTTTCGTTGTATAAGGCATTCTTAAGACCAAATCGACAACGTTTTGAGTTCCAAAACTTCAAGTAAAATTTCATGGTCTATGCAAATAAGACTTTTCAAAATCAGAAGAGAAGAAAGAAGGATTTAAGAATTTATGTTTTTTTGAATTTCTTATTTTGATTAAACAAATGAAGATGTTGTGTTTTTTGTTTTCTTCTTTTTGTATTAAATGTCAGTTTCGTTGTAAGTTTTTATTTTATTAAACAATAAAAGATAGGGGTGTAAAACCCCTATTCTGGTTGTGATGTGGTCACAACGAACGAATGTCAGTTAGGCGAAAATGATGATGCCTACCTTGTGAGGTTTCAGCTATTTGGTATTCTGGCGAAAACCTCACAAGAAAACACACAAGAATAGTCACCATGGTGAGGTGAATTCGTTGCCATGTCAAAAATTGCTTTTTTTTGACAATTATTATATTCGCGCTTTTTTCTTACTGAGCGTATCTACAAAATAAAGGCAGAATGTAGCGAACAAGGTAATATTGTGTACATTAATGAAATATGTATAAGTGTTTATTAATAATGAATATTTTGCAGCAACAAGAAAATATCAGCGTACATCCCAGGAGCAGTTGGACCATTATACGAATTTCTTGCAAATGAATCCTGATTTTCTTCTGGGCAAAAATGATCCAACTGACCCGAATAGGATGCAGAATTATTGGGCCGCATTCGCAGATGAGCTAAACGCCAAAATAAAATCAACATCTGTTTATTTTTCCTTGTGTGTGACAGTTCTTTTGTTGCTATTTTTCCTTGTGATGTGCTCATGAGAACATCACAATTTTGACGGTTCTTGTGATGCTCACAAGCTGTGAGGTTTTGCTCAGAATACGAAAACCTCACAATTTGTGACTCACTATGCTCTTGGGAGGTAGTTATGACTTAAAACACATCACTGAGGTTTGCCAGAGTAGGGGTGTTAATTTATTTTTAAATGTTTATTTTATATTTTTAAGTGCATATTTAGAGATTTTTAGTGCGTGAAAATCCGAACCCTAGTTATAAGTAACCAATGGCAACAGTAAACTTTTGACAAGACGTATTTTCAATATACCGCAAACCAGTATAGATATTTTTATATTGGAAAAGCAAAGTAAAGGTAAGATTTTCCACTTTTTTAAACACGTCACATAGTTCAAGATTGACACCTGAGCATAAAACATGTAGATTTCAACGGTTGTAAGTATAAATAACCGAAAAGCATCACCAAACAGCATCATCGCCAGCAACAGCATCCAAGAGGGACATCAACCGATGTACAATTCGCAAATTTGCTCCTGAGAAGGAATGTCTTCGACTGGAACGGGCGGGTTTATGATCCGGTGTTTGTTTCAGAAAAGCTCTTCCATTCCTTGTAAATAGAGAGTGGATGGATTTGTTGCAACGGAGAATATTCTCTCTTCGGAAGA
Organism: Eristalis intricaria; assembly: GCA_964034865.1. Classification (NCBI taxonomy): domain Eukaryota; kingdom Metazoa; phylum Arthropoda; class Insecta; order Diptera; family Syrphidae; genus Eristalis; species Eristalis intricaria. Next base: position 135,614,365 of record OZ035873.1, read on the forward strand.
TCTTCACTTGTTCGTGTGATAGTTTTACTATTACTTGACGGTTTTTTTCTAAAATGAGTAGGTTCTATCCCAGTCACATTGATCTTTTCGCAGTACTTTTCAAATATCTCATTCACATTTTCAGTTCTTGGATAAGCAACGCCGTGAAGAATTACGGGCCATGGAATCGATTTGCACCCTACTGAAGGGTGGTGTCATTAGTTAGTTGCTCGGGGTTTTATTGAAGAAGTTTCATTTTCAAGAGCGTCAACTCTTTTGTTCATTTCTTTCTTGCTTTTTTTTCTCCACTGTCTTTGTTTATTTAATAAAGTCCCGTCTCATTGCCATTGAGGTCGCTCGGAGAGCACATGATGCATTTCATTAATTTCCTTTTAGAGGTCCCAGATAGCATCCTTGAATTTTGAGTGCAGTGTAGAAATGTAGAAGTTATGTAGAACAAAGGAAGGCAGAGTCCCTAGGACCTACAAGACTGGAAGGCTACAGGGTAAGCACCTCAGTGGATAGCTGACTTCATACTGTTAAACAGCGAGCATGTTTATCAACTTTTATTATAGAGAGAGGGTACACCTCCCCAGTTTCGATATTCCATCAAGTTTCAGGGGGCCAACTATGTAACTCGATTCTAATTCTGTTTCTATTCGAAATTTGTTTCCGATTCTACACTGCATTGGTACCATGTATGAAAGTAGAATCGAATGCCGGTTATGCCAAGTATTTTGTGCAAAATTTCCTACTTTCGATCGAGTATCGTTTTAAATTTGACAGAATACATGTCAAACAAAAAAAAAGTAAATACAAATTTGTTGGTGATTTGATTTTAGTGATTTGTGCTCAATATGGAAGTTAATGGCAGCAACTCGGCACGACCCCAACATAAACCTCCACACTGCACTTCCCCTGCACACTCTCTTTTACAGCTCACATTACACTTCCGTCACACACTACACTACAGTACATTTACTCCAAGCACATTCACCCTGCACTTCCGTCGCACGATTCACTATTAGCATATTCAGCACTAAACTCATTCACCTCAACTCAATCATACACGATCAGCACTTTTCCACTGCACCGAACATTTCCCTCAGTAATCATTTCATTGTTAAGATAGGTCAGTTTAAGTTTAGCCATTGAAAATAAAATCAGTCATAGACTGGAACCAAAACGAAGAACATCGTTTTATTTAACTTGGATAGTGCTGCATTGTGGTTTTACCACGAAGAAATTACGGAGCGGAAAGAAAAAATTGAAAGGAGGCGAATCAGGGACAGCTCAAATAATTTGGGGCTCAACAGAAAAAGGTTTCTCCCACAAAATGTGATTTCATTATTATCCTAAAGTATTTATTTTATTTTCAGTTTTCTTAAAAATTATCGTCTATCCAAAGAGTGTGTTAGCTGTTTTTGTTGATTCCCTTTATAAACCACATTATTATAACTTATTTCAGATCTTGTTTAACATGCAGATTAATATTACTTACATTTTGATGAAAACAAATTCTTGTTCCTTCCTCGATAGCACATTTGATGTCGAAATTTTTTTTTTCAAATTTAGTTGATTTTGACATTTATTTTCGGATTACATGGTACTAGATATGCGAAAAGGAAACTAAACAAAACTTGGCCGTACTTGATTATTTCGACTATCGCAGAATAAAATTTGCTATATAAATACCTGGTACTGACTTTTCGAATTCGAACAATAATTTTGTAGAATCGAGTTACATAGTTGGCCCCCAGTAATTAGGTCGTTCAAACCAAACTTCTGGGTAAATGATCATCATGTCGAGGAAATTGCTAACACTTAAATGCAGACTTAAAAGAAGTGCAGGCAGTCCCAAGTATGAATACAGAAAGCTGATATTGGCTTGTCTGTTCTTTATAATTTATTAAGCCCATGGCAATTTCCAAGCAGAGGCAAGAGAGATAGCTTCGTGGGTGATGTTCCACATACACAACCAAATGGATCCCCTATCGAATGTTAATCATCACTTCAAATTGCATGACAACCAGCTGAATAATCGAAGAGAAAGATGCCTTCTCTGAAAGGATTGTACACAAGTCAAACCACAAGTACTCGGGAGTATGATTGATTGCCTTGTCGAATGAAGCATACATTTTATGAGGAAATCATGCGAGTCAACCTTCGTCATCTCGTTTGGGTTCGACCCCGCCATTTGAGGTGTGGTGTATTGATTTTGGAAATGTTTCCAAAATCGAGTCGAGCTCTAACGCATTTAAAAGATGATTGATAGGATGTGAGGTAGAACTTTGAAGGCATTCTCTTGTGGTTTTGGATTGAGATATTGAATAATTGGATGTAGACATCGGTTGACTTAATAATTGTAACATTGTTGCCCCTGCACTCTAAACTTTACGATATAAATATATCAATATTACCAAAAAGGTATTCACAAGCGCAACATATTTTGAGTGACGTTTAAATAGCTAAGCGAAATATTGTGCACAATGTCTGTAAACAATTTTAAAACTCTTTGTTTAGTTTTTGACACAGTGAAAGGGTGAACGGAACGTTTGGAAATGTTAACCTATATAAGCCCGCTGTGTCCAAACGAGGACTCTTCCTTCTCTTCTTTTATTCCTTGACATTTGACGGTTAAGAAGCTATTGACATGACGTGTTATTGTAAAATTGTTTCCTTGTGACGGATTTGATTGAAATATTCAGTCGGACTGAAACCTGTTGATTTTGACTATTTTATAGTCTTCTGCAATTCAGTTTTTATTTTCTTTGTTGAAATTTGATCGGGCCTATATATTTTTTCTATATTTCTTTTTTATTTTAATAGCGGAAATCTCAGATCTCTTATTGGCGTTCTAACAGGGCATTGTGCCATCGTCGTCACGCCTCTAGACTACGCCTTCCGTAGAATGATTTCTGTAGAATCTGCTTGGACGAGGATGAGGAAGAAACCATCGAACACTTGCTATGTGGCTGCAGTGCTCTCTCACCCCGCAGATTTAGGCTTCTGGGGGCCCTTTTCTTTGTTAATCAGGCTGAACTGAGCAGCATCAAAATCAGCCGTCTTCTTCGCTTTATCAAAAGCACAGATTGGTTTACGGAATAGGTGGACTATAATCCGCGTGGTAACACATTGGGCCTATGTTTGGCCTAAGTGTGTCTGCTGCTTGTATGGGCGGCAGTCAGCCAGTTCAACCTAACCTAACCTAGTAGCGGACACCGGCCCATTTCGACCCACGGTCCTTGTAAAAGTTCTCTCGCGTAATGTTCGCAATAGCTTTAATTGTTTTGGAATCCGTTTTTGCCATACCGATTTCAATAAGGTGAGGATAAACAGTTTTGGACACTCACCTTCATTATGCACGATCTCAATTGTTTTCCCCTTTTTGTACCTAGGTACGTTGCGGTGGCAAAAACCAGTGTTTGTGCTATTTCGCATGATTAAAGACTTTTTGGGATAGCAATTTTCTGGATATTTTTTATATATTTTTATATATATTATTTTTTTTAAATTAAATTTCAAAAATTTAGCAATTAAACCTGACTTTTCAACTAGAATGTCGCTGTTAGCGCTAAGTGTCATGCCAAGGTCATAATGAAGGAATTTATCATAAAGAATGATACGCCAAGTTTCGACCTAACGGTGAAAGCACAAAAAGCAGAAGGTAGAAATGAAAACGTACATAACTTCATGGTTTTTATTTTATTTCAGCCGTTCTAATTGTACGATTTTTTTCATCAATACCTCGTTCGTTTAGTAATTAATCAAGAAAACAGCTCTGTAAATTTCAATCAATCAGCATATGATTTTATAACTAAAATGATGTATCCAGTTCTGCTCGCAGATAAAAGCTGCAAGTGATTTTGCAGCGTATCTTTTGGGGTTGTTTCAGAGGTTTTCGACTCTCTTAGTTTGTTTTACAAGAATTATATAAATATATTGTGCTCCTTAATGTGGCGGCCATAGAGTTGTGGATATGTTCGTCGACCACTACGCAGCTTAACTTCGCTGCCTGGGTTGGATTCCCAGCTCGTACGACCAAATAACTTTCGCCTACCTCTTTCGAGTCACTGACAATGTGCAAAGAGTAACTGTCTAGCAAAAGCTTTTCAATCTTGGCCGTTCGGAGTCGGTATAAAACTGTAGGTCCCTTCCAGTCTTGCGAGAACAATAGCACGCACAACGCGAGTGGTTGCTGAGAAGCTAGGCCCTGGCCCTTAATATAACTTTATTATGCGAGGAAAGTTGAACTTCGTTTATAGAAAGTAACGTCTTATAAAGGTGTCCCCAATTGAGACCAGTGAGTACGTCTGACATTAGCCTTATTCTTTTTTTCAAAGGTAATTTTTTTTATAGACAAACAACATTCAGCTGTCATAACAACTTTCTCTGTTACCCGTCTATTTTACTGAGATTAGCCGTGTTTTTTTTTTTTTTTTTTTTCAAAAATCTATAAATAGTGAAGTAGGATTTTGAACTTAAAGCACATACAACAACCTACTGCCTATAACTGCCTACAATATCGGCAGTGAAAAGTGGCTGCCGACAAAAATTCGACTTCGAATTCGACTTCGAATTTTTGTTCATACATTTTGACACCAATTTCGAACAAATAAATTTCTTTTTCGTATATTTTGACAGACAGAATCGTTTTTCTGAATCTTACTTCACTTCATTATCGATAGCGATGAAAAAACACGGCTATTATCAATTTATAGACATTTTTCATCGACTTTTATTGAAAAAAATTATTAGGTACCAAGGCAGGAATTCCAGAAGTATGCAACGAAATTATTGACTTGATTATTTACAACCAACCTTGCAATTGATGAAAAAACCCAGGTGAAATGTTCCACATACATATGTACACTCATCACATTTTTCGAATACAATTTCGAATAAGCCTCGGGGAAAAGCATTCCGATAGAGATTTTCAATAGCGGGGCTTTTCCCGCGATGGGCAAAAGCTAAGGAAATAATAAATTCCTTCGGGATTCTATTATAGCTATTCTGCTACACATACCAGGTAGAGGCGACGTATTCACATTCATTGTGTGCAGAAATCGCTGAACTCAAGGGACGTAGAAATGATATTGAGGAGCCTCGCTGCGGCACAACAGCACATCTCCATGAGCCTATAGCTTCCTCTGAAGTTAATTTGCAAGCGCATATCGAAAATGGATTGTTCGTTCGTTTACGTTCAGGAACTAGCGAATTTTTAAATAAGAACTTTAATTCAACCTTCTACTGAGGTTGAGGAAGGGTATCAGCTGATCGCAAGAGCTCACACGTATTCGCAGACATGGGACGAAATTCGTATAAAAAACGCTGTCAGATTAAATCAAGGTGCAAGGGAGTAAGGGGCCCTCTGTGGACTGTCTTTACTCGTATAAAGTGCTAGCTGATGTGTTGCATAACTAACATACCTTTTTATTTCCTGGAAAGAAAAATAAACTTAAAATGCGACTTAATAATTTCGAGTGCCCTCTTTGTCTACGCACAGTTGCGTTTGCTCTTAAGGACTTTTGGGAAGGATCTTGAAAAATGTTTGTTGATTGCGCATTCTATTTGTTGACGGAAGCATAACTTGAGTACGAGCAGAAGTAAAGTGTTAGCTTATAGAAGCACAAAGTGGGTATACGGTGTTGGAGGGCAGACTCTTGTGCAGTGTGAATGAGTCATGACAATGAAATCCAAGCATTTCCTTTGATTCGCCGGTCGTTGCTTGAGGTGTGATTGGAGGACGGGTTGAGGATGTCTTGTGCAACCGGAAACCACGAAGCGAAGCGCCTTGAAAATGGTAGTCATTTAAATCAATAAAGGAGCTCTGATGCACAAAGGTGTCCGGTAAATTGGAGACGAAGGGATACACAATTCGCAGTGACGCGGTGTAGGGATTGAAAGTAATCTCTCCCCAACCGCCTTACATTACATTTGAAGAGAGTGAGGGCGTTTCTCAGTCTCTGAGTGTGCAACAAGTGGGATCTTTTGATTACCATCCAAACCCATTTAAGGGCGAGCTTCCCGTGCCACTTCAACCCGAAAGCAGCATCGTCTACATACTCCCCCATTTCACTGCAAAATGATAACACCTCGGGCTGTGATCCTTTGTGCTGAGTCAAGAGCCCATTTGGCGGTCCCTCGTTAAATTACATTTTCCCGGGCGAATGCCCTCTCGATGCCTTTGCATTAACTTTAAATTGAAACTAAATACAACTTGTTATCCACTCGCTGTTATAATAATGAATGCCATTAAGGTCGCCGGGTTAGTCGTCTTCCCCGCCGACTTGGGCGCCGGCAGCGAGCTCGGGTGAGCTCCGAAAGCAAGTACACCATTTCGACCGAGGGCCTCATGTATCGATTCCCTCAACCCGTCCACACACGCCCTCTTCACTGTGCGCCGGTGGGTGGCTGAAGGTGGAAGGACCAACCACACATCGCTAGACTCGGAGGATAATTATATTAAACGATGAAACGTTTTCCGCATAATAACCGCACACACAACGTGTTTGTGTTGGCCGCATGCATCACAATGAAATTCAATTAAGTGAACTGCGTTATTTGAGGGCATGCCGGCACAAGACATCCGGCCAAGATACTCTGTCTCATTTGACGAAGGCGGACTCCTGGAGCAGTACAGGACTTGCGGATGTCAGTCACGTTTAACGAGCGACAAAGCCCAAAAACCTGGCGGCAGATAACTATTGATTGCGTTATGGGGTCTCAAGTAATTCGGCACCGCCAGTTAAGCCCGCCAATTTACGACCTCCTCGCTGGGGGTTAATGATGGTGCGGTTGGTGTAAGTAATGAGAGCACAGGTCGCAGGCCGGGAATTCCGGCCTCTGCGGCGGATACAACTTATCGGCTGGCCAACTATTTCAGATATGCGGCCTACTCGAAGGTCATTAAGTGTTTCCTCAGGTTATCCGTTTGTCTTCGCGCGCTGTCACTGGCATGGATCCGGCAAGGGGAAACGCTGCTGCCTTGGGTGCGAGCAGTCACCATTTGAGGCTGCGGTCTGGAGCAATCGATTGCTGGTGTGCCGCAGCAAATTATGTGTCGGCAATCGATGTCGCTTCGGTTGAGGGAGTGCAAAAGTTTGCCTAATCATTTTCTAACCACTGGCTCCTGGTGCCACCGGTGAAAGGGTATTTTCCGACAGTGAGTTATGGTCGTTCGGGGGAATACCTGACGCAACCGCGAGTGGAGGTGGCATTTTAAATCGGCTTGGAAGAACAATTATGGTGCGCATAGAGGACATTGTCACTTCGTGTTACGCGACGGTACACATGATTTACGGCAATGAATAATTCACGATGTAGTGGAATACATCCGTGGCATGATTGAATAACCACTTAGTGTTGTGGAGCGAATGTTTTATGCAATACCAGCTCCTTTCACTCAGGAGGACCGTGTTAACGACCAAGTCACTTAATCGCTTGTTTAAGGTGGAGAAAGGAGGGCTTGCAAAAGGGAGTCCTAACATTGATAATGGACCAGATAATGAGACACTCTGCCTTACAGTGCACTAGAACGAAGTCATTTATTTGTCAAGCAAGGAGAGGAGAAAATAGGGAAGAAGGAACTCGATAAAAAATTCTGCATCGTCGATGAAAATACCAGTGAAAGAGTGCAGGGACAAATCATTCGGAGAAGGCAGCAATTGCGAGGGCCGCCTGTGATGTCGGCGAGGAATCCGAAAAGATTTATGCATTGAATCTGCTGAATTGACAGATACAGATGCTGGTGTCGGTGGTGCTGCCATTCGAGAACTAACAACCAAGTGAGCGGCTGAAATTGAACCCATTTGAACGGGGACGCTACTGAGACGACTGAAACTGCAGCAAGAAGAAATCAGGGAGGAACATTATACTTAACGAGCTGCATGCTACTGTGGTTGCCTGGGTAATGGAACAGCCCTTTTTGCTTGGCCGCGCATCGTTGATTCACTAACATGCTACTGGACTGAACATGAAGGCTGGAATAATGTGTTTAATTGATCTGAAATACTGGCTGTCTGAATGAGGCGGCAGTTTGGTTTGTGTATCTTGTTTTAAAGCAGTTACTGAGAGGGCGTCGGTTGTAGAATTCCGGAGGTAAGGACTGACTTTCTGTCATCTTAGCCAAGATTGTCTGAAGTGCTTGTCACGGAAATAGCTGTAATTCCCTGATGTTGATCTCATAAAAGTCGGCCAATGAATTAAAAAAAAACGGATATTCGATGATTAAATCATGTTCATAGAGAGCTTTTTAGATTCGTTTGTATACCGAATCTCTTAAGTCCGTCTTGCGTCCTGCGATTGTCGCAAACTGTCGGATGTAATATTCTTTGTTTGCAGAAAGGGAAGGGCAAACTAGTTGGGGCCGTCGTGGAAAGGTGGGAGATTAGGTTCAATCCGCGAATAAGAAAAACTTTTATAATTCACGGCTTCACTTCTCTGGAATCACTGACAATGCTCAAAGATAGAGAGAGCTTGTAACCACTCTCTCTATCTTTAAGCATTGTCTCTCTCTTTAAGCATTGAGAAGATAGAGAGAGCTTGTAACCACAAAATAAACCGGATTGACTCTCTAGCGATTCCGAATAAGTGCAACGATATTCTCGTTTTTTTTGATAATGTCCCTAGTTCTCTTCGTTTCAATCCTTGTCTGGTTGATGGCTTAAGGTCCAAAGGAGTGTGTACCCAAGCTCAGACTTTTCTACGGGGCAACGAATTGCCTGCAGACGATCGAATTCACAACAAATTTCACTGAGGTGGAACTTCCATATAATTTTTTAATGATTGCCGCATGTTCGACAAGTGTGGAACGGTGCGTGATGAAATGTCAACCCCTGATGAATATTTTTTCGGCAGTGTATCAATGGTGACTAGGGCTGTAAGAGTAAGGACAAATTGAATATTTGTACTTTGAATCTGATTGCTCGTTACTTTGATATCGTTACTAGTTACTTTCGTTACTTTCTTCAAAATCATATTTTTATGTTAAAATTGGTATAGAACTTCAAATAGTATTTAGGTAGGCATCAATAATATCTACTCTTTTTTGTTAATGACATGAAACAAAAACTCATAATGACAGTATGTTCATATAAAAGACCACAACATTTACCATATAAATAATCATGGTTTTTGTTTAGTAGGACACTTTTACAGTACAGTACAATCTTAGAAAGAAGAACAGATATAAAACATGCTACGTTCACCTGTTTAAATTGTTCATCTTTCATCCAAAAAACTTTATTTTAAAAATAACAAAAAGAAAAAAGCAACAAAAAGAGTTGTTTATAAAAAAGTTATAAAAACAGACTTATTCAGACGGCCTCAACAAAGGCTATCTGAACACCGCCATGGCTTGAATAACAGCCTTTTCACTACCTTCATGGTTTTCATATCCTGGCACCCAAATTAGTTTTAATTTATTGTATCCTGCCAGTGTATTTAGTATTTTATGACATTCCCAGACAGCCTTAGAGTTGATTGTGTAGCTCTCTTTGGAATAGATTGCCAAGCATCTGAGAAAATATATATTTTGATGCTTTTGGATTTTCTATCGCTAAGGCGATGTGCCGCCTCATTAATTGCAAAAAGTACAGTATGAAATACTGTTGTGTCCATGCAGAGGAGAATTTACAGGCTACATCTCAAGTGGAGTTGATGTTTCATTCTTCTATCTTCCCTCTAGTATTTCATAGTGTTTTGTACAGTCGAATTCAGGAGACATCAGGTCACTTACTCGAGTCAACTCCCAAATGTTGTCAACTCTTTTCAGAATTTCTAGATGTCCAGTAAGATTTACTTCTTTTAAATTATAGGTTCTTTATAAAATTAAGGCTTGTTTAGCAGCTTTAGCCTGAATGGTAGTGTGTAGTTGTGGGATGTTCAATACTGCTTCTATTTCTGCTCTCGGCATCGTTTTAAAAGCCCGCGTAATACATATGTGTAGCAACTGCGCCATACAGTATGATTGGTTTAACCATTTGATTGTAGATCCCCAACCTAATTTTTGGGCTTAAACCCCACGTCGTGTCTACGAGCTGCTTTAGGGGCCAGAGCAGACAACTGGATGGCGCAGTTGGTAGAGTGCCTGCGTCTGGTTAGCGGGGTCCCCGGTTCGAATCCCAGTGAAAGCAAAGCTAATACGCTTTTATCTGATTTTCAAATCTGTTCCAGTCACCATTTGCCGTTGGGATCAAATTAATGGCACTATCTGACTAGGGGTATCACAATGTACCAATATGGTCTATGTGGGCCGGTGAATGCACTAGCAGGCCCCCCTACCTAACCTAGGGACCAGAGAGCTTTTATTGCCTTTGTGTAAATTTTGTTGATGTGAGCATTCCAGGAGAGTTTCTGGTCTAACGCTATTCCGAGAAATTTCACATTTTCCTTCAGCGTGATATTTTTTTCTTTCAAATTAAGAGGTTGTAGGTTATGTGTCCCTCTTCTAGTGAATCAAATTACGTTTGTTTTGGTGGGATTGATGGAGCGTCCAAACCAGTTCCACGTTATTGCCGAGGTTTTTTGCATGAGATTCCCTATGATATCTTCGTATTTGTCTCTTAGTATAATGGTTACATCGTCTACATATCCTGTTAAGAGAAGCTTCTTCTTGTGATGATCTTATGACCAGTGCTTACAGCTTTTCAATTATTTTTAATAGAATTGAGGATAGGATTTGGGATTCTTAGGTGGTTTGTTACCTCCTTTGGGTGTGAATATCATCCTAACCATTCTCGACTTGAGTGGTGTTATCGCCACCGTAAAGAAAGCAGTGCTGCCAGTACTAGCTGGCCATTAAAGGCTAGCCGCTCTCGAGAACCGGCCATCATCTTTTGGCGGAAGACGTAAAAGAAAAGGACTTAACTTTTCTTTCTTTTGGTTTAGCATTGGCGTGGGCAACGTCATATATATACATTAATTCTGTGAATAAACTAAAGAAAATTAAAGCAAATTGAAGCAATTGCACTTTGAGTTTTATTCGTAGTTCTAGTTACATTGTTCGAAAAGATTCCTACAAGCGGAACAAGACTTTAAAAAAACACCTGTCACAATGGCTGGCTGAGTACGTCTATGTCTAACCGCATGTCATGGTACTCCTTGCAAACACTTGCGTAGACGGACTATGTTCTCCGCGTCAGAATACACGGTAAGTTTTCTGGTCTGTTCGTAGGCGTTAATAATCAAGTACCATTCTTCTGGTTTGTCATTAAATTAAAGGTAGATCTGGCGACATGGAACTTCGCATGATGTTCGGACGCGCAGATCACATAATAAATAATCCCTTATTGCAAGGCCTAGAAATACTCCACACCCTAAATCTGGATAATTGTCTACGTTGGTGGAATATTCGCTAGCCGTTGAAAGTGTTTATGGAACAATAAAGGGTACGAGTTCAATATAATATCTGAATAATCCAATGCTTCTAAGAGCGTTCGTTTGTAAGCTTCCGGCGCATCTAACCATAAACATAGCTTCAAACTGCTTTAAAAAGTTCAAGTTTATTCACCGAATTAATATATATATTTATAACGTTGCCCACGCCAATGCTAAACAAACAAAAAGAAAGGTTAAGTCCTGATTTTGACGTTTTCCGACAGAAGATGATGGCCGCTTCTCGAGAGCCGCTAGCCTTTAATGGCCGGCTAGTAGTGGCAGGACTGTATTAGGACTATTTATAGCTTACTAAGCATCTGATCGAATATGACAAGAAATCTTTCAAGAGACGTCACAAGCTTGTAAGTTGAATTTGTATATATTTAATGTATCGAGCTGAAAGGAAACTAAGTTGAGATATAAACCACTTACTGGCCCAAAATAACATGTTTGTTCAAAATTCCCTGGTTTATTAAACCACCCTCATAACTAAGCAGGTAAGCACAATTAGAGCTACCCTCGCCAACATGTTGACCCCTCCATCCTCAGAGGGACGCCAGCATCAATATTCAATTGGAAGGTCTCCATTGAAATTGATTACCAGTAATTCCTTACATGATTTGTGCAGACCTTAGGCACTCACTTCATTGCGTATTCTCTCCTCCAACAAGTTTGTGTTGCCCTACCCAATACGAATAAATTTGAATTTAATGCCTTCTTGCCTTCTTGCCTTCCTCGCATTGCCAGTGAATTTGAATGCATAATTTCGCACATATGGGCCGCTCACATGAGAGGAACAACCGCAGCCCAAAAGCGGCAGTCATCAGACAGAACCATTTAATTTTGCGCAACGCCCCACTGGAATCCCCACGGTAGACCGATTTTAAACGCCGAACCCAGTATTAATCCAGTTAACACACTTATTTGAGCGCCACCCTCACCCCACGAGTCGATATCCCACTGAGTGACGGCAATAAATCGAAGTGTAGCCAGGACACTTGTTGACCGCGCTGTGTTCGCAAATAGTACAAGTACACACAGGATTACACACTATCCCCACCCTCGCGCCCAACGACCTCCCGTGGGCTACACCACGATTCAAATCCATTTAACATAAATTAATTTGCATAAGCACTCCAGCCGTGTGCAGATTTATTGCACATCCCCGCTGAGTCCCCCTCGAATAGTGACACCCTTGTCGCGTCGGGTCGGGAACGACTTCATTGCAGGAAACTGTGACAGTTCGCAAAATGGCGAACGTGAAGCCCTGTGATGGTGATGCGCAACTTCCAGCTGATTGTGACATGAGTTATACAACAATTACACTTTAAACGTGCGGCATATCGGGAGCAGACAGTTTAATAAGAACTGCAGAACATTTGTTCGCGTTTCATTATTTTGTTTTTTTTTATTTTTATTTTACGGCGCAACACTCTGGGGCGTCGTTGACGGTGGCGATGGCAGCAACTGGCACACGACCTAGGGGATGGGTTCGTTAAGTGTCTTCTCATTGCGATTGCATGAAGATACTTTATGTGGAATGTATCTCGCTCTCTCTTTTTGTCAGTTACTTCCTCTTCTTCATCTTCATTTCATTTTTATTATCCTCTGGATTGCGGATCACTTGCTCGTGTGGGTGTGTTTTTCTCTCTTATTTAGTTTCGCAAGCTTATTAGTGTTTTTTTTTTCATAAATTATGACAAAGGACTGGGCGGGTATTTGTTGGATACACTTGGAGCAACGCGTGTTGGATAAATTGTTTCGTTTGTCTCTGGATTTGTTGGCGGATAGGAGGACTTGCTCAGTGGACTTGAGCAGATTGCAGGAAGAGCTTATCCCCAAGATTGTCATGGACACAGGCGGAGTGTACTTCTTCAAGCGGGAAACATTTTACCCGTGTGAACAGGAGATGAGGAGGAGAATGTGCACCTTGGTAGGATTCCCTTCTAAGCATTACAAACTTTTTATGGGAATGCTGCGAGTGATGGTTAAGCAAGAAACGACGGGATTCTTTTACTCGTTCCTCCGGGCTGTGATGATTGTTTGATCTTATCTAATCTTGTCCGTGCTCTTAAACCACTTGAATGTGCATGAAAGCTGGTAGATTATTGACTCGCATTCCGATTGCAAGTACATACCCTTGGACAGTTATGACATTTGCCAATGTGAAGAGTCATTCATTGTAGTGATACTGTAGACGCATGTAAAATAACTTCCCGGCTGCGCGCTGTTTATTTATTTTTCTTGCGTTTGCCACCTTGTGCATCTACATTATGAACACAATTAGTATTTAGGATTCATTTTTTTTTTATGATTTATTTCCTTTTTGTCTGTATTGCAATGAGCGTTAAGGACGGTGTTTCTAACATAGTGCTGGAGCACCGCAAGGTTCTGTTTTGGCTCAAATATTGTATACCTTGTATATACAGTGGACTCCCCCTAAGTCGACTTGTCACGGGGTACCGTAATTTGTTCGACATAGAGGGAGTTTAACTTAGAGAGAGGTCATTGTATGGAGAATTGAAGGAATTGTATGTAAAAATGGGGAAAAGTTCGAGTTAGAGAGAGAGTTTCGGCTTAGAAGGAGTTCGACTCAGGGAGAGTCCACTGTATCTAACTTCCAAGGGTAACTGAATGTGAAACAGCGATTTATGCTGATGACACAACTATTTTTTCTTCGTATGAGTTTGCTGTTGTCATTAAGACCAATCTTAAGATTGCGATAGAAATTCTACTTAGCTACTGCAATAACTGGAAATCAAAGTACACGAAGATAGACATCGTTTTCAGCCGGAAAAGAAAAGCTTATTTTCTCTCTTCCAGTAGCTTACAGGTAAATGGATGTGATATAGAATGGCTAACCTTCGTTAAGTACTTAGGTGTACATCTGGATTCCACATTAACTTTTCGTGAGCACATCGTACAAACCGTTAATAAGGTTATTATCGTAACGGCTGTTCTCTACCCATCTATCGATAGAAAATCTTTATTATCTCAGTCTAATAAAATCATCTCTATATATAAAAATCAATGATTGCTTGTCCTTTATAAACTCTTAAATGGTGAGAGATAGAGCACTGATATCTTTGGCAACTTCTTTCAGAATTCTGTGAAAAATGTTTTGGTAACAAGTATTAATTTTTTTTCTCATGCAAAAGTTACAATCGAAAATGAGTAGCAATGTGCGCCGGGTACAGCTAGTATATGTATACTTGTACATATGTAAGATGTCAACGAGGAGGGAGTTGAGTAAAGACGGGCACTGCGCGCACACTTAGCTCTTCTGATGAATTTCCGCTACATTTTGATTTTTTCAAAATTAAATCTTTGCGCGAATTAATCCTTAGTTTTTTTTTTTATTTTTTCACTTTATCTGTGAAATAAACCTTTCGTAAATATCCTAACAACAGGTGTTTTATTTTACAAAAACATTGTACATGGTGTCAGAAGTTTTGTACGACAGTTGTGATTTAGAAAAAAATACAAGACATTCTAAGACGAAACGCCTTATCGGTCCTTATCGGACGCAGTTAGTCGCGCGTGTTCGATATTTATTGAAACGGAAAAGCAGAAAAGAAGCAAAAGATTGTGAAGAGCAATGTGTGGGTGAGTCTGAAAACAAAGGGAGTAGCAATGGAGAAGACCTTAGAGAAGAGGCAGATGATGATGATGTGAAGTAAATATTTTTAAAGAATAGAATAATAGAGGCTGATCGGAACAAAGTGAAGATGACATCTCCTAAAGTTGAAATCGGAAACGTTCATAACGCTTTTCAATTTAAGAACGTTGAAGAAGCGTTCGAAAAATTTAGTGGTGAAGATGGAAAAATTGTTGAAACGTGGATCGCCGATCTCGAGAGTGTGTCGATCGTTTGCGGATGGGGAAATGTCTACACAGTGAAGGTAAACCATTTCTCGAATATTTTTAAAAGATGAATAAATAGCGACTAGAGGAGCCAAAGACGAGACAGATTTTTTATAGCGGGTATGCCAGATGACGTTTTGAGCAAAGCAATTCTGTACCATGCGAATACGTTGGAGGTGTTGAAATCAGAACTTAAGTCCTACGACTGCATCAACCTTGATCAATCCCGTACGAAAAATGCCATCACGCTTAAGCCAATTTGGAAGAATGTCCAAAAAGAAGAAACGGGCCAACAGACTCGGTCCAGGAATTGTGGTGCTCTTCCGCACTATTCCTACAATTGCCCCAACAATGAGAAAGGTGAAAACAGCGACTTGTTTCAAATGCAAACCAACTTGGACCCATCGCCAGGAATAGCGTGGGAAACAATCCGGCAAAGGTCCACAGATTGCTAGGTCCAGATATCACTATTCCGGTTAGGGTGCATAATCAAGAGTTACATGCCTTTCTTGATCCAGGTAGTGACATAACTCTAGCAAAAGATAGTCTCAGACAAAAGACCAGCTATACTTTTGTACGGATGTCCGGTATGGGGAAAATCCGCACATTGCCACAATACCACAAGTAGCTCAAAACAAAGTCCATAAAATTATGTTAAATCTACCACATGGTAGAGAAGCCGTGTGGTAGATTTTTCAAAACTACATGAAAGAGCAGATGTTGACGCGATAATTGCACGACTATTAAAATTAACAAATAATTATAATATATAAATAATTTAATGTATAATATATAAATAATTTGAGCTCTACCCAAAGACCCCTCAATTAATGATTTATACAAGAATAATTAAAAAACCGATGTTTTGTTTATTTATTTACTTTTTTCTACTTGATTAGTTATTTAATATTTTTCGCTTTATATTTATTTATTTATATATTTACATATATATATTTATGTATAATATATATGTATTCCAATATACGTTTTTGGGGTCTACTTTCAAAGCGATTCCAGAATGTTCCACGAATTGAAAGAATGCTTATCACAAAAAGAACACCAGCCCAGTGCTCTTGAAATACTTTTAAAAAGAATTTGACCGCTGTTCCTTCGTGATAAGCAAATAAATTTTATTATAATTTTCAAAAATTATTTAATATTTTATTATTTTTGTACGATGCGCGACCAATAAAACTATTCTATTTTCATCAGCGGTTTGCGTTGAATACATTCACGAACTCCTCATTTCA
This sequence comes from Eristalis intricaria, assembly GCA_964034865.1. Taxonomy (NCBI): domain Eukaryota; kingdom Metazoa; phylum Arthropoda; class Insecta; order Diptera; family Syrphidae; genus Eristalis; species Eristalis intricaria. Next base: position 135,630,837 of record OZ035873.1, read on the forward strand.
AACAGTTACTGTCCCTCGCTTTCAACGTTTTGAAAAACAAAACAGTCCATACCATCATCAACGAAGAAATTGTCGGGCTCAGACTCTGTTCTCCACGTACTTCGACCACAGTTGACTAAGTGTTGTATTTAGTAAATCAAATATATTAACTTTTAAAGACATTTTGTACGTCAGTTACCGAATGAAAATCTCATATCTTCAGTTCTTTAAGTTTTAGATGGGTCAGCCAAAAATGCGTGAAGAAATATTGTCCAAAAATCACAATAATTCACGTCTTCAATATTCATAAAATAAAAATTGAACCGAAAGTTTTAGCAAAGGCTGAAACAGTTACCCAATGGATATAAGATTCAGACAGAATCCTGCCGGAAAGAGAATGGACAACTAGAAGTAGAGTTGCAGTCGATACTGAGAATTCGAAAGAACCATTTCAAATATTCAAATACCGCTGTCAGGCAGAATGTTTCACCGTGATAGAGGAGAATCCCGTCCCCCCGACCTAGACAAAGTCACGATAACTATATCGAGACTTAAGTCGAATAAAGCTGCTCATTTCGACAGACTTTCTACAAACTCTTTACGTCAGTTAGAGATGAGTACAGGTAAGGTACACGCCCGAAGAGTGGGATCTCAGTGTCGTTTGCCCGATCCACAAGAAAGGCCCCTTCAACTGCGTCAACTACCGAGGGATAAGTCTTCTTCACATCGCATGTACGATCTTCTCTGCCGTTTTGTATGAGCGCTTGATTCGTCAATATCCTGATAGGATCTTACCAGCGCGGTTTCAGGCCGGGGATGCCCACCGTTGGCCAAATCTTCATACTACGGCAGATCCTGGAAAAAAACTCAAGAAATGCAAATCGACACACACCACCATCAGCGCCGCATATGACAGCTATATAACGTCATGTCTAGTATTGACATTTCTGCCAAATTCGTCTGATTAAACAGGATGACGATGGAGAATTCCTTTTAATGTCAAAAAGTGATTTAGACAAGGCGATGCGCTGTCGTGTGACTTCTTTAGTATCATCCTTTAGAAGATCGTGCAAAGCTCATTGGCCAACACAAGAGGCGAGATGTTTCAGAATTCCGTACAACTGTCAACAAACGCGGATGGAATTGACGTGATTGGCAAAACACAGCGAGCCGTCAATGAAGCGGTTGGTATTGAGGCGGAAGTGGCTAAAATGGGTCTAGCAGTCAATGAGGGGAAAACGAAGTATCTGTTGTCATCAAGAAAGGACACACAAAATCGACGTCACAATGGGCAGCTATAACTTCAAGTTAGTTAAGGACTTCGTCTACCTCGGCTCCGCATTTAAAAGTACAAGCAACCAACATCAGTACTGAAATCAAACTCAGAATAACTCCTGTCAGTCACTGATTCTTTGGGTTCAAGAGGCAATTGAGTGATAAAGCCATCTCTCGAAGAACCAGGCTAACACTATATCAGACTTTGATCATCCCAGTCCTGCTGTACTGGGCGGAAACATGGACAATATTAAAAGTTTTCTGCGTTCAATCTTTCGTCGTTCAACCATGAAATGTACGGGCTGTACAGCGACATGAGCCTAGCCAGGCGTCTACGGATTCAACGCCTAAGATGGCTAGGCATGTAGAGTGTATACGTAACACTTCTCCAGCCCTAAGAGTCTTCGACTCCTAGCCAGTCGAACAACGCTATAGTGGATGCCCACCTAGGTGGAGAAGGACATCAACGAACTTGGCGTGCACAGTGAGATACAGCTGGCTGAAGATCGTCCCAGCTGGAGAGGCTTATTGGTTGGACCTGGGTCCACCCCGGCCTGTTGCGCCACCAGAAAAAGGAGAAGAAGAAAAACTGGCAATCATGATCCTTGAGTAACTTCCTGGACCCAAAAGTTGTCGGGCAGTTGTTCTCCATCAGATCTTCACTACAATGGAGTTTGCGAAGTTTCCTGGCTTTCGTTTGGTCCCATTTTTTGCGTTAGTTGACCACACAACGAACTAATACCCTAAGACTATTCATGAAACATCTACGAATAGCCAGTGAAATATCACACACCACACTCATCACGCACCACTGATTATGGCAGAAAATCTTGCGGTTTTCTTTGAGGAACCCAATCAACATAATGCCGTGCCGGATTTCATTTCCTTCAAACCATTTACCCCTTTTGAGATACATGAGATTAAGTTGAAAAGTTGTGAAAAGTTAATTGAAACTAGGACAATTTATTTTTTTTGTAAACGAAACGGCTCACCAAAAAGCTCACTCACCAAGTTTGTGGAGACTGGGGTACCACCTAGGTTGTTTGTGTTCTTGGATGAAAACCTGATCTTCATGAGTTCGACTTCAATTGGTAAGAAATCACAATTCTCACAATACTCACAAACATTTTGTTTGAATGAGCTTGTTGTTGGGCGGATTCAACTTACAAATGGTTTCTGGGAGACTCGAGCCGCAAGGATCACAGCAGTCTGTACGTGTAATATTGTCTTCCAAGGTGCAATTCACGGCACAGTAGCATGATTGGACGTTTCCTCGGGTATGTTTATTAAGATAGCTTCGTCGCCGAAAACAATTATTCCATACAAAATGGAAATCAAGCAACAAACCAAAATCACGTTATATAAACAAAATAATAATAATAATAATAATATGGGTGGCGCGACAGTCCGAGGTGGACCTGGGCCTAGCTTCTCAGCAACCACTCGTGTTGTGCGTGTTATTTTTCTTTCATGAGTGGAAGGGACCTACAGTTTAATGCCGACTCCGAGCGGCGAAGTTGAGAAGCTTTTTCTAGACAGGAATACTCTTTGAGCATTGTCAGTGACTCGAAATAGGTGGAGCCGTGAAATATGAATGGTGGTACATTCGGGTAACGAACCTGGCACCCTCTGCGTAGTAGTCGGCGCACTTACCCACTACGCCACGGCGACCCATAAACAAAATACCTTCAATTTAAAATGTAATAATTTCGGTTTCGATTGGAAGGTATGCCGGGAAATAACGCACCTTCGCTGGCTAATTGCAAGTTGACTTAAGCAACGCTCTGAAACTGTTTTAGACTTAGACAGGCAGTTCGGTCGATCCCTGAAGCATGACATCTATGACGTGCACGATGAAAACAAAAGAGTATGAATAGGGTGATCACCTTTCACAATGTCGATTTCGGTGCACAAGGAAATATATTTGTTGAAACTTAGATTAATTTATTTAATACATCATATAAAATGTATATAGGAACATTACTTAAATATTATTATTTCTTCTTCTTCTCCTGTCGGCGCTGCAAGCCGGGGTAGACCTGTGTCTCAACCAACAAGCCTCACAAGCTATTTCTGGGTGCGCCACTGGTTCCGTGGGTGTCCTCTCTGGCGTTGTTCGACTGGCTAGGAGTGGAAGACTCTTCGGGCTGGAGCAATGTTGTCCATGCACTCTACATAGCCAAGGCATCTTAGGCGTTGAATCAGTAGACGCCTGACTAGACTCATGTCGCTGTACAGCCCGTATAGCTCATGGTTGAATATTCTTTTCCGTCAACGCAAAAAGGACTAAAGATTGCACGGAGAACTTTTCTCTCGAAAATACCAAGGGCTTCTTCATCTGCTTTTGAGATTGTCCATGTTTCCGCCCCGTACAGGAAGACTGGGATGATATAAAGCCGACTAGGTCTAGGATCACTCAATTGCCTCTTGAGCCCAGAAATACAGCGATTGGCAAGAGCTCCACTATCTCCTCAAGGATGATATGTAAGTCACATGACAGCGCGTCGCCTTGTCTAAATCACTTTTTCACAAAGATCTCGGCGAGTTCGTTACCCACCTTGATGGAGCAGCAACAATTCTCCATCGTAATCCTGCTCATTCAGACGAGTTTGGCAGGAATGTCAATACTAGACATGACGTTGTATAGCTCGTCCCTATGCATGTTGTCATATGCGGCCTTGAAATCGACGAATAGGTGGAGTGTGTCGATTTGCATTTCCTGCGTCTTTTTCAGGATCTCCTGTAGTGTGAAGATTTGGTCATTGGTGAACTTCCCCGGCCTGAAACTGCACTGATAAGGATCTCAGGATATTGGCGAATGGTTTCAAGCGCTCACACAAAACGGCAGAGAGGATCTTACATGCGATGCTAAGGGGCCTAACCCCTGGTAGGTGGCGCAGTTGAGGGGTCTCCTTTCTTGTGGTTCTACCGCAGTTGAAAAGATAAGGAAGGACGACTTGAGAAGGATTCTCCGTTGGATAAAATGTAGACAAATGAAAGCAGATATTCCTGGCTGGATGTCACTCTCGAGTAGGGGCACACTTAATAATGACAGTCCAAGATGTACTTGGGCTTAGCTACAATACCCACTCGAGTTATGCGTGTTATTGTTTTTCTCTGTCATGAATGGATGCGACCTACAGTTTTACGCCGACTCCAGCGATCTTTGAGAAGCTTTTTCTAGACAGGAGAACACTTTGAGCATTGTCAGCGACTTGAACGAAGTGAAGTGGAAGGAAGGCATGTCCTCCAACTATAGAGGGATAAGCCTGCTTGCGATCAAGATATTTTTTGACGTTTTATGTACTCGCCTGAAGGCATTTGTAAACAATCTGCACCATATCAATGTGGCTTCCTGCAGGGAGTGCATAATAGACCGGATGTTCACATTACGCCAGATCCTGGAAAAGACCCAACAATTTCAGATCGACACCCACTATCTCTGGAACTAATACAACCAAATGCACATTGTTTTGAACCGTGGTTGTGTCTCAATAATGTCTTACAATGCTAGAAATGCCACCCAATCCTACTCCTTCCTACATACGAAGGACCAGACCTTAGCCACAGACCAATGGACTAATTTGAAATGTATATGTTTGAATGGGGAATGACGCACCCGACATGAAAAGAAACGAACAACTGTATCATCGTGTTGCATGCGGCGAGTGAAACTGAAACTTTCATCTCTTTCCCCAAGCTTTCTTTTAAAATGCCGACGATTTGTTGACTTCATGTCTGCATCCTGGCATTGGTTGCCACTGAGTTGAAGGCTACGAGGTTTCAAAGATGATCCCTCTCGTTTACAACTCCGCGTCTGCAGGAAAAAAATCATTCCAAGGCCTTTTCCTTTAAGGAATCGGGGAAATGGTGACTCGTCACATATTTCTCTGGAACCGATGCAGACAGTAGATATTGCTCAACTTTTTTGTGCCTTGATGATGGGACCAGTGGCAGATACTGCTCTTCACTTTATCAAAGAAACCGAGATCTGCGAGTGACAGCGGAGCCAAGGAGCCGCCTCACCGTCTCGTTGTATTCTGTAAAAGGACGAGTCGAGTCCGTTGGATGGAATCATTTGCTTTTGCAAAGCCACCCCAGAAATCAGGGACAAGCGTCTAACCTGCTGAATTGTTAAACTTTTCCTCAAGGGCGACGAGGAAAAACTTTTAATACGACGCTTGCTCATGTGAGGGGTAAGTGTGAAGTCATGTCTGAGAATCATTGTACGACGAGACACGAAGGCAGACGAAAGGGCAGACAGCCCTTCCTTGACAAACGTCATCTCCAGACACAGATACCTTTCCGCTTTCAACCAAAATGTCGCCCTCCATCCACCGGTTAAGTGTCGTTGCATTCTGATCAACTTTTGATTAACTTCCCGCTGAGGGACTACGCTACACCCGAACACCCATCGGCAATTACCCTCGAATTCAAAGGAAATTCCCATTACAATCCAATCCAACGAAGAGCCAAAGACACCTTTTCCCCAGCTCCAGGGGATCGCGCCTTTTCAAATTCGCACAACTTCACAACTAACCATCCATCAACCCTCCAGAGGACCCTATCAGCCGATGAAACGGCAAAGATAAACAAAAGTCGACACCACGGGCCACCCGGCTCGGCCGTTGTTGACACAGGGGGATTCTTTTGTTTGGATGAGAGAATGGAATCGAAAAAAAAGTTCTCAAGAAAAAGTTTCCCTTTGGGACGGTCCACTGAGACAATACCATCGAAGGGAGACGGCCCAGTGAAAGCGATAGGATTGTGAACCTTCTGAGAGCACGATGGCATCGGTCGAGCGTTTTGTTAAAAATTCAATTTCTTCTCGTCTAGCGGAAAGTTTTTAATCCTTGAAATTGTCACTTTTGTGTATTTCGTGTGTCGTCATCCTTCAGTGCTTGCCGATTTCGAACGAGTTCGGCAGCACACTTTGGACACTTGTCAAAAAGTATTTGCCAAGAGACAAGAGGGACCTGTCACAGCTAGCACACATCCTTGCGGGATAGCAGATTGGTTGAGAAATGTGCGATCTGGGAAAGTGCCTGCTCAAATATTTATCATCTGTATTTGTGGCTTCGGTGAGAAAAATGTTGTTAACCGATTGAAGGTGAATCCTTGGCGATGAATAATTCAGCAGGGAAGAAAAGGAACACCTCCGAAGAGGAGCAGAGTGGATACGGTTGACATGGTCATGTGAAGAGATGTCGAGCACGATTGATGGCGGAAGGGCGGAAGGATGCTGGTGCATGGGAGCGAAGGGGAACACGTGTTCGGTTGGTTTGGTTGGCGGTAAGAGATTCCTTACAAGACAATATGAAATATGTCACATTAGGTTTCTTGGTTTTTTGAAAACTCTTTTTTCCTGGCTTTTGACGTGCTAACCAAAATCTTTTATTAAGCTGCAAGGACAACTACTGGTGGACATGACTTAATTTTAAACTAATGAGAGAGTGTACATGGCATATTTTATGCTAGCTCTTTAAAGAAATAATTGGCTTGACATTGAGTGAAGTTTGTCTTCCTATTATTACGTTTTACGGAAATGAATTTACGTAAAATTAAACAAATGTGATTGTGACGAATAAAACACAAAAGTTCACTATTCCAATATGTGCACAAATTTATTTACAAAAACCACTATTAACACACTTTACACTAACTTTGCAATTATTCTTTGCTGCCTCTTAGGCTGAAAACACTCTATAATTCTCAAACTGAATTCAGCTAATTACCAAACTGTACTGTGCTGCTTCGGCCGCCGTCCTGATAATTATACCTCCCAAAATTCATCGGAAAGATACTGGCGCCAGTTGGGTATGTAATTTTTTCCCGCTCTCGATTATGTAAATAATTCTTAGTATTCCATCTGTCTATAGGTGGCGGGGTATACATAACCGCGAACAACAATCATTTCGGGAATACTCTTCGGAGTTATGATCAGTTCTTGTGTATAAATGGCGGTTTGTGATGTGGATTGAAAGGTGGTGGAATAATTTGTGGAATGAGGTGGTTAGTGTCCAGGTGGTTGGTGTCCACACTTCATGCTATTCACGTCACACTATAGGGGCATTCATATGAGCTCACTACGAATCGTGAATTTCACAAACTCTGACACTTCGTTCATATGGAGTTTTCTCATTCGCAGAGAGCAGTGGGTACAATAGAAGCCAACACACACATCATTGCGAATTTTTTGGTCGTGAATGTGTGGATCGCGTTTGCCTCTCTTGTGAATTCAGGTTGTTCACAAAGAGACTGATTGATTCGTGTAATGATTGTTGATATTTTAGTCGATAGAAAAACTCGATAATTCAGTCCCCATCATCTTCCATATTGAGAAGTATAATATTTTGTTTATTTTCGGTCTAAATTGCTTGTTTCTGAAAGTTCGCGTTCGCAGTTCGCGGCTCGTATGAATGGCCCTTATGAAAATTCGTCGCAAAGACTGATACAATCTACATCGACATCGCTTCACCTGCCAGTAGGCAGAGAAGAGATATCTGTGGATCATAAGAGATGCTTTTGTGCACATCATGGAAGCTTTTAACACGTTCGTCATCAAAAAGTCGATCGTAGCCTTTGCTCATCAGCGACTCAACAATAAGACCTAACAACTCAGCGATAATAGGATCTCCAGAGTGGTTAACGGATCGCCAGGATGGTGTGCCCACCTCAAACCTGTGTGAGAATATTCTTGTTTATTTGGCGCTACAGTCCGGAGTGGACCTGGGCCTCAACCAGGGGATTTCAAAACGTTGATATGGCGTCTCATGTGGACACAAGCGTCTGCACTTAGCCTCTATCAACGAACTCCTACTCTCACCTCCACATGGTGAAAACTGGGAGCCGAGCACCTTCGATCGAAGATGGGGTAACCAACCCCCGTGGGACGTCGTTGGCGGCTGCAGACGAGAGGGGGTGAAGATTTTGCCTGTACCAGGGCTCATCTCTCTAGCCAATCTATATATATAGCTGGAAAACTGTCTGGCCTACGGCGGCATCCGAAACTCCAGTCAGAAGGAGTTTCATTTTCTTCGACATTTTCTGAGCACATGTCTAGAAGGTTCTTTCAAGGTCAGGTCGGGGCCTTGAAATTGAGATGGCGGCGGAAGATCCCTATAGTTTTAGGGACAACGGCGGCGCTCATAGCCTCAGCGATGTTACCGACACCGGATAAACCTGGACCCTCCGCCCGAGGGTTAAAGAATAGGGCCTGACCTCCCAGTTGGGGGTTGTGCGTGAGGTTAACTCCGTCACCACGTAAAAAAATTGTATGGTTCAGAGACAGCCAACTGCCTCGGATACGGACGGAATTAATTTCTGAGAATATAGTTGGGAGTAGTTTTGGAAAGGACCAAATGCAAAGTCACTTCCTACGCCGATGCTGTTGGTAATATCGTCTCTGGGATATATTAAACATATTCACGATCAGGGGTGTTAAAGCTCTGAACTAGAAAAATTGACTAAAAAATTCGGTCCAAGTTCAAGTTGACACAAAACAGAGCTAGTACCACTGACTAGGAAATACTCATATTCCCTGCCTCCCAGCGCTAAAACGACATCAACTGCAACCTACTCAATCTGTGCAAGTGATGGGCCGTGTATCAGCGGAACGTTAAGGACAATCTCCTCCACAGGTTTGAACATGTTCCTTAATCTTCCCCGATAGACTAAGTCAACAGAGACGTAGAGAGATGTTTGCTAAAACTGCTATCTGTGTATTTAAAGTACCCGGGTTATATGGGTAATTGTGATTGAACTTATCCTCCCGGTCATACCCGTTCCGACAATTATCCGGGTACCCGGGTAATGCGTGTGTTTCCCCAGTTAGCGGATATAATTCAAAACAAAAAGTAATAACGTCCACCTTTATTGGTGAATATCACATCACACCGCAGAAAGCCCACAAAAAGAGATATGAGTACCAATTGCTCTTACAATCTAATTTGATTAACGACTCCTCACCGTTAGGTCTAAAGCTTCTGCTCTAGAAGTAATTCTAAATATCGTGTGTAAATATTTTAAAAAAACTGTTGCTAGCGGGAATTGTGAGATTCAACACGGACTCCCGTAATACCCGAAAATGCGGGTACCCGGGTATCAAGAGCCTTAGTTTTAAGTACCCTCCGTATCGACAAGGCGTGCCAATGCGTTCACTGAATTCACTGAAATTTACCGATTTACTGAGAATGAAGACGTAGCAATAGTGTTGGGAGACTGTTAGCTACTCGATTTTACCAACCGGCAGTTGGCCAATCTTAGCCTGTCTGCCTACCTAGGGGCCAACTTTAAACAACTCTTGAAGTCGCATCAAGTCATTGCTGGATTAATAACGAAACAAAGTTGTAAGAATATGTTGTATTATGTTGGGGTTTCTTATTTCTCAGTTTTGTTCACCACTCGCCAAGGGTGCGTCTTGTCACCTCAACTTTTCATTTTTGTATGGACTGGATGAGGATGGACAGGCGAGGAATTTGTCACAATGGGAGAATTGAGGGTAAGACCTCTTCTTTTTGCGGATGACATAGTTATTTCCACATCCTCCCAGACGGAACTCCACCGCGCACTCGATAGCTTTGTGGCGGTATGTGATGAATGAAGAAAGAATAAGATCGGGAATACAAGCTGCTGAGATTAGATGACTTCGTGCTGTTATGGGACTTACTCTCCGGTATAGGATACTCAACGTTGAGTAGCTGCTTCTTCGAACGGAAAGCGCTATGTTTCGGTGGTTTGGTCACGTGACACGAATGTCCACACCATCAGAACTTCCGAGGAGGTTGAACGCGATCCCATGAGGTAGGCGACGGGAGTGATGATGATGATTTTTCACCACGCCTACGTGTGCGTCGATCCCAACTCAACTTAACCTCGCTGCCTGGATTCAATTCCCGGCTGGTACGACAAAAAATAATTTTTACGGTCTCAAGTCTTTCGAGTCACTGACACTGCTCATCGAGTAATAACTCATTGGAAAAAATGAACTTTTCAAACTTGGCTGTTCGGAGTCGGCATAAAACTGTAGTTGGTTGCTTTTCCACGGCTCACTGGTCTCGTCCCAGAGTCTGAAATTGTAAACCATGACGGATTCATTATTTTATGACAATAATACTCTCGAGTCAATGCCAAGGCACATGCCAAACTTGGCTATAAAATTTAACTTTCAGAATGGAGGTCAATTTGCATCGCTGAATGAAGTAAATCTCCACATGATTGACATTCTCCTAGCAAATTATTCAATCGTCCAGCTGATTTAGAGGTTCGCCACTCAGGTGAGTGCATCACCATCATCAATCCAATTCGTCCACACTAAATCACAAGGTGTTTCAGAAGATTAAGATTCCCATTCACGGCTGTTTGTCCACTTCAGAATGGATGTGTGGAACAAGAAGGCCCATCCATCAATTGCAGGTAACAAATGATTCGTAAAGTGGTTTTCCTTTGTGTGAACCGAAGGTGTTGTGTAGTTGTTGACAGATAAATTTCGAAAGAATACATCGTGTCAACGGCGAAAGGATTAATATCTTTCATTCAAATACAATCCATTTATTCACTGGGAATGGTTAAAAAGTAAGGACTATTCGATCGAATGGACACGACGATACAAATGTGGCAAGATTGATGATGGTCAATCAGTAAAATCAATTGACTTGAGTGAAAAATGTAGAGTAGGTGGAAGGTACTACGAGAAGAAAGAATGTGTAGGGTTGAATTGTGTACAATTTGGCGGCAACAGAAACTACTCTTGTAACAAGATGGCTGTGTCTTCACGAATGAGTAACAAAAACCTTAAAGAAAATTTTATTCAAATTTACTTCACAATATTGTAATGACTTACATAAGGTTCTTCTAATTCATTGGATTGTATTAAATTAAATTCTGTTTGTTTTTTTCATTATCAGTTTTCTTATTTATTCTATTTCTAGGCTGTAATGGGGTTCTGCTTCTCCAGGTTCTACTTCCTACTCCCTTTGGCGCTTTGTCTTCCCGCACGTTTTACTTACACGTTTCTTTTCTTTTTTTGCTGTCAACTTTGCACACTGTGAGCCAGAACACCATATTAGCCGTTTAACCTGGCTCGATATTTTGGCCGATCGGCCTGTTAGGGCGGCGCTACATCATTAACGTACTGACTCCTATGATCACATCGCTTGTGAACAAGGTTTTCAACACTCCCCCGTGGTAGTTCCGCGCATTTTCTAATATCTTCTGCGGCCCCAACTTTAAGACCCGGCGAGTCTCTCGTAAACGCCATTTTGCGTCTGAACGAAGGCACTTCGAACTTGACCATCCTTTGACGCTTTGGTTTCGATTATGCGCTTTATTGGCCAGCTATTTCTTGGACGGGTTACTGTCGGAAGATATTCCCTTACCCATCGCTGCCACAAACGTTCCGCGTACTGCTGGGATATAAGCCAACTTCTTTTAGCACCTTAGAGCTACTGTCAATTACTGCGAGTGTCTTACTGTCATTTGAAGATCCGAGGAAAAAGTGATTCGGAGTTAATGCCTCTTTACATTCGTTGTCGAAGGGAATGTACATAAGTTAAGGGATGAGAGTTCACTATATTTTAAACTTCCATCAGCATACTCCTCAAGAGCTCGTCCGACGGATTCCGGGTAGGCCTTATATCCTAGAGTGGTTTGTACGGACCTTACGAGCCTGTTCTAATATCTGTTAAAAAGTGAATTGAATCCATGCTTTGCTTCAGAACACAAAACTGGAAAGAATTAAAAACGCATCTCATGGTATACCACATTTTTTTCTTAATTTTGCTGAAAATTCGTGGTCACAAAACGCACATATTTTGAAAAATGGCGTCAAATGTCCAACTCACTTTTCGAATCAAGCTAATTCCAAGCCGTTATCATAGCCGAGATTGTGGTATTATGGTACGAGGAGCGGTCACCTACTACCTAATTGTTGAATTTAAATTAATTTTTTAGCCTAAGGCTTTATCGCTCTGGCTTTACAGCTAACTTGTAATTTTATCAATTCTATGTTAGCTTTTTTAAATAAATAAATTAATTAATTAAATAATTTGTATGGTAATAAGGGCATATTGAAAAGACATTCCCTTACATTCTGTAGCAATGCTGGACCAATAAATTTGATTTTCCAAAAAGGACAAACGAACACTTGGATCTTCAAATTTCTCAATTTACTTAGTTGAATGTAAAATTGCTCTTCAATTAGTTGGCGTTATGGCTGTTTTCTTGCCTCTTCGAATAGATATACAACATCGATTAATTCCTTTCCCTATAGCACATCCATGGCATTACATTGGACTCTCCCTAAGTCGAAACTCTCTCCAGTTCGAAACTTTTTGCCTTATTTTACATAAATTTCCCTCAATTTTCCATGCAAAAACCTCTCTCTAAGTCAATTCGACTTAGGTCAACTGAATATAACTGATTTCCATCGGAAATAATGCTTTTCATTTGTCCAAGTCTGGCAAATGAATTGTTTCCCACTGTGCGTTGTCTGAGTGTCTGTAAATGCCTACCGTGTAAACAAATGGTTTTATGTGAATGTCTGTTTGTATTGTCAGTGTAAAGCAGTGATTAGTCGTGTGTCAACCCGGGTTAAAAAACCGAATTAGCCCGGGTTACACATTAACCGACTCAAATCGAGTAACATTTATTTCAAACCGATGAAACAAACCGAATACATAAAAAAACTGTAGACGGTACAGCTTACACCGGGTTGAATGCCGAACCGAAAACAACCCCAAATCGAATTAGACAATACAAATCGATATGCCTTATTCCATATAAGTTCGTTTTGTAGGCACCACAACAGGCTGCAGCATTTTGGTAACTTTTCGCGTATCTCTCTGTTTTTTTTGTCTGTCGTATCAAATCAAGTAAGTTGCGTTGCGACGTGCGAGTTGAGCAAGTCTTTGGCTTTGTTAATTTGTTATTTCATGAAATGCTCTTGTATAAATTTCATTATAAAATAAATGTGTATTGGTTTTCTAATGTTTTTTACAAAAAAAGTGAAACATTATTTATACATACGCTCACTCCCTATTGCCTTCATAAAATATGTGTCTACACGATGCTAACTCAACTCTGGGAACACCAGATGTTACGAGAAACTACGAGGAGAGATATAAGAGAAGGGAGAAAAAGTGCAACTACCCCGGGCGCCTATCGCGTACATTGCCAATACAATCGTCTTAGGAAACACTTAGAACACCGAAACCAACCCGAAACAAAATAGAATTGGACAATTCATAACATAACATTCCATAATCCATATTTTTTTTTCGGTGCTTCATCAAACCGAGTGTGCCAACCCGGGTTACAACTCGATCTGTTTCCATTTTAACCCGGGTTAACTCGGTTTGGAAAATTTCCCGTTGGCGCACCACTAGTAGTGATGCGTTGTTCCAACACGCATTGGACCAACAACCAGATCGTCGCAAGAAAAATCCCTCGCAAGGTGGACGCATCGATGAGTGGCGGTATCACAGAAATCGGTTAAATTTCGTTTCATAAAGTGGAATGTCTTTCTCTGTAAATTGCCTATGGTAGTACATATCTCTCACAGTTCACTCTCTAGTCCGACCTAGGGACGTACAGTTAATTTCAGAGACCCGAATGCGGAATGTTGTCCCTAGTGACCTCTTTCCCATTAACTTCAATCCACAGACATTCCTTCCGTCTGCCCATTCCTCGCCTTGACTCCGCCCACTTAAGCTACTTTAACGAGCGCAAATTATAAAACAACATGTTGGAATGAGCCGAGTTCCTTAAAGCACACGTGCGGCTTAGGATTCATGAATTTTTCGAATCGACATGGAATCCTTTTGCGGTTCGTCTGCCATCTGCATATGATAATCATTCGACGAGGGATACCGCTCCGCTCCCAAATTAAAACCACATGCCTAGATGTGAGTGCTTCACAGAAGAGGCTTCCCCAGCAAGGCAGTTCAAAAAGAGAACTTGAAACCGAAAATTCACAAACAAATGCCCACCACAATGCCTTTTGCACTTCTTTCTTTCCCAGAGAATTAGGAAAATCCCCAGCCCCCCATGTTCAGCCAGTCAGTCAGTGTCGCCTTTTGTTCTGTGATCCCTTATCATTCACATTTCAGCTGCCCCTCACCGGAGAGTCCCAGGGCTTCGGATAATTTCCCCCGACAATGCTGCCGCAAAATTGATAAAGCAAACCGAGATGTCGCCAAAGTGAGTAAATGAGGACTGGGGACTGGGGACTGAAGCAAAAAAAAAGAATCTCATTTCCTCTTAATCCATTCGAATTACCTGGAAAATGAGGACGGGGGAGGCATGCAAAATGGAAGTAGAAATAATTATAATTACTCTTTTCACGCTAAGTAGCAGAACGGCAGCTTCCTTCAGGAAGCCCTCTCCTATGTGGCTGCGCTGCTACCGGATGCGGATTGTGGGGCTGCTGCAGCGGCTGATGACATAATATCACTGGTAGTCGTGCCTGCATTGGGGTCAGTTCCATTTGTGTTCCTCGACAGGAACCAGCAGTTCATGGGCGTGGGCTTCCCCTTCATCACCACCGGTCCGCGGTACTCCAAATGGAATGAATCGTCCTGGTTGATCTCTTGACACAATAATCTGCAAATGGAAAAAAAACGAAGTAGATAGAGTTAATGTTTGTACGATACTTGATGTTGTTTGTTGTGGTTTCGTGCTGAGGAATCTCGCTTTGAATGCGATGAATGTACGAGTGTAGCTTGTACCAGCTTTGTCGAGAGTTTAGATGGCACGGTGCGCTGACGGGATTAGGGCAACATTGAAGTGGGAAACGAATGTTGGCGCGTGATAAACTTCAGCCGGCTTGGCATGGATCATAAATGAAACGCGAGACATCCCCGAGTGGCAGACGGAAATGGGGCACTTTTCAGTTCTCTTTCAGCGATTTCTTCATCTGCACGAGGAGTTCTGAGCAATTCCCTCAAACTCTGTGGCGCATAATAAGCGAGGGAATTGCAGAAGGACTGCAGCTCCTGCATTTGCTGGCCGGGTGGATTAGCCCGCCAACAGATCCGGAGGATATCTTGAGAAGACACACAGCAGATCCGGTAAGCGCTTCAAATTATGTGTAAAGTGGATAATTCGTGAAAAGACACTTCGGCGAGAGTCCTTTCGAAGTCCGTGGAATTAAATGCCAGCACTCGATCCCGATGAATTTAAATGCCATCAGAAGCGAATGAAATTATGACACAAATTAAATATTTCGAACTGATTGCTGCCTCTCCGTGGAGGAGTGATGAATATTGAATTGTTCAAGCCATTCCGCAGAGTGCACGCTGCGGATGACTGAACAGCGATAATCGTTTGCAGTGGAATATACCTGCACAAGTATACATATATTGATCATTGTTGCGGAGCGTCCATGTGCCGTGTGGAGCATGCTCGTGTCCATCCGAGTGCCAGGAGTCGCTATGATGTGGGAAATTATGACAATGTATGTGTATCATCGAATGGTTTCGGGTTTTTGCAGTGGCAACTGACAAGTTCGTGCATTGGACATTTAGCTTGTGGCTGTGATTAGGGCAGAGCAAGACTGCATGCTCGAAGGTTATATTGTTTGAACATTTTCGAAAATTGTAAATATTTTAAAAGCTGAAATGCTGCTTATAGACTTATTCATCCAATTTTTGGACAGGCGGATGGGAGTAACCCATGAAATAGAGGCGGGAAAACAGTTTGCGATTCAAGGAATTTGTCAAATTTAGAGAACACCTTTTAAAGACCATATCCCCGCCGACATTTGTTTCTATTTAATGTATTTATTTTTTGATGAATAAAATGCATATAAGGGTAGATGTAAAAATGGCGATAATAGATTTATAAGTAAATCTAGTACAATCAATCCTCGTGTCACGGGGTTTGTAACAAAACTCTTCCGAAACTGCTTGACCGATTTTGTGTGTAATTCTGAGAATAGGACGTTAACTATATTTCATACCCCTAAGTGATGAGAGTGGCCCACCATTTTTTTTTTTATTTGGCGGAATCGTTGTCAGCCAGCATTTTGAATGTCAAGTTCCAAGGAGAAGACGTATTGCTGCCAATTATTCCCACGGATATATCAATTGAATACAAACGGGTTCAATTTCCAATTGGATTGGCATTCGCAATGACAATAAATAAGTCTCAAGGGATGTCCCAAACGATGTCTGTTTGTGACTTAGATTTGGGCACACTGTGTTTTTCAAACGGACAATTATACGTGACATGTTCTCGCGTAGGTTAGCCATCCAGTTTGTTTGTGTTGGCTAAAGATGGACTCACTACAAAATATCGTACAGTCCAGATAATACTAGATACTGATAATGTTTTTTTTTTATATGTCATAATTTGTGATATAGATGATAGTTTGAAATTTGATAGTTAATACAATAAAAGTTCAATGAACTCACAAAATTAATGTTTGGTGTTTAGTTATTTTTATGGGCCGTCATCGTTGGCAGCACTTTATTCGTCATTCAGTCATATACACATCCCCATAAACATACACAATATTTTTTTTATTTTAATTTAGTTTCACAATATTGACTAGAAATGATATGACAAAGCAACGTTTGTCAATAGCAAGGAAAAAAAATCGAGTCTATTTACTTTAACGCCATTCCGAGTACTTAGGAAAGGCAAGTTCGTTGTCCCCATTTATCCCACTATTTGTAAAAATACGGGGAAAATATAAACACTGCTTGTGTTCTTTTAAATCCTTAGGAAAATCACTTGGCGCTAGATCTTGACTTCAAGAGTGGGGATGCATAAAGACCTTCCAACTAAGCCCCCGAAGCTGAGGGAGAGTCGCTATCCATGACGTGTTCCTGATGGAACACAATTCCTCTCGTATAGGTTAAAGCTGCCCGCTTCTGAGCTATTGACAAATTATATAAAGACCTTGCTGCCCGTCAGTCTTGGCTTGGCCACTTTCGACAGTTTTCTGAACAGCTTGACGTTACGGAAAAGATCCACTTTTCGTCACCAGTCACCATTCGCTTCAAAAACGGATCGATGTTGATGAGTGTCAGCATTGATTCTCGTAAATGGAAATTCGGTCCACGAGGTTCTTTGGCGTTATGTCTTATGGTACCCATCCATCGAACTTATCTTTGTATCGAGTCGTGTTTGGATGTTTTTTTTTAGTACAAAAACTCATCATTCCAAGCGCATTTAGCTGCGTCGGAACACATACAACGCGAGATTTAGATTACTAAAGCCATATGTTGGACAAATAATGGATTTCTTGTTGCTACACCCTTCCAAATATAGGTGGCGCGACAGTCCGAGGTGGATTTGGGCCTATAGCTTCTCAGCAACTACTCGTGTTGTGCGTGCAATTGTTCTTTCACGTGTTGAAGGGATCTAAAGTTTTATACCGACTCCGAACGGCAAAGCTGAGAAGTTTATTTCTAGACAGGAATACTCTTTGAGCATTGTTAGTGACTTGGTAGTGGAGCCGTGAATTTTGAAAGTTGGTAAATTGGCGAACTTGGCACCCTCTGCGTAGTAGTCCACCCACTAGACCACTACGCGACGGCGACCCACAATCATCACTCATCACATATTTAAATTTTGTTAAATTTCAAAGGTCTCTAGCCGAGGTCATCATAGAGCGAATGGACAATTTGCTACTGCCCAAGGAATTTTCAACTCCGAGCTGGATAGTAAAATGCAACAGGACGCCCTTGGTTAAAGCGGTCCCTAGAACATGGGAGAGTAGAAGAATACCATCGTTATTGTGAACGAGATAAATACCTGAATGGGTTGTTTATTGTGCCATTCATAAAAGATGATAGATCAAAAATGATAATTCGTAGCCTTAACTCGGCAGAATGTTTCTCTCAACGTGGATGGTAGGAGACGAGAAGTGGGATCCCTAGACCAAGGTAGGTATATGCTTAAATCTTTAGAGCAGCTGGAGACAATCTGAACAGCTTATGTTCGGAGGAAAGTATTCCCGACGAGTGTAACATCAGTAACATGCGTCAAGTCTAAGGTTTTAGACAAGGCGACGCGCTGTCATGTGACTTCTTTAATATCATCCTTGAGAAGATGAAGTGCAAAACTCACTGCCAATACAAGAGACACGGTGTTCCAAAAGTCTGAACAATTGCTGGCAAACCTGGCCGACATTGACGTGATTTACAGAACGCAGCGAGACGTCAACGAGGCGTTTGCTGGCATTGAAACGGAAGCTGCTAAAGTGGGTCTGGCGGTAAACGAGAGCAAAAGAAAGTATGTACTGTCATCAAGAAAAGACGCACAACATCGACGACTCGACCGAACATCGCTGTAGGCAGCTACAGTACGCCCCGGATATAAGCAACCCCTGTAATAGCAAAACCCTTTTATTAACATCAAACATTTTATTCAGCTGAGAGATTTACCAAGGCCATCCTAAGTCTACCTAAGGTCTCCGCTTAATAATAATTTCATTGAAAATCCGCTTATAAGCAACACAATTGTATGCCCATTGGTATGTGCTATTATTTGTAGTAAAGCATTTCGTCTACCTCGGCTCCGTTGTAAACAGCACAAACGACATTAGTACCGAGATTAAACGAAGAGGAACTCTTGCCAATCTCTGTTTTTCTGAGCTCAAGGAGCAATTGAGTAATGGAGCCATCTCTCGTAGGACCAAGTTGGCTTTATATAAGACCGTGATCATCCCAGTCCTCCTGCGGATGAAGGCCTTGGTCTTTTCGAGAGATAAGTTCTGCGTGCAATCTTTTGTCTTGTTTGCGTTGACGTCATTTGCAGAAGCAGATTCAACCACGAACTGTGCGGGCTGTACAGCGACATAAGACTAGGCAGGCGTCTATGGATCCAACGCCTAAGATGGCTAAGCCATGTAGAGCGTATGGACAACTCAGCTCCGGCCCGAAGAGTTTTCGATTTCGAATCCGTGGGACAAGGCAACAGCTTAAGGTGGGGAAGGACTTTAACCAACTTGGCGTGTGGCACTGAAGGCAACTAGCCAGAGACCGTGCTAGATAAAAGAGGCTTGTTGTTTGAGGCCCAGGTCCATCCCGGACTGTAGCGCCATAGGAAGAATAAGTGTTAAAATATACAAAAGACTGCGTCATCTATTAAGGAAAAAATGTTCCGAACACGGCGAACAAGATATTCTCTCATTTTGGGTGAATGTCTGAGTTTATGCTTATCAGAGATTTTTACACTTGAGCCGATCTTAAGGAAGACCCAAGAAGTGCAGATCAACACTCTTCACATATTCGGTGTCCAGCTATACACAGCTGTACAAGTGCTTCCATCTCTCATGTATGTTGGTATTTGAATATGGAAGAACTTATGTTTTGATACTTTTTTATTGAATAGCGTCCA
This sequence comes from Eristalis intricaria, assembly GCA_964034865.1. Taxonomy (NCBI): domain Eukaryota; kingdom Metazoa; phylum Arthropoda; class Insecta; order Diptera; family Syrphidae; genus Eristalis; species Eristalis intricaria. The sequence continues at coordinate 135,650,436 of OZ035873.1, forward strand.
TTTCATTTAACGTTAAACTAGATTGTGAATACAACAACATCAATCAAGTGGCCGCCGAGGACGAGCATAAGGCAAGGATTCGTGCCGAAATCATCGCTACTCCGCCCGAGATGTTCGTAAAAGTGATGGAGGACGCAACAAAAAGGGCATATTTTGGTTGAGTCACATACAAGAAACCTTGGAATCCCGGGTCACCAATGTATCGATGAGATATACCATGGTATTCTTCAGAAATGTCTGAATGGAACTGGTTGCTTAACAATTCCATGTAAAGAAATTCAAACGTATACGGGTTCTTGAAACTATCCCATGACCCCGAAACTCAGTTTTTTTTTTTTCAAAAACTACTACCTTTGTACTCAATTTTGTTGATTAACTTACAGGAATGTTGACAAATAAATTTGACAGCTCTCCACTCTGGTTTTCCAGCGTCAACTTGAGGGAAAGAACCTACAGTAGCTCAAAGTGAATCTCGGACACCTTCCTCTAAATACGTTATAAGTAGAAAGTTATAAGAAGAGAAGTTTAAAAGAAGGTACACATGTGATAGACATCCGGATTTATTTTTATCAATAAACACAGTCGTTCTTCTTATGTCTAACAAAAAGTAAACAACAATTTATGAGTACATATTAATTTAAAAAAAATAAAGAAATAAATAACTACCAGGAAGCATCTCAAAGTAAAACTCGGACAGTAATGGTTCCCCGAATGTTTTTTCCTGCAATATAAAATTAGTTCCAAAAAATAAATTAGATTACTAATATATCAATAATATGAGCTAGAATTCATATCATTTCCTTGTAAAAGCTGGTCCTAACCGGAACAATGGGGAGACAACGAGGTCAAACTTCTATTGAGAAAAGAGAGCTGATAGTGAAGCATTTGCAGAATGGAAGATCAGTTCGCTTTGTTGACCGAAGTCATTTAACTGTTCACGATATAATAAAAGGCTTCAAGCTTTCGAAAACGCTGGAAAATCGCAAGAAAACTAGCGCTAGAAAGATTTTTTCAGAAAGCGATGAACGATGGATCCTTCGGCAAATCAAAAAGAATCCCTGAATTAGTGCCTCTAAGTTAACTATTAAAGTTGAAAAATACTTGGGCAAAAAGGTGAACCCAGAAACAATTCGAATTGTACTGCGCAAGCATAAGTATAATGGTCGGGTTGCTCGAAAAAAACCTAAAGGGCTAAAAGGAAGAAATTTGCCCAATCTTATCGGGATAAGGACATTTCATTCTGGAACAAAGTGGTCCTTACAGACGAAAGTAAATTCAATGTTTTTAGGTCGGATGGGCAATCATGTGTTTGGAGAAAGGTCAATATATCTCCAAGAAAAAAAATTTGCGACTCGCTGCCAAGCATGGTCGTGGATCGGTAATGGTTTGAGGATGCATGTCGGCCGCTGGCCCCGGGAGTTTCCAAATTATTTATGGAATAATGGATTAATATAAATATTTGGATGTGCTGAAACGAAATTTGAAGCATAACGTGCGAAAATTGGGAATAGAAAACTGTTACCATTTCTATCATTATAACGACCCTAAGCATAAGGCTCTTAATGTCCGCTTATGGCTTCTGTATAACTGCCCAAAAGTATTGGGAACTCCACCACAATCACCGGACAAATGTCATTGGACATGTATGGGCCTATTTAGAGCAGCACCTGAGAGATCACGAGATTTCAAATAAGAAAAATCTGGAAAAGGCTCTGTTAGAAAAGTGGTACAAAATTGGCACACAATTTTGCGAAAAACTTGTGCCATGCATGCCAAAACGGTTGGAACATGTCAGAAGAAATAAAGAGCTTCCAACTAAATACTGAACACAAAGAGTGGTCTTGTTTCTTAAGTTTGAAGTATTTATTTTTTATTTTTGTCCGAGTTCTACTTTGAGATGCTTTCTGGTAGTGTTTCATTTCTTTATTTTCTAAAATTGATCTGTACTCACAAATTTTTGTTAATTTTTTGTTAATTATTAAGAACGACTGTGTTTATTATTAAAAATAAAACCGGATGTCTATCGCATGTGTACCTTCTTTTATACTCATTATAACGTATTTAGAGGAGGGTGTCAGAGTTTCACTTTGAGCTACTGTATTTTGAGGACATTTTTTATTCACACCAAATTGAGTGTTCCTTCTGACGAAAACACTTCACTCATGAGTTCGCACTCATAGTGTTCCCCTAAATATAAAATATAGAAAATAGATATATGGGAGATATAGAAATTATCTGTTAAATGAGCATGTCAACGATATCTTTTTTTACTGAAAAACCCATGAAAAATCCGTTGTTTTGAAATTCCGAGATTGATACAATTTTAGCGACAGGTTCTATCACTGGAATCTCATTCATTTCCAACGAGGTATGCGTGAACTCAAATTGGATTGGCATTCCTATGAATATGCGGTTTTACTTCAACGGACTTCATGCTGTCCGAGGGTGGTCGTCGCCGTGTGTGGAACCACATCTCACTAATCCACATGAGTGTTGAATTGATTTTTCAATTTTTTGGCCATCCAACAACAGAGTGAGGGAGGGAACCGCCACGTTCGATGGAAGGAATGTGGTTCCGTCCGTGAGAGGGATGATGCCGACGAGTGTGGTTAACCGCGGTTAATTCAACAAGGGGTTATTTTTTTGTATGTGGTTTTATTCAAATGAAATATGTACAGTTAATTGATTTAATATTGTAAGTTTGATGGATGATGGTCTGATGGGAATTGATAGTTCTTTTGTTTTTGTGTGCACCTCGATACACCGATTTGTGGCGGTAATTGGTAATGGAACAATTAGTGAATCCTACCATGCCTCGTAGGCACTGCCACAAGTTCGATGTGTGGCATCAACAAACGTCAACAAGGCATGTGTTGGGAAGGAGGACATGTGTACATTCGAAAACCCCAGTCGAATTGTAGTGTTTTTCAAGGAATGCTAATGGGATTCAAACGACAGCATTCAATGCAGAAATCAAGAGACGTACTCTCCCAATCTGCCCGTAAGACAATTGCCATTCGAAAATGGAACTCTCGTCGTTTGTCATGTGGAAGCACTCGAACCGAGTACACTCAGGGCCTGTAAACTCGGATAATTGTCACTCTCTCCCACTGTTCGTGTTGTGACATCAAAAACCACCCCATCGAGTGTGGTCTAGTAGTTTTCGTTTCCCAATGATAGTGTTAACTAATTCCCATCCACCTGCAGTTACAACAAAGAGCCAAGTTATCGCCCCGACCGCCCCGCTTGCAGAGACCGGAAGCCACACAAGTGCACTCCGACAAGGGGGCGCACCCCAATCAGTCTGGGGGAGGAATCGGTTTTGGATTCCAAAATCAATAGCGCAGCCAAAGAAAAGGTAAACGAACAACACTCGGCTTCAGTCCACCCACCGACGCAGCCCAAGTCGTTAGTCTCGGTTTATTGCTCCAAATAAAAGCCTCGTTTGACCACAGTTTCGTCTTATAGTGGAGAAGAGACGGTATCTCTCGGTATTTGACCAGCGAACAAGCCAAGCAACACTCCAACAGCGCAGTGCAACAAATTGGCAACAAAATTGCTTTTTATTGTGCTCGTCGCCGCCGCCCCAATTTGGACGCCTATTCCGTGTTCCCATTGAAGTTGGCCGTCTGCACCGATTCGCTGACCCATTCGGATTTCAAGAGGAATTGATTGCAATCGCCGAGGCAGAACTGAACAACCGAATTGCGGTTGTCTGCTGCATTGTGCAGCGACAAAATGGACTTCATTTTCGATTGCTTTTTCGAGGACACGTTTGAAAAAATCACACGAAGCGGACTGCAGGATCGCAGCTCGCGGAGGGATGTACTGGACCATTTGAACGCAGTGATTAGTGGATGCAGTGATGGTTAGTCGGGCCGGGGAGTGCTGCTGGTCTGTGAGCGTCTAATTTGGATTTCCTTCTCTTTATGGTTTCAGGCCAGGGCGTGCACACAGAGGAGGTGGCGAGACTGGCCGTCCTGTCTGCTGTCAAATATCACCGCGAGAAGCGAGATGCCAATGGGGATGTAAGTTCAGTTGAATTATTGTAATTTCGAGAGAAGAGCGTCATGTGAAGGTGTCACGGGGTTGCTTGGCCATCGGAAAATGCTAATCCCATTAAGTTGACTATGCGACCTTTGAGATGGATATCCATCCCCTGTTGCGGTGTGTGTGTGAAGGGTTTTTGTTTGTGTGGAATTAGGTGACGTCAGTCTAGTTCAACACTTTTAAGACTTCATTCGCAAACAACTATAAATCCCCAAAAAGAAGGATTGGTGGTTTGCTTAGCTCTATCTAAGGTAGTCCTGGATATCCAAATGAAATTCCTTTGTTATCGCTTTAAACGTTAACTTTACCATCGTTGTGTGTTTTCCTTTTTGCATCTTTTTGTGTTGCTTGTTTGTTCTCTCTGCTGAATCCCTCCTTCGGTCCTTTTAAATCATCTTGTGAAAAAATGTAAATTCTATGAAATTGGATCCATATTCTCATACAAAGACCTAATTAAACAGAAGCCACTCTTTCCTTCCTCCTACAGACGACAAAGACTGAGTAAGCAACGTTCCACAGTGGGGTATTTGACCGCAAAACATGGCATAAACCTACAAGTTTGAGCAGGGCACCTACTTGTGTGTTCTAAAATGTTTTTCCTGCAACTACTAAAATGTTTTTCCAACAACTCAATTTGTATGAGTTGCCGAGCGGGGGGAATTTATGGGTGGGCTGGTTGCGGTTAAGACTCAATTCTAACGAATTTTAATATGTACCTTTATTGTTCATCACTCGGGCTACTATTACTGTTCTGACTGTTCCTTAAGTAAAATATGATTTTCCGGAGGTCAAAATAAATTATAGTTTTTGGATAAAACTTTTGATACATGTTTTCGAAAGATGCAAAAAGATGAATTTTTTTCCCCAAAATAAAGATAGACAAAAATCCTCCATTCCGTTTTGGGTTTAAGGAGAGAAACGGCTACTGGAGAGGTGCCATAACCTTTGTTCGTCAAAACACTTCGTACAGTGTAGTATTATTATTACAGTGGACTCCCCCTAACTCGAACTTTTTGGCCATATTTTACAAACATTTCCCCCGATTCTGCATACAAAAACCTCTCAATAAGCCAAACTCCCTTTAGATCGAACAAATTACGGTATCCCGTCACAATTCGGCTAAGGAGGAGTCCACTGTTTTGGCTCAGCACAAGCCTCCGGAAAATGATTCCATTCCAAAACCTGTCCAGTTAGCTTCTCAAAAAGCCGAACACGGAAAAATGTTTTATGATAGATGGATAGATTGGATTTTTATTATTTCGAATAATGTTCCTTTTACAAAAATTTAACAAAATCAAAAAGCAAGCATGGCTTCGCCGTCTGCCGGATTGACTGCAGTTTATTATATACGACTAATAATTATTCCATGTGGAATAATGCAAATTTCAAAAGTTCCCTGTTAGGATATTATCTCTGTATTTTAGTGATATTTTGCAGTATTTAAACAACGTGCTTACGTCCATAGGATAGGATTTCTTGTTATGATTAGTAGTTCTTCCCAAAAAAGGATCTCATAGTTTCCCTTAGGATCGGACACTTGCCTAGGAAATGTATGACATCTACACAAAACTGTTTTATGTTGTTTTTCAAGCGTTGCAACGTGATCTAGGAAAAACACTCAAAATTGCACTGCCACTGCGGCCAAGTGGCTTGATAGTGAAGTTTGGCTCTGTGCTTTGTTTTTCTGATAGCTAATATATTTTATTTAAAGTCAGCATACATTTTTTTTATTTGTAAAAGAAATTATTGGGTTTATGCCATGATTTGGTTCAAATACCCCACAGTGCACTCTTAAGTACTACCATGACTTTGATATCAGATTAAAGCTGACCTACTAATGGTTATTTATAATTGGGCGGTATGGAAATAAATACAGTGACATTCACGGGTACTCTTTTATTTAAACTGTCACTTCTAATTTCGCGATATCGATGACTTGCATTTATTAACACAAAAATGTCTCACTGTTTAAGACAAAATGTGACAAGATTTTAAGTGATGTCGCACATAGCGTAACGAATACAACTATTGGCACCCTTTTTTGCACAAACTATTGACACCAGTTCATTCTTAAGCTATTTCTTCAAAATTCCATAATCTATCCAAGCAAGCCAATTATTTTTTTTTTATAAAATTAAGACTTATTTCTCACAAACCAAAACGTTTTGACGAATTCTACCTCTTCAGCCAGTGAGTGTAAGTGAAAAATTAGCTAAATCTTGTGTGTTCTTGCTATGGGCCAAAGATTTGGTAAGCCTTATTTAGTTATTTACTACAATAAAGCGCTATGTATGTAAGCATGTCACATCTATACCGAATGTGCTCGAAGAAAAAACTCTAAAACTAATGTGGTTCGTTGACGGGGTGGGTTGGTGCGTTGCTCGCCCTTCTGCAGGTTGTGCGTCGGTTATCCGGCTGGAAGCAATTTTTTTTTTTCTTTTTATAAGCAATAAAGCTTTTTTTGCTTTGTTTTGTTTGAATAAATATTTCATATTCTGTTTTCCCAATGACAGTACAAGCTTAAGCTTCACATTTGATTCAACGTGCGTTTCATTCCTTGAACTGAGTTGAACGCGAGTGTACCTCCGTTTGAAACCCATTTCTGCAACACAGTCACATTATTATTGTTCCTCTCTTTGTTCTCAATACAATTGATGTTCGATAATGGAATCCATCCCTTCCTCATTTTTCCTTCAATTTACTTTTCTTATTTTCGACATTTGATATAAAATTATTTGTCCCTTTTTATGCATAGCGACTAGGTAGTTTTTTACTTCCATTTTTTTATAACTTTCCTTTCACTGGTCGGACTCAGGGATGGATTGTCTGAAGTGATTTTGTTGTGTTTGTTATCTATCTCCGTTTCACGCTAATACCACGAGGGCGCTACAAAGATTCCAAAGGACTGGACCAAAAGTATTTTTAAACTTCAAGGCAGTGCTAATACATCAATAATGCAATAAGAATTGCCATTTCAGCAAGTACACGAACCAATTGGAAGGTTTGACATTTTTTGTTCGATCGCATAACACAAACGAAGTTCAACTCAAGTGGAGTTCAGATTTCTTCTTCAGATTAAGCTCGCACTGTGAAATCGGGCATAAGTATGTGTTTTCGAATGTGACAAAAAAATCCTTGATGCCCGTTTTCACAGTGTAAACTTATCGGCTGGTGTAGCTACATAAGTGTAGGTTGGGTTAGGTAGGGGGACCAGCAAATTTAGACCTTGTTGGTCCATTGTGATACCCATAGTCAGACCATTACCACTGATTGACCACTCCAGTGATAGTGCCGTTAATTTGATCCCAACAGCAAATGGACCAGATTTGAAAACCAGATAAAAGCGTATTAACTTTGCTTTCACTGGGATTCGAACCGGAGACCCGGCTAACCAGGGGCAGGCACTCTAACAACTGCGCCATCCAGCCTTCAACATAAGTGTAGGATCGAACATAAACTTCACTCAAGAAGATTTCGTTTTCACAGTCAGTATTTGGGGGTGGTTTAGGTAAGCTATGGATTGACTGGCTTTGTGATCTATTGAATCCGAAAAAAAACTCTGACTCCAATGTGTATGGCATTGCTCCTGTCAACAGGTTATCTAGTTCTTAATATATATTTGTTTTATTAACAATTTATGTTTTTTGTTAAATTAATTGATAGTTAAGAAAAAACTGGGTGCCAATAGTTGGCTCCAAAAATAGTAGGTGTTGCATTCGTGGCACCCGGGTGCCAATAATTGGTTCTATTGAACTTCAACTATTGGCACTACCAATAAATATACTTTTGGTACTGCCAATAATTATAGAGTCAAATCGTCACTTTTTAAAGATTGAAAAAATTCCGAAAACAATCTAACATATATGTTTTAGAACAGAAAATATTGATTTCTTTTAATTCGACGATGCCAATAGTTGTATACTTTTGGCTTGCCAACAATTATAGTCGGGTGCCAATAATTGTAGTGTTTGGTAAGCTTTATTTAGTATCCCATTTTTCGCCTGTTTTAATAATAAAATACAAAACACAAAATATTAGGTAGTTAAAAAAGTCTTTTCGTATTTTGTCAATAGATGTCGTTGGAGTCGTCCATCTCTAGTGCTACCAATCACATTGTGTCATACCATATTGTGTTGGAAAGGTGGCATTTTAAGCTTCATTTAACCAAAAATTAAATTCGGAGAAGTTGAAAAAAGTTAGAGCTGTTCAAAAATGAGTGAAAATAATGAAGAAATATATTTGAAATTTATATATTTTAAGTAAATTTTTGTATAAAAAAGGGAAGAATGCCACGCAAGCCACCAATAAAATTTGTGAAGTCTACGGAGACGACGCTGTATCAGTTCTTGTAGCACAACAATGGTTCACTCGCTTCCGTTCTGCAAATTTCGATGTGAAAGATGAACCTCGCTCTGGTCGACCTATCGTTGAAAAAGTCGATGAAATTATGGAAAATATTGACCAGGACCGTCATATGAGCAGCCATGACATCGTGAAGGAACTAAACATTCATCATCAAACGGTTTTGAACAATTTAAAAAAGGCTGGCTAGAAAAAGAAGCTCTATGTTTGGGTACCACATGAATTGTCTGTGAAAAAAGTTTGATTAGTAATACGAAAAGACTTTTTCTACTACACATTATTTCTAAATAAGTCCGATGGTATATTCTCGTCTACCATCATCTAAAATTGTTTTAATTTTAACTTAGTATATTTACCTTGGCGTAGTGGATAAGTGCGTCGACTCCTACGCAGAGGGTCTAAGGTTCGATACCCGAATTTACCACCTTTGAAAATTCACGGCACCACCTCTTTCGAGTCACTGACAATGCTCAAAGAGTATTCCTGTCTAGAAAAAGCTTCTCAATTTCGCCGTTCGGAGTCGGCATTAAACTGTAGGTCCCTTCCACTTGTGAAAGAACAATAGCACGCACAACACGCAGTGGTTGCTAAGAAGCTACGCCCAGGGCCGCTTCGGACTGTCGTGCCACCCATATTATATAATTATTATTATATTTACCATATTCGTGGTTCTATCAATGTGAAACTTACGCGCATTTGAATTCAAAATTTACTCAGGGTCGCCAACAATTGTATCCGTTACGCTACTAATGTTCATTTCCTCCTTGATTATCAAGCATCCAAATCAGTCGCTTCCACGCAGCTCAAATTTAGAAATGGAGTAAACTTCTCTTCTTCTTTGTCCCTCTTTTGTCGCTATTTCAACAGATGACGCTCTAGCGAGCTAGCCAATTGCATTCCTCCTCTCCATGAATTCACCCGAAATACCCGTCTATCCAGGAATGATCATCAGTATACCCTTAAGCCTTTAAGCTCTACATAAATATCTCCAATATGTCCTTCAAACTACAATCCGCAGATATTTAATAACAATGTGCAGAGGTACCTGCTATCACTCTATACCCTCGGTCCGTTCCTTGTCTTGACCACGGACACTTTTAAAGCGGTTCGATTTGAACACCATTTTTTTCTTTTAGGACCCTTATTTTAAAATGTCCCTCCTATGAAACCTTATTTTTACTTCTAATTGATTAAAGCTCAATCGGCAAGCATTGTGGATGAAGTTGACTCTAATTGTCCAACTCAACGACGGATCTTAGAGCGGTGTGCCGCGACGAAATTGTATGCCCTTTGTGACATGTGAAGCGGATATGAATTTTATGACACAACAAAGAAGATAAAAGTAATTAGTTTCATAATTATAAAAATTTTACGAGTTCAAGTATTCAAATTCACAAAAATGAAAATATCCTTGGCCTCCGCATATAATTTACACAATACATGCATTGCACGAGAAATCGTTTGAAAATGCCGACAAATTCACGAGATTGCTCAGCTTAAACGCCTCGTTCTGCCAAAGTGCAAAAAAGTGCCCTTTAGTTTTTGCACTATCGATAGAGAATACCTTAAGCTTTCAGAAAAAGTCGGTTCTCTGTTGGTGCCTCTCGAACCATTTTTGTTACAGCCCATCAAACATTGAAATGCTCTCTCAAAAAGTGGCTTCAATTAAAAGTTGATAAGGAGTGCGACTGTATGCCTTTAAAAAAAAAATAAAATTTTATAAAATATGCCGCATCAAATTTGCTTAAAAAATACGTACATTTTTGTCAATTTCCCAAAGTCCCAAACTTGAACTAACGGTACAGCCAAACGGATCATAAAAAGTCAAACAAATTTTGGCTCTATAGATTCTCATATTTGTAGAATCGAAAAACCTATACCATTTGGCCGAGAAAACTATGTCACTTCGTGTACTTATTTCCACTGCGGGACCACTGTGCGACGGTGCGCTGAATTTGTTGAACACCTAATCATACAGAATGGTCTTTGTATTGTCTTCGCTTTCTGATTGAATTTTTTGGATATTTGGATTTGCTTTTCTTCGGTGCTCTGATGTGGAGAGAACACCAAAATGTACGCATTTTTGTTGTTTCGATTGAGAATGAATTCCCTTGCCATTCGAAAGAAGCAAAGGAGGACCATTGAATGTGCACTTGATTAAGGCGAACACCAAGTGCTATAGATTATCTATCAGATCTCTGGCTAGTAGAAGTTTCGTGCTTCTTACAAAGGTAAATACAAATGAGAAGCCTTAGGTTCATTGGTAACATATGCCACACAAAGATTTTATTAAGGTGTCGCGTGGTTGTCTAACTCAACAACGGATCTTAGACCAACGCTGTCTTATGTAATTTCATTGAAACTAAAGCCATTGAATTGCGCAGAAGATCACAGTTTCTCCATTGTCTGTAAATGATGGTCGCCCGGTGATGATTTTTAGAACGGATTTAAGCCACGGATCGAGTGCGAGTGCCAATTTGCTAACGATGGCTTTGCTGTTTTGATGCATCTCCTGTAGACTTTCCCACAAGAACCACTATGAAAGTGAGTCCCCCTTGCATTAAGTTCAGCCACACAATCCGCCTCCCGACGCCAATTTTTTTGTTTAAGACCATAAGACACCCATTAAACTGCGTGTCTTGCCAAAGACCGCCCGCAACAAAGAGAGTATTAGGAAACAATTAAGAATTTATTATTCGAAAGCCTGAGACTCTGATTCCGGGGCTGACATGCAAATCAATTACGGGCCTACGGCCGACCATAAAGTCATCGAAATAGCTGCCAGTAAAACACGCCCTTTGCACTTGATAACGTCGAGCCCATCATAAAAGCGTTCATTCCCAAGCCATTGTACTTCCGATTGTCACACACAGTGCCGATGGAGCCTTTAAGTATTCATTGGCCTTAATTTTAATTAAAGCCTTTCAACAGAGAGGCAGAGTCTTCTGCCGCCCCCTCCCCTCCCATCGAGCACCACCGGGCGACGAAGAGGTCCTTTAATAAAGCAAATTCGGTTCCACATTTCGAACGGCGGCGGTTCTGAGCTTTAATTTTTTCCCCCGGGAGGGTGTACGGAATAAAACTTTTATTACAAAGGTGAAACGTGGTCGAGGCTGTCATTTACCCTTGTGCATTTGAAATAATCACCAAGATGGTCGTTATCCTTTGCCACCCTCTGACAAGTGACGCTTGAAAAATTCAATTCCACGAAGCGCGAACGTAATTCGGTTTCGAATGATTGCAGGTCTGTCTGATGGGGAAGTATCACAACATCTTGTACATAGCCTTGCGGACATGCTGGGACTGGGGCGTTCGGGACTCGGCCGTTGTCGTCGTTCTTTTGGGTGAGTACTGTGGAGAGAACCCTTTTTTGCATGTAAATTATCTATCAGTGTTTTTTTTCTTCGTTTGATTTTGTTTTGTGTTTAGAGGGAAAAGTGCGGCAAAACTTGTGAAAAGTGAAGATGATGAATGAAGTACCCTTTTTCTGGGGAATATTCCGCTCCCTCTTATGGTCGTCAAGGTTAAGGGGCATTCGCCCTTCGCAATGCAGAAGTTGAGGCTTTCATTGATTTCAAAAATACTGACTTTGGCATCTTCGCGGACATCAAGGGTCAAGGCCTACTAAGGGCTATAAACAGCGAATGCTTCAGAATTTATGTAGTCTCTCTTAAAGTTATCTCTCGCAGTTTTATGTCGGGGTTCCAGAGGTGGGTCAGGTCATTAGTACTGCAACACTACAACTTGAATTCTTGACGTTGGTTGCTGCGGCCTTGGGTCTAAGACTTTGCGGCTTTAACCTTCGGTGAAATAGAAGAGTATTAAGTTAGAGTTGCTACGACGGGTAAACCAACGACCGTACTTCTTGGCCACCCTCTCTTTCACTCAAGAGGGTAGTTCATGTTGATGGTTCAGTCGCTTGAGGAAACTGACCATCATCTCGAGGAAGCAGATTGGATTCTAAGGGTTCTGTGGGACGGTGTAGGGTAGTGGGTTAGTGCCTTCTGCAGAGAGGGACCAGGTTCGACCTCGAATTCACCATCTTTCAAAATTTACTGCTTCACCTCTCTTGAGTCACTGACAATGCTCAAAGAGTCCTTCCTGTCTAGGGAAATCTTCTCTAACTTCGCCTTTTGGAGTCGGCATGCAACTGTAAATGTTCTGTTCCTTGTGGTGGAGACATTGACAGTGTCATTAGTCTCATCGAGACCAAAAATCTGCAATGTTCTGTTTGCGTTGACAGGATCTGGAGGAGGAGATTAAACCACAAACTGTACAGTGACATGCCTACTACTAGGCATCCATGGAGCCAACCCAAGAGCGTCAACAACTTGCCTTCGTCCCCCAGACAGCTGAGTCAAGAAAAACTTCAACCGCTGGAAACAGCCAGACAGATATTCCGCTTGTTGTTTTGCGAACCAGGCTTACCTCGGAGTATAGAACTCCACACAAAGACGAAGGAAATATAAAATTGATCCTACCTCTGAACGTATTCAACGATATTTGTCCGGTCTATAGGATTCTTTATCTTGTTACGACTTGGTGCTGGTGCCAAAGCGGTTTAGCTGTCTTATATTTAAATGGCATTTAGTTCGCTGAGTTTATTGAGATAGCAGGCCCCTAGGTGTACTACGGCTGGCCAGAGCATTAAACGAGCAGAGGAGGTGATTAGTGGTTTCTACTTCCTCTTCATCCATGGAGCTTCTGTTCCTGCGAGCGTATATGCCACTTGATCAGTGTCCGGTTATAAGGCCCGATTGTTGGTCTGAGAGTGATCGCTTAAGGTTTACTGCCGCCCATTTTTTAGGTATAGCCAGTGGCAGATGGCAATATGGTGGGCTTTAGCGATCTGCATAGAGGGCGGGGTTAGAGACGAAGCTGTACAACATCTAGCGAGTTCAACGACTTTGCAATTGCCCGGTATGTAAAGGAGACACTAAGGTGCGCAGATATCTCGTGAAGGTGCAGACGGTAATTTATGACGTTGTGGAGTGGCTTCAATGTCGTTTGATGTAGGAACTGTGCAACTGTGCAGAGATTGTTCATTAGAACTACAGCTGCGCTGCCCGTGATTATCCAAAAGAAGCAAATGCGGTGGCACGCAGAGTACTGGATTTTACCTATCTTGTCTTGTTCATAGTATGAAATAGATTCCGAAATCAAATAACAAAATTATTCAAAGAGCTGAAAGAGCTCACATTCTCACAACTAAACTTGGACGGGATGGTGCAGTTGGTACAGTTAGGTTTAGTGGGGTCCCCGGTTCGAATCCCAGTGAAAGCAAAGTTAATACGCTTTTATCTGGTTTTCAAATATGGCCCAGTCACCATTTGCCGTTGGTATCAAATTAACGGCACTATCACTGGAATAGTCAATCAGTGATAGTAGTCTGATTATGGGTATCACAATGAACCAATATGGTCTAAGTGTGCTGGTGAAGGCACTAGCACCCCACCTAGCTAGCGTAACCTTAACTCGGTGCGTAACGTGACCGTACTCATATTTGCACAAAAAAAACGATCACCGGCGCATAATAATTCTTCATTAAAACTTGGCACCACCGACGACATTAATGACAAGGGTGGAATCGTTTAAGGTGATGGTTGATAGTTAATGGTCACAATCTTCGTTTTGCGATTGTGTAGCGTGACCATATCTTTAAATGAAAAAATACTTAATTATTATCAATTTAAACACATTTTGAAACAATGCAAAGAATCGATTACGAAACATAAATGGAATGTATAGCCCAGACACGCTGGGTGCACCGAAAGTTGCATACTTATGGATGCAAAATTATTTAATACATCAACCACCCGTACAAATGTCCAAAAGTACAAGAAAATATGCTTTTAGGCGCATACTATTGCGAATATGTACATCAACCCAATGAACGAATAAATAAATTCAGAAATCCTCGATAACACACAGAAATGAATGGCTGGAGTTTTTATCCCCGTTTATTTCTTAAGCGGCGATAGATATGATGTGTAACTTAAGCGGTGTGATTTGTTTAACATCATCCTGAAGAAGATCGTGCAAGACTCACACGCCAACACTAGAGGCACGATCTTCCAGAAGTCCGTACAACTGCTAGCATACGCGGATGACATTGACGTGATTGGCAGGACACAGCGAGCCGTCAATGAGGCGTTTGCTGGCATTGAGGCGGAGGCGCCTAAAATGGGTCTAGCGGTGAATGAGGGCAAAACGAAGTATATGCTAACATCAAGAAAGGACACACAACATCAACGTCTTGGACAGAACGTCACAATGGGCAGCTATAACTTCGGCTCCGCAGTAAACAGTACAAACAACATCAGTACCGAGATCAAACGCAGAGTAACTCTTGCCAACCGCTGTTTCTTTGGGCTCAAGAGGCAATTGAGTAGTAGAGCCATCTCTCGAAGGACCAAGCTGACTTTTTACAAGACCTTGATCATCCCAGTCCTGCTGTACGGCGCGGAGGCATGGACAATCTCAAAAGCGGAAGAGGAAGTCCTTGGTATCTTCGAGAGAAAAGCTCTGCGCGCGATCTTTGGTCCTGTTTGCGTTGACGGTTTCTGGAGGAGAAGATTCAACCACGAACTATACGGGCTGTACAGCGACATGAGTCTAGTCAGGCGTCTTCGGATCCAACGCCTAAGTTGGCTAGGCCATGTAGAGCTTATGGACAACTCAGCTCCGGCCCGGAGAGTCTTCGACTCTGAACCCGTGGGACAACGCTGCAGATGACGCCCGCGTTTAAGGTGGCGCACCCAGGTGGAGAAGGACCTCAACAAACTTGGCGTGCGACACTGGAGACAGCTAGCCAGAGACCGTGCTAGCTGGAGAGGCTTGTTGGTTGAGACCCAGGTCCACCCCGGACTGTAGCGCCAAATAAAGAATATATTATTTCTTTTTTTTTCGGCCATTTAAAAATTGAGAGCGACTGACATTTGGTTTGGGGGGCACTTATACATTGAGTGACTCGAAAATTGCGAGCGAAACCACTTTAAACTCGGTGGGAACGATCTATTGTGGTTTCTGTAAAAGTTCCGAACCTTCCGGTTTCGGTTTGGTGGAAACGTAGCATTACACTATTTCGTAGTCCTTTGAAACCTGTATATGTCTAGAATAAAACGCAAACAGTCTTTTAGCGGTTGCACTACTTACCTTTACATCTGCTCGGCCCGTATCTATATTAAAGAAGGAAGTATACCAGCTTTTCAAGTTTGGTGGAGTTATCGACGAATGTCTCCACGTGATACATATATACGCAAAACTCTGGAGTCCACCTACCCTGTCCACCAAATAAGAATACAGTGCCATTACTGGTTTTGCAACTGCCCCTTTTGGGACCATGCATTTCCGCGACCACTGCTTTCCCCCTTAACCACGTCAAAATGCTTAGCTTTCCATGGACACAAGTGGTGAGACACAAATCGATTTTCTCACGAAAAATTGTGCGTTGTGGTTTCTCTTCATTCCCATCTAGGTCAGCTTCCTTTTCTGTTTTTGAAATGCTGACTAAGAAAGAATGGTATTTTCCGTGATCGACGAAATCTCTCGACAGCTTTCAAACATTGCAGGAAACTCAAGTGGGAGCTGTGGGTCGCCGTGGAGTAGCGGGTGGTTGCGTTGACCCCTACGCCCTTCTGCCCACAGGTTTGGCTCACGAACTTACGGGTCAACCTCTTTCGAGTCACTGACAATGCTCCAAACTTCGCCGTTTGGAGCTGGCATGAAACTGTCCCATCCACTCGTGAAATAACGCATAACACCGGTGGTTGCTTTCAGACTGTCAGACTCATTATACATATTAGTCGGAGCTTTAGCACCTAAAACCTCCTGAAAGACAACCCAACGGCCTTATTTCCTTCCGAGGAAGGTAGCCTTCTTTATTCCACTGATTCAGAACAGATGCCGCAAACAGAAGAATCAGAGCACATCTCCGCCCACCGAAAAGTCAATGTCAGTAGCAACTCCTCATTGAGTTCATTCACATTCACGGTCAAAACCTTTCAGACTGATATTTGCTCGCTCACTTACAAATTCCAGCGGCATCCACGCGTAAATTCGATAAAACCAAATCGAGCGCCTCTGAAATTGAATAAAATTCGTACCTGCTAATGACATCAGCAGTGACTGCCTTAAGAGCACGATACCGTCCGACGACCGTAGTCGTCCGTGCGTTAAGACCCAAAACAAAGAAGTCACCAAATTGTGCTAAGTGCCTTGGCGTCCCTGAGTTGAAACAAAAATCCTTGACTTTAATGAATTGATTCAGCTTTGTCTTCGAAACGCCATGCTGAACTCGTCAGTCATCATCTCCGTGGAAACGTCTCGTTAAGCAGAAAAGTGTACGGACGGGTGTTAAGGACAAGCGACAGGCACGCACACACACGCTCAAATAGTTGCTGACGGTTGAAGTCAATTTCTTATTCCTATCACACGTCGACGGAAAATGGAGAATCCGTTGACAGTCTGTTTTTTTCCAACTCTCTCACACACACCACGAAAAGTTGTCAAAAAAAAAGGATTTATCGGGGATCAACGGCTGAAACGTGGAGAAAACGTGGTTCGGTTCGGTTTTCTGCGGCGTCACAGTGTACGGCTTATCAATGTCACAACTGTTGACACACTGCGCTGAGGAAGGGGTTTATTTTCAGCGAAATATGTCGGCGGAAGCGGGTGGTGGTTCAATATCCGGTGAGAAAGTTTCGAGGAACTAACAACTTTAAGGCAGATTGACTGGGTTGTGTACGTGAGCTCTGATGGGTCATCAGACTTTGGAACGGGGTGTCATGTGCTTGAACGGGTGCTGGGGGGAGTTCGGTTGTTCAGGGAGAGAATGGTTATCAGAGCAATCGCAGTTTAAATTGGATAATTTGGTTTTTAGGACCGCTTTGGATTCGCTTATCTTTTGTTGATGGCAGGCGACTTTGGGATCGTGGGGGTTACAGTTTTGCTATCTTCGCTTTGTGAGTATCCATTAGAGGAGAGTCCTGCGGCGCAATGATTATTTGCGTCAGCTGATACAGCAATGCCTGGTGTGCACCTTCAGCTCACTGGATAAGATGTGTATCAACAGCAAAGATTTCCACATCTCGGTCTTCCTGCTGTGTAGAACTGAAGGAAAACAAACGAGTGGTACAACAGTTCACACCGAACACACAATCAATCTGGCATGTTCGTCACTCCCTTCTCAGGGCAAATGATGTAAGATGTGTTCACTCGTTACGTTAATTTCAACAGTCATGTCGTATCGAACAATGGGTACGTGCTGAAGCTACGCCAAGTATTTTTTATTTTGTTGCATTGGTCGTGTCACTTTCGAAAGTTCGTAAACGTTTATGACCTCGTTTACGAGCAATCTTCATCAGGGTCGATTTAAATTACTTTCAATACCCAATCACGGTAAGAAATGTGCAAAGATGGAGTCTGGACTGGAATTTAATGTTGACGATTGACATGTGCATAGCTGACTAATAGCTTTGGTTTTCACGATTAGAACAGGAGCTGGCAAAAAATGTAGGTCCCTTCGACTTCCACTAGAGAGCAGCGCTTTGCACACAAAGCATGGCCGTTATAAAGGATGTTTTGTTTTAGAGATATAGAAATTAAATTGTTTTTCTATAAATAAAAATCAATTTTTGTTTTTTTGTTTGGGTCTTATCGAATCTTAAATGGTAAAAGATAGAGCACTGATGTCTTTTTCAACTTTGTCCAGAATTCTGTGAAATAGGTTTTGGTTTTGATTATTAGCATCCTAATACTGTTATTGAGGCTTTAAGCCCCTTTATATGATTTTTTAACAAAAAAAAAACGTCTTACACAAACGCTTTACACACATATTACTACAAAATGCCTGAACAGATTTGCCTTCGACTTATTCTTCGGTTAGTATGAAGTTCCTGGCGAAGAGATTGATGTATCAGTCATTCAGCACTATCACAGAATCCATTTAAAATGCGTACCGTGACAAAATGCAATTACACAATCTGAACGGAATCGCAAAAAGCATTGCCACATAGAACTCTCTCATTCTGATTTTCGAAATCAGCTGTTTAGTGGCAAATTTGTCTAATGTTTGAAAATAAGTGAAATAAATTGTGCGCAAGCCTATAAATAGTTAAAAACAATCTCGATTTTATTCTGAAACTACTTTTACCCGCGACTTCGTCCGAGTGGAATAGTTACTACCCAAAGTAACTTTGATTTTTAAAATACTAATTTTTTTATTTTAACACATTTTCATAAACTACATTTTTTGTATTTCCATCTTCTGCTAAAACATAAACATTGCCCATGGAAAAAAAGGTTTTTTCTAAATGTATACCTGCTACTATAAGCCTTTGTCCTTGAGCTTTATTTATTGTCATTGCAAATGCTGCTTTTAGGGGAAACTGCACTCTTTTAAGCTGAAAGACCGGAATTATTGGAATACTGGGAATTAAAACATTTTGTCCTTTCGCAGTTCCAGTCATAATTATTGCTTTTATAATATTCCAACCCAATTGAGTAACTTGTAGCCGTGTACCATTACATTGCTTCGGTGCGTCAAGGTTTCTCATTAACATAACAAACTTATGAGAAGGCACTCCTAATAATTCTAAAGAATTCAAAAATTCTAAATGGTACGACGTAACTTGTTCAGTGTCCATAACTTTGTCTACCGAGAGATACTCGACAACATCCCCCTCCACGTATGACATAATTTGTTCGTTTATCTGCCACACTGTATCATTTGTCGGCGCTAAAATTGCCCTTCCACACAACCATTCTCGATTGCCCATATTAATTTGCAGATCGGGATAGAAATAATTTTCTAAATCATCTACATATATCAGCTGTGTTTTTTTGCAAGCGTATATACGCTTAATTTATAAGTGCACAAAAAACGATCATAGGCGCTTAATGATTCATAATAAAATCTTGGCAGCACCGACGACATTTATGACATTTGCTAAGCAGTCATGGGTGCAGTCGTGGTTGATCTTTGATAGTCCCAAACTTCATTTTGTGAATGTATAGCGTGACCATCACTTTAAAAGCAAAAACACTTAATAATTATAAAATAAAAAAAATTTTCATCAAATGAAAAGAATCGATTACGAAACCTAAACGGAATATATAGCAGAGACACTCTGGGTATACCAAAAGTTGCATACTTATGGATGCCAAAACAATTAAAAATTATCTAATACATCAACCACACCTGCAAATGTAAGCCACATACAGCAACCTAAACACTGAATGAATAAATTCAGGAATGAACACACAGAAAATAATGATTGGAAGCATTGTTTTTCCCTGTTTATTTCCTAAGCGGCGATAGATATGATGAGTAACTTAAGCGGATATAGGATTCGTTGTTAGTGTATTTTACGTGCGAATTGAAAATTAAGCGTATATACGCTTGCACAGCTATTGTTTAGTTTTCGAAATAGTTTCCAAGCTTGTCGATTTTGACTTGAGTTTACCAAGAATCTTACTTGAATTTTATTTATATCGGTGACAAATGAGAATGTAGAACTTGACCGACCCAAACCGATTTGACACAAACGATTCAATAAGCCCACGCAGTGCCTTTGAGTGGATCAAATGGATGTTTTGTACGTATCCCACTTAGTAGTCGAGAATCCTAAACTTCATTGGTTCACGTTTCAAACAAACAATGGTAATAATAGTTTAGGACATAAAATCGCTCACAATTTCGAGAGAATTTTTGATTTCGATTTATGGAATAACACTATTCGACAGAGTCCTTTGTCATGACCCGCCTTATGGCTTTGGATGATTGGGTTGAGATCCCAATGAAGTCCAATTATACCCCATAACGAGCGTCGATGTTTGTCAGGGGCTCATCTCAAGGCCATGTTGTCACCGTTTCTTGTTGTTAAATAGTACTACTTGGCTAAGCCGGCGCATGAGTCTCAAAGCATCTAAATCTACACAGTGTATGCGACTCTGGATCTATCGGCAGGGGATATCACTGTTGCATTTAGGGTTACAATTCGGTATATCAGGGAAATTGAGCACGAATAATGAATATAAGCAGTCGCCGAAGCGTACTCCTACGCAGAGGGTGGCAGGTTCGATACCTGAACTTTCACCTCTCTGATACACTGGCAATGCTCAAAAAGTAAAAACAGCAATAGCACGCACAACTCGAGTGGATGCTGTAGAAGCTAGACCAAGGTCCACCTCGTCACCCATATTATTATTATTATTATGATTATAAGTAATAGTGTTCAAATTGTCATGAGAATGCGGTACAAAGTTAAGTTGTTGTTCGATTTTTTGTCGAATCTGAGTGGCGCCCGACTGGTGACTGCCTTGAAAAATGTTTAAAATGTGCGGTGGTTAACTGGCAACGCAAGTTAAATGAAACAATTAAGAAATTAGTGGACCTAACTAGGCCTAGCTTCTATACCACTAAAAACCGTTGTGCGGCCAATGGTTCTGTCACGGGTGATCCACATTTCTCCGATCGGCGAAATCTGATCATAGTCAGTGGCTCAAGAGAGAGAGAGAGGGTAGTGAATTAAGAAATTTGTTCATGTGGGGATTTGAACCCAGTATACGAGTCGATTCAACTTTCCCCCTACACCACGGGAACCACTCAAAAAGAAAAATGAAAATGAATCGAATGGTCCCCGGGTATATGTGAACACACACAGTTGAACCTAAGTTAAGCTTTTAAAAAGTGCAACATCCGAGAGCAGAATAATTAGAAGTTTTAACATTCTTTGAAAGTTCCAATAACGTAACCATTTAACATCGTTTCAGAGGAAATCTACTCCTGCGAGAAGACGTTCGAGCGAATTTTCCTCGGTGCCCTATTCGGACCGAATGCACCGCATTTCATCGCCGGCTGGAGGAGCGACTTTCGGGACCAGGTAAATGTTATTTAATTACAACGATTAAGTGCAACGATCTAAAGTTGAACCACTCCATTCCAACATTTGCAGGATGAGAACACAAGGGCCATGGTCTACTTTCTGCATCACGCAACTAGTCTTGGATTCGAGTTGCCCGTAGCGATACCGCAGTTGGACGAGGAACGTATGGTAAGGTGTGTGTGTGTACTAATTGCTATTCAGATACATTTACACGCCATCGTTTCGTGTGAGGAATACCCGCTTTGGTTCTCAGAATGAAATTACCCTTAAAATGAATTTGAAAATAACTTCCGACGATACATGAGAAAATTTGTTGAGCACGTGAAGTGCTTGCGACGAAGACTGACTTGTGGTTGAAGGCAAAGCATGCTGGGAATTTTAAGCAATTTTTTTTTTGTTGAAAATCGCCTTCGGCTGTTAGGGGTGGAATAATTGGGCTGTAGCGGGGTGTTGTTGGCTGCTGGGTGACTGCGACAGTTTTCACTTGTGGCAAGAATCAATTTGAATCCCTTGCAAATTAAAGCTGAACTGGGAAAATGAGTGTAGAATTTATGAAATCTTTTGTATTGAACTTCATGGAGTCTGAGGATGAAAATAATAAATAGATAATGAAACTTCATGGTATCAGAGGATGAAA
This sequence comes from Eristalis intricaria, assembly GCA_964034865.1. Lineage (NCBI taxonomy): Eukaryota > Metazoa > Arthropoda > Insecta > Diptera > Syrphidae > Eristalis > Eristalis intricaria. Next base: position 135,672,372 of record OZ035873.1, read on the forward strand.
AAACTGAATAGACAATTAAACCGTTCACATGAATCTTCCTTTAGTGGCAACCCAATTTATTCAGTTCTTTCTTGCAAGAAGGCTTGTCAAGGCAAAGAGTTCTGCATGAAGTCAGTGTGAAAGGAGTTTAGTTGGGAAAAGCCCTCTTCGACGACTGAAATGAATTGTTTTGGAGAATACACACAAATGCTTGACAACACAACGTAGAGAGTTATGTTCTTTGTACTTTATGAACTCTTAAATTAACGAAGGAAATGATCGATGTGTGAAAAAGTTAAACGAAAATATCCGTCTTAATGGATCAAATTGTAAATGTAATCTAATTGTAAATAGTTACAATCTCTATAATGGACGCTAACATAGCCTAAAGTCAAGAAGTCAGCTACACTTTCTCATTAGGGGTCACATCACTAGTAATGTTTGTAATTTTGGAGTGAAATTCTGAACATCAGGCAACGAATTCATATTTTTTCAGTGGAATTTACTGAGTTTACTAGGAAAATTAGCTCAAATTAACGCGCTTACATACTGCTTTTTTTACACTCCTCAGTCAACCTCGTTTCCATAAGCATAAGACGGTGCTTTGTCTAGCTCTCTGCTTTCGTTTATTCACCCCGAAGACCGATAGTTAACGATAAACAGGCAAGTAGACAAATAATGATAATTGAAGAAATTATTAATAAAGAATTTGGAAGGATAACAATTTATTAACAAAATAACAGAGAATGAGGAATAAGTAAAAGAACAAATTAACGATTAACAATTATGCCTGAAACACAATAGTGCGCTGCGCCAGCCGACGGAGAGACGGAGAGAGTGCGATGACGTACTGCGTTGAAGTAAATACTCAATTTATCAGCTGTTCTCTCTCTCATCTACAAGATGAAAAATATTGCCGCCTTTCTGCATACATTCATTTGAAATGACTTTTGTCGTTAAAATATTGTTAGTCAGCTGTTTTATTTCTCAAATGACAGTTGACACAAAATACTCTCAATTTGGAAGGAAACTCTCAATTTGGGAGAAAATCTCTCTCACAGCGCACCCCTCTTTCAAAAAATATTCAACATGTTCAATAATGACGTGCGACGGAATTACGTTTTACGTTTTATTACGATCCTCTCATCTCTCCCATTTTTCACTTACGCAGGTCAACGCTGTATTTTGTGCATGCATGGCCATTGAATTGTGTGCGTTGAAAGCCAACGTCAGCGCAAACGCACTGTTGTGTTTCAGCAAAACAAAGCAAAGAATCAAATTCTTTATACGGCGCGAAAATATTTAAGTGAGAAAATAAGCAAGCAACCCAATCTTCAGGATTCAGGATTCCATATGTGTGTGGTTAGAAGGAACCGTAGCACTAACAGATGTACCGTCGACTTTCTTAGGTGCCCAGGCAATACTATTTCGTAAGTGTGCGGTAGAAAACCGTAGCAATAACAAATGTAGTATTGTGTGCTTTGGTGTGCAACTGAGACCACAGACTGTTGTTTTTCATGGGCAGTAATTAAAACGTCGTTAGATGAAACCTTACACAAGACTGATTTTTAATAAAAATGTGTCGGCCTTTTATACTGAGCAAAATGAGATTTTCAATACAGAGTAAAGCTCTTATACCGTTAGTTTTTTTCTGAGTGGAACAAGGTTGCCACTGTATTTGCTTGGATTGGTCATGCCAATTTACATTATTATATTATTCTAATAATACTGGACATTTAAAAAATGTTCTTAAATAGTAGTGACGTTACATTTTTACTTACAAACAATAAGGAATATAACTAACTGAAGCAAAACCTACTGAAAGGTAGTCTAAAAACGGTTGCGTCTGAATCTGATTTCTATGTAACAAACCCACCATGGATCATGGATCATGTTATATCACAGCTGACAGAACTTGACCGGTACCGCCATTAAATACCAACTACTCTAGAATTTTGAAACCAAGCAATTTATAAGATGTAGGGCACGTCATGGCTCAGAATTAAGAAAGTGGCTACCGATTGCTTTCGAATATAAAAGGGAAACAAAATTTCTAAATCTTGGAATCCTTCGAACACCTTTACCGAATTCATTCGATTCTCTTCATTTTATTCCATCACTAACTTCCCGTAGTTTATTTCGTATACAGTTTGCATGCTACTGAGAGCAATAGCTCTCTCGTAAAAACGACATCTGTGCCTTCATTATTCCTAAATATCACAAACGCATTCTCTGTTCAGTGTGCTCACCCAATATCAATATCCGCGTCCAATCAGTCTGGAACAGTCACAAATGTGTTTGAACAAACATACGTTGTTCGCTCATTATTCTCATTTAATGAGAGACGTTATTGAATAAGCTATCGTTAAAATCAGTCGTCAGGACGTAATTGACAATTTTCCAGCTACATGAAGCTGGCAGCGGATATATTTTAATCGCACGATTTTATGATGCGTAACTATGGTCATAACCTTAACGTCAGACGATAGTGAACGTACGTCAGACTATAGTGAACGCAACCGCTGTACTTACGTTCCATTCGCATTCGCATTTTTTGGGTAAAAAAGGAAAAGAAAACATGATAAAGATCTGTGCCAGATTTGTATGACTTGTTGTCAGTTTTGCAATTTTTCAGGACGGTAACATTTTTTTTAGAATCGAACTCGATATCAATCTCATTTTTCATAACAAAAGGAAACAAATTGAATAAAGTTATTTTCGTTATAAGTGTTAAGTAAATATGTTATAAATTGGAGATAGGGAATTCTGTCTCAGTCTCACCACAAGCCAATTTAAATGTGGTTACGTCGAGGTGAAAGTGACACCGATTATTGTTGACTGTTGACTGACGAAAGCATGGGCATGAAATTCCTTAAATTATAATATTAAAATTGGTTTGGCACCAATGCGATGGGGACCTATGTCTTCAAAAACTTTAATGTTTCCATAATATTCTTCTCAATCAAATGAAGGCAACAGGCTTATGACGAGTCTGAAATCCTTTTTCTAGGTTGATATACTCTTTATGGATTGTTAGCAACTCGAGAGATGTTGAGTAATCGTAAAAGTTGTTCATATTGTCGGGAGTTGAATTAAGATGCATCAAGCTAAAAAAACACTACTATACGGCAGCCAAGAATTATTAGAAAAAAAGGAAAAGCACATGTCAAAGTATGTTCTTGCAAATTCGTGATGCAGAACATTAGGTCTGTTCAATTTGCTGTGAAATTCACAGAAAAACAGTAAAAAGCCGTTCGATTGATTGTGAAATTCACAGAGAATCACCGAAAAACAGTCAAAAGCCGTTCGATTTGGTTATTTTTTCATAGTTTTTCACAGAAGAGACTGCTCCTGAGAGAGTAAAAAACTTCCCCACCCTGCGAATTTCTGCAGAGAAATTCTGAAATTTCTGTGGGCAGAAAATTGAAGACTGTCAATTGTCTGTTCAAAATAAAAAAAAACATATTTCATATTTAGTTTATTTTTTCACTGCTCGCACCACTTCACTTTGACAGTTAAATATATTTTTGACGTTTCGTCAATTCTGTGCATTTCCACGAAAAGTGTTTCACAAGTTTCTGCACAGTTCCTCTCTCAAAGAGAGATTTTTACCCCCACTCCTGAAAATTTGCTCAACTATGCATTTCTGTGAACAAATCACTTGAAACAGATTTATTTTAAGGAGTAAGGCAAAGGTGTCAACTTTGACATGTGGACGCACGATGTCATGGCGTTACTTTGTATTCAACTTTGCTGTGTTCCAACCGCGGGGCTTAGATGAACTTTCACTGAAACCTCAATGGGGTGTTCTCACCGAGTTAAAGTGCTTTCAAATGTCAAGTCATTTGCTCTCAATTTATAGGCAACTGCCAAACAAAAATCACTAGCTCTCAATTTCGAAATGGCCCCCAAAATTGCTATCATATCAAAAAAAAAAACAGGTAATAAATGAACGCCAGAAAATAGGACATGAGCTGAGAACCAACCAAAATTTTCGGATTCCTGTCGGTTAGACAACCTCTCACGAACGGAGTTATTCAAGGGGCTGCAATTTAGTTTTGGAGCAATTAGATGAAATCTCTCGTTTTCGTTCGGTGGGAACATAGCATAAGGCACTTTCAAGTTGACAATTGGTTAACAGATTTTCTTGCCTTAGTAATTTTCATGTAAACAAAACGGCTGTGTGAGACGTATGTGAGAAATACAACTAAGCTGACACAAAAAACCAGAAATGAAGTCTTACAGATATGCCCGACTTCAACCTCTCTTGCCATTTAACATTTTTGACAACTGTTTTCATATCATTTTCTCAAACCAAATCGACCAATCAGAGAACGGCATTGACGTTATTTCGTGAATAACCGTCAAAATGAATATCTGTCAAAAAAGTACTAAAATTCGTCGAGGGACTAGGGGGCAATCAGCTATCGGCTATCTCTGTAATACTTCAATGCTGCAAAAACTATCACTATGCACTACTCTGCGAGAGAGTGTGATCTTACGGTTTATGAGAATCTCATTTTTATATTTTTAGATGAATTTATTTCGTTGAAGGACGACGCTAGAAGCAGCTCACCATTTTATTTCACATTATCTGAGGAAGTCGGATACAGAATTGTCAAAAAACTGTCCTTATTCGAAGGATTTCGAAATACTTCTTCGTAAAAATGCACAGACTCATAATCCGACAGTTTGCTCATAATCCGACAGTTTGGTTAGGTTAGGTAGGGGGTCTGCTAGTGCATTCACCAGCACACTCGGACCATATTCGTCTATTGTGATACTCCTCTCTTCAGACTACTACCACTGATTGACTACTCCAGTGATAGTGCCGTTAATTTGATCCCAACGGCAAATGGTGACTGGACCAGATTTGAACACCAGATAAAAGCGTATTAACTTTGCTTTCACTCGGATTCGAACCGGGGACCCCGATAACCAGAGGCAGGCACTATACCAACTGCACCATCCAGTCGTTACTTAAGTCCGACTTTTACTTCACCTTTTTATGGCATTGCGACCCTCAAACAAGAAGACTCTCCTATAAGCATGATTTTGGGGTAATTGTTTCAAGATTCTTACTCCAAGTTGGTTTAAGTTCCGTAAGTTCTGTACGTCTCGTTTGTCTCGCTGGGTCTGTATAGCCGACAGTCGCCAATATTAAAAAACACGGATTACAATTGTTCGATTTGGTTTGACCAAGCCTGTTTTGTAAGGTCTGACATGAAGGACGGAGATCTCCAGTGATGGAACTCTTAGATTTACGTACGCACACATATATGTAAAAACTTCATCTTATGAACGCACATTCCTCTTAGGCGGCCATCAACTTTGAATTGATAGATTAAAGAGCATTGATGGGAGAGATTGAATGGTGTCTGCGTAATGGTTGGCAAGGTTGCGAATTAATACTACATTTGACTGAGAGCATTATTGCCTGCCTTTGTGGTAGATTGCTCGGCCGACCATTACATGAATGGATTTTAATCATTGAATGTAATTGCGAAACAAGCTCTGTCATGTGCATAAGCGGTGTCTGAACACAAAAACCACTCTTATGCAAAATGGTTTTATTCCTCGAGTCCAAAATCCTTGATGGTCACTTCCATACCGACCATGGTCTGCACAAGGATTTTTACGGATACAAAGGAAAACACAAAACGAAACCCAAAGCGAATTTTAAGGTTATTGCAGAAACCCGGAATTCTTATGAAAATAAAAACAACAGTCTATCCTTCCCTCCCTCAAAGGAAAACATTTAGAGGCAGCAGGCTCTTGAAAATTCTCTAAGGATTTCCTTCCAAACAGTAAAATTCTTTCTCCACACGATGCAAGGTTGAGCGAGGAAACACCGAACAGCATTGCATCGAATTAAACTTTTATTGAATAACTTCATGCACGACCTTAGGCATTTGGGCAAATTAAAACTACGACCACCCGTCGGGTGTACATGCAGCAACACGTGCCACGCTTTCGCATGTTTAATACGACGGAGAGGCATAATTAGTTTCGTTTCAGAATTAAAATTTATGCAAGACTCACGTAGCAGCCAACTTAACAGCCAGCAGGTCATTAGGCAATAACGATGTAAAATCTCGGCGAAATGCCTCTCGTCGAACTACATACACCGCGCGAATGAACGCGAAACTAAGTGAGATGTGAACGTGTTTGTTGCACAACGCCATAGCGCCATAACGCCCCACGAAAGCACCGCCTGCGAAATTGGACATAAAAAGTAAAATAAAGCTGGAATAAGGAGAAGCACCCGTGCACACATGGGTAATATTTTATTGCCCGCTATTTATCCAGTGAGCTCCATTGTCGCATGAGTTATAGCGTGTATCTGCTGCGATGAGGACGAACCCAACGGGATGCCATTTCGTCGGGTAAGCTCCCCGAAGCCGGCTTAAGATGATTTTTCGTCTTCGCCACGCCGCGCACTAAAGTCATGTGAATACACCGAATAATTCTCCTACATCCCCATTGACATTTTTTTGCTTTCATCTTCTTCTTCGGATCGTCGGAAATTGACTGCTTTTCGGTGAGATGATGAAGCCGCGCATAGGTACGCACGTCCTCGTCGACGAGGACCGACGCGACGAAGGAGATAAATCCGACGTTGAGCACGTTACGGAGTCGTTCGGTTTAATTCCGAACTGATACGACATAGGTTCTCGTCGGAAGCTCATGGAAAATGGAAAACATTATTATAATACTGATTTGATAATTGAATGGAAATGAACTTGTTGGTGGCGGAGCGCGTCAAGCCAGCTGAGCCAAGCGAACCCGGCCACAGCCCATCCAGCCAGGCAGCTGACAACGGTGTAGGTTGCAATTTTACGAGCCGAACAAATTGAATTGTATGGATGGATACGACGGATGACGAGGAAAAAAAAAAAACAGCCGCCCATACACAAGGACTTTGTGCGAACTGGGTGAGGGTGGGAGCACTCAAGGGAAAATGTTGCGTATACGCCGTAGTGCCTTGTGTACTCTATCTGCCATGATTCATTGGGTTCTTCTTTTCTCGCAAAAAAATAAAATAACAAAATTAATATCATCTAGACGACAAATTTTATTTACAGATTCATTGACATTCCAATCGAATCATGCGGCAAGGCATCACCGTTACGTGTGGCTCTGCAGGCCAGTGCTCCTGACCTGCTGCTGATCCTCTTAAGGTAAGGTAGCTGTAGAAATTGCTTTGCTTTCGTATTTTTTTCCCCGGTATTTACTTGCGTGTGTGTGCTTTGGCCTGAGCAAATTGACAAGTGAAATTGATTTTGAAACCAGAACTACAAGCGCCTTCGATTGATTGAAGTAAATTTGTTGATTCGTACTTATTTTTGTCGTTAACTGCAAAAAAGAGATCAACGGCCACGTGTGGTTTTTGTGGGTGATTTCTTGAAGGCTTGGGGGAATGACGATGATGTATCACACATGAAATTCCTTTTAGTGACGATAAAATCAGGATCTCTGAGATAAATTCTATGCACCCTTATCAGATATTGCTCGGGGTACTGACATTTTTTTTGCACTAAATGAGCTTAGCAGACCTCCACGTTGATCTACAGAATTACTTGTCATTCCGGAGCTGATGTATTTTGATTGGCATATATTTTTACTAATGAGGACTAGTTTGATTTTTTTCCAATATTTATTAATGAATTCTAGTTAGAGTCGTTTGGGGCAAGTGTACGCAATTTCGGCTTTGAGATAAGATTCCAAGCGAAATATAGAAGATATAACAGAAAGCTAAATTCAATTGGAAAGCTGTATGCTTAGCTACTTATAAAGAAGTGTAATACTATACATTTTGTTTAGTTTAGTTACACTTTTATTTAGAAAACCAAAACAAGTCTGAATGCGCACACTTGCCCTTATGTAGGGGTAAGTGTACGCTTGCTTTGGGGTAAGTGTGTGAAAACAATTTAAGTCAGATTTTTGTTTCTTAAAACGCGTCTTTGAAACAAGTCTTGTGTTTTAATTTTCCAAACAAATATCATATTTCATAGAGGGATATTTCATCATCATTCAGTATTCGATTAAATTAATATATTAATTAATAAAATAATAATTATTTTAGCATTAAATAAGAAAAGAAGAAAATAAACATAAAAAGGAACTTCATGTTTTTCATAATTATCCGCAGTTCAATTAAAAATCAGAACAAAAATCTCAGAGGAATATTACTCTTTTTCATAGGAAGTACAGTCTACATGCCACTATATCTCACTTTTCCACTCCATCCACTCTTCTTCCATACCTTGCCTTGAGAGGACTAAAAGAACTTCTATCCAGTGGCTGCATCTTATGGCTACTATGGGGCGGTAAAGTTAAAATTGTGATTCCACTTCCTCTACATAGGATGGTAACTTCTTGTGTGATGAGTGGTTGTCCAAGATGAGTAGAGTGGGCATGAACTGCAAGAACGTTCTTCTTAAAATGTTGCAACCACTTTATGAACACCTCACCGTTAATGAAGCCCGAGTCCGATACTATTTCGATGGAACTATTAGGACCACCATCAAGCAAATTATCCTTTAATATTTTCCTTGGCCAAATTAAAGCTGGTGCGAAATGCTATCCTGCAGCATTCATGCAGCAAACTGCAGGCACCGTAATAGCTCTTTCTGCTGACACAAATCTACCAACGATCGTTTTTTCCATAAGTTGAAATTACTCTTGGATTTTTTTTTTTTTTGGAACAGTACTCATCCCTGTTTCATCCATATTAATAATTCGACTGGCGTCGAAATTAAACTTTGTATGGACTTCTTTAAGATTTTTGTAAAATCGTTTTACTTGAACTTTATTGAACCCTATTTCTCTGGCAAGACTTATTGAAACAGATTGTCGCAAGAAAATCGTTTTATGACGCTTTAGAATGCCCAATCACGTTCAGCCATTTGTAGATCATTGTCAAAACGATTTGGAATGTTATTCATTGTAGCATATTGGAAGACTAACTTTCGTATTGCCGATGTTGTCATTCCATAGAAAAAATTATCCATTTGCTCGCAATACTTTACTCTCTTGTTCTTGCTCAGGAGAAAAGGTAGTTCTAAAGTGGCCAGGGGACCTGACAACAGCGTTAAGCTTAAAGTGTTTTTCAAGCGCACCTACCCCATCTGTGGCCCTGCGGCTTAGGTCAGGCCGAAACTGATAAGATGTTTAGCCTTATCAATGTCGGGTTGTGTAACAAGTTTTATTTTCAGAATTTTTCTTTACATATACTCGAGGTATCATATATAATATAATATGGGTGGCGCGACAGTCCGAGGTGGGCCTGGGCCTAGCTTCTCAGCAACCACTCGTGTTGCGCGTGCTATTGTTCTTTGCCGAGGGGAAGGGACCTACAGTTTAACGCCGACTCCGAACGGCGAATTTGAGAAGGTTTTTCTAGACAGGAAAACTCTTTGAGAAAATCAGTGACTCGAAAGAGGTGGAACCGTGAATTATGATAGGTGATAGATTCGGGTACCGAACCTGGCACCACCTGCGTAGGAGTCGACGCACTAACCCACTACGCCACGGCGACCACTCGATGCATCATAACATCATATATATAAGATAAATTGTAAGTAGGTATATGTTATATAGTCACGAATATATTAGGTTCAATGGTAGTCATTGAATACAAACAAAACTAAAAATATCATCTCATTTTGTGTGGGGCAAGAGAACGCATGCGCAAACTTGCCCCAAGAGTCTTGCGCACATTTACCCCCACTAGACTTTTTTGAATTCTTAGCTTAATTTGAACAAATTAAATGAAAATTCAGTCAAATCTTCACTAAAATTGAATGTCTACACTGTATATTCGATCGATAAGTAATACTCACTATATTTAAATACAAACACTGACCACTAACACGTTTTAAAAATTTCGGAAAATTTTAGTAAAACTCGACTTTTTTTGGTTGACTTTTCGTCATATGCCTAATACCGGATGAATGCTTCCACGGCCGATACCGATTGAAGGCATACGCCTACTTAATTCGACATAAATGAAAAATTAATATTTTTGAATTTGTCGAGACATTACATGTGCTACTTACCCGGTGAGCGTGCGCAGCCACCCCGAACGGCTCTACATTATTTTATCTGCAAAGCCAGAAGTCACTGGTTAACAGTAGTGGATCCAGTACTGACCCCTGTGGGACACCGTTAACATTTTCTTCTTTTTCACTTATATATTCTCTAATTGACTATTGACTCCACTAAACTTTAAGCGGCCTATAACTTCAATAGCTTTCAAACCAAGACAAAATGTAAACTTAATCCAACCTCAAAAAAAGGCAGGTTGATCTGGCCGCAACGGCGATGAATAAGTTTAGCTCGTACAAATATCTGGCTGAAACATTTCCACCTTGCGACAAATTGCCTACGTACTGCGAAGTCCACAACGAAGAAAAATGAAAGAGTAGTGAAATTGCCTCGTGTTTCATACATACTATTACAAGAGGAGGGTGTTCAGAAGTTGACTCTTACTTAGAAAAGGACTAGCTGACCCGTCCACGCGCTGCTGTGGCTTCGTAGATGTAGTACGCTTAATCCACTTTGTGTGTTATGTTCAATCGAAATATTTTTGTGTTGTTATTTTCGTAACACTCCCAACCGACTTGTATGTAATAAATTCGCAATCTCAAAAAAGGGTAGGTTAAAATCTCCAAAATACGTTATGGGGACCGTTCCCACATAGCGAAAGGGATTTTTACCCAGTAAGAACACCTCCCTTCAAATAAAATATATTTCCACTACAACTAAGTTTTACACTTATCCAGCAGTTTTTCTTTCATGGTTTAGACGCATTTGGCAAGAGATTCTCCATTGAAAGTTTGATTGAATTCACCGTGCTAGGTCAAGGGGTTTAGTCCTTTGAAGACGGCGGAAAGATTTTCTTTCGTCGAGAATTGGAAGGTCAGCAGAGTTTATGTGCTCTTCCAGGCGACGCTTACGCTTACGAGCAAAATTCGCAACTTCATCTTGGACTGATGAAATTCCAAGATCTTTGTGGATATCGTTGTTTCGTATATACCAGGGTGCGTTGACGATGGCCCTTAGCACTTTATTTTGAAAAGTTTCTAGTATGTTTCTATTACTTTCTTTGGTACAACCCCATAGTCCCATACCATACGTCCAGGCGGGTTTTAGCACTTGCTTGTATATCAGCAATTTGTTGTCAGTACTTAGCTTGGAATATTTTCCAATAAGCCTACATGTCTTTGTATCTTAATTGAAGCTCGTCACGTTTCTTTTTGACGTGCTCCTTCCATTTAAGCTTTACATAGAGAGTCATTCCGAGGGATTTCGCTTCATTGCCGAAGGGTATTTGAACATTATTTATAAAAACGGGCAAGTTAATCACGTTCTTATATGTAAGATTAATATGAACGTCGTTCGTCCATTCGTGTATCCGGTCTAAAGCAAATTGCAATTTTCTGGTTGATTCTTCGACCGTTTTGGCAGTTACCAAAATAGCGGTGTCGTCAGCAAATGTGCCTACATCCTGTGGTATATCGCTGCTATACAATAAGTAAAGGCGGGGACCAAGAACACTTCCTTGTGGTACTCCAGCTTAATAATAATAATAATAATATGGCGTTACAGCCCGTAGAGGGCCAGGGCCTAGCTTCTCAACAACCACTCTTGCTGTGCGAGCTACTGTTTTCTCACGCGTGGAAGGGACCTACAGTTTAATGCCAACTCAGAACGGCGAAGTTGAGGAAGCTTTTTCTAGACAGGAATACTCTTTGAGCATTGTCAGTGACTCGAAAGAGGTGGAACCGTGAAATATGAAAGGTGGTCTATTCGGGTATCGAAGCTGGCACCCTCTGCGTAGGAGTCGACGCACTAACCCACTACGCCACGGCGACCAATAAAAAATAATAGAAAGTTTAATTTTCTTGGCGTTTTACTATTTTAAACACATTTCTTCAGGATACTTCGAAAAAACTATTTTTTCACTTCAGGTAAAGTACCGGTTGAAGAAACAAACCCGGGCAAGGCCGGGTACGAAATCTATTATGATATAAGAAAGTCTTAAAATGCCAAACATTTCTTTCTTAACTCGGTTTCCTATTATACCCGATAAACGATTATAAGAAAAAAATGGCTTATGTCTGAAGAATTGATAAAGAAAAAAAACGTAAAGAAAACATTGTATTTTGATGATGAAAAAATGTGTTATTTTTTAAAAAAAGGCACATGTCTATGTTTGCATTTATAATCCATGTATGGGCATTAGTAGCCCCTTTTTCACAGTGCAAGCGACAAAATATTTGGTTGCTTATATAGGTTTTTTGGGATGTGTTTTGGGGTTAATATTGTTTTAATATATTAATGACAATTTTGTACTCTGTGAACTGACACATAAGCTATGGGAGTTTGTGCGTTAATTGAAACCACTCTTCAAGTGGAATTTATAGCTAAACCTCCAAAGTGAAAACCAAATTTGTTCTTATTCAAAGTTTATCCTTGAGCCGACACTTAAGCTAAAAATAGTTACATTTGCTTATGCACCCTAAACGTGGATGAATAACTCCAAAGGAAGAAAAAATACATTATAAAATTTAAATCGTTTGTAGACTTTTGTGACTACTAAGTGTTCATTATCAAGTGCATAACACATCCTTGCACATAATGAATTAATTACTCATTTTGAAAGTATTCTTAATTTTTTTTTGAACAAGTGTTTTATGCCTTTTCTGCTGTCTTCTTTCAACGCATGCAATTCAATGGAAATAAGATGATCGAATGAGAAGATCGTAATGATGTTTAATCTACGTTAAACGTAAATCGAACCCACGTCATTATTAGGGATTAGAAAGCTGATGACAGTGAAGCTACTGTGTTTCAGGCACATTCCAGATTCGGGGATTTACCCATAACAGTTTTTGACTTCCTCATCCGTTATAGTTCTGCAAGTCTTCGTTGCATTCCTCATGCATATAGATCTTACTGACATTTGCGTGTGCTCATGTTGAAAAATTTCTCATAAGTTTTATTTTTTTATACATCTAAGGATATTAGTGTATGAAAAAAGTTTAATTTATCAGTTTTTTTTCCTATGAGTGGTGTTCTTATACATAATATAATATAGGTGGCGCTACAGTCCGAAGCGGAACAGGGCCTAGCTTCTCAGCAAATACTTGTGTTGTGCGTGCTATTGTTCTTTCACGAGAGGAAGGGACCTACAGTTTAATGCCAACTCCGAACGGCGAAGTTGAGGAAGCTTTTTCTAGACAGGAATACTCTTTGAGCATTGTCAGTGACTCGAAAGAGGCGGGGCCGTAAATTATCAAAGGTGGTAAATTCGAGTCGACGCACTAACCCACTACGCCACGGCGACCCACGGTTTTCTTATACACGTTCTGTTTTGCATCTGATTGACTACTTCAGTGATACTGCCGTTAATTTGATCCAATGGCAAATGGTGACTGGACCATAATTGAAAACCAATTTAACTTTGATTCGAACCGGGGACCCCATTAACCAAGGGTAGGCACTTAACCAACTGCGCTAGTCGAAGGGGGGTTACTAATCTGTTGTCGTGTCATCCACCTGCTTCGATATCTGCGCTCTATGTTTTGTCCCTTACTTAAATTCATGTACGCAATGAACGGAGCTAAAGCCGTTCATCGATGTGGGCCTTAATTAACAGGCCTTTTCAGGTAGCACAATTCCTTGCCATCTGTCCGCTGAGGTGTCCCTTTCTACATGCACGAACCGCAGTGGAAGAAGCTGAAGCTGGCGTCATCATTTTATTGTCAAAGAGACTTGAAGTCGAAACCTCTTTGGTTTATGATCCGGACTCCTTAGCTCACCACATGCATGATCTGTAACTGGATCAACTCTCCTAGGCCTCCATAGACTTGGCATCATTCAAAGAACAAACTATATTGAAAGCTCTCGAAAACATGTTCATCCCCCGATCCTCGATGTATGCAACATCAATTCGTAATCATTAATTTGTTTCCTCGACAACTCGACAGAAATTGGCTGTCTGACTGCTTTATACGAGAGCTGATTGTTTGCGCCACTCGCTTGTCGTTGACGAAAATTCAGTGGAATTCCACCGGGAGAACGTTCACTTGCGAGAAATTACCTCATCCATGTGACTCATATTGTAATCAGCACATTCCATAGTTGAGAATTCCTTGCACTGCCATTTGGCAGGATTTCTTTTGAAAATTCCATGAACAAATGCATCTGTGAACACTCAAGGGCATTCGCTCTCTCTCCGTGTATGCCCAAGGAAGTCCTCCCCCACTCACATCGATTGGGTGTAATTTCATGCAAACAATAGAGGAGCGAGCTTACAATCAATCCCATGTCGGTGTTCCATTTCAAAAGGACCCAACGTTCTGTGAGGAGCCTAATGGGAATTCAAAAATCTGCACCGAGACGGAGCGAAAGAGAGACAGACTAAGACAGTTGTTGGCAAGAAAGCAGAACGTTTGCCCCAACCAACTGGCACGCAGGGAGGGAAACGAATAACCCTGAGACACACTGGAGCCATTCACAGCTGCGTGGGTGGCGGGGCGCGCTAAGTACCACCACCCGCCATCCACCCCAGCAGAGTCTACGGATTGAGGGAATATATCAATTCGTGGCATTGAAAGTGCCATGCTAATGTACTTTGGATTTTGGAAAACATTTATGTGAATTCTATTTTAATGGCTTTTAGCCATTATTGAATTGGTTGGGCTTCGCCGCAGTCAAATGGCTCCGCTTGGGCTATTATGGGCTTAATGGAGTGATCCGAGGGCTTACCCCTTTACGGAGGATACTGCTCCACCACTACACAAGTTTTCAATTTGAGGATGTCTCTTGGATTTGACGAAATGAATTAATTGATTATACAGAGGGAACCCACTTCGTGGACTGAGGGGTGAGGGATCGACCGGCTTTTGTTTAAGTTGACGAGCTTGGGAGCTGGTAGGGGGCGGCGCACTGGTACGTGTGCTGAATGAAATCAAAAGGATTTGCGTTAGTGAATTAGTGAAATTGTAGACAATCCTGATTGCTTTTCAAAGTTTCGACGGAAACTTGAAACTGCCGAGACGGGCGATGCGGGACGATGGGGTCACTAAATTGAGACGTATGAGTCTTAGGAAGGCACCATGGAGTCTGATGTGATTGACAGCATTTGCTGGTGACTGCCGAAATGTGCTTAGCTCTGACCAGTGTTGTCAGCAATCAAATACCTCCCATTTGAAGGGTGTGTTTTTTGCGGCAAAATTAGAGACTGGTTGATTAGTTTGGTCGGAATATTTGAACTTGTCTTTGGCCCAATTGGGTTCTTAATCTTGCCCCAGCCTTAGACGTTAATTGAGGGGTGGTGGAATTATATCCGCATTTCCACCCAAAAGTCAGCCGAAAGGACCTAATGAAAATGCTCTTGGTTTTTGGGGTTTGATTTGGTCACTCTAGTATAACTTTAGTTGGTAGTGAAGTACAGGCTGGACAAGAGTCAGAATTTTTAACTTTCAAAGTTTCCAAATTCAATCAGCGCCTTAGGTTGAGTGATGATCAGATTCCTGTTGTAATAAGGCATGCATTAACTCTAGATCATCTACAATCATTGGCCAAGTCATTCACATTCAAGAATCATAGATTAATCATTCCACCAGGGAATGAAAGCTGAGACCGTGTCAAGTTCATCGGCCTCGCATTTCGATAACGGGTATAGCGTGAATATTAAAATAATGAACCCTCCCGGCGTCTGAAACTCTGCCTTTCAATACCGTCAAGAGGAAATATTTGGCAGAAGTAGCTTGTCGACGAAGTAGGTGGAAGTCAATGTTTATAGGAAGAATATTCAATGCAACTCCGTTCACATTCCTTCATTAAGGGTGTTAATATGCCATCGGCAGTGCCCTCCGTGGATGATTCTGAATTTGTCAGACAACTTGTAGCCGATTTCAAGTGCCCCCACCAATTGATAGAAAAGATACGATTGTGGCCAGTGAGAAGTATGCTTTAAGATAATCAATACTCCTTTATTAGCAAATGGTATCTAGACGTTACTGGTGAACGTTGGTAACGAAACGTTACTCTCCACTTAGTCCGACCACTAGCACGACCTGTCCATAATAGTCTTCCTTGTTCTAGTTCCTCATTGCACATTTTGGTGTGGGTACTTGTTCTAAGCATGAAGGAAAATGTTACGCATTTCCTGTAAAATGGTATGTAGTACCGACATCGGTACCTACATACATCGCTGTCTGCAAAACCTGGACTTGCTCTTCATCCGACTCTTTGGAATGTGCATCTGTTTTGAGAGCAAGGAACATTACAATATGCTTCTCAAAGTACGGTTATGAAATGAAAAGAGTAGCTAGTAACGAAAGTAGCTATTAATGATATCAACTAGCAACGATAATAACGATATGAATGTAACTAGTGATGGAAGTAACTTCCGACGAAACTCACCAGTAATGAAAATAAGTAGCAGGAAAAGTAACCAGTAGTAAGAAAGTAACTGGTAGCGAAAGTAACTAGTAACGAGAGTAACGAAATATAAATATAACTAGTGCTGAAATGAACTCCCCGCGAAAGCCATTAAGGGAACAAAAGGAGTAGGGAAAGTATGGGTAGCGAAAGTAACTAGTTACGACATAATCTAGTAACGAGAGTAACGACATCTGAATATAACTACTGATAAAAATGACTTGCGACGAAAGTAACCAGTAATGGAAAAAAACTAGTGTGGAAGGTAATTAGTGGTGAATGTAAATGTTAGCTTTTGTAACTAGTAACGAGAAAAACGAGTGGGGAAAGTAACCAGTAGCGAAAATAACTGATAGTAGCTAGTAACGAGAGTAACGAAATGTAAATATAACTAGTGCTGAAATGAACTCCCCGCGAAAGCCATTAATGAACAAAAGAAGTAGGGAAAGTATGGGTAACGAAAGTAACTAGTTACGACATAATATACCTTGTGATGAAAATGACTTGAGGCGAAAGTAGCCAGTAATGGAAAAAACTAATAGGGAAAGTAATTAGTGGCAAAAGTAACTAGTAACGAAAGTAACTAGTAACGAGAGTACTTAGTGGCGACATTTTGGTAGCGGGTAATTAGACGCTCTATACCGTACATTCACATTATGTTGTCTATCGGGGCAATGAGGCTGATATTCAATTTCTCTGGAAGGCCTTCTGTCTTACAGAGGAAGTGACATGCGTACGTGCATGTGCATTTGACAGGCAATCCACCTCCAAATTCGCACCGTTTGGATGATACCTTTTGATTTCAACTCCGTTTATTCGAGGGCGGCACTCTGGGATCTGAAAATGACTCAGAACCGTTCCCTGCCTGTCGACTTCAATCCCTCTTCTGAAGGTTACCACATGTGATAATTACCGGAAATAAATTGGATTGACAAGGACACATGAGTAACCATTTAATAGTCAATTCATATGAAAGTGAAGTCCCTGGTGACCAACACGGCACGGTGATATCAGACCTCAGCAAGGATGTGCGTTCATTTGGTAGAATCCATCCAGAACCCACAGCCACCAGATGCCTGTCCCAATTTACCATGCCACCAGTGTAATAACTGAAAACACTGCCACATAACATATTTTATCACTTCCGCCCAGAAGTTGTCGCAATTCTCTCACAATTCTACGAATCCAATATTTTCCAGCAAACTCTGTGGTGTCGCCGTGTGTCGTGCTTGGATGCCCTGGTCCTTGCCCAAAATGTGGTTAAGCCATCATCTGATTTCCCATCGGTCTCCGCAAACTCATTTGTCGTTACACCGCACACCATCCACCCTGTGAAGGCATCAACACTGTCAAAGACAGTCCTCAGAATGATCAAATGTCGAGAGGTCAGCCGGCGCGCGGTCCCCTCTGGGGGAATTGTGCAAGTGCCTCGATGTTTTTTTTTTCCAATTTTCTCCATCACCTCCCGCGTCTCTCTTACTTCACAACTTCGCAAATACATTACGTGACCTCTCGCATCCAAATTGTGATTGGAAGAAATATGAATTCAACAGATCCGTGCCAATGCTTCCAGAAGTGTGACGCAACACCCGTCTTCGGTGCCGCCTCTCTTATCAAATACCCCGAGGGAGTGCGGGCTTAAAGGAGAACGAGGTGGTAGATAACACAAATTCCAGGTCCAAGCACCCACGACAGCTCTTACTCTTCCCCATCACCGTTTAAGGGCACATTTGATTTTCTACGACTTTTTTTCCATCGTAGGTATGGAGCGGAACCGCATCCGCCAGACGGTGGCTCTTCGGCCATATTTGCCCTGCTGGACAAGCTGGTGGAACGTGAGCGTCACTACATCTTTCAAAATGTGTCCTGCTTAAACATCCTCCTGCGGAACATACCCATCATCCAGCTGCCCTGTGAGGTGAGTACAGTTTGCAGCACGACGATTTGGCGCACCACAAGCCCGTTTGTGTGTGCGTGTGCAAACATTTGTGTTCCACGGGTGGAAGGAACACGTCCGCACAAGGGCCAAGATGACACTGTTCCATACGACGACGCTTGGCACACTCGAGTGTGCACGGCAAATTGAACATTTCGTAATTGAATTGATTTGTCCGGCATCAGGACTCGCTAGATTTGTTGGTTAAATGAGTAAAGCTGTGCTTATCTTTGTTTATCTTCAACAGACGGTCCTGTTTGAGGAGCGGAAGGAGCGATTCCTGGAGAGGTACGGCACCCTGCTGCTGGACAGGATAATCCAAAAGGAACAGGTTTTCGGGATTATGCCACTTAAGCACCTTTGTCGGTAAGTACTGTAGTTGAGTGTGGAATGGACTCCGCTTCTGCAATTGTCAGTTTCACACGTATTCGTGTGTGTTGGTGCCCTGTGAGGACTGCGTTTCATTTCTCTTTGTCGGGGGAGAACTACACTCTTGGGTGAAATTTAATTAAGTTTTTGCCGATGTATTTGACTTTTAGTTTTGTTTCGATTTTGCGAAAAACTTTCAGTTTTATTGTCTCCAGGGGGGGTGTGGCAGTCGTGTTCAGATGGAGCTGCTCGGTGGTGTGTCCCAAAAGTCGTCTGCCTTCTAGCTTCACCACGGCGGCGGAGGGAGAAAGTTTCCGATAACTTTCGCAGACTTGCTTGAATGTGCAGAAAGTTGGTAAGGAGACAATGACTGTCATTAGAGAATCGTTTAGGTGAAACTAATGACGGGATATTAGAACTCAACTCCGAATGTTATTGGGAGCGATAAATGCTTAGTGCCGTCGTTAACTCAAATCGACACATTCAGCAAGAGAGTTAAAGCTGCGTTTGTCTGATTGTCAGAAAGATTTTCTTCTCCTCTTTGGTTTTAATCGGTGCGTGGTAATAATTCATCGATTCAGCGATCATTTAATGACGGAGAAAATACAAAATCTGCTTGTCTGCAGTTCGTTCATGAGGGGGTTTCCACGCCATTGGTTCACGGATTGCCAATTTTATATGTGGAGGAACTCAGAAAAAAAAGCTATTGATGGGACAGAAGCTTGAGTAGAAATCTAAAATTTAAATAAATGTTATCTCGGAACTGTCAGAAATATTTTCTAATGGGTTTTTATACCACGCCTTCAAACTGGCACTGCGCGTCGGAATTAAGAGGGGACTCTACTAATTTGAACATTTTAATACAAACTTCTGAAAACGGATGCTCAGACACTAAACTTTAGAACCAGCGATCAAGTAGATACCATGGTCCTCTACCGGGCGCCATTTACGATGACATTTGTTTTGAATATGATTTTACCCTATGATTGATTGCATCAAGATTTTTCAAACCCAAAAAGAAAGCAGGATAATTCAGCACCGTCTTGGCAGAGGATTTATACGCATTGACACGAATTTTCGCCCAATAAGTATATTCAATTGCCTCTCTAAAGTTTTGGAGAAAATAAAGGCTAAGGAAATCGTTGATTACATTGATAATAATGCGCTGTTGTGCTCAATGGTCTGGATTTCGAGCACACCACAGTTGATCAACTGCAATAGTTAAGGTTCTAGATGACATTAGGGTCCAGTATGACCTCAACAAGATCACTGTATTTGATACTTTTGATACTGTAAGCCGTGATATCTTGTGCAGGAAACTCAGATTATTCTTTGTTTTTTGGAATTTATCGGTGCGCCTGATGAGAAGTTATTTGAGTAACAGAAACCAAATGGTTAGGTTTGGAGAAGCTTTCTCTCAGTCGAAAAATCTACTCAAGGACGTTCCTCAAGGATATATACTGGCCCCTATCTTATTCTGCTTGTTCATCAATGACTTACAAACAGCTTGCAAAAATGTTTCCCTACACCTCTATGCGGATGATGTTCAGTCTTGTATCTGTCTAGACCTATTGGCTTAGTTGAATATCTGACGTGCAGGTTCAACGTGCAGGTTCTGTTATGTATAAACAAATGGTCAATAACCAATGGCCTTAATCTTAACCCTGCTGAATCGCAACCGATCTCTAAAAACTATTATGACACTGATTTACGGCTATCTAAGTGATGTAAGTGACCCATTTGTTGATAAGGTCATAAGTTCTGCTTTCAGGATAAATCGCTCTCTCTCCCCGCCACTGATCATAAAACATACACCATGGGACGTATTTATGCTGCATTACGAAAACTCTGGCTGTCTGTTGATTTTACATAAACAATTACCAAGCTCAGACTTATCAAGAGATTGCTTCTCCCTATCATTGATAATTTTGCAGTGATCTATTGCGATCTCAACATAAACTGCAGGATTAGTCCATTGTAAGACTTCGTTATTCTCGAACATATACACCTTCTAGAGACCCACTTTCCAGTCAAAACGATTATGGAATGCTGACCAAAATTTTGCATTTGCTTTTATCTCTCAACGTTCAAGACCAATGTACACCATGACAATCTTTCGCTGTCCTGACTGAGAACGGACTCGAAACTCGTGAAAAATTGCAGACGAAAGATGACCGAGAAAGATCTAACAGGACCGCACAAAATGAATCAGTGGAACATCGTGTCGACTTCTGTGTAATTTTGCTTGTCCCAGAAAAGTCTGACATAATGTGTGTCCTCCTATTTCAGGCGGTTCTCAGAAGACGTGTCACTTGGGACAACATCACTTACATTTTCAAAACCGCTCAAAATAACAAGTCTCAATAATGTCTTGTTAGAATTTTCTATTGGCAATTTTTCCACCCTTTTCTGTCATCGAAAATGGCGCCCGGTAAAGAACTAGTTTTGAAAATCTGACCAAACCATTCGCCCTGTGTCCACTGCAGCTACAATTTTCACTGTTTATGGCTTCACAACCTACTGCACAACTTACTGAAAAGCTCAATGGTAAGCTATCTTTTGTCTAGAAAAAACTTCACTAGCTTCGGGAGAAAACTATATATCCCCTCAACTAATGGGAGAACAAAAAAATAACGCAAAGCACGTGTTGTTGTTCTGGAAGAAGCCATACCATCCTTGCCCCATTGTTCGACAGTGAATGTACACGTGTCCGCTCTTCTCTGCCTACATCCCTTTCAGCTCTTGCCAAATTTGAAGAATATTAATTACGCAAGGCAAACACAGTTAAAAGCTTAGCTATGTACACAGTCATTAAAAAGATGATGGATAACTGGGTAAATAGAGAAAATAGGCGTCATAATTGCTTGCACCTCTAGTGACAAGGTTCTCGGGAGTGTCGTTGCTTCATGTCGAAAACAGTGGCAGTAGCTGACACTGTGGGCGACAAATTCCGTTCACTCTTTCACCAGTTTCAGCATGTGTGAGTTCACGTGATGATGGATGTACACATTTGTTGTTATTTACTTTTTGAATTTCACATCGATTCGTGATGGAAATAAAATAAAATGAAAGCAGTGACTTCGAATTTGGAAGACATTTGCTTTAAAGTGAAAGAAAATTGCACTTTAAACTTAAGATTCAATCTTAAATCCACAAGCCATCCAATGTCCGGAGGGGTTACACACACTTGGACTCCATTAACTTCACGCACATAAGGGGTTGTGTTCGTTGTCGGTGGTGAAGTGAATTCTCTGAGAGTGAACTGAGGAAGGAAGTAACAATAAATCGAACATAAACAAAACTACCAAACTTAAAGCTCGTCTGCAGGACCCTTTCTTCAGTTTAGTTGGGTAAACGACAACCTTTTTTACAGCTCATTTTGACGTCTGCAGTGTTGCCATTTGTGGCAATTCGACTTAATTTTATTGAGAGATCTTATGTTTCCTTGACACACAAATAAATTGCACATATTTTGACTGTTTGAGGATGAAGAAAGTAAAAGTATCTGACTTGGTATCTTTTGTAATAAAAGTGGTACTGACGAAAGTGCACCAAGGTAGAGGAATCGTTTGACATCTCCTCCAACCTCCGACCTTGACAATATATAAACGAAGGCCGTCAATACAAGCAAATAACTCTAGCAAACGCAGAGGAATCTGACAACGCCGACTCTGGCACATAACATCCACACCTATGGATACGTCGGCCATAGTCTCAGAGAAATCTGGGTGTCCTTTCATTCGGAAAAGAATAGACGAGGCATGAATTGTGCTCGACGGCTGTGTCAAGTTCCATTCTGCCGATAGAATGCGGTTTATATAGACAATTCGTAAGCTAGGGAAAAAAAATTAGCTTACACAAAAACCCCTCCATAATTATCTATTTTTTATGTTTTAATTATTTTACTAATTTATTTAAATTTTAAATTATTTTATTACTTTTATTTATTTATTACTTTGGGAACTGATTGTAATGTGTCAGCTCAATGAAAGGAAAGACAGTTTTTAACTTGAAAACTATTGAATGTATTTATTTAGAGGAATGAACAAGCCTCAAGCACACGTCGAACGCCGACAACGAACTGCCCAGATAATTGATCCTGCACGTATGTACATACAGCCATGGTCATATAAATAGCATAAAGTGGGTTGTAATTAGAATATCAATATAATTCGAACTGTACTCGTACTATAGTAAAAAGGTTTTATTCAATTGAAAACTAAAACAGAAATAAAATTTACTTAAGTAGAAGGATTGATTTTTGTGGGACGCCGTGGCGTAGTGGATAAGTGCCTCTACTCCTACGCAGAGGGTGCCAGGTTCGATACCCGAATTTTTACCACCTTTGATAATTCACGGCTCCACCTCTTTCGAGTCACTGACAATGCTCAAAGAGTATTCCTGTCTAGAAAAAGCTTCTCAGCTTCGCCGTTCGGAGTCGGCATTAAACTGTAGGTTCCTTCCACTCGTGAAAGAACAATAGCACACACAACACGGGTGGTTACTGAGAAGCTAGGGCCAGGTCCGCCAAGGACTGTCGCGCCACCCATATTATTATTAGAAGGATTGATTCACAATCAGACAACGTTTAAGGGATAAAACTTTATGGATATAAAATTGCGTACATTTTCATGTAAAAAATTAATGCAAAATCTATACATGATTCAGCATCTCTTTGGTATTACCTTATCAGTTCTCCGTACTATGGCCAGCATTTTTAATTACCGTCAGACATCACCTGCCCATACTCTCTACAAGCTTCTGGTATTTACTCTTCGGAATAGAATACCAAGCTCTACCAAGCTTTTATTCGCTCCCATTACTCATCATTTTCAAAATATAATTTTAAGCTTTACATCATGTCATAAGTTTTCAATCGGGTTAAGATCGGGACTTTGAGCTGACCAGTCAAGAACTTCAAGACTTTCCCGTAAAAACCAATCTTTTACTTACTTTAGTTGAGTGCATTGGGAAATAGTCATGCATGAAAATCCAATTTATTGACAAAGACTCGAAAGCGTAGGGGTCCATTGCAGTTTTCAGTTTGTCTAAATTTTGGAATTTGTCCATTTTGCCATTGATCCTTAGATTAGGTCCAACAACGAACCCCAGACCATGACGTTACCTCCACCATGCTTTACCTATGTTTAGGTTAGGTTAGGTTGAAGTGACTGACTGCCACGCATACAAGCAGCAGAGACACTTAGGCCAAGCATAGGCCCATTGTGTTACCACGCGGATCTTAGGCTAACTATTCCGCAAACCAATCTGTGCTTTTGATAAAGCGAAGAAAGGGGCTGCTTTTGATGCTGCTCAGTTCAACCAGATTAACAAAGAAATGGGCCCCAGAAGTCTGTATATACGGAATGAGAGAGCACTGCAATTACATAGCAATCGTCCGATGGTGTCTTCCTCATCTTCGTCCATGCAGCTTGGACAGAAATCATTGTAAGGAAGGTCTAGTCTAGAGGCGTGAGTTCCGATGGCACAATGCCCTGTTAGAACGCCAATAAGAGACCTGAATTTTGGCCTGCTTAATCTGATCAAGATAAGCGATCGTTTGGCATCGATAATAGGCCAGAGTTGGTTAGTAATGAGGCATCCTGGGCCATATATCCACCTGCGGTTTGTTTGAGCAAGTGTTTCAAGCTTTAGCAGATGTTTAATAGTAGCGATAGGCATGGAGGGTGGGTCTCCACCCGGAAAGAGCACGGAGTTTGTGCCCTTTCTAGCGAGCTCGTCCACGTTCTGGAATGTCACAGTGTCCCGGCACCCACATCAGTTGGATGCTAAAATACTTGGCCATCTCGTTAAGAGATAGCAGGCAATTGAGTCCTTGAATTAAAGGTGACTGAATCCAGAGATTTGATCTGAACAGATGACTACATTGTTTTTCGCCCAGGGCAGGCTTTACCTATAGGGCGATGCAGAAATGTCTTTCCATCTGGCCCAATTCTATTGACCTTTGTCTCATTACTCCATAGTACACCTTTTCGAAAACTTAAGATCCTTATTTTGCTGAGTTCTTGCAAATAATAAACGTTTTTTTTTAGAGAAGCG
Organism: Eristalis intricaria; assembly: GCA_964034865.1. NCBI lineage: Eukaryota > Metazoa > Arthropoda > Insecta > Diptera > Syrphidae > Eristalis > Eristalis intricaria. The sequence continues at coordinate 135,697,174 of OZ035873.1, forward strand.
GTTGATATTCGTCCAAATATGCCATCTTCATTTTGTCTCCTTCTAATGGAGCGGCTAGAAATATTTAAGCCAAATTCCTCACGGATTTTATTGCGTATCCCACGAGATGTTTTAAAAGGATCCTTTTTGCTCTTCCGCATAATGGACGGCATTTTCTATTACAGGTTATGTATCTCTTTTACCAATTTAATAGCGTTCCTGGAGCTTTTCAATTGTATTCAAACACGATGTGAATATATAATGAAACAAAAAAATATGACCGCACAAATTCTTATACAGGTATAACGGTACAGTCAACATGTAACAGAAATATTTTCTTAAGGTTTGTGCTATTTATTGGACCCTGGCTGTATATGCAATATACACGTTACATGAAGGTTTCTTTTTCTCCTTTTCTTCCTTTAAACGATACTCAAATATAATGAAAAATGTTTAACCTTAATACTAATATTCCAGTAGTACGATAAATATGTATCTTATCTCTGAATAAATAATTTTAAATGTATGAAATTTATACTGGCAATAATCTAAAAAATGGGACTGTTTCAAGAGCCTGTGGTCGACATCTTCATCTTCTTGAATATCAGGACCGTCTCTTCAGACAGTGCAAGTCCACAATGGGAGAGGAGTAATTTTTTAGAGAATCAAATTCAAGAGTGGACTGAAGCTGACACATGTGAAGAAAGATCTTTCCCAAAATCCCAAATAGTCCGAGGGCTATTTTCCCAAATGCATGTGCATTAACATGATAACACTAGACATGACAGTTGCAAGCAACAACCAGAAATGAAGTTTTACCGACATAACCGACTTCACAGCTGATTGCCCCTTAGTCTATCGACGAATTTGAGTGCTTTTTTGACAGATATTCATGACGGTTATTCACGAAATAACGCAAATGCCGTCCTCTGATTGGTCAAATTGTCAAAAATTAAAAAATTTAAGGGGCAAGAGTGGCAGAAGTCTTGCATTTCTGTAATACTTCATTTCTGCAACAAGATGTCATTCGAACAAAATCACAAGTACGCTGAGCACGTGTTTTTCATTTATATATAATCTCATTAATATCACACCATCCACAAAAATGTTGGGTTCAACTATAAGTACGAAATTTTGGTCTTAAGGCAAACTCATGCAAGGTAATGCTGAGGGCAAAGGAATGGTCACATCTTCATTTTGTGGCAGCCTTGGACGCATCCATGAAGTTCTTAAGCACCTCGAAAAATAACGGCTCGACCGGCCGAGGTGGACCTGGGCCTAGCTTCTACAGCAATTTTCCTATAGCAAGTTTCCTATAAGTTAAACCTAGTGAGATACTCTCTGACGTTGCAGGTTTTTTTTATCACGTCTGATACCTGAACCGTCAAATCAATTTAGGAAGAAGAGCTGAGATAACAACAGCATAAGGAGAAAGTATTCACCATAACCAATTTTTTGAAAAACAATATTTTGCAAACATGTGAACGTTGGGGTCCCAGGAATCATTGAAAAAGTAGGTTCTCACTACACTACAGTGGCACAGAAGATGTAGGGTGCTCTCATCTTCTTCCTCATTCCCGCAACTTCTACAGAAATTATTCCTCAGGGCTTCTAGGCACCAGCCGCAGCCCGCAGTAATGGCATCTACTATAACATCAGTTTTTGGGAACGTTTGGAACTAGCTTTTTGTACCTTTTTGTAGAATTCTGGGTTGAACTTCGGCCAGATAATTTCCATCTGATGCCTTCCAACCAGTGATGGGACTTGGGAAATGAATAATGGTGGTAAATAAGGGGAAAACAAAATGGTAGAAAAGTTGTAGCGAAGACAAAAAAGAATTCCATGTAAATTCACTTATTTATTTGATGATGATATGTGGTATATTAATATGAAAAGTACCGGACAAAACCATAGGACCACCGACCATCCTTAGTAGATTCCATTACAAAACGCTGAAGCCTTGATGCACTATCTACCTTTGACCATCAGATCAATCTAAATTCACTTTTGTTCGTACTAATGAATATTTTTAATTGTTTGCTTTTTATTATTATTATTATTATCCTGTGCTTTTAGTAAGGACCGGCGCTACTCTGGACTACATCTTCATACTCTACTACATCTTCCGAAGAAATTTTGTTCTTCAAGTCTTTTTTGTATTATTGGAGATTAGACTAGTAAGTTTAATTCAACCATAAACTCGGTAGCTGATTTGAAAGGGTTTTTCATTGGCAGACCCTTAATTTGGTTGTCATCTTTTAGCAATGTTATTCGTGGTGGACCTTTTGGTATTTTATATTTTGATGGCTGTAGAGCATTAAAAATTACTTCAAAAATAAAATAAAAATAACCCGACACAAACCAAAAATTAATAACAAGTACCCCGGTCTTATTATTTTATCGGCACCATTTTGTTGGTCGATCTCGTTTACTGAACAATTTTCTCTATCCATTCATACATAGTATCCTTTTTGCTGAGAACAAGGTACCGTAAGCAACAAATTTGCAACAGGTTTAATGCAACACATTGCAGGGATTTTAGGGATAGTTTAATAATTCAAAATAAATTCCATTAAGGCACATTGTCGTCATCAGTCGTTTCTATTATTTTTCATTCGCCTATAAATTTCATCCACTTTACATTAAGATCTTCAATATTCACTGTTTTTTGTGGTAAAAACTATGATAAGTCCAAAAATTGGTGTCATTAGGTGTGTTTACGCGTATAGACGTTTCAATTTCAATTTGCATGTAAAATACAAAAACAATAAATCCTATATCCGCCTAAGTTACTCATCATATCTATCGCCGCTTAAGAAATGAGCGCGGATAAAAACAATGCTGGGTCGCCGTGGCGTAGTGGATAACTGCGTCGACTCCAACACAGAGGGTGCCAGTTTCGATACCCGAATTTACCACCTTTGATAATTCACGGCTCCACCTCTTTCGAGTCACTGACAATGCTCAAAGCGTATTCGTCTAGAAAAGCTTCTGAAATTCGCCGTTCGGTGTCTGCATTAAGCTGTAGGTCCCTTCCACGCGTGAAAGAACAATAGCACCCACAACACGAGTGGTTGCTGAGAAAATAGGTCCAGGTCCACCTCGGACTGTCGCATATTATTATTATTATTATTATAAAAAACAATGCTTCCAATCATTATTTTCTGAGTGTTCATTCTTGAGTTTATTCATTCATTGCTTAGGTTGCTGTATGTGGCTTACATTTGCAGGCGTGGTTGATGTATTAGATCGTTTTAAGTGTTTTTACATCCATAAGTATGCAACACACACAGTTATTGTTCAACCTAAACCTACCTTTTTGAATCTCGGATTTTAAAAATTTTAGCGTCTGACAGACCAGATTTTTCTCGAATCTTAATACATAATCAGAACAATGCTAATAATTCGATGAGCAATGGGCAAAATGTGTTAGATTTAGAGTTAAGGTTGGAACGTTTATCAACTTTGCAAAAGGTGGTAGAAATACCACTAAAGTGGAAGAAGTCCCACCACTGCTTCCAACCATCTGTAGTTGGTCACCTTAAGTGAGAGCTTACAAGTGGTGAAGTGCGATTAAATCTATACTGTTTAGGGGTAGAATAGAAGCGCGGTCAGTCAGCTCAATATGCAGAACGAACTATAACTGTCACCTGGGATATATCTGAGACGCGGTAGCGAACACTATCATATCTGAAAAGGCTTTCTCGTCAAGAGATATTGAAGGTCTGAATTAAAAGCGATGAGAACTGTAGAATTGAGAGGACGATCTTTGGGCCTATTTGCGTTGACGGCTTCTGGAGGAGAAGATTCAACCACGAACTGTACGGGCTGTACAGCGACATGAGTCTAGTCAGGCGTCTTCGGATCCAACGCCTAAGATGGCTAGATCATGTAGAGCTTAGTCTTCGACTCCGAGCCCGTGGGATAACGTAACAGAGGATGCCCGCGTTTAATGTGGCGCACCCAGGTGGAGAAGGACCTTAACCAACTTCGCGTGCGACACTGGAGACAGCTAGCCCGAGACCGTGCTAGCTGGAGAGGCTTGTTGGTTGAGGCCCAGGTTCACCTTGGACTGTTGCGCCAAATAAAGAAGAAAGAAGAAGAAGAGAACTGTAGAAAGCACGTTACATTTCCGAGAATAACCTAAAGTCCAGTTGTATCGAGTGTATTCGTGGATGAATCTCTGATGGAGAGTCATTGCGAAATCGAAAATGATACGAAATTTTGAAAATCAAATTTGTCGAATGGGGCATTCGTGTGAAATAAAGATGAAGTTTGGAAAATAAAACAAACTCTTTTCCTGGCAGAAGTTTGTTCTGAAATAGACTCAACTTCAGGCGCTTATCCAACTTCACTTCCCATTCAAGCCAGCCACTCCATGTCTGCCCTGACAGAATAATGAATGTATGGAAAAAAACAAACGACGTCGTAAAAGTAGCTTTCAAGTTAAACCACCGAATACTCCCATCTCATTTCATTCTGACAGCCCGATGCAAGTTTTAATTAAGTAGCGTGCCATGTTGTGGTTTGAGGACACTCTTCGCGCACTTTGATGGCCTCAGCTTCATCAGCAACTAAATGGGCGTACATTCGAAAACTACGAACCACTTTCGACGCCCTGTCACATATGTAAAAGCACACAAACTCTCTAATTGCTGATTGTTAAGGTGACCACTCAAGGATATCCTGTGTTGACTCAATGACCCCTTCAAATAAACCCCCCCTTGTTCGGGGATTCAACTAAAATTAATGAGTGCATAGGTGACCTTTCCCAGGCCCTTAAAAAACTTTTGAAGAACAACAAAATTGCCCTCCACATCAAACAGAATCATATCGCTCAAGGAAGTGAGCCTGCTTCTTCAAAGAAATCTCGAGTACGTGCCGTCGCCTTTTCTGCAAGAGATGTGACATTTCCTAGGACGTATCTTTTTGCACAATCCTTTTAATGGGAATTTTAATTAGGCGACTCTCTCAGAAAGGACGACACCACATAACCCTTTGTGTCACAACATCAAAGACCAGCAGACGACTCGTCATAATTACTTTAGTAATTCAACGGGATGTTGTCTTGTGCCTCGACGACGTGCATGGGCGTGTGGATCCCTTAATTGGATGTTTTAGGCATTCTCCCATGAAGAGCGATATCCCGCTTAAAACAGGCGGATACCAACTGATGACTGGATTGATTAATCATCACAGGGTGAACCTGTCTTCGACGAGGACGAAGGACAAAACACTTCCTTCTCAGAAATTGAGTTAAATTAACATCAGCATCATCAGCATGTAGAGCACAACATGCTCCTTCTTGCCCTGCTTCGCAGCCGTTTCGTGTTTTCTTTTTAATCAAACGAGTCCTTTTTACTTCCAGTTCAGTGTGGGAGCGTATTTAATTTTATCTTTCTCTTTTCTCTCTCTTTCAGTTGCCGCATCCGTGATCTGCTTCGTTTGAACGGTCAGCTACCGGACGGCATCGATACCCTTCGCTTGCCAAGGAAACTTCAACGCTACATCGATTTAATGGAGGAATAACCGACCGGCAGAAAGTTACCACTCGTACATCCTTAATTACGTTAAATTAGATAAAAACAAGTTTGAATGCTGACTGCCTTGTCTGCAGAGATGTTCTCTCTACCGTGTGCGTGTGTGTGTGTGTATTGATTTAAAGACAAACTTACTTATAAGTCTCCTCACTGACATTTATCCGGCCGGGAACACCAGTTGTCTCGGTGCGGCTTGTCAGGTTGACAGTATTCCCGAACAGGCAGTACCTCGGCACACGATTGCCAATAACTCCGGTAACCACTTCGCCGGAATGAATTCCAATTGTGATTTGCTGTAAATAAAAAACAAAACATAAACCGGATTATAATAAACAAGAAACAAAAAAAAATGCTGAATAAAAGGATTTGATTCTTTTTTTTTCTCTTTTGCTAAAAAGGGAAGGCGAATCCCTTGTGCGCTTCGGGGGCAATTATCAGGGCAATCATTGTGCACATGTCAATTCTCATGGGAAGGCCGCCACGCCATACGGGCATCTCATATAAATTTTATTTTTAAGACCTAACAATCCCATAAAGCAGCGCAACAAAGCGGGGGGAAGCAGCCGCCAGAACAGCACAAAAAAAAAACTCTCGTAAATCTCTGCCGACGTCGATCTCCATCGTAGAATGGTGTGCTCCTAGAGCTAGAGAATTTCGAAAACACATTTCAAATGAAACCGATATCAATAAATTGGCAATAAAAAAAAACATACAAAACTCGAGCTCATAAAATGAGTTATTAGCCAAGTGGAAGCCGGCAGGGAAACGAGGATTGAGCAAGTCTTGTCGGATGTAAATGAGAGGAACCGAGGGTGATGAGCGCACCGCACGTGGGGATAATTTTTGGAAAATTTAAAATTTTATTCCCTGGCTAAATGAGAGAACGTGTAGTGGGCTGTGTGCACTTAGCCCGTAAAGGGGGAGTGAAGTGGAGCATAAAAAGGCACAAGCACCTGAGGTGTATGGAGTCAATAACACAAGGACGGAGATTAGTGCCCGTTGGTGGTGCGGAGATAAATAATTCTGACAAGCATCTATTTGCGAGGAACATTAAGTACACGAGCATGTTTTAGATTCAACTGATGGAAGAGTTGGCTTCTAGATTGAACTGGGGAGGTGGGAAAGATGGGGATTGTGGATCCAGTTGAAGGGTGACAGAGTTCGTAATGAAAAGAAATGCTAACAGAAGGGCCATCGGTGTCACTGATGGCATTTGTAGAGCCATGAACTATATAGGCTATATAGTAACTTGAGTTTAGCCATGTTTAGCTGTTCTCAACGACTAAGGTTAGTCCAGGTTGAGCGGACAACACAGTTTACTCGACTCTACGCCAATCCGACAACGCAATAGAGGAAGCTCAGAAAATATGGTGCACACAACTGAAGACGGACTTGGGGTGCATAATTAGGGCCAGCTAGCGAAAGATATTCCGTACTTCTGAGACTTGTTTGTTGATTCCCAGGTGCCTGGGCCCAACTCGGTCAAGGACCATTCGAGTCTAAGTACATCCCGGTCCAGGCCTATGCCTGCCCAGGAACATCCCGGACTGTACCGACGTCAGAACATGGCGAATGAATTGATGTGCGTTCTTAATCTACTGCGAGTGTCTTCAAGTCGCTAGTGAGTGTAATGAGCAGCACAACGGGTAATTTTATGGTCACAACTCCATCATGGCGGTGTGACTTTTAAGCATCTGTTGGAAACTAATACTTAGCACCTAAGCTTTGATTGGTCCGTAAGGCTGCCATCGCAGAAATGTGCCTTGTACGACTCTTCCAATCAGAAGCTAACCATCTTCAGAATTGATTAGACCCGCACAAGCGATGCAAGCAAAACGGCGTATCGAGATTATAGAGAGACCTGTGTTCCAGCTTGTTGTGGTGTAAGAAATTAGATAGATCCTTCAAAAGTAAGTATTACAGAGTCCCCCCGTCTGTCTCACAACCAGAGATTGTATCATTTTTGGAGAAAGGACAGGAATCTCACTTTATTCTTGATTTCAAGAACATGGCAAGTAAAGCTGGTCAAGTCCAAGTAATAACTGCATTTGTGGGGGTTGGTACCGTACTATTTTTTTTTAATTCTAAGTACCACACAACAAGAACAAATGATTTCAGATGATATTACTGAGTCTATATAAACTTAGGCCGCAATTGACCGCTAGCAACTTTGCCGATCGAGTCTCCCTAAAGCTCTCAGAGAGTCCAACCCAGCCAGGCGAAAAAATCGACCAACAATGGAACCGTTGTCAAAACGCCATCAGAGTAGCTGCATCTGATGTGCTGGGTTTTAAAACGCCACCCCAAAAAAACCCCTGGTTTGACAACGAGTGCAGGCAGGCACATTCAGCGAAGCAAGCAGCATACAAGGCGACGCTGGACAGAAGGACGAGAGCGGTTCGTGAGCTCTACGAACTTGAAAGAAGGGAAGAGCACCGGCTTCTCAAAAAGAAAAAGAAAGAGCATGAGAAGCGCGTGATCGAGGACATGGAGGGGTGTTTCTGCAGAAATTACGTCCGAAAGTTCTACCAACGGGTAAAACAACTATCCAATGGATACAAAATTCGGACAGAAGCCTGTCGTGACGCAGAGGGACAACTCGTAGTAGATTCGCAGCCGATACTGAGAATCTGGAAAGATCATTTCTGTAGACTGTTAAACGGCGAGGTAGACTCCAATACCGCTGTCAGGCAGAATGTTCCACTCAACGCAATTGACGATGATCGAAAGCTTCTGATGCAGACGGACTGTCTGCGGAACTGTTTAAGGCAGCTGGAGATGAGCTGGTAAGGTACATGCAACAACTCATCTGTAAGATATGGTCGGAGGAAAGCATGCCCGACGAGTGGAATCTCAGTATCGTTTGCCCGATCCACATGAAAGAAGACCCCTTCAACTGCGCCAACTACCGAGAGATAAGTCTCCTTAACATCGCCTATAAGATCCTGTCTGCCGTTTTATGTGAGCGCCTGAACCATTCGTCAACAACTTGATAGGTCCTTATCAGTGCGGTTCCAGGCCGGGGAAGTCCACCATCCACCAAAACTTCACATTAAGGCAGATCCTGGAAAAAACCCAATCGACACCCACCACCTATTCGTCGATTTCAAGGCCGCATATAACAGCGTGTATAGGGACGAGCTATACAATGCCATCTCTAGTTTTGACATTCCTGCCAAACTCGTCAGGTTGTGCAGGATGACGACGGAGAACTCTCGCTGCTCCATGAAGATCGGTAACGAACTCACCGAGACCTTCAATGTCAAAAAAGGTTTTAGACAAGGCGACGCGCTGTCATGTGATTTCTTTAACATCATCCTGGAAAAGATCGTGCAAGACTCACACGCGAACACTAGAGGCACGATCTTCCAGAAATCCGTACAATTGCTAGCATACGCGGATGACATTGACGTGATTGGCAGAACACAGCGAGGCGTCAATGAGGCGTTTGCTGGTGTTGAAGCGGAGGCGGCCAAAATGGGTTTAGCGGTGAACGAGGGGAAAACGAATTATATGCTGTCATCGAGAAAGGACGCACAACATCAACGACTTGGCCAAAACGTCACCATAGGCAGCTATAACTTCGAGGTAGTGAAGGACTTCTACCTCGGCTCGCAAGTGAACAGTACGAACAACACCAGTACCGAGATTAAACGCAGAATTACTCTTGCCAATCGATGTTTTTTTGGGCTCAAGAGGCAATTGAGAAGTAAAACCCTCTCTCGAAGGACCAAGCTAACATTATATAACACCTTGATAATCCCTGTCCTGCTCTATGGTGCAGAGTCATGGATAATCTCAAAAGCGGATGAAGAGGCACTTGATCTTTTCGAGAGAAAAGTTCTGCGTTCAATCTTTGGTCCTGTCTGCGTTGATGGTTATTGTAGAAGAAGATTCAACCACGAATTGTACGGGCTGTTCAGCGACATGAGCCTAGTCAGGCGTCTACGGATTCAACGCATAAGATGGCTGGGCCATGTAGAGCGCATGGACAACACTGCTCCAGCCCGAAGAGTCTACGACTCCGAACCAGTGGGACAACGCAATAGAGGATGCCCACGGAACCGATGGCGCACGCAGGTGGAAAGGACCTCAATCAACTTGGTGTGCGCAGTTGGAAACAGCTGGCTAAAGATCGTGCCGGCTGGAGAGGCTTACTGGTTGAGGCCCAGGTCCACCCCGGACTGTAGCGCCACCAGAAGAAGAAGAAGAATATAAACTTAGGTCTGAACCAAATAATCAGAAACTATAAAATTATGTTCTCCTAGGTTTTTATACGGTCAGTTCCAAAAGTGAGCATAAAGTATAAATGTCAACAAAAATTAGGTCCAAAAAAACTTGAACGTTTTATACCAAGCTAAACTCTTTGGGCCCTATTATTATTCATTAGAGCATATTTGTGCATATCTTGAGTATAAATGCATATGTTTGCATATTTCACTTTTAAGAGCATATTTCCCCATTTTATTCAAAATAATGGAATAAACGGCAATGTAATGTACCCAAAAATAATACCACTATCTCTGAGATAGGAGGTTTTAATAGTCTTCTCTAAGATTTGTTAAAATGGAGTTACACACTTTTCAGGTTTCACCGATGATATATAGCAAATAGGCAAGATTTTCTTATTTAAGCAAAATTATTTGAATTATTTTAAATCTTCACAAAAATCTAAATTAATTATAATTCCAGAAGAGCTGTAGTATATTTCGATAGATATATAGAAAAAATAAAATAATATAAAAATAAATAAATAAATAATAATAATAATAATAATATGGAACAAAAAATGAATGATTGATACACATGTGAATAAATAAATAAATAAATAAATAAATAAATAAACAAATAAATACATAAAATATCAAGGAAAAACTAAATAAATAATTTAAATATGTAGATGTACATATGAATATAAGTAAAAAAATAAAACAAAAACATATACAGTACGTCAAAAAATTGAGCATACACCTATCATTACTTCATATTCGTGCTGTTATACGGCCGACCACTTTTTTGTTTTATTTTTTTGGTATACAATCATAACTGAATACATATCTTAAGCAAGAGTATATGCCAAATTCACAGACAGGCGACTTTCTAACGATACTTTTCGCATGAAAAAGGAAACAACCCCTGAAATCGACACACAAAATTGAGCATACAGATGTCATGTGTGCGTTATACACAAGCTTCGTAGAATCGATACATGCAAATTTGTTCAGGAATGAAGCAACAAATGTCCCTGATGATCATTTCTGCACACGCTTTTGAACTGAAAAGACCGATATTCCCTTCTTTGTGCGAAAATATGGAAAACATACGAAAACAGACTACTTTGTCAACGAGAATGCTCATAATTAAGCTATTTTGCGAAGGGAAGTTGATGCGAAAAATAGGAGAAACTGTAGGGCGATCGCATGCAACGGTACAAAAAATAATAAACAATTATGGATATGAAGGGACACTAAAAAACAGACCTGGAAGGGGAAGAAAAAAATTGCTCTCAGAACAAAACGAGCGGTATATTGTTCGGACAATCAAGTCCAATCCAAAATCTAGCGTTCCAAAGTTGACGGCTGAGGTGTCACCCGTAATTAATAAGCCTCTTTCAGTGGAAACCGTTCGCAGAGTCTTGAGAAAGAATAATTTAAATGGTAGGATCGCCCGAAGAAAGCCGTACATTTCCCTAGTTAATAAGAAGAAAAGATTGGAGTTTGCTAGACAAAATGTAAACCACTGTTTTGCTTTGAGATGAAACAAAAATTAATGTATTTGGGTCTGATGGCAAACAAATTGTTTGGAGGGAACCAAGTACAGCTCTCAAAGCTAAAAATATAAAGTCAACCATAAAACACGGGGGAGGATCTGTGCTGTTGTAGGGTTGTATGTCTTCAAATGGCTCTGGAAAGTTCGAATTTATAGAAAATACTATGGACAAAATTGGGTATTTCAATATTTTAAAACGAAATTAACGAAGTTCCGCAGTAAAATTAGGTCTACCTAAGATAATGATCCGAAGCACACCTCCTATTTAGTACGCGAATGGTTGCATTATAAAGCTACAAAGCAGCTAAAAGCACCTCCACAATCGCCGGATCTTAACCCTATTGAACATCTATGGCACGAAATAAAAGTGCGGGTTAAAGAAAGTACCTGCTCCAATAAGCAGGAGCTAAAAGCTAAAATTCAGGCAGCTTGGGAAGGGATTCAGCCATCTTTTACTGAAAAACTGTTAAAATCCATGCCACGGCGGTTACAAGCTTTCATAGATGCTGAAGGAGGTGCCACGCGTTACTGCAATTTTATTTGTAACTGTTTTTGTTTTGTGTTTTAGTCGTAACTCGAATTTACTTGAAGTGTATGCTCAATTCTGTGTGTTAAAATTAAGTGCCTTTTTTTATTTTGCTTAGAAATCGCAAGTTTTTTTTTTTTATTTTCATATTTTTGTTTATCGTTTTTAGCAATTGAAATGTCAATTCGAACTGCATTTAAGTTTTATTAATTAAGTACTTTTTGTAAGGCAAAAAAGATAAAAATATGTTTAAGCTGTGAGTGTATGCTCAATTTTGTGAGGTACTGTAAATAAATAACTAAATATAAACAAAACAAATGTTTATAGAGTCAATTTCAAGCACTGTTGTCATTTAATCTTCTGACAAAGGGATTTTCCGCAAAATCGCAGCGGGCTAGAAAACGTTGGCTTTATTTCTGAATTTTATCGAAGATCAATTCAACATTTGCCCTTTGGTGAATATCAATTGTAGAATGATGCCGCTGTAATTTTAATATCATTTTTAGTAGCTTATTTTGTGAAATTTTTTATTTCTTAACATGACATTTGGCGCAATTCCCCACACCTGACAGCCGTAAAGTAGGATTGCTTTGAACACAACTTTGTGGATTATTACTTTATTTTCATTGGATTACATTATGCCAATTTTTCTTAAAGTATTAGTTATGTGAGCACTAAGGGTTAGCTTGGTATCCAAATAAATTCCTAAGTATTTTATAGAAGGTTCCCATCTTATACTTGTCCCGTTAACTTGCAACTCACCACTAGGGAGAAAACAAGCTTTTCTTTTTCTAGTAAAGAAGATAGCTTGCATTTTATCTTCATTCAATTTAATTTTCCATTTGTTTAAATAAGCTTGAACTATGCTCAACCCATTATCAAGATTCCTCTCAATGTCGAGAGCGAATTCGTGGGAAGATAATATCGCCGTATCGTCAGCAAATGTAGCTATTTCACAATTAAGTACAGAGGACAAATCAGACGTAAACAAGTTATACAAGACAGGTGAAAGGACAAGCATGATGAATTATTACTACCAACCAAGATCTCTAAAAACATAGTACAGTGGACTCCCCCTAAGTCGAATTGTCACGGGATACCAAAATTTGTTCGAGTTAGAGACAGTTTGACTTAGAGAGAGGTTTTTGTATGGAAAGTTGAGGGAAATGTATGAAAAATGTAGAGAAAAAGTTCGAGTAAGCAATTGTTCGTTCGTTCGTTTATAAGGAAACGCTTTCCTGGCACTGCGTTTGTATATTCATTTGACCAAGTATAAACGGAATCGTGGTTTTGGTGAGTATTCTGAGCGGGGGGAACAGAATGAAATTGATATGATTTTTAGAACTGAACTCCCAAACGAAAGAAATGACGGCGAAATTCAATTGCAGATGGAATTTGCAGCTTGAAAAAATATCACAAATATACAAGGTGTTATGTATGATGATATTCTGCAGGCGGATGGTGATACTGTTACTTAGGAGTTTCAGACAGATGAAGATATTGTCAATATTTAGATATGAATCCGAATCATCTCAGCTCGACAATAACGATGGCAGCGGCAGTAATGTAATAGGGAATGACTTGGTCATAATTGAGGATGATTTGATTCAACCACCTTCAAGCTAGTTGGTTGCAAATTCATTATTCATTTTGCGTTTATATCATGAAACCACAAACGATTCTGTGTATCTACTAACCTACCTACGACGGTTTAAGCTCCATTGAAGATTTTAAAGACCAAAATAAAAAATTAGCTCTTCAGTCATGTGTAACAAACTATTTTAAATAATAATTATGCTCCTCGTTTTATGTGTTATATCGCAAATAAATAAATATTTATATAAATTTTGTATTTTACTTGATAACTCGATTTTTTTGTGGCAAGTAGTGGTTCGAGTTATCCTATTTCGACTGTAATATTTTTGGTTTGATTTGTGTCTCTTATTTGAGTTTTTATAGTTCTTAGGGCATATTTTAAAAACATATTACGTTTTTTTGAACATTTTTGAACAAAGCCAGATTTGATTGGAGATGTAGCATGTAATGTATGTCTTCCATCTGCCTACTAAGTACGTCGAGATGTAACTAAAAGAGGCTAAGGGAGTACATATGTTGCAAGAGGTACTATCATCTGGCAGTTTAGTGGTTTCCCATAATGTCTCTATGGCCTAGTACCCAGCACAGGCGAATGTGAAACTAATCGAGAAATGCGCAGGAAGAGTTTATGACAACTGTAGAATTTATAGAGAACGATGTAAGGGATTTATCATCTATTGCTTCCGGCTATACGTAAAAATGCAGACATCGCGGGAGGATATCAGGTCCCATCTCAACCAGGACAGGGTTTCGCTAATCGTTTTTATTCCGTTTGGTGGACACTGCAGTGAATAGGTAGACTAAGTGATTTATTTAAATTAAAATGTTCGCAGAATACACCACTGCCTACTCCAGTTTCCGTTTTGGACCCGATTTTTTTCGTGCTTCTCTCCAACTTGGTTATTTCGAACTCTTGTTAATGCGAGATTTTAGGAATTTCCTTGAGTTTCGAATTATCGTGAGTCGGCTGTATATTGTTTTTATTCGCAAATAAACACAGTTCCAACTTCCGATTCTTAACTTCAGAGTTGATCAACTTAGGGTAAAATAAAATATAAGTTAGTAGAGCAAACTTGAGATATTGGCATTTACATTTTTTTCTCTGTTTTATCAAAAGGTAGGTAGGTAGATGAGAGGGTTGGGAGGGGGGAAAGATACTAGTGAATTCACCAGCACACTGAGACCAGTTGATCCATTGTGATACCCACAGCCAAACTACTACTAATTTCAAAAACCGAATAAAAGTGTTTTAACATTGCTTTCACTGGGACTCAAACCAGCAAAGAAATGTTTAGAAAATAAGGCCTAAAAATAAATCTTCAGATTGTTGCTGCGAACCTAAGAGATATCGATATCGTGGCCCGTTGGCAGGCATTTTATTGCATGTGCAATAAAATGTCGTCAAAATTTAATTGTATTCTCTCTTAACCCAATTCCTGCCACGCTGTGACTGGGAGTTACTTTTTAATTTCAAACTAATATAAATAATCTAAGACAAGTTTTGACTCAAAATCAGTACAATGTTCATCAGTTCTTTATTAGTTACTGTTATACACGATTTTTTTGGCTTTAATGTTTTGACATTATTTACTTTCTACATAAAATATCTAAAAGGCACATAAACTGTTACGTAGTGACTCTAAGACACTACAGCGACGTTGCACTTACAGTTCGCTTACAGGTAAATAAACCGATCTATATTTTGTTTTTACAGAGTGTGTAATGTTTATACAACTTTATCAACTAGAATAGTGGTGCTTGTTTGAAACCCGTGTGTAACTATCATTCCCAGAAAAGTGTTGTTTGACAAACATTTATAAATAAGTAGTTAAGTGATAAGCGCTAAATTATTTGTATGGAATTTCCATCTTTTTTTTTTCTATACACGAATTCTCTGTGTACTTTGCATTGGTGTCTTCAAGTCACACTACTGTCTCCAGGGTAAAGGTTCATGAGTGGAACGAAATTTTCAATTTGGAAATTTTGAGATACTCAAGTAGGCAAACTTTCTTGTTAATAATAAAAGTGAAGAAGAAGATATAGTGAAGATTAACAATTTTATACCCTGCCATGCAACTCTCAATTTTATGTAAACTCTAGAGTTGGTCAACTTTAGGGTTTTCGGCAAGTTGAACAATAGTGAAGAAAATTACCATTATTGTGCGATTATGAGAAATCAAATTATCCTCCATGACATGTTTCTAAAAATGTGAAATACTTTCTATTGAGCCCTTCTCTGGCCATATATGGGATCCTAAAAGGTAGTCATTTAAGTAATTAACTTAATTTTATGCTTAATTTAATAAAATATCAAAATAGTCAACAAACATTCCCATTTATCAATTAACTCTGACTATGCCATGTTTTTTAGGATCACTTCATAATTTGTCAGCCTAGTTGCATTAGAATACGTCACACTGCACACATTACTTTTCGGACACGAAGACGTATAGAATAAGGAATAATAAGCTTCAATGAAGTTCCTTGATGTTCACGAAGATAAAAGTTTATAAAAGGTTTTAGATTGAGGTTACCAGTATCTAGCGTAAGCTACCCAGTAGCGAGCCCCCTTAAGGAAAGCTTGGACTTCGTTGGTCTCTTAAAATCAATTACTTAGATATATGGAAACAAATTTATCATTTAAGGAAAGCTTAATGAATTACTGTTTGATATAAAAAATGACTTTTTGTAAGTATAGGACTAAATTTTTTTTTCCGCCTTACTTGAGAATTGTTGACTGGTACCATTTAGGGTGGGCGGGTCAGTGTATGACTTACTACCTTATCAGGCTGACGACCCATGCAGGGTCCGAGCCTGAGCGAAAGCCGCCTTCCATTCTTGATGGTCCTGGGCACGCTGCTTCCAGTCATCAAGACCAAGCTGTCTTGCATCCGCGATTATTTCGTCTTTATAGCGGGGATTCGGTCTTCCTCTCCTTATCGAACCAGGAGGCTTGGATTCGAAGACCCTCTTAGCTGGAGCATTGTTGTCCATGCGCTCGATGTGGCCGAGCCAGTGCAGTCGACAGATCTTTGCCTTCCGGACTACATTCACACCCTATTACAGCTCGTAGTGTTCGCTGTTGTGCCTTCTCCTCCATTCGCTTTCCTCGCAGACGGGATCATATATCCGAGTCAGAATTATTCTTTCGAAGACACCAAGAATCAGCTCCGCCGTTTTGCTTGTCGTCCAGCTTTATGCTCCATATAGCAGGACTGGCAAAATAAGGGTTTTGTAGAGCATGACCTTTGTCCTTCGAGTCAAGAGTTTTGACGCCAGTTGTTTTGACAAACCGAAGGAACACCGGTTGCCAAAGGCGGTTCTACGTCGGTTCTCTACAGTGATGCCGTTGTGAGTTTACGTTTGTCCCGAGGTAGACAAACTCCTTTACTACCTCGAAATTATAGCTGTCGATTGCAATGTATTGTGCTAGGTGGTGTGTGACGGATCGTTTTTGGCCGTAAAAGCTTCCACTACGGCACGTTGAGAACGCGCGACGTTGTCGATGTCGTCTGCATATCCAAACAGTTGGGCTGACTTAGAGAAGATAGTCTCTTCCGTGTTTACAGCTGCCCACCGCACACCTCCTCCAGTATTCCACACGCCAGTGCATCTCCTTGCCGAAATCCGATGCCAAAACTGCGAACTGCACGGTGCATCGCGTATTTGCAAGCGCAGTGCGACACAACCGGGATCCCGAATTCGACCATCGCACCGAATAACTCCTTGCGATGAATGCCGTCGTATGCGGCTTTAGAATCGATAAAAAGGTGGTGCGTATCGATTTGAAACTCGCTAGTCTTTTTCACGACTTACCTTTGTGTGAAGATTTGGTCTATTAGCGATTTGCCGTACCGTACGTACCGATTAGTGCGGTCAAAACGGCTTTACCCGTTCACACAGTACGCTGGACGGGATTTTGTAGGCGACGTTGAGCATTGAGCAGTGGTCAGTGTATGCGGTATTTTGTGTTTCCTAGTGAAAAGGACATTTTCGGTTTTCTGTGCATTTATGCTGTCACCATTTTGAGTCACTCACTTGTTGAGTAGAGTGTCAAATACTAAGAGTGTTTAGTAAACGTCACGTTCATGCCTTAACACTTTATTTGGAGCCCGTAGCACAGTGGATTACCAAATCGACTCCTTGAATGTTGGGCCGTGGTTTGATCTCGGAGACACTAACCTTAATTTCTACGGCACCATCTCTTTCTCGTGTCGCTTCCAATATTTTCTTGTTCAAATCTGAACAGAAGGTGAGACTGCAAAACACACTGAACACGTGTCTGCCAAAAACAAGGCACATGTACGTAACATTGCAAAAGCCAGAAGAAGAATCGATCAGACAGTCATAACTGACAGGCCCATCTACAACATCAGTTCAGATCCCGAAGAGATGTGCCCTTTCTCTACAACACGTACTTGCTACCCCATTTCAGGCCCCATCCATCATCATCACAGAGCCCTCTTAAGGCATATAAATGCAATACGAGTGCGCTGTGCAACCCCAACCAACTGGCTGGTTATGATTTAATGTCCCCATCGAGCTTCTGGATCGGAATCACCCTTGAAAGTGGCCATCACCCCAATCTTTGGAACCTTGTCCTGCACTCTCATGCCGGTCAGTAGAACAATGCATGCGAATCTCTTGAAGCGTTACTAGAAAAGTTTACTCTTGAAATGAAATTACCTTCAAAACTCTCTCGTCGAGAATGTGCCCGTCCTTGTGCGCATTGAACGCGACTACACTCACGTGCATGACGAACGGAAGCTGCATCGTGGGCCCCATCTCCTTACTTATTCAATGCTTCAGAATCGTGACATTCTTCGGGCCGTTTCCCCACGATACGTAAAGGTAAAACAGTCTCCTGCAGAAGGACACCGGCAAGATAACTTTTGCTCCAATTGAACAAATTGGAAAAGTTTGTCATTAACATTCTTGCTGCTGTTTTTTTTTTTTTGTTTGTCGGAGGGATTCCTATTTTTCGTTTGTCACAGCCAGACGAACTGTTTAATGGGGAACTTTTGAAAGGGCGGAATGATTGGTTTTGTGTCTTGTGGGGCGGACGTCCTATGTATGACAATTGCGAGACAATGCAATTCAACTGTCAAGGGGCGGAGACACCTGGTGTCTCCCACCCCGCATCGGTTGGTTGTGAACTTTTCGGTCGAATTGAGTTAGCATGAATTTTGTACTCATGTAATTGATATTTAATTTATGACACTGTTAGACTTTGTGAAATGGGTTTTGGCACTGCGGCTAGGGAAAAGTTGGTAACAACTCTCGGTTGTGTGTCACGGCAAATGACTTGTGGGGGATTTCGGAGGCTGTCTTGAAGTTTCGCACTGAACTGATTGGTCTCAAGTTTGCCAAGGTGATAGAGGACGTTAGGAAGTCTCTCTGAAATCTGAATGTCATCCGATTTCCAGCGGAAAAGTTTCGTTTGTGAATGAGTTCTAGCAACGGGGGTACATTGGGCTGGAGGTACTCAAGCCCGGTGATAGTTCTTAGAGTGGCAAAGTTTTATTGTGGCAGTTGAGGCAAAAGTGACATGAAGAAGAACATAAGAGGAGCCAGCAACGTGAATGGAAAATCGGCATAACAAATCAGTTAACGTCTTAACCCTAGAGCCTAGGGCTGGTAAACAACCCCCACTGGAAATCTGTTAGTCAGTGATCAAGAAGAGCGATTGTGGGATCTAAAATAAAATTAGCCGAGAAACTTGTTTTGTGATTACTTGTTGGACAACATTAAACGGGGTTGCACTTCGCCAAGTCGGCACACTGCCGGTTCGCTTTCCTCGGAATACCAATTTCTGATACTACACAGACGGGTCTAACTAGACCACGTTGTCGGCAGTCATTTCGACGGATATATAATAATATAATAATGACATTTATAACAAAAATAACAATAACAACAATAATAATAATAATAATAATAATAATAATAATAATAATAATAATACAAATTATAATAATAATAAAATAAATAATAACAATAATAATAATAATATTTTGATTTGTTTTGTCCTTTTAAGGGAGACCGGAGCATTGCGTTACGCACCGTAAGGAAGTCATGGTGGCTTTGACCCATTGACTATCCCCGTGTGTCGGACTCGTTCAAGTTACCGACTAAAACTCTCGAAACCACTATTTGCATTACCTCTGGGGGGTTGTCATGTTTCCCTTGCGGGATTATCTTGTGGGCTCAACTGTCTCCCGATCGTTTTCCTCTTCTCTTTTTTCCCTTCTGAGAATATGTTCTATGAACGTACAGATTTTATGCCAGTTTTGGTCGCTATCTAGCATTTTCTGTACAATGTTCTCTGGCGTGATGTCACCAACGCTGCTCACCAGATCTCGACGATCGGCTTCCCATCTGCTGCTGGCGGAAAAGGTGTGATGGATATCGTCTGTTGCAGAGTCTCCGTACTGACAGGCTGGACTATTGTTTTTTGCAGATCTTGGGGAGGAAGGGGTTGAAGTAACCGTGTCTGGTGAGGAACTGAGTTATGTAGTAGTTTACCTCACCGTTTTTCCGGTCGTTCCAGTTGGCTACGTTCTTCATCAGCCTTGCTGTCCAAAGCCCTCTGTTTTCCGAGCTCCAGCGCTCTTGCCACTTCTGCTTGGTGTGTTGTTTTGCCTCCTCGATTGCCGCTTCCAATCCAATTTCAGACTTTTTATCGTAGACGTACTTCCTTTCTGCCGCAAGGAGATCTATTGGAGTCACTCCTGTCACCACAGAGACGGCTGGATCCGAAACTGTTCGGTATGACTGGCTGGCTACTCGTAGGGTTCCGCGTCTTTGTACGGCCGCCATCTGTTTGCGATACTTCTCTTGTTTTAGTGATTCCCAGATTTCACTCCCATACAGAAGAACTGCGTGAGTTGTGGACACCAGCAACTTTCGCTTACCGGCATTCGGTCCACCTATGTTCGCCGCCAGTCTGCCGAGTGAAGCTGTTGTTTTTGAGGCTCTTTCCGTTGCAGTCTTTATTTGTTGCCAGAAAGTTAGCTTTGTGTCGAGCCTCAATCCCAAGTACTTCACCACAATGCTGCTTCGTATCACTTCGCTACCGACTTGGAAGTCGATTTGAGTGGGAATCCTCTTCTTCGTCAGAAGGACTATCTCGGTTTTCTCGGTTGCCAGGCTTAGCCCGTGTTCATCCATCGAAGAGTTCGCTCGTCGCATGACCTGAGATAACTTTCTTTGTGCGTTTTCGATGTCTCTTGCCATTATCACCGCCGCGATGTCATCAGCGTAGCCAAACAGAAAGGTGTCTTCAGGCATATCCATGCGGAGAATATCATCGTAGGAAATGTTCCAGAGGTCTGGTCCTAGGATGGATCCTTGCACTGCACCTGATGTTACCTCTTTTCTCCGCGTGCCATCTGTGGTTTCATAGATCAACTCTCGATCCCTGAGATAATCCTTCACTATTGGTAGGAGATACTAAAATGAACCTTATGCTGATATATGCACCACCAGCCAAGAAGCTATAACGGCCATTTCATCAGTCCTCAATCACTTCCTCTTAATTGGTCCAACAGTGCAAGCAAGTACCCAGGCAGGCCAGTAGCAGGTGAAAATGACTCTCCTGTGGGCTCCAAGCCAAAGTAACATCAGAACTGGCCCAGCAAGGAGCTTCCTTGCTGGCCTAAGCTCCGCAGACTAGATTTAGCTAATCCAAACAACCCAGGTATACGCATAATGCGCTACATGTCCCTGATTGACCCCTATTGCTACTTAAATCAACGACCACCACATTGCCTTAATTTTTCTTGTGTGAACTTGAATAACAACTCATTGATTTAACAACTTTCATTGATTTTCCTTTCAAGCCCTTTTGCGGCTTTTGCCACAAAGTCCAGTCACCTTGGGATCCAGTTCGTTGAACCATCGCCTTGAGTGGGTTCTCAAGATCCAGTTAAGTCCTTACCGAAATTTCTAAGACCTCTGCTGCTCTTTCGGTTACAGAACACGGTCGTGGAGCAACACCATTTAAAACACTTATCATTCACGTCTCGGAGTCGCACTCGACTATGCTTTTTCGATTTATCAGGCCAGCTAACCATGGAGTGTCAAGAACTGAGCTTAGCTGGAGAATTGGTTTGCATGCGCTCGATGTCGCCAAGGCAGTGCAGTCGATGAATTTTTGGCTTACGGACTACAGCCACTATGGGGCCATATACCCGATGTAAAACGTTTTTTCTACGGCATCAGGAATCGGCTCTCATGTTTTGCTTACCATTCAGTTTTCTTCTCCATACTGAACAATTGGTTCTTCGTGTCAGGAGTGTTGAGCTCAGTTGTTTGACAAGGCTGTGTCTTCGTCAACCGAGGTCGACAAACTTCTTCACAACCTCAAATTTGTTGCTGTTGATTGTGATATTTTATCCCAAGGGGTGTACGGCATGTATTTCGTCTTAACATTGATCCCAAGACTCTTCTTCAATCGGCACGATGAGAACACGCGACGATGTCGATTTCATCTGCCTACCCCAATAGTTTGACAGACTTAAGATAGTGTCCACCGTGTTTACAGGTCCCCACTGCACAAAATTAAAGATTTCACATCGCAGCGCATCTCCATGTCGAAGTCCGGTGCAGGTTTCCAACTGTTCAGAGGACCTTGAGTGCATCGTATGTGTTAGTCTTACAGAGCCGGATAAATTCTCCCGGGATCCCGAATTCGGCAATCGCTTCCAATACTCGATCGATCGATGAAAGCGTGTGTAATTCGACTAGAAACTGGCTGGTCTTGCTTTAGTGTGAAAAATTGGTCTAAGGTCGATTTGGCGGACCGGAAGCCGCTTTGGCACGTGCCGACTCTGTTTACACAGTACACGGGACAGGATCTTGTAGGCGACGGTGAGCAGAGATTTCCCCTTTTTTTATTGCAAGGTAAACATGCCTTTTTTGTGTGTGATAAGTAGCTGATATTCTAGTCGTCGGGCATGCTTTCCTCTTTGCAAAGCCTGGAGATGATCTGGTCATTCTCCCCACCAGCCCCCAACCTTGACGAGCTCTGATTGTAGGTCATCTGAACTCGCGGCTTTCTTGTTCTTTAGCTGTTTCTTCGTCGACTGGAGTTGGTTTTTCTTGATTCCCCATCACCCTTCTGGTCAGCGCCGCTAAGCAGCTGATGGACGTACTGCTTAAACACATCAAAGACTCCCTGCGGATCAATAACTAGGTTACCCTCACAATTTCGAAGAGCCTTTCCAGGCTTTTGGCTTTTTTGTAAATGCCCGAATTTTTTGACTTTGCCTAGACACTTCAATGCTCGATCCGCGTTTTGTTATTAATTGTTCGATGTATGTACATGCTACTGGTTTCTCATCGGAGGTTGCAGGTAGTCTAAAGTAATTTTCACTTTTTCTTTGATGGCCGAGCGACAACGAGCATGCAACCACAACTCGTTGGCTCATTGCATGCTCCTGGGCTGACTGTTTAAGTTACAGAGTGAACATCCAACTGCCATGATGGAAAATTTGCTATTCCTTGCATAGTTTGACAACACACCCCGTGATGGCAGTGAATTATCCGTTTAGGAGCGGCTTTTGTAATTTTTGAGTCTAAAAGCTGCAGAGATGCCCCCAGAATTGAAGTAAATACCCGCACAGGCTAAGGAACTGAACTTGAAGAACCCTCAAATATAAAATGAAAGCCTTTTGAAAATAAATAAAAAGGCACGATTCCAAATTTTGACTATGAGTCCCTTTCGCGGTGCAGAAGGCAAAAGAAAGACCATTCCACGACACCGAGGAGGAAACAATGCTAATATTTGTTAATCGAACTTTTCCGAAAAAGTCGTATTTGTGTTGCGATAAGCAGATTCAAACAGATCCGTCCTTCTCCAAATATGCCACGCCAAAAGACTGAGCAACTTCAAAAACTTTCAAAATACTTTCAAAAACCTTTCGCAAACAACTTTAAGCAGAGCAGGCAAAGTTACGAGCACAGTGGAGCACTGGTTCCCCCCTCCCTGCCAAGAAACTTATTTCAACATAATTTCATCGGCGCGACAGTCTCACTCTGCAGCATCTAACGAGAAGGATAAACTTCGGCTACACGAAAGTGTATGTCAGATGCTAATCTTAATCACAGTTTTCTTAGCATTTTGTATCCAAAAAATTAAATTCCACTGCAAGTGTGCAACAGATTCCTGGGATATTTGCGTAAAATTTCTTGATAAGAACTTATTTTGAAGAGGGGGCAACACAAACTTTGTCCACCTCCAAGAGTGACTTAATTGAAAATGACTTACCATTGGATTTGGTCCCATATTAACGTTCTTAGCCATGTCCATCATGTCCATTGCCAGGCGGGCTATGCACTTTGCGTGATCCTCGCAGGGGTCCGGGAGGCCAGATACAGCCATGTACTTATCACCGACTGTTTCTACCTGTGAATTGTAAGAGAAACAAATTTGAATAAGCGGATTTTGGTTTTGGGAGGCAATTAGTTTTAAAAGAGCGTGCAGGGTATTTATGCGACTTTACACCGAAATCTTTTATTCGATTTCTCAAGATCTTGAATGCTGGTCGGTTTGATGTTCACACATTTATTATGAAATATATTCTTGCAGCTCGCGCACTGAACACTTGGCTGGTTGTGGTTAGACTTACAGAAACACGGCATTATGTGCTACTGTTAAAATATTATTAAAAATTGTAGGAAGTTAAAAAGTACGCGTTGACCCCACGACACGCTGTACTTGAACTCGATTTTACTTTACCCGCATACATTTTGAAAATCCTGATTCTCTTAATGTAATTTGAACTTTTTTTTACTGATTCAAGAAATAAAGTGCAATTTCTTTTTCTTTCCTATTCGAGCATGAATTTTGAGGTCGAGGTCCAGAGAAATGTTGATTCCCACGACTTTCAAGAAAACAAAATTTGTTAAATAAAAAAAATGTGTCCGTTTTAATGATACAAGACTTAAGTACTTATGTAGATGCACAGCACATAGTAGTGCCGCGGCAGAACGAACATTTTCGACGGTACGTTTAGTGAAGGATACACCTCGAAATAAATATACAATGTTATTCTGTGCAAGGAAAGGAAGTGGGTCACGCTAATAAAGATTGTTGGGAACCTTCAGATTCCGTGGGTTTCATAGACTATTTGAATAACTTTTCATTCGTCGACGGGTAATTTAAAACAAAAAAAAAAATTGGGTAAACTACCCTAATTCGACGTGTAAATACAAATATTTTTAAATTTAACATTTTAAATAAAATTATGTTTTGGAGCTAAGACTTTTTCATTCCACCCGTTGGTTATTCATTCAAAACCCATTGATCTATCAACCGGAAAATAATGGACTCAAAAAGAAAAATAAACAACGTTTTTTTTTATTGTTAATTTTTTCTGTTTTGACTGCTTTTGTCCCCAGCCAATGATACAAGGACAACGATTTTCGGTTCTGCACGTGGAATGTTAGGTCCCTTAACGGACCACGTGCAGCCGAAGAACTCGCAGAGGCCCTGGACTGCTACAAAGCAGGCATTACCGCAATCCAGGCAGTGCGGTGGAATGGGCCGGGCAAGAAGAGGATGAGGAACTGGGACATCTACTACGGTGCAACAGGGAGAGGCGCTTATTTGGATGTGAATTTGTTGTTCGAGGCAGACTTAGGCAAAAAGTCTTAAGCGAAAAAGCGAACGCATCATAACAATCTGCATCAAGGCTAAATTCGGGAACATCAGCCTGATTTGCGCCCACGCCCCGACAGAGGACAAAGATGACAACAGCAAGGATGACTTCTATGATCTCTTAGAAAGGACTAACGATCAGTGCTCCAGCTTCGACACCAAGATCGTTCTAGGAGATTTCAATGCAAGCCTGGGTAAGGAAGACATCTTTGCCAAAGACATCGTGAAATACTTGCCTGCACGACAACACATCCGATAACGGACTCAGGCTGGTGGATTTTGTCACGGGACGTAATCTGCATGTAGCTAGCACGCGGTTATAACACCTCAACATCCATAAAGGGACCTGGCGGTCCCCGGCGGATGACATTGACGTAATTGGTCGAACACAGCGAGCAGTCAATGAGGCGTTTGCTGGTATTGAAGTGGAGGCGGTCAAAATGGATTTAGCGGTGAACGAGGGCATAACGAAGTATATGCTGTCATCGAGAAAGGACACACAACATCGACGTCTTGGACAGAGCGTCACAATGGGCAGCTATAACTTCGGGGTAGTCAAGGACTGCGTCTACCTCGGCTCCGCAGTAAACAGTACAAACAACATCAGTACCGAGATCGAACGCAGAGTAACTCTTTCCAACCGCTGTTCTTATGGGCTCAAGAGGCAATTGAGTAGTAGAGCCATCTCTCGAAGGACAAAGCTGACTTTTTACAAGACCTTGATCATCCCAGTCCTGCTGTACGGCATGGACAATCTCAAAAGCGGATGAGGAAGTCCTTGGTCTCTTCGAGAGAAAAGCTCTGCGTGCGTTGACGGTTTCTGGAGGAGAAGATTCAACCATGAACTGTACCTTTCTTGCACAGCGACATGAGTCCAGTCAGGCGTCTTCGGATCCAACGCCTAAGATGGCTAGGCCATGTAGAGCGTATGGATAACTCAGCTGCGGCCCGAAGAGTCTTCGATTCCGAACCCGTGGGACAACGGTACAGAGGACGCCCGCGTTTAAGGTGGCGCATCCAGGTGGAGAAGGACCTCAACCAACTCGTCGTACGACACTGAAGATAGCTAGCCAGAGACCGTGCTAGCTGGAGAGGCTTGTTGGTTGAGGCCCATGTCCACCCCGGACTGTAGCGCCAAATAAAGAAGAAGAAGAAGACTGCTTTTGTTTTGTCATGAACTTATTTAATAATATGTTTTCCTTTTATACCTATTATTATGGAGGGCTCGTTACTGGAACGCTAAGGGCTCGAATTAGGACCAGGCGCGTGGAGGGGGTGGGGGGGGGGGGGCTCGGTGCTAGGTCATGTCTCATTTTCAACGAAGTCAAAACTTTCCTTGGGGCTTGCTACTGGGTAGTTTATCCTAACTAGCAATTGATACGATTTATTTTTTTCCTTTCTGGAACAAACTTTTAAGAATGATGTGAATAATGTAGACTCGTCCTAAGTCGAAATCTCCCTGAGTCGATTCTAGAGAGAACTCTTACTTTATTTTATTTTGCTATATTGTACAGTTTTACACACATTTCCCTTAATTTTCCATACAAAAATCTACTGCCAAACTTTTGAATTTACTGCGTTTTTTTTCAAATCTACGTCCAACATGTTTTCAAAAAGGGCCATCCATGGTAACAATACGCATTCAAACCCTGCAAATCGTCTACTTCTCTCTTGTTCAGACACATACAAATGGTTTAAAAGACTGACGGACTTTGAATCGATATGCAACATGTGCTCATCGAGGTTTAAGTCGCATACGGCAGAATTCCTCGGACTCGGACGTATGGGTGAATTTGGATCCCAAGGAAAATTGACTTGGTTGTGTTGTACTACTCTATCGATGCAGCTTAGTTCAAGAACCTGAGAACCGCTTAGAAGTTGAATCACAAAGAGAATTCTTCAGTCTGTCACTGGAAAACGTAGTGGGCAAGCAGATGTTAACAAGAAAGGCACATTCCTCAACAGGTCAGTCCAAAAGTTGGATAACGCAGGAGGTCCTTCAGATGTAGCCATGAGGACCTAGCAGCGATTGCAGAACTGGCCAAATGAAGTGGTCTTTAGGTAAATGAGAAGAAAACCCATTTGTTGCTGTCGACAAAGAAAGATACTGTCGTACACCACCTTTGACCAAAACGGCACAGTTTTAAAGTAGACAATGCAGATTGTACTCCTTGGGGCAAGGTGGAGGAGCCTCCTTGGCTATCGTCGCTTCGCTTTGTCAAAGAAACTGGAATCCAAATTCCTGTCCTTCGAACCACATCACGCTCATCAAGGATACACGCGAAACAAATGAAGTCCACATGAACCCTATCCCACCAAGAAGAGAGCTACAAAAAAAAGAAAGAATCACCAATACATACCTTGTAAATATTTGGATTTCGTTTAGAGTCAGTTAAGGCATCGAAAAGTGTATAAAGCTCATTTAACATCTTCACTATCTTCATGGCGCCCTCGGGGTCCGTGTTTGCGGCGCAATACTGTCCAAATCCGACGATGCCCGAAAACATCAACGTCACTGAATCGTATCTGCAAAAGAAAATCAAAAGGAGACACCCTCACTCGTCACATCTCACTTCAAACTCAATTAGTGTGACGATCCGTACCTTTTCGGCGCAACCGGCCTTTGATGTCTCAATTCATTTGCCACCGTCTTGGGCAGTACCGAATACAGGAGTCTGAAAGCACACCGAATACACGTGTAAGCGAATAAGAGAAACAGAAAGGTTCCACGTGACCTCTGAGCCAAGCACTAACCTGTCCGTTTTCTGCTTCTCGCTCTCCAGCTCCCGGTAGGTTTGTTGCAATTTATCGGTCAGCATCTCCAAGTTCCTCGTCAGCTTGTATTCGGCCTCGAACTTCTCCGACAACAGCACCAGGTCCCTGGTGGCGTCGTGCAATGGTACGTCCGATATGTACAGGCCCTTTCTGTGAACACGAACAACAACAAATTGATGGTTAATCGGGCCGCAAAAGATGAAATCAACAAAACGAATATATAAATCCTAAAGGGATGGATGCATGGATTCTCTAACGGGATACAGTTCAATGGAAATACCCACACACACTTGCGCGAAAAAAAGGACACAAGGAAACAAACGAACAAAAAATCCCATGAAATGAAAACAAGCAAAAAGACAGAACTGTGGGGCTGGCAAAAGCCGCTCACCACTCAGCATACATTCACTTCTCGTCCCATTCCGTTCCCTTCCTCCCCGGAAAGGCAATACAATTTGTTTGCATCCACCCATGCTGCTGGCCGTGTTTAATGTCCTTTCTAGTGCTTTATGGGTGGCATGGTTATTTATTTTCTCTCATCCACATCCACCCTGCCTCCTGCCGACGCCATCGCTGCCGTCGTCGCACTCATCGTACTGGCAAAATGGAGCATCATATAAATCACACCGCCAACTCAATGTGGCATCTATTGTTTTCGGGACCTTCTCAGAATGATGTTTTTGTTTTTGTCTTATTTTTTTTTTCGTTTTTGTGTGCTGGGGATTATTCAGAATCGTGGAAGTGCAGTGTACTTTCCGTGGGGAGAGCCGTGTACTCATTCTGTGTCGTGCCGTCTATTGTGCTGAAATATTCATTCAAAGCCTACATATTTGATTCCGCAGGTACCGCGAGAGTGATGCGGCAGTGGAAATACATTTTCATTAAACACTTTTTTTTTCAAAAAATGGTCATCGTTTTAAGAAGGCGTAGAGAGTGATATTGTATATGTTTGTTTTTGGGGAAGATTGTCCACATAAACCGAGAGAGGGAGTGTGGACTCACTTCCTTCCCTGCAGGGCTATCATGAACATGAGAGGAAAGCCTGACATATGGACCTTGTCATCTGCCCTCACTTCGGTAGAGTTACAAAGAGTCTGTCCGATTAGTTTGACGAATTGCGAGTGATCACACGGAATGGCAAGTTGTCGTAAAGGGTGGTTAACATCAGGGCTTCATTAAAATGGAAAAAGAAACAACAAGAACATCCATTGTCCTTCCACGAATCAGTTATGAATCCATTGCAGCGCAGAGGCTTCTGAATGTTGGATAGGTGGTTTACATTGAAAGAGTAACTAGCTATTTCCGTAAATATACACATAAAATGTGGGAAGTTCGACGTTGACCCCAGCAACCAGTCGTGCTTTGCTTGCTCCTGTTCTCTCATGCGTAGCAGTGATGCATCGTTTAATACGACTCCGAACGCCAAAGTTAGAATATTGGTTTACTCTGTTCAGTGTGTAAACCTGGACAACTCATATGCCTCTCGTTGTTTCATGCCGATATTGAACTGAACTATCTCTAACACACCACTCATATGCCCAAGCTAGCACTTGAAGTTTTTCTGTCACTACTAAAGTACTTTAAACAGTGACAGAAAACTGTGCTGATGTGCTAATATTCTCGTTAGTTCATGGGAATTAAATATTTCTGTGTTTACAAGTGGTAGCAATATGGGCTAATAGGTCTATGAATGGCTACCACCCCCTAACCTTACCCCCTACCAATATCCATTCTAAGCATTGTTTGTGGCAAGTGGGAGGTGTAGCCGTGAGTTTTGATACATGCTCTTGTCGGGAATTGAACTTAAAAAGCCGGGCTAAGAGGCAATGCTCCTACAGTGTCTTGAATAGTATAGGGATCACACTGCAATCGATGACAAGTGGTAGCTATCATGTTGATGATTCTAATTACGAGGTCAAAGTAACTAGAATCGGTCCCGTGCCACGTAATAGATGCCATGACGCACACATCTACATAATATAATAATAATATGGATGGCGCGACAGTCCGAGACAGACCTGGGTCTAGCTTCTCAGCAACCACTCGTGTTGTGCCTGCTACTGTTCTTTCACGCGTGGAAGGGACCTACAGTTTAATGCCAATTCCGAACGGCGAATTTGAGAAGTTTTTTCTAGACAGGAATACTCTTTGAGCATTGTCAGTGACTCGAAAGACGCGGAACCGTGAATTATCAAAGGTGGTCAATTCGGGTATTAAACCTGGCACCCTCTGCGTAGGAGTTGACGCACATACCCACTACGCCACGGCGGCACACTTATACAACAACCAACAAAAAAATCTGAGGACCAACGACAGTCTCTTGTGGTATTCCATCAGCAACTCACTGCAATTCGAAAAATCTCGCTTGGAACTTTACATGAAATAGTTTCCTTACAAACTCACTTTCCAACTTTCTTTATAAACTAAGACCTTTAATGAGTTTAGTGGAGGTGGCCGACTTAGCTAGTCGATTTAGCCAACGTCCCACACCTTGTCGGTCACTTGGGAAATGAATGACGAAGGAGCCTGTTCAGTAGATGGAAGGAAGAGAATGTGTTTTTTGAATTTAAAGCTTGTCAGTTCCAATAAATAATAATTCATGTGAAGTCATGTGAGTACATTCGACATCCGCAGATCTACCCATCATCACTTCCCATCCCTGGACGACTTAGAAATCTCAGCAAAGTCTTGATTAAATAGATAACGACATTACCCTTCTAGGACAGACCCAGAAACGCACACATGCGTTGTTTCAACGCGGCGATATAAAAATCACAGTTGTAAATAATATGAAAAATATATTTTACATATGCGACCACATCCTCGCAACGGACGAACTGGAGTTTGTTGACGATTGTTTAGCCGCAAAACAAGCTGTAATCTCGATCGCTCCTAACTTGGCGGGATGCCAACCCGCCCACTGGTTCTGACCCGGCAAGTGTCGTTCGCATGTTAAGTAAGGAAGTTAATAATTCATCAAGCAGCACTAAAGGCACTTTCGTCCAATGTAATGCACTCCAAAACAGTCGAGTGCTGCTATAACCCTTTGCAGTCCCTTGCCATACACAGCAAAGTAAAACTTGGCTGAGTCCCTGGAAATAGAGGAATTGCAGGCAAGGAATCCGCAGATCAGCTCAGAGCTGGCTCTAAATCAGCGTACATCCTTCCAGAACCGTTCTGCAGTATCGATTGGATAGCAGCTACAACTTCGCCTAGACCATTGGACACATGGTCATGGTCTCAAGCAGTCCAAGAAATTAATCAGGCCTTATTCATATAAGAAAATACTCCATCTTAATAATGATAGCTTGAGATTGCTTACAAGCTTTCTTACCGGCCACTGCGGCCTGAAATATCACCCTAACAAACTAAACCCGTGTCAAGGCACGGTTTGTCGGCTTTGCCTCGAAGAGGATGAGACTTCCGAGCACATCATGTGTGAATGTCCGGCAATAATCTGGTTAAGGAAACGTATCTTCCAAAGGGAGATGCTCACTTCAGTAGAATTAAAAAGTACCACTACAAAAGATTTACTATCTTTCATGAGGGACATGGTTTGTCTTTTGTCTTAACTCCAGCCCTTCGATACAATAGATCTACCCTGTTCGCGGTGTCGTTGCCTATACAGCATGGGTTGTGCAAGAGGGAAATAAAATGAATATAATTCATCAAAACTTTTGCCACTGATTCTATTGTACTGTATAAATTTGTTTGGTTATTCATTTAACCCTAGAAAGAAACTCATATTTTTATGTACGTAAAAGATAATCATGCGTCAAATTGATGACACATACTTTTTACCTGGCTGTGTCGTAATATGCATTATATTGAATAAATTTTCACTTATTATATAATAGTACATATGTTAAATATATAAAACACAACACAAACAGTTTTTCACAAACACATGCGTTAATTTGACACAGACTATCTTTCGAGGGTTGGAGGGCATGGGCCTGTGCATCCAGGGAAAAGTTGTTGACTGCTCTGAACTTGGCGAGATGCCAGCAACAATCCCTGTTAAATGCACAAGTCAAGTTGACATACAGCCTCCACGCGGCGCCCTCTGGATAGCCTTTACAGCAACCGCTTACAGGTGAACCAATGTATGCAGCGGCCCCCTTTTTCCCAAGGGCTTAAACCAGGACCCGGTCCTCCAGGTTCGAGGGTTGCGCGTGGTAAAACACCACCAGTTCCGAAACGACGAGAAGCTTCGGATACGGATGACCCTACTGCTGACGCCCATGGACAACGAAATAAGGACAACGATTTTCGGTTCTGCACGTGGAATGTGAGGTCCCTGAAAAGACCACGTCCAGCCGATGAACTTGCGGAAGCCCTCGAAGCCTCTAATGCAGATATCACCGCCATTCAGTAGGTGCGGATTAAGTCTCCTCAACATCGTCTAAAAGATCCTCTCTGCCGTTTTGTGTGAGCGCCTGAAACCATTCGTCAACAACCTGATAGGTCCTTATCAGTGCGGTTCCAGGCCGGGGAAGTCCACATAGGGACGAGCTATACAACGCCATGTCTAGTTTTGACATTCTTGCCAAACTCGTCAGTGTGTGCAGGATGACGATGGAGAATTCTCGCTTCTCCATCAAGGTCGGTAACGACCTCACCGAGACCTTCAATGTCAAAAAAGGTTTTAGATAAGGTGACGCACTGTCATGTGAATTTTTCAACATTATTCTTGAGAAGATCGTGCAGAAGTCACGCGCTAACACAAGAGGCACGATCTTCCAAGAGTCCGTACAATTGCCAGCATACGCGGATGACATTGACGTCATTGGTCGAACACAGCGAGCAGTCAATGAGGCGTTTGCTGGTATTGAAGCGGAGGCGGTCAAAATGGGTACAGCGGTGAACGAGGGCAAAACGAAATATATGCTGTCATCGAGAAAGGACGCACAACATCGACGACTTGGCCAGAACGTCACCATAGGCAGCTATAACTTCGAGGTGAAGGACTTCGTCTACCTCGGCTCGCAAGTGAACAGAACGAACAATACCAGTAGCGAGATTAAACGCAGAGTAACTCTTGCCAACCGCTGTTTCTATGGGCTCAAGAGGCAATTGAGTAGTAGAGCCATCTCTCGAAGGACCAAGCTGACTTTATACAAGACCTTAATCATCCCAGTCCTGCTGTACGGTGTGGAGGCATGGACAATCTCAAAAGCGGATGAGGAAGTCCTTGGTCTTTTCGAGAGAAAAGTTCTGCGTTCAATCTTTGGTCCTGTTTGCGTTGATGGTTATTGGAGAAGAAGATTCAACCACGAACTGTACGGGCTGTACAGCGGCATGAGCCTAGTCAGGCGTCTACGGATTCAACGCCTAGAATGGCTGGGCCATGTAGAGCGCATGGACAACACTGCTCCAGCCCGAAGAGTCTTCGACTCCGAACCAGTAGGACAACGCAATAGAGGTGGACGCAACCATTGGTGCACCCAGGCGGATAAGGACCTTAATCAATATTTCGAGGGTTAAATTATGGTGAATCCTATGGAACTGTAAGTTATCTTTACATCACTTATAACTGTGATAGCCCTTTTTTAGATTTTCAGAGCATCAAAAGACTCACAACATGACACTTACCCGTGAAATTGTTACCATTTTTACACTAGACATCTATCAAAGTCGCAAGTGTAGTATGATTTCTGCTAAGTTAGGCTTCTTGCATTTCTTTAATCGCTGCGATTACTTAGTCGCATATTTTTTCACTCATGTATACAACGATATGTCTCATTTTTTGTTACTTAATTAAGATCCGATAGATTTCTGGGGGATCCTCTGCTTGATGCTCTCGATGGCTCTAACATCTATGCTGAGGCCTATGCGGAGGAAATTGATTGGTCTGACCCAACTGGAACTAAAAGACATCGCGACTCCTTACTTCGAAGAAGCCAAATATCTGGGTGTTACTCCAGATAGGAAACTTCTCTGGTAAAAACACATCGAGTCGAAAATTGACAAGGCGCTGTAAGTTTTCTGGCAGTGTAAGGGGATTCTCGGTAAGTCTTGGGGTATATCACCAAAAAAATCTATCTGGATCTACACGACTATGATAAGGCCAATTCTCTCCGATGCATCGGTCGTCTGGTGGAATAAGCTATGACGTAAATACGTAACTACTGCTTTTACTAAGCTTCAAAGAACAGTCTGTCTCGGTGGCATAGGGCCACCCCTAGTATGTCTGGCTCTGCTCTTGATGCAATGCTAAATGCCCCCTATTAATATTCATATCCTGCGATGCACTCTCAAGGTCATTTTGCATTTTTAAAGAAGTGGTCTTTGAAGTGAAGGACCACTTCTCTTCCACTCAGGACTGGCTCTGGTCAGAATCTGAGCCAGGAAGGAAATGTAGGCAAGTCTTGGCATCAAAATTGAAACATGGCTCCGAAACCAATGAAGGGTCTGACGCTGGTGTGTTCGTGCCGGGCGACAACATTAGACTGCCCACCTCACTAGACAAATTTGCGTTGGTTTTCCAAGAACTAGGAAGGGAAGAAGTATTTGCGTCTGTAGTGACAGCCAAGCTGTACTTAAGGACCCTTTAACCACCTCCAGGATAATATAATAATATGGGTGGCGCTACAGCCCGTAGAGGGCCAGGGCCTAGCTTCTCAGCAACCACTCGTGTTGTGCGTGCTATTGTTCTTTCACGCGTGGAAGGGACCTACAGTTTAATGCCGATTACGAACGGCGAACTTGAGAAGCATTGTCAGTGACTCGAAAGAGGTGGAGCCGTGAAATGTGAAAGGTGGTAAATTCGGGTATCGAACCCGGCACCCTCTGCGTAAGAGTCGACGCACTTACCCAATGCGCCACGGTGACCCCCTTCCAGTATAGTTCAGGAATGCAAGTTCTCTCTGAATTCAATCGGCAGTCAAAATTCACTAAGACTTGCATGGATCCCGGCTCACCACGGGATCGTTGGAAATGATATCAGCTATGAACTTGCTAGACAAGGATCACACAAGACATTCTCAGGACCTAAACCTGCGCCGGGACTGCCTGTGTCCATGGCTAAGACCTACGTCGACGGTTCGGCCTCTCGAGAACACAATCGGAAGTGGCATGACTCATCAGGATGCAGGCAGACCAAAGGCATGTTCACTTTCGTCTGAAAGAAATCCGCTCTTGTCACCTTTTAGCAGAAAAGACTGCAGACGACTTGAGGCGACTGTACTTGGCCTATGCGACGAAGTCCTCTGCGACGCCTGTGAGGAAAACGATGACACCGCAGAGCACGTCCTTTGTTACTGTCGCGCTTTTGCTCGGGTCAGACAGGTTTTCGGTGCTGATGTGGTGAGAGCTGATGATGCAGAGTCCCCATCACAGAAGTACCTGCTGGTCTTGCTTGGAAAGGCTAAAAAATTACAAGGAAAGTAGTTTGCTGCCTGGCAGTACATGAACGAGTTTTTTAGTCCGAGTTCTCCAAAAAAAAAAAAAGATCCAATTGAAATTCGTAAGTGCAGGCCAATCCAAATGTTGTTGTGACAGCGATCTTTTAATCGCAGCCATTTAATATGTTTGATGGTGGATATTATGATTAGATACTCTTGCACGCACGTAAGTTGCGACGATCGCGCCACCAGAAAATAGGACAAATTGCAGACTTTTAATCGTTGCCATTGTGAGGTGTCTTGTGAGCGCGTGGACATTGAAACTAGTGTTCTACTTTTAGCGACAGAATAGTCATCCGATGTGAGCGCTTATCCTTACACATAATGGCGCCCAACGTGAAACCCGAATCTCAGCTGCACGAATGTTCAAAACTAAAATGAAATTCTATCAAAATTTATTCAATCGACTCCCCTCATCTTAAGAAATGTTTCTATTGTTTCATCTCGGATCGCATGCTCTTCTTAGAAGCCACTTAGACCAGGCTATGTTCGTCACGTCTGATGCCTCTAGCTAGCTTATCATTTGCCACCGACTTTGAATAAGCACTGGTCTCTGCCTCGGGTCACGGAGAAGATGGCAAATGCTGACCAAGGTCTGAGCTAACAAACGAAATAGCAAACAATTTAATAAGCTCCTTCTCCTCCTGCTCATTTGGCATCGGTTTCTCCTTCCAGCAGCCCAGACCCGATAAGGATGTATACACCTCTCGGTTGACTAAGTCCTACCACACTATTTAACTCAGTTGCATGCGCCTTCACAGTTCAGTGATTTTCACAGCCCCTCGTCTGGAATTCCCACTTAAGGCGTCCCATCAAATGAACACATGCACACAGGCGCTTCCTAATAATGAAAGTAATCAAATTCTGATAGGCCCTCGACAGACGTTGTATTCATTTTCATGGTGTCAGGAAATTAATTCGTCTCCCACCTCCAGGCCCCACCCCAATCAATGCCGATCCTGAAAGCCTCCCTCAAGAGAATGACATAACAACGGTCCTATTGAAATATAATCTTTGTCTTGCCCCCCGTTCCACCGCCCACATCAGCATCAACGTATTCATCCGAAATGATATCCACAATCAATCGACGCCCCCAAGCAGCAGTTAGAGCAGAAGAAGCACCAGCAGCAGCGGCGGACCGACGTCATGGAGGCATAATGAACTATGTTGACACACTTTTTGCGGACACATCAAGCGGCAACCATAATGCCCCCATAGCATGGATGCGTATGGGATCTATGAAATTAATGTGCGTCAATAAAAGTTAACATCTTAAACAGTAGTCCTCGGGCCAGGCGGTGGACGGAAGATGGCATCTTTGTGAAATTGCCTTTACGATGGATTATCGGAGGTGGGCGAGATGATAAAAAGATGAAAATGTCACCCCGTCGCAAACATCAAATACTTACTTTGTCAAGTCGTCCAGGTTCATCACGCTGGGGTAGCACTGAAACAGGATTCGATCCGACTCGGGAATGTACATCATTTGGCCCTGAAACGAAACGGAAAAGGAGAGGCGAAGAATTAAATGGATGTGCGTCAGCGTTTACGACTGAACAGTGGTAATTGCTTGTTTATGGTTACGGCTGTGTGTAGGGCCATGTCCACAGTGCAGTGACGACGAATTTGCGGACGTAAATAAAAATTTTATGAAGTATGCATATCGATCGACTGAGCGCCCTCGCCCAGTGGCCAATGCGAGTGTGGGCGCCTGCAATAGGAGCGGTTCGGTGGTGACAGCGATGAATTATGCATGATGTTGGGTTTATTGAACCTTGAGCTGTTGAAGGCTTAAATGTCCCTAAAATCCGAGGGGGAAAATCCCCAAATCGATGAGGAGATTCGCTTTATGCGAATTCGTTTCAGTAAATGGCAATGTGGGAGATGGGACTGGGAGCGACGACGATCCTGGATTAATTTGAACAGAGAGAGACGCAAGCGGGCGTGACGTTTTTCCAGACTTTGCTCAGGTGTGCTTCGAGACGATTTCGTTTTTAAATATTTTGTGAAAAAGCGTCGACGGCCGCTGAGGGGTAATCCAAAGGTGACATTGGTCGTTCCGTCAGCCCATTCAGTCGCATTTATTGGCACGCACTGTCGGTATACATTCCTTAATATTGGGGACGAGTTGTGCTGGTGCAGACATGCTTCTCCGGGATTCAGCACAAATTCACGAATTGCTTTGACATTCAGGCAATATTCTTAATAAAAGACATTCCCTGGGGCGGAGTTCTCTTCGCAAGTGTGGAGTGGTGTTCTGCACGGTGCATGATTTTGTTCGGCTGTCAAAGCGCGAGAATGACTGTACCCATTTGGAGGCATTCTCAGGTAGTGGCAGAAACTCAACAGTCTTCTTCAAAAGCACTTCAAATCCCCAGCATGACAACGAAGTCGGTTACGAATACGAGTTGAAGCTTTGAATTATCAAATTAGATAGCGTTTGAAGTATCAAAGTGTTTTGAAGAGTTCCATATGGGAATTTCAAGATTCCGTGAAGTTGTTGAAGAAATTGATTCTCCTTTCAATTGGACAACCGAACATAGCCATTCACCAGAAGATGCAAACTTGTTACAGAATGGCACTGGTGGATGAACATTTTGTGGGCAGATCAAAAACACTAGAACCGACCCATATCCAGGTTAGGTTTGGGCGATGACCCTCTTAGATCTGGGGTGAATCCTTTGTGCTATCGCCACCCGGTGCTTTCCACTGGCTCCTTTTAAAAAGGGACTACGCTAACGAAAAATGAAATAAACCTAGAGACTGCCCCTTGGTATTCTAGTGGCCTACTTTGACAAGTCCACTCCTGTACTGATTTACAGCCAATTAGTTTTCCTGATAAACTTGGCTAAGTCTTGTATCTTTAAATGTGACATTTCCTCTACCTATTTGCCTCTACTGACTGAAGGAGAACCGTGAACTCTACGATCTGTACCCAGCGGTGGATGTAGTCTGAACGACAAACATCTCTCGACTGGTCACTTCGAGTTTATGGACACCAATGCTCTAGCTTCGAATTCGAGCCTCTTGTTTCAAGACGGAGAGGAAGACCGAACCGGCAAAAAGACCAATTTACGATGACTGGAAGCAATGTGCACAGGACCTTCAGCCTCCAAAGGTCGTTGGCCTGATAAGTATGTTCTATTAGAGGCGAGGAAATTTAAATTGCCAAAACTGTTCTTTGTGACGACTGATTTGACAGCTCTCGGTTTTTTAGTTCACTTTGGTGTGGCAATTCATCATGACCCATCACGGAACAAACGTTACGTTATCTTTTGTGACCGAGTGTACGTGTAGATCTAGACCGGCTTTAAAAGTCTTAGGTAAGAGGGTAGGTAGTTGAGTGCCATGACAGCGTGATAGCCGTGGGTAACTTAAACCAACGTGTTGTTTCCATTGTGTCCTTGCTAGTGAATGGTTTACTACCACCGGATCCACATACAGCTTTTAGCAGGTTTTTCAGTTGAATACCGCCTCACTGTTCCAGCTCTATGCAGAAGTACTTTCCTAAAAACTATCTTATTTTCATCGCTAGGGAATCGTGAGAAGATGTTAGATAGATTCTGTTGTTCAGACGCATTGCATGTGTACGCAAGGCACAGTGTCCTACAAGGCCTCTTATCAGTATGCGTACATCTTTGCGAATTAAACCGATGAATAATGTTGATCTCTCTCTCTTGCTCAACGTCGGCCATGATGTTGCTCCATTCCTCGGACAAGTCCAAAACCAGGCCTTCATCTTCTAGAATCTTAAATGGTCCGTTTCCGAGATGAGACTTCTTGGGTCTATTGTAGGAGCTACTCGCCGTGATAGGGTGTAAAACAAGGCAGCACGAGGAACTCGCTTCTTTGAACGGAAAAGGCTTAGATGATGTGGTTATGTAGCGCAAATGTCCTCATCATTACGACTTCCGAGGCGTGCCTTGAATGCGCTTCCATTAACTAGGCGACCACTTGGCAGGCCCAGGATGAGGCGGTTGGATTATGTCAAGAAATTTGCCTTGGTGATAACTCCTGATGAGTTAGAGTCGATAGCGGAGGATCGAGATGCCTGGAGATCGCTCGTCCGTGACTTCAACCGTGTCACCTGTAGTGGAACTTGCAGACCGCTGAAGATGATGAAGAGTGTCCGGCTTCGTCAAAGGTTTCGATGGACGTCATTCAGCATTGATTGTTTGATGGAAAGTGGTAAAACCAACATTTTCATTTCCGCGTGCCAATTCGCCTCTATTACCATTATGTTGCGCACCTCATAACAAGCTTAACATGGTTCAAGTGGAAGGATCTCTTCCGTTTTGCGGTGTGCCGCAATGATTCAACGTGTTTACATTCTGAAGTCTGTCACTGGTCTGAACTGTGCAGGACCTAAATACCAGCCAGAAAATAATTTGAAGATACAGACAAATGCAACGTACCATTGGTAACGTACATTCCCAAAGATTCCTTGCAAGAGAAGGAACAGATTTCAAAGACTTCAGTGCTGCAGGACATGCATTTGACAGCTTCTGTTCTGGAGATCGAATCTTCAAGCATCACACACCAAAACTTAAAAAGCTCATTTCAACCGAATATGGAAATTGAATTCGTTGCTGAAAGAATGAGTCATATCCCCCTGCTGAGCACTACATCCCGCCCCGCCCCAAGCGAGCGCACGTGATTGCAATGCTCCACTATCCATCAGGGCAGTCAAAATCCCCTCCAACCCAGTCTCAGATCATCTACCAAAACGAACTCCGTCGGTTTCCACGACTCTCCGGCGAAGTGCCAGCTGCTCGCAATAGTCATCCCCGAGACCACACAAAGTGCTGCCATAACTTCGGAGCCCCCGCCAGTGCTTTCTGAAAATCCAAATTACCAAACATAATAATCAAGAAAAACTACATTAAAGCAAGCAGTCCATGCGGAAGGCGATTCCAGTCGTATTCGATGAAAGCAACCAACCAACGTGACGACAGCACCGCCGACCAAGTGAGTGTATTTCAATAAAAACCATTCAGGAAAACATTCCGCCGGCACTTTATTAGCACCAGGACCGGCACCTTTACCCGAAAACAGAAACACCCACAAGAACCGAAAACGATATCCAATAACAATCCAGGATATCGGAAAATGAAGGCATTCTAATTTCCATCAAACATCGATACACAGAACGTGACACACCGTCCCCCCAGCAGTCCGTGCTTCCAGATCTGTGGCATGGTTCCTTTGTTCTACCGACTGTTCGACAGCCGTGCTGTTTGCGTGTGCGTGTGGCGGAGCCAGGGGGGATCAGAATTAAATCCTTTCCGCCTGCCTGTGCGTGCCACCTCCGCCGCGCCGCCTCGAACCGAATCGTAATGTTTTACGACACATTCAGCGCTATTTACGATCATAAAAGCGTACAACTAAAAAACGGCGTCAATGCCCCGAGATTGCCGGGACGTGAGGCCGTCGTAAACTCAGTCGCCGCCCCCCACAGAGCCAAGGACCAGCTGTTGCCGTGGGGCGCACTGAAGGCCGAATGCACAAGGCTCAGCCCGCACTGCAGCCGATTGTGATTGTGTGAAGGATTAATGTACTCATACTCACTTTCAGTCTTAGGTAGCGCTCGTGCTTGCCCATGGCGCCTTGTCGGGTCTGCAGGACGTATATCGTGTTGATGTGCGCCAGCACATTCTCGAACGTAAGCTGCAAGTGCGGCCGAATGGCCTCGAGGACCTCGATCAGGGAGCAGTTCTCGTCGGCGACTCTGTGAAATAGAATGGACGTGAGTGCGGCTGATACACGGTACCGGGACTAGAACACTCACCTTGGTATGACCCTTGACACGGATTTGCCAGCCTGAACGATTTTCATTTGCCTATCGAACATCAGATGGAAGGGGAAGACCTTGCAGAACGTCGATGGAGATATGAGAGGTG
Organism: Eristalis intricaria; assembly: GCA_964034865.1. Taxonomy (NCBI): domain Eukaryota; kingdom Metazoa; phylum Arthropoda; class Insecta; order Diptera; family Syrphidae; genus Eristalis; species Eristalis intricaria. Next base: position 135,738,327 of record OZ035873.1, read on the forward strand.
CTGGAAATAAGAGAGGACGATACTGACACCCGCTGACACATGAATTCAATTAAAAGTGCACCCCACCACGCACAGAGCCCCACCCAGGATGTGGCAGAATACCGAATACGTACCCTCGCAAAGGAACTCCATGTCATCGGGTGGTTCCTTGTCGTCGATGGCTTGTGACTGTGTGGACTTGGCACCACCTGTTGTCGCCACTTCCCTGATAAGAAACTGAACGTGATCGGATCGTTCGATGTCATCGCTTTTATTCTTCAGCAGACGCAGGCGTTCCGCCTTGTTGTGCTTCTTCGTGGCTTCGTCCAAACTATCGCCTCTTGTCGAGTGCAGGGAGTCGCTGGATTTCCTATTGCCGAGAGCGGGACGGGTTTGTTGCTGTTGCTGTTGCTGGTCTGTAAGGACGTGCGTTGGCAGTGAGGAGGGTTTATATTGAACGAAAAAGAACATTGAATTATAAATGAAATTGTGTGGGTTGGATGAGATAAATTCAAGTCATAGCTGCGAATTCAATATATTTCGTGCGGATTGCCGGGTTCGTTTCGCTGCCACCGAGGGTGGGAGTGGGTTCCAATTATAAACTGAATCCCCGACCGTGTTGAGAGGGGAGGGAGGGACGTTTCTTCTTTTACTGCGGTTTGTTTGAATAAAACTCGCACTGCATCAGAGACTGGCAAAAGGACGCAGCTGGCTGCCTTGGGACCGCATTTGCATTTGAAGGATTGCTTCTGGCGTCGTCGGTTTCATTCCGCCCTGCACAGAGAATGGTGATGATTGCCAATGCGGTTGGAGGTGTGACGTGGAGAAAATATTCATTAATGTGCTTTTCAATTTAAGACGGGAAGAATGGCTCGCTGTGATCGTGCAAATCTGGTGGACAGTGTGAAGGCAGACGGCAATTGATGATGATTTTGATGTTGCGAAGAACGAAACAAATGTGAGACCACTTTTGTAAATGGACGATGATTGTACAGAAATTCGTCAATTAGACTTCCGCTGACGCAGCAATACTGAGCATTTTTTTGTGCGAGGGTAGGTGAAAATCTTCAAATGACACTATGGGGACCGTTCCCACATAGCGAAAGGGATTTTTATCCAGTAAAAACACCTCGCTTCAAATAAAATATATTTCCACTTTACTTTCTTAGTTTGGACGTATTTAGCACGAGATTCTCCACCGAGAGTTCTTGCTAACACCGCAGCTAAGCGCGGGTTGAATTCACCGTACTAGGTCAAGGGGTTTAGTCCTTTGAAGACGGTGAAAAGAGTTTCTTTCCTCGAGGAAGGACACCAGAGTTTATGTGCTCTTCCAGGCGACGCTTATGCTTACGAGCAAAATTCGTAACATCATCTTGGAGTGATGAAATTCCAAGATCTCTGTGGATATCGTTGTTTCGTATGTACCAGGGTGCGTTGACGATGGCCCTTAGCACTTTATTTTGAAAAGTTTGTAGTATGTTCCCCATAGTTGTATACCATACGTCCAGACAGGTCTTAGCACTTGCTTTTTTTATAATTTGCGTTTGCTCAAGGGATTGCGTACACCCTTTTGTGTCCGGGGTCAAGGCACAGTACGAGCCGAAGGCATAGAGGGAGAAAGGGAGAGGAGGTACCTGTGCACATTGGTCTTAAATATCTGCGGGTGGTAGTCTGTGGGAAATATCAGGCTGAGAAGAGCATTCCATATTCGAGCAGTGCGGGTGAAGAACGAGTCTCTGAATTTAACTGTGCGTCCGAAAGTAGGCTTAAGGGTATACTGATGGGCATTCCTGGCGAGACGAGTGCGGGTGAATTAATAAAGGGGAGGAATGCAGTTGGCTAGCTCACTTGAGCATCGTTTGTTGAAATAACGATAAAACACGGACAAAGAAGAGACAGTGCGTCGATGTTCGAGCGAGTCTAATGACTCTACGATATTTTTGTCCCCTACAAGTCTTATCGCTCGCTTTTGGATTCTATCAAGTAGGTGCAGGGTGGTCCTGGGGGCACCAGACGAGATATGAGCGTTGTACTCAATCTTGGGGCGGACGTACGCCTTATAAATTAAAGCCAATTCAGAAGGGGTGACATATTTCTTGCATCGATTAAGGAAACCTAAGCATTTCGCAGCAATTTTGGCGACTTCAAATATGTGATCGATCCAACCAAGTGTTGTGTTTATTCATATACCACGGATGGAAAGTTTTCCGGTTTCATCGACATGGATAATGGCTGATTATTAAGGGTTCGCTTGAGTGACAGCAGACAGCATTGAGTTTTTGAAGCATTGAATTCCACTCTATTGTTTTCTCCCCAGTTAATTATGCTGTCAAGATCGGAATTCAATGTGCTTAACATACGTTGACGTTCCAATTCTACGGCCGAAGGGCGGGGAGTCTTGGAACAAATATGAAAAGCTGAGGGTGCTTTCAGCGAAGGAATGGATTGGATTAGAAGTAGCAGACAAGAGATCATTTATAAAAATGAGAAAGAGTGTCGGAGACAGAACTGAGCCTTGGGGAACACCACCATTTATTTGGTGGATATCAGACTCGAACCCATCCAAAACAACTTGAATTGAACGGTTCGAAAGATAATTTATAATCCATAGAAGAAGAGATTCATCGATACCATAGGCACGCATTTTCGACAAGAGAGCTTGATGCCAAACTCTGTCAAATGCTTTAGAAATATCAAGCGCAACGATCTTGCTTGCGCCTGCATTGTGCAAAGACTGGTTCCACTTTTCGGTGAGCTATCAGATCACCAGTGGACCTGTCGCTGCGGAAACCATATTGTCGGTCAGTAAGGAGCTTCCGCGATTCAAGATATTTCATAAGCTGACGATATATCAGCGTTTTCATGACCTTAGAAAGAGGGGACGTAAGTGCTTTGGGTCGGTACGATGGGGGCGATGAAGATTCGCCCTTTTTAGGGACGGGCTGGACAAATGCTGTTTTCCATCTGCTCGGAAAGAGACCTAAAGAGTAGGACACATGAAAAATCTTACGCGGTGGTTTTGCCACTTGATTGTATATAAGCAATTTGTTGCCCAGTACTTAGCTTGGAATCCTTTCCAATAAGCCAGTACATAACTTTGTATCTTAACTGGAGCTCCTCGCGATTCTTTTTGACGTGCTCCTTGCATTTAAGCTTTACATCGAGTGTCATTTCGAGGTATTTCGCCGAAGGGTATTTGAACATTACTTACGTAAGTTATTCACGTTCTTATACGTAAAATTTATGTGAACGGATTTAGCTTAATTCGGTGAGTATTCGTCCATTCCTGTATCCGGTCACTTCGAAATGGCGGTGTAGTCAGCAAATGTGCCTAGCAATCTCACTACAGCATGAGGAAGTCAATATGTCCAGACTATCAAAGGGCAGACGAGTGGCGGAGAATACTCCTCTCATTTCGCACGACAATAATTGCATCCCCTCGATTTGTGTCAATCAAGATCGAGAGTGAACGCTAACAAAGCTGTTGGGTCGACGGGCGTGTGCTGAAATATTTAAAGCAGCTGGAGGTAATCATATAGGGCACAGTTCATATTTAAGAAATTGCCAGAGCAAAAATGCCCCTTGATTGGAGTCTCAGTGTTGTTTCTCCGATCCACAAAATAAATACCACTTTGACTCCACCAACCATCGGGCCTATCGAACGACTCCAAGGACGCCTGAAGGTGCTTAGTTATCAGCGTGAATCTGGTGCATCATCATCATCAAAGACGGTTTTAGACATGGCGGCGCGCTTTCATATGACTTCTTCAAAATCGTTCTTGAGAGGCACTTTGTTCAGCTGTCGTGCATGACAGTGGCGTGACTAGTCGGACGCAGCGCCTCTTTCATCAGTGAGTTTTTTGTTGTGATTGAAACGGAAGCGATCGGACAATATCAAAAGCGGATAAAAAGTCACTTCGCGAGATCTTTTTTCCTGTTTGCGTTGATGAAACCTGGGGGCATGGCTATAGCCATGGATACGGAACCATCGTCAACGCCATGAAGAGTCTACAGAGAAGTTGTTCCGGGCCCGATGAGTCTTCGACTCCAACCCAGTGGAATAAGGTCTAGATGCCGCGTTAAAGCGTTTCAGGTGGCTGCTGCTAGTGGAGGCAGATAGACTAGGTGGAAAGTTCTTTGTCCACTTGCACTTTAGCGTCACGGACAATGAAAGTAGAACAGAGGTCTTACTTCGTTATTATACCTGGGCCTAGCTTCTCAACAACCACTCGTGTTGTGCGTGCTATTGTTCTTTCACGCGTGGAAGGGACCTACAGTTTTAAGCCGACTCCGAACGGCAAAGTTGAGAAGCTTTTTCTAGACAGGAATACTCTTTGAGTATTTCATTATTCCATGTAGAAAAGATTCAGGCATTTGGAGCCTGCTTTAAGCACTCTAATTTGTTCAAAGTAATATTACCGGCCCACGTTAGTCCACGCCACCATCAAAATGCCCCTCAAGTGTCTGAAGCTCAGATTCTCAGAGACTGCGTAAAACTGACGGGTCCCTACACTCAACCTTGCAGCGACTGTCGCCACAACAAGACCGGAATTCGTAGGGAAATGTATGTTGGGCACCAAACAAAAGACGTTTACCGTCACTTGAAAACTGCGATAGGATAAGGTTGTGAAAATGCAAGTTCCCTCAAATTTGCCAAACTAACGTCTTAATTTGTACTGACGTTATGGAAACGCTGATAAGTGCACAGAGCTTGTGCAACTCGATTTTGTTGAGCATTCCTCGTGGAGGTAAGGGCAGTAGATATTTCATGGTCGTTGAAAAATCACAAATATCACATTTCTGCAAGACCTGAAAGCCAGTCCATTTCTAAGACCATTCTAGGGCACCATACACGACTATTGTCTGCTTCTAGCAGTCTGTCTCCACAGTGAAGACACGAACATAGTTCCACACATTATCCTCCCTAAAAGTATGCAATTTATTCTGAATTTCCTTTGACAGCAAAGGATCTGCGCCGAAATCAGGTCAAAAGTTAACTCCTCGCAGACGTGACTGGCTGGGCACAAAATTTGGTACTCGACGTAAGGCCTGTCCTTGGACTATGCTGTGGCGAAACGTGTGCAACATTTTAACTCTTTTCCAAGCTAATTTAATAACTGCCAGTAAAAGTGGCAAACAACGAAATATACCGGCAGGCTGTTCAAATATGAATCGAAAACTACAGCCTGAGTGGCAGAATACTGACGACAGACTGAAACAACGCCTGGAAAGAGGTGGAGACAGGTCCACTGACAATGGGGTAAGCCAAGTTCGTCCAACTTTCAATCAGGCCCTGAACCAGTATCAATTATTCAATACACACTACAAGTCCTTCATCGAGGGTCACCAGTTCAACACTGACTTTCGTTGGCCATAATTTACCTCGGCACCGTCATTGCACGAGATTCAGAAATCACTTTGCATACATCTTTTTTGCTTGGGTTTAATCGACAAAATCACACAACCGATGGTGTGTTAAGCTGCAGAGGGCAAATACTCGACTCCATGCTCGTCACGTTGTACTCCATCCCACCCCAGCCCACTGCCAGCTCCATCCAGCTGTGGATCGGTTCTCTAAATGGAACCATCGAGTGCACTCAAAGGTAATCAATTATGTAAATTGAAATCAAATAACGGAGCATATGAATTGAAAATGGTTCTCCTCCCCTTGGTCCTGGCGGTGCTCATCTCTGACAAGGGATGGAGAATAGTTTCACGGCGAAGTTACGTCACGAGATGCAATTACTTAAATCACTCACGAGCCATTATACCGAGTTGAAATAACTATCAAGGACCTTCGGACAATTCGCACAGAAACACACTCCAGCTGGTAGACTCACCTTGATTTGCACAAACAGAATTAAGATTGCAAGCATCGCCGTCGTAGCTTGCGGCGGCAGATGATGCAGATGACAAGGGACATGATGCACCGTTTGTTATGATACCCTGATTCGATTTACCTCTCGCTCCCGTCAACTTCGCCTGCTGGTGGTTGCCGTATTGATTATGCAGTTGTCCGTCAGCCTCGGCGCCGGGCTGCATGCAGCTTGGCTGTCGTCCCACTTGATTGGACGCCGATGTCGAGGGGGACGTTGATAAACTAGTTCGTTCGTTGTTTGCTACGTTGCCGCCATTGCTGTGAATGTTATTGCTGGTGTTGTTGTTCTCCTCGGCCTGGTCGGGCACATCCGCTGTCGCGCTAAGATTCCGCTCGTCATCGTCATCGATTGGATCGCCCTTGCGTTTGACTATCTCAATTTCGACCTCGACTCCGTGTAATTTTGATGCAACTGCCTGTAAAAATCAGAACCGTATTACTGTCCCTCTGCCGTCGCCGGCACAATCCAAGACCCACCTTGACGATGCCAATGACTATGTGCTCCAGGCCAGGACGCTCCGAATAGTAGTGCAGTCGAAGGTTGCCATCCTTTTCCGTACACCGGAACGAGGGTGCCCGCATTCCGGGGTACAGTGTGCCCAAGTGGTCATGCAGAGCGTCCAAATTCTGTGAACGGGAGGCGAACAGCCAATCATCCCATCATTTCACGTCGAAACAATAAACTACAGCTACAAGGGTGCTTACTTGTAAAAAATCTCTTGGCGTCGCTCCGAGAACTTGAAGGATCTTATCGTAACCTGAATCTTGGCAGAATTCAAAAAATGTCCTGCCAAATAGCTCGAGGATATCATCGGCTGGAATATCTGCAAGAGAGAGAGAGAGAGAGAAGGAAAAATGTGAAAAGGAACGGACACTGGATACATATATTTGCATAGTTTGATTGTTGACCGGAGCTATCCCCTGTCACCTATACACCCCTCTTCCGTTGCGGTCCTCGAACAGAAACCGAGTCGCCGTCTCCGCGCCGGAGGGGCACACCAATTTGAATTTTTAAGTGCCTCCTGACGAGCGAGGGGGGAATAAATATTTATGGCATTGATTATGGCTTAGTTTGGGCGAAGTCTTATTTACGATCGGGGAGAGACAACCCCATCGTCCCTCCAGTTATGCTAATCCGAGGAGTGAGTGTAGCTGGTTCCTTATTTCCTGACTTAATTTGACGTTGATTTCCATTTGATTCCATCAACTCCACCCCCTGCTGCAGCCGTCGTCGAGAAGGGGTTTCTTTCAGGTTTCAATGAGAAATTTGTCAAACGGACTGGACAATCGCATTTCGAGATGGGAAATAAAAACGGATTAGTCCCGTTTCCTATTGAAATCTATTCGCACTCAATCTTAACCAAGTGAAGGTCCTTCGGCCAAACACACACGAACTCGAGTACGGGACGAAATTGCGAAAAAAAAGGGGGGGGGGAAATTCTGAAGCAATCCCTTTGAGTGTAAAGGGATTTGCGACTATCTATGACACATTGTGGGTGCACTCAAGTGGTCCTCTTCGGCTGGAGATGATGATAGGGATTTCCTTGGTCAGGCTTTTACGGATGGCAAGTTCCTCTAAATGACGCAGATGTTGTGTGTAGGATAGATTTGGACACGCACTGCTGAACTGGTGAACTGCCCGCACTTCCAAGTCCACTCACTTTGATTTGAGTAACACAAGGGGACTGGTAATGTTTAAGTTGGAAAGTGCAGGCGTCGCGTTTGAAAGGATCGACAATTGGGGGAGACGTTTTATACAATGGTTTGACTGTCCTTTCGAACACAAGAGCGCTCTTAATTTGCCCGAAGCCTTTGAGTTATTTGTTAAGGCATTGGCAATGCTAGAGACATTGCTAACGATGAATGAGAGGTTTTCAAATAAAATTAATTAATTTTTTGTTCAAATTTCTTCCATTGCCAGCTTCCAATTGGATTCCGGGGAACATCGGATAGCTCTTTTGAGAAATCAGCAGCGATTCTTTTGAACTCTGAATAAAGTTTGAGTGTTTACAAATTTGATTTGATTAAAGTGAAGAAGGAAGACGAGAAGAATGGGTGAAAGAAGGGTGATTAGCGAATCAAAAGCGTGTTCTGCTTCGCAGCAACATTCTTCCTTAAATGCACAGAGCGAAGTTGTTCTTAATATGTACATTTCAAATTGCATTTTGGCAACAGTGCAATTTGGTAAAAGTCATGTTTGGTTACTCTATCAGCCTTCTTCATCTTAGGCGTGCCGCAAGGGTATGTCTCTGGGCCTCATTGTTTCATGTTCAATCGCTCGGAGTTGACTTTTCCGTATGTTAATGGTATCACTTTCAGCTCTAGATGTTCTGAGCCAGTAACTTCAATATCTATATACAGTGGACTCCCCCTAAGTCGAATTGTCACGGGATACCAAAATTTGTTCGAGTTAGAGAGAGTTTGACTTAGAGAGAGGTTTGTATGAAAAGTTGAGGAAAATGTTTTTAAAATATGGCGAAAAAGTTCGACTTAGAGAGAGTTTCGACTTAAGGAGAGTTTGACTTAGGGAGAGTCCACTGTATATCTATCCTTGCTTTAGATGCAACATTCTAAATTGGCTAGTTATAGTGAGTTACAGTGGGGTCTAAGTACAACCAACGAACTTAAGCAAATCTAAACATAAAAAATAATGCTCAGCCTTAATGCTAGGGGAGGCATAGAGATGAAAGAACGTAACTGGAGGTGGTTGTAAGGAGAGAGTGTTTGTTTTTTTTTTTGCTGAGTTCGAATAAGTCCAATGTGTGCCGCAAGGCAATTATAATTATCCCGTCGCACAGTGTGACGAATCGGTGATTTACGGGGATTAAATTAATAGCGCTCACAAATAAATGTTTTTGTTCTTGGTTGTTGATTTTTTTATTGAAATTGTTCACAGAATACAATGCAATATTTATCATAAATTATTGAAAAAATTATTAAATTATTTGAACATATGAGCACAAATTTCGACACAAATAAGCACATAAACACATGCAATTTTCAGCTTTCTTGGCCTCTTGGCATAACCAAAAGACGTCATGTTCAAGAACACTTTTTTTTTCTTTTGGGAAGGCATCTTAAACTTGCTAAAAATGGATCAGAGATCAAAAGCAATCTCCTTAGAAGGTCAGTGTTCGTATCTATACGCGAAATTTTCCTGGTAAATAGTTCCCTAAGCTTCCTACTTTCCTTGTTGTCCGATTGGAAATATACAAGAAGAAATTATTTGTTTTCCATGAAACAAGACCTTAGGTACACTTACTGGCATATAATACCAGGCATAATTTTTAAGGTACAGTTCCCTTGTTTCCTGTGCATAGTTTTCAAAAGCAGTTGTATCAATTGGGAACCCAGACCCAAGAGCTAGCAGCATTTCGCCTTGGCTTCTTTAATTTTGTAATACGATGGTAGTAAATTGGGAACGGTGCTGTTAATTTTTTGACGTTATATTTCGTACTGATTAGTGGAAAGCTGTATGTCCGTGATCAATGCTAACGCATCATCTGCAGATATTGGTATTTCTAGTGCTTTCCTCACAATTGAACCTTAGATAATAATAAAAATTTCAACAAAAAAAAAATGATTAAACAAAACAAAAAGAAAAAAAAAAACTATAATACCTCGGTTTGGAGAACTTATTGATAATTCTTTCACTGCGATAGCAGTATTTCTTTTTCGGTCATTTCTAAATTTTATTCCATGAGCCATTGCAATTTCTTCAGTGCTGTAAGAATCTAAAATGGTTTGTACTTTTCTTTTCTTGTTTTTTTTCACAGCACTCGTCAAAGCTTTTTCTCGGTCTTCCTACTCTAGTAGAATTAGATGAAGCAGGTATTTCATCTAAAACATGTTGTGGTAGTATCAGGGTTTCGCATGTGTATTTTCGAAACGATCTCTATGCCGACCACTTTTGACCCATCCTTCGTCAAATCTCATGCATAAAGTTTTTAAGGTTGGTTGACTTCATTGCTGCCTCGGAAAATGATATATTACTAAAAAAAAAACCCATAGCACAAGAAAAAACAGCATCTAAGCGCTTGATTTTGACTTTAGAAATCCATACATCAAAAACTTGTTTTTTCGTAATTTTGGGTTCCATCCTAAAAAATGAAAAATTTAGTATGGATGTCGCACCTGTGCACAAAAAGTGAAAACACAGTTTTGTTGCTAACAATCACAGCTTTACAACAAATATGACCTCCAATTTGAACAACAGTGAACAATTCTACTTTTCGTCCAATGAACACAAAACACATATTTTATCTCTAATTTCTCATTTCATTCCCCCCAAAAAACACACTTTATATATTGAAACAACATATTTTTATATTCAGTAAGAATCAACTTACTCCAAAAGAAAAAAAAGTTCAAGAATCGGTACACGAACCATTGAGAAAATGAAATAAACGCAAGCTTCTCAAATTGACTTTCTTATCAAAGAATTACATACAATTTGGACTTTGCGATCATTTTTTTTTTTGATGTTGTACTAGATGTACCAAAAAAAATTGCACAGTTATTACGTGGGAGGTTTAAGCTGTGAAAAAAGTGAGGTTTGTTTACTTTTGAGCATGTCATTTTTTGAATTATATCCCGCTAAATCAGCGATTCGCCGCACTGTGTGTCGATTCACAAATGGCAAGAAAAGGGGGAATATAAAATAAATAATGGTTTCTGAAATGAATCCCGGATTTACACGGCTTAGTTAGTACACTACTAGGCGCAATATCAACTTGAACGCGAGAAAGAGTGGAACACTGTCGAAAGGAAAGGACAACAACAGATCTCGATAGAATTCTTTATTTTTGATGTCTAATTACATCACTTAGTTTTCTTTGAACAAGAGATCGAGAAGTGGAAAAAGTATTCCATAGTGTAAGCCTAGCCTAAAATTCTTGATACGGTAGAAAGCCAATGACCTTAAATTGTAGGGATTTCCAATAAGAGACCCCAATTGGAGAAGCGTGAGGAAGTCTGTATTAGCAGTAATTAGTCGGTAAGAGCGTGTCGGTGGTTTTTCGAGGGACTCAAGGCGAATAAGTCTGTGACGCGCAGAGGAAGGTTCTATTAGTAGAAGCAAAATGGCGAAGAGTGAAACATAGAAACCAATGTTGAACAGTTTTAGAACGACAAAAGCGGACCACCAAATGAAATTACCATACTTGGCTGGCGTATTCGGGTATGGAAGATGCGGCTGAAGGGTTTTGTTTCTTTGCAAATGCGGCAGTATGTAATGGATTGGCATTAACTGACTCTAAGTTGAAGATCATTTGACACCAACCAGAAAATCTATTTGGATCGTGTTGAAGAGGGTAGAAGTCAGAGCGACAGGCGAAGAAAGGATAGATTTTCATTTCATCGACAAGATTGTCAGATTAGGCGATTTATAGACGGGCGATTTTAAATTTCATTTGGCGACAACTTCAAAAACGCGTCTTTGTTTAGCTATTGGTGATTTTTATTTTGTATCGAAGTCTTAAGTTTACATGCTTTTTCTCATTTTAAATTGAACTTCACGTCTTTCGTATTCCCAGCAGCTCAATGAAGTCATACAATTTTTCTGAATCCGAACACACATTTTTTTTAAATTAAGAATCCCGACCTCAGATGTACATATTTTCTACCAAGGCTAGGTCAGGGCAATGGTGTACAATTGGCGGCGGACGAGCCCTATCCCCGGACGAGCCCTATCCCCTCATGATCAGCAGTGTCGCTCACAAGTTCAACAGACCGTATGATCCAGATCATCTATGAGACATGGTCGGAGGAAAGCATGGCCAACAAGTGACATCTCAGTATCCCGATCTACAAGAAAGGAAACCTCTATCACTGCGCCAATATTATAGTGGGATAAGCATCGCCCTAGCATCGCATACAAGACTTCTTTGCCACTTTGTGTGCCCGCCCGAGCTGAGCCAGTTAGCTTCTGGCAAGAAAAGTCCACCATCGCCCAGATTTGCACACTACCGCAGATCTTGCAGAAGACCCGAAAACGTTCAAACAACATCCACCATATATTCGTCGATTTCAAGGCCACATACGTCAGAGTACATAGAGACGAGCTATACAGCACCGTGTTTAGTTTGGGAATTCCTGCCAAACTCGTCCCACTGAGCTAGATGACGATGGAGAAGTGTCGATACTCTATCAATGTGTCGGTAAAGGACACACCGAGCCCTTCAGTGTCAGAAAATGATTTAGACAAGGCGATGCTCTGTCATGGGAATTGGAGAAAACATCACACGCCAAGCAATATGTTATTCAATGGGATTATAATAAGAGATTTTATTCAATGGGATAAAAAGAGACGTCAGCCAGGACCTAAGATTTAGGCTGTTATAACCGATATGTCATTTTAACCCATGTGATTATAAACGGTTTTGACTGTAAAGCCTTATGAGATCTTGAGCTTTAAGGTAATGTGTTTTTTTTTTCTATGAATCTCTTCTCTTCTACCATCAATGAATGCTTAGAATTGAACTCGAAGTTTTGACTCCACCAGATCCTTGTAACGATGTACTATCAACTGGGAATGCAACCTTTTGCATACACCGTAACTCATGAACCAATAATCTGCCTATGATTATTGGTCATGTTTGGTGAGGCTCAACAACCATGGTCTGTACAGCGAAATTAGCTTACCCGGGATCCAACGCCTAGAATGGCAGGGTAAAGTAAAACTGAATGAATAACTCAGCTCCGGCCCGAAGAGCATCCGCGTCCGAACATGCGTGTAAAAGGTGACGCACCAAATTTGAGAAGCACCTTAACCAAATTTTTGCGCCCAACGGGAGGCAGCTAGCAAGATATCTTTCTAGTTAACGGGGCTTGCTGGTTAGGGTTATGATTCAGCCAAGATTGCAGCGCCAGATACAGAAGTATTGTTTACTCTTTATCTTTAAAATTTCAATAAATTCTACACCAAACAATTCTTTTCTTTAAAAACATTCACTTTTGTGGGTATTTACTTGAACAAGTTATGACGGTCGAAAACGACCCGAGTTTTTTGTCGATTTTGGTTATATTCCAATTTGGTGATTTATGGCGTTGAGTGAGTTTGGCGTTTCTTGTCGATTTTTATTTCAGATTTGGCGCTGCTTTTGAAACCTGCCACCTGCCCTGGTTATCACCGCGGCGTTGACAGAGAAATGAGAGTCCATAATAATACGTTGGAGGTGGAAGTTAATGAACCGAGGGGGGTGCCTTGTAGTCTTGCGCCCGATGTGGCCTTGATAAGTTTGGATACAGACGATCTGAAAAGCAGGGTTGGAAACCTAGGGTTTTCCGTTTATATATAATCACTTGGTGTCTGATTTTAACGAATGCTTCACCAAAGTCGCTGCTATATCGACTCCCTTGCCACCTTCAAATGCGCATAATGCATGAGACTTAAATTCAGTATGGTTCGTAGTTGTCTATCTGCCTGGACTGCTTGTGAGATTTCAGTTGTCTTCAACGATGGTGAACATTGAGGTACCCATAGAAAAGGGTTTTCCAATAAGGACTTGGCATTTTTTCAAAACTCAAACCATTTCAGATATTTCAAAAATTTTACTATCGGCTTGAAGTAAAATCAAAACATTTATGAATGGAACTCGACTTCGTTCAGCGGGCACCTTTGCAGTAGTGGATTCGTTGGACCCAATTTTCAACCCAACACTCGGCCACAAATTTCGGCCAAAACGGCCGCTATTTTTATCTTTCAATGTTGGCTACGAGTTATTCCAACGTCGGTTTGTTGGTATAAACCAATGACTTAACGTAGCCCCACTGAAACCAGTCAAGCGGCATTAAATCGCACGAACGAGGTGGCCAATCGACTGTCGCATTTCTTGAGATAACACGCCACACTTACTCTTCAATAAATCGATTGTGTGTGCTACGATTGACGTGTGCTGTGTGGCTTGTGGCACCATCATGTTGAAACCACATGTCGTCCAAGTCCATATCCAAAAGTAATCCGTAATCATGGCGTGATAACGTTGACCATTCACAGTAACGTAACGATCGTCATCGTCGACGAAAAAATATGGCCCAATAATGCCGCCGGCATAAAAACCGCACCTAACAGTTATTTTTTGTGGATGAAGTGATGATTCATGAAGCACATGTAAATTTTTAACCGACCAGTATTTAAATAAGCTGAAATATGGTCCATTCATATTTCAAAATTCGAATCAAAAGCAATATACTTGCTCTTCTACCCGCTAATAACATGGAAGTACTCTTAAGTTAGGTTAGGTTAGGTAGGGGGCTGCTAGTGTATTCACCAGCACACTTAAACCATATTGGTCCATTGTGATACCCCTAAGTCCGACTACTACCACTGATTGACTACGCCAGTGATAGTGCCGTCAATTTGATCCCAACAGCAAATGGTGACTGAACCAGTCAAATCGGGCAGTACTCTTAAGAAATATCGAAGCGAAGAGAGAGAGAGAGAAATGGTGAGTGGATGATTGGCACTTGTATATATGCAGAAAGGATCACAATCATTCGATCATCGGCTGAACAACAGCAGTCCCTTAACAATAATATGGGTGGCGCTACGCTACACTGTACAGTCCGACTCCGAAGTAGAATTGGGGAAAACACCTACACCCAGTCGTGTTGGCCTATTGTGAGAGGGGAGGGGACCTCCCGTTTTATGCCGACTGTACTACCCGGTTACACACGGGGAAAGCGAAAACCAGACTCAATAACACAATTATATTTCACTTAATATATAAGTTAGTTCATATATAAGTTAGTAATTCGCCGTGTGCTCTCTGTACTCTTCGGCGACACTGCTGCAGTTCGCCACATCGCAGCTTCTGGAGAAGATGCTCTGAAGTTGCCACACAAAAACTTTGAACGACCAGCTAAGCATCGTGGGACCAGATGCAGTGCTTGCCATCGACATCGCCACAAGTGCACCGTGGGAGGTTACGCTGCAATTGCCAGATCAGGTGATCTCGGATCCCGGACTAAAGCACACGATGTTATGGCTTTCCATGAATTTTAATAACCGAAACAAGAAAAGAAAAATATCAAGGTTGGTCAAGACTCTGACTTCCGAGGCGTGCCTTGAATGCGATTCTATCAGGTTGGCGACCGCTCGACAGACCTAGAATGAGGTGGTTGGACCAAGTCCAGAAATTCGTCTGAGATGAGTTCGAGTCAATGGCGGCTGATCGAACGGCCTGAGGATCTCTCAAGCGTGATTTGTCCTCACAACTCCTTTAGTAGATCGTGTGAGTCACTAAAGGTGATGATGATGAGCTTGAACAATGAAGAGCGGATGGGTTCCCAGTCTGGATGGCCATAAATGCTAACACAAAGAACTGGGGATGAGTGGGGGAAAGATGGGGGTTAGGGGAGGAGTGGGAAGAGATACCAAAAGAAATGTGTCACTTTTACAGATTTTGTGTTAGTCCACTAAATTGGCTCTAACGCCGAGGGTTGAGTATAAAAGAATCCGTTTTTATTCTTTGTAGTGAAACAATATCCCTTTGCAAGGATTTCAAGACTATGCCGAATAAATCATGATCACATATTTATACTTTTTAGAAGATCCGGACTTCATGCAACCATAGTCCTAACAAACATTTAAAGAACATCTGTGGGTTCCTTAAGACATCCCTTTAGTTTGTTCCCGTTTTTTAAGAATCTTTCGGAGGCATTCTATTGAATGGATTTTAAATCATAGCAACACTCTCTGCGTGTCTTATGTTACCATTTGTCGGTTACAAACGATCTGGCATTCTTCTGCTTTTCTATCTGAGGCTAGGGTCGGGTGTACAGATGGGACCAACAAGCTTCTCTAGCTCCTTACACCTCTAAGGTTAAAGTCCTTCTCATCTTCTTCTCGGCAGCTTAACACTGATGTCCTCTGCAATTCATTCTCATCCACACCCCCTTTTAACGGACCACCGATATCCATCTTCCATTACATCGATGGGAACATCGATTTGAAGACGAATCATGAAGCAAACAATGCCCGAATCAAATTGCAAAGTTTACCTGCATGCGAGCACCACTCCTCCTAAATGAAATCAACATCAGAAAATGTGCATGAATCTGCTGAACTTGTACATCTGCCGCCTCACAGCGGTCGGTCGTTTGCAAATCTAATAATTAATTAAATTATTTTCCTGAAGCCCCGCCCAGCCACTGCAGCCTAAGGAAATGGATAAACTTTACCAAGAGCAGTTCAAACTCTGAGAGCACGCATCGTCGTCGTTGCATGAAGCCGAATGTTAAAATTAAGTTTCGAAATGAATACTTGACGAGATGAGGGAAACTTGTTCGGCTTTGTCTACTCCCTCCACCCACCCCCTCAACCAGTGCAACGTTGCGAGTCTTCTTGTGACTCCGGCCCACCCACTTACATTCGTCTCCGTGTGTGTGTGTGTATGTGTGCAGATACTTACTCAAAATTTCCACAGCAGCGCCAATGAGATTATAGGTTATTTCATCGTCGTAAATCTGCCGGACCAGGAACTGGCCCTCCATGCTCACCATGGCCTTCTTCCTGGAAAGAGAGAGAACAGAACGAGAATCTGAATGAATGAGTGCTCCTCGTGTACGGTGGGTATGTGGGATATGTTCGGTTCTATATTAGCTAACCCGGGCGGCGGCATCTAGACAATGTAATCTTTGCCAAAAAGGATACAGGCTGAGGCGGGGATTAGAATTCATTCCTGCCGACTAATTCGATGGGAAATTACACTGCAGATGCGACTGTACGAGTTCTAGTGGGCGGGGAGGGTGGCGCGGTGCGGTGCCGCGCTTGCTCTTGACTGCTGGCAATCGGGATTGCTTTGCCGAAACAATAGGTTGCTGTTGGCGCAGCAATAAATTTACGTCTGCTGGGGGAGAAGGCGCTGACGGTGGAATCGGCTGCAAGGAGAATTCCAGCGAAAAGATATTTTCCGTAATTAATTTCGGTATGAGGATTTAATCGAAATTCTTTGAATTGCTGAGGTGCGAGGTGCAGGTGCGGTGGGCCCCAGATTAAAAGTTACGCCGTGAGGGAATCACATTATCCCAGGATTAAGTGGTACAACACATTAAATTAATGGGGAACCACACAACCTGGCCGCAGTCAGACATTATATCGTGCCCCCCATCTGTGGGCAATATGCATGAAGGCAATTCCGATCTTTGATAGGCTATCTTCATCTTGATCATATGGTTCTGAGGTTAATTAATTTTCGAGGGCGACGACGCGACGCGGCGTTATTAAGTCATGGGTGTCAGTGGAATGTGCTGGAAGTTATCACGTGGCTCGGTGAAGACTTTTTTGGTGTAACGGTTGGAATGTGGCGGTGGTCACGGGGTATCTAGGGGCTCAGTGAAGTGCATGAATCATGGTCTTGACCTCGCATCGCCAAACAAATGTTGCAACTTAAAGTTGAATGGATTTTGAGCACATTCTAGAAATGCTGAAGAATATACCACAAATGAAGAAATACGCACGATATGGGCATATAATGATTTGTTGCTCTGTTCTCCCCTATCAGCCGATTTTGGGAATGCCACAACAAACGTGACAGATTTGCCAGATAAATTATTCGAAATGAGGAAGCGAGGATTTCTGAAGAGGCATTTCATTTTTTTGCTCAGGCACAATGACGATGAATATTGACCAGATAGCTTAGAGAAGCACTGGCTGTGCTTGGGATAGCGGACTTGAGTCTATTTGAGCTACAGTGGGTGTCATCAGTTTGTGCACAATACCGATGGAGAATTCTCGCGGCTCCATCAAGGTCGGTAACGAACTCACCGAGACCTTCAATGTCAAAAAAGGTTTTAAACAAGGCGACGCGCTGTCATGTGACTTTTTCAACATTATTCTTGAGAAGATCGTGCAGAAGTCACGCGCTAACACAAGAGGCACGATCTTCCAAAAGCCCCTACAATTGCTAGCACACGTGGATGACATTGACGTAATAGGTCGAACACAGCGAGCCGTCAATGAAGCGTTTGCTGGTATTGAAGCGGAGTCGGCCAAAATGGGATTAGCGGTGAACGAGGGCAAAACGAAGTATATGCTGCCATCGAGAAAGGACGCACAACATCGACGACTTGGCCAAAACGTCACAATGGGTAGCTATAACTTCGAGGTAGTCAAGGACTTCGTCTACCTCGGCTCTGCAGTAAATAGTACAAACAACATCAGTACCGAGATAAAACGCAGAGTAACTCTTGCCAGCCGCTGTTTCTATGGGCTCAAGAGGCAATTGAGTAGTAGAGCCCTGTCTCGAAGGACCAAGCTAACATTATATAACACCTTGCTCATCCCTGTTCCGCTCTATGGTGCGGAGTCATGGATAATCTCAAAAGCGGATGAAGAGGCACTTGGTGTTTTCGATACAAAAGTTCTGCGTTCAATCTTTGGTCCTGTCTGCGTTGATTGTTATTGGAGAAGAAGATTCAACCACGAACTGTTCGGGCTGTACAGCGGCATGAGCCTAGTCAGGCGTCTACGGATTCAACGCCTAGAATTGCTGGGCCATGTAGAGCGCATGGACAACACTGCTCCAGTCTGAAGAGTCTTCGACTCCGAACCAGTGGGACAACGCAATAGTGGACGCCCACGGAACCGATGGCGCACCCAGGTGGAGAAGGACCTCAATCAACTTGATGTGCGCAGTTGGAGACTGGCTAAAGATCGTGCTGGAGAGGCTTACTGGTTGAGGTCCACATCCACCCCGGACTGTAGCGCCACCAGAAGAAGAAGAAGAGGAAGCTTGAATTTGCTCACTGAGAAAAAGTTTTTTTTTGACAAAATACGGATGCCTGGCCAACATTCCCAGCAATCGATAAGGCATCTCACAATATCCTTGGCTTAAAATTCTTGAGTCAGCACAATCTTACAGGGTCCAAATCCAACAAAGAATCAAGGCGGGTTGACTGCCTGGCGGTGATCAAGTCAGCTAATCGGCACCGAATCGGCATTACTAGGTCTGTGCATCAGGCTCTATCCGGTTGAAGGCTTAAGGTCCAAAGGAGTGTACTCCCGTTTAAACTTCCCACCGCAGAAGGAATTGCTTACACGCCAAAAATAAATGTGCTAGTTGCTCCTTGATTTTATCTGACATACGTGTTCATTCCGTTCAGTAGGTGAGAATGGTACCGTAGGAGAAAGCAGCGTATCTCTTCGAACGAAACATATTTGTTCACGGCGTCTGTCTGTCTGTCTCTCGTTGCGTCGGATAGATGTGAGCATTATCTTCTTAGGCTTAGGTTAGGTTAGGTTGAAGTGGCTGACTGGGCCAAACATAGGCCCGTTGTGTTAGCACGAGAATCTTAGGCTACCTATTCCGCAAATCAATCTGTGCTTTTAATAAAGCGAAGAAGAGGACTGATTTTGAAGCTGCTCAGTTCAGCCAGATTGACAAAGAAAAAGGCCGCCAGAAGTCTGAATCTACGGGATGAGAGAGCACTGCAATTACATAGCAAGTGTTCGATGGTTTCTTCCTCATCCACGTCCAAGCAGCTTCTACAGAAATCATTATAGGGAAGGCCTAGTCTAGAGGCGTGAATTCCGATGGCAAAATACCCTGTTAGAACGCCAATAAGAGATCTGAGGTTTTGCCTGCTCAATCTGATCAAGCTAAGCGATCGTTTGGGATCGATCTTAGGCTTAGACAGGAGTAAATGTTCAGCCCTTCATAAGCCTTCAAACAGCCCCCATTTGCGCTGGACTACGAGGCCGCGATTGACATCGCCTTTCTTTAAGTTTCCACCTTAAGGGATATGTCACAGATGGGTACATGCCTCAACATGGTCATTCCAAAGTAGTAGAATCCCCGAATCAGTAAGGTTTCACATCACATTTTATGGGTGTATCATGGGGACACAACACTGACTTTAACTGCTTCATTTACTTCAATCTAACAATGATGCAGATTGTTTTATTTCCAAATGAGCAACCTGTTGCACAGTACCACATCCAAGCCTCTATCATTCCCATCGGCGGCTCGCCCGCGTCCTGCGTCCTGCCACCACCCGCCACAGCGCACATCTCTCCACACACTGATTAACATCTTGCGCATTTAATCAGCACATCCGCATATCCACCGCAGTAAACCCTGTGCTGGCCATAAGGACTGACTATCAACTTAACTAGATTAAAGCCAAACGAAACCATGTACCTGCGAGTACATAATTGCTGCCCAAGTGTGAGGCAAACGACGCCTCAAGCGCAGATCCTTCACCGCATTGTTCCCCTCGACTGTTGATGCCGAGGGTCCCAGCTCAATAATGCTTTGTATCGCAAGTCCTGCTTTTGTTCTCCCCATCCGCTTGCTCCGCCGTAACCATGTGTGCTGGTTACACAATTGTCATTATCCTGCGTGTATCCATTCCATGTAAAGCCAACAATTACATCACAAATTGGTGGCAGCTGCGACACCTCCCCTGCGGAGCAGTCAGCACTAGACTGCTCCCTTTGTTCAGCGATCGCGGCAACAATGGGTAAATGGGTTGCTCAAGGATTCCCGTCTTCCTGCCGTGAACGATGGATTGGTATCGTTCGCAATTACTCAAGCGAATGACACGGGGTCGGCAGGGCGATAAAATATCATCATTCCAAGACAAACAAGGCAAACGCTCGTAAATATAAACAAGAGCCACCCTCGCACCGAGTGTGCGCCTCAAAGAAATCGCTTTATGCAAATACCTAGAAGTCATGGTACGCTCTGCCAACGGTGGCGGCGGCGTGCTGGTAGTTACATCGTGCCGTTGTTCATTAAATTCACATTCTTCGTCCAGGCGAGCAGACAATGTGGAGATTGCTAACTGCTGTGTTCCATTCATCCAGTCACCCCCGAGTGGGGGCGGACGGGCAGCGGCAGCGGCAAGACGAAATGGCAATGTGGTTGCATTTAAATATATTAATGTGTAAGGATAATCCTTCGATATGATGTTGTATAATATGGCCTGTGTGCTACAGAAAGCGGCCTCCTCTGGCTGGGCTCTGTGCGGCTTGTTTGTGTAGACTGGTGTTCGGCTGGCGGGAAGTGAAAGCCAGTGGGCGACTTTTACTCCGGTGGATTTGTGCTATATCTCATGGATTATGTCTGAATGGTGAGGTTCGTTTACGTTCGGTGCTGGATATATTTGAGCAGCGAATGAATACCAAGTGCGGTTAGCATAATTTCTGACTGTACAGTTGGGTCGATTAAGATTCATTTACACAGATTTTTCTCGGCGACGGCGGAAGTGAACCCATGAATGTCAAATGAGCGCTGCTGGGTGCTTCATTTTGACGTACATTAATCGTTCTCTCTGCGGGCGTATGTACATCTTTTAGCTTAGTATTTGGCTGGAGCCTGGAGGCTGTTTCTCGATTACTCAAATTCCTGAAATCTTATATCTGGTCTTATCAAGCCTGCATCTTCTCTTCACCTCACAGTGTGCCTTTCAAAGGAGCCAAAGTCGACACAACGCCATTCCATACGGTGTGACACATCAGGGCGCCTGCAACAGCGTTCGCAACGATGCAATAGTCTCCGAAATCAAATGACTTTTGCGAAAGTGAATTGCAAACTTCTAGGCAATGGTGGACAATGGATCAGCAGCGAGGACAAGTATGTGGCACAAGACACTCAAGAAGTGGAACACCACAAGGTTGAGTGCTTTACCAGGTGAAGTGCCCATGCACAAAGGACAAGGCAAAATGGTTGCCTTCAGTGCTGCCATGTTTTTTGAATTATAAACGTTGTTACAGAGGGAAACATTATAAGGAAGCCAATCAGCCCATTAAAAGAGGCCGGCCTCTTTTGGCAGAGACAAACCGACTAAACTTAAATTAAATCTGAAGTAACCTGCCTAACCTATGTAGGCATATCTACACGTAAGCAAAGCCTACGCTGCCTTATATATGAAGTGGCATAAGTTTTGGCCGTGGTGACCGTTAAGTTATAGGCATGTGCGTCGACCTCACGCATCTTAAACTCGCTGCTTGGGTTCGATCGTCGGCTGGTACGACCAAAACTACTTGTCACCACCTCTTTCGAGTCACTGACAATGCTCAAAGAGTATTCCTGTCTAGAAAAAGCTTCTCAAACTTTCGCCACCAAACTTCGCAGCAGTTGTTGTGAGGTCCAACCAGCAACATACTTAAGATGTTTCAACCAATAGTCTTCCACACGGCAAGCCTTTAAAATACTCGTCCATAGTAAAAGTATGGAAATTTTCTTAGCTAAGTCCGAAATCATTGATGATTTCATCACCTTCAAGATTGCATGACTTGCCACAGTGCTCAACAATTGGTCATAGGCAATCCAAAATTGTTGGTCACTGCGACAAGTCACCACAACCCAAACACATGTTTCACCAATAAAAGTGTAAACCACTTACTAGCCCAGTTTCTTACCAAGCTGCCAAAACCAACATTCACCCCTCAACAAAATGCAGTCACGTTGATCTTGGAGCTGAAAGTCCAAGTTCCTCCCTATGACCATGTAGTTCACAGCGAAACAAGTTTAAACACTACTCAATGCACTGCTGCATTCCTGCGGCAAGAAACTTTCGAAAACGCCAAAAAAAACTTCCACCAACTCTCCAAGTAAACAGTCCATTAACAGGTGTTACCCTTTGTCGCCCTCGGCAAAGCCATTCAAGGGCAAGTCCGCAAGCAGCACTTCAAGTCCAGAAAAGAATGAAATAAACTTTACCTATTTAAATCCGGTCTAGGTTCTCTATTGACTACCGCCGTCCCTGCCCCGACCACGAAAAGAGTGTCTTAGTTCCCGAATTTATTTTCTCCACCCGAAACTTTTCTCCGAGTAAATATTTGAAGGGGTAGAGGACAAAAAAACCCACCGAAGAAAGAAAGTTTGCCCAGAGAAACCCCGGATGGCGTGGTATTCTTTTGCAGCATCCTCGAGATAAAGGTGAAAGGCACTCATGACTCGAGCGTGTTTGCTCCCCGCCCACCGCAAGCACCTAGGCGAGTACACACATTTGTGTATCTTGACATGCGGATGCAGAGGGGGGATTCACATTTCCTCGTGTAACGACTGTTTGTTTCGTTCAGGCAAGTTTGGTGCCATCGATCCGGATGTGCTCCCCCTGTCACGGCGGGCTTAGGACGACCTGCCAGCGCCAGCACCACATCCATTGAGAGACAGGAGATGAAATTAATGAAGACAATTTCGAGATTTCTTGTAAAAGTTGAGATGAGAAATGGATTTCGGTTTGGGGAAAAGTTGGCGAACGGGAGCTCGAATTTAAGACTCCTTGTCCGACCATTACCGCAGCGGCGTCGCGGGTCGATAATTAGGCCCGCCTCAAGTGAGTGTCGCAAGCGACTGAGTGTCGGCAATCAATTACAAAAGTGGCAGTCATCATCAGAGTCGGTCGTATCTGCGTATCTTGATTGATGAATGATTACGTTCGCATCGCTGGTCTGTGCTCAATGTTAATTAGAGAACTGTGCAGTCAGCGTTTTTCATGTGCGACGCGGTCTTGTGTGAAATGCCCCCACCCGTCGCGAGCGGGATCAGCAAGTGGGAGGAGATTTACGGAAAAGTTATTAATCAGAAAAGGATTTTGCGGTCGACGCGAAGCCGATACAAATTGAAATAAATCACGGCTCCGAACGGCGGATATGAAGTTGACTGTCGGGTGATTTATTTGCGCTCGCGTCGCCGTGAATAAATGATAAATGAAATGAATTCCTGGAGAGGAAAGGAACGTCTCTCCTCTTGTGTGAGTGGGTGCTCTTGGTGGCAGTTCAACGTTGGAGACGGCGTGTGTGATTGTTGGCAGGAAATTAATTTCTTTCTTCGTTCTGCTCGACAAAGAATCGAGGAAAAATGTGGACATGTTAAGCAAATGAAAGGTACAAAGGGATTTGAATTGATGAATTGTGAGAACGATTTCCCAGGGTGTACGGAATGTGTGGGAAATATGGCGGTTTTATGACGCTGCGGTTGGCAAGCATTGCAGATGGGGGCAACACAAATTCGAATTGAAACAAAAGAAGGTCCTGCGGGTGACGTAATTCAGTTTGATCTTTAGACAAACGCTTGTAAACACCTCAAGATGGGCGCCAAAAGTGAAACCGAATGTATAGACGGCAGAGGTTGGCTTGAAGGACAACCGCACTCGATCAGTACAACGGCTCGTCTATATTTACAGACGGTGGTGGACGAGCCGATCAACTGATTGGACAACGGCGGAGCTTCCAGAGATTTGTTCAGCAGAGGCCACCTGGTGCGGAATCCTTAGAGGGCCACTCTGACACGTTCAGAGCTCATTTAAAGAAGGATTCTTTTTCTGCTGGCTTCAAATCCAAGATAACCGCCGTGCTTAAATCGTTCCCGACATAAAAACTTGCATGTTTCATGGCCCAACGTTTTTTGGTTTACTAGCTAGTGGTCTTGAACAAATGCGAATAATACCCGTTTCGACGATTACACGAATACACGGGTAATGAGGACCTGGTTATGCGAGAAGGATCCTGCTTTGCAGAGTCTTTCTCATCTTTACGCTGCACCAGTATGGCCGGGGTCCCTGGCGACAATGGAGGCGGCAAGAAAGCTTTCGGCAAAATACAGGCTCTGCGCGATAAGAGCAATCAGCGGTTTTCGAACAATTTCGTACGAAGCAGCCTGCGTCATTGCGGATATGGTCCCGATCGACATTCTCGTCACCGAAATGCAAAGGATAAAACTGCAAATCAGGCGAAAACTAGCGCAAGATGTCTGAAGAAAGGGCACAATGTCTGAAGAAACCCACAATAGAAGCCTGGACAACGAGGGCTCAAAGGAACTGCAACCATCACCTCACGCAGTTCTGGTCGGGACATGGAGGTTACCAGAATTACCTTCACAGATTTGGTCACGACAGGTAACCCATCTGTCCGGAATGCGCGGGCGAAGATGAAGACGTAGAGCACGCAATATTCCATTGCAGACGCTTTGCCGTGGCGAAAGAACGTCTACCAACACCCAAGCTCCTACTTAGCCACATAACGGAGTCAGCTGACAAATGGTTGGTGACCTGCTCCTTTCAAACGATCGTGCAGATCGAGCTAAGAAAGCTAAAAGATATGTTCACAAACATTCTTCTGCTCTGCATGAGAACCTTCATTCCTCACAGAGTGAAGCCCAAAGCAACCGCATGGTATGACTCGAGCGGTAAAGAGGCTATTAGGATGGGAGAGTTGAATTTCCGGACATACAAAGCCAACCCTACTGAGGAAGACCGGAACACGTTTAAACCGGCCAAAAATGACAGCAATGGAACTATCAGACATGTGAAATTCTCTTATGAGCAAAAGTTGAGGCAAAAAGTGCTACAATGTCCCAAGGGTAGCAACAACTTTTGGGCATTTGTAAAAAACATAAAGAATTCCGCATCGTCTTCAATTTCCACGCTCATTTACAATGACACTCCAGCTGTCAGCTCCTTAGACAAAGCTAATCTGCTTGAGGCTCATTTTGCAGCCAGATTCCAATATGTCTCCACCTGCACTTGAGAGCGTTGATTTCACCATGGAATAAATCCACCATCGCACTCGGACATTTGCAAGGGTACTGAAAGATCTCGACGTGCATAAATCCGCTGGCCCGGATGGTATTCCCCCTATACTTCTGAAGAGGTGTTGGCAAAACCACTGCGTAAGCTTTTCCATCCATCCTCCTCTTTAGGTCTCTTTCCGAGCAGATTGAAAACAGCATTTGTCCAGCCCGTCCCTAAAAAGGGCAAATCTACGTCACCCCCATCGTACCGACCCAAAGCACTTACGTCCCCTCTTTCTAAGGTCATGAAAACGCTGATAAATCGTCAACTTATGAAATATCTTGAATCGCGGAAGCTTCTTAATGACCGCCAATATGGTTTCCGCAGCGACAGCTCCTCTGGTGATCTGATAGCGAATATCACCGAAAAGTGGAACCAGTCTTTGCACAATGAAGGAGAAAGCAAGATCGGTGCGCTTGATATTTCTAAAGCATTTGACAGAGTTTGGCATCAAGCTCTCTTGTCGAAAATGTGTGCCCATGGTATCGATGAATCTCTTCTTCTATGGATTATAAATTATCTTTCGAACCGTTCAATTCAAGTTGTTTTGGATGGGTTCGAGTCTGATATCCACCAAATAAATGGTGGTGTTCCCCAAGGCTCAGTTCTGTCTCCGACACTCTTTCTCATTTTTATAAATGATCTCTTGTCTGCTACTTCTAATCCAATCCATTCCTTCGCTGATAACAGCACCCTCAGCTTTTCATATTCGTGCCAAGACTCGCGACCTCGCCCTTCGTCCGTAGAATTGGAACGTCGGCGTATGTTAAGCAAATTTCAATTCCGATCTTAACAGCATAATTAACTGGGGAAAAACAGTAGAGTGGAATTCAATGCTTCAAAAGCTCAATTCTGTCTGCTGTCACTCAAGCGAACCCTTGATAATCAGCCATTATCCATGAATGGCGCTTGTGTCGATGAAACCGGAAAATTGTCCATCCTTGGTATGTGTATCAACAAAACACTTAGTTGAAACGATCACATATTTTAGGTCGCCAAAAATGCTGCGAAATGTTTAAGTTTCCTCAATCGATGCAAGAAATGTTTCACCCCTTCTGATTTGGCTTTAATTTATACGGCGTACATCCGCCCCAAGCTTGAGTATAACGCTCATATCTGGTCTGGTGCCCACAAGACCACACTGCACCTACTTGATAGAATCCAAAAGCGAGTGATAAAACTTATAGGAGACAACAATATCGCAGTCATTAGACTCGCTCAAACATCGACGCACCGTCTCTTCTTTGTCCGTGTTTTATCGTTATTTCAACAAACGATGCTCAAGTGAGCTAGCCAACTGCATTCCTCCTCTCCATGAATTCATCCGCAAGGAATGACCATCAGTATACCCTTACGCCTACTTTCGGACGCACAGTTAAATTCAGAGACTCGTTCTTCAGCCGCACTGCAGCCTAATATTTCCAGCCTAATATAAATCACAGACTACAACCCGCAGATATTTAAGACCAATGTGTGCACTGGTACCTCCTCTCCCTTTCTCCCTCTATACCTTCGGCCGTTCTGTGCCTTGACCCCGGACACACACAGGACCCCAGGGTATTAGCAATCCCTTGAGCACGCGCAAATTATAAAAAAAAAAGCTCCAAAGAGAAAGAAAAGCCGAATTGGCAAATATGGTCATACAGCGTGATATGCTAACCAACCCTGCGAAGTAATACCTAACGGCAGTTCCGCGGTGAGAGTGGTGGAAGTGTGCAAAGGTGTGGTTTAGGACGTAGGCGCGAGGAAAGAGGAGAATAATATCCCGTGAATCGTTCATGCTGGTAGCACGGGTTACCAGTGTCTTGAAGAAGATTCCACATCCATTGGCGCAAACCATATAAAAAACGAGGGTAGTACACATTACAAATGTGGTACAAATATACTAATTCAATAAGAACAAAAGTTATAGCGTAAAACTTGAAAATCGGAGATATGTCGAAAACGTGTAGTTTCAACAAAAGGATACCACATCGCATACAACACGGCTCGTTGCGGGTTCATTGCAAGACAAATTGCTGGGATGGGTAATTTTGACCATCTGAATTGGCCATCAGCCAATCAGCTATACAAAGGATGGTGCTTATGCACACAATCTGCTCAGAGGTTTGACGATTCAAAAACAAATATCCGTCCAGTTATGGTCGCATTATTGACCGATATGTCCCGGCTGGTCATCGTAAAGGACCTTCTCAAGTCCTTTAAAACCCATCCGTGAAGGACCAATGAAAGATGCTATGTTAAATTCATATTGTAAATATCTTCAAAATATTTTCAGATACAATTTTTACCGAAGTCCAAGTCAGAATTGTGTTTTATTTATGTGTACTTTTGGTACCAAAAATGGTGCCTTAGAGTTAGACGTGTCAATTGAAATGAACGGATCGTCATGATCTACGTCAGAACCCTGGAGAACTACTAAGTAGACATAGACTTGGTCACTCCATGTTTTACTTTACCGAACAGTCGATGGATTGGGAATATCAACGCCACAATCGCCACCAATCGTCGATCTTCGATTGAGATGGATCAGAGACGGGTAGTTCAGCTAGAGGCAGTTTGAAAAACATAAGGAGAAACCTGGCTCTCATTTTTTAGACGACTATCATCTAGCCGATTCACTTCAAACCTATCGTCGATGATTTACTTCTGGTCGCCGTTTGATGAACAGTTTCAGTCTATATTGCATTTACGCAAAGAAAGGAAATGGAAGAAAATTAGATCCAAAATCTATCGTCAGTTCTATAGTAACTGACAGTCTTCAGGTTACTTGAAGAAGACATGACAATATCCCTTGCAGTCCAGCCGTAAGTCATTTTACCCATAGAGTCTAGCCCAGAAATGAAGTGTTACAGAGATGCCCGGCTTTTGCGTCGCTTGCCCTTTAACATTTTTGACCACTGTTTTTATAACGTTTTCATAAACCAAATTTACCAATCAGAGGACGGCATTTACGTTATTTCGTGAATAACCGTCAAAAATTCATGAATATCTGTCAGAAAGGCACTCAAATTCGTTGATGCACTAGAAGGCAATCAGCTGTGAAGTCGGCTATCTCTGTCATCCTTCATTTCTGGTCTAGCCTTTAAAGCTGTCTGTTGACATGACAGCCTCCTACTCTTACGCCCCTCCAGTTATTCTGCACATTTTGAATTCTATTTAACGACATACTTGAAGTCAATAAAAGTCGTTTAGGCAGTCATAAACGCCATTATTGCTTTCTTCATGTTCATGTATACCCGCGCCAAGGCCGCCCAAGTCTTTTGTAAGAAACAAATACAGCACCTGTAATTTTTCTTTTGATTTCCTTCTCATATTTTGTGGGGAAAGAATGGTAATTCCAGAAACTGTCTGTAAGATCGATGACCCCAGAACGAACCATTGAAGAAGATTAGAAATGTTGCCACCGACCTTACGGCATCAATGTGTGCGGAAACTGTGCACGCATAAAAGACGTGTTCACGTGTAAAGGTTATGTTCACTGGTGAAAGCTGTATTCATGGGTAAGGGCTATGTTCCTGGGTATAAGCTGTATACACAGGTGTGAGTTGTATTCATGG
This sequence comes from Eristalis intricaria, assembly GCA_964034865.1. Taxonomy (NCBI): domain Eukaryota; kingdom Metazoa; phylum Arthropoda; class Insecta; order Diptera; family Syrphidae; genus Eristalis; species Eristalis intricaria. The sequence goes on from OZ035873.1 coordinate 135,767,265, forward strand.
GTGAAAGCTGTGTACACGGGTAATAGACGTTATCACGGGTCTGTCTTCTCGAGGAAAGGCTGTGTTCACGGGTGAAAGCTGTGTTCACCGGTAACAGCTGTGTTCACGAGTAAAAGCTGTATTTATGAGTGAAAGCTGTGTTCACGGGTAAAAGACGAGTTCTTTGTTAAAAGCAGTGTTCTCGGGTTCAGACTGTGTTCACGGGTAAAGGCAGTGTTCTCGGGTTAAGGCTGTGTTCACGGGTATAAGCAGTGTTCATGGGTGAATGATGTCTTCACGGGTAAGAGCTGTGTTCACGGCTAAAATGTGTGCTCACGGGTAAAAAATGTCTTTGCGGTTAAAGTCTGCATTCTAGGGTGATGGCTGTGTTCATGGGAAAATGCTGTGTTCATGGGTAAGGGCTGTGTTCACAGGTGAAAGCTGTGTTCATGGGTAGATGCAGTATTCTCAGGTTCAGACTGTGTTCACGGGTATAAGCAGTGTTCACGGGTGAATGCTGTCTACACGGGTAAGGGCTGTGCAAGAAAAAACATTCCGTAGAGAGGAGGTAGTGCGATGAATGATGAAAAGAAAAATGCCAAATGCCTCAGGAAAGTAGGAACATTCAAATGAAAGGACACCCGGGATGTCATGAGTGTTTCAGTGGTTGTCCCTTTTGAACCATCGACCAGTAGAGGCAGAAGATCGAGGTTTATTCCCTGCAGTGTAAAATACAAGTTAGGAGCTTTCTTAAGTGTTCATCAGAAGCCACAGAAACTTTAATGTCTTAATGAATGATTGTCTGTGTCACTTCCTCTTGCTTCTGGATTTTAATGGGATTCGGTGGGATTAATTAATGACATGAACAGTGCAACCGAGAACTTGTTTCAAAGTTAATTAAGAACTGAGAGCACTACAACAGATCTCTTATAAGTTCCCGTCTGCAGCTCCTTCAGCAGAAAGTCATCGGAGGACGTCGGGGAAAATTTATTCGTCACACTTAGCTGTCGCCGACACAGACTACAATCGCGTCTGCACTCGTCATCCCTCCCGCTTCCGCACACAATCTCGCAGCTTTTGCAGCTTTTTTACTGCCTTCATGCAGCTGTTAACGCAGCCCTTCCCAGTTTTATGATGCACCAAACGAGTTCATAACAATTCCATCGTTTGATCCCTCTCAGAAGTAAAATCAGAAGCGCCGCACACATCACTTCACTCTGAGCTCGTTGCAGGCGATTCTCACTCAATAACAGTCACCCTCCGCACCATCCGGAGAAACGTGTCATAAACAGCTTTCGCATCCAGGCAAAACCCATAATCGAACAGTTCGGTCATTTGCTCTGTCAAATACAATTTAATCGCCTCAATAAAACTGTTGTACGCACACAGCAAGCTGAAGCCAGCCGGCGGGTTGGTAGCAGCCGGCCAATCTCAGCATGCAGTGGGAGGGTGTGTGTTTGTGTTAATCACTCAAGAAAGGCGCCACAGAGTACATAAACCCCCACACAGGTATTTGTGCGCCACGGATAATGTTTCTCTTTGCTCCCGCACCGCGGCAGGGACGCAGTCCTGTGGAAGGCCACAAGTCAGGCGAGATGCTGGGGATTCAAGGACATCCCCGCACAGATGGAGGAGTCTATCCCTTGGCTTCGCAACTGATCCGAACCCAATCCTAGGTACACACTTAATTACGGGGCACGTTTCGCCTGTTTTCGGGGAATATTAATGGCCAACTAATTGGTCGGATGGCAACGGTGATGATGGCTGAGGAACTAATGCGAGCCGTGCACGTGAGACACGGATGTGTGCAAAGGATTATGCCGGCGACGACGGTGACGATGGCGACGACAACCAGAAGGGACACAAGCCCAAGTAGCCCCAGCTGCCGATGTGGCGATTCATAAAGCTGACTTCCGTCTGCTTAGGCGCTTGGCTGAGGAACGGCGACGATTTATTAATTAAGATTAGAGAGCGCCCACACATCGGACTGTGTGCACTCGTCTTCGCTCTGTCCTTGGTCCGTAATTAACGCCATTAGTCGAGCTTCATAAATCCTCCGATTAAATGATTTACGTCATCGGACACCATGGCCACACCACCGTCCACGGAATGGAAATTTTCCACGTCATTAGGCAATATTCTGCAAATATGATCCTTGTCCCCCGTCCATCGCGACGACGCCAGACGCTGCAGAAGACAAGCCCAACCGAAACGGAAGACAATAAAAATAATATCATGTCCTGCGATTCGGTTGAGAAGACATCCTCTCGCGCGGCCGGAAGGACACTTGGTCGTGCTTTATCTGGTTGCGGCTTTTATTGGTGATTTATCTTCCTTGAAATTGTCTCTGACCAAACAAGTGTAAAGATTGATTGAATTCGCTTTGGCGTCTATTTATCGCTCCGAAGGATGTCGCATGGCGCATGGAAACGAGGAGCCGACAAGGGGGGGCGAATTGTCTGTTTGAAGAGTTGTTGAGCTGCTCAGTTTGGGTATTAATTGAATTTCATTGCAAAGTTAATGCGAGCCAAATGGGGCGCCTCAAGGGGGCCGCACTTAGCCTTAATGACTTCATCGAGTTACTGCTAATGAGATTGAGATGCCATCGCGAGATTATTCATGCAATAAGTCGATGTTTTCAGTTTGTTTATATTGTGCGGTCCACTGGGCATGGCATGAGTCGATCTAGTAGGGTGCAGTAATGAGTGGCGATCAGTGGATCGGGGGATGTTGAGGAAGATCGAGAAACTTATTGAAACTTACGGAAACAAGACTGAGTCCTTTCTTTCTCGTCAAATATCGATATCTGCGTCATATTTTTAAATGTCCACTCGTGAGAGGATTTCGCCTAAGAGTAGGCAAGGTGTTGTGCTGGATTAGCATTCAGAGATGAGGTTGGATGGAAGAGAGAGAGGGTGATGGGAAGGCCAACATACCATGGCACACTATGAATATCTCGGGGACATCAATGCACAGGCATTACTTTTATAAGGTATAGTCATCATTTGCATTAGGCCCGATGGTCAAATAAAGCTATTGTACAGGCAAAGCACGCACGAGAGAGTCCAGGTCACTGGATCACCCGCTAACAACTCCAACTCATCAGGAGATATGCCGTAGTGCAACTAGTCGAAGTTTCATACTTGATCCTGTTTCAAAATCGACCCAGATTGGCCAATCCTAGAGGAGAGCTCGATATTACTCTCCCCATCACTCGTGAAAAAGACACGATATGCTTAACCCTCTTAGAGCGCATTGAGCACGTGTTCTGGGAATAAACATAACCTCGGATTGTTTACACACATGTGCCCACAAACATGTCACCTGTGGATTTCATTTCAGCAAAAAGACGATGACTTACCCTCAACTCTCCCAATGTGAAACATTCCTCGCCTCAAATGCGTTGCAACACCCAATCCATATATACAATGAGAAAATGAAAGGTGACAAGACACACCCTTGGCGAAGTCCAAGGCTTACTGTGAAAGGTGTTGATTTAGCACTATTAAACGGAACACAGCTGCTACAGCTCGTGAATGAATGGCACTCAAAGGAGTACTATCATCAATCAACACTCCGGAGCTTACCTCGAGGAATTTCAATTCTCACTCGATGGAAGCTCGTCACGCATGAATTCTGGCGTCGTTGATCAAGAGAATATTTAAATCAACTACAGCACAGGTATAAATGGAAGGAAAGATGTCACAATGTAGAACCAGGAATGATGGTCATAATGAAAGAGGATAACCAACCAAGCCTGAATTGGCCGATAGGCAGAATAATCAACGCCATCAAGGGTCAAGATGGTTTAGTCAGAGTGGCAGATGTACAAACAGCAGCTGGGGTGTTCCGTCGATCCATACATCTGTTAGCACCGCTTCCAATACAGCAGCAATTTGACCCAACTAATGCAACTTCATCTGACCATTTGAAACGTCACAACGATGGCGAGGACGATTCAGATAGACTATCGTTAGACAACAAGCCCCATGAGGACTTTCCCACACCACGTAAACGAAAAAAGGCTCTATCCCTTGGTACTTTTTTCATCGCTTACAAAATGGCAACAGCAATAAATGCAAGGGAAATAAATATCACCACATTTGATTTTGTACCAGGAATTTATTTCGACAATATTGGAACATCGAATTTAGTAACTCATGCATGGATCTTGGTTATATACTATGATTTAACTCCATACTCGAGCGAATTAAGGGCAATTGAGAACAGCACCAGAGTATTGCAACACCTCTGTAAAATATTATGGCAAAAAACGTTGTGTACTCAATTAACCAAATCCATTCAACGCACACATGATGAGTTATATGAAGATCGCATTACCTTTATGAATACGAACTCACGTCGACCGAACAGAGGAGCATTCAATTTGGCAACATGGCAAATACTTTTTTTGGAACTCTTGATCAGTCCATTGAGTCATCAGAAACCATTGAAAAGATACAAGCCAATGAAGACTACTTGGTGGCGCTTTCCATGAATCACACATCAATTGTAGAGTCAACAATAAGCATTATTAAGCAGAATCAAGAAACTTTGGATCGACGGCATGCGACACTGCAAACCCAGCTAAATGAAGTGATCAACCCAATTAACAACAACACTGAAGAGTCATATGAACTCAAGATTCAACAACTCTGACGAAGCCATGAGGAAGGTCCTTGTATATTACGCTGATTATATCGAATGTTCAACGCACTCAAAGAGCAATAATAAACGCCCTGTCAGATGTTCGACAAGGTAAAATAAGTCATTCGATAATTTCTCCAGAACAGATGTAGCAGCAAGTCATTGCAATAGCGAATAGTTTATCACCTGCATACCGTCTGCCAATAAGCACTGACAACATCCTGGAACTTTATAGATTTATAATGACTGCTGGACAAATAACAAATAACCATGTGATATTTCAAATAAAATTACCACTAAATTCTGAAGATCTTGAGCTATACAGATTAATTCCAATTCTGGGAGTGATCAATTCGACAATTGTACATATAATGCCATCATCCGCATTCTTAGCGGTCAACCGTCATCATGATCATCGATCGCATGGTTGCAGAAAAAACAAGGCATCTGTGCAACCAAATTCAGCCTATTTATCATAAAGGAGCTACAATAAGTAAATGCGAAATATATATATTCTCAGTAAGATGGAGGTCCTATCGTCATGTCAATTAAGGATAATTCACAATATATCAATATGGACCAAATTCTTACATGCCAATCAATGGATACACGCCGTAACTTCAAGAACATCATTAAACGTAGCATGCAAGGACACGGCTACATTCAGTCACGATTGAGGGATCTGGCATATTGAAACCACAACCCAAGTGACTTCATCACCCTCCGAGCTCCCGACAACCATTCCAACACTGTACTCTCATCAATGACTAGACTCAGTGAGTTGTCACAAAATACAATTTTCGAGTCCATACATAATCATATGAACCCAGCACATCAATACCAACTTCGGTTCGACGAACAAGAGATGAAGTTAAAAAGAATATCGTTACAGATTGACAAACACTCAGTTGGAGTTACCAAACATTGTGCATCGTCATGCCATACCACACACAGTTATAAATTCATCAGGAATAACTAATTGTCATCGTCATAGCAATTTTTCTACTTTGGAAATTGCGTGTATTCACTAAGTACCCGGTTGCTGCCCCAAGAAATTTGAGAATTATTCACATCACAGCACGTGAAAACCCTAGTTCCAGAACGACTATATCAGAGCTCGATTCACTCTTCCGATGCCTAAGGCTGGACTCGGAGGAGAACTATTTTATTTTGGCCGGGGACTTAAATGCCCGACATGGATATTGGGGGAACATGGTTTCCAACAATAGAGGGGACCAGCTTTACAGCTGGTTTTGCTTGCACAGTGTCGAGTATAGACTCGATTTGAAGGCAACAGAGATCTCGTCGTTCCCAAGGAGCGGCTCTTATCTGGATCTCCTGCTGTTAGATGCAAGACTGCAGCTGACAGACACAGACGCACAAACGGTAAACTGTTTGAACACATTCGTGTATCTCAGTGACCATTGCGGACTCAGTGCCGAAATCAAGATCCCTAACGATATTGCGGAATTAGGAGAGTATGTTCAAACGTACCCCTACAATTACAGTAGGGCTCGATGGACACGCTTCTCCAGACAAATGACACGAGCACTCTCTTCGAACGCCCTCCACATACCGTCCAATAGAAACTTGTCAAACGAAGAGATTGACATGTATCTAATTAAATTGGACGAGACAATTAAACGAACCATGGACATTACTATACCTCGGTATACACACACAAACAACGAAAATTGGTACCGCAATGCGACAATGGACGCACTCCACCAACGAAAAAGTAGACTCCTGTCAAGATTAAAAACCTTGTACAGGCGGTATACTGACAGACGAGACGAGGAAGTTAGGACACTGAAATCGCTCATCAAAAATATTCAAACATTAATTGTGCAGAATTACAGACTTTCTGTTAATTCGTACTGAAACGATAAGATTCGGGCTGACAGATCCAACAATCCGAGCATGTTCCCGCAAATTTATAAATTCTTTCGAAGTAAAAATAGCGATCTTCCGTGTCTTAAGTTTCCCAGAACGACGGACATCGAACAGATACTGACTACAGCAGGTATTGATCCAAATAACGCCGTACTCGACGATAACTTCTTTGTGGTCGAAGATCCGCAAGAAAAAATGGAAGTACTAGGCGCGGTCTTCCAAGAAGTGTACAAGGTGAATGAGAGCGTTCGCCCGAACCACGACTTGGATAACCGCGTAATGGCTAGCAACTCACAACTTCGAGAAGACATGCAACAATGGCGATCTGAGAACACTGGCTTTGTCGTGTTCAATGATGATACATGGCAGATAATGCCATCGCCGTCGAAGGGGTTCATACCCCGTTCATATCGAAGACAGAGCTCCAAGCGGTCTTCGAATCATTAAAGAAGAAAAAGTCAGTGGGTGTCGACGGGATCTCGAACATTGTGTTAAGACCCTCCCTCTAGAAGTGGTTAATATGTACACAATCCTGTTTAACAATGCTCTGAATAATGCACATTATCCGGAGCACTGGAAAACTACGATTGTACAACCCATATCCAAGAGAGGAAAAGATTCTTCGAATCCATGCAACCTCCGGTCAATTAGTCTCCTTCCGAACATCATCATCAATAGAACTCTGATCAGCTGGACTAAGGACAAAAATATAATTCCGGATAATCAATTCGGTTTCAAAACGGGACATGACACTATTCATGCCGCGTCAAAACTGGTGTCGGATATCCAATGGAACAAAAGCCAGAAACAATGTACGGGTGCCTGCTTGATTGACCTGGAAAAGGCCTTTGACACCGTATGGTTAGAAGGACTTTTCTACGAGCTCAATCGGCTAGGCATTAGCAAACCACTGCTGTACCTACTGTGTAACATGCTTACCGGTAGACGGTTCGTCGTCAAAAATGGCAACGTGACCTCCACAGGTATATTTGAGGTAAAAAACGGTCTCCAACAGGGTGCCGTTAATTCGCCGATCCTGTTCAACATTTACTTGAGCGATCTGTTAAGTTCTCTTCCTCATGCAATTGCGTATGCCGATGACTTGATCGTGTACAGATCAGGCAAAAAGATCGAGGAAATCACTACCCTCACGCAGGGTGACTTCGATTCATTCATGAGAAGTTGCGATGACTGGAAGTTGAGTATCAACTTCCGGAAGTCGGAAACCATTCTGTTCAGGACGCTGTTGTATAAGGCCTCGGCGGACACGAAAAAGAATTGGTGAAAGTTCTCAGTTCTCTCTCTCTCCCGAGGCGCTTTTGTCCTTACAAAGAGACTGTTTTACAACAGCCAACTCGATGCGAGGGTGAAGGTTATCTGCTACATGGCCCTCATCCGGCCAATGCTCACCTATGGCTGTCCCGTGTGGTTCAACGTGAGTGCAAGCTTGATGGAAAAGATTCGGTTGTTTGAGAGGGTTTGTCTTAGGGCTTGCCTTCGTCTTTATCGAACTCCAGAGTCCCAGTACATAAAATTCTATTCCAATGAGGTCTTATAGAACAGGGCAAACCTGTAAGAGTGGACAACTTCCTGTTGAAGTTGATTCGAGGTCATACTGCCAGAGCGATGAACTCTGTCAATAACTTGATCTCTGGGGCTTACTACCCCAATTCACAATACCATGAAAGGGTACGTCACAATGGCTTCGTCCCTAGACAAAAACGGATTGCTACAAGATATAAATGCGGTACCGCTCATCTACCACATCGCCAGATCAACTGTGGATGGGCGACTCAACCACGACCGTTCCGTCGCACAACGAGCTGAGAAGGGTCTCCTCCGGTTCAGTACGGCGGTCTCAAGACAAGATGTTAAGGATGTTGCTATGCAACATCGAAAGTTCTGGTGGCTGGGGAGAGAGGGAACTCCAGCGTCGAACCCTTTAGACCCGGGGTAAAAAGGGTAGTACGTTTCTCCGAATGGGAGAATAGTCGGTCTCTGTCGTGCAGTGGATTGGAAGTAGATCTAAGGTCTATCTACTGCATCCTATGGCTGACTTGTACATAGTAGGTTAGTTTTAAGGTAGTCGTAAGTTGTACATAAAAAACAAATAAAAAAAAAAAATGTTTGGTATACACATGTGTACACTTGCATGTATCTATGTGTATGCATATGTATATATATTAAGTGCATATATGTATATACCTGTATATGTCATCATATACACATCATAGTTTAAGTTATTTTAAGGTAGCATGTAAGTTAGTATATACGTTTTAAGGAAAACTGTTCTGTTATTAAGTTTTTGCATAAATTTTCTTAATTTCATATTGTCAATATCTATGCTTAGCGTAAGTAGACAGGTTGTCACTTTAGGTCGAAAGACATAGCATATAAGTTTAAGCTTAGCTTAGAGTGCCCGCCGAGGGCCATTAAGTTATATTTAGCATCATGTTCGTCTAACTAGTTTTAAGCATTTTTGTCTAGTATATAAGTATTTAATGAATTAAAAAAATAAAAATTAATTAAAAAAAAAAAAGCAGCCCAGAATCAACAAACAACACAACGATTGAACATAGTTCAATGGGGGGCGGGATGTTCACTACCGTTCTCAGTACGTCAGCATCAAATTGCATGGCACCGGACATTGAATGTGACACCGGACCTACATGCTCGCAGTTGAACTGAGTTCACCCCAATGCAAGAAAACACCTCAACTTTTTCCATAATTTTTCTTCATATCGCACTTGAAATAAATTGTGCAATGCAAGCACTCTGCATTCCGGTTAAATTTGATTTTATGTACTAATAATCTTTTTTGTTGTATTTATTGAAATTTGTTAGAATAAGCATTTTTTTTGTATAAATATGGCTCAATAAAGTTTGAACAGACCAGATATAATTCAACAGCGAACAATGACTTTCATTTTTTAAATTTCAAGTGAGTCTGCTTGGAAGGCTGAATAACCTTGTCCTAACCTGGTGTTCTAGTTGTGTACTAGGAATACCGCTGATAGTCACGGTATTGAACCATTGTCTATCAACCATACACAAAATTAAGAAAAAACACTTTATTCAGCGGTCGTATGCCTTTTCCAAATCTACAAGCCAGCTTTAGATTATTTTGGCATAATGAAAATCCAGGCGGTTCAGTTTTACTTCTGCAAGGACGACAGACACGCTCTCTAGACCGTTATTTACACAGTACTATAATTAATACCAAGAAGCACTCGCATTTGCATTCCGAAGTTACCCTGTCGTAATTATGTGAAGCAATTTTGATTAAATAAACAACGACTTCCAACTACAGTGAAAGCTCCTGTAGGCGGACAGCGACGGTCGCAACTCTATTGTCCGACTAAGGAAGTTGCCCGTCCATGGGAATGAATGGAACTTCATTTCAAGATCCACGGTAGTGAGAAATTCTCCGCTCAAGGGGATTGTCCACCTAAGAGAGTGTCCGTAATAGAAGCTTTCACTGTATCAGGTTCGTTCTTTATTACAAAAAATGTCTGATTTTGAGGCACTTCACTTTTAACAGAGTTATCTATCGACCAGAAATTAGAGGTATCCAACCTATTCGTCTTTCGTCCCTAAATTTTGATTGACAGTCTTTTGCTTTTGTAACGTCGGAGAACACTTGAGAGCTGAAAGTCTTACTGTATATGAATGAACCACAGCATTTGTTTGGGAAAAAAACCCTCGTTTTTTCAGCGATATTTCAAATTTGTATGTTCCATTACAAAAAATAGTAGGGCCTAAAAAACAGCCTGTGCTCCGAATGTAACCACTGCCAATTGAATTTAGTTATTAAAGTCACTTACGACAGCATTCATCGCTAGGAGCTACTCGCTGGGATGGCTGAATGCTAATCCCGGGAAAACTGGTCAGATTCTGTAGCACCTTAACAACACTTATACGATGCACCGTACAGTTCGGTTTGAGAACCTTCGAACCGTTTGGAACTTGCACAGGATTACGGCAACGAGATGCGCTGTCATGTGATTTCATGAACTGGTACTGGAGAAGGTGCAGATGTCGTCGAATTCGTCTTACGTTCCTAACATGCTATTTTGGAAGCATTCCAGGCGATTGAAGAACGGGCAAAACGAGCCGGTCTTAAAGTCAATGAGGGTAAGACGAAATAATATACTGTCGAGCAAGAAACGTTCTGCTGAACACCATCTGGGACAAAACACCACAATCGACAGCTACAACTTTGACGAAGCGAAGGAGTTTACTTAAATCGAGGCAAATATTAACTCCAAAAACAAGCACATAGTGGAGATCTGATGTAGAATCGCCCTTGCGAACCGGAGCTACTTCTGTTTGTCGAAACAACTGGCTTCAGAACTTCTGATTCGAAGGACCAAGTTCATGCTCTTCAAAACTCTTACTTTGCCAGTTCTGCTATATGTAGCCGAAAGCTGGACGATAAGCAAAAGAGCAGAGCTGATTCTTAGTGGTTGTACGCCGGATATATGGTCCCGTCTGCGAGGAAGGCGAGTGGAGGATAAGACACAACCGCGAACTCTACGAGCTGTAACAGGATGTGGATGTAGTCCGGAAGGTAAAAACTCGTCGACTGGACTGGCTCGGCCGCATCGACCGCATGGACAACAAACCTGCAGCTAAGAGGGTCTTCGAAACAGAGCCTCCTGAAGAGAAAGAAATACCTAGTCTGCAAAAAAAGATTGAAAACAAATTCATCGCGGATGCAGAACACCTTGGTCTTGATGACTGACTCTCTATTTGTAAAAATGGGCAAGCTCATAGTCTTCTTCTATACAGTCAGTGCAAAAAGTCTGCGTACAAAGCATTAAGCTTTCATTAAAATGAAAAAAACGAAGAAATCGATCAAAGGAATTACAACTTTTTTATTAAGTTAATTAAAGACAATAGTAATTAAGTAATTAAAAAACAAAAATAACTGACTCAGTTTTCGTGAAAGGTAAAAAAAGAACACACAAAAAGTCTGCATACACCATTTAAAACTAAACGAAAACAAGGAAAAAAAAAATATATAATAAAAAATATTTAAATATTTTGTTGGGTACCCTCTTCTGAATATGACTTCTGTCAGTCGTTTTCCCATTGAATTTACTAAGCGTTTCATATCTTCAGGAGTTATTTTGGACCATCAGCAGTTTTTCTTTGAGCATATTTTTGGACGATATGTTTTGTTGATGGATGCGCCGCACAGTGGTCCCGCAGTGGAAATAAATACCCGAAGTGACATATTTTTTCCGGCCAAATGGTTAATGTTTTTCTATTCTACAAATATGAGAACGAAGAAAGCCAAAATTTTGTTGACTTGGGATCATCCATTTGGCTGTACCGTTAGCTCAAATTTGGGACTTTGAAAATTACAAAAATTGACGTATTTTTTAAGCAAATTTGATGTGCCATATTTCCTAATATTATGTACATCGGAACCTAAAGTAAATTTGTTTTAAAAAGGTCATACATCTTGCTTTCAAACTGCGTTTTCAGTTTTTTCATATTGCTTACCAATTTTTTAAACCAGGCTTTTAAGTAAAGGCACATTTTGAGAGGGGCATTTCAATGTTTGATGGACTATAACAAAAATACTCCAAGAGTCTCCAACGGGAGACCAACTTTTTCTGAAAGTATTGTCTATCGATGCTGAAAAAACTAGAGACCACTTTTGAGCACTTTGGGAGTACGAGGCATTTAAGTGGAGCAATGTCGTGCATTTTTCGGCATTTTCAAACGATTTCCCTTGAAATGCATGTATTGTGCAAACGCTATGCGAGATGCCGAGGATGTTTTTATTATTGTGAATTAGAAATCTTTGGGTCATAAAATTGTTATAATTATGAAACTAATTGCTTTTATCTTGTTTTGTTTGCGGTGTCATAAATGCATGTCGCAATGGGGCAAAAAAGGGGGGTAATTGGAGCGTTAATGGCGAATATCTATTTCTGACTTTGAGGCATCGGGAATTAGTTTATGATTCCGAAAATATTGAAGATTTCAATTAGGAAGATGACGTTTTGCTTTATATATATATCGAAAATACTTTAAAAATTGCAGTTGCATTCCAGCATTTGTTGTGCAAATTTGAAGTTTTCGCGATGGCAAGTATTGTATTTGAATATATATTCTTGTGCGATTACTTTTTTGATGGAAATACCAAGAAATCAGGAAGCTCTAAGATTAGGAATTTCACCCTTGCACGCTCACATCCGTTTTATGGAATACTTGCTACATGTAGCCTACAATTTGGAATTTAAAACTTGGATAACAACAAAAACGACACAGCCCATACACCAGGCAAGGAAGAGTCAAATTCAGCAGAAGTTCATACAAAAAATGGGTATTAAAAAAGATATAATAAAACAAGGATTTGGCACAACCAACAATGGGAACACATCTAGAAGATTTTTTGAAGACCCATTATCAACGGCAGAAATAACGGAAATAGATGTGCAACTCATAAAAAGATTTAGTGTTATCCTGCAGACAATATGCAGCAATTTTTGGATTGACCCCGACAAGTTTGGAGCTTATGCCCAGGAAACCGCTACAATGGCTAAATATTTATATCCCTGGTATTATATGCCAGCAACAGTGCATAAAATTCTGTTCCACGGAGCAGAAATAATATCATCAGCAGCCGTGCCCGTCGGATCATTGTCAGAGGAGGCGCAGGAAAGTCGGAATAAAGACTATAGGTACTATCGCACTAATAATAGTAGAACATTTTCTCGTTCGGCAACAAATGAAGATGTTATTCATCAAATGTTGTTATCGTTTGATCCCTGGATTGCGTATTTAAGGCCTGAACAAAAGATTCGCTGCCACTTAGTACTGAAGCGCAAGCCTTATTAGACTGAATTGCTTAGTTTCTTTAATTCCAAATAAAGTGTACGTTACCAAAACTTGTTAAATTGAATTTATATATATAAATAGTGATTACAAATTTGCTTTAAGTCCCAATTTCGAGTCATCGACAATAATAAATAATTATTTATGCATTTAAACAAAAAAAAGTGTTTTTTTTTTATTTATAACTTAAGAATACTCCGTTAGCTTAAGAGATACATCAACCATTTTTGAAACATAATAAGATCTCGTAGAACTTGCACTATGTTTCAAATTTCATTAAGATCGGTTAACGGGTTCAAAAGTTACAGATTTATTTCCAACTCTCCCATACAACGGGACCACTGTTCGCCGGTCCAACAACTCCCACAAATGTTCTTTGGGATTAAGGTCTGGTAATTGCGGAGGTGTATGCAACTGTTATGGAACATTATACAGTAGCCAAAGCTTTACAATGTAAGAAGTATGCTTGGGATCATTAGCCAAAACTGACCGTTTTTCTCTAGCTTCTGGGCGTCCAGATCAGTATTTCGAAGTAAAATTTCACGTTTGTTCGCAGTTTTCTAAAACCCATTGTACGGAAGAATTTGGTTTCACCAATTTCTCTTAAACTTTTACCCTCCGAACGTTCTTTTACAATTCATTTTCGAATATCCTCTAATAATTGCTTGTTCATAATTTTATTTTAAAAAACATTCTTAAAAGTGAAGAAAATAATAATATATAAATAAATATATAAATATATATTTAATAATAATATAAATAAATAATATGCTCTCAGATAATTCAAGCGCTAGACTGAATGAAAGAAGAAAATAAAAATATAAATTGAAGGAATTAGAAATTCTTGGGAAAAAAGTCTGCCTAACACATAAATGCACGCAGACTTTTTGTGCGGCATTTTTAGTGGTATTTTCCAAGAATTGAGATCTGTTGAGTTCCCGAATGTGGAGAACTAGAAAACACTTATGTTACGATGAGAAGGAGTCATTAACGTCATTATTGTTTTCGATAAAAGTATAAGCGTTTTAGCTATTTTTCTAGAAAGGGACGTGCGCAGATGTATGCAGACTTTTTACACTGACTGTATATAAAAATTTTGTGAGTCGCCGTGGCGTAGTGGGTTAGTGCGTCGACTCCTACGCAGAGGGTGCCAGGTTCGATACCCGAATTTACCACCTTTCATATTTCACGGCTCCACCTCTTTCGAGTCACTGACAATGCTCAAACTTCGCCGTTCGGAGTCGGCATTAAACTGTAGGTCCCTTCCACGCGTGAGAGAACAATAGCATGCACAACACAAGTGGTTGCTGAGAAGCTAGGCCCTGGCCCTCTGCGGGCTTTAGCGGCACCCATATTATTATTATAGTATATAAAAATTAATGTTTGTTTGTCTGTTTGGGCTTTACGGACTCTTAACTGGTAAAAGATAGAGCACTGATGTCTTTGGCAACTTTGTTCAGAATTCTGTGGAATAGGTTTTGGTTTTGGTATTTAGTATCATAATTCCGTTATTGGGGCTTTAAACCCCTTTAAATGATTTTTTAACGGAAAAAATTGTTTTCTATGCTTTACACACATATGAACAGATTTGAATATGACTTTATTCTTCGATTAGTACGAAGAGAATGATGTGTCAGTCATTATTCTGCGATTCCTAAAACATAAGTAATAAGCAAAAATGTAATTATTTGAGATTTACACATTTTACAGATATGCGTAGATCATTGCAATAAACACCAGTGGAGTTCGCACACTCACATCCATTACGAGAACACTCAGAAAGCCACAAACACACTGCTTACATCCACCCCACTTTGATGAAGTTCTGATGTGCCATGTTCTCTTCCGTATATTTGGCCGGACTTTGCCTATGTGCATACAAATATATAGATTGTATCGGGATGTGGTAGCGTACTTTTTTGAGATAAAGAATGTTGAGAGAGATTTTTGTAACCCTCTGAATTATTCGTCTATGCATCAGAGGGAAAACCAAAAATATTGTATATCCAACAGCAATTCAATAAAAAAAAAATAAAAAATAAAATTTAAAATAGTTATAACAATCTTTTATTCACTCTAAAATTAACCCAACTGTTTTACTTTAAATTTTATTACTCCTTCTCCACTTCGACTATCCTGATACAGAGTCACCATCTGAATGCCGGCTGTTCTTCGTTTACTCTTTTTACTTCTCTCTCTCTTCTTCAGTGTTGCCACTTGCTTCATCTTGCGTTACAGGAAGTTGTCTTATATGTACATATATGCTGACTTTTTAACTATATTTTTTTAATAAGCGCACCAATGCGAGAATTATGTTGTTAGACCCAGGGCGATTAAAAAAAACACTTTCGTTTTCTTGATGACCCTTCGGTCCAAATAACATTGATTTATTAATGACCGTCCTGTTTGAATGACAAATATGAAGTGAAGTGACAATGAATCGAACTTGCAAACGTGAACTTTTCGTTAATGCTGTAAACGCTGAAATTGCATTATTTCCCTATTCGCCAGATATCGGTCAGACGCTTAGTTTGCATTATTTGCATTTACGAAGAGTTCACCTGTGCAATTACAAATATACATGTGTGATACATTTTATGGTTATGCTATATGTGCGGGGTTAACAATTGGATTCAAGGTATTGTGTGGATGGAGAATGTGGTTTTGCGGGGAAGTGGGGTTTAGAGTTCGGACGTAACTCGCGTCAGCAACATGTGCTGTCAACATTCTTTCCAATTATGTTTCACCTCTCATTTATTTACGTATTATGTCTTAGCGACTTTTCCAAATTTGTTACACCCTTCATTTGTTTACTCGTTTGTAATAGCGTCCTTTTACCTCGTTTGTCTCCTCCTGTTCCTGTATTGTGTTGTTGTTGTGTAATGGATGGAATGGGCAGCTGATCTTAGACCACCGCAGAACTGGGATGTAATATTTTGATTTTTATTATATGAATAAAATATTAATTTCTTCCCATATAATGCGTTTAGTGTTTTAATTGTGGGAGTCGCTCCCAACTCGTAGCTCACACCGGGTGCTGCTAGTGCTTAATAAATGTTTTTGTTTTATTAATGTGATATTAAGCGTGATTTGCCAAATTGGTGTGTATTCGTATTTTTGATAAGTTGCTCGTTGTAATCTTGACATGAATGGACGTATGTGCCCAACGTAGAATTAAGTATAAAGTAGGTAAAGATGTGGCCCAAGAAAACTGCCTTGAGGTACTCCAACATCGATTTAATACGATTGATGTCGTGAGTGAGGTCGACTTCGTTGCTGGCGACAACAATTAGTGTTGTGCTGCTGAAAGGCAACCTCGCTTAGCCTCGACTCATGCTACCAGAGCGTCCCACAAGGACAACACTGAACTATTTCTGTGGCATCTGTGGATCGTGCCTCAAGAACACCAGAATTACGATCTTCTTCGGAAGTCCATCGAACTGTTAGCGTATGTCGAGGACAATGAGGTCTCAATGCAATGCGCCTCCACGTCAAAGCGGCTAAAATCGGTCATGCGGTGAACGAGGGCAAAACGAAGTATATGTTGTCCTCAAGAAAGAGCATACACCATCGATGTCCTGAGCAGAGCGTAATTAAGGACTTAATCTACCTTGGTTCCCCAGTAAACAGTGCGATAGACAATTTAAAGATATAAATTAAAAATAACTTATTTTACTTTTAAATAAAAAAGTAGTTTTTATTCGAACTGGCAGCGACTCTTCACCTATTTAACTACTTTACAATTGAACTTACAAAGGTTATACCTTCTACCTTAAATACAATCTTATTACTCGAACTGTATTTTTGTCATCCGTGCTATTTGGCGGAATGAACGCAGACCGTGGGAAAGGTGCTTCATCAGCAATTTGACTTCGGCGCGTGTTGGACTGTCTGCGCGTGTTACCTGGGTGGAGTGATATTGTGTTTCGTTAACTTATATCTTTAAT
This sequence comes from Eristalis intricaria, assembly GCA_964034865.1. Taxonomy (NCBI): domain Eukaryota; kingdom Metazoa; phylum Arthropoda; class Insecta; order Diptera; family Syrphidae; genus Eristalis; species Eristalis intricaria. Next base: position 135,784,583 of record OZ035873.1, read on the forward strand.
TTGTCCATAACAGTACCAACAACATCAGTGCCGAGATCAACCGATGTTTGGATTCATGAAGCTAAGATAAGAAGCCCTTGGCCGCTTCAGGAGAAAAGTTCTACGTGCTCCTTGGGCCCTGTTTGCGTTGACGGCATTTGGAGGAGAAGATTCAACCACGAAGTACGAGCTGTGCAGCAATTTGCGACTAGCCAGGCATGTACGGATCCACCCGGCTAAGGTAGCTGTAGAGCATGTGGACAACTCAGCTCATACCGGAATAGTCTTTGACTCCGAACCCGTGATGCAACGATGGCGCACCCAGGTGAAGAAGGACCACAACCAACTGGGCGTGCGAAACTGGAGATAGCTTGCCAGGAATCACGCAAATTGAGGAGGCTTGTTGAGGACCAGGTCCACCCCGGACTGTAGCTCCAAATAAGTAAGATGAAGAAGACTTGATTGTCCTAACCCAAAATTCCTGGTCAGATCACGAGAGATTTGAAAGAGTGTGAAACCGGCGTGATTTTCCCTCAGACTTCGGACCAGGATATATGAAACCCTCGTGGAATTGGTAAATCCATTAGGTGGTCAACTCTTCACGTCTCTACTCATTGAAGCGAAATCGTGCATTCATCAGAGAGAAAATCTTTACTTTTCTAAACTTATTCGGAAATCAATTGAAAGGATATCCTGCCTCGGTATCCTTTGCTTCTGGATTCTCCCTTTCTCTGCATCATCACCTCTCGTAGACTACATGGTCTTTTCATTAATAACTCCGTTCGTTTCGTCCATTCACTCTAATTAAAGACAAACAAAAAAACCTTGTGTTTACTCCTGATTTTCCCAGACACTGACGAACAACCTTCTGAATCCACATCGATCTCGACGAGACTCAGTTACCGATGGTTGCATTATTCAGAGTTCGTTATTGAATTTTTTGCTTTCAAAATAGGACCAAAAATTGTGAAGAAAAACTGGAAGAAATCCCCTCCATAGTCTGAGTGCAAAGAAAAATCTGTTAGTTACCATCCCGAGTTACTTTTCGTCCGGCAGATGCAATCGAGTGTGCAGTCTCCATTATTGTGCATGTGTGCTCTTGTAATTGCGTTCGCTGGACAATTAAACTCAGATAGCATATGTGTTTTGCACGACAAACTCTTCTCGTCCTGCAGCGACAACATCCAAAGGGTGTGTGTGCCACGCACACGTCTCCTCACTCTCTGTTTGTTTATCTGCACAGTCTGGGTAGTCATCGTGAAATGAACTACGAGGCAGCTTCCTCTAGATTAAACATTTCGCCAAGTGTGTGTACATTAATAAACATTTTAACAATCCAATTTTCGCTCTAAAACTAACTACCTCGTGATGGCAGCACGGACTGCTTGCCCGCCTGTCTGCCACCCTGTTCAAAGTCACGACGTCCATTAAGGATCTCTCCCCATGCAGGCACTGTACAAACGAGTTTACAGTCGGTATCAGTTGTCCAATGGCATGGAGTAGTGCCGAGTTGAGCTCACCATTCATTGGCGCCATAGCGACTGTCTGTTTCTCGCATTCGACTGCCAACCCTGCAGCGAGCTCAAGAAACAGAGCGGAGCCTCAAAGATCCTCTTCCTTCCGAGCAATTTCACTCGAATCAACCGAAAATGTGCGCCTCTTGCGAGGGGATTCAGTTCGCCTTTCACTTGGTCTTCGACGTTTTGGGTCGATGTCTTTTTGTTGCTTCTGTCGCATCCACCCTCGCTCTGATCGTCCCCTTGGCCGGGAGCACTTACACCTTGCACTTAGGAAGATTACAAAAATAACAAAATAAGAGCTCCAAGTGTGCCATCCACACACAAACAGACTCACTTACATGCAGAGGGCTCCTTTAGAGCAGCACCACAGCAGTGTCCTTGGGCGGAGAGCTTCGTGAGGGAGGCCACCACCCGTCTTATTTGACCCGAAACGTGTGTGCATTGGTTTGCTGTGCGGTGGTTATCGTCCAAATTGCTGCCGGCACAATTGCACCCGCAAAGTGTTAGCACCAGAGTTCCAGTTATTATTTTCTTCATTTTCCTTCTTTTATTGTTTCTGATTTTTGTTTTCTGTTTTAGCTGGCCTCTTCTCGTCGCTGCTCGTGGAAAAACAAAAAATATGCCAGAAAGGATGTGAGATACATTCTCATTGCCTTGGCAGCGCAGTCAGCCAAGAGCGCACTACTGGGGTGGCAGACAAACTTTGAGGGGGTAGCTCCGAATGTGGGCTGGCAATGGTAAGTGACCCTTACGCGCTGCGGAACATGAACATGCAGTTGCCAGAGCTCTTTGTAATTGTTACATGGTCGGTAATTGAAATGCAACTCTGCCAGAACTGTGCTGTGGTGAATTTGTGTTTCACGAAATGAGTGTGCCCCAGCAATGAACGGAAGCTGACGACAAGGCCATTAAAGACGTAAAGTATGTCTTAAGTGATTGCATGTGGGAATGAAATAAATATCAGTATTTTGCCAACTGTATGCGCGAGATGGTTGCCATGAGTCAGGAGTCTTGCTAATGTCTAAGGTTGTCTACCAAGGCACATTGGTTGCTGCTGTTTAGGGGAAGGTCTGTGGATCTTTGAGCTGGGAAGGCAGAAGTTGAAAGCTCTAGGGAATGATGTGGGATGCGTGTCTTGTTTTAGATGAGGAGTGCGTCGTGCGCCAGCGTTGAAATTTTTTTCAAAAAACCCCTTGCGAAAAATGGAGGGGATTTAATGTCATTCCATCCACCATTTTCCAAAGTCCATACAATGAGTTGAAAGACTAGCGTGCTGGTATTAGAGCTCTAAAAATCAGTGATAAGACACACGGTTGACTACTGCATGGCGTGACACAGCCTCCCACTCTCCCCTCCTCTTAACGGTTCTAGACGCCACTGCCGGGTTGCTCGCAATTTCTTAATGTTAAGCCCAGCTGGGAAGCGAGACAGGTAGGCCACCAGACGCTCGCGTAGGCCTGTGTCCGAATGGAGCCTTGACAGCAGGGTAGGCGGAATCCGAGGCAAATTTCTTTCTTATGCTCATGGAGAGTTCCGCTTCGTTTGCCAATGTCCTCGATGGCGGAGGAGCGAGTGGCCTGGAGATCTCTCGCGCGTGCTTTTCTTCCGCAACTCCATCAGTGGAACATTTGAAGATGTGTATATAAGAGTCTCAGTCCTTTTTATACTATACATCAGTGACTGATAACTGATGATGTATGCGGATGGTATCGTTTTTCTGTGTGACTCTATCCAAGGTATGCAGTTGATGATTAACAGATTTAACGTATATTGTAAACTAGCTTTTACCCGCGACTTCGTCCGCGTGGCATATTTACATTGGGTAGCCTTTTTCATTTTTAAGATACCAATTTTCCGAATAATACAATACAATACATACTAACTGCACAGTACCGTGATTTACCATAAATATCTTATTTTGATTTTATTTGTGGGTCGCCGTAGCGTGGGTCAGCTCCAGGGTCGACTTCTACGCAGAGGGTGCCAGGTTCGATACCCGAATTTACCACCTTTCATATTTCACGGTTCCACCTCTTTCGAGTAACTGACAATGCTCAAGGAGTATTCCTGTCTAGAAAAAGCTTCTCAATTTCGCCGTTCGGAGTCGGCATCAAACTGTTGGTATAGCACGCACAACACAAGTGGTTGCTGAGAAGTTAGGCCCAGGTCCGCCTCGGACTGTCGCGCCACCCATATTATAATAATTATCTTATTTTAACACATTTTCATAAGCTACATTTTTTGTTTTCCCGTCCTCTGCTAAAACATAAAGATTTTGCGGGCACGATACTCGTGAGCACGTCACATAGAGTTGCCCATGGGAAAAAACAGGTCTAATTGTACACCTGCTACTTTAAGCGTCTGTCCTTGTGCTTTATTTATTGTCATCGCTGCTTTTAGGAGAAACTGCACTCTTTAAAACTGAAAGGCCAAATCAGTTGGAATTATTGGAATGCGGAGAATTAAAACATTTTGTCCTTTTGCCATTTCAGTCATGTTTGCTTTCATAATATTGCGTCCCAATTGAGTAACTTGTAGCCGTGGGCCATTGCATAGCCTCGGTGCGTAAAGGTTTCTCATTAACAGCACGGGAAAACCAACTTTTAACCTCAACTTATAAGAAGGCGCTCCTGATAATTCTAAAGAACTCAAAAATTTCCAAAGGGTAAGACGTCATTTGTTCAGAGTCCATAACATTACCAACCGAGAGTTACTCGACAACATCCCACTCCACGTATGACATAATTTGTTCGTTTATCTGCCACACTGTCTCATTTGTCGGCGCTAAAATTGCCCTTTCACACACCCATTCTCGATTGCCCATATTGATTTGCAGATCGGGATAGACATTATTTTTCAAATCATCTATATTATTGACAATTTGACAGAATTCACGGCTCAGTGTAATCATGCCGTTACTGTCTGTCGCCATACGATCTTCTCCGAATTTTAGAAGAGCAGTCTCATAATGATGCCCTGATTGTGCATCACTGTGCAGTTGAACTCGCATATTTATAGTCAAACGGAACCTTTTTACGTGTACCTATAATATAGACGCTCTCAAACAGGCATTTATTTCATCTGCTGGGGTGTCCCTAGTAATCACTGGCAGGGTCTGTCTAAAGTCACCCCCATCCCTCCCATAATACTCTGGTTACTCTTAATATCTTTCATAGGGCAATCTAGTGCTTCGATTGCTCTTTTATAAGACATCATACATTCATCCCAAACCAACAGTCTAAGCATTTGCAACATTCGTCCACGCTCACTGTTTTTACTAATGTTACAAACTGACATTTCCTCATGAGCCAAGCTCAAAGGCAATTTAAGAACTGAGTTCGCCGTTCGTCCCCCATTGAGCAGCGTAGCAGTTATTCCAGAGGAAGCTACTGCAACAACTATTATATTTTTATCTTTCCTGACTTTTGCTAATAGTAAATTTAAAAGAAAGGTACTGCCAATCCTCCTGGAGCATCCAAAAAGAACAAACCACCTTCGCCACTTTCAATTTTTTGAATAACTCTATCAAAGGTTAATCTTTGTCCTGTGTTCAAAAGTGGAACGGCATGCATTATTTGGCTTTTTAAAGAATCAGTATCGTAATCTAGTTCTTGCATTAAATCACAACTTACTTCCCAAATTCTTTGTGGTCTGGTCATCCCAAATTCCAATCAACCGTTGTCAAGGCGTCATTGTCAAATTAATTATTATAGGCCGCATTAAAAAATTATATTTGGCAGTACCGCAGTCTGCCTTGGTGACAACAATCAATCAGCAGTGGCGACCGACCATTGGCATGGTGTGTGTGTAGCACGCAGTACCATGATCAATTTGAGTATTTCGCAGAAGGGTGGTTTCTGTTTTTGCTGCGATTTAACAGAGAGAACTCACTGGAATATATATATATATGCTACTGCATGCGTAGAACCACACACTCACACCATGTCAATAGTCGCCCCTGCTGGTTTATTGTTGCCGATGGTCTCTAATGATGGACATTTTTAGACTGAGCATTGCTCAGCTTCAGGACAATGCAAAGGATGCTCAAATAAATAAGGGGTAAATTAACAAAAAAGCATTTTTTTAGTTTTTCAATCCGATATGCCATTAATGAGCCAGGACGGTGTGAAGATGAAAAAAAATGCGGTTTTTGCCCCATTTCCCCCTTAGACCCGGAATAAGTCAAATATTTAGACATATACCTTGACGCGAGCACATAAAAAAGACAATATGCAAAATTAATATTGCCACCAAGCTACATTACTCTTTCATAAACCGGAAATCTTCCCTAAACATGGAAATCAAAATAGTTATCCACAAGGCGATTTTCCAAGCCATTTCGCTCTACGACTGCCAAGCCTGGGGGACCTCAGCTAAGTGTCACATCCAAAATTTACTGGTATCGCAAAATAAATTGCTAAAAATTATGCTAAATTTGCACTGATCTCCACCTAAGAGCGAATGATGAATTAATAACAAACTGAATTCAAAGACTGACTAACAAGTTCTTCAACAACTGTAACCTTGCTGATAACAGACTTGTAAATGAAATAATAAATATTTTTTTTTTACTTATTCATCTTATTGTTTCTATTAATTGTTTATTTATTAATTTATATGTTTATGAATTTATTTACATATCGTTATTACTAGCTTATTTATCGTCATGTATTTACATATTTATTTATTCATTTATTTATATATTTATTTATTTATTTACTTATTTATTATTATACCTCTTTTATTATTTGTAACAAAGTTCTTTTTTTTTATATTGAAGGTTTTTTTTCTTGAATTTGCCTCCAAATTGGTTCATATTAAATGGTTTCTAGGTTTTGAATATCTAGATAATAAAAAAAGATGAATTTGTATCAAATCTCAGTAAAGTAAAATGTGCGATGTTAAATCAAATGCATGTAGAATACCAATTTTTGTGTTTATTTGAATCTTCTGCAATGAACTACAAGGCATATAACAGTTTGTAAGAGTTAATTAATTAAAGACTTAATTAAAATGTAAGTTAAGTTGTATTTAACTCATTCTTTTTTAGTAAACAAGAAAGGTAATCTAGTATTATTAAAATCTTAACAGAGAGAAAAAACAGGAAAAGAGTATTTTTAATAATTTACTAATACATTAATCTTATGCAAAGTGTCTGAATAAAACCTTCTCAAACTGCATGGTGCCGCGAAGTCTTCTAATTAAAATAGGCAGTGGAACAGCCCTTTGACATACACAAGAAATTGACGCTCTTAAATCTTGGTTGGGATTACATAAAAGAACGAGAAGAATTTTAATATTTGCAAAAAGACAATTTGGCTTTTTATTTACTTTTATGTTATTCAATGTTTTTAGGCATATACATTTCAGATATGTGTAAAGGTTACAGTCAAGAATTTTATTAGAATATAAATTAAACAAATATGTCTATCACCTATGGTGATCTTGGAAGGACTAATTTTTATTTTTCAATTCAAAGTGGACTTAACCTACCTTAACAATAACAGAATGCTTACGAGCTATTGTGCTCGGGCATGGAGGAAGTGCTGATATTGAATTGAATTGGGTTTAGGAGTGCAATGACTTAAAAGTACAAACGTTGACACTAATGTCTTATAACTTATATTAGGGTGCCATTCTGGGAAAAAAAAAGGTTTTCGCTTAGGAAAACTCATCATTTAAATTTCGTTCATAGTTCACGATTTTTTTCTAGTCCAAAGGGTTAGGGTTCGAATCCCACCGCAATATTCGGGGGTTAGTATATACATACATTTTTTTTCGCTGTTACCGACGATGACCAACAGTAAGATACCGTACGGGAGGATTAACGGGTGTGTATGAGATGTACGATATATGCCAATTGAGCGAATAGGGAAACAACTCAGATTAGAGAGAGTAATTAGCCAGGAGTGTCTGAGGACACTAAGAGTGACTTAGAAAGTCAGTCGAGTAGGGCGAGTCGTTTGTAAGGCAGCATAGGTTAGGTTAGGTTAGGTACGGGTCTGTTAGTGCATTTTGAAGCAAACTAAGACCATATTGGTCTGTTGTGATTCCCCTAGTCAGACTACTTCCACAGATTGACTACTCCTGTGATAGTGTCGTTAATTTGATCTGAACGGCAAATGGTGACTGGACCAGATTTGAAAACCATATAAGAGCGTATTAACTTTGCTTTCACTGGGATTCGAACCGTGGACCCCACTAACCAGGGGCAAGCATTCTATCAACTGCGCCATCTATCCAGGGAGCATAGTCTAAGATAAATCGAAAGTGAAGTGTATCAAGAAGAAATGAAGGACGTTTTTTAACACGGAAGGAAAAACTCAGGCAGGGTATTCAACCGTGGTAGAGGTACGTTCTCTTGTCCCAGCATCTCATCGCAGTATCTCATAGGCACATGTTTCCTTTCAGAATATTAACCTCCAACAATTCGAGGTGTTTTTTTTTGGTGAGTGCGTACAGCCAATAGTGTACGTTCGGCGAAAAGGAACAATAAGCCTTAATCGGAAGGAAACATTCCATGTCGGCAACAAGACCGCAAACAGGTACTCTAGTGTCGTAGCTATACACCTATGTCATATATGAGAGTAGACTACCACTGGGACTACTACTGAGATCGTTATTCCAGCGTGACCGATTTAGCGGTGAGCGTAGAGACGCGGTCTTTTTAAGTTACCCAAGTTTTTTTTTATAAGTTCTCTTGGCAATAAAAAAAAAGTAATAAACGAATGTCTTAAAGACTAAAAGAACACGTAGATTAAGCCAAAGGGCGCATTTATAATGTAAATTTTATTAGCTTAGAGTACCCCCATAAGATCAGTAGGCTAGTTCTTAAGTTAGTTAAGCTGGCTCTAAGCAATTTTGTCTATCAAGTAAGTTAAAATGCTAGTTGAGACGCGGTCTTGACTCGTAAATTGGCGTGCACGATTCCGAGTTAAAATTCGGCTATCTATCTATCTATCCATCTATATATATATATAAATGCTGTGCACGTCCCTCCGCGACCTATGCATTTGAAAACTACTGAACCGTTTGAGCCGAACTTTTGACACACTATAGAGTCAGGTAAAAGCTTGGTTTTTATCCACTCTTTATGTCAATACTATACCCGCGATCGCGAATAAAATTGTTTTTTTAACGGTTCCCCGGGCACCGACCACAGCGCTATCTGCTGGAACACCAACCATACTAGCCAACAGCATGTGATGTCTCTCTCCATGGTCCGCGCTTAAACCCGAAATCTTTCAAAGCTAATCAGTTCCAAATCTACATTCATACAGTCCACTAAAAGAGAGTGCGCATAGACCGACTAAGGGAAAACATTTAACTTATTTGTACAATTTGGCACTTGTTTTCATAAGATAAACACTGTTGAAATACATAGTTATAATATTATCCTTTCCTCCTGTTTCAGTCACAAACGAAATAATGCCTCCCAAAAAATCGAATTTGGGTCATCGTACTCGCCACGCAGAAACAATAAGAAGAAATGCTTCCAATGGGACTGAGGAAGAGCGGGAATCGGTGCGAGAGACGGATCGACTTAGACAAAGGCAGAGTATTATCATGTCTCCAGCAGAAAACCGTGCAGCCAGGCTTGAGTATGACCGATTGCGAGCACGACAGTCACGATCTGCAGCAACAGATTTGATTCGTTCGCAAAGAAATGAACAGACTAGGGAACGGGTAACTGAATTCCGCTCACCGAGAACAGGAGATCAAAATCAGCAATGCACCAATATATTTTTTTACATTTGTTCCTTTTTTATAACTTCACTCATCCTCATCCGGTATCCGTATCATATATTTGTGAATTGAATTCTGGTAACGACATGTTTCATTTTATCGTGGAGCACCGAAGCAACGGGGTCCGAATTGAGCGCACTAGAGTTAAGTTAAGGTAGCACTTAAGTTGGTTTTGTAATATTTATTAAGACACTAGATCTAAGAGATCATTTGCAAAATTAAAGACGGATGAACGGATAATTAGAGGATAAATGCATTCGGAGGGGTAACCGCGTGGCGCCCATTTCACCACCTTATACCACGGCCAGGCAACCCTCCCTTGAATTCGTGGGGTCGAGGAGAGTCCGACGGTAACAAATAATGAGATACATGATCAAACGGATGAAGATTGTATAAGTTAAATTTTTCATTTTAGAAAAACAAAGAAAAACATTTTTTTGGACGAGAAAAGACATTGCTACTTATTGCCTCCATCCAACGTCAGATGCATAGTCAGCATTTCCGCTGCAGGTGAATTTGTCGCGGTGCATTCGGAAGGTGTCAGGTGCCGAGCTTGTTCGCTACCGTGGAGCGTTATTGCGCGTGCAAGGTGTTCTGTTTCTGCTCACTGTATAAGACTGTGTGAATGGAATTTTTGTGAATTGATGCGCTGTTCTTAACTTATACATAACGAGTGAGATATTATTGCATGCATCTGACAGCAAAATGTTTAATTCTGAGCAATAGCTGGTAAAGATTTGACATCCATAGGTTTTTTAAAGAAAGGATCAGCGTTTTTGCTAGTCCAGGACGAATATGTTGAGGGGTAAAATGTTTCGAGTTTATCAAAAGAACTAATTGGTTTGCGGTAGGTATCCATAGATCCGCGTTATAACACAATGGGTCCATGCTGGACTAAGTGTGGCTGTCCTTCCGCACAGTCAGCCACTTCAACCTAGCCTTACCCATGCTCGACCGGAACAACATAAAAGCTAGATGACTAACACCACTCACCAATTCCGAGGAAATCACACAGGAATCGACAGCATCACTCGCAGAAAGTTAAGCGCATCGCATGGATGCTTCCTCTGATCCCTTCAAGAGGTAAACTCATAACTCTCTGCAACTCCAAGCAAACTACTCACACATATGTACGTACAGCCATCACTCGTAGTAGACATCATCATCATCCTGCAAGCGCTTCCCCCAACCGCACTCAAGTGCCGGCAAATGTTTGCATTCACTTACCGAACTACGATGTTTGTTTGATAACAGAAAACTCGCACACTCGCCCACTCCCTGCGCCCCTTCTAGGAATATTTTAACAGCCAGATGAAGGACTTAAATTTCGAGTGAAGGCGAAAATAATTTCAACTAAACCCACAAAGCCAGAAAAAGAGGAGGAAACTTTCCAACTTCACCGGCTTACCGTCGAGTTGCGTATCATTAGAGCGGGTGTTTGCGTTTTGTTATGCCACGGCGCGGCGGCGGCTCTCAGTTTATCAGAATTTATGATACGTGGGCGGAAACTCAGTGCGTCAGGATGTGTAATTTAATGAAAACAGGACGACACGATGACATGCACTTCCCGCATCACAATTAATCGGAATTCAAAGCAACGCATTGAAGGCTGCTGGGCGACCTTCAGCGTGCCTAACCCTTGAACTCACCCCCTGGCTGGCACACACGCATACAGCCCCAAGTGATTCCATGTCGATTGCATGAATTATGTCATCCCCACTGAATGACATTCCCATCGACAATTCAATGCAAATGAGGCTAACAGCGAAACTCTCCATCGATTGCAGTCCCGCACCGAATGCCATTCCACGCCCGCACACACTTTATCCTCCCAAGCGACTCGCATTCCTCGCAGCATTAAATATGAATCGGAATTTTGCCGTATAGACAGAAGGTTCACACTGCCTGTCGATCGACGTCGACTCAAGGACCCCCGGTCGACGGAGCATTTCAATATGCGACTGCAGGGAAGGCCAAGAAGGGGTGGCTTCGCCTCCCTTCTTCCCCATTAAAGCGGAAGTGTGGTCAAAAGGAGAACGTCGGGAACATTTCTTTCCCACGCAAGGACACTCTCTGGAGCGCAAACCATGTCCTCGCTGGCACGTACATGTGTATCTAGATATCACAACCGGAAACATATTTCTCGGGCACACTGCGAGAAGAAAAAAAAAAGAAAACAGCTCAAGACGGAACAAATCCTCGGATCCTGCAATCAACTGCGGTGACAGCGTGTGTGGAAGCCGTGGAAGCGTATCCTGTCTGTACACAATCCGTGCTTTTTCTCTTGGCTTCCTGTCGCCAGAGGATGTATCACTCTCTGTGCTTTGCATCGATGCACAGTCTACGTACGCGCCGAAGTTCCGGACGGATGCCAATGCAACATCTGCCTGCAGTGCGTGTCCCGTGCGATGCAATCACACAGCAATTATGTTGATTTCAGATCTCACTTCGGCGTCCTCCCGTGTCAGTGATTTTTGTGAATTATCGCTCCCCAGTGAAATTCACTTCCAGAATGCGATGAGCTGGCAACTTTGTGATGCCTGGCTGCCTTTGGCCAGGACCCTTTGATCTCGCCCCGGGGGCGGTGACAGAAAGGAATTTTAATTTCGCTGATGCATGCGAAATCCAGTTTACAGTGGGACAGTGGGGAAAAGTGTTGCATTTAAGCAGGAATTCCGCAAGGGATTCGTTTTCTTCTTGTCGGTGTCCTTGTTACGTTCCTCAGGTAAACAGAATCACTTAAAAGTTCCTCCTTGTTTTGCAATGGCCCCGAAGAGGAGGACGTTGACTGGCACAAGATAGGTTTTTAATGAGATTTCTTGGAAAACAATAAAAACCAGCTTCAAGGACACTCCCGAAGAGGTGAACTCACTTTGTGCCGAGAGGGCGCACCCCGACGTGCAGCGCTTAATCGGTTTAAATGATATTTTTCCCACTCAAGTGCTTCCCTTTGTGCTGGCTCCATTGGGTTGGCATGAGTTTTACGAGAGCACCGCGACGCAGTTTCGAGAGAGGACTGTGACATGAGATCAATGACTTGGACTTGGACTTGGACTTGGACTTGAACTTGGACTTGGACTTGGACTTGGACTTGGACTTGGACTTGGACTTGGACTTGGACTTGGACTTGGACTTGGACTTGGACTTGGACTTGGACTTGGACTTGGACTTGGACTTGGACTTGGACTTGGACTTGGACTTGGACTTGGACTTGGACTTGGACTTGGACTTGGACTTGGACTTGGACTTGGACTTGGACTTGGACTTGGACTTGGACTTGGACTTGGACTTGGACTTGGACTTGGACTTGGACTTGGACTTGGACTTGGACTTGGACTTGGACTTGGACTTGGACTTGGACTTGGACTTGGACTTGGACTTGGACTTGGACTTGGACTTGGACTTGGACTTGGACTTGGACTTGGACTTGGACTTGGACTTGGACTTAGATGCCGGACTGGGACGCCGGACTTGGAATCGGACTAGGACTTGGACTTGGACTCAGTCTGTTTTTTTGGAGTGGCCCCATAATTTGAAGCGGACCAAAGGCTAACACATTATGATCCGTTGTGAAAGCCGATTTTGAATTGAATCAAACATTTTAACAGATTCGCAAGAGATATCTAAAAGTCTAGCGGAGATATGATTCGGCCGCCTTGGGGTAAGAAACTATATACATTCCTTCGAGGAAATCACTTGATAACGATGATATTGCTTAAACTATCCCGGCAGACGTAGTCACTTTAACTTGAAGGGGGTTTCAACTTAACCTCTCTCCACTGACCCACCTATGTGAAGAATAAAAGTCCAACATTTGCGGCTCCATTCCAGGAAAACGTCGAGGATCAAGAGATAGGAAACTTGGTTACCTTCACAAAAATATTTACATTAATCCAATATCGACCGCTGTTTACTTTCCACCCTCTCTGCTGCCATCTCTCCAGAACTACCCCTGTCCAGTCGAATGTAAAACGTTCGCTTCTGAGAATTGTTCAAAGCCTCTTTCGCCAGAGCAACATCCCTCCCGCAACGACAAGTGCTACTGTGCACAAAGAGTTCCAAGCAAATTGTCAGAGACCCTTGAACTTTCATCAGAAAATCCATTTATGACCGGTTAACATTGTTATACATAAATTCTAATTAAATGGCCAAAGGAGACTCAAAGGCATATCTCACATGACCTACACCAACCGAGAGCCCCCACAACGGCCAGGGTTTCTTGCAGTTCGCAGTTCACAGCTGAACCCACCCACGCAAGGCAATTAGAAATAATTTTTATTTTTCTTCCCTGCACGTCTTCCATCTTTGCACCCGCCACTGTGCCCCTCTGAGAAACAGGAGGGAAATGGAAAGAAAATCCTGTTTCAAGACACGTCCCCTGCAGTTATCGTGAACAGAAGCGGATATGCCGACTAGCTGGGAAGTGTTGGTGTTTGACTTTCCTATGCAAGTCAGCGATTTCAGATTTCACTTGTCGTCCTCCCCTCATCGGGGAATAACTCGATGGGAATTGCTTATTAAACATTAATGGAATTGCCGGTGAAGTTTTCTCGATAAAAACTTGGCTTCCTATGGCCTGGGCGTATGTAAGTGTCGTTGTTGTTCTTGCAAAGAATACCACTCAAGAGGTGCTTGCGATAATTACACAGCCTTTGGCTGGAGAGGGTGGAAGTGAAGGACAACTTGTGGCGGTCACGCACTTAATAGAGTCATTGACATGAGGATGTGCGAAGAGTGGCCGTTTTTGTTGACTTCAATCGCAGATGGTCTAATCAAATACGTAGAATTCGTTACAAATGCCTGTTTTGTATGAAAGTCTCTTTAGACCGACAGTCTCGGTAGTTGAATCATAATCGATACAAATAATCAGAATTGTTGTCAAGATGTTTTCTTGGGATTTCTCAGTCCTACATGTCAGGTGGGAAAGGAGTCGAAGGATGGGTTTAAACAGACATGATTGCGGAATGAGAAATAGACTCAGAAGTCCTGGAGGAGGCGACCATACATCCACTGCAAGACCCACACGCCATGATTAATAATTTTAGTTGAATTTTCGAGGAAGACGACAGCAGCAACATGGGATTATGCAGAGCAGGCACAGTGCAGTGTTTCGGATTCCCCAACAAGTCCTACTTCATCTCGAGGAGATGAGGATGTTTTCATTAAAAATTAACTGCCATCGGCGTTTCCAGTTGTCGCATTTGCTTGATGATTAAATAGTCATTGCACCGTTAATGGCCAATGTGCATTCATTTTGAAATGAGATTGACGTCGCGTCGGTCACATTGTGATCGTAACTAGAGAGCACTCAGAAGGATGTTCAACATGCCTTTGGAGTTCAAGGACGATGCAATCATAAATGAGTCACGAGCAACTGTGCACATTCTTTGCACGAAGTGTCTCGGTTTTGAGAAATGTCGTGTATTTGAACGTTGCCAATAGAACGCTCAGGAAATTGCGACTTCAATTAACTTGATTGGTTACGTGCAAGAACACGTGGCAAAAGTGAGGTTTTAATTTGACATCAAACGGCTGACTGAAGCATGGTCTTTCCAAGCATTGCCAGACTGCTTAGAATTACTCAACACAAATGCTTTTAGAGCAACCTCATTCTGTGTTTGTCCATGTGGATCGTTTTAATCAGGAGTTTAAACTTCCATGAACCCTTTGTACTAAATATCAAAAGTTCAGTCCTCATTAGCGTCATGCACCAGATGTCTGGGGTTCGAAGGCACTATATATGACGACCTTAAGGGTTGTGAAGGAGATGAGAGAGACTATTCCATAAAAAATGTACAAATTATAGCTAGAAAGATCAAACAGAGTAGTTAATGTTGAAGCTTAGCCTAGGTCTACTTCGGACAGAAGCTAAACTAAGTAGCGTTACCAGATTATTTTTCTCAAACCTGCTAAGGGTGGGACAGAAAACAAAAAGAACTGCGATCGATTGCGCCTTGTTTTTCGTTTATTTTTATTTTAAAGATACATTTTTAGTGAATTTATATCAAGTATACATTACGGAGGTCGTGGCGTTGTGGATCTGTGCGTCGACTTGTACGCAACTGAAACTCGCTGCCTGGGTTCGATTCCCGGTACGACCAAAATAATTATCACGGCCCCTCCTCTTACAAGTCATTGACAATGCTAAAAGAGTAATAACTGACCCCAGTAATACCAGGCTCCTTCCACTCGTGAGAGAACAATAGCATGCACAACACGAGTGGTGGCTCTAGAATCTAGGCCCTAGCTCTCTACGAGCTGTACCCATATTATTATTATGCATTTGTTATTAATGATACATATTTATTGTTATTGAATATGTTAATTTATAAAGAATGATAATTTCTACGTTTACATATTGAATTGAATATTTTGAATGAAATCATGCTGAATCCTTATAAAGAAGATTTGAATTCATTAAAGACAACATTTTATTTGTGGTTTTTACTTTCAGATATCCCTTAATTTACTTGCAAGATTGATGCAACATTTTCGTTACTGAAGCGATTGCGCCTTAGGTCCTCACAAAATTACATGTGAATTTATTTATTTCATTGTTGTTCAACTGACTGAATCTCACTGTTGTTAAAACTGGATGTCAAAAGATCTCATGTATACTTATCAAATTTTATTTGCCGATATTCGTCGTAAATTTTTTGAGTATCGTCAAATGTGGGGACATTTTTACAATATTCCCTAAGGATTTAAATTCATCAGTTATAACGATTTGCAGATTTAAAAATGAAAGGTCTCGAATTAGCAAATTGTCAATGGGTAATCTGGACTTAAATTGTATAAAAAAAGTAAAATTAAAAATGGAAGGAAGCATTAAAAAAATTTGTTTGTACATTCTTTGTTCGACAAATTAATACTTGTAATGTGCCTCGCCACAAAAATCTGCTGGGTCAAATTTTGATCGTCAAATCTTGCTAAAATGCCACCACGTCAAGTTGGCTGAGGTCCTTCTCCACTTATATGCATTCGTGGGCGTCCCCTATTATGTTGTCCCACTGATGCGGAGTCGAAGACTTTTAGACCTTTTTATCGAATCGCTCTGTATTGCATAGCCACTTGAGGCGTTATATTAGGAGACGCCTGGCTAGCTTCATGTCGTTGTACAGCTCGTACAGTTCGTGCTTAAATCTTGTGAAAGCACAACTTTTCTCTCAAAAATACCTCGGGCTTCCTTATTTGCTGTTGTTATTGTCGATGTGGACGGAGATGATCAAGCTGATATATGTTTTTCTTGCAAGCTTGAGTGCACGAAAAAAATCGATTATAGGTGCTTAATAATTCAACATAAAAGCTTTACAGTACCGACGACATTAATGACATTTGTGGCAGTCAGGTTGGCAAATCGTGTAAGGTGATGGTTGATGTTAATGGGCACAAATAAGTATAAAAATACTTATGAATGCAAAATCATTTCGGAATTATTTCATACATCAACCACGCCTGCAAATGTTAAAAATATATGAAAAAATGCTCTTAGGCGCATAATATAGTAAATATTTACACCAACCTAAAGAATGAATGAACAAATTCAGGAATGAACTATCGATAACACACAGTAAATAATAGCTGTGTTTTTTTGCAAGCGTATGTACGCTTAATTTTGAAATGCGCAAAAAAACGACCATCGCTTAATGATTCATCTTAAAATCTTGGCAGCACCGACGACATTTATGACATTTGCTAAGCAGTCCGGGGTGTAGTCGTGGAAGGTGATGGTTGATCTTTGATGGTCACAATCTTCGTTTTGTGACTGTGTAGCGTGACCATCACTTTAATAGCAAACACACTTAATAATTAAAATAAAAACAATTTTCATCAAGTGAAAAG
The DNA here is from genome assembly GCA_964034865.1 of Eristalis intricaria. NCBI lineage: Eukaryota > Metazoa > Arthropoda > Insecta > Diptera > Syrphidae > Eristalis > Eristalis intricaria. The sequence continues at coordinate 135,801,670 of OZ035873.1, forward strand.
AAACGATTACAAAACCTAAACGGAATGTATAGTGGAGACACTCTGGGTATACCAAAAATTGCATACTTATGGATGCCAAAATAATTGAAAATTATCTAATACATTAACCACACCTGCAGGTGTAAGCCACATACAGCAACCCAAACAATGAATGAATAAATTCAGGAATGAACACAGAAAATAATGATTGGAAGCATTGTGTCTATCTGCGCTTATTTCTTAAGCGGTGATAGATATGATGAGTAACTTAAGCGGATATAGGATTCGTTATTAGTGTATTTTAAATGCAATTGAAATTTAACCGTGTATACGCTTGCAAAAAAACACACCCGATGATTTTTTTATCCGTGCTTATTTCACAAGCGGCGGTAACTTAAGTGCATATAAGATTTGTTGTTAGTGTATTTTGCATACGAACTGAAATGTATGCGTATGTACGTCTGCGAAGTAATACACCTAAGGTCATCTAGGTGATTCGAGAGATGGCTCTACAACTAAATTGTCTGTTAATCCCAAAGAAACAGCGATTGCAAGAGTTATTCGCTTAATCTCGGTACTGATGGTAACTGCTCGTTTAGACCTGAGGCAGACAAAGTCATTGACTACCTTAAAACTTCATCTACGCTTGATGATGTTGTGGCCAAGTCGACGATGTTCTTCTTCATTTTGTCCTCATTCTTCGCTGGACCAAATTTAGCCACTTTCTTGGCAGTGTCGCAAACATTTGACGACCAATCACGTCAATATCTTCTGCGTATCACGTGTCTATATCGCGTGTCTATATCTATATCGGCGCGTCGCCGTGTCTATATCCATTTTTCACATTAAAGGTCTTAGTAAATTCCTTACCGATTTTGATGGAGCAGCTGCACAATCAGACGATGCTGAGATCTTAGAGAACTATTATTTCCGATCCCACTTAACCCCTGGGATCCGGAATGCAGTCAGTGAACTTATATCAATAATTTTGTGTTTATCTGTACAAATGACACCATTAGCACAATTCTAGCAAAAAATTGTTGGCGCGAAACATGCATTATTGAGTGGGACATAATGTGTGCCAAGAAGTGCTAAAGGGGTAGCCCTAATCAGCTTAAGTCAATTTTCTGCCCAAACCACGCAGGTGTTGACCCAATCTCTAGCGATGGCATATGAAGCTTAGCTACATAAAGGAATAACTAGAAGACGAAGCCCGGGATGGAGCCAAAAGTCTACTCCTTGCCGTATCGTACATATGTAGTATTGGAGAAACAATAATGGCCTTATGGCCAACCTTAGATAAGAGGATACTAACATTATTGATCGATTTTAAGTTGCAGGGATAATAAGATTCCTTACCGCGATCTTAGGTACACATGTAACATACCACACAGCGACTTTAGTAGAAGATGCAGAGACAAGGACGAAACAGAATCTATTCAACATCTGCTTTGCGAGTGTCCAGCCGTAGTGGGGTAAAGAATGTAGTTTATAGGAAAGCACTTCTTCATAGAGCTGGAGGACATAAGCGTTGTTGAACCTCAGATTCATGTGTGGATCTGACTAGTTTAAGGACTACAGTAAGTCTCACGGTATTACTCCCTCGCAAGAGGGCATTGGACCCACCACGCAGCCAAAGCCAGAAAGCCATCAGGCTGCGCAATTACCTGCCTACTGAAAATAAGCGTCATTTATATTCAATAAAATGTCCTTGACATAAAATTCCGATTATTCTCCCCCCTGATAGATATCGAATCATAACTAGCCTTTTTGAAGCAAAAATCGACGGCATTAAAATGTTAGGGTTCATCGATGGCCTAATTGATATTCATATTCCGCTCGTTGTTTTTAAAACCACAAATGTGTGAAATTTGCTTGCCACCACAAGCTACCCGGGTGTGAGGTTAGTATAGTCATCTTTAAAATATTGGAATGGAGCTGGAGAGAGAGATAACTATGAATATTGCCACTTGCTGCGACTATATTTTTGTTTTGACAATCACTATGGCGCGAATTAATTGTATGCAAATTAAATCGGATCTATATTTGCATTCGTGTAGTTGTTAGACCGGAATTGGGCGTGCATAATTTCATAATCCCCGGTTGGTGTTAATTTAATTTTTTAAGCTCTGGAAAGAGTTAAATAAATTGAAGGGCGTTCATGGGGAAATAATGCGTCTAAATTTGTCCTTAACTGCAGTAAGCATGGAAGAAAAAAATATGTAGTTTCATGTTGACAAATATTAGAATATATGTATACAGTACAAGCTCCATTTACGCAACCCTCCATTTTCATATCGCAACGGCGCGTTCAGGCTTTCGGGCTTTGACATTTTCAGTAGGATACATGGAAATCATGTTTTAAAGTCGAAATGGGGCGGTCACGTGCTTAGTTTTCACAGTGCGTAATATCTTAAGCGCGAGCATACATTTCTAGGTGGAGCTACAATCCAGTTACACGCGCTTTTTGACATTTGTGAAACATTTTTTTTAAATTTATTTTTCAATTTGAATTTTTGGCAAACTGAGACGATTATTTCCGCAAGTAATTTATTTTTTCCACTCGTGAAAGAACAATAGCACGCACAGCACGAGTGGTTGCTGAGAAGCTAGGCCCAGGTCCACCTCGGACTGTCGCGCCACCCATATTATTATTATTATTATTAATTTATTTTTTCCATGAATTTTATTTACAGTAATTTCATATTTTTCTTGAAAATTATTTTTCAAATCATTTGAGTATGGTAAGCGCGCGTGGTTAGCCGTGGCGTAGTGGGTTAGTGCGTCGACTCCTACGCAGATGGTGTAAGGTTCGATACCCGAATTTACCACCTTTGATAACTCACGGCTTCACCTCTTTCGAATCACTGACAATGCTCAACGAGTATTCCTGTCCAGAAAAAGCTTCTCACCTTCGCCGTTCGGAGTCGGCATTTAACTGTAGGTCCCTACCACTCGTGAAAGAACAATAGCACGCACAACACGAGTGATGTTGAGAAGCTAGGCCCTGGCCCTCTACGGGCTGTAGCCGCACCCATATTATTATTATTATTAAACGCGCGAGTAACGTCTCCTAACGGCGCTACTTCGTCGCTACCTCTACCGGATGCAGTGTCAGGGGAATTATATTTATTGCATCTTACCAAAATCGATGTGATTGCACAGGTGAGCGCATGAACTGCAGACTCCGCGTCTGGGAGCCTTCCGCTCCACATAAAGTTCATGCAATCACCTCTGCAAATGAGAAGTACCATTAAATATTGTATTATCGAATTTTGTTAGTCTATTGAGTGCAGTCGCACAATAAATTTGTAGTTTTTTGGAACTAAAGTTATCAGGCGATTTATTTCGCGCGTTCATTTTGATGTGGAAAACTGAGGCTGCCGCTTTCTGACACAACATTCTCGTAAGCTCGATAAAACGCGTAGCAACGCCTATCAAAGACCGACCACGCTAACGCGCCTTTGCGACTTAGTCTTAAAGTATCCAATTCCTCTTGAAAAAAAAACGCTTACTCCGATTCAATTCTAACTTTCCGTTTTCTGATTTTATACACAATGTGCTCAACAATAATGATTTGATTTCGTTTCAAAAATGCGTTTTTTTTTTTATCGAATTGCCATTTTTTCTATAAATTGTTCTTATTGAAAAAATGTGACCCAGTGATTGCAAAAACCTCGTTTATTGCAACTGCCTTGTATTCTAATAGTTGCGTAAGTCTAGTTTGTACTGTATATTGACTTAAAATACAAGGTGTGGCAAATACAAGCTTATTTTTAAAAAGCAATAAGATGAACAAAATTAATAATGTATTAATAAATTATTCCATGTATTGTGGCTTTATTTGTAAGAACAAACCTTTCCATCATTTATAAAATACAAAATCGTTCAAGTGGCTGCCTCGGTTGGTTTCGCAGTAGCGTATTCTGTCACCTTAATTTTCCAAGACCTTGTTGATGGTCACGATCTGTAGCTCACGTATTGTTTGGAGAATATTGTCCTTAAGTGTTTGAATCGTTTCCGGATTGTTGGCATAACTTCACGGCTGGATGGCGCAGTTGGTTAAGTGCCTGCCCCTGGTTAGCGGGGTCCCCGGTTTGAATCCCAAAGCAAAGATAATACGGTTTCATCTAGTTTTCAAATCTGGCCCAGCCTCTATTTGCCGTTGTGATTAAGTTAAAGGCACTATCACTGGAGTGGTCAATGGGTGGTAGTAGTCTGACTGTGGGTATCACAATGGATGAATTCATAGGCAGCCCTGCCTACCTGCCTACCCATCGGTCCTTCACGGTTCCCCACAAATAAAATGTCCAAAGGGACAGCTCCGAGCCGGCCAATTGACGCGGCCAAGACGGCTGATATCATGATTCGGGAGTTTGGTGCGCAAAAGATCGATTGTGGCATGGACTGTATCAATTTGAATAAAAGAAAAAAGTCGGTTCACTTGACTCCGTAACGCCCACCGTTTAACGAAACATTGTTCCCAGCTTTAATTTCGAAGAAGAAGAAGCGGCCACAGCAACCACATTCTCATCTGTGTGCACCAACGACGACGACGATAGCGACCATGTGTCCGACTACGTCTTCTTACCTTGACTAAAGTCCGAGTCGTTGTTGACTCCTCGGAACGTTCGGACATCAAGTATGTTGGAAGTGTGCCTGACTTCGATCGCAACGTTATCAATCTGGTTGACTGTTGATTGATCAGACGCCCGGCAGGTCTTTTTATCGATCTTGAAGTGTGGGAACCGCGTGGAGGCCATTGAGAGATTACGCCTAGTGGCGAAGTCCACTACTCCTTATCGGATGTGGTGTCGTGCACGCTGTTTCCCGATGACTTTAGCAAAGACGTCTTCCTTACCCATTTTTGCATTGAAATCTCCTAGAACGATCTAAGTCTCGTAGCTAGGGCAATGATTTTATGTCCTTTCTAAGAGATCATAGAAGTCATCATTGCTGTTGTTAACCGTGTCCTCTGTCGGGGTTTGTGCGCAAATAGGTCTGATGTTCCCGAATTCAGCCTTGGTACGCATTGTTTTTACGGACAAAGCTTAGGACTGTTTGCCTAAGCCTGTCTCAAACAACTCCAAATAAGCGCCTCTCTCTGTTGCAACCACCGTATTAGATGTCGCAGTTTCTCATCGTCTTTTTGCCCGGTGAATTCCACCGCACTGTCTGGAATGCGGTGATGTCTGCTTTGTAGCAGTCCACGGCCTCCGCGAGTTCTTCGGCTGTACGTGGTCTGTTAAGGGACCTAACATGTCACGTGCAGCCGCACGAGCGGCGACACGGTGCAAGTGTCGCACAGCCAGTTGATAGTGATTGTTGACGTGTTGGGCATATCGTTCATTAGTATTTGGGTAAGCGAAAGCTCGGTGCAGAGTGGGCATCGCGCCAGCTCACAATCAAGACAATGTACCATGTCATAAATAAATGATGGCAAAATTGCATAAATTAGGCTTCGAATTGCTTTCGCATCCACAGTATCTCCAGATCCAGCAAATTTTTCCTCTTCTCGGACCTTAAAAGAATGCCCACTGGAAAGAAATTTAGGAGGAAGGAGGTAATCGCCGAGATTGAGGCCTATTTGGAAGCAAAAGGTTAATCGTACTAAAAAAACTGGTATCGAAAGTTCGCTTATATCGTTGTATCGGCGTCGATAAAAACTAAGTTGAATAATAAAGTGGAATAAAAGTGTACTTGTTTAAAACGGAAACGGAAACTAAGAATCATTAGAGTCAAATTGGATTTCTGATGCGCTTGCTTGTTTTATATCAAGCGTATTGATGTCTGTCCTTTTATTTCTAAGGCTCCATTTCGGGCGGGAAGGACAATATCATATACAGCTGAGGGTTTGTAATTTGTGCAATTTCTTGAATTCAAGTTGGGTTAGACTAATAAACACCGCAATCTGGTCAGTTTCCATGAAAGCAACGTCCACATACCGAAAAAAGAAGCGGTTACAACATACAACCTTGATGTACCCCAATCTGAATTCAAAAAATTGTAAGCATTCCGCGGGATACGACATTTACCTCCCGTCTCAAACATTTATGACACGCATGTAATATCCCAGCACCCGAGCAGCTGGTTTCATCGTTTGAATAAAATAAGTTCTATAGCAGTCAAGTTCATTAGAGAATTCCAGCAGGCCGAAGTCGAAAACAAATCCACGTCTTCCCCTTGTCATGCTGAACTGGAGGCGGCAAGTATGGGCAAGAAAGAGGCTCAATACAGAAGTCACTCTTTACGTGACTTCACATTTTATTCACGTCTTGGAACATCCCCCTCCCCTTCAAAATTAACGCCAAAAAGAAATTCAAACAAGTCTATCGACAACATCTGTGAAACATCCTGACACGTGAACAAAGGAACTGTTTGACAGTCATTCTGAAAGACATTTCCAAATGGCGTAGAATGGAAATGTCTCTTCTGTCGATTGCTGCAGCATCGATTTCTTTTGAAATCCATTTCCTCTGGTGTTCGTTCCTCTGGCAGCATCGTTCTATTCCACCAGGACCACTCTCCGAACTGTCACTTGCGTTAAAAGGGATTTTTGCTTCGAATATACGCGAATTTCCAGTTAAAATATTGCCTTTTTCTTGATGGATTGAAACGAGGTTTGTCTGGATTTTGTGGAGATGGGCGTATCATCTTGACAGCCGAGGATTAGGAATGTGTGTGGATTCTAGTTCGGACTCAATGGAATGTGTTTGCGTCGGTGACATGTTTGGTTGCCTGTTCCCAGGATGACATTCACTTCTTAGTCAGTATCTGCATAAGTATTTGTTATACAAGCTAACTTCTAAAGCAACGGGTGCTCCAGCACTTAGTTGATCTTAGAAATCGTCAATGGACAGTATGGATTTGCTGCCATGTGGGACCTGCAACCAACAAAGGACTATACTATTACGGGCACGAGCATTTCCATAATTCTATGAAGCGAAGTAGATTGCTTGATGACTATTTTTCCGCAGTTACCACAGCTATCAAGAAAAAATAGGAATCATACTTCAACTTCTTCATATCCAAGTGGATGCGCCACCTTAGACGGGGACGTTCTTTGTTATAGGTTCCTAATTGTACAGGTTCGACTAATATTGGCTCCTCTAGGACAGAGTGCCCACTTCTAAGCTGGTGCGCATGAATGGAAGAGGTTCCAAGGCGCTAGGATCTCGACGTTCACTGTTTAAAGACTCATCCGAAAATTTCCAAATCTTGCGGATAGCAAAAGGCACCTAGATAGCTCTTAAGACTGTCTCCTTAACCAAATGTAAAATCTTACGTATTTGCCACCCTGGCCTTACTAGACAGCTCTTAAGATTGCATCCTTAACCCGAAGCAAAAAATTACGTATTCGCCTCCTTGGCCTTACTAGACAGCTCTTAAGACAGCTTCTTTGACCTGAGGTAAAAAGTTGCTCATTCTCCTCCGTGGCCTTACTAGACAGCTTCTTTGATCCGACGTAAAATGTTGCGTATACGCCTCCGTGGCCTTATTAGACAGCTCATAAGACAGCTTCCTTAACCCGAGATAAAAAGTTGCTAATGCGCCTCCGTGACCTTACTAGACAGCTTCTTTGACCCGACGTAAAATGTTGCGTATACGCCTCCGTGGCCTTATTAGACAGCTCTTAAATCAGCTTCCTTAACCCGCCGTAAAATGTTACGTATACACCTCCGTGGCTTTAATAGACAGCTTCTTCGACCCGACGTAAAAAGTTGCTAATGCGCAGCTCTTAAGACTGCTTCCTTGACCCTATGCAAAATTGTACGTATTCGCCTCCTTGGCCTTATGTTGGCCTTTCTCCTCCTAATGCCATCGACTGAAACAGGACCAAAGATCGCAAGCAGACCCTTTCTCTCGAAGAGACCAAGGACTTCTTCATTCGCTTTTGAAGTCGTACATGCCTCTGCGCCATACAGTAGGACAGGGATGATCAAGTTGTTATATGAACTCAGCTTGGTTCTTCGAGAGTTGCTCTCGAGCCCATAGAAACAACGGTTAGCAAGATTTACTCTGCGTTTGATTTCATTACTGATGTTGCTCGTACTATTTACTGCGGAACTGAGGTAGACTAAATCCTTGACTACATGACTACTTGACGTGACGTTCTATCCAATACGTCGATGTTCTATGTTCTTTGTTGGAGACACGATATTGCCCTTTTCCAACGCCGGACACACGATATGATCCCACACTTTTCAAAAACATTCTTTAGATACTGATTGCTCGTTATCATCGAATCGTGAATCAGGAATGGAGATTATTTTTTTTATTGGTATGACATGAATCATAAAGAGGTTTAAGTTGGCCGTCGTGGTAGTCACACTTATCTACCCAACTGAAAGTGTCTAGATCTCCAGTAAATTGTTGTGATAATTTGCACAACTTTTCACACAATCTGTGCATGCGTACGCCAGGTCCGAAAGGCGGGGTTTATAACAGTCAACACCCACCCACAATCATGGTGTTGGCAATGACGATGGTTATCGTATTAATTCCTATCCTAATTATCGACAGTTTGTGATGGTTTCATTTTCATTTATAAAAATTACGTATTTTCTTGAACATAAAGTAGATATTTGAACGTTTTTAGTTTTATAGCCAATTTTTATTTATTTAAGAATGTGAACGTTGATTCTTGATCGTCTTTCGGTTACCATGTTAAGGAGGAATGAGGATTTTGTTTGTATTTATGTTAATTATTTCTCTTAAATACTAACTATTGAACTATCGATAGCCCATAGTTAGTAACTGAATGATTTCAACTATCGAATAGTTTCATTCATTAATTCCTTATTCTTCTGTTTGATCTATTTCGATCTCCGTTTCCACATACAGTGGACTCCCCCTAAGTCGAACTCCCCGTGATTTGAAACACTCTCTAACTCGAACTTTTTATCGACATTTTTCATTCAAAATTCTCTCTCCAAGTCAAACTCTCTCTGACTCGAACAAATTATGGTATCCCGTGACAATTCGACTTAGGGGGAGTCTCCTGCAGCTTGGAATTGGAGATACATTGAATTTTTATTTTTTTTTTACTACTACTGCAACATATAGAAGATTGATTGATGGACTTTAAATCTGAAATTTACAAAAAGCAAACAAAATCCCATCCGACCGTTTCAATTTTCTTAAAAAGTAAAATGCTTGCCAAATACCTCAAACTAACTGAAAAATTCGTTCACTCATAGCAAGAACCGTTCAAACATTTTTCCATCTGGCTCGATAGTCCAAAGTCCATACAAGTGAGGCCCAATCAATACACAAAATTCTCTCTGAGAGCACCTGCAAGCCCATTTTACCCATATCGCAACGCCGCGTTCAGGCTTTCGGGCTTTGACATTTTCAGTAGGATACATGGAAATCATGTTTTAAGGTCGAAATGGGGCGGTCGCGCGTTTAGTATTCACAGACCGTAATATCTTAAGCGCGAGCATACATTTCTAGGTGGAACTACTACCCAGTCACACGGGCTTTTTGACATTTGTGAAAGTATTTTTTTAAATTTAATTCTCAATCTGAATTTTTGGCAAACTGATTTCATATTTTTCTTGAAACTTATTTTTCAAATCATTTGAGTATGGTAAACGCGAGTTACATACTACGGCAACCCTAGTATGTACTAGCTCGAGAGTAGCTAGTGATCAGAACATGTTTACGCATGGCACAGCATGTGTCTTTCACGTGTGCTCAAATAGCAATGCTTGAGATCTCAACACAAGCTGTTGCTATCCCAATAGTTTACGCATAACATCTCTCTCACCTCTTGTGCTGAATGAAGAGAACACTCTCAATGGGAAATGAACACATTGTTGATGTCTATCTGCATTATGTGTGTGGAACACGCGATATGTTGCTATGCCAAATTAGTATAATTGCAAGCCTGTTAACTCTCTTTTTAAAATAGTATGCTAGGAGCAGATTCTGAATAAGCGGACTTCGGGGGACTATATAAGCGAGGTGACATGTGGTCCTCTTTTTTTGCAGTTCGAAGTGGAAACATTACTTAATAAATAAATCGGTGAAAATAAAATAACAAAATCTAAACAAAAACCTAGTTTTATTAAAAAAAAACTCAGTAAGTGGTGAAGCTGTACAGCTGTACAGTACCTGCACATAATTCGCGCGCATTCATTTCGATATGGAAAACGGAGGCTGCCGCTTTCTGACACAACATTCTCGTAAGCTCGATACAACGCGTAGCACCGCCTATCAAAGACCGATCGCGCGAACGCGCCTTTGCGATTCAGTCTTTTGACTCGATAGTCCAACCAGCCATTTAAGTAATAATTGTTCATGCAAATATTTTGACAATGTGTTTATATATGTGTATATTCATAAAATTCTCACTGAGAGCAGTGTCACCGGAATGAGTACACAAAAATCATTCAAACTGTCGAATAAAACATTTGAATGATTTTTTCATTGGATTGGATGAATTAACGATTCTTGATTATCGAATAAATGAACAGCTGTACCGATCGAACATGTCGATAGTATTTATTCGATAGCTCCCATGACTATATATAATACAAAATTCAGTACATTAGTAATTTCAAAGTAAGTAAGAAAACAAACACAAAAAGGCTTACTCTGAAAGCTACTCAGATTTCACTGAACATGCGGCACAATTAAAACCTTTTTGCAGCATGCATGCTTGCACGAATTGGTATAACGATCTCCCAACTTATCTGCTTGGAGTAACGAATTTCAGATCGAGAAGTTGAACGAAATCCTGAAATCTGAAAATCAGTAGCTATCATTAAGGTCAAAGCTGTATCCAGTTCCTTTTTTCGTTGCGACATTGTGCTGCCCTCTTTAAAATGGGACTGACTGAACCCATATGGTTTTGTAGAAGCAGAACCGGAATCAATGGAAATATTTTATTTTTCTCATAAAAATGCGAATGGAATCGTTTGAAATGATCAGAGAAATGGCTTTTATTACATTAGATGGAAAAGTTAAGAAATACACACCATTTCATTTTTTTTCCGACAAATAAATAAAACGTACTTATTTTCTAAACGTATTAGCACATGCCGAGTATCCGCCATTTATGATACTAGATTTCGTACCCGGCTTTTCCCGGTTTTGTTTCTTCAACCGGTACTTTACCTGCATTACTGCCGCACTTTTTAATTTAAAACAATAATAAGACTGCTCGAACCAGAACTCAGAGAAGAATTTGAATTTTCTTTTGACATTGATGCCTATCCCAATTTCTCATTCACATCCCTACTCATAATGAGTGCAATTCGTTGACTGTGTGCATACATGTTGAAGTTTGAATTATCAATGTGTTTACGGTTTATTCTCAACCATTTACACACAACGTGGTGGGATATCAAGTGATTCATAAAAAAAAAGTTCTTGGAAGTCCCATCTATGTACCTGAGCGCGGTGTTCACTTGTTGTGCAAATTGAAGTCAAACTTCATGAACCATGAACAAAATTAGCCTATCTTGTACCTTCTAGCTCTGAAATTTTATCTAAATCGACTCATCCGTTCAGAAGTTCAATATTCACAATTTCAGCAAAATTTAATGATTTGTGTGTAGCTGTGTATATGTACATGCATAGATAGTTTGGGTATGACAAAATAAGAAAAGTGCGAAAATGTTTATTGTTTCCTTTTCGTTTGGTGACTCAGGCAGTCGTTCGTATATGTTCGATTGAGACGTAGAAAAAAATGCAAAATATGAAAAATGTGTGTGCATATATGGAAGTTACAACACACTGGGGGATGGTTGATATCCACGACTACGCAACTGGAAATGGTTTCATACCGGATTGATGCAACCACCCTTATTTTGAGAATTTTATTCCCGTTTAAAAAGTGCTCGTAACTCCGAACCGTATGTCGTACCGACTAACGGTCACATTCAGCATCTAAATTTTGGAATGATTTTTTGTTGAAAATTTCAGAGCTCTGCGACGTGTTGTTTCGGAGCTTTTGTCGGTCAGACTGCTTCATAGTTAAGATAAGGATCATGCAACTTTTTAAAGGAATTTTCAGAACAAGTTGAGTCATGAGTTGTCTGTTGGGGTTGTTGCTTAGCGGGCAGGCGCTAAACTTTTCGAACTGACACTACTCGAACAGAGCTCTTGTCTTATTTTTAAACTTAAATTGGCGTTAAGCCTTCAGGGTGGGTCGTCAAATAGCAATTTGTAACTAGCATAGGTGCAGGAGGATCTAGATCCATGTCCAATTAGGAATGTCCCACAAAAAATATTTTAACATTATTTATTTAAAAAAAAAAGCGCAATTTAGTCCGAAGTGGATGTTCGTTCCTATATTCTTACCAAAGGAAACTGCGGGATTTCATCAGATTTCTGCAAACCTCCGAGGTTTCACACTTTCGTACATTTTCGGGGTTTCGAAAAAGGGACGATATACTGGATATAAAGTAAAATAATAATAGTAATAATATGGGTGGCGCGACAGTCCGAGGCGGACCTGAGCCTCTTGTTCTCAGCAACCACTTGTGTTGTGCGTGCTATTGTCTTCGAATGGCGAAGTTAAGAAGCTTTTTCTAGACAAGAAAACTCTTTGAGTATTGTCAGTGACTCGAAAGAGGTGGAGCCGTGAATTATCAAAGGTGGTAAAAATTCGGGTATCGAACCTGGCACCCTCTGTGTAGGAGCCATACCCTTACCCACTACGCCACGGTGACCACTATAAAGTACAAACGTACCCTTAAATAGCCATACAGATCGATCAACTACATTAGAAAACATTGACATTTCTAAAATCATAATTATAAGGTTTTTTTTGTTTTCTTTAATTGTATCAATTTTATTGTGAGTTTAACTTTTATATATTATAAAGGTAATAAAAATATGAAAGCCACCTTTCTTCTTTATGTTTTAAATTTTTTGATATTTTGTCGCGGGGTTTGCTCGGCGAAATATGGTCACCATAATTGGAATTATATACCATATCAGTAATTATAATAAATGGCTCTAAGCATTTGTCGTTATAGTTATAACCGATATGTCGTTGTAAACGGTTTTGACTGCATAACAATACAATAATACTTACTACAAAAGAAATAGAAATGTATCCGTTATTTTATTTAAAAAAAAATCGAATACAAACCAACTGCAAGTACCTACACAACAGTTGTCAAAATGTTTACGTTGTTCCTATTACTGGTCATTTGAAAATGAGTATTCCCCTAATCAAATGAGGATCTTCGATAAAGTAAAAAAAAGTATCTGGGGCTTATAATTGACTCGAAGATAACTTTTCCTAGTCATACTGAGCAACTAAGTAAATACTTTCGCTGCACTCTTCCAATGTTCTCTTATCTGAGGAAGATATGCTCAAATGAGCTTCTTAAAGTAATATACTTCGGAAGATTGTACTCAGGACTTCAAAATGGTATAACATGTGGGATCGAACTTTTGTGAATAAAATAAAGCCATTATTAATCTTGAAAACATTTTGCCACTGATTGCGAAAATTCTTCCAGTTAGACATTTATGTTGCATTAAGGTACTAGCTAATTATCTCGAGAGTATTAGTGTCGCGTTAGGCGACAATCGTCTCGCGCTAGCGTATCGACGATAGGTTCACTTCATGTAAGCATAAAAAAACGATAGCGTCTGAGAGATATCGTTTTGCCTGCTTCACGTAAGCTAAAAACTGTCACCAACTATCGTCTCGACGACTGATTTTTGGTGATACCCATTTCAGTATCGTCTCCTATTAAATGAGAACAAATTGTGTATACATATCTTGTCCTACACTTTTGAGAAATTTTTAGAGTGATAAGTCGTATTTGTATTAATTTTTTTCACACACTGAAATGAGAATGTGTTAGTGAAATTTGAGAGGAATTAGAGCACAGATGTCGTTTTTGCGTGAGAGTTATTATTTTCAGAGCACTCAAACTGTAACGATAGGCGAGACGATAGTGAGTGCCTAACGTGAAGCAAATCATCGACGATATCGTTGAAGTGAATCAAAAGGACGATAGTCGTCTGAAAAGTTACGCGACGAGAGCCTTGGTCGCCGTCATATTCGACTAATTTCTTCATTCGTCATTTGTTGTTTCTGTACGAAAATTGTTTACCCCCGCATTTCGCAATTTACACATAGTTTCATCGTGTCGATTGTTCAACAGACTTCCATTATTTATCAGACCAATAACGTTTACTAGAAGATTCGATAACCTTGTCAAGTTGTGGCTTCTTAATTTTAATTGTACCCACATAACATCTTGTCTGATATTTTGGTGCAAGTTACATATCTCATTACTATATGAGATATAATGCATATAATACAATGAACTTAAAATTTATGCATTTCTTTTTCAGCCTCTTGAATTTTTGTTCTTAAAAATATTCTTTTTCTCCCCACCCAGATTAGTTTTTTTTTTTTTTAATGTAACACCCGATGAGGTGGCATTTGACACAATTTTGTGTACTTCAAGTAAAAAATCTTAAATGTCACTTCTAGAATTTTTTTTCTATTGAATTACTTGCGCTCAAGGCTTAATTATGTACAAGAATACTTTGTATAATGAAATAATATAATGTAATAAACCCAACAAAAAAAATTGTATTCATATTTTCAAATTATTGACAGTTTGAGATGAGAACTGTTTAATTTGTTAATTTCTAGTACCCGATTTGAGTTGATCGCTCTCATGAATCACTAAATTATCGATTTTAATCGATAGTGCCTTCGATAGTTCTTAGCTCTCTCTATTTCTCATCCACCTACCAAGATTTTAAGATAATTCCAATCCCAAGCGAAAACAATATTTCCGCAAATAACCAACTTCAAGAACATGTATTGTGGCTCAAGGTTTGGTCCGCACACAAATGGAACCCCTGCTTCGCGCTCGACACCCATTTCGCCACTAAATAGAGCAACTAATGCAAGACAACATGCATACCTCAACGCGATAGCTCACAGCTAAAATATAACAGATAGCTCAATCCAATCAATTCAGTTCATGGTACACGTGCGTCCTTCTTCAGTTTATCTTCATTCTTATCTCTAAGCAGATAAAAGCCCAACCCCACCGAATCTGTTCATATTAATCGAACTGCTTCCTGTACCGCATGGTTAAAGATTCATGATTTCTAACTAATTAGATGGTATGTTCGCGATTTCTGAATCTAAAATTGATAACTTGGCCTTATCGCAACTTTCAAGGGATATAAATTGGGGCGACTATGACGGCAGAGCTCATCATTAAGTCAAAGTTCTCCAAAATGAAGACCGGTGAGTGCGCAGCTCCGGAGAAGGTTCCTCAAGTCTTAATACGCGGTTTTTCTTTCAGTTCTAGTACTCCTTGTCGCCCTTCTTGGCATCGCCGCCGTTGCATCAGTCTACAGTAATACAAATGGCAAACCTGAGTGCACAGCTGCCAACGTGGCGATCGGCAAGTTCCGTAACAACTTCGACCCCACCCGCTACTGGCTTTGCGAAGTCGTAGGACAGGAGGCCTCCGTCGTCCTGTGCCCTGCTGAAACTGGATATGTTGCATCGCTCGCAGAGTGCGTCAGCTGGGCTGAGTGGGTCTGGGAAGAGCCCGTCGATCCACCCACTGCTTAAATTTGTAAAAAAAAACAACTGATTTTTAATGAACGTGATAAAACTGTGAATTTTGAAATGTGATTAATTTGTTTGAATTCATACAAGTGGACTGCAGGCAGTACTCAAAGTAGTTGTCCATTGACATGCTGACCGCGCAGCGTGGATCATTCAAAAAGGTATGCATACTGGGACTTGCGCATGGGGTTTGTCTCTCTGATGCATAAGTCAGCAAGATAGGCTTAAGTTGATGGAATTTTTTCCGTCCACCACACGAGTACAGGACCTTAAGCAATCGTCAGGAGTTCAGTAGAAAGAAGAAGGAATTAAAACAC
Organism: Eristalis intricaria; assembly: GCA_964034865.1. Lineage (NCBI taxonomy): Eukaryota > Metazoa > Arthropoda > Insecta > Diptera > Syrphidae > Eristalis > Eristalis intricaria. The sequence goes on from OZ035873.1 coordinate 135,817,543, forward strand.
TTATTAACACTTCGCTTGTCACTTACAGAATAACACTTTATTGTTCTCATTTCCATAGTTGAACTTATTCTAAGGGAGGGTACATAAGATAGTTGAGAGAGAGATTAATAGGGAATAACTTCTGTGTGAGGATAATGAATACTACAGGAGTGTGTCAGTAAAGGGTACTCCTCCAGGGATGCACCCTTACTCCAGCAGGTTAAACCTCTAAACGTGTTGGATCCTGTTCTAAGCCCGAGTAGGTCTATACTGCAAGGCGAGCGGCAATCGCCTTACACTTACTTCTCAGGCTGCCGAGTATCTGTCCCTTAGCTAATCCTGCCCTTTTATACGGAATATTGACATCCATGCTTCGGCCGAGGCAGTGGAGGGAATTTTGCCTTCCGGACTATAACCACACCTTGGACCATATATCCGACGCAGAAATATGTCACAGTACGCTCTATTGATCCGGAGGAGATCCTCGTGGGTACGACCGACATCCATGTTATACATTTCGTATTGGAGCCAGTCCACTGTTTGGGGTATTGGACCATCTTTGTGAATCTTATAAGAGACCAATCGTGTCTAGATAAAAAATTGCTTCGGAGAGAATAAAGATGTAAAGGCGATTGTAAGAAGAAGCTGAAGATTCTTGGAGAACTGTTGAACTGTTAGACTGCTCAGAAGTCATAGCGCGTGTAATGTGCCTCCGAATCAATTTAAAAATAAAATGACCTATCCTTTTCTAATTTATATAGTTGTAGTTGCCTGTTGTTCTGGTACTCAGACTTCTGAAGAGTCCGAAGACATTGTCTCTCAAACAAGCTCATCTTTTCCATCTTCGAAGGGCTCACGTTGAGCCACAGTGGACAGCCGTATCATTATCGCTCGAAAGTGGGCCAGCGAACGCCTCATTACAATCCGCATCAAGGCTTAATTGTGGAACATCAGCCTGATTTGCGCACACAAGCCCCGACAGAGGACAAAGATGCCCATATCGAGGAAGACTTCTACGGTTTCACAGAAAGGACATACGATCAAGACCCCAGCTTCCAATGTGAAGTCTAGTAGCGGACGAACTTCTAGAGATACTGACAAACTAATGGATCAGATGTCAAGCATATGTCATTATAGCCAGGGGCAAATTGAGGAGAGGCCTTTGCAACTAACAATAACTTAGGAAGGGTGCTTGTCGATTGGGTTAGACCTAAATCCGACAGAAACCGCTAGGAAACGAAATCTGGAACAAGTAAAAGTGTCTGCTTACCACAAAACTGACTCCAATAAATGAAGTTAAATGCTTAGGAGTAATCTTCGATAGTAAGATCATCTGGAAAAAGCACACCGAAGCCGATACCAGAAACGCGACCCGAGCTCTAATAGAGTTTGTCGGGCAAATACTGGGGATGTAGTCCAACCATCCTGAGATCCTCGTGGCTCATATGTATTGTTATGCCAACAATCACATACGGCGCAATAGGATGGTCCAAAGTAAACAACCTGACAAGCGACTTCAATAAATGAAGTTAAATGCTTAGGAGTAATCTTCGATAGTAAGATCATCTGGAAAAAGCACACCGAAGCCGATACCAGAAACGCGACCCGAGCTCTAATAGAGTTTGTCGGGCAAATACTGGGGATGTAGTCCAACCATCCTGAGATCCTCGTGGCTCATATGTATTGTTATGCCAACAATCACATACGGCGCAATAGGATGGTCCAAAGTAAACAACCTGACAAGCGCAAGGGAGACACTCAATAAAGATCAAATGATGACATCGCTCTGTATCACAGGGGCCAAGAGAACTTGCGTGACTGCTGACATTAAGGAGCTATTTGAGCTGACTCCGTTGCATCTAGTGATCGTAGAATATGCAAACAAGACAATCACAAGAAAAGGGCAAAGAAGGGATACGACAAGACTGGTGCACTAGTCAAAAAGCTACCACTCTTGGCCGTTCCGAAGGATGACGTGATCAGGGAATTTAATTTACAAAATAAGTTAATCATTAAGACCACGACCAAAAATGACCAAGGACTGAGCAGCAATACGGTTGTCTTCGCTCCGCTCGATTCCGCTCTTCACCGTTCAAAATAAAACGCCTTTTCTTCCCTTTATTTCAGGGTTTATTTTCTTAAAGGAAACTTCAGGCGGTTCAGGCAGGCCGCAGTGCCTGGTGATTACAAAGAACAAGAAGAGAATTAAAACTCGAAGCAAATTCAGAAAGCCCGCGCTGTCTGTTTGACAGGTCGTCTTAAATGTCAATGAAATTCGTTCTGTTCGCTTTCGCCTTCCAAGAGCCACCAATATCACAATGTTTACACGTCTCATTTGTCGACAGCGGTAAATTGCTTTCTTGTCAATAAGAAAATTAGAGTATGAACAACAAGCACAAGAACAGGTCAAATCGTATTAGTTTATTTTAATTGATATTAGCTGTGTTTTTTTGCAGGCGTATATACGACTTATTTAGAAGGGCACAAAAAATATAAAAATCTAATAAGATCTTGGCAGCACCGACGACATTTATGACAGTTGCTAAGCAGCCAGAGGTGTAGTCGTGGAAGGTGATGGTTGATCTTTGATGGTCACAATCTTCGTTTTGTGACTGTGAAGCGTGACCATCACTATAAAAGCAAAAACACTTAATAATTATAAAATAAAACAAAAATTTCATCAAATGAAAAGAATCGTTTACGAAACCTTAACGGAATGTATACCAAAAATTGCATACTTATGGATGCCAAAAGATTTAAAAATGATCTAATACATCAACCAAACCTACAAATGTAAGCCACATACAGCAACCCAAACAATGAATGAATAAATTCAGGAATGAACACACAGAAAATAATGATTGGAAGCATTGTTTTTATCCGCGCTTATTTCACAAGCGGCGATAGATATGATGAGTAACTTAAGCGGATATAGGATTTGTTTCTAGTGTATTTTACATGCAAATTGAAAATTAAGCGTATGTACGCTTGCAAAAAAACACAGCCATTAGTTTATAATGTAAAAATTAGAAAAGGAACAGTTTTTCCTGAAATACATGCGGAAGACTGATCCAGACACGAGAAAGGATCGTTCAGAGATCAAACTAAAGACTGACTATGTCAAGTTGGACACACTACTCGACCGGGGAATGTTATAAATAAAACGTACACATTTCATCAAGCGCAACATACATACACAGATACACAGAACTATTAAACAAAAGATGGGGCCTTTGAGGCGTTTTAACAATCTTTGACGATGGGACGCAGATAATAAGCTGAATACCGCAATCTGCGTAGGCTGCAGTGTTGGGACCAATAATTGATAACGTTTTTTTGTAGAGGCAGAAAAACTAGCATTTTTTACCATGGGAGTAGGGGGAGGGGAGTCCATCTAGACCCGTTTAGGAGTTTAGCAGAGAAAAAATAATGCTGCAAATGACTTAAAAAAATGCTGCAAATGACTTAAATTAAAAAAAACGGCAACACTTATAATTACATTCACTTACTTCAAAGTAGAAACGATGTATTACACAGATAGCCGACTTCACAGCTGATTGCCCCCTAGTTCATCGACGAATTTAAGTGCCTTTCTGACAGATATTCATGAATTTTTGACAGTTATTCCGTTCTCTGATTGGTCAATTTGGTTTGAGAAAACGATATAAAAAAAAGTTGTCGAAAACTTTAAGGGGCAAGAGAGCTAGAAGTCGGGCATCTCTGAATACTTCATTTCTGCCTCAAAGGAAGACTACGTAAATGCCCGAAAACAAAACTAAAGTAGTAATTTCTAAAAAAATAGAAAACATAAAGACATGCTGTTTCTTGTGTTCGATTCAGAATTAATATAAGCATAGACTACAAATAGGCAATTTAGGACAATACTTCAAAATTTTGAGAAATATTATTCTAAACTGTTTTTCTCATTTTTTAATCAAAAATTTTAGTTTGCTTGCGAATTATTCAAAAACTATGATGTAAGGATAATAAACCGTGATATTGGATGATAGAGATGTCCAACTTCGGCCATTTTTACCCCTAGCCCACAACGAAGATGTAGTGGTAATCCCTTGTATTTCACTTATACTTTTACAACGCTCGTCAATTCACTACAATATGGCGGCCGATTTGTGAATATTGTGTGAAATAGCGTCAGATTTGTGAATTTGGTGGGATAATGGCAGCAGATTCGTGAATTTTGCCCACAATCCATGTACGATCCATACAACGTACATGGGGTATGTTGTTCAGAGGGTGTTCAAATGTCAACTCGTATTTTTAAGAGAATTTTCTTACACTGTTATATGGACTTTCGTGAATAAAAATGTATTGCAGTGCCCATTTAATTGGAGCTATTTGACCTCAAATAAATTTTTAAGTATATATACAGCTTATTCATAAACCATTCTTGACAAATTAACTTAAAAAATGAGGTCCGCTGTATACGCTTAATTAATGAATTTTGAAAAAGTCATGAATTCAATGTAAACAATTTGATAAGAACAATAGCATGATATTGCAACCATTACTAATGCATAAAAATGGTTGTCAAAACTTCTTATTTAAAGTGATTCACGCTTCAATAATATTTTTATTATTGGTTAACTGAACGTGTGAATGTATTATTAATTTTTATTCATATGAAACCTCTATATGCCGCTCGCACCGAGTTCAAGGGCTTCCAAATGTCATTAGCTTTCAATTTTAAAGTAGCCAGCAAAACATCTGCTTGTTGACAGGAAATAATAGTCAGCCTTATTCTGAGATTCGAACGATTCGATTATTCATTCAAAGAGATCTATCCATTCGAATGAATTTTGTCTGACATTCGAACCAATAAAAATTCATTTTCGAATAAACCTCAATGAATTTGACTTTTTAAATAAGCTGTTTGAAATTTTCTGATTTGTGTGCAATAGGATTCTTTTTCAATGCCTGATACATTCGATTTTCCGTAGACTTGTTAAAAACGTTCGCCTAAATAACTATTCTTTGAAATAAGTTATTTCAATGTTGCACCATCTTACGAAGGAAGTCCGTAGCTGTTGTGCTTTTGCGCATCTCTCCAAAAGTGATATGTATCAACTCGGTTCTTCGAAAAATACTTTAGCTACTTCGGGATTTTCTTCCATCAATCTGAACTTAGTCCAATTAGAATGATGACATTTGATTCGAATGATCAGAATTAGCTTGAAAAATTAACTTTCGAATGAAAGAGTGGAATCGTTCGAAACTCAGAATGCGATATATTCGAATTTGACTCACTTTCGAATGAAATTGAAACTCAGATTAAGGCTGAGTGTTGAGAAGAAACGAAGGCAAATGTTTATATATTTTGACACCTAAAACTGAATTAAACTCAAATTCGCACTTTAGACTTGCCCGATTTGACAACCTCTCACAAACTGCTATCAAGGAAATTTCAACTACATTTAGCTGGATTGCGATGTTTCGAAACGTCGGAGAATTGGAAAAATTTGATGAAACCTCGCGATTTCGTTTGGTGCGAACATAACTAGAAATTGTAATATATTAAATGATAATATTAAACCTAGACAAGAAGGAAATGATGTCTTTAAAAAAAAAGGAAAATAGATAATTTAAAAGCTACTAGCTAGGACTAAGATCTACACAACGAAATGAGTTCCAGAAGTTCAGGATTTTCTACGAGTCGATGCCTTCTGGTTTTAGAAGGAGATGAAGACTAAGGCCACTTGTGTCAGATTCCATAGCGAATAAGGTGGCGGCTCCCGTGTCGCAAGGGTACAAAAATCATATCAGCTTTCGAGTGCGTTTCCACCAGCGAGAAATAACAAAAATCGTCAGCTATCGAAATCTGATAGATTTCATGTAAATCTTTTTAACCAGAAATAATAATAAAATGAAGACCTTATTTAAACCGACGGATGTTTATCATCCGTCGTTCGATGATCGTGGCCGAGCAGTATCAGAACTAAGGAAATAAGACAGAATGACATGTATAAACACCACAACCAAACGGGCTTTTATATATCTGACCATACTTGACAAATTAACTTAAAAAATGAGGTCCGCTTTATACGCTTGAATCACGAATTCTGAAAACTCATGAATTCAATTTAAATAATTTGATAAGAACAATGGCAAGATATTGCAACTATAAATCTTAACTATAAAGCAGAAAGTTTGTGTGTCTGACCGACAAAAGCTCCGAAACTACACCTCGCTCTGAAATTTTCAACAAAAATCATTCTAAAATTTAGATGCTGAATGTGACCGTTAGTCGGTACGACATACGGTTCGGAGTTACGAGCACTTTTTAAACGGGAATAAAATTCTCAAAATAAGGGTGGTTGCATCAATCCGGTATGAAACCATTTCCAGTTGCGTAGTCGTGGATATCAACCATCCCCCAGTGTGTTGTAACTTCCATATATGCACACACATTTTTCATATTTTGCTTTGGTGCAACCATTCATTTTTTTTCTACGTCTCAATCGAACATATACGAACGACTGCCTGAGTCACCAAACGAAAAGGAAACAATAAACATTTTCGCACTTTTCTTATTTTGTCATACCCAAACTATCTATGCATGTACATATACACAGCTACACACAAATCATTCAATTTTGCTGAAATTTTGAATATTGAACTTCTGAACGGATTAGCCGATTTGGATAAAATTTCAGAGCTAGAAGGTACAAGATAGGCTAATTTTGTTCATGGTTCATGAAGTTTGACTTCAATTTGCACAACAAGTGAACACCGCGCGCAGGTACATAGATGGGACTTCCAAGAACTTTTTTTTTTATGAATCACTTGATATCCCACCACGTTGTGTGTAAATGGTTGAGAATAAACCGTAAACAGATTGATAATTCAAACTTCAACATGTATGCACACAGTCAACGAATTGCACTCATTATGAGTAGGGATGTGAATGACAAATTGGGATAGGCATCAATGTCAAAAGAAAATTCAAATTCTTCTCTGAGTTCTGGTTCGAGCAGTCTTATTATTGTTTTAAATTAAAAAGTGCGGCAATAATGCAGGTAAAGTACCGGGTGAAGAAACAAACCCGGGCAAAGCCGGGTACGATATCTAGTAACACATAAAAATGGCTGTCAAAACTTTTTTGTGATTCACGCTTTAATAATATTTTTATTATTGTTTAACTGAACGTGTGAATGTATTATTAATTTTTATTCATATACAAAAATTCACACTATGTTGTACATTCATTAATTATGTCGTAGTATCTCAGATTGTAACTTCCTCAAAGTTTTAACATAAGCTATGTTCGTTCGTTTACCCCTCCATACTGTGTTGAAAATTTAACAGCGAAATTTGAAAAAAAAACGTTCAAATATCTACCGAATTTTCAAATAAGAACCCTCATTCACCCCATTATTAAGGTGGGGAAGGGTATCAGCTGTTCCACAGCTGTTCTCAAGAGCTCACACGTATTCACAAACACGGGGCAAAAAGCGTATAAAAAACGCTGTCAGATGAAATCAGAGGACAAGCGACGTAGAAGTTGGATGTCTCTATTAAAGGTTATCTCTGATAATAAGGTGTGCTGGACAGTTCTATTGAAGCCCTGCGTGACGTCATCGCGGGAACTTGTGTGTCAACAGAAACTTGAAGGTGGAAACAAATGCACAATTTTCACCCACTTAAAAAGAAAAACGGATTGCTTTTCAACATTTTCAACTCATTACAGCTTCTGGAACAATTCAGGTATTTTCCTACACATTTAAATATTTATAGATTAATTAAATTCTTTCTTTTACATCAATTTGCAATTAAACTCTGTTTTTGATACATGATTTTGTTATGTACGAAATCGAATTGTGACGGTAGCTGTTTAATGGCAATTTATTGTACCAAGATATATATATGTACGTATATATATATGTATGGAGACGTTCACCACTTTCTTTGTTCGATTTAAAATAAAAGAGAACTGTTAAACGTTATAATAAATCTGTGTCGCTTTATTACATCCAATCACATCGGATACTTTGAAAGAAGTGTCTTTTAAGATTTGACATTTAGCATTCATAGTTGTAGTATTCATAGTTAAGTTAGTACGTTAAGTATGTACGTTAAGTATGATTTAGTACACTAGATAGACTATGGTAATGTAGTGAAATGGTAAGGTAGGTGATAAGAAGTTAATATGATAAATAATAAATTATTACTGCTTCACATTATAAACAAATATAATTAACACATTCTCCAACATCCTCCCCGGCTATGAACGGAGTTCGTAATCATCAAACGAACAGTGCTGCAACTCGCCCATGACACGAACCTCTTTTGATGTGATCGATGCCCTTATCAAACTCGGTGATAGCGATGACATATCGATAACAAGTTGTTGTTCTTCTTTGGCTTCTCAGTTCGTCTTGCGTAGCCATGCTGCCGACGTTTGTTTTGTTGTGCTGTGCGTAGTGTAATGTGTAGTGAGATGTGTGCAAATGTGAATGCTGTTTTGTGTGAGAGCACACACAAAAAAAAGGAAAAATAAAAGGATAGTATGCAATTAGTTATCAAGCGGTGAGTGCTTTAAATATTAATATTAGAAATCTTATAGCTTTAGATATTGTGTAGTGTAGTATTGATTTCCGAATAAAATAATGAACGGGGACGTGTGTCGAGAGCGTCGCGTAACGGTTCCGTTATCCCAAGCCTTAATGGAACGCAATCCATTGAAGGCCATTGGGTTTTTTTTTTTTTTTTTGTTTGCTTTCCCTGTAAAGGCATTTTGTGTTTGTACATACATATTCGTACATGCCAATGACAAGTGTTGTGTAGTGATGTGTAGTGTTGTGTAAGATGTTCCATCTCCCAAAATAATTCCACCTGGAGAGAAAGAACTTAAATTTGTTGATTAGTTAGAGTTTAGTTTTTTTTTTTTTTTTTTTTTATAATAGTGAGAAAATAAGTGCATAATAAAACAGAAACGACGACGACGCGTTCATATGTGTGTGTGTAGTGTAGAGTTATTCGGTTCGCGACGGGTTGTTTGTTTTTCGCCATTGACCAATGGATGCACATACGAGTGAACATATATGTGTATGCAACGCGAAATTTGGCATATGCCGAGTGCAATGAACTGGAATGCCGGAACTGGAACATAATCAGCTGGTATGATAGTGTAGTGTAGATCTTTATGTAATGCATGTTATACGATAATGTAGTGTAAAAGTGCTGTTGATTATGTGTTTTAGTTAAACGTTTAGACTTCATTTCATTTAGTTGGTTATGTTGTGATTGTTAGATGATTATGTGTTGTTATATTCGATAAATAAACGTTTTTGGTATATGTTGTATTAACTGTGGTGATTATTAGACTTTTAGTTTTGTTTAAGTGAATTTTTGTGTTTTAGAATATCAATTGTCTGACTTTCTGTTAGGTTCATCTGCCGTCGATGCATCAACTTTTCCTTGGATGTTTGTGTTGTCTTCCTGTTGATTGTTCGATGGTAAAATGCATATTTTTGTAATAGGCCGCTTTATTTCTCCTGTCGGTGTTTTCAGAGTCACTACTCGCGTTAAATGGTCTTCACCTGGGTGCGTTTCGAGGATTCGGGCGAGGCTCCACTTCGTTGGTGGTAGGTTGCTATCTTTAACGAGAACTAAATCTCCAACTTTAGGTTGATTTTCCACCTTCAGCCACTTCGGTCGTTGTTGGAGCCGTGTCAAATATTCTGACTGCCACTTTTTCCAGAATATTTGTTGGAGTTTCTGCATCCGTTCCCAGCGTTGCAGGTGCCCTATCTGTCTGTCCGATAGATCTCCATGGTGCACGGCGTTGAGGGCTCTTCCAACAAGGAAATGTCCGGGGGTGAGTGCCGTGAAATCCTCTGGCCGTCAATGGACATAATGGCCGCGAATTCAGACATGCCTCGATTTGATGCAGTAAAGTCGTCAGTTCTTCGAACGTATATACTTCCCCGCCACTTACGCGTTTGAGGTGGTATTTGATCGACTTCACTCCCGCTTCCCAGAGTCCGCCGAAGTGTGGGGAGGCAGGGGGAATGAAGTGCCATTGCACCCCTTCATTGGCCGAAGTCTCCGCTATTTCGGACCAGTCCATCTTCGCTGCTTCAAATAACCTTGCTAATTCCCGGCTGGCTCCCACAAAGTTTGTGCCGTTGTCACTGTATATATGTGAACACAATCCTCTCCGTGACGTGAACCTCCTTAGAGCTGCGAGAAACGCTTGGGTTGTGAGCTCGCTGACCAGCTCAATATGGATAGCTTTTGTGGCTAGGCATATAAATATAGCGAAATACGCCTTATACCTTTTAGCGTTGCGGCCCTTCCAGGTCTTGACTTCGATTGGGCCGGCATAATCTATACCGGTGTGGGTGAATGGTTGCGTTATGCACACCCTTGATGGCGGTAGGTTACCCATCCGTTGCTGTGACGTCTTCGCTCGTTGCCGATAGCACGTGAGGCAATTGTTGATGACGCCTTTGACTGCGTTCTTAAACTTCAAGATCCAGTAATTGTTGCGAAGGTAAAGGGTAGTTTGCTGGACCCCTCCATGTAAGGACTTAATGTGCGCATCGGTTATCAGCAATTTTGTAAATTGGTGATTACCTCTCAGGATAATCGGATGTCGTTGCTCGAATGAGAGTTCCGAGTTTTGTAATCGCCCTCCTACTCGCAGTAAGCCGTCTAAATGTGTGAACGCGCAGAGTGACTTCGGAACCGCGACGTTTTTGTTAGCGTGAAACATCTCCGCTTGTACAGCACGAATTAATTTGCAAAGTGCAGAATGAAGTTCGGCCGTGGATAGTGGGTTGAAGATTCGAGACTCAGGTGCGCTTCTCAGATTGTTTACGAATCTTTGACAATAGGCGACGATCCTGATTACCTTTCCTAAATTAGATTTGGTAAGAATCAATTGGTTAAGTTCATTTGTTACCTGCATTATTGTGTGTGTCTTGACGGCACGTTTCTCCTCCTCTGTTTCTTGGCTCGTCGGCTGCTGTGGAAATTCGAAGTCCCAGGATTTTCGAAGAAATTCCGGACCGTTCCACCAGAGGGTGTTAGTGAGCAAAGCCGAAGGCATCATTCCCCGCGATGCACAGTCTGCCGGGTTTAATTCGCTGGGGATGTGCTTCCAACAATCCGGTTGGACTAGCCGCTGGATTTCGGCAACGCGGTTGCTGACAAACGTGGTCCATTTGGTTGGAGGCGCTGCTATCCACGCTAACGCAATCTTCGAATCGACCCAGGCATATTGTGGGACCTTTTGTAGTTCCAAAATCCGTGCTGTGTAGTTCAATAAACTCGCAAGAAGTACCGCCCCGCAAAGTTCCAAACGCGGCAGTGTTTGCGTCTTCACTGGAGCGACTCGCGTTTTTGACAGCAACAACTGTGTGTGGATTTTGCCCGACTCGTCCAGCACTCGAAGATAAACAGCAGCCCCATATGCCTTTTCTGAGGCATCACTGTAACCGTGTAGCTGAAGATTTTTCTGTGTATCGTGTGTATGGATCCAACGGGGTACTCTTATTCTCTCCAGGCTAGGTAAGTCGTCAGAAAAGGACTTCCATTCCTTCCTGTACTCTTCCGATATCGGCTCATCCCACTCCACTTGACTCCGCCAAAGGTTCTGCATCATAATTTTCCCTTTTACGACGCAAGGTGAGATCCAACCGAGAGGGTCATAGAGCTTGGCTATTGTTGATAGGATGTTTCTTTTGGTGGCGTCAGAAGGATCGGTACATATATTCTGGAAAGAGAGACAATCTTCTATCGGAAACCACTTAATCCCTAGAGTTTTAACGTGCTCCTGAGGGGTTATAGGTAATATTGATCTAATCTCCCGTTCCTCAAGAGGTATGCCGTCTAAGACCTCCTTCGCGTTACTTGCCCATTTCCTCAACTTGAAACCTCCCGCCAGCAACAAATTGTTCACCGCCGTACGCTTACGCACAGCATCTTGAACCGTGTGCGCCCCAGCTAACAGGTCGTCAACATAAATGTCTTCTTTGACCATCCGTGCCGCCAGAGGGTAGTTATGTGCTTCATCGTCAGCCAACCGATTGAGACAGCGAATGGCCAGGTACGGAGCACAAGTTGTCCCAAATGTTACCGTTTGAAGCCGATAGAGTTTAATTGGCTCCGTCTCTTCATTACGCCAAAATATTAATTGGTAGTAAGAGTCTTCTTTTGCTACACGGATCTGCCGGTACATTTTCTCAATGTCCGCTGTAAAGGTGTATTTGTACCTCCTCCATTTCAGGACGATATCGATGATATCCGTCTGCCTCTTCGGTCCCGTCATCAAGTGTTGGTTTAAGGACGTCCCATCCATTGTTTTGGCTGCCGCATCAAAGACCACCCGCAGTCTGGTTGTGGAGCTTGATTCCTTGAATACGGCATGGTGTGGTAGCACGTAATGGTATGGAGTCCTCAAAACTTCGTCGTTTGCTATGTTGACTTCTTCCATATGTCCTAACTGGAGGTACTCGTTTATGCATTTTTGGTACTCCAGCTTTAAATTTGTGTTAACGCGGAATCTCCGCTCCAGATGAGCAAACCTACGCAAGGCACCTTGCTTCGAGGGTCCAAGCGCAGGTCTGCCCCCTGCTTTAAAAGGTAACGACACTTCGTAACGTCCACTCGTTAACCTTTTCGTCTGTGACTGGAACAGCTTTTCACATTCCAGGTCTTCCGGGGTTTCTTGCGCTCTGTAAGGCGCTTCCTCCATCTCCCAGAACTTCTGCAGTTGCCGGCCGACATCAGTGACGTGATGAAAACTACGAACGCTTTCTGCCGGTTGATGAAAATTGCCCATCACGATCCATCCCAGCAATGTATTTTGCGCTATTGGTGTCGCCGCTGCGCCACGACTAACTTCCGGAAGTACGATCTCCGCGTAGATGTCTGCCCCTAGAAGGATGTCGATATCTGCTGGTTTGTGGAACCTTGGATCGGCTAGAGTCAAACGTCGGACATGATCCCAACCTTCAGGTATTAGTTCGTGTGCCGGAAGAAAACTCGTGAGCGATTGGAATATTAAAAGCCGGGTTCGTGTCTTGTATTCCGTATTTAACGACCCGAGTGTTACGTCAACGTAGCTTTGACACGAGCCACTACGTACCATGCCTAACCCCGAAACGTCTATAGCTGCCTTTTTCGCCTTGACACCTAACGTCTTGGCAGCTTTCGCTGTAATAAATGAGGCTTCCGACCCAGGGTCCACTAAGCTTCGCAACACGATATCCCTTCCAGAGGACGCTCTAACCTTGACTAAAGCTGTTGCTAATAGGACTCCGGTTCGGGCTTCGTGTTTCGCGAGGAAAGTATTCACTTGGAATGACTCAGCTGCGGGTGACAAGTTCGATTGTGTAGCGTGAAATGTGTGTTGATTCGCGGTGAACGCGCTAGGCGCTGAATGTGTTGTGTGGTGTGTATTTGGTGTGTGTATACTATGTTGTGTATGGGTTGATGTAGTGCTATGCAACAGGGTATGATGAGGCTGTTGGCAGAAATAGCATCTGTTTCTGCTTGGGCATTGTGAAATGGAGTGACTATACGCCAAACAATTTTCACAGACCCCGATGCTTCTAACCACCTTTTTGCGTGTAGCAGTATCCATATGTTTAAATTTGTTGCACGTGAGAAGGGAGTGTGTCCCTTTGGTGCACACTTTGCAAGCATATTGCGCTTTTTTGTTTTGCTTCGCGAAGAATGTTCTCGTCTTTGCCGTTGGAACCTTGACGACTTTATTATTTGTCGTATCCTGTTGTTGGCCTACAGCTTCTAAGGTTCTAAACCTTGCTTCGAGGAAGTCGCAAAAGGCTTTGAACTTGGGCAATTCTTTGTCCGTTCCCAGTTTTTCTTCCCAAAGTTGTTGGGTACATGCTGGAAGTTTGCTAACCAAAGTGAAAATGAGAACAACATCCCAATGTTCTACAGGCACATTCAAATTTTTTAGCGCATGGCTGCACTCAACCGAAGTGTCTAACAAATTTTTCAGCGCAGCTGCTGATTCCACTCTAATGACCTCCTGGTCGAAGAAAACCTTTAATTGTGCATTGACCAGGACACGTTTATGGTCGTAGCGCGCTCTAAGCATCTCCCATGCTGGCTTGTAATTCCCATTATTTATGGGTAAATGTTGCAGGAGGCGCTCCGCCTCGTCCCGTACACTAGACTTTAAAAAATGCATTTTTTCTACATCAGACAGTTCTTTATTAGAGTCAATCAGTGCTACGAAAATGTCGTGGAATGCTCTCCACGTATTGTAATTGCCGGTAAAAACTGGCAAATTGATCTTTGGCAAACGGATAACATTCGTTTCATTCTTATTTCCTACGATAGCACTCACCCCACTTCCCGACTCTAGCTTGTCCAAACTGTCCAACAGTAACGTTTTATATTCGAGGTATAACTCCTTAATGCTGTTAAACACCTCTTCGTGATCTTGTTCTTGAGCGGGGTCACAACTCGAAATTCCATGCTCGTTGTGCCGGTTACCTGCCTTAAAATTTTCCTCCAACGTTGTAATTCGGTTAGTGAGATAATGCTTCGTTCTTTCTTTAACCGCTCGTTTGCCGAAATTCTCCATATCCTTAGTAATTTGCTTCAGCAGATTCTTCTGCAGCTTCAGTGAGGTGCTCATAATTATAGAAATTATGTGTAAGTGAAAAAAAAATGATAATAATGCGTATTTCAACTTACGTTACATACACCACCGCAGATACAGAATTGTGTTTTCAGCTCGGCTCGAAACAGTGTGGTTCGTAAGAGAAAAAAAAAGTGTTCGCTTTCAACTTACGCTCGAGAACAAACTTCGAGGAATCCAATTGTAATGTGGTGGTCTAGTGCCGTGGAGAACGGTGAAATCAACGGTGCTGACTGGAGTGTGGATCCAACGGTGAACGCTATTATTTCCACCGGTGCAGCGTTACAAACGGTATCTTCCAACGGCGTTAACTGAACAAAATTCCGCGACGCGAGAAACCGGTTTGCACTTAAAAAAAAAACTCACTAAAATGTCTAGAGTCAGTTTTGATGAAAAATGTACTTTATAAGTTATTTAGGTTTTAATAAGAAACCAAATGATTAATGTTTTATACACACACAACTTGATTAATAATTATTAACCTATAAAAGGCATCGAAGGACCAATGTTTAATGGCAATTTATTGTACCAAGATATATATATGTACGTATATATATATGTATGGAGACGTTCACCACTTTCTTTGTTCGATTTAAAATAAAAGAGAACTGTTAAACGTTATAATAAATCTGTGTCGCTTTATTACATCCAATCACATCGGATACTTTGAAAGAAGTGTCTTTTAAGATTTGACATTTAGCATTCATAGTTGTAGTATTCATAGTTAAGTTAGTACGTTAAGTATGTACGTTAAGTATGATTTAGTACACTAGATAGACTATGGTAATGTAGTGAAATGGTAAGGTAGGTGATAAGAAGTTAATATGATAAATAATAAATTATTACTGCTTCACATTATAAACAAATATAATTAACACATTCTCCAACAGTAGCTTAAGCCACACATATGCTCAATGAAAAAAACAGACCCTGAGTGACGTCACAAAACACACAGATGGCGGTTTTGACAAGCTGTATAGCACACCTTATTATCCTTCCCCCATGATTCGCATGAATAATTTTGATTTAAATCTAACATTAACGAACAGTCTGGCTTTTCAATTCGCTATAGTACTTGATTGCAAGTGTTGCCGTTGTTTCTTAATATTTTTTTTCCATTTTAAGTAATTTTTATCTAAAATTGCCACTAACTCCTAAACGGGGCGGGCTCCCCATCAGCCGGGATACAATAATTTGTTCGATTTGGAGGAAGCTTGACTGAGAGAGAGGTTTTTGTATGGTAAATTGAAGTTCGAGTTAGAGAGAGTAGGGAGAGTCCACTGTATAAATATAATAACATTATCCACATGCATGTGGATTTTGCTCCCGGGATCATTGATAAAAAGACAGAATAACAGAGGTCCTAGTACTGAGCCTTGAGGAAACTCCGCTAGAATAGTTTCAGGATTAGAATAACTAAGTTCACTGATGACCGACTGTACTCAATTTCGCAAATATTCACTGGACAACTGAAGGGAAGAACTTTGAAAATTGAAGAGAGAGAGAGAGAGAGAGAGAGAGAAAATGGCAGAGAATAGCCAATGCAATTAAGAGCTTAATACACCATTCCACAAGCAACATCGACGTCTTGGATAGAACCTCACAATGGACAGCTATAGCTTCGAGCTGGTAAAGGACTATTTCGAGCTTTCTCTCGAATCTAAGTTTATACAAGACTCTGATCATGACATATGCAAGACAATCGGATGAAAAGGTTTTTGGTGAAAAGCGTGCAATCTTTGGTGCTGTTTACGTTGACGGTTTTTGGGGGAGAAGATTCAACCCTGAACTTTACGGGCTCAGCGACATGAGCCTAGCCAGGCGTCTAGGGATCGAACGCCTAAGGTGGCTAGCCGATGTAGAACGTATGGACAACTCAGATCCGACATGAACCAGTGGGACAACGCAACAGAGTACGCCCGCGTTTAATGTGGCGCACCCAGGTGGAACCCAGGAAGGACACCAACTGGTCGTGCGACACTGAAGACCGTGCTAGTTCTAGATGCTTACTACTTGCGTCCCAGGTCCACACGTACTGCAGCGCGATGAAATTACCGTTATACACCTTAAATCATAACATCGGAAGTCTTCGGGAAATGAGCTCATTGCTCCTAGAAAAGTCTGCAATTGGAGCAGTTCAAGATCCTTCTAGGGAAACACTTTAATTTTGCTGACAACACAACAGATACTGCATTTATTTATTGATATGCTCGAACAATTTAAGCGGTTGGGGGATCGACGGGCTCTTCCCAGACCCAATCGGCCCAGCTGACGCACTCTGCGAGCGATGCAACATATCCAGTTTCAGCAGGGCACAGGACGACGGAGGCCTCCTGTCCTACGACTTCGCAAAGCCAGTAGCGGGTGGGGTCGAAGTTGTTACGGAACTTGCCGATCGCCACGTTGGCAGCTGTGCACTCAGGTTTGCCATTTGTATTACTGTAGACTGATGCAACGGCGGCGATGCCAAGAAGGGCGACAAGGAGTACTAGAACTGAAAGAAAAACCGCGAGTTAAGACTTGAGGAACCTTCGTCGGGGCCAAGAACTTACCGGTCTTCATTTTGGAGAACTTCAACTGATGATGAGCTTAGCTGGGACGGACGCCACAATTTATATTCACCGATTGGTGAGTGCAGGAATCAGTTTACACTGCGAGGTGTGAACATGTTATCTTAAATAAGACTACCAATCAGGAACTACACAAGTTTAGATTTGTTGGGTCGTGCGAAAAAGCGTGCTCGTGGTTGTAATCAGACGCCGAACATGCAAAAGTTTCTCTAAGTTCTCGTGCGTCTTGCATGATGGGCGTGTCTCGCCATCGGAAGCACAAATTTGGCGCCACCAAAATAGAATCGATTAACGTACGGCCTGTATGTTCGTGAAGATAAGATAGAGCGTATGCGTGTGGCTGTTTAACACGACCAGAAGCAGCTCCCGTAAATAGTGAAAAATTCGATAATGAGTTTGGGACGGTGTGTGTCGCAAGGTCACCAAAAATTAATTTCCCAAGTTTGTGCTCGCTTTAATCAACTGGTTCTCAACTGAAGGCTGCCTTAATGTTGTAGTCGAATGTGTTTAATTTTTTAGAATTCATTTTAATTTTTATAGAATTCAAGATGAGGTGAGTAAGCGAAGCTTAGTCATGCTGAAGAACTAGATTCCTTGGTTGGTGGCGGGTGTCACACGTGTCCGAGACCAAAAAGTGCACCTTGAGGGATATCCCTGGGCGATTAAAAATGATTGGAGATGGCCAGTGGTGCAGTTTGCAACCATGTACTTGAAGTGCAGTGTTCCGCCCCAACTTGGTCCTTGAAACCCGCCTCAGGACCCTCTACACCGCGCACAAAAGCATTCATTTGCTGAGAGCAACGAAGTGGCAGACATCAACTACCCGCTGCATACGTTCGATTCGCCTTTCAATCAGAGTCCGCCGCAAACAAGCAGCTCACTCAATCGTGTCCCAATTTGGCAATGGACCCTCAACACCATCATTCCTCCTTTCCTCATTTGTTGTCTGAATTAGAATTTAAAAGCGAAAAAAAAAAGAAAGCAGCGAAAAGCAAAAAAAAGGAAAACAGCTCAAGCCCCCGGGAAGGAACGAAAAACATTCTCCGGGAACAACATTTTCCTGGTATCCTTAAGGGCAGGGAATTGTCTTTGCATGCGTGGGTGTGGATGATTTTTTGTATTTCAATTTAGCCTGAGCGATGGCGTGCATTGGTTTAGTGAGGCGCAAGCAATTTTGACCGGTCGCCGGAGCAGTATCGGGGGAAGTTTAACGACTGTGAAGTGAAGATGAATTGGGTAATCAGCATAATTTTGTTTCCCTATTAAAAATTTAGGCGTTTTATTTCATTCATACTTCGCCCACCGAGGGGCTATAATTCGCTTAGCTGGCTTGTATTAAATCGAAGAGGAGGCTTTGAGTGGGAATTAAATTAGGGTGTGACCTCTTGATTTGAAGAGAGTCTCGATTGGGGACTCACATGGCCTGAGCTTCTGCAGCAACCACTTGTGTTGTGCGTAGTATTGGTTTATCACAGCTTTATGCTAACGAATCGAATGGACATGGTCAGTGACGAGAGAGAGAATATACAAGAATTGTTCACGTCTTGCGAATTGAACCGAGACATTCATCGTCGGATCTAACTGGCATGCGAATTTAGAGGAGTAAAAGCCAACTACAGTAGAGTTTCCGAAAACATTACTCACTTACTTATCAGGCTGACGACCCATGCAGGGTCCGAGCCTGAGAGATAGCTGCTTTCCATAGTTGACGGTCCTGGTGACGCTGCCTCCAGTCATCAAGACCAAGCTATCTTGCGTCCGCGATTCCTTGGCCTTCATACCGGAGATTCGGTCTTCCTCTCCTTATCGAACCAGGAGGCTCGGACTCGAAGACCCTCTTAGCTGGAGCGTTGGTGTCCATGCGCTCGATGTGGCCGAGCCAGTGCAGTCGACGGATTTTTACCTTCCGGACTACACCCCCAAATCCTGGTACAGGTCGTAGAGTTCGCGATTGTGTCTTCTCCTCCATTCGAGGAAGGCCCTCGCAGATGGGACCATATATCCGTCGTAGAATTCTTCTTTCGAATGAACCAAGAATCAGCTCCGCAATTTTGCTTATCGTCCAGCTTTCGGCTCCGTATAGCAGGACTGGCAAGATAAGGGTTTTGTAGTTTTGACGCCAGTTGTTTTGACAAACTGAAGTAACACCGGTTGCCAAAGGCGGTTCTTCCTCGGATCTCCGCAGTTATGTCGTTTGTGGAGTTTACGTTTGCCCCGAGATAGACAAACTCCTTTACTACCTCGAAATTGTAGCTGTCGATTGTACGATTTTGTCCCAGGTGGTGTGTGGCGGACCGTTTTTGGGTCGACAGCATATACTTAGTTTTATCCTCGTTGACCTTACGAGCAGCTCGCTTCGCCTCTTCTTCAGTTGCCGTATGTGCTTCCACTACGGTACGTTGGGAACGCGTGACGGAAACATTAACGTTTCTAAATATAAGGATGGGCCATATTACAAACGCGGCAGATAATCCACTTTGAGTGATGAGCAATTGATTGAAATCATGAATTCAGGGGAAACTAACGAAGAGGAAGAATTTAGATTGTGACTATGAGTTCCATGATACAAGTTAAATGCCAGATGAAATCGCACCAGAAGTCGAGCAATGTATTTCACAGTGCATGAGAGATATGAACATTATTGGCAATGCAGTGGTGAATATGTAGTTGGACATAAGTTCTACATTCGATAAAATAACCCTGGAGCAAGCTGAATCAAAAACAGCTAAAAGACCGCGCTCTCATTCACTCGTATACGCCACTCAGTTCCATGAAGAAGAAGCTCAATGACGAATCCCTGAATAGAATCAGGCTAAATAATCCAGACAAACCTAGCATACTGTGGCCGAAGCTGAAGAAGAAGAGATCAACGTCATTGATCGGCTTTAGTTGGAGGAGGTGTCCTAACCGGACACTGTGCCATAGGTACGCATGCAATGCGACTGAACATACAGCACAATGATTTTTGCAGAAACTGCTGAGATGAAGAAAAAACAGAATCTATCCATCATCTGATCTGCGTTTGCCCAGCCCTAGCAATGAAAAAAACGTATTCTCTAGGAAAACACTTCTTCTCGGATGCAGAGGACATAAGCGGTGTTGCCGTGAATAACTTCCCAGGATTCTCTCATGAATCTGGTTTGTTTTAGAATTCCAGTAGGTCTCACAGTAACTTGACACTCCTAAGAATTGTACCCATGGACCCTAAACGTTGGTCTAAATGGACCGCGGCCAGTAGGCCGTCAGGCTCCCAATTTACCTACATTCCTACCATCGGTGGTTTCCAATAAATACTAACAACCAGTTGGTATCCGCACATCGCCTTCGTCAACTCCACAAAAAGATTCACAAACAGTTTGTTCAAAAGTAGGAGAAAGAGGAAAACATCCAGTTGATGATGTCCAGTACGACAATATCGGCCACTTCCCAACCTGGTTATGGTGGTTAAAGAGGGTGGCAGAAGATGATGCAAACTGTACAGTAAATCACAAACACAATGTGTTTGCTCAAAGAGTAACACTCATTTGTGCAGCTGATATACCAAAAATAGTTTTTTAAGAATACCGTCGAAAGGACTGAAGCATCTTCTCATCGTGTTTCTGTTAATTTAATTATTTTTTGTCAACATTTGTTTTTTTGCTATTTTTTCAACCTAAGCCAACCAGCAACACTGCCCTGAGGTATTCTACACCTTTTTTGACTTCTTCTTCTTCTTTATTTGGCGCTACAGTCCGAGGTGAACCTGGGCCTCAACTAACAAGCCTCTCCAGGTAGCACGGTCTCTGGCTAGCTGTCTCCAGTGTCGCACGCCAAGTTGGTTGAGGTCCTTCTCCACCTGGGTGCCCCACCTTAAACGCGGGCGTCCTCTGTTGCGTTGTCCCACGGGTTCGGAAGCTGAGTTGTCCATACGCTCTACGTGGCCTAGCCATCTTAGGCGTTGGATCCGAAGACGCCTGACTAGACTCACGTCGCTGTACAGCCCGTACAGTTCGTGGTTGAATCTTCTCCTCCAGAAACCGTCAATGCAAACAGGACTAAAGATCGCACGCAGAGCTTTTCTCTCGAAAATACCAAGGACTTCCTCATCCGCTTTTGAGATTGTCCATGCCTCCGCGCCGTACAGCAGGACTGGGATGATCAAGGTCTTGTATAAAGTCAGCTTGGTCCTTCGAGAGATGGCTCTACTACTCAAGTAGGTTGGCAAGAGTTTCTCTGCGTTTGATCTCGGTACTGATGTTGTTTGTACTGTTTACTGCGGAGCCGAGGTAGACGAAGTCCTTGACTACCTCGAAGTTATAGCTGCCCATTGTGACGCTCTGTCCAAGACGTCGATGTTGTGTGTCCTTTCTCGATGACAGCATATACTTCGTTTTGCCCTCATTCACCGCTAGACCCATTTTAGCCGCCTCCGCTTCAATGCCAGCAAACGCCTCATTGAGGGCGCCCTGTTTTCTGCCAATCACGTCAATGCCATCCACGTATGCTTGCAGTTGTACGGACATCTGGAAGATCGTGCCTCTAGTGTTGGCGTGTGAGTCTTGCACGATCTTCTCCAGGATGATGTTAAAGAAATCACATGACAGCGCGTTGCGTTGTCTAAATCCTTTTTTGACATTGAAGGTCTCGGTGAGTTCGTTACCGACCTTGATAGAGCAGCGAGAGTTCTCCATCGTCATCCTGCACAACCTGACGAGCTTGGCAGGAATGTCAAGACTAGACATGGCTTTGTATAGCTCGTCCCTATGCACGCTGTCATATGCGGCCTTGAAATCGACAAAAAGGTGGTGGGTGTCGATCTGCATTTCTTGGGTCTTTTCCAGGATCTGCCTTAGTATGAAAATCTGGTCGATGGTGGACTTTCCTGGCCTGAAGCCACACTGATAAGGACCTATCAGGTTATTTATAAACGGCTTCAGGCGAGTACACAAAACGGCAGAGAAGATCTTGTAGGCGATGTTCAGGAGACTTATTCCTCTATAGTTGGCGCAGTCAAAGGGGTCTCCTTTCTTATGGATCGGGCAAACGATACTGATATTCTACTCATCGGGCATGCTCTCCTCCGACCATATCTTACAGATGAGCTGGTGCATACGCCCAACCAGATCATCTCCAGCTGCCTTACAGATTTCAGCGGACAGTCCGTCCGCACCGGCAGCTTTGTTAGACTTCAGTCTTGATATTGCTATCTTGACCTCGTCTAAGTCAGGGGGACGGAATTCTCGTCGATCATCGTCCGTATTGAGTGGAACATTCTGCCTGACAGCGGTATTGGTGTCATCATCGCCGTTTAGCAGTCTGCAGAAGTGTTTCTTCCAAATTCTCAGTACTAGCTGTCCATTCTCGTCCCAGCAGGCTTCTGCCCGAACTTTGTATCCACTGGATAATTGTTTCACCCTCTGGTAAAACTTTCGGACATCGTTCCTGCCGTAGCACCTCTCCATCTCCTCGATCGTGCGCTTCGTCCTCTTTCTTCTTTTTCCTTAGAAGCCGGTTCTCGTCCCTTCGTCTCTGTTCCTAGAGCTCACGAACAGCTCTCGTCGTTCGTTGCAGCGTTGCTTTGTAGGCTTCCAGCTTCGCTGCATGTGTCAGCCTACACTCGTTGTCAAACCATAGGTTTTTTCTAGGTGGTGCCGTAAAACCCAGCACATCAGTGACAGCATCTTTTGATGGCTTCTTGACAACCCCTCCAATCTTCTTCGATTGTTTGCGCAGGTGGCGACGAACTTAGAGAGAGATTCCGGGACACTCGATCGGCAAAGATCCTAGCAGTCCGTTGCGATTGTAGCTTTCCGACGTCAAACCGTGGTGTCCTTTCTCGACTCCGTTGATCTCTTGATATCCGAGTTCTTACCTTAGTACCTCACCTTTTTTGACTTAACTCATGAAATAATAAACGGAATTACTTCTGCTGTTTGGAATTTAATGGGCCATAATTATCCTTGAAAAAAATATCCCAACATTTTTTTTTTTTTAAGTTTTCGCAGTTTGTTGGTTAAATGGTATATGTAAGTACAATTAAATTTAAGGTTCGAATCCCCAATCTAGCAACTTTCATAATTCACGGCTTCCTTCTCTTTCGAGTCACCGACACCTGCTCAAAGAGTATTCCTGTCTAGAAGAAGCTTCTCAACTTCGCCGTTCGGAGTCGGCATAAAACTTTAGGCCCCTTCCACTCGTGAAGGAACAATAGCACGCACAACACAAGTGGTTGCTGAGAAGCTAGGCCCAGGTCCACCTCTGACTTTCGCGCCGCCAATATTATTATTATTAAAGTTCACGTGATGACTTGTACGTAACATTGGTGACCCCGACGTGTATAAGAAAAAAGAATTCATAGTTGGAAGAAAAAATCGTTTCCTAACCTCCACGCATCACGTGACAATTGACTATGGGTCCGGAGGCTCGGCATACATCTGTATCCCCCACCTAATCACAAGCAGGGCCTACCACATCGCGGGGTTTACCTCAGTTCTGACGCAATGGCCCAGGGCTTTGGTTCGTGTAAATCGAGGCTATCCTCGCCCCGTCCAGACCATCTGACGAGATGAAATATTATTTTTATTATTACACATGTAGATACAGTAATTAATGTACAAAAGAAAAGTTAACATGACAAATAGCCGTCTGTTGAGTGTTAACATTGCTTTCATAAATATACAATACATAGCAAAAATAAATGGCTATTTTAGATGGTCGAAAAGACACTAAAAAATATTAAGAGCGCGGCACTAATCAAAGCTATTACGGTAATTCAAGGGATGCATACAAAAACGTATAAGCAGGTTCCATCTCTCTGTTCCATTTAGAGCATTCTTTGTTTCTTCAAGTGTGAGAGACTCTGTGGAGAAGTAAAGTAGACGCAATACTAATAGCATTGGGCAGATAGCGACAAAGTGGAAAATGTCCTCGACCTCGTTACGATTGCAAAGCGGGCATATAGCATTGCCATCGTGTCGATGTGGCATATAATTGAAACTCAGAAATTCAATTCTAGCCTTAAATATTATGCTTATTTGCTTGGCGGAAAATTCTGATTTAAAGTAGTTATTAGAGATAGATAGATATTACCAACAAATTGAGATAGTTAAGCAGTACAAGTATCTTGGTGTTTTGATTACCTCAAGCCTAAATGAACAAGCACTTAAAAGTTAAGCTTGCTGAAGCTAAGCGTGCGATCTGTGCGGTTTGGGGAAACTTCGCATGAGTCAAAACTTAAAATATTCCGTGCCACAGCCTCTTCTATTATATTGTATGCAGCACAAGTTTGGGGTTACAGCGCTTTCGAAACTGTGGAAAAGTTCCTCAGATATTTTCTTAGGCGGATTCTTAAGCTTCCTAGCAAATCACCCAATTACATGTTGCATTTAGAGCCTGGAGTTACACCTCTGTTCAATACCAATATGTTGAAATAAATGTGATGAATTAATCGCTCTGTTTTTCAAATATTTTGTTCAGTTTTAGCTACAGTTGGTCATTTTGATTTCCAACTTTGGACACAAATTTTGTGTTTTCAAGTGGCAACCGTGAATATAAGCGTACGAAGAGAGTCAGGAACTCCGGCTTCAGTGACTGGTGGAGGGCATTGATTTGAACGACACTGAGCCTTCCCAATCACTTCGGCATATAAGTGATTTCGACGCAGTGCTTCAAGTCCTCTAGTTGTCAAAGCTACCACAATATGAGCGAGCTGTGTTATCGGCTGTCACAGGTGATTTACACAACTTCGCAATGATCGCCAACAAGGTTATAGGCCACTGTCAAGCAACGGTTTCACTGGCGGCAATGCAGTTCATTGTAAAGATCTCCGCCAGTAGTCAGCACCAACGATATCCTGTTAGACATTTAACGTCGCACTAGAAGGAGCTCACACACACACACACACCCAATGCGCATCAAGATGCACCTCAATCAGTCACTCACGTCACATCCAACGAGTCGAAACCCCAGGGATGGAAAGGGGAACAATGAATGCTGCTGGCATCACCGTTGCTATGGCTCCCAAGCCCGAAATAGCTCGAACTTGGGGGGGTTCATTCAGGAACAAGTCGGAGCCGTCCTATCCAAAAAGGAACTTGATGATGCTTGGGAAACGAGATTCGTAGCTTTTTAGTCAGTTTTTACTACATAAGCATGAAATGCGAGTCAAATTTATAACCTAATAATTTTAACCTTTCGAAATCTTTTGGAGTTTTGGCACTTCAACCATGACCAGCAACTTGAAGTGACTCGTGTTATTTGGGCTACATGGTGAAGCTATTCCAGCACTTGTGTTCAAAACCTACTTGAAAGATTCCCGTCTCGGAAGCCATTAACTATTTGTTCGTTCAGGAATTCTGGCTGTGTAAGATCTGCGGTTGTTGTTGGTCACAAATAGCGAATTTATTAAAATACTCTCCCATTCCTTGCGGCGACGCACTGGTAGCCGGTTGAAATCACTCACGACAGACCTCTCAGCTCAGCAGACACTACAGCCTAGTTCACCTTCGACGCCTTATGCTTCAACTGGTTTTCTGAAAGGTCGAATACCCCATGTGGCCTCAAACTTAATTCAATTTGTTCTAAGAACGTCTACATCGTCAGATTGCTCAACGTTCTGGAATCATCATCATTCAAATGAAAGTCCCAACAAGCAACTCTTAGTAAGCAAGATTAACGATGGAGATTTTCGATATAATATAATAGATAATCCGTCTCAACTTTATTACATGCCATATGCATCCTTGACACATTCCTTCGACTTCTTGCCTTCGCACACGGCAACTCGGCCTTAATCCTTCCTTCAGTCTTGAGTCAGAAATTCGCCTCCCCTCCAAGTGTCTAATCCTTCAGGTTGAACTCCTTCGCATGCGAATAGAAACCAATGTTAAGCTAATTTCAAAGGCGCTCTGTTACTGTCGCCACAGATCGGCATAATACCGCCCGAACTAGGTCAGACATGCTGTGTGCCACTGATTCTTGTCACTGCCACTGCCACTGGTGCTGCTGCTCTCGAAATGATATCATTACATCGCCCCATTGTCTGTTTATGTGTGCGTGTGGATATGCATATGTGTCCTATTCGAATCCAACGTCGGAAGGTACACGACTGTGCTCTTGATAAGTTTCAAGGATAAGTGAAACTGCTTCTCGTCATCTCCTTCATCGATTTTTCCTGACTGGCTTCCCAGCAACAATGACAATCCCTCAAGTGGAAGACCCACATGATGTGTGCATGCATGTTGATGGAGACGAGGGACGAATAGGCACAAGGACACCCTGCAACCCTTGACTGATTGATTGACAATCTGCCGATGAATTTCGGTTTTGTCCACAGGAGAAGGTCAGGTGTGCTGTGGATGGAAGGAGTGCCCCTCTTGAGAGCACACGGGGACAACGTTCAGGTGCTCCATCACCTGACCGCATTGCATGCCTTCGTGCGGTTTTCCTTATCACGCGCCTAGTGGCGTCGTTTGGCTTTCAAAGGGGCTTAGCAGGGTGTGTGCTGCAAGTACACTCGCAGACACGAAATGCCAAAAAGTGAATTGGCACTTTTCTGTTTTGCCACCTCAAACAAATTAATACCCAATCATGACCAATTAGTCAGACAAACAGAACGAGGGCACTTTTTTTCGGGTTTTCCTGTCCGAAGGCCTTTGATGGATTCGTCCTTGCCATCCGCCGCACAAGATGATGGATATCGAATTCCAAATTTCCGTCAGGACCCTCCCATGTCATGTGTGCCCCCGTCGAATTGATGTGGAAATAAAAACATCTCCCAACGACCACGAACATTTCATTGGTTCATTCCGATTTCTTTTCCAATTTCCGTCGCCTGATTTGACTGAAAACGGAAATGTCAGGCGGCGCTGGGGAGAGAGAACTCGTTCTATTAGCTAATGTCCCCGGTACACAAGGAATTTTTGGAACTTTTAATATTTATTGCCTCGCCGCCGGCGTTATTCATGCGATAATTTATTGAACCATAAATTTAACTAACTAAGAGGAGAGGTTTCGTATTTTAATTAACCCTACACAGAAGCACGAGCACGAGCAAGAGCATTTATATTTAATGACACGCGGGGGTGATTAAGGGCTTAACTCATTTTTTGCCTTCGATTTTTCCCCTTTTGCCGAGAAAGACATCAATTTAACTGGGAGTTGATTGATTGATGCTGGAATTGATTAATCCAACTCAAATATTTGTTGAGTTGTATATTTCGGCTGATCTGCCGGCAGTTAGTTTAGAAGGACAATGTTGTCAATTTTAACGTAATTTGTTTTGAATAAATTGGACAACAAAAGCGGACATTCGTGGTCATGTCAGGTATTTCTTGAATGTGGACAGAGGGTTGGACTCTGTTGGAAGTTGCAATTTGAGCGTGCTGTTGTTCTGGTCCTATGTACAGGGTGGGTCAAATAGAATTTCCTTTAAAAAAAATGCAATAAAATTAATGAAATTCAATTCTTCCATTTATTACGGCTTCATTAGTGAGAACAAACGCTTTTATTTGAAATGCATTGCCGTTCAAGTGGCTGCCTCGGCTGATATTGGAGTAGGCCAGACTGTCACCCGAAGTATAAAAAGACCTTGTTAATGGTTTCTGCCTGTAGCTCACGTATTTTTTGCATGATCTTGGCCTTAAGTGCTTGCATCGTTTCCGGATTGTTGACATATCATCGGTCGTTCACTATTCCCAAGTCCAAAGGGCTCAGATCTCAGCTCCGAGGCGGCGAATTGACATCGCCAAGACGGCGGATAACACGATTTTGGAAAAATGGTTCAATGGTGCTCTCAGCCAAAGCAGCCACATTCTCATCTGTACGACGGCGGGGAGCATGAGTGTTTTCCACTAGCATAAAAGTCTCCCAAGCTTATGTACAGCAGTAGCGGTGAGTGCTTCATTTCTGGTAAAACTTATTTTCAAAAAACGCATTGTTTAGGGTACACAGCACTCACTTTGCAAACAAGTTTTCAATTGTTAATTAATATACATACATCTATGCATACATACGATCAAGATCCAGTGGACTCTTCCCAAGTCGAACTCTCCTTAAGTCGAAACTCTCTCTCACTCGAACTGTTTTCGCCATATTTTGCATACATTTCCCTCAACTTTCCATACAAAAACCTCTCTCTAAGTCAAACTCTCTCTAACTCGAACAAATTTTGGTATCCCGTGACAATCCGACTTAGGTGGAGTCCACTGGATGTATATTTCTCTTTATCATAACTTTACTTTACTTTACTCGCGACAGTCCGAGGTGGACCTGACCTAGCTTTTAAGCAACCACTCGTGTTGTGCGTGCTATTGTTCTCTCACGCGTGGAAGGGCCTTAGTTAGTTAAGACTGCTTTATTTCAAGAAAAGTGATTGCTTATAATTTTCGTTATTATAACAGTCTATATGGTTTGGCTTAGAGGCCGTCTACCAGATTGACAATAAAAGGAAAAAATACGTTAAATACTTATATAAACCAAAAAATATATGCTGTTTGTTTCATTTTATAATGCTCCAATTACTTAAAAACGTTCATCAATTATGCAGTTCCTGTAGCGCAATGCGTTGACTGTGTAGTTGTAGAGTAAGTCCCAACCTCTGCCAATCTGAGGCAAGAAGCGATCCCAACCTCTGGTGTAACTCCAGTCTCTAAATGCAACATGTAATTAGGTGAATTGGTAGTAAGCTTAAAAATCCGCCTAAGAAAATATCTGAGGAACTTTTCCACAGTTTCGAAAGCGCTGTAACCCCAAACTTGTGCTGCATACAATATAATAGAAGAGGCTGTGGCACGGAATATTTTATGTTTTGACTCATGCGATGTTTACCCAAACCGCACAGATCGCACGCTTAGCTTCAGCAAGTTTAACTTTTAAAGTGCTTGTTCATTTAGGTTTGAGGTAATCAAAACACAAAGATACTTGTACTGCTTAACTATATCAATTTGTTGGTAATATCTATCTATCTCTAATAACTACTTTAAATCAGAATTTTCCGCCAAGCAAATAAGCATAATATTTAAGGCTAGAATTGAACTTCTGAGTTTCAATTATATGCCACATCGTCACGACGGCAATGCTATATGCCCGCTTTGCAATCGTAACGAGGTCGAGGACATTTTCCACTTTGTCGCTATCTGCCCAATGCTATTAGTATTGCGTCTACTTTACTTCTCCAAAGAGTCTCTCACACTTGAAGAAACAAATAATGTTCTAAATGGAACAGAGAGATGGAATCTGCTTATACGTTTTTGTATGCATCCCTTGAATTACCGTAATAGCTTTGATTAGTGCCGCGCTCTTAATATTTTTTAGTGTCTTTTCGAACATCTAAAATAGCCATTTACTTTTGCTATGTATTGTATATTTATGAAAGCAATGTTAACAGTCAACAGGCGGCTATTTGCCATGTTAACTTTTCTTTTGTACATTAATTACTGTATCTACATGTGTAATAATAAAAATAATATTTCATTTCGTCAGATGGTCTGCACGGGGCGAGGATAGCTTCGATTTACACGACCCAAGCCGCTGGGCCATTGCGTCAGAACTGAGGTAAGCCCCGCGATGTGGTAGGCCCTGCTTGTGATTAGGTGGGGGATACAGATGTATGCCGAGCCTCCGGACCCATAGTTAATTGTCACGTGATGCGTGGAGGTTAGGAAACGATTTTTTCTTCCAACTATGAATTCTTTTTTCTTATACACGTCGGGGTCACCAATGTTACGTACAAGTCATCACGTGAACTTTAATAATAATAATAATATGGGTGGTGCTACAGTCCGACGCGGACCTGGGCCTAGCTTCTCAGCAATCACTCTTGTGATGCGTGCTATTGTTCTCTCACACGTGGAAGGAACCTACAGTTTAATGCCGACTCCGAACGGAGAATTTGAGAAGCTTTTTCTAGACAGGAAATACTCTTTGAGCACTGACGGTGACTCGGAAGATGTAGAAGCCGTGAATTATGAAAGTTGGTAGATTGGGGATTCGAACCTGGCACCCCCTGCATAGGAGTCGACGCACTAACCCACTACGCCACGGCGACTCACGTAAACTTTACTAAAACTTACTATTGTGCTTAAATTAACCCTTTTACCGACAAACAGCTAAATATGAAAAAAAAATGTTGGGATAATTTTTTAAGGATAATTATCGCCCATAAAACTCAAAAACATTCAGCGAAGCAAGCAGCATGCACGACGACGCTGGACAGAGTTTCGTGAGCTCTACGAACTTAAAAAAAGGGAACAGCACCAGCTTCTCGAAAAGAAAAAGAAAAAGCATGAGAAGCGCTCGATCGGAGATATGGAGGGGTGTTACGGCAGGAATGATGACCGAAAGTTCTACCAAAGGGTAAAACGACTATCCAATGGATACAAAATTCGGACAGCAGCCTGTCGTGACGCAGAGGAACAACTCGTAGTAGATTCGCAGTCGATACTGAGAATCTGGAAAGATCATTTCTGTAGAATGTTAAACGGCGAGGAAGACTCCAATACCGCTGTCAGGCAGAATGTTCCACTCCACACAATTGACGATGATCGACGAGAATTCCGTTCCCCCGAACTAGACGAAGTCAAGATAGCGATATCGACACTAACATCGTCGAATGAATGCTGCTGGTGCCGAACTGTTTAAGGCAGCTGTGATGAAATGGTAAGGAACCTGAACCAACTCATCTATAAGATATGGTCGGAGGAAAGCATGCCCGACGAGTGGAACCTCAGTATCGTTTGCCCGATCCACAAGAAAGGAGACCCCTTCAACTGCGCCAACTACCGAGGTACTGACCTCAACCAACTTTGCGAAACTAGAGGCAGCTAACCAGAGACCGAGCTATCTGGAGAGGTTTGTTGGTTGAGGCCCAGGTCCACCCCGGACTGTAGCGCCAAATAGAGAAGAATACTTTGTAGAAGGTTCTTATGGAAGGAAAAATGAAAAACATTGCGCAGAACATTGCATAATCTCAAAAAACTAACCAAAGTGTATGTTACGCTCGTTTGTTGAATGAACTAGAGATAAAATTGAGATATCTAATAGTTTACGCGTCGCAAATATCATCTATCTGTGTGGAGATCTGGTCGAAGGTGGACTTCCCCGGCCAGGAGCCATACTCATATGGACCTTCAGGATTCAGGCGCTCACACAAAACGGCTGAGAAGATCTTAAGCCGAAATCACAATGTGGCGTTTGCGCGGTCGGGCTTTAATAGACTTCCGTACGTACGTTATGAATGGTCAGTTTTCCATGAAAAAATGTTGTGAAATACGGAAATACATGAAAAAAAAGCGGAAATTACTAAAAATAAAGTTCATACAAAAAATGAATTACTTGCACAAATAGTTGCCTCCGCCCGCCAAAAATGAAAAACCACTAGTAAACAGAAGAAAATCAGTCAAAATCTCGAGTTTGTAGAAGTAGCTCTATATTGCAGTCTGTGAACAATCAAAGCGCCAACGCTTCATTGTGAAATGTGTATTATAGGCGATGTTTAGGGCATTTATCCCGAGGTGGGTGGGGCAGCTGAAGTGGTCTCCTTTTATATAAGTGTAGACCATACATTATTTTTTTTTTATCCACTCGTTTGCAATTTCCCTGTGTTTCTCTGATCATTAAGAGTCAAACGCTTTAAAAATCACCCTGCATTTAAATGAACACATTCCAAATGAAAAACAAACCATCGAAAGAGAAATACAAAAACATTACAAAGTGTTTAAGTCTGTTTAATAATGGATGCTGTAGAAGCGTTTATCCCCTTGACGGCAGCAACACTTCGCACTCATTGCCGGAATTCCCTCGAAAAGACCCAGCTCCCGACGCAAATAGCAAGCAATCAATAATTTTCAATCGAAAGTCCCACGAGAAAATAACTCGCACAACGGCCCACCAGCAGGCCGCATCAATTCCGACAAGCGTCTGGGGATCCACACGGCATTGCGTTGAAAAGGTCAGCATTTCGATGAGAATATGAATAAGAACCGAGAGCAGTCGAACGAAGCAACAGAAAATAACACAAATCGGTGTGCTCTTGCCATTTCCATTCCGTTTGCAAACACTATTGAATACGAGGTGGTTGGGTCGTTGGAATGTCAATCTCGCTTCAGACACTGCACTCCTTTGACAGTTCAATTGGGATGAGCAACGACTTGCCTTCAGAGGCTCTCTCGGTTCACAGAACTCGAACGACCGTGTCCTTTCTGAAGCCAGTCCCTGCAAAGGAGACAGAACCCGACGGAGTTCTCTCTAATTGACTTATGACACCCGTTTGTGAGAAGAGGCGCATTGTAATTTTATCTCTCCCTCCTCCCATTTGATCCTTCACCTTACGGTCAGCGCGCCTAATTGAAGTGGATTCCGGTGAAGGGACTCAGCAATTCCTGCGCGTTATCAGGATATTGGGGAAAAAGTAAAACAAGCAAACGGGCCCAACCGGAATTGCTTTTCTCAGTTTTAATTGGCCAAATTGCTGCACAAAGGTAAAGGCGTCCTTTGTCAAAGGCTTAAACGGTTGTCAATATAATTGGGTTGAGAGTTTCCCCCCGGCAGAAGGGTCCGGCAATAAAACTGCTGTGTGTGGCCCGCAGTCCCCGTATATCATCCGGCATCAAAGTGACAAATGGTCATGTCAGAGTGGAACGAAATAAACAAAAGTCGAGCAAAAAAATCGAATTCGCCAGATACCATCCCATGCAAGGGATTTCGGGGCTATATGTCGGGAAAATGTTTTTGTTTTGCGAGGAAGGATCTCCTTGAATTACACGCATTGTACAGTGAGAGTGGAGTGGTCGATACAGAGTGTCAAGGTCCGGGCAGAGGCAGGGAACGAATGGCCATCATTCTTTGTAGGCACAAATTGAATCGGAAATTGAGAAAGTACTCCGAACGGATCACAGGGATGTGGATAGATGCGATTTGTATCGTTTCTTGACAAGCGCGCTAAGCCATCGGCTGAAGTGCGTGTGTGGCCGGATAATCTATTGCGGGCGATTTTGGCGGTGACATTTGACATAATTGCCTTGATTGTGGATTTATGGATTTATTCTTGTATCTAAGATATCCGGGTGACTTCTCCAACGAAGATAAAGCTGGTCGGTCACAAGGTTCACGGCGCCATTGGCGAATGAAAATTCGCTGAAGATTGCTTGAATCAATGGTTGCATTGTTTTATGTGTCCAACTGGTTCCCTTATTGCCCGCATAGATTCCTTCGATCACGAGTGCGATTGGCGTTTGCTTTGTTTTTGTTATTGAAACACCTTGAGTCTTTGCGTGAGCGGTAGGTTTCCACAATTTCTCCTTACGAATAGAAACCCGACGCATAACAAAAGGTCCTTAAACGCCACAGCACCAGAAGACGAGATGAGAACAAGCCTCTACGCCTGAAGAAAAGGCATCTCGTAACCACTCAGCTCAAAGGTATCGAGAAGTCTAGGAACGAACAGAAAATGCGGTATTTTTATAAAAAAGGAAGAAAAACCAAAAGCCTGACTGCAAAAAGGTACTCCGCCTCTTTAATGGTTATTTTAAAGCCTTTCCATCAACGGAATCGACATTTGAAAATTGATGGACCTCTTTGATTCCTACTTTTATTTATAACTAGCTGCCTCCGTGGGCTTCGTACCACCATATTTTTTTTTCTGTAAATATTGTCGAAATTCTTATTATTTATAATTGCATATATTGCAATACACAATCAATTTAAATAGGCCAAGATTAATGTCAAATTTAAATGCTACCGGAAATGTTACGCGTGCTTGAGCTTAGATTAGGTTAGGTAGCCCCCTACTAGTGTATTAACAAGCAAACTTAGATTTTATTGGTCCATTGTTACCATTGCTACCACTGATTGACTACTCAAGTGATGTTAATTTGATCCCAGCGGTAAATGGTAACCTTGCTTCCACTGGGATTGGAACCGGGGACCCCGCTAACCAGGGCAGATAGTCTACCAACTGCACCATCCAGTCGGAATGGAACAAAATTGTTCCAAATACCCTCATTGACAGATAGTCTAAGAGCACACAATATCATTCGAGAAGTCGGTGTCTATGCAAGAAGTAGTCATCTTGGTATCTTCAAGACTATGAAATAGAAAGATACGATCGTATCAGCATGCGAGAAACTAATATAACGGTTCAACAGGAAATTGTGAAATGGAAAGGGAAAGGGAAATATACCGGCAAAGCAAATTGATTGGCATTATGTCATTGAAGAGAGGTATGCCTAGTTTGTTCTTCGCCCAGCCGCTGCACAGTGGTCGATAGGTTCATTAACTAGACGTAAATCGCATTTAACTTTTCTTATGTTTTGCTTGTTGGAAATATGTTTTAAAATCAATTTAAAATCATTTCCATAACTTCAGGGGGTGGTACCTTGTTACGCCGGATTGGTAGATGTCTCAAATCGCTTATTTTTGGATCTGCAGATATCCACATGTTGTGAATAACATCAGTATTTGCTGCAATTCGGGACATCTTTCTTGAAAATCCGCTTCGAAAAATTTTGTAATCCTTTTGACGAGCTTCTAAGACATCTTCCGAAATCTGTCCTATGGAAGATTGGAAAAATTTCATTGACGTCAGCACCGTGCAACAGAATTTTGTGGACACTCACTGGCATTCTGTACCAATTATGTTTGGAAACAAATTATTTTGCCGTGTCCAAACAATAAGTTTGGAATTTCATGGTATCGATTTCCAAACCTGATGTTAATGTCATCAACACAATTGAAAACCCTTCTACCAGTCTTGTGTCCAAGCCTACTGTAACTAAAGCTGTTTTTGCCACGCGTTGCAACCTAACTTCCTCGGTGTTCATGTTCTAATGTCTTTCATATCGTCCAACTTTTAGCTCCAAATAGGGAGACTCGTGATTTTGGTCCCTTGCGTGAAGTTTGACCCCAGTTGTGATAACAAGCCAACGTAGCACCGTTTCCCAAGGCTTTCTATATGTTGTCTCCTCAAGGATGTCATTTGCGGTTCTTACGTTTGCCCCGAGTCAAGGAAACTCCTAAACAATGAGACTCGTTTGATAAGTAAGTAATTTTTGAATTTCCAGCGCAGTAAATTTCAATACACTCGCCAACTGCCACTAATTAAAAGACTACTCACAAGTTTTGAGTAACCTGCGTAATTTAGTTTGCAAACCATTGATTCGCGAGGCTGTCGAATTGCATGTCCTGATACAGTATTATTTTTATTTTTTGCGTAAACGATAAACTAAGCCAAGGAAAAGCTTAATAAAATAATGGTTAAGAAGTGGGTTACTAAGTTTGCTTCCAGTCATGCCACCAATTGGACGCCAATCGTATGTGTCGTCCATCACAGCGCACAGTGATCCCATTGTATGTGAAAGCTGGAAATAAATCTGTAACTTTTGAACCCGTGGACCGATCTTAGTGAATTAAAAAGAAGCATAGTTCAAGTTCCAGAAGTGCTATTGTATTGTGGTCCGAAAATGGTCGATGTAGCTTAAACGGATTATTCATTAACAGACAAACCTTGAGTTGAAAAAATAAAAAAAAAAATGCATTTTTTTAAAAGGCATAAAATAATTACTATTGTCAATTACTCTGAATTGTTACTTAATCCAAGGCTTTAGTCACTAATAAATTAAATTTTACATGAATTGGTTCCATATATTTGTTTAAAAAGAAAAAGCCATTGTCATCAACACAATTGAAAACCCTTCTACCAGTCTTGTGTCCATGCCTACTGTAACTAAGGCTGTTTTTGATGGATCCTTAAAAAATGTTCGGGCCATGTTGCCATCAATCGTATTTCCTCCACCTTGTTTTGGAAAATCTACTAAGATTTCCAATTTAGATCTAAGTTCATATCGCAAAAAATATTTTCTATTTTTGACTGCCAGTTTTCCTTCAGCTCCTCTAGCCTGCCTGCTTTAATTTTTAATTTTGTAGGGCTTCCAAAAATCTTATATGAGGATGCAGAGGAGTTTGTAAGCCATATGAATAGGCAGTGGTATCAGGAGGTTTTTGTAAGCAAGGTTCGAGTTGTTCATCTCCTTAGGGGATGCCTTGCATATATGGCAAACTGAGCTAGCCCTGTTCTCCATAAGAGCATTGCATGGTTTGCCATCTACCATTGTCTTAAACAATGTATGGTAAACTGAAACTACCCTTGTAGCTTCCAGACAATTTATCTCGGCTTCCATACGGCTGAACTCTCTAGTTATTGCCTCAATATTTTCCTTTGCGAATTCGAAACGTACTGGACGGCAGTATCTTGGCGAAGATGTTCTGGAATTCAACCAGATATTTTCAGTACTAGATCCAGATTTACGTATTTCTAAAGGTTCAATGCATATTAGTTTGAAGTGGCTCATATTGATGTTTTGTGAGTTCCAAGTCAGTTATAAGGGCCAGGGCTTCTTCAGATGTATATGGTTTGACCGTATTCGATATCTCAGGTTCTTAAGACTTTTTTTAATTGTTTTCTTAGAACACTCGACAATCCTTTTAACAACTTCGGCTTTAGAACGGCTACCTTCTATTCTTAGCTTGGACTCAATAATAATAATAATATGGGTGGTGCTACAGTCCGACGCGGACCTGGGCCTAGCTTCTCAGCAATCACTCTTGTGATGCGTGCTATTGTTCTCTCACACGTGGAAGGAACCTACAGTTTAATGCCGACTCCGAACGGAGAATTTGAGAAGCTTTTTCTAGACAGGAGTACTCTTTGAGCATTCTCAGTGACTCGAAAGAGGTGGAGCCGTGAATTATGAAAGGTGGTAAATTTGGGTATCGAACCTGGCACCCTCTGCGTAGGAGTCGACGCACTAACCCACTGCGCCACGGCGACCACTGAGAAAATTAGTGGCATCAATTATTTTTACACGAAAAAATAGAGTACTACGCCACATCAACTGTTGTACGTTATTATTTTGTGACGGGTGGGGTGGCCCTAAAAATCCGCATCATACAGAAAGTATTTATAAAATTGAAAACAAAACAATATTACGAGAGCAAGTTCACAATACAAATGATAAAAAATAGAAGTAAAGAATATAAGAAAAAATACTTAAACAATGCACTATTGGACCCGAAGTATATAATCCAAATTCATTATGTTTAAGCTAAAGAGATATTTTTAAGCTAAAGATTATTTTAAGATTTCTTGTGAACGCAGCAGGAAGTCTTTATGATCTGATGTTAAGAGGAAGCTTGTTAAATAACGGGCACGCTGTTACAGTAAACGAATTATGAAAAGCTGTTGTACGGAAGTTGGAAACAGAAACAAAATGCAACGAACTGACACGTAAATTATAATTGTGAAGTATTTGGAATATACTTAAACTCTGCTGTCCTTCCAATTCTCGACGAAAGAAACTCTTTTCGCCTTGCTGCGATGTTAGCAAGAACTCTCAATGGAGAATCTCTTGCCAAATACATCTAAACCAAGAAAGTAAAACTGCTGGATAAGTGTAAAACTTAATTGTAGTGGAAATATATTTTATTTGAAGGAAGGTGTTTTTACTGGGTAAAAATCCCTCTCGCTATGTGGGAACGGTAATTTAAGTGGTTTGCACGCATTAAGTTTGTCGGCTGGCGTTGAACGTGGAATCACTGTCAATGTCTGACGGTAATGAAACTGCAATACCAGATGAAGCAAGTGCAAGTGGAAATCCCCATTGCCTAAATCAATGATATTAAAAATACGTTCTTCCTACAATAGTAGCTTGATCTTTCACTGCTTTAATGGGCGTACCGTAGGCATATTTTTATTCTTGATTTAAAAGAATACGATACTTTCGCGTTTCAACTCTTGACCAAATTCGTCGTACATTTCGATTTTTTTTTCATTTTCTATCCTACTTGTACTAAACCTTTGTTGGTAAGCTCAAGCACACCGACTTCTCGAAAGACATTGCATGCTCTTAGATGACCTGTTAATTGGGGTTTTTAGAACCATATTGTCCCATTACGAGCCAAACAGTATTCCTCGGCGAATTGCATTTCTTGCGCTTGGCTCGAGTTCGCCAAGCGTCGTTTTCTGCTTTTCACTGTTCTATCATCTCGTAATCATCATCTTCCAGAGCCACTTTCTCGTACTTCCCATTTTCATAAAACCATCTCCATTTCTCTTCGCTCATGCGGATCGAGTTGAGTGCGTTTATTTTGTCAGCCATAATGATTTACTTTCGTTAAAGTATGATGTTCCCAATTTGCTTCTAATTCTGAGAAAATTTCATATTTTTTGCAAAATCCCGTAATAAATTATTTTGATTATATATAATGTACTGAATAAAACTAATTATAACGTATTTATAATATAATATTTCGTATGTCCGTCAAAATAGGTAAAAAGAGTTTTTGTTTTCGTATGAAATCTATATATATAAAAATGAATCGCTTTTTTCCCGGTCACGCCATAACTTGAGAACGGCTTTACCGATTTCATTCATCTTCTTTTTTAAGTTTCCTAATACTTTTCAGAAGGTTCTTACGGAAAGAAAAAATGAAGAACATTCCGCAGGAAATTGGACAATTTCAGAAAACCGCAATTTCAATTTTGATGAATGTGAGTTTACCAGTAGGCTGCTTTTTTTTAAAACAAAAGAAAATTAAATTTATATACACCGATAAACAGAAGTATTCGACATTTAAGTGTATATTGAAGACGTTTGTAAGCGTATACAAAAAAGATGTTGGATTCTAGAGGGGTGAAGCTTACTATCGGAGATATAAAGCTTCTCCTAGATTCCAATCATACCCGATTGCAAAGCTGTGGCAAACAAACGAAAATTTGTAAAATAAACATAAGGAGAATTCTTAGTCTTGTCTATTAAAAATTTGAGTTGTTTTAGAGTTGTTATGTTTGTTTGTGGTGAATTACTAGATTGTGGTAGCTTGAGAAAATGGACTAAACCCTTCCGACATGGAATACAATCAGCGAACACACACCAATAATATTGTTTTTATCTGTTCAAATGACTTTACATTTGCAAGATTCTAGCAAAACAAATGTTGGCAATTTTCGAACAGTGAATGTCCCAACAGGTGCGAAAGGGTTAAGCAAAACATAGCTTTAAATGAACAACAAGTTATTAAATCGGTTGGGACGTTCGGATTTTATTAACGTGTAAAGGGGACTATACTCAATACTTAACAAAAATCCCTGTTTCTCTTGGTTACGCGATAATTTGAGAACGACTTTCTCGATTTCATTAATTTTTTTTTTATTTTTACACCCAAATCCGTAGAATCCGTTGCAGACGTTGCATTTGAAATCCAAAAAGATCGTAGTTGCCGGATTGCAAAGAGGTGTCAAATGAGTACGTTGTGTGCACAATCAATTAATGCATAAATCTAAGAAATTCGAAATTTTAAAGTTCCTGAATTATTCAAATAAAACAAACAGTATTCTTTCAGTCATAAAATATCGTAAAAACAATCACATAAGGAGCACCCAAATGAATTTCCATGAAGAAAAACGCACAGAAAGTTAAAAGTTGTTCAATTCCATCCGTCGTGATGAATTTCACTTGCGGATTACATTTGCTGTCTTTCTCCTTCTCATAAGGACTTATGAGTTTTCAATTTAACATGACGCAAAGCACGCAACGGATTCTATGGGCTTGGGCCTTTTCTCATACTTTAAAGCAGACACTCAGCGTTTAACAATTTGTCCAACGAAATTAATGAATTGTGAAACAATTTTGAAAGAGAAAACCGATGGCGGTGACGTTTTGATTCCAAGTATACCCATGATTCCAGTGCGCCTTGCATTGGCAATGTCAAAAATGTCTAAAAGTTCAAACTGAGCGATTGACAATCCGTTCTAAGGAATATATTATGCAATCTATGCTGACAGAAATTCACAGATTGTCGGCAGAATGCAACATAATGTGCGTCGGCAGTCAGCGACATATGCCACACATATACTGACGACATGCTCAGGATGCTCAGATGTCGTATATACATCATTATATTACACCCGACTTAGTTTTCTCGTTTATGCGTTAAATAAATTAGAAAAGCATTATTTTCTGGCCAATCCCCTATTGATCTCCACGACATCACAGCAAGGGGTGACTTTATTCAGTGTACTATAACCACACGGCCACACCAACGCGTGGCCGTGTCAGCTAATAAGAAATAAATACGTTTCTCCGTACAATATGTATCAAGGTCTAGCCAGACCTATTCTATTAACTCTAGGGTTTGTGGATGAAAATATTAAATTTTTTTCACGACCCTGTCACGCGATGGCGTTTGATGTCAACTGTCAACTTCCCGCAATAGGCAGCCATCGTATTTTCATTCGAAATCCCAAAAATTCACACCAAAGACCAATCTCCCCAATGGCATCCGCTTCAAGTCGTGTTTCCCGAGTGTCGCATAGTTCATTAATAAACCAGGAGTTTTTGTGGTGTCCTCTTTGGGTTACCCAAACGCCGCAACTGCTGAAACTAGCACCCTTTAATGATTCATTGCTCTTTGAATTCTTCGTTCGTTTCTCGTTTTTGTTCTCAATTATGTATTCAAAACCCGCAGGATATTCGTTCATGATTTTAGAGCGAATCGACTGAAATTTTCGTCTGGTGAATTTCATCTGCTTTCATCGAGTGCATCGGCTCTCGTAGTTCCAACTTCAAAGCTATTTCTTACACCCCTCAGGGTAATTTGAATAACAATCTGAGGCAGGAAGCGATCTAACGTCAGCTTCCTGTTTGCTATTAAATAATTTCAAGCGTACAAATATTGTTCTGATTGATTAGCAATCGAATTATTTCGATCATCTTCGATTTCCGAAAAAACCCTGAGCCGATAACATTGGCATGTGGCTATATTCCACCAGCAGGCGTGTGTACACAAGATAGCAGATTCCTGTCGAACTATCTAATTCACGAATTGATAAAAATCAAGCAAAAATAACGCCCTCAAGTTTATCAAAATTTACGAGTATTCAATTATTTACTTCGCCCGCACGTACAAGTGATTTGAAGTCAGATAACTATTTTTAACCGAAAGTTTGTTATTCTTTTTGAAGAGATAGACAATGACGCTGGTGGCCTCAGGGTTAAAAGCAACTTTTGAATTGTGTGTATAAATAATGAAATATTGTTCGCTGATACCACAAATCGCTTAAGATCATCGGAATACCCATAAAATATGCGCGTTTTCTGCACCCAACACAATTCAGAGATAACGAGTTTTGAATCTTTAAGTTAATCGATGCAAACAATCAATTGATTAACTTGAATAGAGAAAGAAGCAAAGTGCACATAAACTTGATAAGAGGCCGACGGAATGACTGGTAAAATGGGTTATCAAAAGATGAACTAGAGCCGAATGTTAGATAGTTGGACTTGGTA
Source organism: Eristalis intricaria (assembly GCA_964034865.1). Lineage (NCBI taxonomy): Eukaryota > Metazoa > Arthropoda > Insecta > Diptera > Syrphidae > Eristalis > Eristalis intricaria. The sequence goes on from OZ035873.1 coordinate 135,859,047, forward strand.
TGGTAAGGTCTGTTAAGAGATTTTGATTTGAAACACGCAACGGATGGATGTAGTGTTCAGTATCCGCTGCCCTGTCAGCACTGGCGGCACTGATTCGCATTTGATTCCCTCTCGATTGTCAGCTTTGTTTTGAGATACTCAGTTCATGTGATAATGGAAGGCTTGAAATTCAAAATAATCTCTGATGTTCCTCAGGGGTCTATGTTGCGTCCTGCTCTTTTATCATTTGATGGAAAATCTCTCTTTTTTTATTCCACATGAGTCCGAACGGAGAAGTTTGAGAAGCCTTTTCTAGACAATTGTAATTTTAAGCATTGTCAATAAGTGTGCAGTTACAGGGGTCGTGGATTATAAAAGTTATTCGTGCCACAGATTGAACGCAGAATCCTGCGTCCCAACGGTGTCCGCGTTGACTTCATCTTAATAACAGAGACTGGATATTTATATCTTTCTGTTTGAAGCAACGTAACTTCCTCGGTTCATGTTCTAATGTCTTTCATATCGTTCAACTTTTAGCTTCAAATAGGGAGACTCGTGATTTTGGTCCCTTGCGTGAAGTTTGACCCCAGTTGTGATAACAAGCCAACGTAGCACCGTTTCCCAAGGGCTTTCTATATGTTGTCTCCTCAAGGATGTCATTTGCGGTTCTTACGTTTGCCCCGAGTCAAGGAAACTCCTAAACAATGAGGCTCGTTTGATAAGTAAGTAATTTTTGAATTTCCAGCGCAGTAAATTTCAATACACTCGCCAACTGCCACTTATTAAAAGACTACTCACAAGTTTTGAGTAACCTGCGTAATTTAGTTTGCAAACCATTGATTCGCGAGGCTGTCGAATTGCATGTCCTGATACAGTATATTTTTTTTTTTTGCGTAAACGATAAACTAAGCCAAGGAAAAGCTTAATAAAATAATGGTTAAGAAGTGGGTTACTAAGTTTGCTTCCGGTCATGCCACCAATTGGAAGCCAATCGTATGTGTCGTCCATCACAGCGCACAGTGGTCCCATTGTATGTGAAAGCTGGAAATAAATCTGTAACTTTTGAACCCGTGGACCGATCTTAGTGAATTAAAAAGAAGCATAGTTCAAGTGCCAGAAGTGCATTATTGTGGTCCGAAAATGGCCGATGTAGTTCAAACGGATTACTCATTAACAGACAAACCTTGAGTTGAAAAAATAAAAAAATGCATTTTTTAAAAGGCATAAAATAATTACTATTGTCAATTACTCTGAATTGTTACTTAATCCAAGGCTATAGTCACTAATAAATTCAATTTTACATGAATTAGTTCCATATATTTGTTTAAAAAGTATAATGAGGCTTGCGCTTCATTACTAAGTGGAAGCGAACCTTTTGTTTTCGGTTCAGGGCTTAATTAAGTAATCCCGGGATAAGATGATATCAACATTTGATGAATAACGTCTTCGCTTGTTGTCGTACGAGAATGTAACACATTTTCCGATGTACCACGTTATCTTCTACGAAATTAACTGAATAGTCTATTTTAAGCCATTCTGAATATTTACCTAAGAACCTTTTATATAATGCTTTGATGCCTTTCTTTCACTTCTAAGGCTAATGGAGCTGCAGTGTTTAAAGTATTTTCGTTATCGATTATTCAATGCTTTAGTAATCATAAACTTATTCCAGATACGCAAAAGTCGGAAATCACCCTTATTGCGAAATTGTATGTACTTTGTGACATGTGAAGCCAATATGGATTTTAAGACACCGCACACAGAAAAGATTGAATTGCAGTGAAACTTCCCTAAAGCGGACAGCAGCAGAACCATCATGTCTGTCCGTTATGTAAAGGTGTCCGTCGTGATTGAAATACGCGATTATCTTCATACCGGGACCATAACAAATTTTCCGCAAAGAGAGGTGTCCTTTATAAAGAGCTGTCCTTTATAAAGAGGTGTTCGTAATGAGAAGTTTCATGATTATAACAATTTATAAATATATTTATGCCCTCGAGTGTTGTAATTCACAAAAATAAAAACTTCCTCGGCCACCCGCTTATCATTTGCACAACACATTTATTGCAAGGGGAATCGTTTTGAAAATGTCGAAATATTCACGAGATTGCTCTACTTAAACGCCTGGTTCTCTCAAAATGTAAAAAAGGGCACGTTAGTTCTTGCACCATCGATAGAGAACAGCTTTAGCATTCAGAAATAGTGGAAGCATCTTTCAGCATTTTTATTACCGCCCATCAAACATTTGAATGCTCCTTCAATAAGTTGCATTAATTAAAAGCTCGATAATACATATTGTTACAGGGTATGAAATAACGGTTGATTCAGTTAGAAGGCCAAATGTAAAGCCATTAAAAAAATATCACTAGGCTCCAAAGTACCTTATTTTAGGAAATATGCCACATCAGATTTGCTTAAAAAATTTTAATTAATTTTAGTTATCTTCAAAGTCTCAGCGAAACGGATCATCAAAAATCAGCAAAATGTTGGCTTTCTAGGTTCTCATATTTGTAGAATTGGAAAACCTTTACCATTTGGCCGAGAAAATATGTCACTTGAGGTATTTATTTCCACTGCGGGACCACTGTGCGGCGCCAGGCGAAGAATCTATAAATCCATGGAATGTTATTTGACGATCGAAGAATTAAAGCGTGTGAGCTACCTGCCAGATTGAGCGTAACACTAAAGCTGGACTGATTTATAGATTATAATGACTTCTTAGTTTATAGCTGCCCAGCGCAGCGTTCTTTCATTCGACACACGTCTCTTCCTAAGATGCGGCTGCGAATAACTACCGTAGACAAATTAAAGATCATACAACGAAAATTTCCCGGTTCTCTCGCTCATCGATGTATCAACCCTGCGATGGATTTTTCATTTTTGTTTTTTTTTATAATTTGCGCGTGCTCAAGGGATTGCTAATACCCTTATGTGTCCGGGGTCAAGACACAGCACGGGCCGAAGGTATAGAGGGAGAAAGGGAGAGGAGGTACCTGTGCACATTGGTCTTAAGTATCTGCGGGTTGTAGTCTGTAAGAAATATTATCCTGGAAAGAGCATTCCATATTCGTGAAATGCGGCTGAAGAACGAGTCTCTGAATTTAACTGTGCGTCCGAAAGTAGGCTTAAGGGTATACTGATGGGCATTCCTGGCGAGACAAGTATTGCGGTTGAATTCATGGAGAGGAGGAATGCAGTTGGCTAGCTCATTTGAGCATCGTTTGTTGAAATAACGATAAAACACGGACAAAGAAGAGACGGTGCGTCGATATTCGAGCGAGTCTAATTACTCTGCGATGTTGTTGTCTCCTATAAGTTTTATCGCTCGCTTTTGGATTCTATCAAGTAGGTGCAGTGTGGTCTTGGGGCCACCAGACCAGATATGAGCGTTATACTCAAGCTTGGGGCGGATGTACGCCGTATAAATTAAAGCCAAATCAGAAGGGGTGACATATTTCTTGCATCGATTAAGGAAACCTAAGAATTTCGCAGCATTTTTGGCGACCTCAAATATGTGATCGCTCCAACTAAGTGTTGTGTTGATACACATACCAAGGGTTGAAAGTTTTCCGGTTTCATTGACACAAGCGCCATTCATGGATAATGAATGCTTCGCTTGAGTGACAGCACGCAGCATTGAGTTTTTTAAGCATTGAATTCCACTCTATTGTTTTTTCCCCGGTCAATTATTCTGTCAAGATCGGAATTCAATGTGCTTAACATACGCTGCCGTTCCAATTATACAGCCGAAGGGCAGGGTCGTGAGTCTTGGAACGAATATGAAAAGCTAATGTTGCTAAGCGTGTCAGTCTGTTTGTGGCTCAAATACTAATTTGCACTGCCAATACGAGGAGGGCTTATTCCACACATCCACCCAAAAATCATTTGTTCACTTGGTAGGCATTTATAGACATCTGGACGACGCACAGTGGGGAGGACACCCCAAAAACAGGAAACAATTAGTATGCCAGACTACTTAGGAATTGATAGCAAGAACAGAAATTTCCAAAACATCCATTTCCTTAATTTCATTTTTTGAATTGAATTCGACTTTTCATATGGGTTGCCCCACTGTGTTGTAGAAAATTGCAATGTGCTTTAAACCGGATAGACGAATGGACGAACACTCAGCGAATTGAGATTAACGAAGCTAAATCCGTTCCTATAAATTTTACGTATAAAAACGTGAATAACTTGCCCGTTTTTATAAATAATGTTCAAATACCCTTCGGCAATGAAGCGAAATACCTCGGAATGACTCTCGATGTAAAGCTTAAATGGAAGGAGCACGTCAAAAAGAAACGTGAGGAGATCCAATTAAGGTACAAATACATGTACTGGCATATTGGAAAATATTCCAAGCTAAGTACTGACAACAAATTACTTATATACAGGCAAGTGATAAAACCCGTCTGGACGTATGGTATGGGACTATAGGGTTGTACCAAAGAAAGTAACAGATACGTACTATAAACTTTTCAAAATAAAGTGCTAAGGGCCATCGTCATCGCACGATATCCACAGGTATCCAAGATTAAGTTACGAATTTTGCTCGTAAGCATAAGTGTCGCCTGGAAGAGCACATAAACTCTGCTGTCCTTCCAATTCTCGAGGAAAGAAACTCTTTTCGCCGAATTCAAAGGACTAAACCCCTTGACCTAGCATGGTGAATTCAACCCGCGCTTAACTGCGGTGTAAGCAAGAACTCTAAATGGAGAATCTCTTGCGAAATGCGTCTAAACCAAGAAATTAAAACTGCTAGATAAGTGTAAAACTTAGTTGTTGTGGAAATATATTTTAATTGAAGCGAGGTGTTTTTACTTCTCGCTATGTGGGAACGGTCCCCATAGTGTCTTTTGAGATGTGTGACGTTTGTACTTCCGCTAGATAGCTCTACAACTCTTGCCTCTTAAAAGACTTTTGACTACGTTTCGAACTAATTAGACAATGCCTTTTACATTATGTCGAGAATAACTTTCAAAAATTGACTTTCAAAAAGTCGCTCAAATTCAACTGTAGACAATGCTACAACCAGTTGTGCTCTATTGTATTTGACTGCTTGTTGTTACCTGAGGTTAAGCCGTTTTAATTGCTCTCGATTTTTAACAATCTTGGTGGCATCTTGCGTCGATTCCAACGGACTTGAAGCTACAGTGTCTAGGTTCGATTTCCGGTACGACAAAAACAAGCTTCACGGCCCCTCCTCTTTCGAGTCATTGATATTACATAAAGAGCAGAACTGTCCAGAAAAAGCTTCTCAAACTTGACCATCCGGAGTCGGCTTAAAATTGTGGTCGCTGTAGAAGCTAGCAGCGGGATGTAGCCCCACTCTTTTTGTTATTATTAAGAACGCTTGAACAAGGATATCGATGTGTGCCTTTTTGTGACCGTATTGGCAGTGAAACATCATTCGTCGATAACACCAATGCAGCATTCCATGTCAGATCTATGAAAAAGGAAAATCTTACAGACCGCCTAAATTGCATGAAATATCATGTTTTGCAAACAAGACTTGGAAGTGAGTTTTTTTCTTAAAAACTAATTTCAAAGCGACTTTGCAAAATTTTGCCGACTCAGTTACACCACCGTTTTTTGTTCGTCATTGCGTGACAAGCAAACTTGGAGTAGAGAGTTTCTGTAACAATTTGTTTTTTTTGTATGGTTTGTCAAAGTCTTGGATTCCCTTCTGAATTCCCGTCGCATTCATACATGCAAAACATTTGCAGTTTGAGGGTTTTGTCTTCCTCAGGAATCTTTCTTCCCTGTTCCTTCCAAATTTTCCACTTGGTCTTCAAAATCCACAGTTCTTTAGGAAGCTCTTTAGATCCTAAGGCAATATATATATTTTCGGAATTCCTCGAATAACTCAGAAGCAAACAGACTTATTCGTATTCAAAAAGAAATTAGTCTCAAAATTAATTGCCAGCCACTCCGCCACTAACTTTCGCTAGCCACATCCACAATGATCCCACTCCGATGGGACATTCGATAGCCACCTCCGGCCCCTTTAACAAATGTTTGCTTTGTCATCTCCCATTTGCCAGCCCCAGGGACTTGACAAAGCAAGGACATAGCAGCTCTTAATTGCAATTTTTGAAGTCACGATGGAGCAGTGATCTGAAATGACTCCTAGCGCCGCGCCTCGTCGCTGACCCACCCCCCACACAACCGGAACTAGCAGTTCGCATGTACACACATGTACAACATCATTTAAATTCACCCCTTTCGCTTGGTGTAAGCGCATAAAATGGAAATTTTCCTTCCGCCCTTATGATGTGACCTGCCTACGAAAGCAAGCCGAGGAGCCGCACCGCGCCATGCCGTCACCGAAGACCTATCATCCGCAGATGGTGTCGGCGCAGATACTCCACTACCTGCTCGACACCCAGCAGTTACATAAAAATCGTGTATTTATCCGTTTTATTTTTTTTTTTATTTTATTTTCATTCGATTGGCTTTGATGGACCGTGTTATACGAGAGCTTTTATATCTGCCCTGCGCTGTTTGAGTGGGTTTAAGTGCGGGGATTTAGTGCGTGACGGCGTGAAACGAAGGAATTACTGCATTCAAATGATTGAGCAGATGGATTGCTTTCTTTGGAAATGTCTTTTAAGCACAATTACATGCGGGATGTGGGTGGGTTGTGGCGGCCGGAGGGGGTTTCAGGTGATGGTTTGCTTTTAATTTGACATCATAGCTTGGAATAGAACGTGTCATGAGGTGCATGTGGCAGTGATACTAATTGACTTGAATAGAGGGAGTTGTGGGGGAGATTGCCGACAGTCTTGTGTGTTGTTTCAGGTGGGTTCGTTGAATTTTCCTAAAGGCTGCTATCATCACAAAGAAAACATTTGCTACTGACATTGGATTGTAACAGGAATAGGGGTGAATCTCTTTCCACCACCTTTCTGGTGGCCTTTCTTGACGTTAAGCTTCCTCTCATGTCTTTGGCTAGGAAAACGTTATTTGTTAGTAACTTCAATTCTAAGGCTCTAATGGCTCAAGCCATTGGCCAAAGAGGAAAAAAGTAGAGAAACTCCTGGGAGGATATTCTTAACAGCAGAGTGATAGCTCTGAGAGAAAGAATTGTGCATTTAGAAGTGGAAATCAAAACTTTGATTCAAATGATTGCATTTACTCTGCTTAACTTGGCCTAGAATCTGGACTCAATGTGGGCCAGGTTTTGTAGCCGACACCAGGTTTTAGTTAGCTGCCTCCAATTTTGTAGACCAAGTTTTGTGTGCGAGTCAAGCTGGTACTAAGGCATGACGCGACGAAGGATGATGTGATTCGGAAATTCAATTTTCAAAATGAGTTAACCACTGAGCTCTGGAGCAATGAATCCATAGTCTAGACTGAGCAGCAATACGATAAAAGGTAAACAGATGGATCAAAAAGTGATGAAGGAACATATGCAGGAGTATTTGGATCCCGGACAAAGTACTACGAACCCATGGGCAAACGGACCAGTATCTTTCAAGCAGAAGTCTATGTCTGAGACAGATGCGCTCAAATCAATCTTGGCGGGAACTATACCAACTGCGACATAGCAATACTGTCGGACTGGCGTGCCGCTATCCTAGCACTAGACTCCTATATCATCAAAGCCTTGCTCGTGTGGGAATGTCTACAAAAGCTTTAGAAGCTGAGGAGGAGTAATAGAGTAGGACTCTGTTGGATACCTGGCCTTATAGGGAAGGCAACGAAATGGCCGATTCCCTCGCTAGGAAAGGAACCTTTTATAGGCCCGAAACATTCTTCAGATCACGTCCTTAGAAAAGTGTTCCCGGAACTACAGAGAAGGGACCGGGCAGATACATGGAACAACACTCATGGCATGAAGCAGACCAAGAAACTTGGTCTTGGGTCAATATAACCGGATGAGGTTTGAGGCATGTATCAGAATGAGCAAAAACAACCTGCGTATCCTACCAGGCTTTCTAACGGGGCACTGTAGACTTAAGGGAATTAGGAGCAACAGAAGAAGGTCTCTGCGGAGAATCTAATGAAATTCCAGAACATATAGTGGGATCTTGTGAGGCGCTAGTCCACAAAAGACAAAGATATCTGAGGAAGAACTGATGTCACTAGAACCAGCTCTTATTCTCAGATTACTAAAGGAAACTGGCTAAGAGGGAACCCTCTCAGATAAATCTCTCCACTTTTATGCAATAGGAGCATATAACCCTCAATACAACTCTGAAAAGAGATGCAGTGGAGGGAAGCTCTTAAGAAAGCAAACGTAGGAATAGGGTGCACAATAGATCTAAAGGTCGCGGTCCAACATACTCTCAACAATAATAATAAAGGCATGCCACAGGTGCTTGCAATCTAACCTTAACTCCTAGAGTAAATGAACGAAGCACAATATTTAACAGACTAAGGCTAAGTGCGCACATGCCTTTTCAATCGAACGACTATAATTTTCGTCGGGAATGAGCTTCACAAATTTGCGATTTGTCCCAATTTTATGGCGACCCGATTGTCGCAAGTTAATGGTAAAGGGAATCATATACTGGCAATATTATCCACACACTTGCAATGAAAGTCAAGGTGAAAGTCTGCACGAACTTGCGATTTTCTATCGGATCATAATTTAGTGGCAAAAAATGCGATTAAGGAAACGCAACAAGCCACATTTTATAGACGATTTTCGTATGTTATTTTTTAAGATTTAAATTTTCAAAATTTTTAAATAAAATCTTGATCTTGCAATGGCATGGGATCAGCATGGTTTTTATTTTATCTTTGCCTTTGTTATTGTACGATCTCTTTCAGGTTGTTTTTGTTCGCGCCCATACGTGTCTCCCCTGAATGTCAAAACTACCGAAATTAACAGATACAAACTTACACATTCAGGGATAGGACCCTTCAATCGTATACCTTAAGTGGGTAAAGAGCTGTTGACGTGCAAACTTATGTCAAATTTTGTGTATGTTATTTTGAGTGAACAATTTAGTGTGTCCACCGGTTTCAGCGACAAGTGAGCAAGTAACTATGTGTTTTCTAGCTATACTCTTACTAATACATTTAGTAAAAATTATCTTATAATTTGTTTTCTTGTGTGACCATGAAGTTTTTTCTACTTTAGGGTTTACTTTGCCCATAATGGAAAAGTCGTTGGAAAACGCCTTTAGACTATGAAAATTCTCCATTAAAGGGATGAATAAAGATACTCATGGAAGAATGTTTTGGGCTCCATTCAACATCCGAAGAAGACAGAGGCACTTTCTCCGTAATTGAGCTTCGTCTTCTTCTTCTTCTGGTGGCGCTACAGTCCGGGGTGGATCTGGGCCTCAACCATTAAGCCTCTCCAGCCGGCACGATCCTTAGCCAGCTGTCTACAACTGCGCACACCAAGTCGATTAAGGTCCTTCTCCACTTGTGTGCGCCATCGGTTCCATGGGCGTCCTCAATTGCGTTCTCCCATGGGTTCGAAGTCGAAGACTCTTCGGGCTGGAGCAGTGTTGTGCATGCGATCTACATGGCCCAGCCACGTTGAACCCGTAGACGCCTCACTAGGCCCATGCCGCTGTACATCCCGTACAGTTCGTGGTTGAATCTTGCTCCCCAAAAACCGTCAACGCAAACAGGACCAAAGATTGAACGCAGAACTTTTCTCTCGAAAAGACCAAGTGCTTCTTCATCCGTTTTTGAGATTGTCCATGCCTCCGCGCAGTACAGCAGGACTGGGATGATCAAGGTCGTGTATAAAGTCAGCTTGGTCCTACGAGAGAGGACTTTACTACTCAATTGCCTCTTCAGCGATTGGCAAGAGTAATTCTGCGTTTAGTCACGGTAATGGTGTTGTTCGTATTGTTCACTTGCGAGCCGAGGTAGACGAAGTCCTTCACTACCTCGAAGTTATAGCTGCCTATGGTGACGTTTTGGCCAAGTCGTCGATGTTGTGCGTCCTTTCTCGATGACAGCATATACTTAGTTTTGCCCTCGTTCACCGCTTAACCCATTTTGGCCGACTCCGCTTCAATACCAGCAAACGCTTCAATGACGGCTCGCTGTGTTCAACCAATCACGTCAATGTCATCGCGTTTGCTAGTAATTGTACGGATTTTTTGGAAGATCGTGCCTCTAGTGTTAGCGTGTGAGTTCTGCACGATCTTCTCAAGAATAATGTTGAAAAAGTCACGTAATTGAGCTGCAATCTATATACGTTTGACTGATGATTGAATTTTAACGATGATGGATTACTGCTTTTTTGTATTCCTTTTTATCTATTAGTTTTATTTCAACAAGATAAAAACTATTTTGTTGTGTTTGAAGCTATTAGGTATATATTTTAGTTATAAACCCAAATTTGAATTTGAATTTCGTTACAAGTTCAAGACGGATATCTTTTAATGTTAAATTTAAACATTATTTACTGATTTATTATAAATATTACAAGTTTATGAAGAAATAAAAAATACATTCTGGTCTTTTCGTTAAAAAAGTGAGGGTTATTCTTAGCTACGAAGTCTCTTGTAAATCTTTTGTTAGATACAGAAACAGTTACCCAAAGTTTAGGATGGAGCAAAGCAAACCCGACCCTTGGATAACTTTGCAACAAAAAAAAAAAAAATATTATAAATTACAATTTAAAATAATCGTTTATATTTATAAGAAAAAATAGGAATAAATATTATTAAAATACTTTTTAACCATTTTTAAGAGTTCTTTGCAAAAAACTGCAAAAAACGAAGTACAGTAAATTAAGTTAGGGTACTATTTTTTTCGGACTTCTTGGTTGGATATGCCTCCTACTGTGAAAGGGCTCTTGATGCACCATTTGGATGGAATTTCAGCTGCTCTGTTTCCTGTCGACAATGATCTGAAGAAGCACAAGACACGAGTAACAAAAACGTTGGAGGTGAAAATGATTCTTCATATCTATTGAATCAAAGTATTGATTTAATTCTCTCAAAAGCATGATCCAGTACAAGAAAGACGTAATAATCATTAATTATAATAATATGGGTGGCGCGACAGTCGGAGACGGACCTGGGCCTAGCTTCTCAGCAACCACTCGTGCTGTGCGTGCTATAGTTCTCTCACGCGTGGAAGGGACCCACAGTTTAATGCCGACTCCGAACGGCAAAGTTGAGAAGCTTTTTCTAAACCAGAATACTCTTTGAGCATTGTCAGTGACTCGAAGGAGGCGGAGCTGTGAATTATCAAAGGTGGTAAATTTGGGTATCGGACCTGGGATCCTCTGCGTTGGAGTCGACGCACTTACCCACTACGCCACGGCTACCCACAATATTATTTATTAATTATAAAATATTAACTATTAACTCTTATTTATATTATATCTTTCATCTATGTATATAACAAACAAAATAAATGTAAATAAATTGTTGGTTTATGTATTTATATTTAAGAGCTATTAATTTTTAAGTAAAAATAAAAAAGAGAAATTGAAAATGTATTTTCTTAAACATGAAAACCTAACTGAATTGGAACGAATTCAATAAGTTTCCTTCAAATAAGGCAAAAGAATTGTTCCCAATTCTTGGGGTGTTTTCCCCCAGAGAGCGTGGCTGGTTTTGAGTGTTCTCCGCATCGCTGTTCTGCTGTGTACGTTGTCATACCGCATTCCGTTGACACAACATCGATAATGTTGTTTTGCTGTTATTCATTAAGCGTCTTAAGTCTTTTTCACGCCATGGTTTTGAAAGGCCTGTAGCTTTCATAAAACTGCCTGAAAATTATGGCTTATTTTCAAACTGATACGGCGCAAAGTACTCGAATGCTAAGGCGTCTAAGGCATCATCATTGTGAGTCTGGCCTGGAGGATGAACACAAGACACCAGGACTCCACTTCTTGCTTGAAGGAGCCATACGTATTTTTATGTCAAATAAATAGTCCGTTTCTCACTCATACTCCTAACAAGCTTCTGACTTCTTTAGGATTTACGCTGGAGACACTTAGCTCAAGCAAGCATTAAGTGTCAGTTAATTTTACATCTGATGCTGACAGTATGGGTGTGGCTGCCCGCCTCTAACAAAACAGTCAGAGCCATTTACACAAAGCGGACAAGACGCTCTTGTGTGCCCCTTATTCCACACATTCAGTCACCAACCATCGCTTGTAATTGAAAAAAAGCAAGCACATAATCAACGGCGACACCAAGCAACCATTCAAAGTCTTGACGGAATCCCCATTTCAGTTCACCTCGGTTTCACACATCAAGCAAACACATATTTTCGTCAAACTGCTTTCCGGTTACGAAGCTCTCTCGCACTATGAATTCTAAAATACTTCGCTCACCCGCCTCTCAGCCATCATCCGCCTTGATCATCCCCTGAGCGGATATTTTATCTGACAAAGTGTGCACCCAACACGTGATAAGTTTGCGTGCGAAAAGTTCTCACGTCACGAATTGAATTTCATTTCAAATTTACCCTTAGCCAAGCCAGTTGAGCCAACCGAGGATGTTATGCTGCTGCCAAGCACTGTTTACAAGCGTGCATTATGATTCCTCGAACGGGCCCCTTTGCCGCGTTACACTGTCAAAGTTCGTTGAAAAATGAAATGTGTGTCGAATTCCGACACTCGGCGGGAAGGAGCAAACATATTCCTCGATGAACAAAGATTCTCCTCGCGTTGTTTCTTCTTGCTGGAGTTGCTCGTTTTGGGATCCCTTTGTAATGCAAAAACTTTTTGCATCGAAGCACAGGATTACATTTCTTTTTTGCTCGTGCTGTTTATGTTTTCTGAAAGAAGGAAGAGGGCTTGTGAGAGTCTGCAGGAAACAACTCGCATCCTGTTTGAGATTAACATTCCGCCTTGGTGGCGGTAAATTTGGGGCGGAGGGAGTTGCTGAAGACTGCTCGAGTTGGTTTCCCTCAGACCCTCATGCGCCAGCCATCAAGTCGAAGGAGCTCGTTCCCTTTGTTTACTGATTGGAAGCCTCTTTGTGAAGTGAAATTAGAATTCCGTTTAATATTACAAGATGAGAGCCATCTTGCGTAACGGGATGTGCACATGCGAGACCATGTGCTCTTCCTGCGGGGAAGGAACGAAATCAGAGCCTCACCTGATTGCTGCTGATGCACACGATGGTCTTCGGGGATTTTCTCGTTAAGCGCTGATGCAGGGCTTAAGGCAGAGTTTGCAATCAAAACTAAAAGGCTGAGGGAAGGATTGCCGGAGGAGGTGGTGTCAGCCCAAGAAGGAGAAGAAAGAAAGGATCTATACATGAAGTGCACTCTTGTGAAGAAAGTTTGCGTTTGATTGGTTCAAAATTGAGAAGAGAATTTAAAGGAATTTCGTCGCTTTACTGGGCGTCTGTGAGGCCCACTTAGCTTCAGCACCGATTCCCAGCTGAACGTGAAGCAGTGTCTTTGAGTAGCACGCCCTATGCTTCTCTGGGGCTCATTCAGCACCTAGTACTAACACTTGCGGAGTACATCCGAGACCAAGGCCAAGATACAACCAAGGCATGTAAAAAGGGACAATCTGCGATAAGTACACTATGCTAGTTTTCAAAGAGATAGATGATAGCCTGTAGAAGTCTAACCAATGGATCAACAACGAAGGAAAGATCATGGATTGGGATCTTTGTTGCAACAGCTGCAACGAATTTCCATGTCACTTCGACTTGCCAACCATTGCAGTGTATTCCAGGCACAAGGTGAAGTAATTCGGAACCTGCACGATCACTGTCAGTTACTAGCACTGAAAGAGAGAAGAGCATACACGAAGAAGACGACGAAACTAGGCTCAAAGGTGTGTATTAATTTGCAGCGGCTGGAGGGCATGGGCCTGTGCATCCAGGGCAAAGTTTTTGACTGCTCTCAACTTGGCGAGATACCAGCAACGATCCCTGTTAAATGCACAGGTCAAGTTGACATAAGGCCTCCTCGTGGAGCCCTCTGGATAGACATAAGGCCTCCTCGTGGGGCCCTCTGGATAGCCTTTACAGCAACCGCTTAGAGGTGAACCAATGTAGCGGCCCCCTTGGCCAGGGGCTTAAAGCACCAGGACCCGGTCATCCAGGTTCGGCCGTTGCGCGTGGGGTTAACTTTCCCACAGTGTAAAAAAAAACTAACAGTTCAGAAACGACGCGAAGCCTCGGATACGGATGACCCTACTGCTGAGGACCATGTACAACGAAATAAGGACAACGATTTTCGGTTCTGCACGTGGAATGTGAGGTCCCTGAACAGAACACGTGCAGCCGATGAACTTGCGGAGGCCCTTGAAGCTTATAAGGCAGATATCACCGCCATTCAGGAGGTGCGGTGGGACGGCCGGGCAAAAAGAGGATGAAAAACTGCGATATTTACCTCAGCGATTGCTACAAACAGCGAAGGCAGCGCTTATTCGTATGCGGGTTTGTTGTTCGAGGCAGACTTAGGCAAGAAGCCTTAAGCTTTAAATACATAAGTGAGCGCCTCATAACACTCCGCATCAAGGCTGCATTCGGCAACATCAGCCTGATCTGCGCCCACGCCCCAAAGGAGGATAAAGATGACGACAGCAAAGATTACTTTTATGATCTCCTAGGAAGGACATACGATCAATGCCCCAGCTACGACACCAAAATCGTTCTAGGAGATTTTAACGCAAATCTGGGCAAGGAAGAGATCTTTGCTAGAGTCATCGGGAAGCACAGCCTGCACGACAACACGTCCGAGAACGGACTCAGGCTTTTGGCCTTCGTAACAGGGCGAAACCTCTTTGTAGCCAGTACGCGGTTCCCTAACCTCAACATCCACAAAGGGACCTGGCGGTCTCCTGATCAATCAACCGTCAACCAGATTGATCACATTGCGATCGACGTCAGACACTCCTCCAGCATTCTCGATGTCCGAACATTCCGAGGATCCGACATCGACTCGGATCATTTCCTTGTTGTAGCCAAGGTAAGAACACGGATATCGATAGGACAACGGAGTGGAGCAAGACCGCAACAGTTTGACGTCGGAAAGCTACAGTCGCAATTGACCGCTAGCAACTTTGCCGATCGAGTCTGAACAATGGAAATGAACAATGGAACCGTTGTCAGAGAAGCTGCATTTGATGTGCTGTGTTAGAAAAACCTAGAAATAACCCATGGTTTGACTACGAGTGCACGCAGGCGACGCTGGACAGAAGGACGAGAGCGGTTCGTAAGCTCTACGAACTTAAAAGAAGGGAAGAGCACCGACTTCTCAAAAAGAAAAAGAAAGAGCATGAGAAGCTCGTGATGGAGGAAATGCAGAGATGTTTCGGCAGTAATGATGTCTGAAAGTTCTACCAACGGGTAAAACAACTATCCAATGGATACAGAATTCGGGCAGAAGCCTGTCGTGATGCAGAGGGACAACTCGTAGTAGATTCGCAGTCGATACTGAAAATCTGGAAAGATCATCATCAAAGGCGAGGAAGACTCCAATACCGCTGTCAGGCAGAATGTTCCACTCAACGCAATTGACGATGATCGACGAGAATTCCGTTCCCCCGACCTAGACGAAGTCAAGATAGCGATATCGAGACTAAAGTCGAATAAAGCTCCTGGTGCAGACGGACTGTCTGCGGAACTGTTTAAGGTAGCTGTAGATGAGCTGGTAAGGAACGTGCACCAACTCACCTGTAAGATATGGTCGGAGGAAAGCATGCCCGACGAGTGGAACCTCAGTATCTTTGCCCGATCCACAAGAAAGGAGACCCCTTCAAATGCGCCAACTACCGAGGGATAAGTCTCTTCAACATCGCCTATAAGATGTTTTCTGTGTATGTGTTATGTGTGAGCGCCTGAAACCATTCGTCAACAATCTGATAGGTCCTTATCATTGCGGTTTCAGGCCGGGGAAGTCCACCATCGACCAAATCTACACATTACGCCAGATCCTGGAAAAACCCAAGAAATGCAGATCGACACCCACCACCTATTCGTCGATTTCAAGGTCGTATATGACAGCGTGCATAGGAACGAGCTATACAACGCCATGTATAGTTTTGACATTCCTGCCAAACTCGTCAGGTTGTGCAGGATGACGATGGAGAATTCTCGCTGCTCCATCAAGGTCGGTAACGAACTCACCGAGACCTTCAATGTCAAAAAAGGATTTAGACAAGGCGACGCGCTGTCATGTGATTTCTTTAACATCATCCTGGAGAAGATCGTGCAAGACTCACACGCCAACACTAGAGGCACGATCTTCCAGATGCTACAAACAGCGAAGGCAGCGCTTATTCGTATGCGGGTTTGTTGTTCGAGGCAGACTTAGGCAAGAAGCCTTAAGCTTTAAATACATAAGTGAGCGCCTCATAACACTCCGCATCAAGGCTGCATTCGGCAACATCAGCCTGATCTGCGCCCACGCCCCAAAGGAGGATAAAGATGACGACAGCAAAGATTACTTTTATGATCTCCTAGGAAGGACATACGATCAATGCCCCAGCTACGACACCAAAATCGTTCTAGGAGATTTTAACGCAAATCTGGGCAAGGAAGAGATCTTTGCTAGAGTCATCGGGAAGCACAGCCTGCACGACAACACGTCCGAGAACGGACTCAGGCTTTTGGCCTTCGTAACAGGGCGAAACCTCTTTGTAGCCAGTACGCGGTTCCCTAACCTCAACATCCACAAAGGGACCTGGCGGTCTCCTGATCAATCAACCGTCAACCAGATTGATCACATTGCGATCGACGTCAGACACTCCTCCAGCATTCTCGATGTCCGAACATTCCGAGGATCCGACATCGACTCGGATCATTTCCTTGTTGTAGCCAAGGTAAGAACACGGATATCGATAGGACAACGGAGTGGAGCAAGACCGCAACAGTTTGACGTCGGAAAGCTACAGTCGCAATTGACCGCTAGCAACTTTGCCGATCGAGTCTGAACAATGGAAATGAACAATGGAACCGTTGTCAGAGAAGCTGCATTTGATGTGCTGTGTTAGAAAAACCTAGAAATAACCCATGGTTTGACTACGAGTGCACGCAGGCGACGCTGGACAGAAGGACGAGAGCGGTTCGTAAGCTCTACGAACTTAAAAGAAGGGAAGAGCACCGACTTCTCAAAAAGAAAAAGAAAGAGCATGAGAAGCTCGTGATGGAGGAAATGCAGAGATGTTTCGGCAGTAATGATGTCTGAAAGTTCTACCAACGGGTAAAACAACTATCCAATGGATACAGAATTCGGGCAGAAGCCTGTCGTGATGCAGAGGGACAACTCGTAGTAGATTCGCAGTCGATACTGAAAATCTGGAAAGATCATCATCAAAGGCGAGGAAGACTCCAATACCGCTGTCAGGCAGAATGTTCCACTCAACGCAATTGACGATGATCGACGAGAATTCCGTTCCCCCGACCTAGACGAAGTCAAGATAGCGATATCGAGACTAAAGTCGAATAAAGCTCCTGGTGCAGACGGACTGTCTGCGGAACTGTTTAAGGTAGCTGTAGATGAGCTGGTAAGGAACGTGCACCAACTCACCTGTAAGATATGGTCGGAGGAAAGCATGCCCGACGAGTGGAACCTCAGTATCTTTGCCCGATCCACAAGAAAGGAGACCCCTTCAAATGCGCCAACTACCGAGGGATAAGTCTCTTCAACATCGCCTATAAGATGTTTTCTGTGTATGTGTTATGTGTGAGCGCCTGAAACCATTCGTCAACAATCTGATAGGTCCTTATCATTGCGGTTTCAGGCCGGGGAAGTCCACCATCGACCAAATCTACACATTACGCCAGATCCTGGAAAAACCCAAGAAATGCAGATCGACACCCACCACCTATTCGTCGATTTCAAGGTCGTATATGACAGCGTGCATAGGAACGAGCTATACAACGCCATGTATAGTTTTGACATTCCTGCCAAACTCGTCAGGTTGTGCAGGATGACGATGGAGAATTCTCGCTGCTCCATCAAGGTCGGTAACGAACTCACCGAGACCTTCAATGTCAAAAAAGGATTTAGACAAGGCGACGCGCTGTCATGTGATTTCTTTAACATCATCCTGGAGAAGATCGTGCAAGACTCACACGCCAACACTAGAGGCACGATCTTCCAGATGCTACAAACAGCGAAGGCAGCGCTTATTCGTATGCGGGTTTGTTGTTCGAGGCAGACTTAGGCAAGAAGCCTTAAGCTTTAAATACATAAGTGAGCGCCTCATAACACTCCGCATCAAGGCTGCATTCGGCAACATCAGCCTGATCTGCGCCCACGCCCCAAAGGAGGATAAAGATGACGACAGCAAAGATTACTTTTATGATCTCCTAGGAAGGACATACGATCAATGCCCCAGCTACGACACCAAAATCGTTCTAGGAGATTTTAACGCAAATCTGGGCAAGGAAGAGATCTTTGCTAGAGTCATCGGGAAGCACAGCCTGCACGACAACACGTCCGAGAACGGACTCAGGCTTTTGGCCTTCGTAACAGGGCGAAACCTCTTTGTAGCCAGTACGCGGTTCCCTAACCTCAACATCCACAAAGGGACCTGGCGGTCTCCTGATCAATCAACCGTCAACCAGATTGATCACATTGCGATCGACGTCAGACACTCCTCCAGCATTCTCGATGTCCGAACATTCCGAGGATCCGACATCGACTCGGATCATTTCCTTGTTGTAGCCAAGGTAAGAACACGGATATCGATAGGACAACGGAGTGGAGCAAGACCGCAACAGTTTGACGTCGGAAAGCTACAGTCGCAATTGACCGCTAGCAACTTTGCCGATCGAGTCTGAACAATGGAAATGAACAATGGAACCGTTGTCAGAGAAGCTGCATTTGATGTGCTGTGTTAGAAAAACCTAGAAATAACCCATGGTTTGACTACGAGTGCACGCAGGCGACGCTGGACAGAAGGACGAGAGCGGTTCGTAAGCTCTACGAACTTAAAAGAAGGGAAGAGCACCGACTTCTCAAAAAGAAAAAGAAAGAGCATGAGAAGCTCGTGATGGAGGAAATGCAGAGATGTTTCGGCAGTAATGATGTCTGAAAGTTCTACCAACGGGTAAAACAACTATCCAATGGATACAGAATTCGGGCAGAAGCCTGTCGTGATGCAGAGGGACAACTCGTAGTAGATTCGCAGTCGATACTGAAAATCTGGAAAGATCATCATCAAAGGCGAGGAAGACTCCAATACCGCTGTCAGGCAGAATGTTCCACTCAACGCAATTGACGATGATCGACGAGAATTCCGTTCCCCCGACCTAGACGAAGTCAAGATAGCGATATCGAGACTAAAGTCGAATAAAGCTCCTGGTGCAGACGGACTGTCTGCGGAACTGTTTAAGGTAGCTGTAGATGAGCTGGTAAGGAACGTGCACCAACTCACCTGTAAGATATGGTCGGAGGAAAGCATGCCCGACGAGTGGAACCTCAGTATCTTTGCCCGATCCACAAGAAAGGAGACCCCTTCAAATGCGCCAACTACCGAGGGATAAGTCTCTTCAACATCGCCTATAAGATGTTTTCTGTGTATGTGTTATGTGTGAGCGCCTGAAACCATTCGTCAACAATCTGATAGGTCCTTATCATTGCGGTTTCAGGCCGGGGAAGTCCACCATCGACCAAATCTACACATTACGCCAGATCCTGGAAAAACCCAAGAAATGCAGATCGACACCCACCACCTATTCGTCGATTTCAAGGTCGTATATGACAGCGTGCATAGGAACGAGCTATACAACGCCATGTATAGTTTTGACATTCCTGCCAAACTCGTCAGGTTGTGCAGGATGACGATGGAGAATTCTCGCTGCTCCATCAAGGTCGGTAACGAACTCACCGAGACCTTCAATGTCAAAAAAGGATTTAGACAAGGCGACGCGCTGTCATGTGATTTCTTTAACATCATCCTGGAGAAGATCGTGCAAGACTCACACGCCAACACTAGAGGCACGATCTTCCAGATGTACGTACAACTGCAAGCATACGTGGATGGCATTGACGTGATTGGCAGAACACAGGGCGCCCTCAATGAGGCGTTTGCTGGCATTCAGGCGGAGGCGGCTAAAATGGGTCTAGCGGTGAATGAGGGCAAAACGAAGTATATGCTGTCATCAAGAAAGGACATACAACATCGACGTCTTGGACAGAGCGTCACCATAGGCAGCTATAACTTCGAGGTAGTGAAGGACTTCATCTACCTCGACTCGCAAGTGAACAGTACTAACAATACCAGTACCGAGATTAAACGCAGAATTACTCTTGCCAATCGCTGTTTTTTTGGGCTCAAGAGGCAATTGAGTAGTAAAGTCCTCTCTCGAAGGACCAAGCTGACTTCATACAAGACCTTGATCATGCCAGTACCGCTGTACGGCGCGGAGGCATGGACAATCTCAAAAGCGGATGAAGAAGCACTAGGTCTTTCCGAGAGAAAATTCTGCGTTCAATCTTTGGTCCTGTCTGCGTTAATGGTTATTGGAGAAGCAGATCTATAGATAATTCTCTGTTTTATTTCCAATTATCATCGTGCGTTAACTTTGAACCCTTTAGTTGGATACAACATATTTTTGTTAGCCTCCTTTCCGTGCTTTTAGTTTCCAGGGATAGTCCGCCTGCAAATAGGCCTTCTTCGGATACAAAGCCCAAATGCTCATGGCTTCAAGTCAAAGTCATCACTTATGCCAGGGTTCGCGAAGCCATTCTAAAAGCTTTGCCCTTTCGAGTGCATTTAGCAAGGAACCTTCTTTAAAGCTCCATTAGCTGATCGTCCCTGTCCCAAGTGAGATATGGGACTGAATGAAACTGAAGACCATGCTCATGCCTGAATCACAATAGTGCGTTTGCGCTGGCGTTGGCTTCAACAAAAACAATTCAATGGCCATGCACAAAATACAGCCTCGACCTGCGTTAGTCAAAAATGAGAGACATAAGAGGATTGTAATAAAACGTTAGACGCAAGTTCATCGCACGTCATTATCGAACATGTTGAATATTTTTTGACACAGGGGTGCGCTGTGAGAGAGGTTTTCTCCCAAATTGAGATTTTTCTTCCAAATTGAGAGTATTTTGTGTCAACTGTCATTTGAGAAATGTAAACAGCTGATTGAAAATAATTTAAAGACAAAATTCCTTTCAAATGAGTGTACGCAATATTTTTCATCTGGTAGAAGAGAGAGAGAGAGAGAACAGCTGATAAATTGAGTGATCATTTCAACGCAGTGCGTCATCGCACTTCCTTCGTAACGTGACTATTGGCGCAGCGCACTATGGTGTTTGAGGCATCAATGCCATGCTATTCTCTTATCTGGATAAGTCCGGATGCGCCAATCAATTTGATGGATAAAGCTCAAGGTGGACACGTGAAAAACAAAACCTTGAGAGCGCAATTGTTGATGGAACATCTCAACAGACGAGAGATGGGCAACAGAGACGCGATGGGCACACGCAGCACAGAAAACAAAAGAAAAACAAAGCAAAAGAGCATCTATTGTACCCTTTCTGGACACACCACCATCAATGCCACTTAAATCTGCACTCAATTAGGACTGCACCAAATCAGGACATTGTGTCCTGCAGATACTTGCTAAAAATACATATCCTGCCAACTGTGTCAAGAACTGGGTCATTACTTACCAGCAATTAGGATGACTGTTCCATTTTGCTGCTTCCTCTGCCGAAGATAAGTATCGTATTAATTGATGAATGAACTCGGCAACAACACACCGACCCTGTCGTTCACATCCCATCTGAATCCAGAGACAGCGGGTGGGTAGAAAATCAATATCCCCCCTCCGACCGCTGACTGCTGGCTAACGTCCTCTCGAGCAACTCTCGCTTACCCTTGTATTTTACGGTTGAATTTTCAAGAATAAATTGCACAGCACTTTATCGATACATCCTTGAACGATATTCATGCTTAGATAGGTCCTACTCACATAAATCGATATTCGTCTGCAAGAGGTGTTTACCAGTGTTTTGTGTGCGATGAAATATCGCCGAGAGCCGAGGGGGATGGATGAAGTGATTTAATATTTTGCGACTGACAAAATTCCCGCATAAATTCTGATCGTAATCTAGGAATTGTATTCGATGTCCTTACCCGTGACCACAGTCGCACTTCGCCCCCCCTCCGTGTTGAGTCCAGTGAATTTGAATAGCTGGCATCAATTATTGGGCGACGGTGGGGGTCTTGGATAAAATGAAGGGCCCTTAAGGAGGCGTGCGTTGGACAGTAAAAGAAGTCAGCATTTAGTCACAACATTGGTGATTAGCAAATAAAACAAATAAACTTGCCGAACATTTAGTGGCAACTCAGTCACACGTGTCAGGCCAATGATAAGCTAGAACGTGTCACGAATCCACTCAAAGACAGATTCTACACGTTTAAAGAAGCACCCAACAGTTTAGAATGTTATGGAATAGAAATGGAAGTTCGAAGCAGACTTGCGCATTTATGGATTGGCTAAATCCAATCTGTTGGAATATAAGCGCCATATGCCCCATCCACAAAAAAGGCGATCCTACCTCTTGCAACGACTACAGACGAATAGCCCTGCTCATCGTCGCCTACAAGATCCTGTCCAGCGTACTGTTTGAACGTCTAAAGCCGTTTTGCACCGCACTAATCGACACGTACCAGTGAGGCTTCCGGCCCGGCAAATCGACTATAGGCCAAATATGCACACTAAGGCAAATCCTGGAGAAGACCAGCGAGTTTCAAATCAATACGCACCACCTTTTTGTCGATTTTAAGGCCGCAAACGTCAGCATTCATCGCAAGGAGCTATTTGATGCGATGGCCGAATTCGGGATCCCGGGAAAACTGATCCGGTTGTGTCGCCCCACGCTAACGAATACGCGATGCAAATACGCGGACTTCAGAGTCGGTCGAAACTTGCACCATATTTCGGCAACGGGATGAGCTGTCGTGTGATTAGTTCACTCTGGTACTGGATAAGATACTGCGACGGGCAGCTGTAAGCACGGAGGGCACTATCGTCTACAAGTCAGTCAAACTGTTGGCATACGCAGATGACATAGTCATCGTCGCGCGTTCCCAACTTGCCGTAGTCGTGGCTTTCACGGCGATTGAGGAACAGGCGAAACGAGCTGGTTATAAGGTATATGAGGATAAGACGAAATATATGCTGTCGACCAAGAAACGATCCGCCGAACACCATCAAGGGCAAAACGTCACAATCGATAGCTACAATTTTAAGATAGTGAAGGAGTTTGTCTACTTCCGGGCAAACGTTACAGTGGAGATCCGACGTAGAACCGCCTTTGGCAACCAATGCTACTTCGGTCTGTCAAAACAACTGGCGTCAAAACTCCTGACTCGAAGGACTAAGATCATGCTCAACAAAACCCCTATTTTGCCAGACCTGCTGTATGGAGCCGAAAGATGGACGATAAGAAAAACTGCGGAGCTGATTCTTGGTGCCTTCGAAAGAAAAATTCTACGTCGGATACATGATTCCGTCTGCGAGGAAGGCGAATGGAGGAGAAGACACAACCGCGAACTCTACGAGCTGTACCAGGATGTGGATGTAGTCCGGAAGGCAAAGATCCGTCAACTTCACTGGCTCGGCCACATAGAGCGCATGGACAACCATGTTCCAGCAAAGAGGGTCTTCGAATCTGAGCCTCCTGGTTCGAGAAGGAGAGGAAGACCGAATCTCCGGTCTTGATGACTGGAGGTAGCATCCCCAGGACCGTCAGGCACCTTCCATGGATCGTATGCCTGATAAGTAAGTAAGTAGATCCAATCTGTGGAGTTTAGGAATTTGATTATGTTCGATATACAGTGGACTCCCCTTAAGTCGAATTGTCACGGGATACCATAATTTGTTCGCGTTAGAGAGAGTTTGACTTAGAGAGAGGTTTTTGTATGGAAAGTTGGGGGAAATGTATGCAAAATATGGCGAAAAAGTTCAAGTTAGAGAGAGTTTTGACTTAAGGATAGTTCGACTCAGAAATGAAGTATTACAGAGATAGCCGACTTCACAGCTTATTGCCCCCTAGTCCATCGACGAATTTGAGTGCCTTTTTGACAGATGTTCATGAATTTTTGACGGTTATTTACAAAATAACGTAAATGCCGTCCTATGATTAGCCAATTTAGTTTATGAACACGTTATAAAAAACAGTTGTCAATAATTTTAAGGGGCAAGAGAGGCAGAACGAGAAAGCGACTTATGGAGAGTTCAACTTAGGGAGAGTTCGACTTGGGAGAGTCCACTGTACTTTGATCAGCCATCTCAGAGAGGTCACTAAGAAAAGGATTGCCGAACACGACATATCTTTGTTTGACTGGTGAAATTGAGGACTTTCCTCTGAGTCTAGCAGCGTGGATACCTATTGGCCAGTGTCCTGTGCTTACTGCAACGACTCTAGCTATTTCGGAGCGATAGATAAGCATCAATCCTGCTTTTCGAGGCAAGGTTTTCATAGAGAAATTCCACTTGGATGACCTAGTCCATCCTCTATTAGCTAAGAACAGGAAGTGTTGATAGATGGTAGGGTCACCATTTCAGTGGAAGCTCGTTGCTTCCTTGCCAATTCGTCGGCAATCTCATTACCTTCTATACTGCTGTGGCCTGGGACCCAGAGGAGAATGGCCTGTTTGAGTTCATCTTTGCGCGGTTGCCAAAATTTAGAGGAAGTGATTTCTGGATAAATGGCCCTTATGGCCTTTTGGCTGTCACTGCAGATCGCTGCGGCTCTACCATAAGGGCAGGAAGTGCTAAGAAGTTTACACACTTACACTAGCACTTCAGCCTGGAAGATACTCGAGTGATCTGGGAGGCATTAAGAACTAGAGATATCGATATCGTGAAGTCGTGAAGATCGCTGAGTCTATATCGTGGTCTGTATTTTAATTGGTATTCTGAGGGAAGTGATTGGGTTTTCCAGGACTCTCTGGGTGGAAACCGGCGCTCTGCTATGGCCGTACGGCCATGCTGGGTCCCGCTTCTATGAGTCTGATGGGGCTGCAGTGCCTACATAATTGATGTAAAGGTCCAGTGGCAGGAGGTGTAGAAACACGTTCAGTGCTTCCGTGCGGCATGATCTCATCGCCCCGGTAGTTCCAACTCCTGCCGATCTCTGGACTTTGTTGAGTTTGTTTAAGTTGTACGGCTTGCTGAGGGTATACCACCATACTAGTTAGTTGTAGATGAGAATTGGACGGACAACGGCTGTGTATATCCAAGGGGTAATTTTTGTTTAAGACCTTACCTTCTGCCGAAAGTTGTACGACTGAGATACGGTGTTGATTATTTGTATCATGACATGAAATATAAAGAAATGTACTGGCTTGTTGGTAAACATTCCAAGCTAAGTATTGACAACAAACTGCTTGTATATTTTTTATATTGCTCCCTTAAACATGTTTGGACGTATGGCGTACAACTTTGGGGTTGTACCAAAGCAAGTAATTTGAACATAATACAGACTTTTCAAAATAAGGTGCTTAGAACCATCGTTACCATGCTCCATGGTATATCAGAAACGATGATATCCACAGAGATCTTGGAATATTACCACTCCAATATGAAGTTATTAACTTTGCTTATAAACATAAGCGCCGCCTAGAAGAGCACATAAACTCTGCAGTTTACTCGATCCTTGAGGAAACTAATGTCGATTCGAGCCCTTGATCTCGTGCGATAGTCTACACCCGTGTATGGTTGCGGTGTTAGCCGGAACTTTCACTGGAGAGTAACCTGCCGATCAGTACATGAATTATGAAATGCAAACTACTGGTTAAGTGCTTCACTTAGTTGTAGTCTTAAAAAATACAAGGAGGTGGTCTTAGTGAGTAAAAATCTCCCACTTCTTTGCGAACGTTCGCCATAGAGTCTTGTCGAAGATTTAATCCTACTCAAGGAAAAAAAAATTTATCATATCTGTGTTTTGATTTTAATTGTGTGCAAATGTAATTTTGTGTGAGTTGGGAGTTCTTGTAAATTTTGCTTTTGTTTTTTTTTCCATGCCGGAACGAGTTGTAACATTTTCCAGGGGTAGGATGTAACGTGTGACAACCTACAACGTTGCTTTTTAACGCTTTAATGCTATGAACATACTGGAATCAGTATTTTACAACCCTGTGGACAAAAATAAGCTGAATCCGACAACGGAACAAAAAAAAGCAGAACATTACTAGGAAATCGGAAAAATCAGCTATAGAGAAGGAGAAAATAAAACAAACCTCGAGAAAAAATGTTTTAGATTCTTTATCCGAGAACAAATATAACCAATCTTTGTGCCTCATCTCTTGCAAATCATTTTTTTCCCAAAGTTTGAAGGTGAGATATGGATTTAGGAGGAGTGGAGCAAGGAGTGAGCACACCGCACAAAAGTGTCCTTGTGATTATATATCTGCATTAAGAGACAAATTTCAATCTGTACTCCTCTGACTTTTTTTAACTATATTATTTTTTAAAGGAAAGTTTCCCTTTAAGTTCTTCTAACAACGTACCCCGGCCTTTTTTATATTACTACACAGTTTCTTACAACCGGAATTTTTTTATTCAAAATTGTACTCGGTGGAATGTTGAACATACTTCGCTGATATTTTAAATAAAACTGTATTTATGTATACTTACATTCTTAATTGAAAAAATGTTTGGCTGAACTATTTCCAAGATTTTTGAAGCACCACTACTTCAGTCGAATGGACTTACTTCTTCGTGCCAGATTTATCAAACTCGTTCGAATCGTGCACAATACATGGCAGAAAAATGAAAGGAACACGATATTATTATATACTAGCTTTTATCCGCGACCCCGTCCGTGTGGAATAGTTACTTTGGGTAGCCTTTTTCATTTTTAGGATACTAATTTTCCGAATAATACACTACAATACATACTAACTGCAAACTACAGTGATTTACTGTAAATATCTTATTTTAACACATTTTTATAAACTAAATTTTTTGTTTTTCCCTTCTCTGCTAAAACATAAAGATTTTGGGGGCACGATACTCGTGAGCACGCCACATAGAGTTGCCCAAGGGAAAAAAACAGGTGTTTTTTCTAAATGTATACCTGCTACTTTAAGCCTTCGTCCTTGAGCTTTACTTATTGCCATTGCAAATGTACCTTTTTGGGGAAACTGCACTCTTTAAAACTGAAAGGGCAAATCAGTCGGAATTATTGGAATCCCCGTTAAAACATTTTGTCCTTTTGCCATTCCAGTCATTATTATTGCTTTTATAATATTGCATCCCAATTGAGTAACTTGTAGCCGTGGACCATTACATAGCCTCGGTGCGTAAAGGATTCTCAATAACAGCACCGGAAAACCAACTTTTAACCTCACCTTATGAGAAGGCACTCCTGATAATTCTAAAGAATTCAAAAATTTCCAAAGGGTAAGACGTCACTTGTTCAGTGTCCATAACATTGTCTACCGAGAGTTACTCGATAACATCCCCCTCCACGTATGACATAATTTTTTCCTTTATCTGCCACACTGTCTCATTTGTCGGCGCTAAAATTGCCCTTTCACACACCCATTCTCGATTGTCCATATTTATTTGCAGATCGGGATAGACATTATTTTTCAAATCATCTATATTGTCGACAATTTGACAAAATCAACGGCTCAATGTAATCATGCCGTTACTGTCTGTCGCCATACGATCTTCTCCGATTTTTAGAAGAGCAGTCTCATAATGATGCCCTGATTGTGCATCATTGTGCAGTTGAACTCGCATATTTATTGTCGAACGGAACTTTTTTACGTTTACCCATAATATAGACGCTGCGGGGTTCCCCCTAGTAAAGACTGGAAGGGTCTGTCTAAAGTCACCCTCATCCCTCCCATAATACTCTGGTTACTCTTAATATCTTTCATAGGGCAATCTAGTGCTTCGATTGCTCTTTTATAAGACATCATATATTCATCCCAAACCAACAGAGTCTACACTCTTGCAACATTCGTCCACGCTCACTGTTTTGGCTAATGTTACAAACTGGCATATCCTCATTTGCTAAGTTCAAAGAAAATTTAAGAACTGAGTGCGCCGTTCGTCCCCCAGTGAGTAGCGTAGCAGCTATTCCAGAGGAAGCTACTGCAACACAATTTTTTTATCTTTCCTGACTTGTGCTAATAGTAAATTTAAAAGAAAGGTTTTCCCAGTGCCTCAT
Organism: Eristalis intricaria; assembly: GCA_964034865.1. Taxonomy (NCBI): domain Eukaryota; kingdom Metazoa; phylum Arthropoda; class Insecta; order Diptera; family Syrphidae; genus Eristalis; species Eristalis intricaria. Next base: position 135,887,079 of record OZ035873.1, read on the forward strand.
GGAGCATCCAAAAAGAACAAACCCCTTCGCCACTTTCATTTTTTTTGAATAACTCTATCAAAGGTTAATCTTTGTCCTGTGTTCAAAAGTGGAACGGCATAAATTATTTGGCATTTTAAAGAATCGGTATCGTAGACTAGTTGTCGCATTAAATCACAACTTTCTTCCCAAATTCTTTGCGGTCTGCTCATCCAAAAATCAGATCAATTTTTTCCAGTAATGGCTATCACTTGGTCTTCAACCCTTGTTAAGGCGTCATTGTAAATTAAATTATTATAGGCCGCATTAAAAAATTATATTTGGCCGCACCACGCCGCAGTCTGCCTTGGTGACTATCGACAAACAATCAATCAGAAGCGGCGACCGACCATTGGCATGGTGTGTGTGTGTAGTTTTAAGCACGCAGTAACATGTTCAATTTGAGTATCTCGCAGAAGGGTGGTTTCTGTTTATGCTGCGATTTAAAAGAGAGAACTCACTGGAAGAGAGCCACACACACCATGTCAATAGTCGCCACAGCTGGTTGATTGTTGCCGATGGTCTCTAATGACGGAACCGGTAATTCCGGACAATGCAAAAGGATGCAGGGATGCTGTTCCGGCCAGGGCCCGAGGCGCTTTTGTCCTTACAAAGAGACTGTTTTACAACAGCCAACTCGATGCGAGTGTGAAGGTTATCTGCTAAATGGCCCTCATCCGGCCAATGCTCACCTATGGCTGTCCCGTGTGGTTCACCGTGAATGCAAGCTTGATGGGAAAGATTCGGTTGTTTGAGAGGGCTTGTCTTAGGGCTTGCCTTCGTCTTTATCGAACTCCAGAGTCCCAGTACATAAAATCCTATTCCAATGAGGTATTATACAACAGGGCAAACCTGATAAGAGTGGACAATTTCCTGGTGAAGTTGACTCGAGGTCATACTGCTAGAGCGATGAACTCGGTCAATAACCTGATCACTGAGGCTTACTACCCCAATCCCCAATTCCACGAAAGGGTACGTCACAACGGCTCTGTCCCCTCAGATGCATTCCTCAATTTTGACATGAACGGTCTGATACGGAACTTTCATACTGCCCGTTCAACTGTGGATGGGTGACTTAACCACGACTGCTCCGTCACACAACGAGCTGAGGCAGGAATCCTCCGGTTCAGTATGGCGGTCTCAAGGCTATACGGGATATACGGGATGTTGCAATGCAGCATCGAAAATTCTGGTGGCTGGGGAGCAAAGGAACTCCCTCGCCGAACCCTTTAGATCCTGGGTAGAAAGGGTAGTGCGGATCTCCGTGTGGGAGTAGTCGGTCACTGTCTTGCAGAGAATTAGATGCAAATCTAGTAGCAGCAACCTATGGCCGACCTATATAGTCTAGTGTAGTGTAAGGTAGATTTTAAGATAAAATATATAAAGACATGGTATACACATGCGTACTCCAGTGTGTACCTATGTGTTCATTTATTAAGTTTTTTGCCATTTTTCTTAATATAAAGTCGTACATTCAAATTGATTTTCATTTCGTTAAACCGGCAGTTAGGTTAAGTCGAAAGATAGTTTAATATTAATTTTAGCTTAAGAGACCGCCGAGGGCCAGTAACTTAAAATATAATCTTTGTTCGTCAAACTAGTGTAAGCATTTTTTCCTAGTATGTATGCATATACCTACGTAATGAATTGAGAAATAAAAATGAATTAAAAAAAAATGCAAAAGGATGCTCAAATGAATAAGGGATAAATTTCCTAAAAAGCATTTTTTACTTGTTCAATCCGATAAGCCAATAAGCCAGGACCGTGTGAAGATGAAAAAATACTTTCTTTGCCCCATTTCCCCCCTAGGCCCGGAATAAATAGACTAAGTACATCTCCAAATATATCTCTCTACCAAATTTCATCAAAATCGGTCCATTGGTTTAGACGTGAAGGGGTAACAGATAGACAGATAGAGTAAATTTCGCATTTATAATATTAGTAAGGACTAGTAAGGGAAATCCTGCATCAACCAGAGCATTTCAATTCAGACTCACACATGCTACTCAATGAGAGACACAGTCGATGGAGATCTTGAACATTCGCTACATCTCGTGATGTGGGATCAATAGCAATCTTCTTTTTTTTTACCATCACAGGGCAAACACAAAACACTACGTTCTCTTAGTATATGCCCTCGGTAGCGGTTTACACAACAGATGTTTCCTGTGCGACTAAGGATCATCTAAAGATTGTGCATCTCATAGATTACATCAAATAAACAATATAAATTAAAGAATATTTAACCCCAACAATTAATTTAATCAAAAAAACCAACTCAATTTATATTTCGTTTTTTATTGCTTAAGTATTCAAACCACTGTGCACTCTGAACGTTCAACAAGCAATGCCATCTGCTCTCCTTTTCCTGCGACACTTTTTGAAGCTCTTCTTAGTGCTGCCAAGTCTTGCCAGATGAAAGCGTTACAAATAGTAGTATTAATAAATTTCTTAAGCTCCAATCGAGACAAACTAAAATGAATTTCGTTGCAAAGTTCATCAAAAGTACTTATACACCTTACAATAGGTTCATTACAACCATACAACCAACTTTTATTATCGTAGAGTAAATTTCCCACCCGAAGAGATCTTTGGGGAACATATATATTCATGAGAAAAAGCAATTCTGGTGAATTTACACGGTAATTAATAATGTCGCGGATAAACATGGTTGACGCTGCCTTACGCCCCAAACTTAAGGTTTGCAAGCCAATTATCTTACATCCGTCGTCATATCTAGGGAGTTATTCGATGGTGTTCAAGATTGATTAATATTCCATCGAATTATATTATAATTATTTAGTTGCATGCGTTAAATTAATTCTTTGTAATCTACATTATCGGCTCACTGCCTTACCGACAATTATGTACTAAACCAAACATAACTAAACTATAATGATTATAAATGTCAAATGTCAATAAAAAGAAGACACTTCTTCACAAGAACTCAGTGTGAGCAGATCAATAAAGCATCCGTAATTTATAACGTTTGAAGCTTCGCGTTTTTTTTTTACATATATACACTTTTCTCTAGGAACAAAGGTTTCTTTTGTTCCAACTACTAATTTATTTCAGATGGTATAGAACTTACCGACAGCATATCTCGTGAAATTCTCTTGCACTCTTTCGAATCTGAGCTCTTGTGCATTATATGGGGAATCCCAAAATATGGAAGATTATTCTAAATATGGTCTGGCTAACGAGCAAAAGATGGACTTAAGACTAGTTATATCCCGCAAATCGTTACTTTTTCTTTTCAGAAAACCTAACATAGCGTTATCCTTCGCAATTGTATAATCATAATGTAAGGACAAATTTAATTTAGCATAAAAAAATTACACTGACATCTTTAACTTCTCCTAGGCGATTAATTCTGTCTTCATTTGTGTAATAATCATACACAATCGGGGATTTAATTCGATGTGCTGCAAAGATATTACATTTTTGAATACTCAGCTCTCATCCATTTTCTACACACCATAGCACTAGTGTATGGATATCGAATTGGAACAATCTTGGCACCCATTTCGCATCCAAAACACGATGAAGAGGAAGACACGACTGGTTGTGAGAGAGACTTGTCTTGTTGAAGCATCAAAGCGATCGATTCAATATTCTTCTGATGGCGTTGCAGTCCCAGATAGTCCTAGTATTCAAAAATGAAACAAATTCAGCTTGTGCTGCCTCAAACTATGCACAGCACTGAAGAATATCAGGAGATTCATAAAAAAGTTTCTTGGGGAATCCACCTGTTCACTTGTTGTGCGAATTGAAGTCAAACTTCATGAACCAAGAAAAAATTAGCCTACGTTGTAACAGTTTGCAAGATCGATTGAGACGTCAAACAAAGTAAAGATTTGGAGCAAAATGAAGTATGAACAACATGTTTGCATATCGAAGTTACAACACATTGGAGTATGGTTGACATACACTACAAAACTTGAAATGGTTTGATACCGGTCTGATGCAACAACTTTTTGCTGTGGTAATTATGTTAAACTCTATTATCTGTGATTCTACTCAGTCGTTTGGAAAAAACCAAGCACATCTATGCGAAACTACCTTTCCAATGTACATAAGTGTCATGCCATTCGGTTGAGTAGAACGGTATACACGTTACACACATACAAGTTAAACTTTAATTTGTTCGATTTAAATAAAAAAAATATTTTTTATTTTGAGGAGAGGCTTCTTACTTGATCGATCTGGTGGTCCATTGGTTGTCAAGTAAGATGATTGCTTATTGGAGGGAGAATGATTTTCTTGGAATCGTTCAGCATCCGGCGTATGTGTCGTTGCTATTCCAAATCGGTATATTTGTCCTTAACTTGAGTGTAAGTTATTCTCTTTTTATGCGAATTCTTTTATTATGCGGTTTTGAAGTTATAAGATTTTTTCCCGAGAATCTAATGCTGATTTTTTGTACAAGATTTTGAGGTTATACTCGGTTTTTCTATAGAATTTTTTATGGGATTCCCCTTTTTAAATATTTCTTCTATACAGAGCAAGCAAACAATATTTACATATGCTCAATGCTATTTGTGTAAGAATGAATTATCACTTGAGCTAATGCTTTCTAGAGATAACCTATAAAATAGGTATCCAACTTCTAGCTCCCTTGCCCCTTTATTTCATCTGATAGCGTTTTTTATACGCTTTTTGTCCCCTGTCTGTGAATACGTGTGAGCTCTTGAGAACAGCTGTGGAACAGCTGATATCCTTCCCCTCCTTAGTAATGGGGTGAATTAGAGTTATAATTTGAATCGCTCGTTATTTGAACGTTTTTTTCAAATTTCGGTGTTAAATTTTCAACACAGTATGGAGGGGTAAACGAACGAACAAAACTTATGTTCATGAAGTCGATTCAATAAGACTTTGATCAAATTACAATCTGAGATACTGGGACATAATTAATGAATGCACAACATATTGTGAATTTTTGCATATGAATAAAAATGAATAATTCATTTACGCGCTTAGGTAACTAATAATAAAAATATCATTAAAGAGGGAACCACTTAAAATAAGAACATTTGACAACCATTTTTATGCATTAGTTAAAGTTGCAATATCTTGCCATTGTTCTTATCAAATTGTTTAAATTGAATTCGTGAGTTTTTCAGAATTCAGAAATACAGCGGACTTCATTTTTTGAGTTAATTTCTCCGGTATGGCTTATAAATAAGCTGTATATATACTTAAGAATTAATTTGAGGTGAAACAGTTCCAGTAGTGTTCATTGCAATACATTTTTGTTCACGAAAGTCCATATTACAACGTAAGAAAATTCTCTTAAAAATACGAGAAATTGAAAATAATGGAACACATTCCTTTTTTCACACTACATGGGATTATGTTAGGTAGGTTGTGCATTTGGTATTTTTTTATTGTGCGGTTAGTTTTGAATCGTATCTACCTCATAAAAAGAGAATTGAGTGTACATTTTTTTAGATGTGTAACTTTTTGTCGCTTTGACTGATGGGTATATGAATAAATAGTTTTGTTATGAGAATTCGGTTAAAAAATTTGCATTCTCCTTTAAAGTAATATTTCACTGATTATGATACAGAATTTGTGAATTGTATTAATTTTGTATTACCTTTGAGGGAATAGTGGGGCCTGTATTTTACTATTATAGTATGTATTAGCACGAAGAGATGACGTATTAAATGTGTATGCCTAAAATATATTCGTTGGCATTGGAACTCCACATGTTAATTTCAAAAGCAGCTGTTTGGGTTTTAACAGATGTAGATGTGCAGCTGCTTCGTCGCTATAACAAGACACCTAACATATGCTCGATTTCACGGGCTTTTGTTGTTGAGATTTTGTACTACAGTGGGATTATGTTAGGTAGGTTGTGCATTTACCAGCACACTTAGACCATGTTGGTCTATTGTTATACCCATAGACAGACTACTACGACTGATTGACTACTCCAGTGATAGTTCCGTTACTTTGATCCCAACGGGAAATGGTGACTGGACCAGATTTGAAAACCAAATAAAAGCGTATTAACTTTGCTTTTACTGGGATTCGAACCGGAAATCCGGCTAACCAGGGGCAGGTATTCCACCAACTGCGCCATCCAGTCGTTTTGTACTGCAGAAACTAACTGTCATTGGCGTGGTGACCATGGCGTTGTGGGTATGTGCATCGACCCCTACGTTACTTAAACTCGCTGCAGGTACGACCAAAAATAATTGCCAAGGTTCCAACTCTTTCGAATCCTTGACTATGCTCAAAGAGTAATTCTTCTCAAACATGGCCGTTCGGAGTCGGCAAACTGTAGGTCCCTTCTACTCGTGAGAGAAAAATAGCACGCACAACACGAGTGGTTGAGCTAGGCCGCACAGTGGCCCCGTTGTATGGGAGAGATGGAAATAAATCTGTAAATTTGGAACCCGTGAACTGATCTTAAATTTGATCTGAAATTTGAAACATAGTGCTAGTACTACGAGATCTTATTATGTTTCAAAAATGGTTGATGTATCTCATAAGCTAACGGAGTAATCTTAAGTTAAAAAAATAAAAATAAAAACACTTTTTATTGTTTAAATGCATAAAATAATTATTTATTATTGTCCTTCTAGATGTGTTCTCATGTGTTTGGTTGCGCCAAATCCTTGCTTTATTATATCTACTTTAATACCCATTTTTTGTATGAAATTCTGCTCAATTTGACTCTTCCTTGCCTGGTGTATGGGCTGTGGCGTTTTTGTTGTTCTCCAAGTTTTAAACTCCAAATTGTAGGCTACATTAAAAACTTTTGTTTTGTGTGACGCACTACCTTATACCGTTAATTAAAATGTGGCAAAAACCTTTTTGTCACTTCTAAAACTATTTGCTTAATTTGGCACGATGTTAAGTTTCCGTTACTATTCGATAAAAAGCTGCCGAAGTTGGAAATATTTCCATCAAAAAAGTAATCGGACAAGAATCTATATTCAAATACAATACTTGCTACGCACGCATAGCGTTTGCACAAAACATGCATTGCAAGGGAAATCGTTTGAAAATGCCGAAAAATGCACGACATTGCTCCACTTAAATGCCTCGTACTTCCAAAGTGGTCAAAAGTGGTCTCTTTTAGCTTTCAGAAAAAGTTGGTCTCCCGTTGGAGACTTTTGGAGCATTTTTGCTATAGTCCATCAAACAGTTAAATGCTCCTTTGAAAATGTGCCTTTACTTAAAAGCCTGGTTTAAAAATTTGGTATGCAACATGAAAAAACTGCAGTTTGAAAGCAAGATGTATGACCTTTTTAAAAAAATTTACTTTAGGTTTTAATGTACATAATTTTAGGAAATATGGCACATCAAATTTGCTTAAAAAATACGTAATTTTTTGTAATTTTCAAAGTCCCAACTTTGAGCTAACGGTACAGCCAAACTGATGATCCAAAGTCAACAAAATTTAGGCTTTCTAGTTTCTCATATTTGTAGAATCGAAAAACATAAACCATTTGGCCGGGAAAAATATGTCACTTCGGGTATTTATTTCCACTGTGGGACTACTGTGGGCCGTGGCCCTCTACGAGCTGTAGAGCCACCTAGTTATGTTATTATATTAAAAGTAACTGTCATGGTCTCTCAAAGGCGTGTTCTTTTGTTTTTCTCTTTTGTTTCCGAATTTCCAACAACGACAACTCACGCGCTAACGGTCTTAAATATATCTACGAGCATGCCATGCCATCAAGTAGGAAAACTAAATAAAGTCTGGAAAGCAATTAAACATCATTTCTAACTTCCTGCGTTGCCCAGAAGTTGCAAGTCGATGCTAATGAGGGCATAACTCGATAAACAGATTCTCTGCGTCAGCTACATACGATCGCCACTCCTTAAGCATACGGCCAATGTTAGACTGTCTCATAAATAATTTATCGCACGGCTTTGGCGAACACACTGTGTCCAAGCTCATCCTACATGCGTCCAGAATACTCCAAGCACACAAGAAATTATACAAAATACCCACTCCAACGGACCGATTGTGACGGAGATGGGCTCGCAAAAATTTGCATAATTAATACAGAGCTTCCAGCCTGATTGACTCGCCTCGGCTGTTTGATCAGAAATAAATTAATCGTCTGAGCCCGTCCATCCCCACCAAAATCGCTAATTCACCCCGTGGGCATGCGGAGGCTCCTCTAGCACGCTCATCCTGGAACGAGGACTTCATTGGAACGGACCCGGTTTATATTCATCGCACGTTGTCACTCCACCTTGAGACCACTGCTCGAGACTCGAAACGAGACTCAGGCACCCGGACATAAAAACGACAATCCCAATCCAAAGGATAACTTATGTCAACTTATGTATCTGATTGAATAATAAATTTTCCTAATCCATTTGATTGGTGGCCGCCTTTGTGGCGACTTGGCTGTGGATACTTGGACACGACAAAGCACTTCCGCCCAAAACCCGCACAAACAGAAAAACACAACCAGAACGGAACCGAAGAGGAAAACTCTTCTCACTCAGCTCAGCCGTATAATATTCCATAATTTATTGTGGGTCACGCCCACTTGTTAAGCAAGGACGACTGCTGAAACTGAGACTGAAACTGAAGCTGAAAACATAAACTCGTCCCACATCGGCATTGCCTCGTGGGGGACCAATCCGAAATAATCAAGTAGATCCCAACGCTGAGATGTAAGTGGAATTTGGAAAGTTTATTGCCTCCTCCCCACCCCCACCCAGGTATCCCTTGGGCGCGGTGGTGGGGGGAAGGCATCAATTGGACGCCTAGACTCACTTGATCTGCTCCCATATTGACTCGCCAAAGTGCTTCAAGACCAGCAGTTCCAGGGCGTAATTAACGAATCCATACTGAAAAGAGAACAAGAGAGAGAGAGGCGTGAAAAACTGAATGCATGAATATAAATGGGATAATTTTCTAACTGCTAAATCACAAGCACACACACATACACACACCCATGCACACCCCTCGCCCGCGCCGCCGCCCAGAATCACATCAAGTGAAATTAAAATTTTAAAAGTGCCGCCCCCACTCCCTCGTCCAGGTGATGGGAGACACATCACCCGGGCACCTTATAAATTCGAAAAAGTTCCCAACACGGCGCATAATGTACATATCTCTGCGGCTGGCTGTCGTGATGATGGAGGAAAGGAAAGGAAAAACAAGGAAAAGAAAAATAGCACAGCGAGAGAGTGTTTCATCAATTTATTGCGAATCTTTTTCGGTGCAGGGGGAGGTCAGGACGGACGCCCACACACATACATCACTCGATCATCGGTGATGGATTCGATTGCTTTTATCTTGGCACAAACATGTGACTCCGAGAGTGGTATTAGGTTCCGAAGTCATTCATCACTGTGGCCTGGATTAATCCAAGGCAACGACTGGCTGTCCTAAGCCGTTGAGGTAAAGGGGAAGATTTATTCAAATTTAAGACACGGAAGGATTCGAGATGGATTGAGAGATATGAAAGGGAACTGTGTTCGAATGTCGGCTGCCATTCAAAGATGTCATGGCGATGGTCGCACAATCAATGGGTTTGCATTTTTTTGGAAGACTAACGACTTCATGCCTCCATCCCTTCCGAGCAAGGGAATACTGTCATCGAAAGCTATCGACTGAAGTGACTAACGTGTGCTCCTGAGAGTGCTTGACCGACAATAGTCGACAGCAAGTCTTTGCATTTTGTTAATAACCGCAATGTCGTAAAACAAGCTTGTTTAGGTATTGTCATTTTGTGGAGGAAATGTCAAGGACAATAGAAGCGGTCGTATTGCTGAGTGGTGTTTGAAGAGCACGTGGAAGGTCAAGCACTACTGTCTGATTACTGGTCATTCGACGTAATTGGCGGCTGTCTTGGGATATTTAATATCCTTTCAAATTAGACAAAGAACGTCCTTGAAGCGAGAGTTCTCCAACGGCATAACCTGGCTAGTTTGGCAGGAATATGAAAGATAGCCATTGAGCTTGTCACAAGCTCCATGTGTCCATTGGGACTTTTCCAGGATCTCCCGTAGAACATTTGGTTTAATGTTGTCTTCCCCGCACTGAAGCCACACTGATGTGGAACTATCAAATTGTTGATAAGCGATTTCAAGCGAGCATGTCAAACGCTAGAGAAGTTTTTGTACGGAATGTTAAGGTAGAGCCTGAAGCCCGTACAACTGATAGCATAAGTGGATGACAATGGCGTGATTGGCAGAATACAGCGAGCCGTCAATGAAGCGTCTGCTGGCATTGAGACAGAAGCGGATTTTTATGTAAAACCTTGATCATCCCAGTCCTCCTGAACGGCTCGGAGGCATGGACAATCTATTAAGGCGAAGGAAAAGCAAGTCCTTTTAAGAAACCCTTTTTATGCTAATAAAAGTTGATCGAAATTAATATTATTTATACAACCGCGATAACTGATATTCACGCGAACGAGCTTGTGTACATATAATTTCGAAACTTAAACAGACTGTGAATTTATCTTCCACGTCCCTAAAATTTCTGCAAGTGTAACTGTATAGCCGTTTTCAAGCCGTGTTTACTGAAATAGACGTTGCTGATCCATATACCAATAATTTTGAGGTGCCACAAGGTTCTGGCTTGGGACCTTGTTTATTCTTCATTCAATTCAGAGCTACAAAGTTCACATGGACGCAGTCTTAATTTATTTGGATGTCTGGGGTGTACCTATGCCTCAACCATCAAGCCTCTCCAACTAGCACGGTCCCTGGCTTGCTGCCCGCAGTGCCCCACGCAAAGTTGGTTGGGGTGCTTCTCCATCTGGATGCGCCAATGGTTCCGTGGGCGTCTTCTATTACATTGTCCCATTGGTTCGGATTCGAAGACTCTTTGGGTGTTGTCAGTGCAGTGTTGTCTATGTGCTCTACATGGCCTAGCCATCTTAGGCGTTAAATCCGTAGACGCCTGACTAGGCTCATGCCGCTGAACAGCCCGTACAGTTCGTGGTTGAATCTTCTTCTCCAATAACCATCAACGCAAACAGGACCAAAGATTGAACGCAGAACTTTTATCTCGAAAAGACCAAGTGCCTCTTCATCCGCTTTTAAGATTGTCCATGCCTCCGCACCATAGAGCAGGACAGGGATGATCAAGGTCTTGTATAAAGTCAGCTTGGTCCTTCGAGAGATGGCTCTACTACTCAATTGCCTCTTGAGCCCATAGAAACAGCGGTTGGCAAGAGTTACTCTGCGTTTGATCTCGGTACTGATGTGGTTTGTACTATTTATTGCTGAGCCGAGGTAGACGAAGTCCTTGACTACCTCGAAGTTATAGCTGCCCATTGTGACGCTCTGTCCAAGACTTCGATGTTGTGTGATGACAGCATATACTTCGTTTTGCCCTCATTCACTGCTAAACCCATTTTAGCCGCCGCCGCCTCAAAGCCAGAAAACGCCTCATTGACGGCTCGCTGTGTTCTGCCAATCATGTCAATGTCATCCACGTATGCTAGTAGTTGTACGGACTTTTGGAAGATCGTGCCTCTTGTCGTGACAGCGCGATCGTGACAGCGCGTCGCCTTGTTTAAGCCCTTTTTTGACATTGAAGGTCTTGTTAATTTCGATACCGACCTTGATGGAGCAGCGAGAATTCCCCGTCGTCAGCCTGCACAACCTGACGAGTTTGGCAGGAATGTCAAAACTATACATGGCGTTGTATAGCTCGTTCCTATGCACGCTGTCATATGCGGCCTTGAAATCGACGAATAGGTGGTGGGTGTCGATCTGCATTTCTCGAGTTTTTTTCCAGAATGTGCCGTAATTTGAAGATTTGGTCGATGGTGGACATCCGCGGCCTAAAACTGCACTGATAAGGGCCTATCAGGTTATTGACGAATGGTTTCAGGCGCTCACACAAAACGCCAAAATGGATCTTGGCGTAGTTGAAGGGGTCTCCTTTCTTGTGGATCGGGCAAACGATACTGAGGTTCCACTCGTCGGGCATGCTTTCCTCCGACCATATCTTACAGGTGAGTTGGTGCACGTACCTTACCAGCTCATCTACAGCTACCTTAAACAGTTCCGCAGACAGTCCGTCTGCACCAGGAGCTTTATTCGACTTTAGTCTCGATATCGCTATCTTGACTTCGTCTAGGTCGGGGGAACGGAATTCTCGTCGATCATCTTCAATTGCGTTGAGTGGAACATTCTGCCTGACAGCGGTATTAGAGTCTTCCTCGCCTTTGATGATGATCTTTCCAGATTTTCAGTATCGACTACGAATCTCCTACGAGTTGGCCCACTGCGTCACGACAGGCTTCTGTCCGAATTTTTTATCCATTGGATAGTTGTCTTACCCGTTGCTAGAACTTTCAGACATCATTTCTGCCGGAACACCTCTCCATGTCCTCGATCGCGCGCTTCTCATGCTCTTTCTTTTTCTTTTTGAGAAGCCAGTGCTCTTCCCTTCTTTTAAGTTCCTAGAGCTCACGAACCGCTCTCGTCCTTCTATCCAGCGTCGCCTTGTATGCTGCTTGCTTCGCTGAATGTGCCTGCCTGCACTCGTTGTCAAACCATGGGTTATTTCTAGGTTTCTCTAACCCAGCACATCAAATGCAGCTTCTCTGACAACGGTTCCATTGTTCATCGATTGTTTCGCCTGGCAGGGTTGGTCTCTCTGAGAGCTTTGGGAAGACTCGATCGGCAAAGTTGCTAGCGGTCAATTGCGATTGTAGCTTTCCGACGTCAAACATTTTTGGTCTTGCTCTACTCCGTTGTCCTATCGATATTCGTGTTCTCACCTTGGCTACAACAAGGAAGTGATTAGAGTCAATGTCGGATCCTCGGAATGTTCGGACATCGAGAATGCTGGAGGAGTATCTGATGTCGATCGCAATGTGATCAATCTGGTTGACGGTTGATTGATCAGGAGACCGCCAGGTCCCTATGTGGATATTGAGGTGAGGGAACCGCGTACTGGCTACAAAGAGGTTTCGCCCGGTAACGAAGTCCAAAAGCCTAAGTCCATTCTCGGACGTGTTGTCGTACAGGCTGTGCTTTCCGATGAGTCGGACGTTTTTTTATCTCTGCTTTTGGTAACCGTGGCAGCTGAGAATAACATTATTTCTTTGTTAATGGTTTTTATTGCGACCTTCTCAAATTTTTTGGAGGCATCCCTGCTCTGAGGGACGAATGAACTTTGCAGAAATTTAATGAAACCTCGCGATTTCGTTTGGTTTGAATATAGTACTAAGGTGAATTTCAACCACGATCAAACCAACGACCTGACACTTTCGCGATCCAAATATGATTCCCCAAGCATGCCTTCTCTGAGTTCCCAGATCGTTGGCCACTCTCTCGTTCGCTGAAGATGCGAGCTTCTCTTGCTGTTTGAGTCGATTGAGGAAAAGAATGTTTCTTATTTCTTGTTGGACATTGATCAGCAATATTTTATTATTGTCCAGAGACTCCGTGAGTTCTTCGGCTGTAAGTGGTATTTTAAGGGACTTCGTGTTTAAGGTCAGGAACAAAAATTGATGTCCTTAATCCATTTGCTGGGTCCGTCAACAGTATGTCCGCTCATATTAGAGACTTGTAATTGCCTCTGAAGAAAATTATTTGTATGTGGTAAGATGCCTTTTTCTTTGACCCTCGGGCGAAGGGTCCGCATGCATCTGGTGGTTTTAGGAAAATGGACCTCGTTCGCTCTCGGCTCCATTCCCAGGTCGCGGCCTTAAAGGAAACCATTCTGATCTGAGCTCCGAATATGTCGGAGTAGTGGTGTCCCTTCTAACTGGATACCGCTGTTGGACAATCAGTTGATCTGCTCCTCTGCCGTCATATGCAGAGAAAAATCATTTGGCAGAGGTTTTACTTGTTCCGTCTCTCATTCGCAGCTCCCCACTGAGCTTGGGTACTCCATCTTCCGTCGAAACTACTCACCTCCCAGAATTTCACCAAGTGGAGTTGAGAGTGTGAGGTTGTTGACAGAGGCTAGGTGTAGATGCTTGTCCATTTGTACATGTGAACATGAACCCAGAAGTTAGGTTCAGACACATGTGCCTGCATGAGAAACTGTGTCAATGGTGTAAAGAGCATGTAGGCATTATAAATCAAAGCCATTGATTTTTAGCTCAAAATAAGTGCTGTGTTCACTTGCAAGAATGGAACGTCGTTTGAGTTCATCAACACAAGCGGCCTTTTGTCTGAACCAAGGGAACCGTGATACGTCCATAGAAAGAAGCGAGCAACAAAAATCAGAGAGTACCCATTAAATGCAGAAACCGGGGAGCATCTGTTTAGAGTAAGTTCCAAAATGTCGACTCATATGATGGATCAGATTTTTTCCAACTCTTGGAATGGCTGAGTCAATATTCACCTGAAAAGCTGAAAGAATAATAATTCCTCGGTGTCTTCGACTAGAATCCCCGTCATGAACCGATTGTTTTTCTTTATCATATTTCATGACCCCCGGTGTGAGTTAGAGTCTAGACTCGATTCCGAAGATGTCATTGAATTTGAATTGAATTCTCTTAAAAATAACAGAAACCAAAACCCACGTTCCACATTAATTGAATGCCAGATGGAAGGACGCATTCCTAGGGTAAACAAGAATATCTCAACGAATCCCTCTTTGATGTAAACAAGACGAGAGAATGAAAAAAAGAGAAAAAAAAAAAAAACAGAAACCATTCAAAAGGAAACGAAACTGTAGGCACCGATGTCCTCGTCCATACGAACACAGACTCATGACACAGCATGACGGCCAATGGATCTGCTTTTCATCAGAGATTGAAATTTTAATTTAATGAAAAATAAAATGATTCACATTCAGAACGTTCTTTTCGATGGGGCTGATGGGGGCGATGATGAAGGGTCTTCAATCGTCCCTCCCTTGGATTCAACGAAACGGAGGCAATCGCTTGAGGATAACACAATTGGGCACAGCCGACAAGTGCCGGAATATAATTTGCCTTCGAAAATAACGTCATTCATCGGGGGCTGAGGGTGCAAATGGGACTAACAGTGACGACTTGTCTCAGCGGAATCTCAAATCGACAGGCATTGAATAACACGACTGATTGAATGAGGCGAGTGAAAAAATACGCGAACAATTTAATCAGAAAACATCAACGCTGGTAGCTTATGTTCGTGGTTTTGAGGGGGAACGATTCGAACCGAATGATTGCACACCATTGTCGACTAATTATGCACGAAAGTCCGGTGAAAGTTTTCATTAAGCCCTTAGCCAAGCAGACCGGACAACTCGTGCGTCCTTGTTTGACTTACAACTTTCGAAAATGTTATCCACAAAGCAAACACATCCGTCTCCGGTTCACTGTAGAGTAAATAATGCCTTGCCTCGGTGCAAACACAAACGTCAACACTTCTAGTGTTTCCGTGCTTTGCAGGCAATTGTCAACAAATTTACCAATTAATTAGACATTTTCAAATTGACACGCGCGCCCGCAAAGTAATTGTCCAATTAGTTGTCAATCCATGGCACTACTGCTTCGGCTTCCAATTATGTCCCTATCTGAGGATTCTCATTGTAGTCGCCACCAGAGCCAAACCACCACCGACCGGAAGCCATCACGACAAAACTCTCTCGTTGCGACGAATTTATGTGTGTCGCTGTCGATCCTTTGAGTCGCTGTCTCTGTGTTTGTATTCAAATTCTAATTTTTTATCGTTATTTTTTTCAGCAGTTTCCCGACGGTGTGAGTGTCAAACAAAAAGCCATATCAAGTGAACGTGTTTTATTTTTATTCTTTTTCCCCTCTCGCATTTTTTCCCGTTAAGGGAAGGCCTTGAGGAGGACTGACTACCCCCCCCCCCCCCCCCCCCCCCCCCACCCCCTGCGACTAAGAGGATATTGTGTTCAGCTCGAGTATTTATTTATTTATATTTATGCACAACAATTCGCTTGGCAAGGGAGTCTGCTCGGTGAGTGGGAACAAAACAAAATGCTTCTGACATTTCTACTCATTCGCCGCGAAATACGAGCTCCCATTCGCGATGAAAGTTTGGTGCTTTGTATGTGCACTGAGGCGTATACGCATCCTTTTTGAAGCGTGTTTGATTTTTTTTGCCACTGTTCAGTATTCGGTATTCGTTTTATACTCTCCTCTGACCGGGAGCTATATGAATTTATTGGCAAACTGAAACTATCTGATGCGCATTTAAGAGCAATGTCGGTATGAAGGGGAATGTGTCCCTGAGTGTATGCTGAGCCGGATGAGGGTATGTAAGGTATTTGGGAATTTCTGTGGAATAGGATAGCCACCCCCCGTGTTCGGGGGAGAAAGCTCCACAGAGGCTTTGTTGAATTTTTGTGGACATTGATGAATCATCAGGAATCATGTAACTGTAATCAATCATATTACCGAACTGCTGACCGATTCTCGTGCGGCTGTTAGTTGAAGTGAAGACGTCGGGGGATGAGGTCGAACATTGATGAACGGACATGAATGTGTCGCAGAGTGTTGAATGAGGAAAAGCACATCTTTCAGTTCTCCCTTCAAAATATGCGATGACTCGTAGGGAATGACTGGCCTTTGTGGATTTTGAGGCATTGACTGTGGGTTTAAGATCTCCAGATGGATGCTCGTTGGTTCGTTTGTCTGTTTCATCAGGTGTATTTGAAGTTTGATTCGTTTTGGGTGGTCATCGATATCCGTGTCATCATGAGTCTACTAGTTTATAGTCGATCTGTCATGCATCGGGTTTGGATATTTATATTTATTGACATTCATAATAACGAACGTGATGATATGGGTAAGTGCGCTGTCTCGCAAAGTTAATGTCGAGGTTTGAATTCACAACAACTTCTCTTTAGAGTCTGACAGTGTAAATGTCAAGAAAAATTCTCCATCTAGGTCCAGAAGAATGCAAGTTATATAAGAATATTTCCAGTTGTGAGGCACACTAAATTTGAGTGCTTGCCAGAGGCGCAGGGTTCCAATAAGCCCCCATTGTTAGGCCCAAAGCCTATAAAGGTTTTCGCCCAGTTTCAGAATACTATTCACTTAATTGTGCTTAGGGTGCAGTGCGTGCTATGTGGCATGCTAGTGGTGTTCGTAGGTCTGTGGTTCTAGCGCTAGCTCGAATCGTTGGGACTCAGGTTCGAATCCTGTCAGGTCAGTGCTTTTTTTTCGGTTGTTCCAAGTTCATCCAATTATGGTTCCATGCCGCCAACTTAGTTAATCAAAGATGGATGGAATTAGATACATGTAGGACTTCGAGGCTTATTTGGCCCTCATTAAATCCAAACAAGACAAATACACTCTAAACAGGAATATAATAACGAACGTAGTGAGCATTATCACCGGCCACTGCCTTCTCGGTATCCATGCCAGAGGAATGGGAATGGGAAATGGGAGCCCGCCACAATGACTACTGCAGAGACGAGGAGGAAGAAGAAACTACGCTTCTCCTCCTCGACAATTGTCCAGCCCTTGCAAAAACTAGAAATGATATACTAGGCAACTACTTTTTCAGTAACCTAGACGAAATGGCACACTTAAAGATACAAGGCATAGCTAAGTTTATCCGTAAAACAACTGGACTTGTTTTGTTTGGATTTAGTGAGGGCCAAATAGGCCTCAAAGTCCTACATGTACCCAAAATAGGCCACTAGAATACCATTAGGCAGTCTCCAGGTTTATTTTATTTTCTAAAGTGTAGTCCCTTTGAATTTAAGAGGAGCCGGTGGAAAGCACCGGGTAGTGATAGCACAAAGGATCCAACCAGGATCTAAGTGGGCCACAAACGGTACAGTGGTGGCAATCACTTAACCTTCTCTCCGCAAATTTTTATCTTCATCCCATGACGCTTGTTGAATTTCAGAAGCCAACCACAGCTTGCTTGAAATTCTTCGTGTCTTTCTTGAATGCTGTTGTGTAACTGTTTAGCCTTTGAACATACAATGTTCCCCGGAAATTGGAATATAATCTACCCTTTATCGTTTTGTATAATGGCTCTGGCTCTTTGATGGCCATATCCCCAAGCCGATTGCCCAACAAACTTTGTTAAAAGTCCTTCCTTTTGATTGATTCTGCAGATCGTAGATTTGTTGACATTAAATTGCTTACACAGTAATTTCATTCACTAGCCTTGAGTCAGATTTTCTAAAACTTCATTTTCATCTAAGCCTTTTTCGCCTTGGCTTAGGAATATCCACACGTTCCGCCATTAACAATTTTTTAAATACAAAATTTCCTTTAATAATTATCCTTACAACCCTTTCTGCTCGAACGGTGTCGTCAAATGAATTCTTAAATTATCCCTAGCTTACCAATAGCCCACCGACGCGTCGGTGGTCGTCACCGTCGCGACGCTGTGTGATGAGTGCAGCATTGCAGATAACGTCGGTCCTTTGATTATTGCCCAATCCTTCCGGAAACGATTTATCTCTTATTATCTATTACAGTAGCGTTGTCGTAATGATCCTTGGTGCTCCGAACTGAGTTATGTCACTCCTGCACCACGGTGCTATTATCCTTTCCCTAGATGGGGGACCTCATATTCGTTGGTGCCGATACTTATAGTTTAGTGCGAAGATCGTGAAGATACCTATACTCTTTGATCATTGTGAGTGAGTCGGAAGAAGCTGGAGGCGTCAATTTAAAAAATTTGTTTGAGTCGGGGATTGGCTAAATGACCTAAAACGTTGGGAGGCAAATGGCATTACATTACATTCCTGGTAGCGGTGGCAGTTTCCTTAGACGAATCAACACTGCCTTTTGATATTTCATTCAAGTGCCTGAGTGAAAACTGATCTCCGAAAATTAAATCTATCCGGCAGTGTTGAAATTATGGTTTAGTTGTCAGACCCGAGCGCAATCTTGTAGTCATTGGAACAGCAGCTGCCTCTTCTCCACTTTTATTAGGACTGTCTTTCGCGATTGTTCGTAGGTTCCTTAGACTCATCATCTCCTAGTATCTGTGAAGGTTCATCTATCCTAG
The DNA here is from genome assembly GCA_964034865.1 of Eristalis intricaria. Taxonomy (NCBI): domain Eukaryota; kingdom Metazoa; phylum Arthropoda; class Insecta; order Diptera; family Syrphidae; genus Eristalis; species Eristalis intricaria. Next base: position 135,905,988 of record OZ035873.1, read on the forward strand.
TAGCTATAAAACAGACGATTCTAGATTTGCTGTGTACATTTTGATGAATTAATTTCATTCGGCTTTATGTCCTACTTGATCTTTTACCAGAAGAAGTCAATAGTCAACGACCTCGATGCGATTGTAGCTTTAATCCTTAACACATGTCAAAGAATATGTTGTAAGGCTTAACAGTGGCACTAAGGTAGCGTCGGTGCCGGTGAGTTGGGGAGCGACGCCTACAAACGAGCGAGCGAGACGAATCGATTTTATTTTCGCGACGCCAAATTTGTGCTTCCGATGGCGAGACACGCCCCTCATGCAAGACGCACGAGAACTTAGAGCAACTATTGCATGTTCGGCGTCTGATTACAACCACGAGCACGCTTTTTCGCACGACCCACCAAATCTAATCTTGTGTAGTTCCTTATTGGTTGGTCTTATCTAAGATAACATGTTCACAACACGCAGTGCTAACTGATTCCTGCACTCACCAATCGGTGAATATAAATTGTGGCGTCCGTCCCAGCTAAGCTCATCATCAGTTGAAGTTCTCCAAAATGAAGACCGGTAAGTTCTTGGCCCCGACGAAGGTTCCTCAAGTCTTAACTCTTGGTTTCTCTTTCAGTTCTAGTACTCCTTGTCGCCCTTCTTGGTATCGCCGCCGTTGCATCAGTCTACAGTAATACAGATGGCAAACCTGAGTGCACAGCTGCCAACGTGGCGATCGGCAAGTTCCGTAACAACTTCGACCCCACCCGCTACTGGCTCTGCGAAGTCGTAGGACAGGAGGCCTCCGTCGTCCTGTGCCCTGCAGAAACTGGATATGTTGCATCGATCGGAGATTGCGTCAGCTGGGCCGATTGGGTCTGGGAAGCGCCCGTTGATCCCCCAACCGCTTAAGTTGTTCGAGCGTATCAATAAAAAATTCAGTATCTGTTGACAGCAAAATTAAAGTGTTTCCGTTGAAGTATCTTGAACTCCTGCAAGTGCAGACTTTTCCAGGAGCAGTGAGCTTATACTCCGATGACTTCAACTTTTATGATTCAAGGTGTATAACGGTAATTTCATCGTATTTATTTGGCGCTACATTGAATAAGTCAAATCCCTAGGTCAGTCTACGAATTTCAAATGTAGAACAGTCTAAGTCTATCAACTTAGCTGACAAAAAATAGGAAAAAAGAGAAAAAAAGAAGTTCGAAAACCTAAAGGCAACAAAATAGTACTTCTTAAGCGACTGTTTTTAAAAATTTCAAAATTCAGAATTCTATACAATTTTATTTGTGTCGGCCGTGGCGTTGTTGTTATGTGCGTCGACATCAACGCAGTTGAACCTCGCTGCTTGAGTTGGATTCCAGGCAGGTACGACCGAAAATAATTTTCACACTTCCAACCCTTTTTTTATTTCACAGAGTAATAAATGTCTGGAATAAGATTCTTAAACTTGGCTGTTCGGTTGGGTTAGGTTAGGTTAGGTAGAGGATTTGTTAGTTCATTCACCAACACACTTAGACCATGTTGGTCCATTGTGACACCCGCAGGCACGCTAATTGACTGTGGGTATAACCAGGTAACCAGGTAAAGGCATATTCACTTTGCTTTCACTGGGATTCGAACCGGAGACTCCGCTTAACAGGAGCGGGCACTGTACCTACTGCGCCACCCAGTCGTTCGTCCGTTGGCCGTTCTGAGCCGGCATATGACTGTAGGTCCCTGCCACTCGTGAGGAAACAAAAGCAAGCACAACACAAGTAGTTGCTGTAGAAGCTGGGGCCTGGGCCTCTAAGAGCTGTAGCGCCATATTATTATTAAATTACACACATTTTATGTAAGTTGATAAATCAATGCTTGCCATTTACTTTTTGAAGATATTTCCAGATCACGACTTTTTTTCTCTCCACTGAGAGGAAATCGTGGCAATGCGCTTATTTGATTGATTGCTTTTAGTGAATTGATCAAATATAGCCTATATTACGGAGCAATAATGTAGCTTTCTACTGGTGAAAGAGTTTTCAAAATTGGTTCAGTAGTTTAAGAGATTACTTCTCACAAACAAACTCACAAACTTACAAACTTTACCTCTTTATATATAAGTGTATGTGTGATAAACTGGAGTGTGGACTGACCTTCTTCTTGGAGAATAGGACTACCTCGCTAGTTTGGACCTTAATTCTTAAGCCCCGCGCCTTTGGCCATTTTTGTCCACTATCTTGCCATTTCCCTCATTCACTATTTTTCAGATATTGGCGAAATAGGTTTCTTCTTTTCGTGTAGCTTTACACTTTCGAACTATCATGCTTTTATTTGTTCGTGTTGGCGCCAGTATATTTCATAAATGACCAGATACACATATTGGATTAGGTCACCTTTGATCTTAGTTGATCAGATATTAAGATCTTGAATGATCTCAGTTAAAATTTAGTGTCACAAATGCAACTCATTTAAAGATTAGTGGAAGACTCGAGAAGCTTTTTAAGATGTGCTTCAATCTCTTAAATGTTTCCCATGGAGGGCCTGACCCTAAGTAACACCTCCCTTCCATCGTGGACGTGGACGGTCCTGGGCATGCTGCTTCCACTCATCAAGGCCAGTCTGTCTTGTGACCACGCTGACTCCTTTCCTTCTCGAATCAGGAGGCTTGGATTCGAAGACCCTCTCAGCTGGAGCGAATGTCCTAATGGAGTATGCCATTTGTTTGATGAGGCCGATTTGTTGTCAGTGCAGGTGACGGTCAGGTCTGCCCTACATCTTGGTACAGCTCATAGAGCTCGCGGTTTGTCTTCTCCTCCATTAGCCTTCCTCGCAGACGAGACAATATAATCGATGCAGAATCTTTCTTTCGAATGTACCAAGAATCAGCTCTGCTGTTTTGCTTTGCGTCCAGATTGTCGGGAGATTGACAGCCTTTTCAGATCGGGTCCCTTTTCAAAATGAATAAAGCGCCAAGTGATGATTTCACGATAAAGGACTTGTATTTGACTCTTTCCTTCTGCTCAGTAAGATCTCACATGCCATTCGATTTGTCATGCTCAGTCGAACAACTCAGATGAGCTCTTCCACATTATGCCTAGAAACACATTCAAAATTGACGCCTTATTCTAATTCAATCCATCAGATGGGACTCTCAACAGGAACCCAATTTCCCACGCATGACAACCCCGTCCACCATAAACCCTCACCCATTGATCAAAAGAATTTGAACCCAAAGTTCAGAAATGACATTTGATGCAGAGTCTTTCAGCTAAACCTGCACGTCTCCTTCGAGTGGGAAGGTCCTAATGGAGTATGAAACGTTGCTGTTAACGCTCGAAGACTTTATTGTCAGTTTTTTTTTACGATCATTCATAAACAAAAAATTCCAAACATCATCACCCTTTCCTGTGGGCGAGGTTTCGAAACATTTGCACGCATCTGCGAAGTACACGGAATGACACTCCGAGAGACCTTTGCACTTTATCAGTGTTCTATCGGCTGGAAAGGTGTAAACATCCACCACTGGCTGGGGTTAAGGTGACTTCAAATGAAGTGAAGAACTCAACCCAACTTATATTGACCGTAATTTTGAATAAATGAAAGTCTCAAATTTTATTACAACTCCTAAGGGACTTGTCTACAGGAGCTTGTATTTTTTATGTTTTCGACGCGTTACGGGAGGGAGTAGACTGGCATGATGAACGTGGGGGAGGTGTGAACTTCGTTGCTTTATGGAATATTGAATGCTGATTTAAGATGTTGTCAACTGCGCCAATTACGGTTAAAAGCATCATAACGTCATCTGTAAGAGATTGCTTTCAGTAGTGTGAGCTGAGCACTCTTCGTTAACCTTAGTTAGTCTGAGAGAAGACCATAAAAATGAGCTCATCCGCCTGGGGTGTGGGAGGTCCTGGAGAAATGCAATGACGTAAAAATATGGCCGTATCCAAATATATTGATTTGTTGTTCGTTCATAGCTTGGCGTCCACTCTCGCTAGTCTTATTATTTTGGGTGACACTGGACTACGTACGTTCTGAAGTATGCAAAAATCGCCGTAAATTGTTACTCACAAACAGTGGATGCTCCACATGTCCGTGTCCGTTTTTCGAAGTCATGGCTTCAGTAGGTCACTCCAAGCGCACTATTTTTAGCAGTCTCGTCTCTTTTTAGGAAGACGAAAATAAGGCTGTGGAATTCAGACTAATTGACCATGAATCAAGTGTTGAATGCACCGTGTGGTAAACACCAGTTCAAAATACTGGCAACACAGGGCTGGACCCGATCACCTCTAAACTCCACCGAAGGACTTTTCACAAAAGAACAGAGAATTTATTTAATGACGGTTATTCTTTCATTTACAATACAGACTCGATTTAAGCAACTCATAGAAATGGAGGCAGTTGCAATAACCGAGATTGTTGCACTTTATTATAGTCAAAAGCCCTACGTTTCCATAGAGAAAATGACAATGTGAAAGCAAGTCGTTATTGTTGAACACTATTTTTTTAAGTCAGAAAACGAGCGGTTAGCGCTTACCGTAAGAACATTACGCTGTTTTTTAAGAAAATTCGTATCTATTTTAGTGCTGAGAAAATCAATTCCTGCGAGGGTTGCTTAGGTTTATTAAGTTTGTAATGTTCTTCAATTTGTAGTGGATTTCCTTGCCATGTGACAGTGACAACCACAATTTGTTGATAGTTGACATTCCGAAAGGGGAGAGAAGGTCTCGTGTGCAATGATAGATACACCTCGTTAGTTGGCGGAATCAACACTGAGCCAAAAACGTATCTCTCGAACTACAAGAAGGTACGCCCTGGCATTTCTTCTGCATCAATTACCGCCAACTGACAGCACTGATGTTTAGGGTGACCAGATTCATGAGAACGAAAAAGAGGAAACTTTCAAAAATCGCAAATAAAAAATTGAAGATTATGAAAAAAATCCAAAATAAAAAGAAATATTATATTTTTTAATTCATCGAAAAAAAGAAAAAAGTTCCTACTTCAAATACAAAATAAATATGAAATAATCACTAATTAAATTATTGACTCTGATTATATTTGTCGTTTGACCATATTTTTGTTTTTTGTTAAATATACATACATAAGCTTAAAATTCCGAGCAGGACATATTTCTAAAATTATATTCACAAAAAAAAAATGCTTTTGGATGTTCGACTTTTTTCTGCTCTTCAGTCCATTGGCTCGTTATCAAAGAAAATATACGCTCAACATTAGCATTATGTGCAGGAATCGAAAATACAAGTGTTAGTTCCGTGTTATTCAATATTGTAAAAAATACACTACCCATTTTCGTTTATTGCGTGGGGGCATTTTGAAAGATATTTACTTTTGTTTCTCCATTAATTCAACAAATCTTCGCTTCATTTGGGAATTTTGTTTAAGTCCCCCCATGTCAAACAATCGAACTCATCCAGAGATTAACCCCATCTCTGAAGGTATTTTATACAACTTGAATAACCTCTAATAAATTTATTTCCACCTTTAAGGCATAATTTTCATTTATCCCATTAAGTACAGATATATTTTAAGTCGTGTTCGGACCAGAAAAATACAGACAATTTCCGAATTAGTTTTAAAACAAAGAAGACCCAATAAGAGGACAGATTACATGTTTTTTTCCAAAAAGATACCGGACATTAAAAGAGGACGTCTGGTCAGCCTAGATGTTAGAAGGCGCTGATGAAAAATGTGTGCAGTTCACTGCCGAGCAACAAAACAACGAAGACCACAAAGTGACCTTACATGAGATGGGTCCTTCCATCCGATGCGTCTACACATACAGCTGTGTTCAAAATAATAGTAGTGCACTTTTAATTTGCATATTCCAAGAAATTCCAAGCCAACTTTTTATACTTTTCCTTCATATCCCAAGCAATTGCAAGCAAATTTTGTTATATTTTCCCTGAATGCAGCCTGCAGAAACGTATAACGGTAATTAACAAAACAAACAGTGATAATATTTTTCACTGCATATCGGTTGTAGTATCAATCAGTCGTTAAAGGTTCGTCGAAGTACTTATACAGCTGTTCAAAAAAATAGTAGTGTGCTAATTAACTTAATTAAATTAAGAAACATAAAAATAAATATTTTTAATTTAGATTGCAGTAAAATCTTGAACTTTAAACAGTGGGCCGCAAAACATAGCACAGAGCAGGAAATAAGATTAATTTTAAAGTTAAGAGCAGATAGAAAAACGTATAAAGAAATTCAAGAAATCATAGGTTGCACAGCCCTCATGATTGCCAACGCAATTAAGCACCATTCTAAGCCCGAAACTCGTGGACGAAAAAAAAAGACATCAGAATTGGAGAATAGGCGAATTTTAAGATACAGCAAGACGCACCGCTCTGCACCTTCAAATCTCATCCAAAAGGAGTTGGGGCTAAGTATTAGTGCTGTAACAGTCCGCAGGCGGCTGTTAAATGAAGGGCTATACGCCCGGAGTCCCCGCAAGGTACCATTACTCTCTAAAAAGCTCATAGCAGCTCGGATAGATTTTGCCAAAGAACACATCACCTGGCCTGTGGGAAAAAGGCGCAATATATTATGGACTGATGAGAGCAAAATTGTTCTTTTTAGAGGATGTGGAATATCGCCCTCAATACACTTTAAATACCATAAAACACGGGTGTTCAAAAATAATTGTTTGGAGCTGTTTTTCCTATTGTTGGGCCTATCCATCTCATTCTTGATATTCTTGCAAGGGTAATGTTGCCTTATGCAGAATATGCAATGCCATAAATCTGCGTCTTTCAGCAAGATAATGACCCCAAACATACCAGCAAAAAAGCCAAGGAATGGTTTCGGGTCAATGGGGTTAACGTTATGGTGTGGCCCGCACAGTCACCAGACCTTAACCCCATAGAAAACTTGTGGTGCGGCGAACGCAAAGCCAACCAATAAAGAGAACTTTGGCAAGTAGTGCAAAGCGCGGGGCAGAATATTACAGCCAAGAGATGCAAGGATTTGGTGGACTCCTTGAAAATAAGGGGTTTACAACCAAGTAATAAGATTATCTTTCGTCTAAGACCCATTTTTATATTTAATGTCTAGTAAATATTGTTTTTCTTTTTAGTTTCAATCAAAACTACTATTATTTTGAACAGGAAAATTTTGTTTGTAGTTTTTTGTTGCTTTATATTTTTAATTTCCAAGCTATAAATGTTGTCAATGAAATTCAAAAATAAGTTGTTGTCATTCGACAAAGCTTGAAAAACCAATATAACTAGGCGCGCTACTATTATTTTGAACACAACGTACACAGAAGGAGCTAAGATTGATAAAGCTAAGTGACGACGAACAACGAACCAAACGTCCACAAACTCACATAAGAGAACAACATTCATTTAACGAGTCTAACAAAACCACAACAATTCATTCGACATTCACAGTACGCACAAGAACACACGCTAATTAATCTAAAATCATGTTCTTTCATTTACCATTTTGACAAATCCTTCGTTCTCCCCTTGCGACACTTGTTGATTTAGCCAAAAAAAATTTAGCCTCCTGTCTCACGACCGTGTGCGACCTGAACCACGCTTCGACACTCAATCCAGCGAGCACTCAACTCAATCACAAATCACAAAGCCTTGCCTGCCTCTTGGCTAGAGCAACTACCACTTGAATGGATCACTGAACCTCCAATTTATGGAGCCTTTCACTCGATTCGGGGAACGCGTTAATATTTAAGAAACTGAAAACATTTCGTACCGCAAAAAGAAGATTTTCCGACACTTTATCGACCGCCCGTTCCCGCTGCCGACCGACAGGAATAGCTATCAAACCAGTCAACACTCGCGACGAGAAGGACGAAAGTAGCAACAGCAACAGCACCAGTGGCAGGATAGTGTCGTGAAAAATTAATATCCATACATCACGGAGTCTCACTTCGGGGGAATCTTCCTCTGTCGTGCTGGCGAACCGAAAACAAATTGCAGAACCTTTCGCGTCGTTTCTTCACGCGATTTTAAACTAGAAACCGTTCGAGATCCGAGTGCAAGTCACCGAAGACACTGATGTCATCGCATAAGTAGCTGCGATTTCGTGCAAACAGCGCCACGAAGTTCACAGCGGCGTCCTTGTGCAAACGGGACGGATGTGAAATCCTTCAAGTCTTTAAGAGCGCACGAGAAATTACAGCAAATTCAACCGTACCCCCACCACTCGGCGGCTCGTCAAGGACGATTTAAGGCAGCGAATGCGATACAAATTGTCTTCCACTCGAAGCGGCTCTCGGGACTCGCAGGAAAAGTCGCACAATTCTGCCAAGACTAATGAGGTCCTTTCAGCTGTCGCTCTCGCTTTATTGCATGTTCTCGCACTTCGAATAGATTATCTCTGTTCGCGTCTCGTTCGCTTCCTGGTGCCTACCACAAATTGTCTGCAGTCAGTGGTTGAGCCCTTTTATCAGTCTGACGGCTGAACGAATTGTGTCCCCCTACCCTCGGCGTGGGAGCGTCCTCACGGGCATAAATATTCACCACCGTTATGTAGCGTATTACTTTGGCCGGCAATCAGAAACTCGAATCCATTATCCTCACCATTATTCAAATTCTCACTTAACAAAAAAAAAAAGAGAAATAAATAAATAAATGTATGCAAACAACGAGCGGCGAAATACGCGTGTGCTTGTGTGTCCCGACTTGAGGAAGGCTGCCAAGTGGATGGAGGCGGTTGGGCGCGGGCCTCAGTGTGTGAACTACCAGTAGGTTGACGGATGGCCTACAAACTGTGCTTTCTTCATTTGCGAATGTGTGTATGTGGAGTGGGGGTGGTGGGTGGTGGGTATCCTTGTTTTTGTTCTGCTTTTCTTTTGTTACTTTCTAACCGCGATGCACTGCGGACCGACTTCAGCGCGACTGTGTTCGATGGAGAGCCGTGTTCGACTGAGGAGTGAATCGCTGCGGGAGTAGATTTTATATCGAATCCAAGGAGACCGCTGAGAGGTTGGAAAACATTGGAACTGGGGATGGGTGGAAGCTTTTGCGGGTGGTGCCAACTACTGGTGGATAGATGGCGCTGAACTGTTTTAAGGATATTTCGTTTTAAACCGTTGGCAATTGGCTTGAGAGGGAGCTCTGTGTTCTGTGGCAACAGAAGAGGTGGTGGAATGCATTGCAGAGTCCAGCATATGCAGGAAACTGACATGGCCTTAAGTTTAACGCAAGATTTGTGGTGTCAGCAGTAAAATGATAGACCTAAGAAACAATCCCTTGGGTCATTTCTGGTTCGTGTTAATTAATTTTTGGAAAAGCCACATTTTCCAAAAGCCAAACAATTCATCAGAGACCAACATTAAAGATTGATAGCAGCAGAATTATCAACCGCCACTCACAGCCAAAACTTTTGGGAGAAAATTAAAGCACTTACAGGCGTAGTTCATGTGCGTGGAATTCATGTGTCTGCGCATAAACTAGCCAAGTATTTTAAGCTTCTTCTCACATTAGTGAAACTGTCCAATTTGCCGAGCCGTATATATTCAACAACGTGCTTGATGCAGACATTATTATGTGCGAACTCCAGTTGAGTCTTTACAACGCCAAAAATAGAAAAGCACCAGTCCATGATCGCATAGGTAATGAATTTTACAAAAACACTTCTCCCGAATTTTTAAGAAAAATGCTAGATGCATTCAACCTCATCTACAGAACAGGAGAGGTACCACAACATTGTGTACCCAATTTATAAAAAAAGTGATGTCAATACACCTAGCAACTATCGTGGAATCTCTTTCAAGAATTCAATCGCTACACTGTTTTGTGCTGTTTGGGTAGAAAGAAACCATATATTGAGCGAATTTCAAGCTGGTTTCCGCAAAGGGTAATCTACTGATGACAACATTTTTACGTTAACAACCGTTGCCCAATACTTCCTTAGGCAAAATAGGAGACTACGTGGTTTTTGTTGACTTTAGAGCAGCATTCGATTCTATGCACTCCGGTCAGCACTTTTTTATAAAATGTCAACAAAAATGCTTAAAGTCCTGCATGTACGTAAATACACGTCAAAGAGTATGGGATGGTGAAAATGCGTCCGAATGGTTTGAAACTAAATCTGGAGTCAAGCAGGGCTGCCTTTTAAGTGCAACATCTTTCGCTATATTTATAGATGATATACAAGCGCATCTGCCTGCAGGAATAAGAATTGCCGAACAAGTAATTAAAGTGCTTCTTTAAGCAGACGATATTGTTCTGCTAGCAGAATCCCCTCAGAGTTTACAGCTGATGATTAACAAACTTAATAATTTCTGCAAGTACTGGAACCTGAAAGGGAATCTTGAAAAATCAGAGATTATTATAGTTCGCAACAGACAAACTTAGCTAAGTAACTGTGAAAAATGGTTTTTTGATGGCGAATCAAAACAAGAAATTGTCTCACGATATAAATATCTTGGATTATGTTTAACGCCTAACATGAAATTAAATGTTCATCTTGAAAATAAACTAACAACAGCTAACAGTCTCATGAGTGCCTCGTGGAAAAATATAATAAGCAAACAGGAAATGCCAATTTCTGCCAAATACCGGGTATTTGATTCTGTTATGAGATCTGTTATGTGTTACAGTGCGCAAACCTGGGGGTACAAACAGTACGAGGAAGTTGAAAAACTTCTACGAATTTTCTTGAAAAAACATTTTCACCTTCCGCTAACCACGCCCAATTACGTACTCACCTTAGAAACGGGACTGCCCAGTTTATTCAATTTTACATTGAAGCTACACTTCGATTGCCTGCTCAAAGTGCTAAAATACCCTTCATACAGGCTTCCTCATACTCACGACATATAATTTCAATACAAAGTAGAATGGGTTAAAGATTGGATAGAACTGGCAGAGAAATGTGACACCAGCTTAAGTGTTCAATATGATGATTCTGTTTTTCTGAAACAACAACTCTATAAAGTTTTGGAAATAACTGATATAATCCACAGAAATGAAAGCAAAATACAAGCGACATCTTCTATTAACAGGTTGATATACCCTCAACTTAACTATGATCTAAACTATTTTAATGACAGTTATAGCATGAGGTCGATATCTCTAATATGTAGGGCAAGATGCGAAATGTTAACATTGAATGGAGCTGAAATCAAATCAAATCTTTGCACTATATGCAACCTTCAAATGAAAGAAGATAAATTTCACTTCCTGGCAATATGTCCAATTTATAAAGACTTTAGGCTTATTTACTTCGGGAAGTTGCCATTAACAATGGAACAAACAAAAAACATACTACTAATTTATTGAGACTGCATCTGCGTTTACGAATAATATTCTAACAGAATTTATAAAAAATAAATAAATAAATAATAAATAGTAATATGTCATGGTTTTCAATCATTTAACCCTCTAACAGGCAAAGTCTTAAAAGTGGTCAAGACAAGCTGATGTTTTTTTTCCAAGTAAATATAAGCAGAAGGAACTACTTCTTCTTTATTTGGCGCTACAGTCCGGGGTGGACCTGGGCCTCAACCAACAAGCCTTTCCAGCTAGCACGGTCTCTGGCTAGCTGTCACCAGTGTCGCACGCCAAGTTGGTTGAGGTCCTTCTCCACCTGGGTGCGCCACCTTAAACGCGGGCGTCCTCTGTTGCGTTGTCCCACGGGTTCGAAGTCGAAGACTCTCCAGGGCGGAGCTGAGTTGTCCATACGCTCTACATGGCCTAGCCATCTTAGGCGTTGGATCCGAAGACGCCTGACTAGACTCATGTCACTGTACAGCCCGTACAGTTCGTGGTTGAATCTTGTTCTCCAAAAACCGTCAACGCAAACAGGACCAAAGATCGCATGCAGAGCTTTTCTCTCGAAGAGACCAAGGACTTCCTCATCCGCTTTTGAGATTGTCCATGCCTCCGCGCCGTACAGCAGGACTGGGATGATCAAGGTCTTGTATAAAGTCAGCTTGGACCTTCGAGACATGGCTCTACTACTCAATTGCCTCTTGAGCCCATAGAAACAGCGGTTGGCAAGAGTTACTCTGCGTTTGATCCCGGTACTGATGTCGTTTGTACTATTTACTACGGAGCCGACGTAGACGAAGTCCTCGACTACCTCGAAGTTATAGCTGCCCACTGTGACGCTCTGTCCAAGACGTCGATGTCGTGTGTCCTTTCTTGATGACAGCATATACTTCGTTTTGCCCTCATTCACTGCTAGACCCTTCCGCCTTAATGCCAGCAAACGCCTCATTGATGGCTGGATTAGCTAAGTTCCAGAAATCTATTGAAATTGAATGGAAATCTGATTTCCGAATCGAATGAATTTGTTTTCAGTGTTCTACATTTCACTCGATTTCATAATTTCGAAATTCTTTCGAAATTCGAATTTAAATGAAATTCACAACGATGTCAGTCATTTATTTTTTGAAATAAATTCGTCAATTTTCTACTTTTGTTCAATGAAATAACAAATGAATGTTGTTTTGATTGTTGCAGTATTGGAAAAAAAGATATTCAATCCAAAATGTGAAAAGAATTGCCTACTGAATGTTGTTGCAAGCTATTGCGCTGTAGAGTCGTTCGGGGCTAGCGTATGCAGCGGGTTAGTGTGCGCACAGAAATGAAGTATTACAGGGATGACCGACATCACAGCTGATTACCCCCTAGTCAATCGACGAATTTGAGTACTTTTTTGACAGATGTTCATGCATTTTTGACGGTTATTCACGAGATAACCTAAATGCCGTCCTCTGATTGGTCAAAAGGAACACATTATAAAAAATAGTTGTCAAAAAAACACGGGCAAGAGAGGTAGAAGTCGGGCATCTCTGTAATATTTCATTTCTGGTTTTACGAGAGAGACTTTTGTCACTAAGTGTACAGAATTGCCATAAGCGTATTAAAATAATTTCAACCCCAAAATACAAAGAGAACACCCGCATAAGTGTGGCAATGCTCCTGATGATAGAAATAGATGCACGTATCTGATAAACACTATCCTTACATGCATGAACATTCGCTTGTTGAGTTGGTGTCTTTTCTTTTCCTTCTTTCAGCAGGATGCTGTTCATGTTCAATCACAATCACTATTTTGTTTATGGTTCACATGGTTGGTGGATTCACTACCGTTGACAAATCGTCTAAATACATTACATTCTCTGACACTTTTGTCACTTTACTGAGTGAAAGATCGAGCTTATCGAGATGGTATTCCTAAACATTGTTTAAAGTTAAAAAAATCGTGTTTGGCTGTGCGAAAGTAAAAAATGTGGTTGACGTTAGCAAAATAAATTTTTGAGATTGCTGGCGAATTTATAAAATACAATTCGGCTGGGCGTGTTACGAAAAACAGAACTCAAGAATGTTGCGATTGAACACAACACACAAAATAGATTTAGCGTATTATATCTACTAAGCCACAGCAACGCGTGGACGGGTCACCTAGTCCTTTTATAAATAAGAGTCAACTTTTGGAACACCCTCCTTTTGTAAAAGTATGTATGAAATACGAGGCAATTTCACTGAGGAAATAATTCAACCTACGATCAGTGCCCCAGCTTCGACACCAAGATCGTTCTAGGAGATTTCATTGCAAAGCTGGGTAAGGAAGACATCTTTGCCAAAGTCATCGGGAAACACAGCCTGCACGACACCACATCCGATAACGGACTCAGGCTGGTGGACTTTGTCACGGGACATAATCTCTCTGTAGCTAGCACGCGGTTCCCACACCTCAACATCCATAAAGGGACCTGGCGGTCCCCCGATCAATCAACCATCAACCAGATTGATCATGTTGCGATCGACGTCAGGCACTCCTCCAGCATTCTTGATGTCCGAACGTTCCGAGGAGCCAACATCGACTCGGAACATTTCCTTGTTGTAGCCAAGGTAAGAACTCGGATATCAAGACATCAACGGAGTCGAGAAAGGACACCACGGTTTGACGTCAGGAAGCTACAATCCCAACGGACTGCTAGGATCTTTGCCGATCGAGTGTCCCGGAATCTCTCTCTAAGTTCGTCGCCACCTGCGCAAACAATCGAAGAAGATTGGAGGCGTTGTCAAGAAGCCATCAAAGATGCTGTCACTGATGTGCTGGGTTTTACGGCACCACCTAGAAAAAACCTATGGTCTTACAACGAGTGTAGGCTGACACATGCATCGAAGCTGGATGCCTACAAAGCAACGCTGCAACGAACGACGAGAGCTGTTCGTGAGCTCTACGAACAGAGACGAAGGGATGAGACCCGGCTTCTCAGGAGAAAGAAGAAAGAGCACGAGAAGCGCGCGATCGAGGAGATGGAGGAGATGGAGAGGTGCTACGGTAGGAACGATGTCCGAAAGTTTCACCAGAGGGTGAAACAGTTAACCAGTGGATATAAGGTTCGGACAGAAGCCTGCCGGGACGAGAATGGACAACTAGTAGTAGAGTCGCAGTCGGTACTGAGAATTTGGAAGAACCATTTCTGCAGACTGCTAAACGGCGATGATGACACCAATACCGCTGTCAGGCAGAATGTTCCACTCAATACGGACGATGATCGACGAGAATTCCGTCCCCCCGACTTAGACGAGGTCAAGATAGCAATATCAAGACTGAAGTCTAACAAAGCTGGCGGTGCGGACGGACTGTCCGCTGAAACCTTTAAGGCAGCTGGAGATGATCTGGTTGGCCGCATGCACCAGCTCATCTGTAAGATATGGTCGGAGGAGAGCATGCCCGATGAGTGGAATCTCAGTATCGTTTGCCCGATCCACAAGAAAGGAGACCCCTTTGACTGCGCCAACTATAGAGGGATAAGTCTTCTGAACATCGCATATAAGATCTTCTCTGCCGTTTTGTGTACTCGCCTGAAGCCGTTTGTAAATAACCTGATAAGTCCATATCAGTGTGGCTTCAGGCCAGGGAAGTCCTCCATCGACCAGATTTTCACACTACGGCAGATCCTGGAAAAGACCCAAGAAATGCAAATCGACACCCACCACCTATTTGTCGATTTCAAGGCCGCATATGACAGCGTGCATAGGGACGAGCTATACAACGCCATGTCTAGTTTTGACATTCCTGCCAAACTCGTCAGGTTGTGCAGGTTGACGATGGAGAATTCTCGCTGCTCCATCAAGGTCGCTAACGAACTCACCGAGACCTTCAATGTCAAAAAAGGTTTCAGACAAGGCGACGCGCTGTCATGTGATTTCTTTAACATCATCCTGGAGAAGATCGTGCAAGACTCACACGCCAACGCTAGAGGCACCATCTTCCAGAAGTCCGTACAACTGCTAGCATACGCGGATGACATTGACATGATTGGCAGAACACAGCGAGCCGTCAATGAGGCGTTTGCTGGCATTGAGGCGGAGGCGGCTAAAATGGGTCTAGCGGTGAATGAGGGCAAAACGAAGTATATGCTGTCATCAAGAAAGCACACACGACATCGACGTCTTGGACAGAGCGTCACAGTGGGCAGCTATAACTTCGAGGTAGTCGAGGACTTCGTCTACGTCGGCTCCGTAGTAAATAGTACAAACGACATCAGTACCGGGATCAAACGCAGAGTAACTCTTGCCAACCGCTGTTTCTATGGGCTCAAGAGGCAATTGAGTAGTAGAGCCATCTCTCGAAGGACCAAGCTGACTTTATACAAGACCTTGATCATCCCAGTCCTGCTGTACGGCGCGGAGGCATGGACAATCTCAAAAGCGGATAAGGAAGTCCTTGGTCTCTTCGAGAGAAAAGCTCTGCGTGCGATCTTTGGCCCTGTTTGCGTTGACGGTTTTTGGAGAACAAGATTCAACCACGAACTGTACGGGCTGTACAGTGACATGAGTCTAGTCAAGCGTCTTCGGACCCAACACCTTAGATGGATGGCTACGCCATGTAGAGCGTATGGACAACTCAGCTCCGGCCCGAAGAGTCTTCGACTCCGAACCCGTGGGACAACGCAACAGAGGACGCCTGCGCTTGAGGATAGGTGGATAAGGACCTCAACCAACTTGGCGAGCGACACTGGTGACAGCTAGCCAGGGACCGTGCTAGTTGAAGCAGCTTGTTGAGGCTCAGGTCAACCCCAGTTTGTAGCGCCAAATAAAGAAGAGGAAGAAAAATTCAGGATGTGACTATATGAAGCAAATATGGGTGTCGGGCTTAATACAGCGAAAGACAGAATACTCTTAATCCTGCTGCGACAAAATGCGACCTTCCTTTTTCTATATCTTTCATCGTCCAGATTGTTTACAGCGGAATTTTAAACTTTTTATTATTTTTAGTTTTTGATTCGTAGTGGTGTTCATCAACCTCTTTAAGTATGTTTATTTTGTATTCTTGCCACAGTCTAAAGTAGTGAAATCTGGGTTTGTTGATGAATGCCATTCATCCATGGATGCGAAGTTTTGAACCATGTCATATTTTCGTCGTTTTCGGCTTATGATCCTTATGAACGAGCATAAATCCTATCATTCTGTTCTGTGCAACACTCTGTATGTTCGACAAAGTGAAACCTCACAACTCAACGCTGGGTTAATGATACTCACAAATCACAAATCTCATCCCAAACGAGGATCCATCCCAACTTTTGTCAAGTCCTTATTTTTTGCTCATGAAATTCCCGATTGGACTCCTTGTGAATACGACAATTTAATGACACAATGAACATTACTGCAAAAGTAAATAAAATGGTGTCACGCAAATTAGCTGGGCTCGTTTACGACCTTCCCTGTGCTAAGTGCTGACCCGCACAGTCCCCACCACCACCGCCCCACCCACAAGACAATAGCCACTAATTCCATCCCATCCCTCGCATTTCGCAAATAGTGTAACGAATAAAATTTTAAGGATATTCATCGAAACGAGAATTTTCATTAAATGCCCCAAAATAAGTGCGAATTGCTCAAGGAGTTCGTTATGAGCGGGCATTGAAAGGCCCAGTCCACCAGCCGAGAGGCTGTGCAAGGAGAGATTCGTCGACTTTTATGACACAATTCGTTTTCAATGTATCTCTGCATCCTTGCGACCCCATAGAAATGTTCATCACGCGCCAGCATTGGGAGTTATGATTTTTGCTTTTTTACGTTCCTCCAACGATGATCTTTCGTTGTTTGCTTCGCTCCATTTGTGTTGACTTCTGAGTCGAGTCATTGAGAAACTTTCCCCAGCAATCGTTAAAATCGGACTGCGAAACGGGCGGGCGATCTCCTGGAGGGGGTGCGTGATGCTTTTACGAGTATGTTTCTTTTTGATCGCTTTCCGGAACTTCCGTCTGCATTTATTCAAAGTCCAAGTGCCGCATTGGCGTCCACGAGATAAACGACCCGAACGATAGCGGTTCCAATAAAATATGCCACCTCCTCGTTGCCCGTCGGACGAGACAAATCCCTGTACAAATTGACTACAACAGCCGAAAGCGGGTAATCCCACCGCCGACACGCTTATCCCTTTCGGGGCAAGACAAATGAGGCGGCTGGTTGTGAAATACCTACGACCCTACCTGCCACCTACCTGGTATCCGTTTCCTCGTAATTAAACCCACAGCGTATTTATCTGCTCCCCAAGCTAGGGGTGGGCTGCAAAATCATGCCCCATCCCTTCACGGAGGGACTCAGTAAGTGCGTGTAATCGATTTATTCAATTAGCGTAATCCTTTCGCAGCAAGCAGCCTTCCAATGGGATTTGGATGGGTATCCTGCTGTGCGAAAAGTTCTTGCAAATTTAATCGCCGCCTTCGGGATGCTTCGATAGGAACTTAATCGGTTTGAGAATAAATGGGGGCCAAGGCCGTGGGCATTTGTTTCTTCCTTTTGTTTCGTCCGCTCTGTGGTCCAACGCTGGTGCGTCAGTGCACATTACGAGGGGCTCTCGTAATGCTGCCATTTTGCTCTTTGCATACCTGTCCGGTTGCGCGAATAACCGAACCATTACATTCCCTCCAAGTGTCCTTGACTCGTGCAAACAAAGGCTTTCACTGCCGCATTGTCCCTTAAACAGTCACCTGAGATCCCATTAAAACTCAGCGAGAGAAGTCTCAATTAAACATGAGCGGCTTAAAGCACAGAAAGGTCCAAAGGAAAATTTAAGTGAGTCGTCCTGGAGGAAAAGGCAAAGCAACTAATGCGGTTCCTTAGCGATTCACAAACGTCGACGCTCGGGCGCTTTCATTTATTTTCCTTTTCTGTTTTTCTTTTTCGTCTTGGTCATTTTTTTCTTTCCGGATTTGTTTCTTCCCTCTTGCGGTCGCTCGTCGCATTCGGGTGGAATTAAAAACTCCCTTTCAAGAGTTTCCGTTTCCACTGCACCCCACCGGTGAGCCTTATGGCCAGAAGACATATGCACTTCGCGTTGCTTTTGACGGTGGTGGCTACTATCGCTGGACGGGAAGTTGCATTTTAATCAAATTTGTCTAGGAAGGTCAGAAAGTCATTTAAAGGATGGAATCGGGGAGGGTAACTAAGTCCATTTACACTCGAAGTTCTGGGACATTGGTTTTTTCAGGTAATTGCACGAAGTTAAGAGGATTGTCGAAACGGAAAGACAACATGATGACAACTAAAATCCTCATTTTGGGTTTTATGCGAATCACTTTGTCACTCATTTTAGGCAGCAAGATTACGCCACAATCCTTCTCTTTCTTTGCGTGGCGGAAACGACTTCAGAGGTAATTATCCATATAAACCGGCGTCTTTGCTTCAAGAGTGAGGAGACTGACGGTCTTATGATGTCTTCTGGTGTTATGGCCATTATTTGTACTGTCTGAGCATTGATGGTTACTCGGACGCTGTGGTAGCGATACATGTATTTAGCTGTGATTGAAAAGATCCTCCTCAACCGTCGAAGTCGGCGCGTCTATTTGACATGACATGGCAGCCACGAGATGCATGTTGATTGGAAATAACAACTTCTTTGCCTGATGATGATCATTATTCATCAAGTACGTAAAATTCCCAGTACCAAGTTCTTAAGTTTGGAAGGGCGATAAAAATGTTGCAGCTTCTTGCTTAGAAAGTTCTTTTTCGCAGCGAGGCAATCATGGGGAATCCGGTGTACAATCAATATATTGTACAAGGTGGCGTTATCGTCATCCACTCGAAAGATGTTAGATTTTTTGCAAATGGCGTCGAGCGTCAATCATGTTTGACATTTGTGAGCTAGACAGATGCAGTATAAAAACTGACAAGCAATGGAACGCTACACTCCGCAAGAGCGCATTGCTCCAGCAAGGCAATTTGGAACTTACCTACTGGGCCATGAGTATCCGAACAGTTATCATCGGAAGTCTTGCGGAGAGACATGGAAAATTTGATAGAACGGTGATTCATTTTGACCCACATTGTACAGTATATATATCGGATATTAGAAAGTCCAAAAATGCAAAACATTTCTTTCTAATATCCATTTTTTCTTATATCCGATTAACGGTTGTAAGAAATAAAAGTTCTTTTAAAAAATGGTCAAAAAAAATTTTTATAAAGAAAACATTGCATTTTGTTTGAAAAAACAAGACGTGGCAGAGGTACATATCTATGTTTGCATTTACAATCCATGTATGTGTCTACCAATGCCCATTATCACAGTGCTAGCGACTAAATATTTGGTTGCTTATGCGTTTTTTCTGTAATGTATTTTGGGGTTAAAATTATTTTAATTCACTAATGGCATTTATGTACCAGTGAAACCTACCTTCTTCTTCTTCTGGACCTGGGCCTCAACCAGTAAGCCTCTCCAGCCGGCACAATCCTTAGCCAGCTGTCTCCAACTGCGCACACCAAGTCGATTGAGGTCCTTATCCACCTGGGTGCTTCACCGGTTCCGTGGGCGTCCTCTATTGCGTTGTCCCACTGGTTCGGAGTCGCTGCGCTCCACATGGCCCAGCCATCTTAGGCGTTGAATCCGTACACGCCTGACTAGGCATGCCCTTGTACAGCCCGTACAGTTAGTGGTTGAATCTTCTTCTCCAATAACCATCAACGCAGACATGACCAAAGATTGACTGCAGAACTTTTCTCTCGAAAAGACCAAGTGCTTCTTCATCCGCTTTTGAGATTGTCCATGCCTCCGCACCGTACAGCAGGACTGGGATGATCAAGGTGTTATATAATGTTAGCTTTGTCCTTCGAGAGAGGACTCTACTACTCAATTGCCTCTTGAGCCCACAGAAACAGCGATTGGCAAGAGTAATTCTGCGTTTAATCTCGGTTCTGGTGTTGTTCGTACTGTTCACTTGCAAGCCGAGGTAGACGAAGTCCTTCACTACCTCGAAGTTATAGCTGCCCATGGTGACGTTTTCCGTACTGTTACGTACATATTTAAGATAGTCTTAACTTTTATATCAGAGTAAGTTAGTATAAGGTAGTAGGTTACGAAGTTCAGTTTGGCCAAGTTTTTTATAAGTTTTCTTGGTAAACGAGAAATTAATAAAAGTTGGTCTTCAAAGACTAAAAACAAAACAAAAAAACCGAAGAATAAGCCGAAAGGCACAAGTATACAAACATTTGAGTATCTTAGAGTACCCGCTTAGGGTCAGTAAGTTAATATTATGAGTAATTGTTAATTGTTAAGTTAGTTAAGGTAGTTTTAAGTATTTTTGTCTAGCATAAGAAAAAACGATATGAATAAAACGAAATTACATGAAAAAACAAAAAACGAAAGTCGTATATAAGAAAGAATCGCTTATAAGAAATACAAGCTAATACACTATTTCACCATCATGCCAAAAAGGATGTGTATAATAAAACCGCTTACACGAAAAAAAATTATAAAAAACAAACCTTTTCTCATACACCGTAGTCTTTAGAAGTATAAAAGTCTTTTATAAGATATTTTTTAACTTGGGTACAGACAACAAGATTGTGAACAGTCCCATGCAAATGTCAGTAAGATTTCTATGGATGAGGAATACTACGAAGACTTTTTCAGAGCTATAACGTATGAAGAAGGCAGTAACTCTTACGGGTAAATCGTAGAATCTGAAATATGAAACAGAATAGTTTCGTTCGTTTTACGTATATTTAACGTTATTATGATACTCGCATTTCTCAAATTTTACCTAGGCAGGCCGACGTAGTATTGTGTGCATGGCCATTGAATTGCGTGCATTGAAAGAAGACAGAAGCCGAGGTATAAAGCACAAAATGAGTAATTAATTGATTATATGCAAAGATGTGTGATGTACTGTATATGTACACCTAGTTATCACAAAAGTCTTCATACGGTTTCAAAATATGTCTTTTTTTTTGTTGCTTTTGAGTTATTCTTCCTTAATAAGCAAATGTAACTATTTTATGTTGTTCATAAATAACCTTAAGTATCGGCCCAAGGATAAATTCAGAATTAATACAAATTTCGTTTTCACAGTGTAGGCTTAACGATAAATAGGGTAAGCTACCCTAATTCGAGCCCCCCCCCCCCCCTTTTCCCCCAATAGCGAGCCCCCCCTCATGAACTTGGTCCAAAGGCTAAACCCCTGCTTTTCAAACAATAACGGTATTTTAACAGAAAAATGTATCGTATAATTCATTTTCAGGTAATTCGTCCTCCGTTGGTAAGGAAAATGTGTTCAGTAGTGTTCCGTAAATGAGAAAAAATCAGTGTAAGTTGTGAAATTTCTTAAATTTAAGTGATTTTCTTTAATTTAAATTACGGCTTAATGTAACAATAATAATGTACATTTTATTATTTCAAAAATAAGAGTTAGAAAAAAAAAGTTACTTATAAAATTATATCGGGACGAAAAAATGATGCAATCCAATAACGAGCCGGCGGGAGGGGAGGTTGTTATTGGGTTGACAAAAATTAATCAAGTTAAAATCATGAGCCCGGCGAATTTTCCACAAAGTTTTAAAGTATATCATATTTATCTAGATAATACAATAATAATAATAATATTCTCGGCGCGACAGTCCGAGGCGGTCCTGGACCTAGCTTCTCAGCAACCACTCGTGTTGTGCGTGCTATTGTTCTTTCACAAAGTGGAACAGTTTAATGCCGACTCCGAACGGCAAAGTTGACAGGAATACCCTTGAGCACTTTCGGTGACTCGAAAGAGGTGATGCCGTGAATTATGAAAGTTGGTAGATTGGGGATTCGAACCTGGCACCCTCTGCATAGGAGTCGACGCACTAACCTACTACGCCACGGCGACTCACGTAAACTTTACTAATATTTAATTGTACTTACATTAACCCTTTAACCGACAAACTGCTAAAAATGAAAAAAAAAATGTTGGGATGATTTTTTTAAGAATAATGATGGCTCATAAAACTCAAAAATATTCAGCGAAGCAAGCAGCATGCAAGCGACGCTAGACAGAAGTTCGTGAGCTCTACGAACTTAAAAGAAGGGAAGAGCACCGGCTTCTCAAAACGAAAAAGAAAGAGCATGAGAAGCTCGCGATCGAGGACATGGAGAGATGTTCCGGCAGTAATGAGTAATGAGTAATGAGTGGAATCTCAGTATCGTTTGCCCGATCCACAAGAAAGGAAACCCCTTTGACTGCACCAACTATAGAGGGAAATGTCTCCTGAACATCGCATACAAAATCTTCTCTGCCGTTTTGTGTACTCGCCTGAAGCCGTTTATAAATAACCTGATAAGTCCATATCAGTGTGGCTTCAGGCCAGGGAAGTCCACCATCGACCAGATTTTCACACTTCGGCAGATCCTGGAAAAGACCCAAGAAATGCAAATCGACACCCACCACCTTTTTCTCGATTTCAAGGGCGCATATGACAGCGTGCATAGGGACGAGCTATACAACGCCATGTCTAGTTTTGACATTCCTGCCAAACTCGTCAGGTTGTGCAGGATGACGATGGAGAATTCTCGCTGCTCCATCAAGGTTGGTAACGAACTCACCGAGACCTTCAATGTCAAAAAAGGTTTCACACAAGGCGACGCGCTGTCATGTGATTTCTTTAACATCATCCTGGAGAAGATCGTGCAATACTCACACGTCAACACTAGAGACACGATCTTCCAAAAGTCCGTACAACTACTAGCATACGCGGATGAAATTTACGTGATTGGCAGAACACAGCGAGCCGTCAATGAAGCGTTTGCTGGTATTGAAGCGGAGGCGGCCAAAATGGGTTTAGCGGTGAACGAGGGCAAAACGAAGTACATGCTGTCATCAAGAAAGGACGCACAACTTCGACGACTTGGCCAAAACGTCACCATAGGCAGCTACAACTTCGAGGCAGTGAAGGACTTCGTCTACCTCGGCTTGCAAGTGAACAGTACGAACAACACCAGTACCGAGATTAAACGCAGAATTACTCTTGCCAATCGCTGTTTCTTTGGGCTCAAGATGCAATTGAGTAGTAGAGTCCTCTCTCGAAGGACCAAGCTAACATTATATAACACCTTGATCATCCCTGTCCTGCTCTATGGTGCGGAAGCATGGACAATCTCAAAAGCGGATGACGAAGCACATCTGAAGAAGAAGAAGAACCGTACGGACACGTGCATTAGGGCGTATATGTCATGATTTGCCAAACAAATATAATTTATACGCAGTGGTGCAGCTTTTTTTGTTTTATTTATTTATTTATCTATCTTTTTTTGGATTGGATTTTTGTTTTATATATACTCCTCCTACTCTCCCTTACTCGAACTTTTTCGCTCAACTTTCCATAAAAAAACCTCTCTCGAAGTCAAACTCTCTCTATCTCGAACAAATTTTGGTATCCCGTGATAATTCGCCTTAGGGCGAGTCCACTGTATATATATATTTTTTTTCTTAAAATCTACCATAAAATCTATGCAAGCTGGCCACTATGGTCAACTACCTGATCATTAAGAAAAGCTATCGGTGGCAGAGACTGGTTTAGGTGTAACCACCAGTAAAATTGCCGTTCTTTGGCAGACTCTTTCCTATCTCGAGCGGGGATCGGTGTACTGAACCGAAGAAGATCCTCGTTGGTGCGAGCGATATCCGGTTCATATTGGAGTCGCCTATTCACTGTTCGGCGTACGACGTGGAAGATGGCAGGACATCCTTGAATATCCTCTATGAGGCCAATTGTGTCGAAATATAGGAATGTTTCAGGTGGAACAAAGCCGTTGAAGCACACTCTTTCATGGTACATACTATTGCGGTTATAAGCCCCACAGATCAGACTGTTGGAATACATCATAGCTCGTGCAATGTGCTTTCTGATTAACTTAATAATAAAATTATCAATCCTATTCAAGTTTGCCTCGTTGTACAGGACCTTGTTAGGATAGAACTTCTCGTACTCTGACATATCCGACTTTGTTACATACTGTACAAGATGGGACCAAGAAAAGATCCTTGTGGTACATTGGAATAAATTAAAGCTAAGTCTAAACGTTATGTCACCGTGCTTTGTAAGCTGAAAAACATTCCGGTAATAAAATTGATTTTATGATGATAAACTCATCGCCTTATGAATTGTTCAAGTGGTGAAGACTTCAATCCTTCAATAGTTATATATTTTCAGTGTATCCTTTCAATAAAGCGAACTTTTTCAAAGCAACAAACATCTGTTTTTCCACTTTGTGACATTGTGGAACGATCGCTGTGACATACATAAGCTGCGTCTTTTTGCAAGCGTATATACGCCTAAATTTCAATTTGCATGTAAAATACACTAACAACGAATCCTATATCCGCTTAAGTTACTCATCATATCTATCGCCGCTTAAGATATAAGCGCGGATAAGAACAATGCTTCCAATCATTAATTTCTGTGTGTTCATTCCTGAATTCATTCATTCATTGCTTGGGTTGCTGTATGTGGCTTACATTTGTAGGTTTGGTTGATGTATTAGATCATTTTTAATTCTTTTGGCATCCATAAGTATGCAATTTTTGGTATACCCAGAGTGTCTCTGCTATACATTCCGTTTAGATTTCGTTATCGATTCTTTTCATTTGATGAGCATTTTTTTTATTTTATAATTATTAGGTGTTTTTGCTTTTAAAGTGATGGTCACGCAACACAGTCACAAAACGAAGATTGTGAACATTAAAGATCACTGACTGCTTAGCATAAATGTCGTCGGTGCTGCCAAGATTTTATGATGAATCATTAAGCGCCGATGATCTTTTTTTTGTGCACTTATAAATTAAGCGTGAATGCGAAAGTTAATAAAATGTATTCATCCGTCTCCGGAATTCCACCATCCCAACACATCCCCAAAAACAGTGAAGAGTTCTCTATCTCTTTGACGGCTTCCAGATACAGCTTCTCACCCACCATCCCAGACAAAGATAACTGCTGAAATATCATCCATCGCTCACAAAGTCATCATCTCTCACCCAGTCCAGGAGCGTGGTGAAAGAAAGTTTAGGCGACTATTGACAGACACCAGAAGACAACAAAACAACACGGTGCTAATATATCAAACAAGAGTTATGACTTTGTTTTTGCCAACTCCCCGCCCGACAATCCTTTTGAACGACTGAAGAACTTTGTCAATGTAATTACGAACATCCTGTCCGATTAATTGAGCATAGTGCGCTCGAATATCAAGCAGACGACACTCAATTCCATATTTAATCAAATCCCTAATTAGACAGCACTCCGAATTCAGCCGACCGCCAGTCACTCTCCCACTTGACAATTGACAGTAACTAATTCAGCCGGATTCCGGCTCCAAGGCAACTTAATCTTTATTAATCCGAAAATCCAGCGAGCTAAACGAAGCAAATCATCCCCGATGCGTCATTAAAATTGACAAGGCGTTGTAACAAGCATCCACTTCTAGTGCTGCCCACTAATTAATAGACCTCAGTCCGGCGCCACCGTGCCACCGCCGGCAATCTACTTGCCAGTGCCTCAACCACCCTTGGGCCTCAATCAGCTCCGAAGGGCACACACCACCGAAGACTGGTGGTTGCTCGAATCGGACTCGGTTTAGGTTGCATTGTGGACGCGTCAACAGCATTTGCCACTTAGTACGCGTCTCTGCTCGCCTCCTGTCCCTAGACCGCATTTCCTGTAGGCATGTGCGGATGATGTTAATGTCCTTTTCATATGAGTGGGGGGGAGGGCGAAACGATGAAATGATTGTTTCACCCTTCAGTTGTATTTTATTTTTTCGTGACGACGAGAGAGGTAACATCGATTGCGAATGCTTGGCTCGTTGTGAGCGGGATAAACTTGTGATGGAAGGTTGTGAGCACCGAGCATCGTTTCACTTCAAATTTCGATCGAATGCGGCCACAAAATGAATGCAACAGAATACCCCACGAGGACTGATGATGCCGCAGGGATGTAGAAGATTGGGTTGTGATAGAACACGTTCCTTTGGCATAGCAGGCATCGTTTTTTGGACCACAGTGATATCCGTATATAACGACTAGGAAAGGACCCGACTTCAATAACCGAATGTGAGTAAAAAAAGAAATTTTTTACCCGTAGGTACGATATATATTTAAATTTGTATTATTACTTAAGTGAAAACAGTAGTAAAACATATATATTTAATAAAAAAACACTTCCATGTAGTTAACAACTTCAGCAAAACGAGCACATCGCTTTAAGACCGATAGAACACTTAGAGCATCAGTAAGCGTTGGAGCGCGTTCGGGCAGTTCCGGATCGTCAGGCGAGTTGTGCTAAGGGAAGGCTATCCAGGCCACTATCGGAACCTCCTTCAACTGCAGGGAAATGCGATGGTTTATGGAAGCCTGCATGTGCGAAACATTTTCTTACAGGCTCTTGTAATCTTTCCCAAACGGTTGTTCTTTCTTCTTTATTTGGCGCTACAGTCCGGAGTGGACCTGGGCCTCAACCAACAAGCCTCTCCAGCTAGCACGGTCTCTGGCTAGCTGTCTCCATTGTCGCACGCCAAGTTGGTTGAGGTCCTTCTCCATCCGGGTGCGCCACCTTAAACGCGGGCGTCCTCTGTTGCGTTGTCCCACGGGTTCGGAGTCGAAGATTCTTCGGGCCGGAGCTGAATTGTCCATACGCTCTACATGGCCTAGCCATCTTAGGTGTTCGAGCCGAAGACGCCTAACTAGACTCATGTCGCTATACAGCCCGTACCGTTTGTGGTTGAATTTTCTCCTCCAAAAACCGTCAACGCAAACAGGACCAAAGATCGCACGCAGAGCTTTCAGCCTACACTCGTTGTCAAACCATGGGTTTTTTCTATGTGGTGCCGAAAACCCAGCACATCAGTGGCAGCATCATTGATGGCTTCTTGTCAACGCCTCCAATCTTGTTTCAGCAGATGGCGACGAACTTATAGAGAGATTCCGGGAGACTCGATCGGCAAGGATCCTAGCCGTCCGTTGCAATTGAAGCTTTCCGACGTCAAACTGTGTTGGTCTTGCTCCACTCCGTTGTCCTATCGATATCCGTGTTCTTACCTTGGCTACAAGAAGGAAATGATCCGAGTCGATGTTGGCTTATCGGAACGTTCGGACATCAAGAATGCTGGAGGAGTGCCTGACGTCGATTCCAACATCATCAATCTGGTTGACGGTTGATTGATCAGGAGACCGCCAGGTCCCTTTATGGATGTTGTGGTGTGGGAACCGCGTGCTAGCAGCAGAGAGATTACGTCCCGTGACAAAGTCCACCAGGTTGAGTCCCATAGCGGATGTGGTGTCGTGCAGGCTGTGTTTTACAATGACTTTGGCAAAGATGTGTGGGTCGCCGTGGCGCAGTGGGTTATTGCGTCGACTTCTACGCAGAGGGTGCCAGGTTCGATACCCGAATTTACCACCTTTCATATTTGAGGGCTCCACCTCTTTCGAGTCACTGACAATGCTCAAAGAGTACTTCCTGTCTAGAAAAAGCTTCTCAAACTTGGCTGTTCGGAGTCGGCATTAAACTGTAGGTCCCTTCCACGCGTGAGATACCAATAGCACGCACAACACGAGTGGTTGTTGGGAAGCTAGGCCCAGGTCCGCCTCGGACTGTAGCGCCACCCATATTATATATATTGGCAAAGATGTCTTCCTTACCCAGCTTTGCATTGAAATCTCCTAGAACGATCTTGGTGTCGAAGCTGGTGCACTGTTCGTAAATCGTTTCTAGGAGACCATAGAAGTCATCCTTGCTGTTGTCATCCTAGTCTTCTGTCGGGGCGTGGGCGCAAATCAGGCTGATGTTTCCGAATTTGGCCTTGATGCGGATTGTTATGAGGCGTTCGCTTTTACAGAAAAACATTAAGACTTTTTGCCTAAGTCTGCCTCGAACAAAAAATCCACATCCAAATAAGCGCCTCTCCCTGTTGCAATCACCGTAGTAGATGTCGCAGTTTCTCATCCTCTTCTTGGCCGGTCCATTCCACCGCACTTCCTGCATTGCGGTTATGTCTGCTTTGTAAAAGTCTAGATCCTCCGGTCTGTTAAGGGACCTAATATTCCACGTGCAGAACCGATAATCGTTGTCCTTGTATCGTTTGCTGGGGTCGTCAACATTATTTCCGTCCGTATCCGAAGCAGTTGGTTGTCTCTGAACCATTATATTTTTACGTGGTGAGGGAGTTAACCCCACGCACAACCCCCAACTGGGAGGCCAGGCCCTATTCTTTAACCCTCGGGCGGAGGGTCTAAGTTTATCCGGTCTCAGTTACCTCGCTGAGGCTTTGAGCGCTGCTGTTGTCCCTAAGACTATAGGGATCTTCCGCCGCCATCTCAATTCCAAGGCCCCGACCTGGCCTTGAAAGAACCTTCTAGACCAAACTGTTGTTAACACAAAAAAAAAAAAGATTTTGACTTAGATTGATTTTCTTAAGGTCTTTTCAAAAACTTCCGAAACTACCAAGACCTTTTTGTTGGCTTCATAATCAGCACGTAAACATTTTATATGCTTGAATCATCGAGGTTTCATGGACTTGTTTACTTCATGATAAGTAATTGCCCTTCCGCTCCATCCATACTTGCGGCAACTAACACTGTGATCCTTTTTTTGTGACAACTTACCACCCAAACATTTTTCGCTCTTTAGTTTTAATGTCCTTTCAGGTGTTAGTTTATAGAACAATCTTATTTCTTCCTCATTATAAATCTCAGAATTATTATAGCCTTCTCGGAATTTCGGAAAAAACGTTTTCATTCACTGCAGTCACTTTGAGAACTATTTGCTGCTTCACCAAAAATTTTGCCGACCACAATGTTACGCCCTTTTCGAAGTCAAAAGATCCAACTTTCAGAAACATTTAAAGTCTTTCCTTCCTAGTGCCAAATTAATAAGCTTTTTCTTGTAAACGACTGCTTAGATGGATATTTTTGCTTCGTTGCGATTTAAAGCATACCAAAGTGAATTTTCAATATCTTCATATTCGGATTTACGATTACTTTTTGATTTTAAAGAATTCGACCCATAAAGTTGTTGTATATTTGCTCGATTTTTTTCCAAATTGTAGAAAGAGAGGAATGTGGCATGTTAGATTCTTTGCATAAATCGCCATTAGATTCACCATTCTGCATCTGAAAAATTATTGCTGATGTTTCTTCAATAGTCAATGTTCGTCTAACAGATGATGAGGGCCTAATCATCTAAATTTCCACAGAACGTTCAAAAACTAAGGCAAGAATGTATCTATAACAAATGAATGATTGAATACATAAATGTCACCACATAACAAGTTAAATATGCAGTTTGGACTAAACGATTTACAAAATTATTTAATATTTGCTGCGAAATTCAAAGTTTTGTGCGAATCAAGTACTACACAGCGAATAGGTTCTTTCGCAGATTCAATAAACGAAGCGAAATCAAAGGAGCCTATGAAACAAACGGTAATTTCTTTTATTTTATTTATAGGTTACAATTTCACACAGACAACTACGACACAATTTTTATTTCGTCGCTGTATTCGAAACAAAATTTTGAATACTTGAAAAAAACTGACGCTTTATCCGGAATCGTCGTTACATCGCAATTCGATATATCAGGATGAATTTTTATGGAAAATATGTTGTGTATATTTACTCATGACTTTCCATTATCCAACAGTTATAAAGCTGTAATCTTTGCGGACGACACATGCATCTTTGCGTCAGATAATTTGGGTTGCAACATTAAAATGAAATTGCAATCTGGCGCAAATGATGTAGAACCATATCTTAATGAACGGAAAATTAAATTAAATGATTCAAAGACTCAGGCTGTATTTTTTACTAGAAAAAGAAAAGCCTGTTTCCTGCCAAGCCACAGATTAGTGTTAAGCAACATTGAATCAGATTGGAAATCAAGTACTAAATATCTTGGGGTACATCTGGATAAAACTCTAAACTTCAGTTTTCATGTCCAGGAAACAATTAAAAAAGTCAACTTAGCTATACGAATTCTGTATTCCTTCATAAGTCGTAAATCTAAAATGAGTATAGAAAATGAGCTCACTTTTTTTAAAACAATTTTTCAACCCATCTTGTTTTATGGTTCCCCTGTATGGGGCCATTGTGCAAAGACCCACATAAGGAAATTACAAATCGCACAGAATAAGCTGTTAAAAATTATGCTTAACTTACAGTGGCATTTTTCGACTGATGAGCTTCACGAAGTCTCTAATATTGAAAGAGTTTCTATAAGACTGATGAGGTTATTCGAACGACATAAATTGTCTTGCAATCAATCTGACAATTACTTGATTTCAAATTTATGTAATGATGCATAATACGCCTTTATTTATACTTTTATTAATTTATTTATTTAATGATTTATTCACTGACATATATATATATATACTTATTTATCTTTTTTGTTATTTATTTATTTACCTATTTATTTATTTATTTTTTGATCTGTTTATTTATTTATTGATTTATTGAGTTACTTATTTATTTAATTAATTAATAATTTATTTATTTTACTAAGAATGTATATATTTATTTTACTAAGTGTATAACTTGAAATCAAGGAAGAACAGCATGACCTTCCCATTCTAAGTCCAGTTTTAATCGTATTCATATATTTATGTATTTTTTTTCTTTACTGTATAGATGTTTTTGTTATCAGGTTTTCCTCTGCCATAAATAATTAATTCTTATATAGATTGTTAACGAATATATAAATTGCTAGTAGCAAGGTTATTTATCCAAATCTCTGTAAATTGTGCAAAAGGGATGATAATGTAAAACTAAAAACTCATATACTGTATTAATAAATAAATGTAAATGTTAATGTAGTGGTCGCCGTGGCGTAGTGGGTAAGTGCGTCGACTCCTACGCAGAGGGTGCTAGGTTCGATACCCGAATTTACCACCTATCATAATTCACGGCTCCACCTCTTGCGAGTCACTGACAATGCTCAAAGAGTATTCCTGTCTAGAAAAAGCTTTTAGGTCGTTATATCCGCATGATATTTTTAACAGAGGTCGATACAGGCGAATTACACTGTATTTAAGAATGTGAAAAGATTTCTTCTTGTTTCTCTATGAACTGTGCTTCGGAACTTTTTCGCGGTCCACTTAAAGGCTATCCCACCTCACAACCAAAGCCCGTTCCCCTCCCATCCCAGGCCCGATGCGCAAGTGTCCTTCGAAACCACACACACACATCGCAAAATAAATTCAATTATTTGATAAGCACTTTAGGCACCGTTGCCAATTTAATTGCCACTAAAATGTGGTCAACTCCATGGGCGAGGTAACGCAAATTCAATTTTGGATTCGATTAATTGACAATCCGTACCGTCATCCTGTGGCTCGGCCATTTCGGCTAGTGGCACTCAGCCAAGAGGTTGCGGCCACGAGTGCAATCTGTTCAATATTTCAAGTGTTCGCTTTCATTCCGCCTCCACTTCGGGTGCTTGTGAATTTTCATTAACCACACACATATACGGTGCGGGGAGCTTAAGGTCATTAATTAAATTTAAATTAGCCAGCATTTTATTTCTCTGTATGGGATTCCTTTGGCCGAGCTGCTTTCTGATTCAACGACGATAAATACTGCAAGCCGACAGACAGCGCAGGGAAAATCTGACAAGCAGGCCAATAATAATTGCTGCGTTAAGTTGCACCAATTAATAGGTATTAATTTAAATAGCCTTGGATTCCACGGAGAGAGAATGGGGACTGTCTGCGGAAATTTTGCGGATATTATTGGCGGACATTTGAATTTCCGTAATAATTTAAGCGGGAGGGAACAATTTATGATGGCATTGCAAGGATAATATTGTTGTGTCACCACCAAAGTGGGCTTGTGTATTATTATGATTATTTTATTTTTATTTTTTTTTTCAGATTCTTTTTTTTTAATTTACACGGCCTGAGTTACCGCACATTATCTTACACAAATATTAATGATATCTAATTGCATCTTTCTACTTAATTCGTGATTTTATTGATTTAGAGAAGATGGATGGAAAAATTTACATTTGAGGAAAAACAACGTAGATAAATGAAAAACCTCTTGTAGGTTAGCAAAAAAGAAAGGTGTAAGTATATTCATACATATTTTTGAATTTTAACATGACAGGATATCAATTTGGTGTTGTCTCATAACACATATAAGCTAAAAAAAAAACATTTACATAAGCAAATAAACAAATAAATAAAACATAAATAAAAAAAAAATATATATATATATATATGTATAAATATATAAACAAATAAATGAATTAATAAATGAATAAATGAATAAATGAATAAATGAATAAATGAATAAATGAATAAATGAATAAATGAATAAATGAATAAATGAATAAATGAATAAATGAAGAAATGAATAAATGAATAAATGAATAAATGAATAAATAAATAAATAAATAATATATATAATACGGGTGGCGCCATAGTCCGAGGTGGACCTGGGCCTAGCTTCTCAGCAACCACTCGAGCTGTGCGTGCTATTGTTCTCTCACGCGTGGAAGGGACCTACAGTTTAATGGCGACTTCGAACGGCCAAGTTTGAGAAGCTTTTTCTAGACAGGATGGGCCTGTTGCTCGAAGACAAGTTTGAACTTGGTGTTAATGCCTTTCTTTGATCATTGTCAGTGACTCGAAAGAGGTGGAGCCGTGAAATACGAAAGGTGGTAAATTCGGGTATCGAACCTGACACCCTCTGCGTAGAAGTCGACGCACTAACCCCCTACGCCATGGCGACCCACTTGTTCGTCACTCACAGCACATAAATTTGCCGGAAAGAATTCCAGATGAGAGTTTAGGACATATTACACCGCAAAGCCTAAAAAATGTATGACAGCGTTCACAAAAAATTTCAGGGCGAGTTTTCCTGATCATTCAGATTTTCTTCAAAGCTCTTATCCTTTATCGGTTTTCCTATTTGTGGACGCTTTGGTATAGGTAGTTCGGTACTATGTAGGATGGGCCTGTTGGTCGAAGGCAAGTTTGGACTTGGTGGTAATGCCTAGGAAATCTAAAATACTCTAAATAGCACTGTTCAATTATTGATGTGAAATTTCGACGCTGAAAGTTAATTCTCCACACACATAACAAAAACTATCGGGGTTGTTAGAACTCTTTCGTGGAATGTTTACGCTGTAACTAATAACATGTAAGTTAGTTGAATGCAACAGTTATACAGTCGTATAAATGAAGTAATTCAAAAAAAGATATATGAGGGCAGAAATGAATATGTAGCTGTCACAAAAAAACTGGACGTGATTGAAACAAAATTATTATATATTAGCTGTGTTTTTTACAAGCATATATAGGCTTAAATTATAAGTGCACAAAAAAACGATCATCGGCGCTTAATGATTCATCATTAAATCTTGGCAGCACCGACGACATTTATGACATTTGCTAAGCAGTCGGGGGTGTAGTCGTGGAAGGCGATGGTTGATCTTTGACGGCCTCAATCTTCGTTTTGTGACTGTATAGCGTGACCATCAATTTAAAAGCAAAAACACTTAATAATTATAAAATAAAAAAATGCTCATCAAATGAAAAGAATCGATTACGAAACCTAAACCGAATGTATAGCAGAGACACTCTGAGTATACCAAAAACTGCATACTTATGGATACCAACAAAATTAAACATAATCTAAAACATCAACCAACCCTGCAGGTGTAAGCCACATACAGCAACCTAAACAATGAATGAATAAATTCAGGAATGAACACACAGAAAATAATGATTTTAAGCATTGTTTTTATCCGCGCTTATATACGCTTGCAAAAAAGCTAAAGAAGCCACTTGTAAAACAGCCAAACCTATTTAAAACATTTATTTAAAAAAGAGAAAGAATCTTAAACACTAGGGAGAACTTAACCCGTTCTCGTTGAACTGGAGACTGCCACGATCGTTCTCTCAACCTCCATTGCAGCCCTTTCATGATCGAATGGAGTTTGCGTGGATTTACTATTTAACGATCGTTGCATGTAGCGATCGTATTACCACATCGTCATTTGGGACTATGACATCCTTATCTGCTGGGGTGTGAGTATGAGTAAACCCGGACCAGTCATATCCGAGATTGCTGGCATTGACATGTATATGACTCACGCAACTTCAAAATGGGGTGAATTGCTTGTGTGTTTATTGAGGCATTTTTTTTTGTTTTATTGTAACCTTATCTTATTGTGAATAATTTAACTTACATGCTAGACAAAAGTACTTAAAACTAGCTTAACTAACTAAAGCATTTACAAATGTTCTTAATCCTAACCTACTGACCTTATACGGGTACTCTAGGCTAATCTGAAGTACTTTCTAGATGTGTCATTCGGCTTAATCTAGGTTTTTTTAGTCATTAAGACAATCTTTTGTTTCTTTCGTCATTTGCCAAGAAAACTTATAAAAAACCTGGCTAAACCACTTAAACTGCCTTATTCTAACTTAACCTAACATAAAACTTAATTCTATCTTAACTATGTCCGTAACAATACGGACACTTGCACCAGGGCGTATATGTTGTGGATATGCCTAACATATATAATTTATACGCCTGATGCACTCTTTTTTTTGTTTTTTTTTTCATATATACATTTTTTTTTTTAATTTTTTTTGTTTTATTGTATTTTTTGTTATATATTTTTTTTGGATTTTATTTTTGTTTTATTCTTAAAGCTACCTTAAAAACTATATAAGCTGGCCACTATGGTCAGCTACCGGATCCTGTGGAAAAGCTTGCGGTGGCGGAGGCTGGTTTTGGTGTAACCACCAGTAAAATTGCCGTTCTTTGGCAGACTCTTTCCTATCTCGAGCGGGGATCGCTCTAATGAACCGGAGGAGATCCTCGTATGTGCGAACGACATCCGGTTCGTACTGGAGTCGCCTGTCCACTGTTCGGCGTACGACATGGAAGATGAAAGGACATCCTTGTGGATTCTGTATAAGGCCAATTGTGTCTAGATAAAGGAATGCTTCGGGAGGAATAAAACCGTTAAGGCGCACCCTTTCATGATACATACTATTGGGGTAGTAGCAACATAGCTCGTGCAGTGTGCCTTCTCATCAGCTTAATAATAAAATTATTTACCCTATTCCCGTTTGCCTCGTTGTACAGGACCTCGTTAGGATAGTACTTCTTGTACTCAGACTCGGGTGTACGATACAGACGGAGACAGCTCCTAAGACACTCCCTCTCGAACAACCTCATCTTTTCCATCTGGGAAGGACTCACGTTGAACCACAATGGACAACCGTACACCATAATTGGTCTTACTAGGACCATGTATCAGATTACATTCACTCTGGTATCAAGTTGGCTGCTGAAAAACAACCTCCTTGCCGCAGCAAAGGCTTTTCTGGCTTTCGTCAGAGCAATATCTATATGTTCGTCAAAATACAGATATTGATCCAGCCAAATGCCTAGATATCTAACTATACTTTTCACAGCTAACGGCCGACCATGCGGGTCAGGTATGCCGAACTTACGCCAGTTTTGGCGCGTATCCCGCGGTGCCCTGTACAGCGGGGCCCGGAAAAGACTAGTTTCGCAGTTCTGGAAGTTGATAAGCAACTTCCAGTCGTCACAAGATCGCTGAATTTTCTCGAAGTCACGCTGCAACAAGATGTTTATTACCTCCACCTTCGGACCTGATCTGTACGCAATTAGGTCGTCGGTCGTCGGCGCACGCAATTAAGTGCGGCATGGAACCTATAAGATCTGCAGTGAATATAGAAAACAGGATCGGGGAACCGATGGCCCCTTGTTGCAGATCGGTTTTAATGTTAAAGACCGTAGTGGAAGTTACGTCACCATTTTTCACAACGAACTTCCTACCTGTAATCATGTCATAGACCATGTATAGCAATGGTTTACTTATGCCAAGCCTGACCAGCTTGAGGAAGAGGCCCTCCTACCAAACGGTGTCGAATGCCTTCTCCAAGTCAATCAGGCAGGCACCCGTGCACTGATTTTTGTTTTTATTCCATTGTATGTCGGATACCAGTTTTGACGCGGCATGAATGGTCTCGTGCCCCGCTCGGATTCCGAACTTGTTCTCCGGTATGATTTTCTTTTCATCTACCCATTGCTTCAGTACTCGAATGACTATCTTTTCAAAAACCTTGCTTGTGCAGGGAAGAAGACTGACCGATTGTGACATATGTCTATATATATGCACAGGAACAAATTTCCACTCTTGAGTGTTGAGTCGGCACGCCGTTGAACTTCTGGGCAACTTCGTTTGGCAACTATATGAGAGCGCATTTGATTGATGGAATATAATTCACATAATTTTGGTCGTTGCTTGGGATGCAATGACTTTGTGAACTTATAGGACCAGGAATCGCCACTGCCTCTCATACCTGATAAGGATTGTCTTGCACTGGTATATATAAGGTTCCTTAGATCGACTCCAACGGCACCACTCGAGACTTTTTTATTCTTCAGGCTCAGTGAAGTGAAGTTTTTGTTCCTAAGTATGGTTCCGTTGAGTTGAGAATCTTCCTTCGTACGCTTATCGGACAGAAATGCCTGAGTGGACAAATTTGCGATGTACAGTGTAAACCTTTGTTCATCATTTCTTTCGAATGTAGTTATGTATGTAAATAATAAGTCTCACCTAATTTGAGAGACCCACGTATTCCATTGAAAATCCCCCTTTCATGCACAGAATTCGACATTTACTCCAACAGCTTGCCCTTGCACTCCAACTATTCACTGGTTAATACATGGCAAATAGTGGAAAAGGTCACATTGACTTAAAACTCTGCTGAATCCCAACGCTATCACTGAAAATTCTTCGAATCCTTTACCATCAAGTCGAGATGCAAATTTCTTCCCAAGAAGCCATGTATTCAGACGAATGGCTCTACAGCTTCAGGTCAACATCGTTCTGAACTTAAAACTTTTAATCCGACAACACGCTGAATTTCACTCGAGCCTCGCAAACTTATCAGAAAATCATTGTTGCCGTTGTCAAAAGTCGCTCGGATTCCATTCCAGAACTTCCCCATTCATTGCATTTCTCCCCACCAGCAGTCAAGTCGGCCATTCGAATTCATCGCATCCTTTCAGCGAAATCATATTTTCTTTGAGCGACACGCTTCATTGAGTTATGTCGCAGCTCTTTGAAAACACTCCGCCGCCATCAGACATCATCGAGTTACCGTCAGACATCAATCAGGCCTGTCACCGCGGGTTATTGGTGCTGTCAATGGCCTGTGAAACGTTGCCACTTCCCAAATTCTCCGCGAGTGACTGAATGTCTCCCCCACGCACGTACTTCTCATAATCGAATGCAAATAGCCCTTTCGACGATGGTTTTAAATTGAATATCACCCGTCATAGCCCTTTCCCTATCCCAGATACGTTGTTTATTCAAGCGATTGGCGGCATCCACAACACTACGACGACCCCACTTAATCGAAAAGTCAGACACGTTACACGTTACAGGCGGTGAGATACTCGGCGGCGATAACAAGCGAACCCATTTCGCGACCAACACAAATGAAAAGCCTATAATTTAGTGTTAAAAAGCTACGTGTAAACAGGGCACCCACCGCGCACGGCGGTCTTAAATTTCACATCTTCGCTACACGCACACGACTCGCCGCGATTTTGCCGTCACACCTCGCGAGGGAAACATGCGGCGCACGACTTACGCGGCGTCCCTCCCATCGATGTGGATGTTTAATTTGCATTTGTTCCTGTTTGCGATACATTTAGCGCCACAGCGAGAATCACTCGCTTATTGCAGAGTAAACGAGACCACCAAACAAGCGCACACAGCCGAAGTGCTGCAGTCGATACTCCTCAGCAGCACATCAACGGCGGGTGTAGTCCTCACCGATCAGCCACATTCACCGGCCACCCACTGGTGGGGTTCTAAGCAAAAATTCTTACCCAATGAACTGGCGCTTTTCATGAGAACGAGTCACGGTGAACTCTGGCAACCAGCCGAAAGGACGAAAATTTATTTCGAAACGAAAGCCAGCGCAGTGCCCGTGCGGATTACACCTGTCGCTCGAGATGAATGGATTTGCATAAAATCCCTCATGTGTGGATACATTTGGGGCGGGGAAGGTGGCGGCGATATGCGACCACAAATGGCGCCAGGATGACAGCAATTTTCTGTTGTTGTTGTGCCTCCGTAGGTTGGCCTGCGGTTTTCGCCAGGACATTGAGAAAATGATGTTCAATCGCTGGTATCCATGATTTTTATACGAATCCTTGCAGTGAACCGTCGCTGAAAGTTGTCGGAGAGTTTTCGAACTTCGAACAGCGCGTGTGTGGGAATGAGAGCTTTCGATGGGAGAGGAGAATCATTGAGGTTGTATCTATTCAGCGCAAGGAGTCGTGCTGGGAGCGATTGTAACGATTTGGGAATTCGAATGACGTTGCTCCGAACTGCCATAAACTAGGACCACAACAGGATCATCTTGGCTCAATAATCCACATTTTTTTGCACCAGCAATGTGCACGTAAACCTGGGAATTTGATCGTCGGTCATAAACCCACATGGGTCAAGGACTCCATTACTTTCCACGTTAACTGAAGTGTACTGACATGTAGGTGCAAAGGCAGGCAGTACTGGCTTTAGGACGCACTAAGATCAGATACAGTGCTGTAGGGAAAATTGATTGAAAATTATGCTAATAGAATGATGGTTATTTTTAGTCCAGAATCCAGCTGGAGCTGTCGATAAAGACAAGGCATGTGAGAGAAGGGGTTCCTATGGGTTTTCATTCCCAAAACACCACGACCGCTACAAATTCTTAATATCAATCTTAAATGTGAATCGCCCGACGCTATATTATCGTTTATTTATTATTATTATTTTTTTCCTCTTGTACAACCCATGTCGTGTAGGCAACGACACCGCGACCAAAAGATAAACCCCTTCCCTCATGAAAGATAGTAAATCTTTTGTAAAGGAATTTTTTAACTCTGAAGTGAGCATCTCCCTATAGAAGATACGTTTCCTTAACACTAGAACTACCGAGGAAGGCAAAATGACTCCTTTTTAGTTTCAAAAGTTAATTATTTGGTCAGTAAGCAACTTAGGACTTTTTGTTTGGCTGACAATTAATAATTTTTCGAGAAAAATGCTTCTTTGAAATTCCAGGACCGTAGGACCTGTTTTTCTATGCTTAAAATAAAAATCACCTAGAACTACCGCTAGGAGTCATTTTGACTTCCATCCCATACGCATAAAATAAGATGAACTGATGGCTAATTAGTTTGTTTTTATTCATTTCGGAGGTAGTTTATACTTATTATGTAGGTGACATCTGTGTGTCTTTGATACACTTATTTATTCTATCCTTGTCTATTTTATATATTGGTCTTTATTTGGCAACGCTGTTAACGACAGAGGCAATAGCAGAGGTAACTTATATACACTACGCAACACGTCTACGCATACGTACTTATTTTATTATTGTACTCATATCTGTACAGACCGTTTTTGTAGTGCATATCCACGTCGCCAGTATGCACACACATGATCTGTAGCGAAGTGGCCTATAACGCTCAGTTGGCCTACATTTCTGGCTACGTGCGGTGTGTGAAATTATCATAAAAAATATGAATACGGAAGAAATTCTGGATTTTCTAACAAGTGTACCCGATGACGTATCGGACTGTGGTGAAGCGGCGTCCGATTCGAATAGTGA
The DNA here is from genome assembly GCA_964034865.1 of Eristalis intricaria. Taxonomy (NCBI): domain Eukaryota; kingdom Metazoa; phylum Arthropoda; class Insecta; order Diptera; family Syrphidae; genus Eristalis; species Eristalis intricaria. Next base: position 135,945,853 of record OZ035873.1, read on the forward strand.
GTTTTTTTTTTGTCTTCTGAAAACTCCAGCGAGGAAGAAGAGGAAGTTGTTTTAAAAAAGGGAAGGCAACAAAACCACCCGTAAGGTTCGCGAAAAAATTTACGAATCCAACCGTTCTACAATGTCGAAAACCTCATTGCAGTACATATATTGAGAATGAAGAAGACACCGATCCCCTTGCTAGATAAAGGTTCTCTCCAATCACCTGATGAGCTCATCACATGAACCTAATGATTCCAATGTCCAGATAGCCTTGCCTTCATATACTAGTCCTTATGGAACTGTATGGGTCGAAATTGAAAAAAAACACGAGATCCAGGGTAGAAGGCTTGCACAAAATGTTTTGAAAGAAGTAGCAGGACCAACAGCATACACAAAACGGTATATTGAGATGGCAGTCCTGCGACTACTTGGCGTTTACTTATGACTAAATCAATGATGGAACATATAGTAAAATGTACGAAGCAAAAGGCTGCAAGACAAAATGGTGAAGACAGTTTCAATCTTACTGTCACGGAATTAGAGGCATTTATTGGAATAATGTATGCTCATGGAGTAAGTGGTAAAAATGATTTACCTTTGATTGATTTGACTCAATATTTGTAAAATGACAATGAGCAGAAATTACGTTTAGAAAACTAGCCGATCTAGTAGATTGAAAAGTGATAAATTTGCTCTATTTTCTCCAATTTGGGATATTTTTAGAGAAAATTCTATTATCTGCTACAAACCGGGCCCATTCATTATCATCGATGAGCAACTATTTCCCAGTAAAGCCAGATGCCCATTTACCCAATACATGGCATCAAAACCGGACAAGTTTGGGCAGAAATACTGGTTGGCCGTGGTTTCCCTTATACAGGAAGGGAAGAAGTCCGTGTTGCCAAAAGGCCACGTTGATTTGAAACTCATGGGACCATATCTTGGAAAGGGAAGGAACGTAACAACCGACAACTTCTTTACATCTGTAAAGCTTGCGAAGATGTTGAAAGCAAAGAACTGCAGTCTCCTTGGTACTATGAACAAAGTTCGTAGGGAGGTTCCTGCTGACCTGAAAAGAAAGCGTACTGATTTATACTCCTCATTATTTTACCAGTCAGAAGGCATGCTTCTCACTCATTATCAAGGCGAGCCGATAATGAATACAATGCATAGCAGTGGAACAGTTAATGAAAATGCAAAGAAAACTCCTGATCCAGTAGCGCATGATGACAAAGTATGGGGTTGATGTTGTAGACCAAATGGCAAGAAAATACACAACGCGAACATCATGTCGAAGATGGCCCCTTCATTCTTTTCACATTTCACTGGATCTAGCTGGTATCAACTCTTGGGTATTCAAGTCACGGGGAAACAAATAAAGCGACGCGAATTTCTTCAAGATTTGGCTTGTAAACTGACTCAAGTAAAGAAAAGAGATGAATCAGAAAAAGAAAAAAACTTATCAGTAGAACCACAAACAAGTAGTAAAACAATTCAACCTTCAAGTACAACGAAATTCTGTCAAATAAAAAAACATTGCAAGAAGAACCTCACTGTTGGGCTTTGTGAAAAATGTACCCGATCACTATGTGGTCAATACACAGCTAAAACTACCCGCAGCTGTGTAAGCTGCCTTATCCCAGAATAAATGATTTGGTATGTAATAGATTATATACTTTTCAAATTGTGATTTTCTAACTTAGAATTGTTTGCAGGTATATTTTGGGATATATGGTATAAAGGTACCTAGTACTTCTTATGACATATGAGGCCTGTCATTTGACTTTGACATTAAGACTTATATAGATATATTTCTTCCTTTTTTGTTCGTAAAGAATATTAATAATAATAAAGAATTAATCTTTCAGTTAAAAAAGTAATTTTCCCTTTTTTTTTTCTTAATTTTACGAGATTATTTACAGTGCTTTGCGATGGCCCAAAAAAATACAAAAAGGAAATGTTTTGGCGAATTAATTTGAAAGGTAAGATAACAAAACAGTGACATCAATAGAAAAAAGTATGTGTATGTAAAGTATTGTATTGGCACATCAAAATCTAAGTGGAGTCAAAATGACTCCCTCTGGTAGTTTAAGGTATGATGAAATCCCGGTAGTCCTAGTGTTAACCAGATTATTGCCGGACATTCACAAGCAAAGCCGACAAACCGCGTCTTGACACAGACTTAGTTTGTCAAGCTGATATTTCAGGCCGCAGTGGCCGGCAAGAAAGCTTGTTAGCAATCTTAAGCTATCCTTATTAAAATGGAGTATTTCCTCAAATGAATAATAATAATAATAATAATAATATGGGTGGCGCGACAGTCCGAGGTGGACCTGGGCCTAGCTTCTCAGCAACCACTCGTGTTGTGCGTGCTATTGTTCTTTCACGCGTGGAAGGGACCTACAGTTTAATGCCAACTCCGGACGGCAAAGTTGAGGAAGCTTTTTCTAGACAGGAATACTCTTTGAGGATTGTCATTGACTCGAAAGAGGTGGAGCCGTGAAATATGAAAGGCGGTAAATTCGGGTATCGAACCTGGCACCCTCTGCGTAGGAGTCGACGCACTTACCCACTACGCCACGGCGACCCACAAATGAATAAGACCTGATGAATAAGACCTGATTAATCTCTTGGACTGCCTAAGACCATGACCATGTGTCCACTGGTCGAGGCGAAGTTTGTTTTCCCATTTGTGAATCAGAGTTGTAGCTGCTGTCCAATTGATACTGCAGAACGGTTCTGGACTGATGAACGGTGATTCAGACCTAGCTCTCGCGAACTCATCTGCGGATTCGTTGCGTTCAAGATCGTTTATACAAAGTAAACAATTCATTAATCGAATGACGAAGTTTCGTCAAGACAACATTATTTCAGCTGGAGGAGTGTCTGACGTCGATCGCAACATGATCAATCTGGTTGACGGTTGATTGATCGGGGGACCGCCAGGTCCCTTTAGGGATGTTGAGGTGTGGGAACCGCGTGCTAGCTACAGAGAGATTACGTCCCGTGACAAAGTCCACCAGCCTGAGTCCGTTATCGGATGTAGTGTCGTGCAGGCTGTGTTTCCCGATGACTTTGGCAAAGATGTCTTCCTTACCCAGCTTTGCATTGAAATCTCCTAGAACGATCTTGGTGTCGAAGCTGGGGCACTGATCGTAGGTCCTTTCTAGGAGATCATAGAAGTCATCCTTGCTGTTGTCATCTTTGTCCTCTGTCGGGGCGTGGGCGCAAATCAGGCTGATGTTCCCGAATTTATGTTATGAGGCGTTCGCTTTTACAGCCAAAGCTTAAGACTTTTTGCCCAAGTCTGCCTCGAACAACAAATCCACATCCAAATAAGCGCCTCTCCCTATTGCAATCACCGTAGTAGATGTCGCAGTTTCTCATCCTCTTCTTGCCCGGCCCATTCCACCGCACTTCGTGGATTGCGGTAATGCCTGCTTTGTAGCCGTCCAGGGCCGCCGCGAGTTCTTCGGCTGCACGTGGTCTGTTAAGGGACCTAACATTCCACGTGAAGAACCGAAAATCGTTGTCCTTGTAACGTTTGCTGGGGTCGTCAACATTAATTCCGTCCGTATCCGAGGCAGTTGGTTGTCTCTGAACCATAATATTTTTACGTGGTGAGGGAGTTAACCCCACGCACAACCCCCAACTGGGAGGCCAGGCCCTATTCTTTAACCCTCGGGCGGAGGGTCCGGGTTTATCCGGAGTCGGTAACCTCGCTGAGGCTGTGAGCGCCGCTGTTGTCCCTAAAACTATAGGGATCTTCCGCCGCCATCTCAATTCCAAGGCCCCGACCTGGCCTTGAAAGAAACCTTCTAGACCTGTGCTCCGAAAATGTCGGGGTAGCTCTAGAAGGACTGCGCACCAGGTAACTCCGTCTGACTGGAGTTTCGGATGCCGCCGTTGGCCAGACAGCTTCCAGCTCCTCCGCCTCCATCCATAAAGAGAGATGAGCCCTGGTACATGGACATCGCAGGGTGCGATGGCCGAATTCGGGATCCCGGAAAAACTGATCCGGTTGTGTTGCACTACGCTATCAAATACGCGATTCGGGTCGAGGTCGAGCAATTCGAGCCGTTGCACCTGCATCGCGTTTCGGGAAGGAGATGCGCTGTCGTGTGATTTCTTAAATTTTGTATATCATTATATACCACTAACTCTGGCGTACCTCAAGGTTCGGTATTGGCTCCCATTTTATTTAATATTTTCATGTCCGACATACCAGTACCCTTTCATAGCTTTGTTTGCTGATGACACAGCCCTATTCTCATCCAATATCTTGGCACAGGACCCGCTAGGTTAGGTTAGGGAGGGGGCTGCTAGTGCATTCACCAGCACACTTAGACCATATTGGTCCATTGTGATACCCCCAGTCAGACTTCAACCACTGATTGACTTCTCCAGTGATAGTGCTATTAATTTGATCTTAACGGCAAATCGTGACCAGATTTGATAACCAGATAAAAGCATTTTAGCTTTGCTTTCACTGGGATTCGAACCGGGAACCCCACTAACCAGGCCCTCTACCAACTGCGCCACCCAGTCGCACAGGACACGCTAACTTCTCTTCAAAATGCAAATTAAATTCTGTTATAGAATTTTTATTAAAAAAAACTTTATTTTCAAACTACAAAAAGACTTAGATATGTAACAAAGAATTAAAACTAAGAGCGACTTGCTCGTACTGCTGCTGCTGATCGAATGGACTTACTGCGCCGATTGACCGGGGTGTTTATATGGTGTTCTAGTGGTATGGTCATGTATGTGCGGGTTCTATTGTTTTTAGTTGATGATGGGTGCTCTCTTTGGTACTGTGGTCGTGTATCGTATTGCATTCCGATGCTCGAGTTTCGGGTGATAAAAATCTAATTTACTGCCTCCAGATGTTGCGGTTCCTTTCTCGAATGCGTTTGATGGCACGTACTCTTTTCGCTGGTCATCTCAGGCAAGTGGAGTGAGGTTTCAATGTGTTAACTTGCACTTGATGCCTTTCAGTTATTCTGCTTCAGATGGAAAATCAAACCGAATGCAGATAAATCTCAGCCTATGTGGTTTACTCGACGCAGAAAACAGCAATTCCTACCTCAAACCTCCTACCTCGACCAGCATCGAGTGGTCTGAAAACTGTAAATATTTAGGAGGTACTTTCGAAACAGACATTTGAAAAACACATGTCGAGAACGGTTCAGAAGTCCTATATCCCTTTATCAATCGTAAATCAAAACTTATTATTGATAACAAATTTCTAATTTTCAAAACAATTTTTCAATCAGTCTTAACGTACGGTGCACCTGCGTGGTTCGATTGTGCCAAATCTCTCTTTGTCATTAAAAAACTACAAATATGTCAAAAGAAGGTGCTAAAGCTAATGTTAAATGTGCCCCGGCATTTCTCTACTAGAGGCTCGATGAAGAAGCAAATGTAAATACCATGTCACATCTGATTGATAAATTACACAAGAATTTTTTAAGCAAATGCTTAAATATATTAAATTAAGGAAAAATCTATCATGTCTTAAAGCTATAATATTATACGCAGTTATCGTTCTTGCATGTTGCATAGTTGCGCCTAGGTACAATTTAACTATAAGAGTCATTAGTTGTAAGAGTCGTAATAGGTTTTTGATTGTAGTGTTTTTTTCCTTAACTTTTCCTATTAATGCATTAAATCAACTTACTTGTAAAGAACTTTTGTTCTGTATCTCTAAAATAATACATGTCAGATGTAACAAATCGAACTACAAATAAATTTAACTTTGAACTCTTCAATTTGGTACTGGAGAAGATGATGCGGCGGGCAGCTGTAAACACGAAAGGCACTATCTTCTACAAGTCAGTCCAACTGTTGGGATATGCAGACGACATCGACATTGTCCGGCGTTCTCAACGTGTCGTAGTGGAAGCATTTACGGTAATTGAAGGAGAGGCGACGCGGGCTTGTCCAAAGGTCAATGAGGATAAAACGAAGTATAAAATAATGAATAACACGCTCAAAATAAAACACTTTTCAATTATTGAAACATTTATTAAACGTGTGGCAATTCTAGGAACAATGTACAAAATATCGCTTGTAGTAATTCTAAGAACAATGTACAGAAATCAAAAGAGAGAAGAAATGCTGCCAGTAAAAGAGTAGATAGATTCATTGTAAAGTAGGAAGTCAAACGGAGTGCACCTAATTTGGAAGGAAATAAGTAATAATTTAAAATGAAGGAGAGTTGTTTTGTTTTAATAACGTAGCTTACAAACGTTAGACTTAATTCAATTAAAACTCGCGTCCGAACTCCTTGACGATCCCAATCAGAAGAGGAAGCTAATCTCAACTTCCTGAAGAACAAGAAAGTGAGAGCTTCATTCATAAATAAGAAGAGAGCACGGTAAGAGAGTGGGGGACAAGGACAATGATATTATATGTATAACAATATGCTGTCGACCCAAAAACGATCCGTCACACACCACCTAGCACAAAATATCACAATCGAGAGCTACAATTTCGATGCAGTAAAGGAGGTTGTCAACCTCGGGGCAAACGTAAACTCCGAAAAATGACATTACTGTAGAGATCCGACGTAGAAGCGCCTTTGGCAACCGGTGTTACTTCGGTTTGTCGAAACAACTGGGCTCAAAACCACCTGACTCGAAGGACTAAGATCACGGTCTACACAACTCTTATTTTGCCTCCTGTGAATGGAGGCCAAAGCTGGACGCTAAGCAAAACTGCGGAGCTGATTCTTGGTGCCTTCGGAAGAAAAATTCAACGTCGGATATATGATTCCGTCTGGCGAATGGAGGAGAACACACAACAGCGAACTCTACGAGCTGTACCAGGATATGGATGTAGTCCGAAAGGCAAAGATGCGTCGACTACAATGGCTCGGCCACATCGAACGCATGGACATGGGCCTTCAAATCCGATCCTCCTGATTCGAGAAGGAGAGGAAGACCGCGTAATCGCGGATGCAAGACAACTTGGTCTTGATCACTGGAAGCAGCGTGCCCAGGACCGTCAGGAATGGAAAGCAGCTCAGGACAGCTCAAATCGCTCAGGCTCAGACCCTGCAGGGATTGCCAGCCTGATAAGCAAGTAAGTAAGTACTTATTTTACAGTTAATTTTCCAATTAACTCACCTAAGCGTATTAGATCTCGCAATCTTTCTGAAATCATTTGGTTTTTTTTTGTTCATTAAGAGACCTACACAAATACGTCTTCTTCATAGTTGCCAGTAATTTATCGGTGGCCTGTTTCACAACACAGACGACGTTTTATGTTTTCATGTATGACCTCACATCATCATCAGGAAGCAGAAAAAAAAGTGAAAACAACTAGAGGATGCCCACAAGCTCCTCTAATGTGGAGCCTGGTTGTAGACGAACTTCTGGATATACTGACAAACCGTTGATGTCAGGCCTGCGGTGAAGACATAATTATCATAGTCAGAGGCAGTGGCAGTGGAGGACACCCTAACCGAAGCTCTAAAATGGGACAATTTAAATTAACAATAACTATAGACTGGTCCTTGTCGGCTCAGGTTAGCCTGAATCCCGTAAAAACCACCCTACCGGAAAAGACGAACACTGGAACGACCAAGCCAATAAATCTGTCAGCCACTGGCTCCAGGAAACGAAGTAAAATATCTAGGAGTAATCTTGGACAGAAAATTGGTTGGCGTTGTGGGTATGTGCGTCGCCCCCTACGGAACTTAATCTCGCTGGCTGGTTTCGATTCCCGGCCAGTACGACCAAAACATAATGTTCACGGTCCCAACTCTTTCGATCTTTCGAGTCACTGACAATGATCGAAGAGTAATAACTGTCTAGAAAAATCTTCTCAAACTTGGCCGATCGGAGTCGGCATAAGACTGTAGGTCACTGCCACTCATGAGAGAAAAATAGCGCGCACAATACGAGTTGTTGCCGAGAAGCTAGGCCCTCTACTACTACACTGGTTAACAAAATGATAACTTTTTTCTTTGTCACATGATAACTTATATCATGTTCTGAATGGACTAGGGCCACCAAACAAAAACTTGGCACATGAACGAATATTTGGCTTCTGGAAGATCTTTTGTACGTTTCCAACAATAATCTACATTCCTGGACTCCATTTCCCTTGATAGCGCTTCTCCATTAAGATAACTGTTCTGATGGAACCTCTCGCCTTGTTCGTCACTCATAATAATAATAATATGGGTGGCGCTACAGCCCGTAGAGGGCCAGGGCCTAGCTTCTCAGCAACCACTCGTGTTGTGCTTGTTTTGTTTCCTCACGAGTGGTAGGGACCTACAGTCATATGCCGACTCCGAACGGCTAAGTTTGAGAAGCTTTTTCTACACAGGATGGGCCTGTTGGTCCAAGACAAGTTTGCACTTGGTGGTAATGCCTTTCTTTGAGGATTGTCAGTGACTCGAAAGAGGTGGAGCCGTGAAATACGAAAGGTGGTAAATTCGGGTATCGAACCTGGCACCCTCTGCGTAGGAGATGCACTAACCCACGGCGTCCCACTTTTTCGTCACTCACAGCACATAAATTTGCCGGAGATAATTCCAGATGAGAGTCTAGGCCACATTACACCCCAAAGCCTAAAAAATGTTTGACAGCGTTCACAAAACATTTCCAGGCGAGTGTTCCTGATCATCCAGATTTTCTTCAAAGCTCTTATCCTTTATCGGTTTCCGTATTTGTGGACGCTTTGGTATAGGTAGGTCGGTACTATGTAGGATGGGCCTGTTGGCCGAAGACAAGTTTGGACTTGGTGGTAATGCCTTTTGCTTGAGTCCAACAAAAATCACAACCACTTACATCATCCTTTGGTTCGGTCCAAATTATTGGTGTAGCAAATGGTATATGTCTGGGTTCTTGTTTGGCCCAACCACATTTACGTGGAAGCCATGATTTATCTTGATTCCTCACAGGAAATCTAAAATACTCTTAATAGCAGTGTTCAATTATTGATGTGAAATTTCGACGCTGAAAGTTAATTCTCTAGACACACATAACAAAAGCTATCGGCGTTGTTAGAACTCTTTCGTGGAATGCTTACGCTGTAACTAATAACATGTAAGTTAGTTGAATGCAACAGTTATACAGTCGTCTAAATGAAGTTATTCAAAAAAAGATATATGAGGTCAGAAAAGAATATGTAGCTGTCACAAAAAAACTAGACGTGATTGAAACAAAATTATTATATATTAGCTGTGTTTTTCACAAGCATATATAGGCTTAAATTATAAGTGCACAAAAAAACGATCATCGGCGCTTAATGATTCATCATTAAATCTTGGCAGCACCGACGACATTTATGACATTTGCAGTCAGGGGTGTAGTCGTGGAAGGTTTATCTTTGACGGCCTCAATCTTCGTTTTGTGACTGTATAGCGTGACCATCAATTTAAAAGCAAAAACACTTATTAATTTAACACTAATTTTAAAATAAAAAAATGCTCATCAAATGAAATGTATCGATTACGAAACCTAAACGGAATGTATAGCAGAGACACTCTGAGTATACCAAAAACAGCATACTTATGGATGCCAACAAAATTAAAAATAATCTAATACATCAACCAAACATGCAGGTGTAAGCCACATACAGCAACCTAAGCCATGAGTGAATGAATTCAGAAATGAACACACAGAAAATAATTATTGGAAGCATTGTTTTTATTCGCGTTTATTCCTTAAGCGGCGATAGATATGATGAGTAACTTAAGCGGATGTGGGATTTGTTGTTAGTGTATGTTAGACGCAAATTAAAATTTAAGCGTATACACGCTTGCAAAAAAAAACACACCTATTGTTAATGAGGGTACACCAACATGAACAAAAATCATCACAAAGTTCGTGTGACAAAAACAGTGCTTACCAGTGTTACTAATCTTGGACAGAAGACTCATGTGGAAAAGGCATACAGAAGTGGTAACCAAGAAAGCGAAAGGCTTCCTAATGATTTGTCAAAGTTTGGCAGGCAAGCCCTGCCAATGCAGTCCAAGCTCCCTAAGATGGTTTTATATAGATATTGTTAGAGAAACAATTACATATGGTGCAATAGCATGGTTCAAAAGACACAACCTGATCAGCGCAAGAGGCACTCAACAAAGTTCAAAGTTTGGCATGCATCGGCTTTACAGGGGCTAGGAAAGGTATGTCCAACTCCTGTCATGGAATAGTTATTGGAGGTGACTCCCTTGCAGCTAGTGGTTGCAGATTGTGCAAACGAAACAATCATGAGGATGAAAAAGAAGGAACAGGAAAAGCCATCGACACGTTATGATGCATTAGTCAAAAAGCGTAATTCACTTTCCAAAAGGAGTTTACCATTAAGCTCAGCACCAAAAAGGCCTAAAGAAACGAATCCATAGTCCACAGAGTGAACATCAACACCTTAAAATGTTCTACAGATGGATGAAGAACTGCACAGATTAAGTACCACGAATCCATGGGCAACGGGACAGCATCTTTCATGCAGAAATGTATGCTCAGTCTTGGCACAAACTATACCAACTGCGACATAGCAATAATGTCGGACATTACATCATCAAATCCAAGCTTGTCTTGGAATATCTTCAGAGTTCAGTCAGAGGAGTTAAGGAGTTGAGCAATTGACTAAAACTCTGCTGACCACCTGGTGACAAAGGGGCTAGGAAAGGTGCATCGGAACCTTTCACAGGCCGCGAACCATTCTGGTCTACAGGAGACCATATCCTCAGAGAACAATTTAGGGAAGTAGAAGGAAGGAACGGAACAGAAACCTGCAACAATTCTCATGACATGAAGTAGGCCAAGAAACTCGAAAAATATTTGAAGATCGAGTACAACAACAGCTTCCTAACAGAACTCTGCAGACTCAGGAAGTACGTAAAGAAACTAGGAGAATCAGAAGAAGGTCTCTGCAGATTCTGTGGGAATCTACAGTACAGACACTTTGTGAGGTACTAGCCCACAAATGATAAAGATATCATGGCAAGCATGTACTATCAGAGGAGGAATTAAAGTTACTAGAACCATCTCTCATTCTCAGATTCCCCAAGGAACCTGGCTTGGATAGGATACTCTAGAATAAACAAAAATAACCCTCAATACAACTCTGAAAGGAACTGCTTGTGAAGGCTACTCTTAGGAAACTAAAGGAATGAAAAGGCGGCGTAATAGATGCAAAGTTCGCTGTCCATTATACCCTCAACGATAATATTAATACAATAGAATGTTACCAATTTGATTGCCACAGGAACGCGCATCTCCCTCGGGACAGACGTGAACGTTCCTATATTTTTTAGGATATCCTCATATTTTTTTTTGTTCCAAGTACACAACTGCATGTAAGATTTGTCTTGGAGCCCCGATAGAATATAATTTTTGTTGAAAACGCAGACAACTTTATGCTGTGTATTTACTTTTGTGATTGACTGTAAGCTAATTTTAAGTAATTTTGTCCGGCACTTAAGAATCATGAATTAAAAAAAAACAAGAACTTGTGAACGTGAACTCCACAAACGACATCTAAGTGGAGATCTGGATCTGGTCTTTGACAACCGTTGTTACTTCGTGTGTCGAAACAGCTGGGATCAATAGTATGGACTCGAAAGGCAAAGTCCTTGCCAACAAAACTTCTAATTTACCAGTGCTGTAATATAGAGTTGAAAGCAAACCAACAGATGTCTTTATTGGTATCATTGAAAGAAAACTTCTGAGCCGCATATATGTATGTTACTGTCTGCGGAGGAGAGGGCAGAACCGAGAACTTTACGATCTGTGCCATCATTTGGGGGTAGTCCGAAAGACAAACCTCCGTCACCCGAACTGGTTCGGCCACATCGAACGCAGGGTGACCAAAGCTCGAGAAACTAAAGGCAGCCTACCCAGGACCTTCAACAGGCCCTCCTTGGACCGCAGGCCTAAAAAGTAAGTGAATAAGTAGGAGTGCCCCAAAGGTCCGTACCTTGACCCTTACTGTATGACGCTTATATCTATAGTTGATGTATGTCAAGAGCAACTACTGTGGCTGCTGACAATTTTTTTTCTGAAATCAGATAAAGATCTGAAGACAACTACTCGAGTTCACCGACTTCTGGATAAAACAAGGCAAGGTTTTGACGATTGAAGTCACACAGTTGAACACAGTTAAACGAAAACAAGACCCAACAAGTTCTATTGACTGTTACAAAAAAAGTATCCCAATCAAAACATAAGACCATTCCATCCATTTGAAAGCGTTGTCAAATATCTTAAAAAGCTCAGCTAAACAACAAGGTGAATTTTAATGGCCACTTGACAAAGGCAAGGGACAGACAACGATAAAGACAAAAAAACTCCAAAACAAGACGCGAAATCCTGACTGAAAGGTGTCCTTTGAGACTTTAACACTTTTCCGTGACGACCCAAATCAATGATCAGAAATCCTGAAGTGTAATTTCAATCAGCATCTACCTGCGTACACGTGACATTAAAGCCATTCCCCGCCGTTCATGGCTCATAACAGAACCTTGAAAGCCATCAAATCTTAAGCACGAATCTCGTAGTCATAAAAGTTTATTTTTTGGTAACCCTTTCAATGGCAGCCTAGTTAGATATTCCATGTTATCAAACTTTATACGTGTGTCCTGACCACATCCTGTGCAATAGCGCACACACATAAATGCGGGAGCGGGTGCTTAAGAGAAGCTTTTATTGTCATCCATAAAGCACCTATTAAATGGCATCCCTTCGGTGAACTCCCCAACGTACACCGCAGCTCGATTATATCGAAGGAACCGAAGCGATGACAATTGAAATATGTGTGTGCTTCTTCACTCAAGCGAAAAATATGGGATTTTGCGGAAATACACTCCGGCTGTGGGTTCACTGCTGGCTGCGCTGCGTAGTTGGGGTGAAATTTACATGTAATGGGATCTAAAATAAGTGCTCACCTTTCAGGGCGCACAATTCATGTGTGCATGGAATTGCTATGCCCTCCGAGTCGAATGGGGGGATAAGGCTAGTGGAATTCGCTCCGTTCTCGACTGCATGGAATCGTTCTTATTCGAAAATTCCTGCTTGGTGCGACGATGCGAACGATGTGTGCGCCAGTATGTGAACCGGAAAGCAGAGTGCAAGCAATTGACGTTTAGGGACCGGCACATGAACTTCATGGCTTTGGAAGCTAGTTGCACTTGAACCATCGACAATGCCGAGATCCGATCCATTTGAATGGAAATTGAAATGTAATTGTTTGTTTTTTGGTCGTTGTCATGTGTGAGTCCTCGACACGTCAATCTGGCATAAGATCCATCCCGAGAGAGTCTGACCAGCGACTGATGTCTGGACTATCATATACGTTTTCTATGACTGTTGTACTCCCGTTGACTTTAACTGTTTGAATGCTCTCCAGGCCACCGCGGAGTCTCGGACGTGTGCGAGTGGTTAAGATAAGATTGGAATAGAGCACGATATTAGGAAAAGGGCTGGGCACAGTCGTTCACAGACCTCCACGCAGTGCAGACGTGTTTCGGCTTAGTGCGAACATAGACAGATCAAGTGTGTAAAGTGGTGCAAAAAAGTTACAATACCCGATAGCTTCGCGGTAGAGTGATCGCCGGTGACTTCGCGGTGCCGGGTTCGAATCCCGAAGAAAAACTCAAAACTTTTTTTTCTAAATTAAATCAAAATAAAGACACAAAGTGTGAAAAACAAGTGATATGGAACCAGTGGAGCGACCCGAGCTCAAAAAATCGGGTGATGTTGTACCGGTGGCTTCGACATCGGACCACCAGTCAACAAACGAAGAGGGGAGGAAGAAGAGGAGGAAGAAGCTCCAGCCGCAACCCAATCTAATAAAGCGCCGTTCCAGCCTTGGATCAGGTGACGCAAACAAAACAGCAGCAGTAACAACAACAACAATTGCAGCGACAACAAAAGCAGCAACATCCAGAATGGTCGACGACGTAGAATACGAGTCGACTGAAGGGGAGGGGAGATTCTCCTACAGCGGGAAAGAGAACCCCTTCCACACTCTAACGTCCTCTGAATCGGAGGACGAAGATGAAGAGGACCGGGAGCAGCTGGAAAAGAGCCAGCGAGAGAGGGAGGAGCTGGACGCCCACATCCAAGCCCTCCAAACTAAATTAAGGGCCAGGAGAGCAGCCAAAGAGGCTGCACAACAACAACAGCAGCTACAAAAACAGCAGCAACAGCAGCAACAACAGCAGCAGCCAAAAAAGCAGCAACAACAACAGCAGCAGCCAAAGCAGCAGCAACAACAACAGCAGCAGCCAAAGAAGCAGCAGCAACAACAACAGCAGCAGCCAAAGCAGCAGCAACAACAACAACAACATCAGAAGAAGAAGGCACAGCAGAAGCAACCGCAACAGCAGCAGCCAGCCAAAACGGAGAGATGCCCTCCAATCAACGTCTTCGGACTGGAGACGAAGGACGTTGACATACTGTGTAAGTTGGCCACAAAAGAGTCATATTTCATTAAGTATAAGGGTCCACTACGGGTATCTGTCCATTGCTTATCAATGGCAGACTATCACGTAGTCAAAGAAAGGTTAGCGGTGTCGGAGGCTGAGTTTTTCTCGTACACTCCGAAAGGGGAAAAGGTGCAGACCATGCTCCTTAAGGACGTGGATCCCGACACTGATCCCGATGAGATCCTCGCTATTCTGCGCCAAGCGCAGAGCGACGATGTCCAGGTCGTAGGGGTTAAGCCCTTCATCACTGCGGCATCGAGAAGGGAGAATAGGAAACTTCCTTTCTTCCTAGTTCAGGTCACCCCAGACAGCAAACTAGAGAGCCTAAAAAAAATTACCCATTTAGGCACTCTGTCTGTTACATGGGAAACAATAAAAAAGACAAAGAACACGCTCCAGTGTGTTCGTTGTCAGAGGTTTGGGCATGCCGCGGCGAACTGCAATATGCAGTCTCGCTGTGTCAAATGCGCAGGAACCCACAATCGCGGGGAATGTCCTTTAGGGACCGATAAAGTCGAGGACAGGAGCAAACTGATGTGCGTGCTCTGTAAGACCAGCGGACACCCTGCAAACTATCGGGGATGTCCTAAGGTCCAAGAAATGAGGAAAATTATACAGGCCAAACGTAATGGAAAAATGGTAGAAGCGAGGCCAGTGCCCCGTGCTCCAGCTACCACTGTTACACCGGCAGTCTCCTATGCCCAAGTGGCATCGGCTGGGCGACCGGTTCAACAGACAGTGCCGAAAGTTACCCAGGTCCCTGTGGCCAGGCAACCAGAAGCAAATTTGGATGTGCAAACGATCCTGCTCTCAATCCAGAGGCAGATCGCTCAACTCCAAACTCAATTCCAAAACCAGTTACAAGAACAAGCAGCGCGAATAGACCTCATCTATTCGACGCTGTTTGGAGAGCCAAACGCAACATCGGTATAATGGCTGCGCAGGCAGCCTGCAACCTGAAAATTCTAGCAGTGAATGTGAATTCACTGATCCGCCCTGAACGTAAATTAAATTTCGGTAACTTGTTGCAGACCCATAATCCTGATGTGTTGATGGTTTGCGAAACTAAGCTAAGCCAGACGCACCCACTCAGGTACAAAAATTACAATATCATTAGAAGAGATCGAAACTACCTAGCTGGTGGAGTCGCACTCTTAATCAAAAAAGGCCTTTGTCATAAGGTCGTGTATAGCGGTGAAGTGCGGAGATTCCAGGCCATAGAAACGTGTATCGCACGCATCCCCCTTCGGGGTGGTAAGCGGCTATATGTGATCGCTATCTATGCGACTGACAAGTCACGCATCAACCAATATTTCATTTCAGAGCTCGATACTCTTTTCACTAGCCTTCGACTGAGCTCGGAGGAGAACTACTATATCGTAGCCGGGGACTTGAACTCGAGGCATATAGAGTGGGGCAATGTGGTGCATAACACCAGGGGGACCTCATTGTATAACTGGTTGGGAGAACACAATGTTGAGTTCAAGCTAGATTTGCTAGCAACCGATAGGCCATCGTATCCCAGAAGCGGGTCCTATCTGGATCTGATGCTGATAGACAAACGACTGACTATACTAGACGTGGAAAGACGCACACGGAACTGTCTAACTGCTGTTGAGTACGAGAGTGATCACTGCGGGCTCTTCGCAGTTATTCAGCTCCCGAACGAGGTGGAAGGACTGGAAGAGTATGTCCAGAGGCACCCTTATAATTATAATAAGGCCCGCTGGCCACGCTTCTCCAGGACTTTATCCACAGAACTACGTTCGAGTGGGATCAATCCGCCGACAAACAGAAACCTGACGAACGAAGAGGTTGACAGGTACCTCATACAAATGGACGACGTAATCAAACATACGATGGACAAAACAATTCCGAAGGTAGTTCAAATCGACAACAGCGATGTTTATCGAAATGCTACCATCGACGCACTTCACGTGCACAAAAGTAGGCTGCTGTCAAGACTCAAACTCTTGCACAGGCGTTTTACAGATCCGCAAAACGCGGAAGTCAGAGCATTGAAGTCGGAGATCAAGAACCTCCAACAGTTAATTCGAATAAACTATAGCTTGGCTATAAGCTTGCACTGGGGCAACAAAATCCGGGCTGTACGATCCAACAACCCGGGTATGTTCCCGCAAGTAAATAAAATATTTCGGAGGAAAGATCAAAACGACATTCAAATCGTAAGACTTCCCAGGACGACAGACAACGAACACTTGCTGACTTCAGTTGGCATTGATCCAGATGAGGCAGTGCTAGACAATGACTTCTTTGCGGTGGAAGATCCCCAGGAGAAGGTTACAGCTATTGGTGCAGTGTTCCAGAGAGTGTATACGGTCAACGAGGTTAGTAGGCCGAATCACGATCTGGAGAACAGAGCTCTGCTAAACCACTTCTATCTCCGCAATGAGATAAGTCAATGGCGATCAGAGAATCCAGGTTTCACGAGGTTCAATGACGAGAACATGGCACATAATGCCGTCGCCAATGATGGGAATCACATCTTGATTTCTCAAGAAGATCTCCAGGGTATCTTCCACTCGCTGAAGAAGAAAAAGTCAGTGGGAATCGATGGAATACCGAACATTGTGCTTCGCCATCTTCCCCCCGAAGCGGTCCAAATTTACACAACCTTGTTCAACAATGCGCTGAGTAATGCACATTACCCCACGCACTGGAAAACAGCTGTTGTTCAACCGATCCCTAAACGGGACAAGGATAAGTCCATTCCGACAAATCTTCGGTCGATCAGTCTTCTTCCCTGCATAAGCAAGGTTTTTGAAAAGATAGTCATTCGAGTTCTGAAGCAATGGGCTGATGAAAAGAAAATCATACCGGACAACCAGTTCGGATTCCGAGCGGGGCATGATACCATTAATGCCGCGTCAAAACTGGTGTCCGACATACAATGGAATAAAAACAAAAATCAGTGCACGGGTGCCTGCCTGATTGACTTGGAGAAGGCGTTCGACACCGTTTGGTTAGAGGGCCTCTTCCTCAAGTTGGTCAGGCTTGGCATAAGTAAACCATTGCTATACATGGTCTATGACATGATAACAGGTAGAAAGTTCGTTGTGAAAAATGGTGACGTAACTTCCACTACGGTCTTTAACATTAAAAACGGTCTGCAACAGGGGGCCATTGGTTCCCCGATCCTGTTTTCCATATTCACTGCAGATCTTATAGGTTCCATGCCGCACTTAATTGCGTACGCCGACGACCTAGTTGCGTACAGATCAGGTCCGAAGGTCGAGGTAATAAACATCTTGTTGCAGCGTGACTTCGAGAAAATCCAGCGATTTTGCGACGACTGGAAGTTGCTTATCAACTTCCAGAAATGCGAAACTAGTCTTTTCCGGACCCCGTTGGACAGGGCATCGCGGGATACGCGCCAAAACTGGCGTAAGTTCGGCATAGTTGACCCGCATGGTCGGCCGTTAGCTGTAAAAAGTGTAGTCAGATATCTAGGCATTTGGCTGGATCAATATCTGTATTTTGATAAACATATAGATATTGCTCTGACGAAAGCCAGAAAAGCCTTTGCTGCGGCAAGAAGGTTGTTTTTCAGCAGCCAACTTGATACCAGAGTGAAGGTAATCTGCTACATGGCCCTAGTACGGCCTATTATGGTGTACGGTTGTCCATTGTGGTTCAACGTGAGTCCTTCCCAGATGGAAAAGATGAGGGTGTTCGAGAGGCAGTGTCTTAGGAGCTGTCTCCGTCTGTATCGCACACCCGAGTCTGAGTACAAGAAGTACTACCCTAACGAGGTCCTGTACAACGAGGCAAACGTGAATAGGGTAGATAATTTTATAATTAAACTAATCAGAAGGCACACTGCACGAGCTATGACCTCTTCCAACAGTCTGATCTTTGGGGCTTACTACCCCAATAGTATGTACCATGAAAGGGTGCGCCTTAACGGCTTTATTCCTCCCGAAGCATTCCTCTATCTAGACACAATTGGCCTAATACAGGATCCACAAGGATGTCCTATCATCTTCCATGTCGTACGCCGAACAGTGGATAGGCGACTTCAATACGAACCGGATGTCGTTCGCACCCACGAGGATCTCCTCCGGTTCAGTAGAGCGATCCCCGCTCGAGATAGGAAAGAGTCTGCCAAAGAACGGCAATTTTACTGGTGGTTACACCAAAACCAGCCTCCGCCACCGCTAGCTTTTCCACAGGATCAGGTAGTTGACCATAGTGGCCAGCTTACATAGTTTATACATAGTTTTTAAGGTAGCTTTAAGAGAAAAAAAAAAAAAAAAAAAAAAAAAAAAAAAAAAAAAAAAAAAAAAAAAAAAAAAAAAAAAAAAAAAAAATAAAACATTAAATCCAAAAAAAAAAATACATATGAAAAAAAGCAAAAAAAAAAGGTGCATCACGGCGTATAAATTATATATGTCATGCATATACACAACATATACGCCCTGGTGCACGTGTCCGTACTGTTACGGACATAGTTAAGATAGTATTAAGTTTTATGTTAGGTTAAGTTAGAATAAGGTAGTGTAAGTAGTTAAGCTTAGCCAAGTTTTTTATAAGTTTTCTTGGCAAATTAATAAATAAATAAAATATTGTCTTAATGACTAAAAAAAAAACGTAGATTAAGCCGAAAGGCACATTTAGAAAGTAGTTCAGATTAGCTTAGAGTACCCGCATAGGGTCAGTAGGTTAGTATTAAGAACATTGTCTTAAGTTAGTTAAGCTAGTTTTAAGTACTTTTGTCTAGCATGTAAGTAAAATTATTCAGAAAGGAAAAATAAAATTACATTAAAAAAAAAAAAAAAAAGGGCTGGGCACAGATAACTTAACAGCCATTCAGCTTACATGAGGTGACTGTTTCTAATTATAGAACATGACAGGTTTTGGGCTGCTGGAGATGTTCCTTGGTTGGGGTTAAAGTGCTGCACACATGAAGTCATCCCCGTCTGCGATTTTTGTGAAATAACAACTTTTAAGTAAATATCAATAAAACTAGATTTCGTGTTTATATATATACTAGCTGTACTAGCTATTCGAATTTCCTGACGCAATGTCTGGTAAGATTACGTTCATGTTTATAAGTCCAGCAGGCATTTTGTCAGCTCTATCATGACAATTCTATGATAGTCCGACGGCATTCTGTCCAATGCCGTCTTAAACAGTCAGCAACCCGTTATGCTGATGAAAATAAACTTGCAAGTCAGCACTTATTTCTCGAGGATGGTGGGCGTTTGATCAATTTCGTCATTGCTATTCCCACGAAAGTATATTTAAAAAACGGGTGGACAATTCAATGCCGACAATCTAACTTGATGACGTGATGATCCATTTGGTCATTTGGAGATACTATGGGAACCGTTCCCACATAACGAAAGGGATTTTTACACAGTAAAAGCACCCCCTTCAAATAAAGTATTGACATTGAGAACATTTTTATGAAGTTCAAACATAAACAGTTAGTGTGCAAATTTTTCATTAGAATTAGCCTTAAACGGATTTAAATAAAAGGCAAACGTATAAACGTGTGCATACAACCATTCTTTTTTAAATAAATAATTAATATATGCAAATTTTCCTGCTTATTTACTCGTGAGCAGGCTACGTATAGTTGTCCATGGGAAAAGCATTCACTGCTCAAATCAATACCGGTAAATTTAACTGTTTGACCTTGAGCCTTATTAATAGTCATAGCAAAACATTACTTCACTTCTTCACTTCAGCCTTTTAAAAAGAAATGGGTAGTCCGAAGGTATCATCGGTATTGTGAAATAAATACATTCTCATCTGTGCCTGGTCCTGTTATAATAATCGCTTCAATTACATTAGGTCTTAAAGCTGTTACCAGTAACCTTGTTCCATTGCACAGCTTTGGAGGACACAAATTTCTAAGCAAAATTATTGGCACTCTAACTTTTAAGAAAATGATGTGCCCTGGTAGTCCTGCTGGATTCGTAGAATTTAAAAATTCTGTTGGAAAATGTACCGAATCATCCGTATTTAAAACGGTGTCAATGAATCGATAAATTTGTACGTCACCGTTGATCTTGCTTAAAATGAATTCATTGATCATTTCCTGGAGCCAGAATACCTCTTTCTCTGATCCAAGAAGGAGTCTTGCTACTTATATATAGAGACCGAGGGATATATCGAATCCACCAATTCATTAATATCTCTTACTTGCTTCCCAACGGAAAGAGTAACTTTACCATTTCTTCTTGTACCGTACCGTATACACTCGCCGATAATAAACATACCTCCAATAACCACATTCAGATTTATGTACATACCTTGTGTTAAATACCACTTTTTTATTATTTATTAATTCTTGTTATCAATATTCTTATTTTCACAACGTGTTCACTACTGTGTTAAAGCATCAAAAATAACAATATCATATGTAACTCAAGTAGTATGAATACACATAAATACATTTCTCAGAATGAACACGCACATCAACGAACGCCGCTTGCGCACTGATATTGGCAATGGTCTCCACTCATCTTATTCCCAAAACAATGCAAATAATATATGTTTTATGTTGTAACTTTTCTCTTAGACACCGTACAAAGATAACGTACAGTACCTCACAAAATTGAGCATACACTCACAGCTTAAACATATTTTTATTTTTTTTTTTTTAGATAGATAGATATTTATTTCGTCATAAAATATTTACATTGATTTTAGTTATCGCACAGTATCTATTACAGAGATTTGATACATCATATATCTTACTACTGGAAAATGGGTTTAACTTATAATGAATCTAAATAAAATTGATAAGAATTAAATCAAACAAACTGAAGGAAAAACGACAAAAAATCCAATAAAAAAAAAATATATATATATAAAGATATATTTCAGTATATGTATGTGTACATAAGAAAATTGTTGTTTCATATCAGTAAATTAATATCACAAAGAAGCCGTTAAAAGTAGATAAATAAATCAATAAATAAATAAATAAATAAATAAATAAATAAATAAATAAATAGATAAATAAATAAATAAATAACTAAATAAATCAGTAAATAAGTAAATAAATAAATATATGAATTTGTAAGAATATTAACAATTAATAAATAAAATAATAACATATACTGAACCTTATTCATTTAGGGAATTACAATTTGTTAACTCATTGACTAGCGGATTGTCAGCAAAAGCACATGAATAATTAAGCTTATGTGTCAGTTTCAATATTCTTTTATAAACCAGTTCAACACCCGCTCTTTTGTGAAGTTTTAAGGTGGAATAATCACGTGGTAGGTCTAACATCATTTTTAAAACTTTGTTTTGTGCTATTTGTAATTTTTTAATGTGGCAATGAGCGGAATTTCCCCATACAGGGCAACCGCAAAGAATTATTGCTTGGAATATAGATTTAAGAATGATAACTTTGTTGGGGAGGGACAAAAACGATTTTCTGTTAATGAAAGGGTAAAGTATTTTCTTTGCAATGTTTACTTTCTTAAGGGTCTGATTGATGTGCTCATAAAAAGTCAATTTACTGTCAAGATGTATACCAAGGTACCTAACGGAGTTCTTCCACTCAACGTTGATTCCATTCACCCTCAATCTAGAACTAGGAAGAAAACAAGCTTTTCTTTTTCGTGTGAAAAAGATCGCTTGTAATTTATCTTCATTGTACTTTATCTTCCATTTATCACAGTATCTAAAAATAATTTCCATCGCAAATTTAAGATTGCTCTCAATGCTAAGAGCGAACTCATGTGATGAAAATATAGCTGTGTCATCAGCAAAGATAGCAGTTTCACATTCAGGTACTTCTGTAAAATCCGAAGTATACAAATTGTATAGTATTGGCGCCAGAACAGACCCTTGGGGCACACCTGCATTATAGGATATTAAATCTGATACACCAGCATTCACATGGACTTGGAAAGAACGATCAGACAGAAAACTTAGAACTATATTGCACAAATAAGGTGGAAAGTTGAGGTTGTTCAATTTGAAAATGAGACCATTATGCCAGACAGTGTCAAATGCCTTCTCTATGTCAAGTAAAATCATGCCGGTCAATTTACCATCTGCACGATTACTTCTTATGTGATTACATATTCTCTTAACTTGATGAGAAGTGTTATGATAACGCCTAAACCCGAACTGTACTTTGGGAAAAATGTTCCTATCGTCAACAATCTTCAATATTTTTTCTTTTAGTATCCGTTCATAAACTTTGCTCAGGCTGCTAAGTAAGCTAATTGGCCGGTAACTACCAGGATTTTCTGGAGGCTTACCAATTGGCATTACTTTAGCTAACTTCCATTTGTTTGGAAAATATTGCATTTTCAAACAGGCATTGACAACAAAAGCCACCATCTTAATCCCAATTTTCGGTAGTTCCTTTAGATAAGCATTCCTTATTAAGTCTAGCCCACCAGATTTTCTCGTTACTAGATTACTGATGAAGAATTCGATATCATCTTCACTTACATATTCATTTACAGGTGTGTCTGAGTTACTACTTTTGAATGTCTGAACAGCATGGCGTGTTATGTTATGGTTACGCTCAAATGTTTTGACAAGTTCATTAGCCTTATCAACATCAGACAAATAAGTATTTACCGTGCTTCTAAGACACGGTATATGATTGAAACATATTTTTATCTTTTTCGTTTTACAAAAAGTAGTAAATTAATAAAACTTAAATGCAGTTCGAATTGACATATTTCAATTGCTAAAAGCCATAAACAAAAACATGAAAATTAAAAAAAACTTGCTATTTCTAAGAAAAATAAAAAAAAGGCACTTCATTTTAACACACAAAATTAAGCATACACTTAAAGTAAATTCGAGTTACGACTAAAACACAAAACAAAAACAGTTACAAATAAAATTTCAGTAACGCGTGACACCTGCTTCAGCATCTATGACAGCTTGTAACCGCCGTGGCATGGATTTTACCAGATTTTCAGTAAAAGATGGCTGAATCCCTTCCCAAGCTGCCTGAATTTTAGCTTTTAACTCCTGCTTATTGTAGCAGGTACTTTCTTTAACCCGCACTTTTATTTCGTGCCATACGAAATAATTGTGGGGGTGTTTTTAGCTGCTTTGGAGCGTTATAAAGCAAACATTCGCGTACTAAATAGGAGATGTGCTTCGAATCATTATCTTGTTGGAAGTAGAAAACCGAAGGTAGACCTAATTTTACTGCGGAACTTCGTAAAATTCGTTTTAAAATATTCAAATACCCAATTTTGTCCATAGTATTTTCTATAAATTCGAACTTTCCACAGCCATTTGAAGCCATACAACCCCACAACAGCAGAGATCCTCCCCCCGTGTTTTATGGTTGACTTTATATTTTTAGCTTTGAGAGCTGTATTTGGTTCCCTCCAAACAATTTGTTTGCCATCAGACCCAAATAAATTTATTTTTGTTTCATCTCAAAGCAAAACACCTTCCCAAAAGCTTTCCGGTTGGTTTACATATTGTCTAGCAAACTCTAATCTTTTCTTCTTATTAACTAGGGAAATGTACGGCTTTCTTCGGGCGATCCTACTATTTAAATGATTCTTTCTCAAGACTCTGCGAACGGTTTCCACTGAAAGAGGCTTATTAATTACGGATGACACCTCAGCCGTCAACTTTGGAACGCTAGATTTTGGATTGGACTTGATTGTCCGAAAAATATACCGCTCGTTTTGTTCTGAGAGCAATTTTTTTCTTCCCCTTCCAGGTCTGTTATTTAGTGTCCCTTCATATCTATAATTGCTTATTATCTTTTGTACTGTTGCATGCGATCGCCCTACAGTTTCTCCTATTTTTCGCATCGACCCCTCGAAAAATAGCTTAATTATGAGTATTCTCGTTGACAAAGTAGTCTGTTTTCGTATGTTTGCTATATTTTCGCACAAAGAAGAGAATATCGGTCTTTTCAGTTCAAAAGCGTGTGCAGAAATGATCATCAGGGACATTTGTTGCTTCATTAGCTGCGTTTTTTTGCAAGCGTATATACGCCTAAATTTCAATTTGCATGTAAAATACACTAACAACGAGTCCTATATCCGCTTAACTTACTCATCATATCTATCGCCGCTTAAGGAATAAGGGCGGATAAAAACAATGCTTCCAATCATTATTTTCTGTGTGTTCATTCCTGAATTTATTCATTCATTGTTTAGGTTGCTGTATGTGGCTTACACCTGCAGGTTTGGTTGATGTATTAGATCATTTTTGAATTTTTTGGCATCCATAAGTATGCAATTTTTGGTATATCCAGAGTCTCTGCTATACATTCCGCTTATGTTTTGTAATCGATTCTTTTCATTTGATGAACATTTTTTTAATTTATAATTATTAAGTGTTTTTGCTTTTAAAGTGATGGTCACGTACGTGGTTTAAAGTACACAGTCACAAAACGAAGATTGTGACCATCAAAGATCAGAAATCACCTTCCACGACTACACCCCTGAATGTTTAGCAAATGTCATAAATGTCGTCGGTGCTGCCAAGATTTTATGATGAATCATTAAGCGCCGATGATCGTTTTCTTTGTGCACTTCAAAATTAAGCGTATATACGCTTGTAAAAAAACACAGCTTTTGTGTGTCGATTTCAGGGGTTGTTTCCTTTTGTCATGCGAAAAGTACCGGTAGGAAGTCGCCTGTCTGTGAATTTGGCATATACTCTTGTTTAAAATAAGTATTCAGTTACATTCTTCGTATACCAAAAAAATAAAACAAAAAAGTGGTCGGGCTTAAAACAGCACGAATATGAAGTAATGATGGGTGTATGCTCAATTTTGTGAGGTACTGTATATACCAATGGATTCGTTAATGAAAGTTCTAGATATGTAAATTAAGTTAAGTTCTGTTCGGTGAGAGTCAAGAGAAGTTGAGATGAACCACCGAAAAATGGGAAAAAATCAGATTTATTACTTAACATGTTTATTTAAGGGGTTCTTGTTGAAAAAAACTTAATATGTGGTATAGAAAAAACTCCGCAGAAGAATTATGAAGCTATAGGAGAAAAAGCGGGCAGTCTCGAAAAAGGGCTCGGTGTATCTATACCCATACTCCATTCAGTTCAATAAAGAAAAAGGTAGATGACGACGCCCTGAATCGATCCAGAACTCGCTGGCTTTGCCTGAATATTCAGGCAACAGCGAGGGCTCTCTGCCCGACGCTGAACAAGAGCAGATCAACATTATTGATCGGCATTAGTCGCACAGATGCGCGCTAATAGGAACCTTAACTGATGACTGTGCTATCTATGGCACAGTGATTTGAAACCAAAAAAGTTCGTAATGGATTAGATTTTCTCACTGTGTCAGATATCGAAGCATCCACGTGCATAGCTATTACGAGCATATGGAAAGTTTTCACATTGCCGTCAAATTCGGAAGGATCGACTGGATGACGATTGACAACTTGCGCTGATCCATCCAGGTATGTAGCAAACAAGAATCGTGCAAAGAGATGCAGAGTCCGAACGAAGAATAGACTTTAGGTATACTTTCCCTTCGGCGAAAAATGGAGAGAGTATTGTTTCACATTCATGTCTTCCTTTAGACGATCTTATTGTTGACAGTACACTTCCGAATAAAGAGTTTTGCCGTTGAGGGTCAGCTCATAGTGTATGATTCCATGCCAATTCCAGGCCATCTTGGCCATCAAACCGTTTGCGACAACTGACCACCATTCGACCACGACCGTTTTCACTTGACGTTGTCGTAAATAATCCATAAGTCATCTTCAAGTCAGTAGTCGCTTCAACCATCTGCTTCGAAAAATGGGAGCAAAAAAAACTGCGCGACAGTATTAGTTGTGTTGTAGGTTGGACCTAGTGTAGATATATAATGAAACTATCATTGAGGCTCATAAGTCAGCGATTTATTCGTCAAGAGGAATACAATGGCCGACTCTGCAAACGCTCATTAGAAGCCTGTGAACAGTTTTCACTGGAACGGCAGGGGTGTCTTGAAATAAACAAAGGGCATATTGTTTTAGTTGAGAACCTCAACCTTGTAGTCCTAGTAACGTAGTAATTCTCATGCCTTGTAGAGGTCCATTAAAAGCCATAAGTTACATTGAATCCATATAAAGAGTTTTCCAATAGGGACTTGACCACTTTGAATTTTAACAACATTGAACGCGAAACAGAGGCCGTTGCGGTCGAGTCGTTAAAAATTGTGTCCAACGAATGGACCGCTGCAAACCTAATAAGTCATTGCGGAACTGTGAGTTTTTATTAATAAATATTTACTGAGTTGGGCACAAAATGTACGCGAAACGCAGGGAAGTTTCCACTGAACTGCGGAAACTGATAATAAAACATAGTTCTGAAGGAAAATCATTACGGGAGATTGCAAAACTTATTGGAAGACCACACTCTACAGTGCAAACAATAGTAAATAATTTATTTATTTATTTATTCTTCCGTCTTCCAAGTACAGAGCTTTTTAAGACTACCGATAATATTAATAACATTTCATTTCTTATTAATAATAATGCCTAGTATAAGCAGAATTTAACATACAATTATAATGTAATTTAGAGTAAATTGCTACTCAAAAAATTTAAGATTTCATTTTTACATTTATCTCTACTCATATTTAAGTCTATAACATTTGCAACTAAGTTAAATTTCATGCAAGCATTAGTTATAGGATCATCTCTAGGCCTCAGATAACGAGACGGGGTGTAAACACTGAACATGGAAAGCAGCACCGGACAATCAATGTGAGCAGTAATGACGTCATGAGCGAAAAGAACTGAATAATAAGTCCTTCTTACATGCAGTTGCTTTAGGTCGATAAGCTGACATCTAGCATTATAATCTGGCATATTTGAATTCCACGACATCTTTCGAAGAGCAAACCTAGTAAATCTTTTTTGTATTCTCTCAATACGAATAGCGGTATTGTTATATAAAGGATTCCATATTAAACAACAGTATTCTAATATAGAGCGAATTAACGAAACATACGCAGACTTAAGAGTGTAAGGGTCTTGAAAATCTTTTGAATTTCGAAACAAGAATCCTAGCATGGAGTTGGCCTTTGAAATAATATAGTCTATGTGCATAGAAAAAATCAGTTGAACGTCGAATATAACCCCTAGATCTTTATGCGAACATACTCTTTTTAAGATTGTATTATCAATCTTATAATTATAGATTATAGGAGATAAAATTCTAAAAAATGTCATAACTGAGCATTTACTAATATTGAAATGTAGTCCATTCAAATCGCACCAATTCTGTACTGATGAGATAGCATTTTGCAACTCCATTGCATCGGCCAATGATCGGACTGATTTAAAAATTTTTAAATCGTCAGCGTATAAAAGGCAGTCGGAATGGGAAACATAGGAAGGCAAATCGTTAATAAAAAGAAGAAACAGAAGAGGGCCGAGGTGACTACCTTGAGGTACCCCAGAGAAATTGAAAATTACTCGTGACAGATTATTACCTATTTTTACAAACTGTCTGCGATTTGTAAGGTAGCTAGTTATCCATTTCAAGATTTTAGAATGAAAACCAATCATCTCTAGCTTTTTTATGAGCACATTATGTTAAACACGGTCAAAAGCCTTCGAGAAGTCAGTGTATATGGAGTCAACTTGAAGTCTCGCTTCCATGGAACTCAGGCAAAAGTTTGTAAATATAACCAAATTGGTCGAAGTTGATCTTCCACTCACAAAGCCATGTTGAAAATGGGATATTTGGTTTCGAACTTCAGCATATATTTTTTTCTTAACAACAGCTTCGAATAATTTCGGTATTAATTGGAGTTTAGCTATTGGTCTGTAGTTGACAATAGAACTTTTAGGTCCAGATTTATGAATTGGGGTGATGAGAGAATCCTTCCAGCAATCCAAAAATTCGCCGCGAGCCAGTGCTTGACTAATCCGTCCTTACACATTTTTAAAAAAAGCGGGGGAAGATTATCAAGCGCCAAGCTTGCACTAGAATCCAGTGAGGACAGCTCAGAAAGAATATCATCATTCGTCAATTCTAATCGCCCTATGTCTGCGATTGTATTTGCTCTAAGTTCTGACCTGCAACCCATGCCTAAGTCAACAAAGTTTGACTGGAAATGTGATGCAAACATATCACATATAACCTTACGGTCATCAGTAGATACATTATCGTAGGACATATTCGATGGAATTCCAACAGAATTACGTTTAGTATTGATAAACGTCCAGAAAGTTTTTGAGTTCTGTTTGATCCTTGACTCAAGAGAAATTATGTATTGCCTGTAAACAAATCTCTTCAGGAATTCATATTCTTTCCGCATTCGACACAATACGCCACGCAGTGAATTGTCTTTAGCAGACCTCTTACATATCTTGTTTAAAGCATTTTTGAGTCTGCATAAGCTTCGGTTGAACCAGATGGGTTTTTTGGAATTAGTAGATATCTTAATAGGAACAGACCTGGATATGGCATCTTCTAATATGTTTCGAAACTTAGTATAAACTATGTTCAAACTTGGGAAGTCAAAAGTTTTATCCCAGTCGACTGAAAGGAAATAGTTATTTAATAAATTGTAATCAGCTCTTATGAAATCTAACTTAGGCTTATCTTCGGAAGGACCATATTCAAATGAATTAAATACAATCATATTAAATGAAACTAGTAGTGCTTTATGATACATACTATTATTCAGTAAAGGATGATCAACTTCCAAGACAACAGCCTCTAGATCTTCATCAACAAAAATTAAATCTAAAATTCTTTCCATTGTATTACAAATTGTATTAGCCTGCCAAAAGTACATAGCATTCATTGAGTCGATGACTTCAAATTCGAAATTTTGAGTAACATTATAAGCAAACATACATTTGCCTTTTTCAGAGAAAATCCATTTTAAATTAGGTAAATTAAAATCACCAAGCACAATAGTATAAGAATTTTCAGATAGATTATCGACAATATTTTTAATGTTAGTTATATGAGCTTGATAAATTGCATTATTAGAGCCCGGGGTAATGTGTGAAACAAAAACATAAATGTTTGACAAAGTACAATTACTCGCATAAATACAACTCGACCGGATCATTTTAATCCTAAACGCCGATCTGGACGCCCGAAAATATTTACCAATCGTGAAGAGAGTCTTATAGTAAGGACAGTGTGCAAAAATCCTAAAATAACCGGAATCGGAAATAAAAGCTGAGTTGCTGAAGGAAACGGGTAAATCTTGTGATGCAAATACTGTTCGGAGAGTTCTCAAAAGAAAAGGTTTTCGGAGTAGAGTGGCCAGAAAAAAAACTCTTTATTAGCGAAACCATGCAAATGAGTTCTGGCGAAAGGTTATATTCAGCGATGAGTGTAAATTTAATATTTACAACAATGGCGGTAAATTGAGAGTATGGCGTAAGCCCAATATCACGCTAGAGAAATCAAACACCGTTGGTACAGTGAAGCATGGAGGTGGAAGCGTTCTCCTGTGGGGTTGTATGTCAGAGGCGGGGGCTGGAAACCTAGTTTTTATTGACTGCATTATGGATAAATTTGTAAACTAAAGCAGAGTGCTGAAAAACTAGGATTGGCGGAGTCGTTTGTCTTTCCCCCAAACATACCTCTCGCCTCGTACAGGAATGGCTTGTATACCACACCAAATAATAGAAAGCACCTCCCAATCTCCTAATATGAACCCTGTAGAGCATTTATGGGACGAATTAAAGCGGCGCCTGAAGAAAAGAACCATCATAAGCAGGCAAACTTTAAAGAAGGCTCTTGAGGAAGAAAGGGCCAAAATTGATCCCTCAGTTACCAAAAAATTGATCGAATATATGCCGAAAAGGATGAGAGCATTGATATCCTCAAAAGGAAAATCAACGCATTATTAACAACCATTCAATTTTTTTAATTCGCGTTATAACCTTTAAGTGTACGTAGTTTTCTAGTTTTTAACTTTTTGTTCGGAATAAATGTTTACGTTTATAGTTGATCGAATAATAAAGCGAACCATATTTACTTTTTTGAATTTTACTGTGTTTTACTAGAGAATAACTCGTTTATTGACTCGAACTTCTAGTGTACGTAGACTTTTGTCACTAAGTGTATGTATGCTCTGGATTGACACTTAAGCCATGACAATCGACTTGGACTTTAATTCCAATGTAAATGTGAAAACGAAATTTCTATTGATTCTGAGTTTAGCGATGGATCGACACTTAAGCTCACACCGTGAAATCGGGCATTAATATTTGAAGGAGATAAGTTTTGAGTTGAATAATTGAAAATAGAGGAATGATTCTTTGCTGAACCGAAAGTTACTACATAGTAGGTGAGGTTCTCGTGGTACTGTCCTAGTAGGCAAGGCTGAGACGTGTCCAAGTTGTTGAGAGATAATTTATTGTAAAGGATTTTCCAATAGGGACTTGACAACTTTGAATTTAATTTGTAAACACACTCTTTCACTAATCATCGAACTGTCATTGTCAATTTATTCAGTAAGCTCAAAATTTGCATCATGGTTAAGTACACGAACGAGCAACGTCTGCAAATTATACAAATTTTCTACCGAAATTCGGAGTCGGTGACCGCAACTTTAAGAACGTTAACTCCAATTTTCGGTCATAATTCTCGGCCTAGTAGACAGGCAATAAAAAAGTTTAGTCCAAAAAGTGAGACAACGGGTTGGTCGAAAATATCGTTGCCGTTCACGCGTCCATAGCTAACGATCCAAATCAGTCAATTTCATTGCGTTCTCAAGAATTGGGCATCGCTCAGACCACATTACGACGTATTTTCGGTAAGGATCTTGGTTAACGCCCAAACAAGATCAAGCTGACTCAAGAATTTAAGCCAATGGACCATTTGAAGAGAGTACACGTTACAACCGATTTATTGATTTTATTGAGTAAGTATGGTGAGCGTGTTATGTCAAGAAATGGGCCAGTCGATTGGCCGCCTCGTTCGTGCGATTTAACGCCGCTCTACTATTTTCTCTGAGGCTACGTTAAGTCGTCGGCTTATGCCAACAAGCCGACGACGTTGGAAGAACTCAGAGCCAACATTTAACGTGAAATAGCGGCCGTTTCGGCCGAGTCATTGAAAATGGGGTCCTACGAATCGACCACTGTAGACGTGCCCGTGGACGAAGTCCAGTTAATCCACATACGCCCGCCGTTCACAAACGAGGATACCCAAGGGAATTCCGTAAACTTCTTAAGACTTAAAAAACAAAAACATTAAGAACTTTAAATGTCATCGTTTGGGCACAGCGGGCGTATACGAGTTAAATTCATAATCGTTTTGATTATACTTCAAGCCGTTAATAAAGTTTTTGAAATATCTCAAATTTTTTGCGTTTTATTTAAAAAAAATTGTCAAGTCCTTATAGCAAAACACTTTATTTCATGTAATGCCTCGTCTGCGATACACGAGGTCCAAGGTCCGAATCTACGAACCTTTCTCTGAGACGACTGTCATGGTGTTACATGAAAAACACAATCATATTTTGGCTAGCAGCCAGCATTCGACTGAAGGTCTCTGCACTCGTGTGAAACCAATCAAATGCGAATGGTAGCTATAGCTGGCAGATTGTCATTGGCACTTCATGAGTTGTAATGGCCACGAAATTAATTAAATGAAACCTGGTCACGGTGCAGTGGTTTATTTTATACATAGCTGCTCTCATCCATGATGTCGAATGTTCTGTGACCAAAATAATCTCGGCCGTCCAACTTTCGCTTAGGTTCTCTGAAGTCATTGATTTTTACAAAGAACAACAAGATTCACTGCTGTGTGAGCCAACTTATGGATTTGTGTTGCAATTCTTGGCTTCAACGTATTGCGATGGAAGAAGAAGAGTTGGTAAGAGGGTAATCAGGGTAAGCAGGGTTGTTGACGTATAATAGTCGGCGGAGGTATTACACACCAATTTTTACGTGCATAATAGTGTGCATTATACATTTGAAAAATATTGCTGGTGTATGAAAACAAGGAATAGGTATTAAACCGAAAAAGTCGTATAGATTTATTAAAGGTACTTGTAAAGTATCCACTGTCAGCAGAAATGAAGCATTACAGAGATGCCCGACTTCTACCTCTCTTGCCCCTGAACATTTTTGACAACTGTTTTTTATAACGTTTTCTTAAGCCAAATTGACTAATCAGAGGACGGCATTCAAGTTATTTCGTGAATATCCGTCAACAATTCATGAATATCTGTCAAAAAAGCACTGCCATTCGTCGATGGACTAGAAAGCAATCAGCTGTGCAGTCGGCTGTACTTCACTTTCAAATACTTTTTTACACTTTTATTCACTTTTATACTTTTATGATATAAAGAAAAAGTGTGACATTTACGCAACCCTGGTAATCAGTGCCAAGTTTAAAGGACAGCCCCTGCCATGTGCATTTTTGAACATCGTTCTCCAGACTTATCGTGCCGAACTCACTCACGAGACACGATCTGCCAAAATTTAACTGGATGAACATTCACGTTTGATTGGTTTACCACAGAGAGCCGTCAAAGAGGCGAATTCGTCGACCATGGCTCCCAAGTTCATCTTCAGTGGCCCGCTTGATCAACAAAAGGGGGGCCGCAAGGGCAAAACGCGTAAACGGGGTATCCAGGGAACGCGGTTCTCGGGTCATCGACTCTAACTGATCAGAAGTTATGCCCAAGCGGAGCCAAGTGAGTTTTTGGACTTCGTCCAGCCACGTCGTAATGAATCTGCAAGGCGGTTCCCTTGGCTCGAATGCCTCGGATATTGGCAGAAGACAACACACAACTGTCAAGCAAAGCGCAACCCCGTTATAACAAGATAAGCAAGATTGGCCACGGGAGATAGCCTACCCAAGAGTGCCACGATCCCACTTAACGTCAGGACTGAATGCCCGATGGCGCCACTATCGCAAGTGATTTTAACTATCGTGAAGCTCTCGTAAGCCGCTACTGTCAAAATGTCAGCCGAATCGGACACTTAGTTTTGTTATCAGCGCTTGTCCACGGATTTTCTCTTCCTCCGCGACAAGGCATCAGCTCACACCTCCGCCGCCCCGTCGCCACTACCAAATTGGTCGAATTATGTTACGAACTGCTACCACATTCGCGGTATTCTAGATATTCCGCCCGTATTGTTTTCAAAACTTGAAAAAGTCATTCACCGGTCAGAAATTTCAATCGAATGAGGGGGTTATAGCCGGTTAGGAGCCTTTCTTTGCGGACCTCCAGAAAACGTATTTTTCCTAACTCGTCGGTAGTTGGAGCATCACTGGGTCAAGTGTGTCGAGCTCAAAAGAGACTATGTTGAGAAATGAACCGGAAGTGGAAACAACCCGAAATGCTGTTCACATCTTTTATAGAACCCACTCCTTCCCAGGCGGGAGTTACGTGTCGCAACATGTCACTACAACTTCCACTGAAGCAACATTGTATATGCACTTGTCTTTGTCTAGTCCCTCATTCCCCATATTTTTGTTTACGTTTCAATTGAGTACGGTCCTTTTCATTTCTTCATCTGCACCTGTTGTTTTTTTGTCAAGCCCATTGTTAACTGTTATATCTTGTTGTCCACAGTGTATAGATGCTAGGGCAGTAATTAGTAAACCACCGATATAATGCAATAAATTGGTTTTCTTGTTATATATACAGTCTTTTACTTCATTTACGTTTCGCTCCCAAATGTAACTCGGGCAGGATGTCATCTAAAAAAGTTAGGGTCCTTGTGCTTACAATACGTCATTCTACAGACTGTCAGTCCAAGGACGGGCCTAGTGGTGTGTGAGTCAATCTATGGTATCAAAAAGGTGTAAGTAATGTAATGCTATATTGTCCACTTGCTCACTAAAATGAATTCGCGCATAGCATGACACAACACACAGCAGACCCATTGACCAAGTCACTGCTCTCGAGGATGGTAAAGCAGTGACGGCATGACCAATCAACATCACAATTTCATACATTTCACCGTGCAATATATCGCCATGCTCACAGGCATTGTTCCGTGTCAACACACATCAAATTTGCCAGTCACGTATTAAATGCATTTTCCATCAAATCAAAGCATCAAATCACCGCCTTAATTCCGAGCAATTTAAGCCTTTCTATGCGCTGCCTATCTAACTGCACTTAACATCAACATTGCATCACTGTCATTTATTATTCGACCGTAATCACATTAGAACTTAGCATTCTCGTGACACATTTACACAGTGCGTGTGCGGCACGGTTCGTAGACCTCACAGCCACCACCAACTTCCCTCCCCCGCCCTGTGCAACAATCAACAGTCGATCTAACTTGCGTTGCGCCAACACAGCCCAAGCCGTGTTTACGGAAGCAAGCATTCATACTGCTAGCGGTGGTCGCAAGTAAACAACCCGAAGTTAGTTGTGCTTTGTTGGGTGCGAGGCCTCAAAACGCACCCCGTCCCCGGAGCAACATGGTTGCCACAGGTAACTGGCGTAACCGTCGACTGGCACAACAAAGCCCCCGACTTGATTCAATTTCGCTCAGTTCCATCGACATTCGTGAGTGATTCACACCGCGTCTCCCGACAGCGGATCGACCCAGCTGAACGTCAACATTAACGCGAAATAGAATTGTGCCCGTCCTCTGTGCTAACTGACACCCGCCCAGGGTGCAATGTGTCATCGCGGTTGTTGTGCATTGAGTTTAGTTTTTCGCGTTGCATCCGAAACGTTTTCCGCACGCCAGGACTAAGTGACATGGTCGCCATCAGACTCACGACGACAAGACAGCGCGCTGAAAGGGTCTGACAGGCTGACGGAGAACTTGACAAAGACTTCCACCACGGGAAAGTAAATACGAATCGCGTGCAATAATGACAGCGCGTCACGCAGTTTTCCTCGGGCTGATTCTAGTGTTTTCCGCTAGTGTGCTGGCCGCCGACATCGACCTGCCTATGATCCAAATCAATCACGGTGAGTGTATGTGTGCGCCGCACAAAAGACGCCCTTGATCTGGACAATCATTCGGCCACAAAGCGAGTGACAATGGGATGGCACAAAAAGACACAAAACCATGACAGTTCACAAATTTTCCCCGAAATCAGAAGTGACGTCCACCTGACCTCTGATGGCATGCGTGAGTGAGCACAGTCGTCGCAGTTGGCATGTGTCATTGTCTCGCTCGACGAGAGTGGGGAATAGTTTCTGGTCGGTGCACACGAGAGTCGGATTCGCACAACTGTCAAATGAATACTGTGGCAAATTGTCAGGTTGTTTTGTCCGAAAGTTCGGGTCACCAGACCGAAGGAATTCCCACTCCAAGTGGGTCAAAGTTAGAAGTCGCTGTGTCTGGGAAACTTTTCCTCCTCGAAAGGGGTTGGAACGGGCGATAATCCCTCTTTTGATGCCCCCGTTGTTGTGCGGGGACGAAGTGCCAACAATTGTGAAACAACAACTTTTGCAGAGAAGGAAGGTTAAGGCGATTATTTGCGTATTAGTTCGTTTGCCGTATGGTCGTCTGGCAATTGGGGCCAGCTGTCAACACACTTATGTGAGAAATTAATGACATTATTTGCCTACTGGGGCTTTCATGCTCACACATGTGTGTGTGCTGACATTGGCCGGCGGTTGATTGCGACTTTATCCTCTGATGGCGGAACAATGAACTTCAAACAAATGAATCCGGATGGAGGGTGATTGCTTCAACCTGCTGAATGTGGGCTGAGCGGGAAAGTGAGTCTTAGGAAGTGTTGAGATTGAGAGGGGCACTTGTTGGGTTAGGATACGTCCTGAAAAGTTTTAGAGTAGATGTTGAGATTCCATAAAGCCCTTCAATCAATTTTTACTTGTAAGAAAGTGCACATTTCTTCTTGGACGGAGATGCACTTCTTCCAGCTTCACATACTTCAAAGGCAAGCTTGCCTGCTTGCTGTAATTTATCGAATTGTCATCGTGCATTTTCCGCAGTTTTCTAATTGAAGTTAATGGGGTCTGATGTTAACCACATGTACTGTGACATCATGGATCTATTGTGCCACCTTTCCTTCGTCTAGGTCTTAACTGCTTTTTCTAGATATTTTATACCCTTAAGTCTGTTTGATTCCAGTCTTGGACAATCGACTACTAAATGCTCCTTTGCCTCATTTGCCTATTCACAGTTTCGCACCCGTTTAGCTACAAGCCATCTCGACGCTTTTAGGGCTGAACCTAATGACCTTTTTGGAGAGTTACTGGATTGTTTCAGAACTTGTTGCAACATCTGGTGGAATGTAGCCATTCCTTAGACAGGTTCGAAATATATTTGTATTGAATACGAATAGAACTATCGAATTATTGAATATTTATGAATTCCATAGACTGTGAACATTGTCAGTGTGTTCCAAGTGGAACTATTTGGAAGCCGGGACGAATGTCGTATAGTCTAGATACAATATCTTGTCAAGGCAGAATGTTGCCATAAATACCTTGATATCCAAACAGCCATCAAAGCGACTGCCTCCAAAATGAGTATAGGAATGCCGACCGATCTGGGTTACAGTTCACATTGACATCCCAAGAAATGGGACGGTCGATGAACTGGCTAAGCAGGGGTCTGCCTTTCATCGCTCGCTTGCAGAGGAGGTAAACATTTCACTAAAACCGGTGAAGACTCTTCACACTTGCTTGAGATAGCAAACCTTAGATGTGCTACACATAAAAACTTTGCAACAAAATAAATACAACCGGTCTAAAATAAGAGATCTTCTTCGACGGATCATGGAGATCATGCCGTCAAAGTAGGCGTCCCACACAACTGCCAGATAGCGTGCACTTGGTAGACCCTTCTTCATCTCACTTGATCAGATTCTTACGAAGGTTATTAATCAGCTAACGCTCTTCTTAAGTACTTCAGGCTGGATTTAGAGATATCTTTTAAAAAAGGTATCGGTGCTATGGCTGTAAAGCAGCACATAGTGCTAATTAGGTTCCAACCGAACAGTATCGATATTAAAAATGACGGAAAAATGAAATGAAAAAAATTATGAACTCTTTGTTGAACTGGTACTAGTAGTAGTATAATTTATTTATTCTTTAAAAAATTACGACAATACAGTAGAAGAATTACATTATGGAATATAACACATGAATTAATCAAAAAGAGAACATACAATCTAAAGTTCAGAAGGAACTAGCGGCGAATGCAGGGAGTCACTTAAAAATGAATAACAAAAACAAATAAAAAGATAGAAAGAAAAATAGTGGGGTCACAATATAAATTGTGAAATTTACTAGTACGTTGACAACAACAAAAATATAGACAAGATAAGTATATGCGTAATAGAAATTTAACCAAGCAAGGAACTAATATTAATATAATATGTGACAAGAAAAGAATTATTCAGCGGGTTAGATATTTTATCATGGCTTTTATTCAAGAGCCATAGTTTTATCATCGTTAGAAATACGGATCTAATTCTACCGATTCTAATGTTATATGATAAGTTATAATAGAGTCTGGGAGCGAAAACCGCAAAAAAGTTGGAGACAATTTGCAGATTATGATGTGGTACAGTAACTAGATTCAAATTGTTGGTCCTTAGGTTGTAGTAATCGGAGCTTCTATTCAGTTCATAGCCTGATCTAGAAAAAAATATCTTTAAGACCTTATAACAGTAGAGATGTCTTAAAGGAAGAATAATAAGGCTTCTGAAAAGCCACAGACTAGTAAACCGACGATTTTTTTTACAAATAAGATGAATAATGTGTTTTTGAGAAATTAGAAGCGAGGTCATTTTGTTGAAATGAGTTCCACCCCAGGAAACTAAACCATATTCGAGCCTAGAAAGGACTAACCCATAAAAGATGCACTTAAGAAGATCTTGCGAACAGAATGACCTTAAAAAGTATAACTGTCTGTTGGCGGCTATAAGGTACTTTCTAAGCCCACTCGCATGATTGGACCAGCACATCCTCCAACCAAGTGTAACACCAAGACACTTAAACGGTTTAACATTTTCTATAACGAAGGAATTCTCAGAACATGTAAGGTTCTCAAAATAAGTTTGCGCGGTTGCTTCGGATTTACAAATATTTTTACTATGTAAACATTTTTTGCATTTTGCACAGTGGAAGATATAAAACGTGCCCAAGTCCAACTCGGGTGAGGGTCACCGTGGCGTATTGGGTAAGTGCGTCGACTCCTACGCAGAGGGTGCCAGGTTGGATACCCGAATTTACCACTTTCCATATTCACGGATTTCGATTCACTGACAATGCTTAAAGGGTTTTCCTGTCTAGAAAAAGCTTATCAACCTGGCCGTTCGGAGTCGGCATAAAACTGTAGGTCCCTTCCACTCGTGAACGCACAATAGCACGCACAACACGAGTGGTTGCTGAGAAGCTAGGGCCAGGTCCGCCTCGGACTGTAGCGCCACTCATATATATATACAAAGTCCAACTCTCTTCCGCATAGATTAGAAAGTATCATATTCGTTTTATCACTAATCACCAGATTATGCTGTTGGAACCAATGACCCAGAACTTCCAGGTCATGATTCATGTCAGCAATTAAGTTTAAAGGAGAGTGAAAAACATATGCCATGTAATCAGCAAGCGCGAGTAAATAGTGAGTTTACAAATATTAAGAAAAGTATCGGTCCTAACACAGAACCTTGAGGAACTGCTATGGAAATGTTTCTAAAAGAACTCATTTCATTGTCCATTTATTTTTACCGTCTGATTCCAATTAGGCAAATACGACCTGAATATCTTGGCATATATTTGGATAAGAGAATAACATTCAATTTTCATGTTCAAGAAGTAATAAAAAAGGTTAATTTGACGATAAGAGTTCTTTACCCATTTATATGCCGAAATTCAAAATTGAGCGACGCCAACAAATTAACAATTTTTAAAGCAATATTCCAAGCAATAATGTTGTATGGATCCCCTGTCTGGGGTAAGTGTGCAAAAAGCTATCTTCTTAAACTCCATATAACTCAAAACAAATTGCTGAAAATGATGCTGAATCTGCCCTTGTTTTTCTCAACAGAGGAACTTCAAAAAAAGGCTAATATTGAAATGGCTTCAGATAGAATAGAAAAACTAAAACATCAACATAACATCTCCTGTTCTTTGTCCGACAACGACTTGATTTCAAACTTAGTCTCATAATGAGTGCAAAAAAATTTATTTATTTTTGTTTATATACAGTGGACTCTCCCTAAGTCCAACTCTCCTTAAGTCATAACTCTCTCTAACTCGAACTTGTTCGCCATATTTTACATACATTACATCCCTCAACTTTCCATACAAAAACCTCTCTCTAAGTCAAACTGTCTCTAACTCGAACAAATTTTGGTATCCCGTGACAATTCGACAAGTCCACTGTATATCCTTATATATTTATAAACATTACTTATTTATTTATTTATTTGTTTACTTATTTGCTTCTATTTATTTTTTGTGTCCTTTATATTTCTACCTCTTAATATTTTATTTCGTATCTTCTCACTCAATAATATATTTACACGCTGAAAGTGTTGAAACCGCTTCTCTGTTCCCCCAGCGGATTTTGTTTTAATGAAGGTTTCTAGTGGCCTTTTCTTCAAAATGTATATGAATCTGTGATATAATATTTAGTAAAAATTATACAAATATTTTAGAAGTAAGGTATCAAACCAAATCTCTGCATCCCTAAAATTGTATTTAAAAATAAAAAAATATTGGGTGCCACCAAAAAAAACAAAAAAAAAATATGTATATTACCCCTAAAACCACAATTGTATAATTTTACTAAAAGGATACTATGATCAACAGTATCAAAAGCTTTCGTAATAGCAATAAAAAGAGCTGCAGTCAGATTTTTGCAGTAAAAACTGTCATAAATATTTGTGCAAAAATTTAACAGAGCTCCTTCAGTTGGAAAACCTGACCGAAAACCAAATTGGTACTTGCTAAAGAAATTATTTTTATATAAGAATTTGATCATTCTATTCTTTATCGCTTTCTCAAAAATCTTCGAAAACACTGAAAGGGGACCCCTCTAATCAAGGACATTCACTCTACCAACTGCGCCATCCAGTCGTGTTGTCTGTAGCTTAGGAAGTTGGGAAGAATTGCGAACTCATTTTTGCTTTTGAGTTCGACGAATTAATAGTCACTGGATTATCTGTGTTCCCTATAAGCTTGGTACTACCGTAATTCAGCAAATCATTTTTGATAGGACATTGTTTGGTAGACTTATTAACTGAATAACCATGGTGGTGAATATTGCCCTTAATCACTCCTAGTCGTATACGCACTCACTTCGCTAGAAAGTTGTTGATATTCTATTAAACGTCTGGACATCTCTGTGTCATGGAAATCATTAGCAGTGTTTTTTTCATCGCTCTCGATAATGAAGTGCAGTAGGATTCAGAAAAACGATTCGCAGTGGCTTTGATTTTTATCTGTCAAAATATATGAAAAGAAAAGTATCTGTTCGAAATTGATGTCAAAATGTATGAAAAATAAATTCGAAGTCGAATTTTTATCGGCAGCCATTTTTGACTGCCGATATTTTTGGCAGTTGTAGGCAGTAGGTTGTTGTGTGTGTTTTAAGTGCAAAATCGTACTTCACTGTTTATAGATTTTTGAAAAAAAAACACGGCTATTGTCACTAATAATTCAGACCGTGCTTACATTGGGATGTAACCACTGTGAACCACTGGATGGCGTTAAGTGCCTGTTATGGAGAATTGGAGAGTTCAGTAGAAATACATGTAATTTTATTCTTAAATTCAGAACAACCATTCAGTACATTAACAAACTAAAAATGTTAATGCCAAGTAAATTTGTCTGTCCAGCTCAATTTCATCTTCCATCTTTGACAGGTTGGTGCTCGCCACTAGGTGTCGCTGGAGTCATTAGCGATGGGTAGAATGGTGCCAAATCTCGA
The DNA here is from genome assembly GCA_964034865.1 of Eristalis intricaria. Lineage (NCBI taxonomy): Eukaryota > Metazoa > Arthropoda > Insecta > Diptera > Syrphidae > Eristalis > Eristalis intricaria. The sequence continues at coordinate 135,987,094 of OZ035873.1, forward strand.
TCAGTGCTTGGTTAGTGTGGTCCCCGGTTCAAATCATAGTGAGGGCAAAGTGAATACGCTTTTAAGTCTTGTGATCAAATTAACGGCACTATCACTGGAATGGTCGTAGACCGACTGTGGGTATCATAATGGACCAACATGGGCTAAGTTTTATGTTGAATTCATTAACAGCCCCCCTACCTAACCAAACCGTACTGTGATGGCTTTGTTTGCTATCTATGCATGTAGCAATATAGGTGAATGTTAGCTCGGGTTGATTTACATAAGCTTCTTAGAAGACGCTGATGCCAACTTTCTGTTCATCTTCGTGCCTTAAGCGTAAAAAGGAATCCTCAATCCCTCTTCCGTTCTATTTGTGTCTTGTCACAAGGCAATCACATCTTTTGGTATCGTTTCGAGGAATTTCTCGTAACCGTAGGCTACTACCCAGAGGACAGATTCTCTCAGGTGGACGTATATTTAATAAGGTAGTCCAGAGGAAGTGAGAAAATGTGTGCGTAATGGTCTGGTAGCCCTTGTGATTCCCACACACGACACTTTCTGTACATTGTCCCATTTTAGCTTAATTTCTTGATTTTTGATAAAACCCCCAATTTAAGCCACAGTTCAGACCATGCCACGCTTTTCAGTGGACTGTCTAGATTCATTGTCCAACGAAAACCATTATTCAGAGCAGTCCTAACACAAACTGAAATTTGTGAAATCGCTACAGTAGTCACATTCGGCGTCTTTGCCTTGAGCGACCCAATCTGTGAGGGATTCAAGAATGGCTCCGGTATGCTTGTTGGCATTTTTGTCAATGGACTACATCCTTGGACACTCCGTACGAACTTACCAAACCAAGTAATGACTTTTTCAGGGGCTTCAGAGCTGTGATAGTCAACTGATTCAAATTTTTCGCTTATAGAGTTGATGTCGCCGACAAGACACTTCCTGAGTCCTAAGATCTATTGAGTGAATGTTGAATGTTCCAACTGAGAGCGATATCCATAAATACAGCACAACATTCTATAAGCAGACGACACATATCGTGCTTCGGGTTCATTCAACTTTCTAATCATTTCTCATTTGACGCTTTATTATTCATTGGTCACCACAACACAACTTATGGCTCGAGGTGCTCAGCAGGCACTCCTTAATATTTAATTTTGAAATATTGAGTCCCGGAGCCTCTGTTCAAATCGGCCACCCCAACAAAAGAGCGATGTGTGAAAATAATTATGATAAAACCCGAAAAGATACGCATCTAGACAATTAAAGGGAAAAATGTCTCACTTCAAGCACCAATTACTGCCGACTCCCGAGCTTTAACTCGACACCTCGCGGCACTTCTGGCCAACCAACCTGTGGACGACCGAGTAGCTACTCCGTCACAATGAAACCCTAATCTCAGGCCCAGATCGGAGGTCCCCAATTCGCCCATAATTGCCATGACCTTTATTAATGTCAAGCAATTTTCCTTAACGTACTTCCCATTGCGGTCGTGCACTCGCATCAACGAAATTAAATCGAAATTCGTTCCCAGAAGCGTTCGTAGAACACATGCTTCGAGGGGAACACATCAAACAAAAGTCAAATAAATATTAAACGGTTCAGGATATTTGTGCAACGAAACAATTGAACATGTGTCACCAAAGCCGCTTATGTCCTCCTGGGCTACATAAGGTCGTGGTGATTAATTTTATCAGATCGCACTTAGTGCGGTACGTCCGCGGGAGTGACGGCAGCGCGGCTGCTCTTCTGTGCGCAATTGATCAAACAGGACAGACGAGCAGGAAGGAGTAGCAACAGAAAAAGTACAATAGCTCAAGAAAACGATGGCAACATCATGATTTGTCGATACAAACGCGCCGAAACTTCCGCAGACATTCATTCTTTTTTTGTGTCGTTGTCGTTGTGGTTGTTTTGTGGGGGGCGGGGAACCCATGTTTTTATGGTTACACCTTGAAGTATATAACACTCAATCATTTCAGATGACGATGACGAATATCCCGACCTGCAGGAGCAGGTCCACTTGGAGGACTTCTTCTGGACTGGTTCCGGCGATGGACCACCTGACTATGTGAAGAAAATCCACACCGGCATCAGCCAGGGCAAGGACGTCATTGTGAAGACCAACACCGTGGTGGCAACGGTCTATGTTGAAGGACACAATGTAAGCGCTGTGACGGAGTGGCTGCGGCTCGGTATGGGCGGTGTAATGGCTCATTTCTTAAATTAGCAGGAAGTCGACATTCCCATCTGCCTGGATTGCTTCCCCGATAATACGGTTGGTCTTCCATTGAATTTCTCATCGACCGATAGGCGATATTGGCTCTTGACGGTGATTTCGGGATTCTACACGACCAAGGACATACCAATGCTCGAGGAGAAACTGGCAAAGCTGTATCGATTGGCATTTACGAGGTAACTGAATGGGGAAACGGATATTTGTGTGTATATGAGATTCTTCATTGATTTTCGAATCGCCGGCGGGGGACTAAGTTGACACATTTCCGATAAGTCACAATAGGGAATAAACATTCTATGAAGTGTGTCCTTCCGCAGAGCGCAATCGGTCGGGCGATTGAATGGGAGCGTGAAAGAAAAAAGTACGTTCGTGTGTACAACTCGTTGATTGAAGAGGTCGTGGATGACTGAGATAGCTTGCGGAAGTCTTTAACAAAATTGGGTTCCGAGAAGACCGCACAACCTTCAAAATTGTATTCTTGAAAACGTGTGTGCAGCGCTTTATTTGTACCTTACTTCTCAGGTGATTTACGTCAAAAAACTGTTGGATTTTTGCAGTAACATTAACATTTCCAAGAATTGGAGGTGACGTTTTTCGGAACTACACGACTTCAATTTTTGGGATGTCCTTGACAATGGATTTGTAGATTTGTACATTTAACATGAGTGGCGCTACAGACCGCACAGGGTCAGGGCCGAGCTTCCACAGCAATCGCTCGCGTCACACAGTGGGGTATTTGACTGCAAAGCATGGTATTAACTACCAGTTTGAGCTGGGCACCTGCTTATGTCTTCCAAAATGTTTTTTCCTGCAACCACAAGTAAATTTAATGAGTTCCTGGGCATGTGGGATGTTGTGGGTGGGTTGGGTGGGTGGGTGGTAGGCGTAGGGGGTTGGTAAAATTGCTTGATACAGTTTTTAGTAATTCAAATAACTCAAAATTATCCAGAATCGACAAACACTACTAAAAAGCAATGCGCGCAAGATTTAATTCTAACTAATTTGAATGTATGCTCTTATTCTTCGTCACTGGGGCTACTGGTACTGTTCATATTATTTCTTTACCTACATATGATTTTCCAGTTCAGAAACAACGAGAAGCCTCGGATACGGATGACCCTATTGCTGACGACCATGGACAAGGATTTTCGGTTCTGCACGTGGAATGTGAGGTCGCTGAACAGACCACGTACATCCGATGAACTTGCGGAAGCCCTCGAAGCTTAAAAAGGCAGATATCACCGCATTCAGGAGGTGCGGTTGGATGGGCCGGGCAAAAAGAGGATGAAAAACTGCGATATACACTTCGGCGATTGCTACAAAGAGCGAAGGCAGCGCTTGTTCGGATGCGGGTTTGTTGTTCGAGGCAGACTTAGGCAAGAAGTCTTAAGCTTTAAATACATAAGCGAGCGCCTCATAACAATCCGGATCAAGGTTACCGCAACATCAGCCTGATCTGCGCCCCCAACGGAGGATAAAGATGACGACAGCAAAGATGAGATGTACGATCAATGCCCCAGCTACGGCACCAAGATCGTTCTAGGAGACTTCAACGCAAAGCTGGGCAAGGAAGTAATCTTTGCTAGAGTCATCGGGAAGCACAGCCTGCACGACAACTCGTCCGAGAACGGACTCAGGCAGTTGGACTTCGTAACGGGGCGAAACCTCTTTGTAGCCAGTACGCGGGTCCCTCACCTCAACATCCACAAGGGAACCTGGTGGTTTCCTGATCAATCAACCGTCAACCAGATTGATCACATTGCGTTCGACGTCACACACTCCTCCAGCATTCTTGATGTCCGAACGTTCCAAGGAGCCCACATCGACTCGGGTCATTTCCTTGTTGTAGCCAAGGTAAGAACACGGATATCGATAGGACAACGGAGTAGAGCAAGACCAAAACAGTTTGACGAACCAGTGGGACAACGCAATAGAGGACGCCCACGGAACGGATGGCGCACCCAGGTGGAGAATGACCTCAATCGACTTGGTGTGCGTAGTTGGAGACAGCTGGCTAAATATCGTGCCGGCTGGAGAGGCTTACTGCTTGAGGCCCAGGTCCACCCCGGACTGTAGCGCCACCAGAAGAAGAAGAAGACATATGATTTTCCCAAGGGAAAAAAAGCTTCCATTTGAGAAAACTTACGACTCATCTATATTTTTGGATTGCTGCACTATATTATTATGCTATTGATAAATAGGACTCTCACAATTGCGAATAACTCCGAAAAGTACAAAAAGGAGCAGTCAATTTTTTCCCCCGATTAGAAGACATCTTAAGGTACAAAATAATAAAAAAATAGAGCAGGGACTGATAGGGAACCTAAACAAATCGTCCATTTTATTTTGCGGTTAATGAGAAAAACAGCCATTGGAGAGGTGCCATCACTTATGTTCATCGAAACAATAAAACAGTACAGTACAGTATTTTACTATTATTATTTGTTCAGCACAAGTCTTAAGAAACCGATTCCATTTCAAACCCGGGCCAATTAACTTTCCAAAAAAACAAACCATTCAAAAGTATTTTATGTTGTTTTTCAAGCGCTTCAAACTGCAAACATGGATTTTGCACTGTCACTGTCACTGTGGGCAATTGGTTTGACAGATTGACTGTTGAACGGTGGTTTGTTTTCGTCATAGCTACGGTATTTTTCTTGAAGTCTGCATACTTGTTTTTCTTGAGTTGTAAAAAAAAAATGGATTTATGCCGTGTTTTGGAGTTAAATACCCCACAGTGCGTCGTCGACTGATAAGAAGTACAGTATCAAGAGATAACTGATGAGATCGGATAACACTTGTCATTCAATTAGGATCAAACTTCTGCTTAGGAAAAGTCTACCTTATCTCTGTTCCCCTTGTTCTCTTTTAATACGTTATAGACTGCCTACGATTCTCTCTGCATTTACTCTCTACACTAACTTCAGTCTTCCGCTCAATTTCTCTATACTACTTACTACTTCTTACTACTGCTTACTGTTTTGTTGAGTTGAGGGGGCCTACAGTTTATTGCCGACTCTGTTGAACGGAGGAGAAATACAGTGCAACCTAAAAATAAAATAAAATTGTTTAAACTTGGATGCTTTTATCCAGACTGGTTGGATGAGTTGTAGTTACTTAAAACTAGACTTGAGTAGATTGTACAATTCGATTAGTATTTTTAAAGATCCAATCACGGCAATTCTTGAATTAAGACACTTCTAGCCTGAAATTCTAGGCTTTTAAAAAAAATACTATTCTGATTTTCGACAAGTATGCCGTGCTTACACACATTAGCATTTGACTTATACGGCACGGAAAAAAAAACAAAACATTTTAAAAACTTATTCAAAGTATACTGACCTAGAAAACAAAAAATATGAACTATGAATGGCAAAACTAAAAATTCCATTGAAACATTTGCAGCAAAAACAATTAGGGATGACAAGTTTCTTCAAACAAATTGGTTCGATTTTATATAAGACTAGATTTCGTACCCGGCTTTGCCCGGGTTTGTTTCTTCAACCGGTACTTTACCTGCAGTGAAAATATAGTTTTTTCAAAATATCCTGAAGATATATCATTTTCCTCGGCATCTTTGCGCTAATGTGATTATTAAGAAAAATGTTTAGAAAAGTGTTGCGTTGTAGATGCACTGAAGACCATTTTGAATACATGTAATGAATAAAACAATAATAAGACTGCTGGAACCTGAACTCAGAGAATAATTTGAATTTTCTTTTGTCATTGATGCCTATCCCAATCTCTCATTCACATCCCTACTCATAATGAGTACAATTCGTTGACTGTGTGCATACAAGTTTGAATTATCAATGTGTGCTGCAGCAAAACGGACGGAAATTACGGTTTTTTGTCAACCATTTACACACAACGTGGAGGGATATCAAGCGATTCATAAAAAAAAAGTTCTTGGAAGTCCCATCTATGTACCTGCGCGAATTAAAATATATGGTTGTAAATAGAATGTTTATAAACTCGTCTTTATTATTATTTCTATTTATTCTGCTTATCTTCTGGATGTACTTATTACGATGATAGGATCGGTCGAGGAATTCTCCAGGCTGCACCGTCCACTCAAAGATACAAATTAAGACTCCCTCATTATTCCTTCCACTCAGCTTTTATAGCTGATTTATGGAGAATACCACTAAGCCTGACCTCATCTCTAGGATAGGAACAGTACTTAGGTAAGTGTGATGTGACATGTCCACTTAGTCCAAAGTGTTAGATGATATGTCACTTAGCTCTGGGTGAGATATAATCTGTAAGTGTGATGTGATATGTCACTTAGTGTTAGGTGTGATATGATATGTTTAGACAATGGGCTTAACTCCAAAATCTAACTCGCGCAATGTTCACTTGTTGTGCAAATTGAAGTCAAACTTCATGAGCCATGAACAAAATTAGCCTATCTTGTAACACATTATGTAATTAGCCTAGCTCTGAAATTTTATCTAAATCGGCTAATCCGTTCAGAAGTTCAATATTCACAATTTCAGCAAAATTGAATGAAATGTGTATATGTACATGCATAGATAGTTTGGGTATGACAAAATAAGAAAAGTGCGAATATGTTTATTGTTTCCTTTTCGTTTGGTGACTCAGGCAGTCGTTCGTATATGTTCGATTGAGACGTAGAAAAAAATGAATGGTTGCACCAAAGCAAAATATGAAAAATGTGTGTGCATATATGGAAGTTACAACACACTGGGGGATGGTTGATATCCACGACTACGCAACTTGAAATGGTTTCATACCGGATTAATGCAACCACATTTATTTTGAGAATTTTATTCCCGTTTAAAAAGTGCTCGTAACTTTCGAACCGTATGTCGTACCGACTTAAAAATTGAAAAACATTCAGCATCTAAATTTTAGAATGATTTTCGTTAAAAATTTCAGAGCTCTGCGACGTGTAGTTTCGGAGCCTTTGTCGGTCAGACACACAAACTTTCTGCTTTATAGTTAAGATTCCCCATATTTTGTTCTACCAGATTATAGATTTTCCCTTTGCCCCTTTTACCAAATTTCATACCGGGATCCCCATAAGAAGGGAAGGGGAATTCCCTACAATCGGGAAACACTGGATCGTAGTATTTATTTTGTAACTAGTTGTAAATGGAATGGGTTCTCTTTCCCTATTTTCCCTTTATCGTCCGCTGTACTTGACTCCTCTCTTCACTGTGCACAAAAATAACTCGCTTTTCATCGACTTATTAGCTGATTTTGTATTGCTTTCTCTTAGATTTTTTCTTTCTTTTTTTTATTTCTGTTTGAAAAATCAGTTATGAAGCAGATTGCAATGTAACTTGAAGTGATTTTGAGTGTAATTTGTAATAAAAAATAAATTAAAAACAGTGGCAAGTGGGAAAAAAACAAGTTTTTTTTTTAAATTAATTTTTAGGGAAAATGGCATTGTTAAGAGTAAATTGTTGTTTGGCAGATTTGCTTTTGGAGGATGAAAATGATTTTTGTTAGTTTTAACTAGTTTATTTATTTAACAAAACGTCATTTGTGAGGTTCCTTATTTTTTTATTACATACTTAAACACAATTTCGCATATCATCCTTGCGTAGAAAACAACGCAAGCGATACTTTTTGCCTTATTTTCTTTTTCAAATACCACATATTGGAAAGTTGCGAAATTTTCTGACTTTATTACAATCCTTATTTTACTCATTCCCTCTTCAGTAGAATTCTAAAAATGGTTTAAATAAAAATAAAAATCATCGAAGGCTCTTTAAAATACCACATGCGTAGAAATCTACTAACAATTGAGGATGAGATGAGGCTTAAGTTATTGGTTTTGCATCTGGCAAAAAGGTTTCTAACGAAGCCACTTTTATCATACTTTAGGACCATTGTAAATTTTACATTCAATGACTTGACACATCAAATGCAGGTCCACCAATCAAGAAAAACAATGATGAGTGGGCAAAAAGTTATAAGGAAATAAACAAGGACAAATGTTGGAAGATGATCCAAGTGTAACTTCTATATCTGACAGCTCTAGTATAGAAAGAGTATCGCTAAACGAACTATGCCAGGCAATCAATAATCTAAAAAACAACAAGGCTCCTGGGTTTGATCTAATAACCGGGCAAATCCTGAAGAAAAAGGCGCTAATTAAACTCCTCTACTTAATTGACGCTTCCTTAAGGCTGTTATATGTTCCAGACTCATGGAAGGTTGCAGAAGTGATTATGGTTCCTAAGCCGGGCAAGCCGTTGAACAACAAAAAGTAGTACAGACCCATATCGCCTTTACCAAAAATATCCAAAATGTTTGAAAAACTCTTATTGAAACGCATTCGAAAATTTATCGAAGAGAAGCAACTAATACTTGACCATCAGTTCGGGTTTCGAGCAAAACACTCGACAATTGACCGTATAAATTGACGTGAATAACGAATAAAATTGAAGGAGCATTAGAGGGGAAAAAGATCTGCTCTACAGCCCTACTTGACGTTTCCCAGGCCTTCGACAATGTCTGGAATGAAGGCCTAAAATACAGACTAAGCAGGCTTCTATCGACAAGCTTGTATAAGTTGCTAGAATCTTATCTCGACAACAGGATATTTAGAGTTAAACATGGAACTGAATACTCCGATTTTAAGGAGATCCGAGCAGGAGTCCCTCAAGGGAGTGTCCTTGGCCCTACATTGCACCTGTTGTTCACTAGAGATATACCTCAAACTGAGGGTACATTTGTGGCTACATTTGCGGATGACACAGCGACCCTGGCAAAGGCAAGTTTAGTTGAGTCCTCAACTGAAAAACTGCAACGAGCTCTGGACAAATAAAGTGGTCAACACGCTGGCGCATTGCTCCCAATGAGACCAAATCAACGCACAAAAATCTACCAGTTTTCATTAATTCTGTGCAAATATCGTACCCTAATGAAGCAAAATATCTTAATATGACACTCGATGCGAAACTCAAGTGGAAGGCTCACGTGAAAAAGAAACGGGATGACCTCGAACACCGGTATAGAGAAATGTACTGGTTACTTGGAAGGCACTCCAACTTAAGCATGTACAACAAACTGCTATTATACAAGCTAGTCCTGAAGCCTATATGGACTTACGGCATACAACTGTGGGATTGCACCAAAGCAAATAACAGAGGATTTATTCAGGCCATTCATAATAAAATTATACGGGATATTGTGAAAGCTCCCTGGTAGCTCAGGAATTGTGATATACAAATGGGCCTAGGGATAACTACCGTCGACGAAGAAATAACAAGCTCCGCTCGAAAGCGGTCACAGACTTCGTGGTCATTGTAACAAAGCCTCCCTCCAAACTTTGGACATGACACGTTTAGTACGCCGACTCCAGCGTACGAGACCGTTCGATTTGGCGCAATAGTAATAAACCATTCTAACGATGGTCATGGCAGGATGGATTTTACAGAAGGTCTTCCTGCAACACGCGAAAGTATCCTTGAATGTAAGCTACTAGATAAGGAAACTTAGTTGAAGTAAAGAAAAACCAAAAGGGAACAGTATTCTTAGTCAGTAAAAATCTGACACTACTATGTGGACACGGGTCACATAGTGTCTTGTTAAAGATTTTCACCACCCCAAGTAAAAAAAAAATTACTTGAAATATACAAAATTAGCTTGACTTGTATGTGATTAGCAAAATAGCAATACACAACACAATTTCAGAAAGCGTTTGCATGTGAATATCTTTACTGACTTACCTTTTCAAAATGTCCATGCCACGCCACTACTACTGACTGTTTTTTTATATTGTTGTGATTTGGTTTCAATTCTGTGTATATGTAGTTTTGTGTTAGTTGCGGTATGTTCGAACTTTTTTGTTTGGCTAAAATTCCATGTCGGGGCAAGTTGTAACATTTTGTAGGGCAAGTTTTAACAAGATGCAACCTACCATGTTGGTTTTTTTTTTTATAATTTGCGCGTGCTCAAGGGATTGCTAATACCCTTATGTGTCCGGGGTCAAGACACAGAACGGGCCGAAGGTATAGAGGGAGAAAGGGAGAGGAGGTACCTGTGCACATTGGTCTTAAATATCTGCGGGTTGTAGTCTGTGGGAAATATTAGTTTGGGAAGAGCATTCCATATTCGTGCAGTGCGGCTGAAGAACGAGTCTCTGAATTTAACTGTGCGTCCGAAAGTAGGCTTAAGGGTATACTGATGGGCATTCCTGGCGAGACGAGTATTGCGGTTGAATTCATGGAGAGGAGGAATGCAGTTGGCTAGGTCACTTGAGCATCGTTTGTTGAAATAACGATAAAACACGGACAAAGAAGAGACGGTGCGTCGATGTTCGAGCGAGTCTAATGACTCTGCGATATTGTTGTCTCCTATAAGTTTTATCGCTCGCTTTTGGCTTCTATCAAGTAGGTGCAGTGTGGTCTTGGGAGCACCAGACCAGATATGAGCGTTGTACTCAAGCTTGGGGCGGATGTACGCCGTATAAATTAAAGCCAAATCAGAAGGGGTGAAATATTTCTTGCATCGATTAAGAAAACCTAAACATTTCGCAGCATTTTTGGCGACCTGAAATATGTGATCGCTCCAACTAAGTGTTGTGTTGATACACATACCAAGGATGGAAAGTTTTCCGGTTTCATCGACACAAGCGCCGTTCATGGATAATGGCTGATTATCAAAGGTTCGCTTGAGTGACAGCAGACAGCATTGAGTTTTTGAAGCATTGAATTCTACTCTATTGTTTTTTTCCCAGTTAATTATTCTGTCAAGATCGGAATTCAATGTGCTTAACATACGCTGCCGTTCCGATTCTACAGCCGAAGGGCGGGGTCGGTGGTCTTGGAACGAATATGAAAAGCTAAGGGTGCTGTCATCAGCGAAGGAATGGATTGGATTAGAAGTAGCAGACAAGAGATCATTTATAAAAGTTAGAAAAAGTGTCGGAGAGAGAACTGAGCCTTGGGGAACACCAAAGTTTATTTGGTGGATATCAGACTTGAACCCATCCAAAACAACTTGAATTGAACGGTTCGAAAGGTAATTTCTAATCCATAGAAGAAGAGATTCATCATTTTCGACAAGATACCTTGTTGCCTCTGTCAAATGCTTTAGAAATATCAAGCGCAACGATCTTGCTTTCGCCTGAATTGTGCAAAGATTGGTTCCACTTTTCGGTGAGATAAGCTATCAGATCACCAGTGGACCTGTCGCTGCGGAAACCATATTGTCGGTCATTAAGAAGCTTCCGCGATTCAAGATATTTCATAAGCTTACGATTTATCAGCGTTTACATGACCTCGGTACGAGGTGGGTGACGAAGATTCGCCCTTTTTAGGGACTGGCTGGACAAATGCTGTTTTCCATCTGCTCGGAAAGAGACCTAAAGAGTAGGATAGATGAAAAAGCTTACGCAGTGGTTTTGCCAGCACAGAAGAACACCTCTTCAGAAGTATAGGGGGAATACCATCCGGGCCAGCGGATTTGTGCACGTCGAGATCTTTCAGTACTCTTGCAACTGTACGAGTGCGGAAGTGGATTTGTCCCATGGTGAAATCAACGCTCTCAAGTACAGGTGGAGACAAATTGGAATCCGGCAGTGTTGAGCTAGCTGCAAAATAAGCCGCAAGCAGTTTAGCTTTGTCTAAGGAGCCGACAGCTGGAATGTCATTGTAAATGAGCGTGGGAATTGAAGACGAGGCGGAATTCTTTACGTTTTTTACAAATGACCAAAAGTTTTTGCTACCCTTGGGACATTGTAGCACTTTTTGCCTCAACTTTTGCTCATAAGAGAATTTCACACGTCTGATAGTTGCATTGCAGTCATTTCTGGCCCGTTTAAATTTCTTCCGGTTGTTCTCAGTAGGGTTGGCTTTGTATGTCCGGAAATTCAACTCTCTCTCATCCTAATAGCCTCTTTACAGCTCGAGTCATACCATGCGTTTGCTTTGGGCTTGATACTCTTCACTCTGTGAGGAATGAAGGTTCTCATGCCCAGCAGAAGAATATTTGTGATCATATCAGCAGCGGCATCCACGTCACTATCGAGGAAGCAAAGTGACCAGTTCAAATTCCTAAAGAAGTTGTTAAGTTTGTTCCAATCGGCTTTCTCGTACAGTCAAACTGTTCTTTTAGGAATTTGTTCTCTAACTATGTGTGGTGATAAGGAGATTTTTGCTGATACGACACAGTGGTCCGACGAGCCTAGAGGCGACAGTATGTCAACAGAATATTTATCAGGATGAGAGGTGGTTTCTTGCTGATTGCTGATTGTAGTTTACAAAATTTATAGTATCGACTGACTACTACTTGAACAAGCGCACAAGACAATAAAGAAAGACCTAAGATGCATGTCATGAGTATTGTGACATATCGAAGAGCACCTTCCAAGCTCCCAGACACTACAATGCCCATAGGCCCATAGGGGCTACAACCAGATTCTCACAACCCTGAGAAAGAAAACCCCCGATCACCCGATTGATTTTAGTAAAAAGTTATACTTTTAGCCCCACTCATCCCTAAGAAAGTAAGGGTGTTTGAGAACTTTTCGAGATATCGGGAAGCTTAAAATGTACATGTTGTGAACGACATCTCCACACAAGCGTTAGAGCGAGGCCGGCTTTTATTCATCCTTTATTTCATCCCCTCTTGTATGCGAAGGCTATCACCTTTCCCCAAAGGCAAAGAAAAAGTCGGACAAAACGTTCTTCCTTCCTGGCACAACATGCATGCATGCTCCAATCAAATATCAACATCACTTGCATTAAATTACGGCTAAGGACAACGCAATCCTCTGATGCCAAGAATGCGTTCGACTGCAAAAGAATTTTGCCTAACCCACTTAAGGCAGACTAAAGGAAAACCTTTCACTTTCCCGCCAATTCTCTCGCACTCTCAAGTCTCCACATAAAGATGCCAGCAAGCACTTTAAACATCTCATAAAATACAATAACTTGTTCAACGGAATCCCGTGCCCATACACTTCGTCGAAATTTTAAAATCTTCTGCAGGCAACCTTAAAATGGAAAATGATGTCCTCCCTTGATCGATGAATAAACCTCATCAAAGGCAATTAGTTGATGTGCCAAAACCTATCCTCATCACGCTTCGAACCGAGGCACTATCAAACGATATGGCCACCGCTTAAATGAATCACTGCTCCTCAAATTTATGAACAAGACCTCGGTCAACAGACATAAACTTTTACAACTTCATAATCTCCATTTGCAACCCCCCACAGAGGGTCCATAAAGTTCAACCCGTTTAAATAAAACTTCCCACTTTCAGGCAACAATCGAAGCACTTGGGTATTGGAAATGGCTCATCAACTAGTGGCGCGAGTGTATCATTTCCAGAGAACCAGCCCGATCCCCAGTACGGTGTCATCGAGGAAGGTAAACACCCCTAAACAAACTCATTTGCATAACTCTTACTCAACTTTTTCTCGTTTCTCCTTCAAGACGAGGCTGACGACTCGGAGGACTTCGAGGACTACCACGAAATAAAAAGACGTCGACGACGGCGAAAGAAACGAAAGCGGCGTGAATTGCCGCCACAGAATCACCCCCAAGGCCTAGCATCATCCGAGCTGGAGGGGTCCTCGGAGCAGGAGCAGGAGGACGTCAGTGATCCCAGCAACGAGTCCGATTCAACCATTGAGCAACCACAACTTGCCTACGAGCTATTAAATCCGCCGAACAATAAAGGCGCCAATGGCGAACTGCTCCTTCGGCATCACCATCCTCCACTTTCAGTGGGAGCAAATCTGCCGGCAGGACTTAATCCACAGGCAATCTTCACCGACGACCAAGTCCGAATTGTCATTCATAATGTCACGCAAATCACCGAAAAGGACATTGAAAGTGGCGGTCTGCCAAGTGTCACTGGACCACGCCACGACGACGGGGACGTCAACACAAAGATGTAAGCACAACACAGCGCCATTAAATCTACATCGTAACTGTTATGTGCGAGGGGTACTCATTTCCTGGCATTTTAAATTCCTTCTTTCAGAGAGGAGCGCCCCCTCGCCAATCAGACGGAGATTATCTACTCGGTGCTGGTCGGCGGTCGACCCGTTTTGGCAGTGACCGCGTCTAATGACATGAAGTTGGTCAGCGAACAGGAGGTGACCTCGGTGATGGGCAAGGAGATATTCATGAAAGCTGAACGTAAGTGTGATGATAAGGGTGGACGGGGTGGATTAGAGTGGGGGGGTTCCACAAGCGATTGGGTGTGTCGGTGTAACCGTGTCTGCGTCTGTCTCTTGAAGGCGGGGAGTGTTTGATCGATATTCCTCGACGGATTGAAACATATCGGCATGTTAGGGGGTTGAAACAACCCCTTTTGGACGACTGTGAATCGGAAGTTGTTTGTTTAATTGTCCCGAAGTAATGACGAGGATATGCGATGGTAGGCATTTTGTGGTGAATTGAGTGCTAAGGGGATTTGGAAGCATTTCCGTCGTACGTTAAACTGCTGACTGGGAAAATCGGTGCGTTCGATTCTTACTGTGGATGGAGGAGAGGTTGGACTGTCCACTGGGACATGGGAGGCATTCTACTTTAGAAGGTTTTCGGTGTTTCCGCCATAATTGACTAAAAGACACTCCCTTCTCTGCTTAGTCTGAATCGATTCTCTCGTCCAGTCCAATGACCACCCCTCTGCCTCGAAGTTTCGTATAGGTTTCTGCCAGTTTTTCAATTTCTCAACAACACCCATCAAGAGGTTAATTGCAGTTCATCTTCATTCGGCAATGACTCGAAGCCTTGAAAGAGACGATAAACGCGTTGCCAAGGGATCACGCTAACCTCCCAATTGCTCTTTTGACTTGAATTTTCTCAGGCTTCGTACGTCTTCCTCGGTCAGACGACTTGTATAATTAAGAATGTTTTCTACATTTTCGATTTCTCTTTGAATTGATTGGAAAATATCTTCGTTGGATATTTGAAAGTTGTCTAGACACGTTATGGGGCACCCATTTCATTGTACCGTGAGCTGTGGATCCATAGGCTTCGAGTCATGATGTGTCCCCCTTTTTAAAAAGAGGGACAATCACCCCAGTTTTCCAATCACCAGGTGTCTTACTGCGTTCCCAGGCCACCTTAATAACACGAGAGAGCCATAAAACTCCCTCTTTACCCATTGCCTTGAGCATTTCTGGTCGGATTTCATCCATAACGGCGGATTTGCCAACTTTTAGCGAGTCTATCGCCAAAATGACTTCCTGTACCGTTGGACTAATCTCCGCCCAGACTTCGGGTCTGTTGTCCTCAGTGCCCTGTTCGGGATTTTTTTTCCGCAGGTAGATGGAAATCTTCGACAAGACTCTATGGCGAACGGTCGCACATAGAAGTGTGAGATTTTTACTCACTTCAACCGTTTTGGCTGTTACCAAAATGGCGGTGTCGTCAGCAAATGTATCTAGAACAGTGTGTTCTTCTTGTAGTCAGTCACTAGTATACAGTAGGTATAGCAAAGGGCCAAGAGCACTCCATTGCGGTACATCAGCATTTATATTTTTAAAAGCAGAGTATTCACTTCCATCCTTCAAACGGAAGATCCTATCAGAGAGATAGTTCGCTAAAATACTATACAGTGTCCCCGGTAGAGTTTATATTTCAGACCTTCATGCCAAACTTTGTCAAAGGCTTGAGAACATCGAGAAATGTGGCTGAACAAACGGGCTTCTGTTCAAATGCCTTTTCTATTGCATCAGTTATACGATGTACTTGTTCAATAGTTGAGTGTTTACTTTTAAAACCAATTTGGTGATTTGGTATGAGCTGTTTTTCTTCCACAATTGGACTTAAACGTCTAAGAAGAATTTCTTTAAATACTTTAGACATTACCGGGAGTAGTGAGATAGGCCTATATGACTTTTTATCCGTTGGTGGTTTCCCGGGTTTTGGTACCATTATAACTTCTGCCACTTTTCCATTGACTAGGGACATGGTCAAGTCTGCATTAACTAAGTGGAGTAACTTAAGAACGGCTTTCCTAGGTAACTCTTTGAGAATTTCTCCTGGAATTAAATCGTAACCAGGAGCTTTTTTCGGATTGAGTTTTTTTAGTTCTTCCTTGAGCTGTGCCAAGGTAGCACTTCTCAGAACATAATTATCATCGTATCCATTGTAAGTGACAGGAAGGGTTTGACCGTCGAATGGCTTAAACGTTTCTTCAAACTCATCTGCGAAGAGATTAGCTTTATCTTTATCTTCTTTTCTCGTTTGCATTCATTCGGATTGGCGCGTTATGTGCATCAGGTGTTCGGGATTGAGCAACTCCGAAAAGTGCTCGCTGCATCTGCGCAAGATGTCCTCCTCATTGGAAGCACCACACCATCTTTGGATTTGACTCCTTCGATTATGTTGAATTTCCTTCCTCTGAGTCGGTGAATGGTTTGTCAGAACACCTTTTTCGGTCGCTTTTCCAACTTCTCGCCGAACTCCTTCCAAGACTGCTCTTTAGCTGCTCGCACAGCCAATTTTTAATTTCTTCCCCCCGGTCACGATAAGCAGAGTCCCCCAAGAGAATCCAGTCTTTGTAGGTACTCTTCTTCTCTCTGATGGCTTCTTGAACTCCGGGTGTCTTAAACCACGCAGTTCTTTTCTCACCACCAGCCGCCGTACAGAGGTAATGACAGCTGTTGAAAACACTCGCCATTCTG
Organism: Eristalis intricaria; assembly: GCA_964034865.1. Lineage (NCBI taxonomy): Eukaryota > Metazoa > Arthropoda > Insecta > Diptera > Syrphidae > Eristalis > Eristalis intricaria. The sequence continues at coordinate 136,003,953 of OZ035873.1, forward strand.
CCTCTACATGCGATGGAGAGTTGGAATTCGCTCAAGCCTTTCCGATATGAGCCGTGCACAATTTAGCCGCAACTCACTGTTCTGTAGTTTCTCCCACCGTATGCGTGTAACCATTCTTGGTTTCCGTCTTGGCAGAGGATGTACTTTATCAGTGAGGTACAGAGTACACAACACCAGGTGATGATCAGTTGACAGTTCAGCCCCTCTCATCACACGAACGTCACAAACCATCCGTTTCCTACACGCTGGTACCACAAAGAGATCTATCAACGATTTCTGTTGAAGACTCTGACGGTACCACGTGTATTAATGGATGTCTTTGTGTGGAAAGAAGGTGTTCATTATGGACATGCCATTTGCAGAGGAAAAGTCCAGCAACTTCTCTCCGTTCGTGTTCTGGTGAGGATCACCGTTCCTCCCAATCACACTCCCCCATGTCGTTACATCAACACCCATTGAATTCACCCATCAGGATGTAGGAATCCATCTCCGCTACCCTATCAAGTGCAGCATCACCTTCGCCCAGGAAAGCCCCATACTCTGACTCCAGATTAGATGCATACACCTGCATCAGACCCAAAGTTGACCTTTCAATCCTGAGATTTAAGATCCCAAATCTCCCTCCTAACGGAATCCACTCCAATACCCTGTCTGACAGCCTGGGACTTGTGATTATGCCCACTCCCGTCTGTACAGACATTTGAGGTGCAACTCCCGACAGGAAAAGCTTCCACCCGTCCGAAAGGTCCTCAGTTCTAGATCCCCTTTGCTTCGTCGAAGAGAATCCCACGATACCTGGCAGCTTCCTCAACTAACTCGAGATCCTTTCCAGTGAGCGATGAGACGTTCCATGTGCCTATCCTAAGTCGATGCCGTTGTCCGTTGCCGTTTGATCCTTGCACGCACTGATGTGTGCATGTCGTGACTTCCCCCCCACCCCGGTAATGGCTCACGAGGCCATTGACGTGTTGCTCGAAGTTCCTTCGGGCTAAGCCCGACCGGCTGCCGAGCGGGACAGTGCGGCCACCAGACGCTCGCATGCTGTCACCATTCAGGCCTGGCTCCAAATGGGGCCCTGGCACAGGGTAGGCAAAATCCGAGGCCAATCGTCTCCTTTTTGTCATCATGGGGGATGCGCTTTGTTAGCCAGGTTTGGGCTGAAAATAAATTTGCTTTTGCTGCTTTTGGTAAAATGTGAAACGGATATGTTAAGTTTAAGGCATTTTGCATGAGATTGTCGACTTTCCCCTCACTTTGACAACTAAATCATCTGCATATCCGAAGGTTGTACAGCCATTTGCATTCAAATTCAGAACAGCGAGAAGTTCATCCAACAGGATTGACGATAGCAAAGGGAATAGGATTGTTTTGGTTACGTACTCATTTGTACCTAGTTTGGCTTTTACAGTGAAAGCCGGTCGCAGCACTTTTGCCTGGCTAAGGGATTTATCCGTTCATGGAAATGTATGCCACTTCATTTCAAGATCCACTGTCGTGAGGAACTGTCTGCTCAAGCGGATTGTCCGCCTTAGAGAGTGTCAGTAATTGGAGCTTCCACTGTATAAGCCTGTCTCTTAGAATGACGATTATGCACGGCCTTGTTTATTATTATGGGTTCGACTCCTTTTTTGATTGGGACATTGGTTAGTGATGCATGGTCGGCATTGTCCTTCTATATCCATGAAGGCTGCAGTAGCAACTGCCTTGACTTTTAGGGATTTCTCTTTGATCTACATAAGTTTGTGTTTGGTATGCAAATTGTAGTTTGCTCAACGGTGATCTTGCCAAAGCTGTTGCTCCTGTTTCAAGTTCTAAGCACCACCATTCACACGCATCCTTCCTAATTTTGCAGCTTATTTGAAGGAGCCACAAGCAACACCCCTAGCTCCGGCCACCCGAAGCAGTGACTCCGGGTTCATAGCCTCACTTGGACACAGCCCACTGCTCATAGTCATCGGCTCAATAGTTATCCTCCTTCTGCTGCTCCTTCTCATCGCCCTCCTGCTCATGGGCAGACCACGAAGGGACACCAAATCCGAAGTCAAACGGTAAGCGCCTCCCCATATCCTCGCCAACAATAACCAAACTTCTGTCCCCCCGCAGGGCCTCAAGTCGCAACGAACTCCTTGCCGAAGGACGATCACCCACGCATGGACACCAAACCATTCACACAGTGGAGGAGATCACCGCCATCTCCCGCCGGAGCATCACAGATGGCGTGCAGAACTTCGGATTCGAAACCGAGACGGTTCACGCGTCCATTGCCGGCCCGCAGCAGCCTCAGGCGACCAGGTCCAGGCGGGACTCAACCACCTCCTCGGACAACACGTCGGACTCCTCAATCTACTGTCCAATCAACCCACCACCAGCCGATGTTCAACGGATGCTGGACGAAAAGGCGGCGAGCCTCTTCGACAAACGAAAGCGCCGCCAGCAGCAAACAGACGCCCAGGAAGCTATCTACACGTCGGTCATCTCGGAGAGGAAGAAGGACAAAAAGCACTCATCCACCGGCAAACACAAGACTAAACGCCGCTACCTGTCCGAGAACCGAGTGGGCTCCATCGAGGAGGCTCCGAATCACTCCTCGACGGAGACGACCGCGTCCAACGAGAGCATTGCGGAGGCACTGCGGCCCAACTACGAGAACCTCGAACGGACGGAGGCCTTCAACCCACACAACAACTACAACCGCAACAAGCTGCTGCACTCGCGGACCTTCACGGACAAGGTGTACGACGCCGTTCCGGACGAGATGCCCACGCAGGCCATCAACCGCGAGATCATCCGGGCCCTGCAGCCGAGCGAGAAGTCCTCGGAAACCGGCAGCATTGGGTCGTTCCTCTCGATGGCCTCGGTGAAGAGCTTTCCCAAACAATCGCATCCAGAGCCACTGAACAGGGTGCTCGAGCCAGTCTTTGTGACGTACTACGACAACCCGTCGGAGGACACCTCGAAACCGACGCGCAAACATCATCATCACAAGACGCCGCTCTCTGAAGCAATGGCCTCGATTGAGAGATTCCCCGAGCCTAAAGCGCCCAGAACCATGCGAGCGTCGCAGAGCGACAACCCCGATCCGGGAGTGGTGGGCCCGATCGTTTGGGAGATTCACAAGAAGCGCCTCGCTTCGGAAAACGGTAGTCCACACTGATATAAAAAAAAAAACAAAAAAAAACTTCACATTCTCTCTCTCCCACCACCACCATCCTCCACCACTTGTACATACCACCTCTCTCACACACACATTAAACCAACTGTACACTTGTTTTCATCTTGTTTGGCAGACGACCAGGGCTTCGATGCGACCCGTCTCACTCCGATCCGGGACCCGGCCGAAACGAGGTCCCACTTCCAGGGCCTGCTGGAAGGCGCAATGCAAATGTACTCGAGTCAGGACGACCTGCCGACCCCGCTGCCGACAAAGAACTTCACGAATCAGCGCAAACGGACCAGCCGGGAGTTCCGGGGCAAGTCTGCGGGGTAAGCTCAGTGGCGCACCACCCTTGTTGCGGATCATCTCTAACTTTTCCCCTCACTTTGACAGTTCCTCGGATCAGCCGAAGTCGAGCGCGGGTCCACGGCCGTCGACAGCGCAGCCGGACAAGACGCCTGCGAGCAGCGGCTCCAACCAGCCGCCCTCACCGAACATGGGCGCCTGGGGCAGTGGTGGCATCCACCAGCCACTGGTGCGGCCCTTGAGTGCCGGCCCATTCCATCGGCCCGACCCTCCGCCCAGCATCGACGTGACTCGGGTCCTCGCCTCGCAATCGACCAACCGGGAGGAATTGTCCGCCGCCCCTCTGATTGAGGCGATTCAGAACGAATTGAAGAAATTCAAGCGCGACGCGTAAGGGCTCCAGTCGCCCTTGCAAAGGAAGCCATTCTTGTAGTGCGAATTGTAGTCATCCCCGTTAGGAGTTCATTTTGATTGTAACGTAACCTCTTTAACTAATAAATAAACGTCCTTCAAAGCGATGTGGAACGTGTTTTATTTCAAAACAGTTTGGAGAGTTGTATTTGGATTAGGTCTTGGGTGGGGTTTGTTTTACGGTGTCGGCAATGCAGGATGGTAGTCGAGACACAGCCGATTAGCATGGGAAATTATGGTAGCTGTTTGGCATTTTCAAGTGCACCGGTGTGTCGGGTTGTCTTCGAGAATCTGCCACGAGCACTGACAACAAGTGAATGAGACGCAAACACGCCGGCGGAGAAAGCAGAGGCCTTTTCATCATTCTTTGAAGGCAACTTCATAGCCATCAATGCTCGATGACCCGGGATTTGTCGCAGAAGTCAATGCAATCGGGAATGCATCCGCACCAGACATAATCTTCAGCGAAATCAACCCAGTGGATGACCTGATAGAAAACGAAGACCTCACAACAGCCGAAGAAATTTCGGGTATTATTCACCGTGGTCCAACGAAGAAAGCAGCCGGTGAAGGCCGCAGACGGTGATGATACTCTTCACCATCATCATGAACAATTGCATCAACAATTGCTACTTTTTTAAGTGGAGAATAGCAAAAATGGGAACGCTGGCAGTGTTTCAGAATACAGGCCTATATCGGTCTTGAGCAATATCAGCAAGGTCTTGGAGAACCGGGTAAAGCGATCGTCCACCGTCCTAAACGTCTTCCCGGATATGCAGTACGGATTCCGGCAAGAAACATTCAACGCTACATCCTCTAATGAAGTGCCACCTCGATGGTGTAGCTGTCCTGAACAAAAACGAGGTCACTGTCGCCCGGTTCCTGGACGTGGAAAAGGCGTGGAAAAGACCTTCGATACGGTTTGGATAGAGGCATCTACAAGCTGAACCTACAACTTGTCAGAATAATTTACAGCATTCTGCATTCCAGAAGAGTCTACGTTCAAATTAAAGGCAGTCATTCAACAGAGCGGAGCGCCAAGGCGGAAGTTGCACAAGGATCAAAGCTGGGACGGAGGCTTTTCAATATCTACGCGGCAGATCAACCACATCCAACCGACACCGTGAACTGCTGTCTATTTACAGATGACTCGCTGACTTATGCCAGCTCGACGTCATCACAAATATCCGCGCGAAGTGTCAAAATTCAAACAGCGAACAAATTTGACAACTTTAACGATACAATAAATTACTACAAGAAAAACTCAACGTTTACTTAGGTTTTAAGTTTATTGTCTGTACTGTACAAATACTGGTATTCACGTCAAACGTTAAACAACGAATGCCGTCCCTTCAGAGTGACATATTGAAAGGGCCTTCTCTTCAGTGCTGCCAAGTCTCGGCAGATGTAATCGTCATACTACTACTACACCAAGTGGGGTATTTGTATGAATGCTGTCTAATCGGTGCTCATGTGCTTAAGGAGACAATCCCGGGGTGGATGCAGATCAGCAGGCAAATGTCGGAGCATAATGATAGTGCCCCCTAAAGGGTACAGAAATATCAACAAACGAGAAGGTCAAGTATCTTAGCGTCAACTTCATGGGAAGGTTGCAGTTCAACAGCTATTCGAAACTGACCCTTAAGAAGGTTAACCTAGGCTTCCATCGCATCTATCCCTTGATGCGCAAGCAAATTTAATTAACCCAGGGGACTAAGCTGTTGCTCTACAAGCAACTAATTCGGACGATCTTTACGCACGGCTTCCCAAAATGACACACAATCTCTAAGACGAGCCTGAAGAAGCTCGCAATTTTCAAAAGGAAAATACTGCGAATATGTACCGATCTCACCTTCGACAGGCACCGTCAAAGGGATCACAACAACAAGAAGCTTTACAACCAAGGACGCATCATCCCCTTGCAAGAGTAGGGTAAGCTACCCTAATTCGAGCTATGATTTCAATTGTATGCTGTGTTTTTTTTTTGGGGCTCGTTACTGGAACGCTAAGAGCTCGAATAAGGAACAGTGGGGCTCGGTACAGGCTCATGTCTCTTTTTGTACTTTATTTAAATTTATAAAATTTGAGTAAAATACAGTGGACTCCCCCTAAGTCGAATTGTCACGGGATACTAAAATTTGTTCGAGAGAGTTTGACTTAGAGAGAGGTTTTTGTATGGAAAGTTGAGGGAAATGTATGTAAAATATGGCGAAAAAGTTCGAGTAAGGGAGAGTTTCGACTTAAGGAGAGTTCGACTTAGGAAGAGTCCCAATAATTGGGCAATCACATAAACTTAAACTCTAGAAACAGCTACTATTACATATACACTTTATTACAGAAACAAGAAAATTCACATTCAAAATATTATAGTAACTTAATCAAAAACAAATTAATTTTAATGAGATTTTTGTGGTTACGTATTAGATGCTTACTTTTTTATATCCGGAGTAATATTTGTAGTAGCTACTTCTACCACGGCGTTTAGGTTTTCCTTTGTAAGTCGGTTCCTTTGAATTGATATATTCAACTTCATTATTGAAAAAGTTTGCTCACAATTGTACGTACTTCCGAATAAACCTCCACAAAGCGTTGCATTTTGTCGTAAATGTGGAAAGTTTTCTGTAGCAAGACATCTGTAGAAGTTCATTTAGTCTCCTTCCTTAAATTTGGACTTCAATTCTTCGTTGCATTGACATGTCAATAAACTCAAGTTGGATTTTTGATTCAGAATTTTCATGTGATCCTTCGAATATAATAATAATAATAATATGGGTTGCGTTACAGCCCGTAGAGGACCAGGGCCTAGCTTCTCAGCAACCACTCGTGTTGTGCGTGCTATTGTTCTTTCACGCGTAGAAGAGACCTACAGTTTAATGCCGACTCCGAACGGCGAAGTTCAGAAGCTTTTTCTAGACAGCAATACTCTTTGAGCATTGTCAGTGACTCGAAAGAGGTGGAGCCGTGAATTATCAAAGGTGGTAAATTGGGCTATCGAACCTGGCACCCTCTGCTTAGGAGTCGACGCACTAACCCACTACGCCACGGCGACCACGTGATGCTTCGAAAGGACTAGCAAATGTGCTGAACAGTGTTTTGTACCGATCAAAGTCTTCAAATCGTTCATTGAAAGATTGCTGCAGTTGTTGAATATAAACACCATATTAATTACTGTTCATCTTGTATTTTTTAAACATTTTATCGCAGCTGGAAAAGTGACAAGTATTATTATTGGTTATTTGGGAATGGAACAATGATAACTTGACAAACTTTTTCACTCCATTGCTCTTTGAAAACTCGTTTTTCATCTTCTAACTTCTGTTTCTTAAGTTGTTTTGATACCGAACTATTATTTTTTGGATACACAAATTAAGAAAAACTGAGTAAAACTAAACAAACTACAAAGTTACTTTGTCAAAGTACAAACTCAAATTGAAAAGTAAGAGTAACTCCTACTGTAAATTTCAAATCTCTATAATTCCATGTAAAAAATGTTGTGGCAATGGCATACTGAGATTCAAATTTAAACACTTAAACAATTAAATAAATTTAAACAAGTAAATATATTTGAATTAAGGGAATGTTTTTCCATAATTTCATAATTAATTATATTTATACTTATTCTTTTATGTTATTTGAAAAACATATATTTTTTTCTTAGTATAGTAAATAATTTATTATAAGAAATATATAAAAAAGAATATTTATTTTTATTTAAAGATCTAAGCAAATGTGCATGGCTGCCTTAAATGGTAAAATTGGTGTCATATATTTAAGTAATTCATTTTAAGAGAGCAATGAAGTCAACACTATCCTTAAGTGTGCTCGCTACTGTGTAGTTTATCCCACATGGTTGGACTGTTCAGAAAGCAGCTAATGGACATCAAAAACCATCCTAACGAGGCAATCAGGGACCTAAGAAACACAATCCCCGGACAACGCTACCTCAATGCGCTAAATCTGCTAAAAGAGCAGAACTTTCCAACGAGGTCAAAAAATGAGCTTCATGAATTCTACCAGAGTAGCGACAGCAATCACCATCGAGGCTAAATCGGCTGCCTCATCACCACCCCATCCAAACAGGGCACACGTGTTGTTGTGTTGAACAACCCCATTTAAACACCATCAAATGTAGGACATACAAAATAAACAACAAATAGACAGTAATCATATGTTTGGCGCTCCAGTCCGTAGTTGATCAGGGCCAAGCTTCTACAGCAACTACTTTTGTTGTCCGTGCTATTGTTTTCTCACGAGTGGAAGGGACCAACATTTTGATGTCCACTCGGAACGACCTAGTTGGAGAAGGTTTTTCTAGACATTTATAACTCTTTGAGCATTGTCAGTGATTAGAAAGAGTTGGGGCTTTGAAAAATTCTTTTGGTCGAAGCGGGAATCGAACCCAGGCAGCCAGGTACCATTGCGTAGGAATCGACGCACACACCCACCCTTGGTTTGTATCTACCTATGCAGTGTTCCCACAATAACAGCTGCGTTTTTTTGCAAGCGTATACACGCTTAATTTTCAATTTGCATGTAAAATACACTAACAACGAATCCTATATCCGCTTAACTTACTCATCATATCTATCGCCGCTTAAGGAATAAGCGCGGATAAAAACAATGCTTCCAATCATTAATTTCTGTGTGTTCATTCCTGAATTCATTCATTCATTGTTTAGGTTGCTGTATGTGGCTTACACCTGCACGTGTGGTTGATGTACTAGATCATTTTTCAATTTTTTGGCATCCATAAGTATGCAATTTTCGGTATATCCAGAGTCTCTGCTATACATTGCGTTTATGTGTCGTAATCGATTCCTTTCATTTGATGAACATTTTTTTATTTTATAATTATTAAGTGTTTTTGCCTTTAAAGTGATGGTCACGTACGTGGTTTAAAGTACACAGTCACAAAACGAAGATTGTGTCCATCAAAGATCAACCATCACGTTCCACGACTACACCCCTGAATGCTTAGCAAATGTCATAAATGTCGTCGGTGATGCCAAGAGTTTATGATGAATCATTAAGCGCCAATGATCGTTTTTTTGTGAACTTCAAAATTAAGCGTATATACGCTTGCAAAAAAAACACAGCTAATAACATAACTCAAACAAAGAAGCTATACGTTTCCTATATTGCATAATACACAGTATCATGTGACATTAGGTTAGGTTAGGAGGGGGGTCGCTAGTGCATTCACCAGCACACTTAGACCATATTGGTCCATTGTGATACCCCTAGTTAGACTACTACCACTGATTGACTACCCCAGTGATAGTGCCGTTAATTTGATCCCAACTGCAAATGGTGACTGGACCAGATTTGAAAACCAGATAAAAGCGTATTAACTTTGCTCAGGGGCAGGCACTCTACCAACTGTGCCATCCACTCCAATTATTATGTGACATTAGCATCGACAAACACAAAACGCTGAATGGCACATGCCAAATTGCTGACACATAAGAAGCTATGCAGTAAGAATTAGAACATACAAATTCTTACGTTCGCTGCCCAAGTGCTTTATCGTTTCCCATTGCACTGTATGCAATATGACACTGCGCACCATACTGCCCTTTGGAACAGGAATAGAACTTTCGGGGTTCAATTGACCAACCGAAATAAAGAGCAGGTAGCATTCTTTATCTATATGCATTGGGAATGCTGGTGCAAAATTTAGTATACAGTCGAATCGCAATAATTCGTACTCGGTGAATCGAAACCTCAATAATTCCCTTGAAAAATGATAGTCCCGTGGAAAACTACTTTTAAAATACAATTACAAGAATGTGCACAGGTACAGCCGTCCTGTGTGTTGGCTCCGTTCACTTAATGATATTAATAATTTCCTGAGCGCGCACAACTTAGATAGAAAAAAAGAAACATAGAAAATGAAAATAGAGGAAGAAATAAAAATAATTAAAAACGTCCATTTTAAATCTTTAAGCCCCGACGCACGATCGTTTGATGTTTACGGGCCATGAATTCCATGACCTAATAGCGCAAGTGAAGCAGAAGCATGGATGTTGTTAAAAAACAATCACCCTAACACTACCAGCCCCTAATCTTCAGATTCTGTAATTCTGTAAGGTAATTCATCAATAATATTAATTTTTGGAGTGCTCGCATTCGTAAGACTGAAATGAATGGAGTACCTATTCTGGAGTTGTATACTCGTTTATTGAGACTAAATGAATGTATTTATGCAGACCTCCAGTTTACACCTCGGAGCAAAGGAAACTGTATCATCATGCATGGTCACAGTGTATCATCTCTCGCTTACTTATGTTGACGTTTGTATATACCAGGTCCTTAAGAGTAAAGACACCTCTGGTAATTAGGCTTTGTCTTTTTGTATTTCATAACAGCAACCATTTCTAAGACTCAGACCCGTCCTGTTCTTGAAAATTTTCATACCACCAAGTTTTTCGTTAGCATCGAACTTTGGAAAGGGGAAAGTTCTTATCCACAACGTCATCATGAGACGACTGAAAAAGAAAATCCGAAGTGGCCTACTGGTTGGGAAGCATGGTGGGTGCAAAAATTGAGGAAGTTTCTCTGGGTTAGGTGGGGAAAAAACAATAAGAGGAGGGAAAGAGAGGGGCACGCTCTGAACAGGGAAATCTGAACAATCCATACATGTATAAGATGGTCGATTAGTATCGTGAAAGGAGTACCCGCAACGATGTACCTTCACCTGTCTTCTTTACCGCGTGGCAGACGAAGTGGCTGGAACGAGGCGAGGAGAGATCTCTGCTTTGCGATTTTGTGGAAGATGAACTGGTGGACAATCGGGAGTCTTAGAGTCATAGTCACCTCGTAGTGTCATTGTGCCATTGTGTATTTGGACGGGATACTTTAGGTCCCTGGATGCTTAAGAATATCGTAGAGAAGCGGATCGGTACAGGGTACTGGGTACTTGTAAGGAAAGCATTGTCATTTTAAGTAAGCTATTTTATTGTATACCACCTTTCATATTTCACGGCTCCACCTCTTTCGAGGCACTGACAATGCTCAAAGAGTATTTCCTGTCTAGAAAAAGCTTCTGAACTTCGCCGTTCGGAGTCGGCATTAAACTGTAGGTCCCTTCCACTTGTGAAAGAACAATAGCACGCACAACACGAGTGGTTGCTGAGAAACTAGGCCCAGGTCCGCCTCGGACTGTCGTGCCAACTATATTATTATTTTATTGTATAAGTCTTTTGGAAAGTCGATTTTAAATAATTTGAAGCAGTCTTGGTGTCTGAAGTAATTACGGGTGTTTGTTGTAAGGTAATCCTGAATTCACTCCTCGTTCACGGTTACAAGGACGTGCGTAGTTAAGCGGGGGCAACCGTGTGGTGCCGAAAACTTCAAATCGAAGCTCTCGGCCAGTCTCTGCAGCTGGTCGGGCACCTTTCAGGTTAACTTCGCGGTCGTAGGGGGCTACGACGGTAACACTGCAAGGGTACTGTCTAATGGTAACGTCGTCATTGAGTCCTGTACTTCATTCATTCATCATTTGTAGCAAACTCCTCAATTCAACTGTAAGAAAATCGTTGTCTTTGCAATTTCCTGGTTCAGCTAGATTGACCCTAGCAAGCTTTCACACGGCACGATCACCCTTTTGAGAGAATACTGAGAGTGATAATACTGAATACAAAACAAAACAAAAAAAATCATTTCCTTTCTTAACAAAAATTCTTCTTGTCTTCTGGTGCATTTATTTTACATTTTTTAATGTTTTTTTTTTTCAAACAACAATTCGAGGAAAGACACTATGACTAGTAAATTACAATACGTGGCAAATATACACATCATTTGTTGTTTAAATCTTTCATGGGATTAATTTTGTTTTTTGATTATCATAAGTTTTTGCATATCTATGGTTTATTTTTTATTTTTTTGCTTTTTTTTGACAAACACTTGAAACCAACGTAATCAATGCGAATTTGTAATGGGAACTCAATTCGTGTATTTTTATAAAGAAAGATTCTGGCCACAAGAACCGGCAGTGCGGTCCACGGCGAAAATCTCAACCAGCCCAATATAAAAACACACAGTTTCTCATCACAAAGTGCATTAAGTATATTTGTTATTCAGTTTGTTACAATGGTTTTGATGTATCATTTTATTTTTCTAATTGATCTCTTTCCTCTGTTTTTTGCTTTAAATATCCATTAATAAAATATATATAATTTACTAGGTATACATATGCTCTTAAGGTAATTTATTTATTTTCTTTTTAGTTTTTTTGGTTTTTGCTTAATTGGTTGCGTCATTCATTCGTCATCGGTGTCCGGTAGAGGTTTGCGGTCTTCAGCGAGTTCGTTTTCAAATTCAGTGACGAGTGCATCAATTAGATCTGAAAGAAAGGACTGATTTAGTTAAGTGCTGGAAATAAGCCCGACATTTTGGAAAGTTTGAAATCGAAGATTGAAAAAAGGGTTTCCCTTTCAATGGGCACCAAGTATTGAAAGGGATGAATGGGATGAGGACAAGTTTTCAACACATTCTGGAGGGAAAGACGACTACTTCAGTATGAGTATAACTTCAAGAATCAGCAATGAAGTCGAACGAACGATGAACGATAGTATCTACGATTGTAGTCGATGCTCATACGACATGTTCAAAGCAGCATACTGAAGTCAAGATGTTGGAGAAGACGTTGGAAGATACGAACCCTGCTATTCCTATCGAAGAGATAGCCACGTCTGCAGTCTATAACTAAAAAGTGTGAAAGTGTACTCTTGTTCGTTTCTGAATGAAATTAATGCCAAAAGATGCCTGTGAACCAGTAGGATGTCCCAAAGTTCTCTTAGAAGCCTGTGAACGCCGATGTGGTGTAAAAGGTTTATGAATTGGTTCCTATGATGCGAAGCCTCATCAGGAACGGAGACAGCACAAAATTGTGGATGCCATCTTATCGTCCACATTTGGATACTTCGCAGATGACATGCATACGTCTGAAGTCTTAGAAATACTGGACTTAACATTGTACTAAACCTTGGGGCAGGTGTAAGCCTTCTATGTTGAAGTAAGAAAATTAGGTATGGCGTCGTAAGCAAAACTTGAACACGTTCTTGGGGAGCTGTATGCTAAAGAGCCTTATCAAAGACGAAAGAGTAAGGACGTGGATCAACAAACGGATCGCAGCAGAGAAATGAAGTCCTTCGTCAGATGATTTACAAACACACAAATCATAAAAAGTACGGGTGACACAGCCATCCTTGCGGAAGTCCAGAGATTATTTAGTGAATATATGAATGGAGGTCGCCAAATCCTTATCAGATGAGATTCATTGATGTCAAAACACTGACAAATAATCATGATCCACCTATTGGCAGTCATTGGTCAGGCACACCATGGATCTTCTGAGTAAGCAAGTAAGAACCCACCAATCAGTTCTTTTCACCATCCTCAAAATACCAAAAGAATGATTCAATCAAGACCCAGTTCAGCTTATCTTATGTACCTTTACAATTGATCACCTTTATGCTCATCATCGCTGACACTTCTCTTCTGAATGCGACCAAGTCTGGGTCCGAACCACAAGCCCGAATTGGCACTGGGCGCCGTCCGTTTGTCCAGAGATTGTTGCAAAGCAGCCATACGTGCCCACTTCCTCAGCTGTCCGTCGGACCGTCCCACTCGGGGGAAGGCCATCAAATTAGCTCGTTTGATTTCCGATATTTTTGGATAATCTGCAAATGAAAACGCCAACATATCATTAATTACCGAATGCTACGAAAACATTCCATAAATTATACAAACCATCATATTCCTCATAAGAAGCCGGAAGGAGGTTGTCATATCCGCTCACGCCCTGAGCCAACAGATTTGGATCACTGCGCCCAACTCGGGGGAAAGCGAAGAGCCCCGCGGGACCACCACCGCCGCGACGGCTCTTGCTCTGTTCAATCTCTGAAAATACAAAACAAAAAAGCGCGTATTGACATGTGTTTGCTGTTTGTGAACTCAAACCAGCATTTTCAACGTTTAATAATTTAAAGTCTTGTAGCATTTGCTAGAAAATGAGAGGCAAGCACCGGCAGTGATTCGGAAGCAGAGATTCCGCTTGGGACTACCCACGAGATGGGAGTGTGCTTGGATATGTAAAGTCGACTGGTGTATTGCGCCCGCTTTGCACCTTCAGCGTGAGCTTACACATTTTTGGTTTCTTCGAAGACCAACTCATAAGCACTCCCCGAGGGTGGATAATTTCAATCTCGATAGGGAACAAATTTAGACCATGTCATACAACACGCATCTTCGAGATTATCCCCAATGGATACCGGATGACGAACCTAGAGGAGTTCACATTTTAATTACATTCATGGAAATGTGGGAGCAATAAATACATCAAGAGACCATATTTTTGTTGACAAAATTATCAATTTTGCCAAAGTTAACAACCCGAATGCTAATCTGTTTGTGCGCCTTGTAAGCGGAACTCCCACAAGTGGAAATACGCGAAAGTCTTGCAGTTGAGGGAAAGAAGGTGAGATTAGGAGCAATTTTGTTGGCTGTTGGTGGATAATCGGCGAATTATTTGGAGTGGCTATTAACTGAATCCCTTGAACTTCGGGATAAGGTGTCAATCTCTTCAGTGTTGTTTTGTTTGACGAATTGCTGGAAAAGCTTATAGGCCTATCTCCAGCATCTGCACATATGAAAGTAGGGTGAAGTCAATATAAGCAATCGATCCAATGTATAGAAATAATACACTGGGGCCATTAAACCAGCTTCGTTAAGTTTCCTTGAGTTCCGTTCGCTTTTGAGAACTTTGTTCTCTATGTATGTAAATATCAGCTGGTAGTGGCATTTCGCTTAAGTTCCCAGAAGCAATTGTGGGAACTATAAAACTCGACGATTCTTCTGACTTCTGTGCGTTCGATGAGCCTAATGACCGCTTCGTTCACTTTTGCTGACTTCAGTCGAAACGGTTTCCATTCGAAAATGAATGAAATGACGATCGATGATTGTCAGTTTATTTGGAGATTTCCGTGTAGATTGACCTTGAAGGCTGAGATCTCAGAAAGATGGATGATCGATGATCGAGATCGGATGATCTTTGACGAACAAATTTCTGAGATTGACGAGAGGTCGCCAAGATGATAAAATTTTCAGGGAGAACCCCAGTTTCACACTTGGTCTGAAAATAGGACGATCGGTCCTGAAATTTGTTCTAATTTGAAGGAGTGAGTCCCTTGTTTATCTTAATGATCAATTGCGAGGTGATACTTAAGACCAGTCGTCATCAAAACGGCGTCTTTAAGAAATTTGGGTTGACGTACGGATTTTGAATTGGAAACATTGCCAAGTGACGTTCAAGATCCGGTGCTTACGACAGCTTACGTCTACTTCAGTTCATAATGGATTGTTACTTATGAAGCAGTTCGGGAATTCATCGTAAACTGTGCAGGTTTTTCAAAAACCAGTTTCAGTGAAACTCCTCTAAAGCGGACAGCAGTGGGACCATCATACTTGTCCGTTATGTAGGGGTATCCATTTTGAAGGGGTTGAAATAAACGAATATCTTGATGCCGTGGCCATGAAGAGGTATCCGTAAAGATAGTTGTCCCTTATTAGAGGAGTGTCCGTAAGGCGAAGTTTCGCTGCAAAAATTAAAGAATTTCTTGAACTCTGCTCCGTCAAGTTTGATTATTCATGTTCTTGTGCTGTCTTTCAATAATCGACGAAGGGCTTCAAGAACTAAAGGATATTGAAAAGCAGAAGAGCTATTCATTGCATTCATTTCACGTATTCTCAACGTAATGAAGAAAAAAGGCTCTGCCATTGTAAAGAATCTACGCTTTCAGGGTTTAATTCTCTGAAATCGTGAGCAGTGAACACATAGAAGACAAATAGTGATTCTCTACTAAGTACGTTTGTTGCATCAGGAGCAGATTATGGTCCATCTGACTTGAGCAGCCAAGAAAGGCAAACTTCTTCTACAAATGCGAGAGATCGCCTCTCAAGGTATTTCTATTTGTCGATTTCAAATGCGAGCACTGCATTTGGACTTGTCGTGCACTTGATTTGTAGCATCACTCTTTTATATTTGAACGCACTCAAGAATTTGACAACACACATGTTCCTCAGCAACAAGAATAATGTTTCACTCGGCACACACGTCAATATGATGGGTGTTCATTAATGAGTAAACGTTTTGCTTTGCTAGTCGCTTTTAAGTTGCTCTCGAGAGCAGACTGGCAAGGGGACATAAGCAGTGAGAGTGAGAGTAACTCAAGAAAATTAACAATTTAGAAAACAAAATTTACAAAGTCTCGAAAGACACGTCAAGTCACTGCATAACGCTGGAATGAATTTGGGCTGGTGGTGTCATTGGTCCATACTTTTTGCAAAAGGAGGAAAGTGGAGCCATCACTGTTACTGATATTTTCGTTTGCTTCAAAGAAGAAAATATGGATGTGGAATACATGTGTTCAACCAGTTTTTGCTGTTTTGGAGGAACAATTTCCTGAACAAGTTATTTCACATTTTGTGATTTTAACTGGCCACCAATGGGTTGTGCTATTTGTCCAAGTTGGATTCAGTTTTGTATGTTATAGCACACAATATGTAAACAGTTGCCGCTTTCAAAACGAATATTCGTCATGTTATACGCAAGCTATTACCCGACATGGGTCTAAAAGGCATTGAAAATGTCCTTAACGGAGGTAAGTACATTTAATGATGTTATATACCAGTCATAATGGCAAGATTCAAACAGTGTATTGGAACATGATTTTGAAAGAAATCTTGATGAGAAACGTGCTTTATTTGAATTCGCCTTCCTTGCCACAAATATCGTGAGTCTAGACGGACGACAGGCCTACGCCAAACTTAAGTTTATAAATAATCATGAGAACCCATTCATCTCCAGTAAATGGTGGCAGTGTTCTTTCCATCATCAACGTCTTGTGGAAGCGTTTTGCAAAGCAAATGAATTCAATTCGACTAGGTTTTCCAAATCAGTGGAGTCTTCGATTCCGAACCAGTGGAACGAGGTTCGAAGTCCACGGAACCGATGACGCACCCAGGTGGAGAAGGACCTCAACCACCTTGGTGTGCCCAGTTGGAGACAGCTGGCTAAGGATCGTACCGGCTGGAGAGGCTTGTTGGTTGAGGCCCAGGTCCACCCCGGACTGTACCTCCACCAGAAGAAGAAGAAGAAAAATATGATATTCATATGGGTGGCGCGCCGAGGTGGACCTGGCCCTAGTCTCGGGACGATATAATACCGACTCCGGACGGCGATGTTTGAGAAACTTTTTGAGGCCAACTCGAAATAGGTGGAGAAATGTATTATAAAAGTTCCGCGTGTTAGGGATTTGAAACAAGAAGACTCAGTGTGGGAGTCAAGTTACCTAATCACAACGACCTCCACCAAAACTTTCCCACGATTGAGAAAATACGAAGACCAAATAACATAACAGTCGAACGCATTGTAGAATCCTTGAAGAACGCCCCAACACTGTTAGGAGTCCACAGCGAGTTTCAGACTGAACCACGACTCCCTTCAGCTGCACAGTAATCAGTCAGTATTCCAAAGATGTCAAATTTCTTGATCAGCCTGAAGTATTTCTCTTATTTTTTTTTTGAATTCCTTGATGAATGTCCTCTACGTCCTCCATCCTGTTGACCTCCTGAAAGCGAATGTCATAAACATCATTCAAGATTAATAGAATAGAATCCGCAAACTCCTGCTGGAAGCGCTTAAAAATTTGTGTTTTTCTTCTTTGAGAGGACACTTTACTTCCGTCGGATAAGACATGTTTCCAGGTAACCGGAACAGTCACATAAATCCTCATCAGATGCATTCAAATGAGAACGAAGTAATATTAAATTCCAGCTGAATTATCGTACTATCTTTGAAACATCTTTTCTATCCTTGGATCTACGCCTCCTACCGTGGGCGAGACCATATGCCATGGGCCACATTTTTCAGTCAATTTGATAGAAAAATCCCCTGGGGGTATTTTTACACACCCCCTTGTCAAAAGGGAGTAACCTTTCAGGTGGAACATATCCAGACGAAAGAATCCAATTTAAGTCGAACCCACACTAATTTAATTCCTTAAATAATCCATTAAGTTTCGGCAGACAGAAGTTTTTCGGCGTCCGGCTTAAGATCAAAACGTGATGACATCAAAACTTTCACAACGAAACAGTTTAGTTGGCCAGTTCAAAAACACACACCACCCGATGAATGAAAAACTTCACAAAACCAATGCTGTTGCGTTAATCCAAGCAATCAATCGCTACTTGGACAACACCTTTGACTGAGTTCTGCTCGCGCCGCGCTGGTGGCATCCGCCTGATCCCATTGATGGGAATTCTGTTGACACCAGGATTATGTAAATTTTTACCATTTAATTTCAATTTCGCAGCTAAGCCTTGCAAATTACTGGTTAATTGTGAGTTAACCTGGAGCTCGGTGCCTTAAAGCTGTGTTCTGGTAGTCGAAGGTACGCATTAGGAGGCGATTTATGATGCACGTAAATTGAATGTGAATTTAACGAAGAAGACGATGAGGGGAGGCTGTGTTAAAAGTTAGTGGAAAAGGAATGGCTTTGATAGCTAGGCAATTTGTAGCCATGAACAGATGGTACGGATTTTTACATGAAGCAGGAAAAGAGTCTCTTAAGTGGGTCCAATTTTGACGGGCATCACAGATGTGCAACAGATTTCCTTCCGTCCTCGTTGTGTTCCTATATATATGTCTAGAGAAAGTTGAAGGTTAGGTTGAAGTGGCGGGCACAGAGACCTCACAAAGACCATCAGGGGTCCATATTGTCACCCATAGTGTCACCGAGTACTCTTTGAGAACAGGAAACCAACTAAAGACGTTAACAACACTTAACTATTATTAAATTCGTCTACAAAGAATGACTCTGCTGCAGTTCGGTCGATATTCATCACGACCTTAAGAGCAATCAAACTGTCTTCTTTCTGGCGTTAGCCACTGCTTGGCAGTTCCAAAGAAAACGCTCCAGTAGTTTCGATATCTTCTAGTTGATCTCCAGTTCCTGCTAGTGCTAATCGAGATCAGGCTTAATTTGTGAGAATGGTGACATCATTAGAGGGCACACTGCGTTAGGAACTTTCGCGTCGGTTTTCCAAGCGGAAATGCAATGTGATCCTGATGGCAAAGAACTATATTGTGAAGGACAAGTGCAAATGGCCAAGTATTTGTGTCTGTAGGGACAGCCAAGCTGTGCTTAAGACCTTATTTTTTTCCTCTGGTTCAAGCCATTCCGTGAAGGCGACGACACCGCGATGAGGATAGATCTATTGGACTTAAATCAAAAGACTACTACTTCCCTCATGAAAGATAGCAAGTCCTTTGTAGTAGAATTTTTTCATTTCACTGAAATAAGTATCTCACTATTGAAGATATGTTTCTTGAACCAGATTAATGCCACACATTCGCACAAAAGAAGTTTCATCCTCTTCGAGGCAAAGGCCTTGCTCGAACTCTTAACCACTCCCAGGATAGTTCAGAAGAGCAAGTCTTCTCTGAGTCTGATCGGCATCGGTCCCAGGCCGCTATGGGATCACGAAATGTGATCGCCGATGAACTTACTAGACAAGAATCAGAGGAGGTACTCTCAGGACCTGAACATTCGATGGGACTAGCTGCTGGTTACCATCGATGGTTGAGCTTCTCGAGAACACAATCGGCGGTGGCATGACTAGGGTCCTTAAGAAAGCAGCGGAATTCTTGGTATCTCTTGACGGAAAAGACGGCAGGCGACTTTCCGGCCAACTAAAGGGCCACTACACAACACTCTTCGACGCCTGTGGAGGGCACACCCTGTGTCACTTGGCATGACTAGGGTCTTTTTGGTATCCGCTGAAGAACTTCCTCCGGAAGATCAAGACATTCCAGGAAATGTAGGTTGCTGCTTGTTTGTACAATGGACCAGTTTTTTTTAGTTTGAAGGCTCCAGTGGAATGTTAAAAAGCTAAAATACAAATGTGCAATGCCGAGCGTTAGATTACATTCTTTGGCTTTAGATTTACAGGAATGGTTCTTGAATAGTCTCTGAGAAACAGAGGTGCAATGGAAGCACAATAGGCAGGGTCGGTGGAATCCGTCCCAAGTCTCATATTATTGTAACTGTACCAGAATAGCTGCGGCAATCAAAGTCCTATGTCAGACTTAAAGTCAAAACCCTTTAAACGAGGGAGAGCTGCATAGTTAAAGCCAAGGTATGGTAAGACAATGCCATTTTTGTGAAATTGATTGATTTGACATGCAGCTGATACAAAAGGAAATAGTCAGTTCAAGCTTCTGGTCCACCATTCTGATGCAGTGTTTGCCATAAAACACTGTTAAATGAAGACATTTTCATCATCACAACAGGTCCAGCCGCTCTGATTCATGGTGCTGGGCAGCCAGTTAAAGGAAACTCCAGTATTCAGTCGCTGGAGAAATGATTATAACACGCACAAAACAAAACAAATAATCTCTTTAGCCCAGGAGTCATTTACCCCCGCACTTGAGCATCCAATCACCCAGCACCTAAATAGGTTAAGCTGTTTAGCGTGCAAGGATAGAGAACTCAGACTCTAGACTCCGGATAGTCGCCAATAAGGGTGGAGTGCACAAGTTAAGATGGAACCAGTGGACACTGGTAACAATAGATCGTGAGATGGACGAAGGACCAAGTATAAGGCATTGGCAATGGTTTTCAGTGGTTTGACAAGTGTTGCTCAAAATGGCAACGGTTAGACGCATGAGATCCAGTCTGAAATTTTAATGAACGACAGGAGTGAGTTCACAAATGGTAGACGTTTTGAATTAGGTTCAAAGTACAAACAACATGTCGAAAGCGTCTGTCTTCGTAAGTTGTGCTGTGTTCACGTCGCACGTGCAGATAGCACTCACTCAGGCACTTAATCACAGGAAGAGAGTTCTTGGCTCGTCTAAGTTGTCAAAAAAACAAGCAGCAGCAAGCATGTATTCCTACACAGTCTACTCTGCTTATTTGCAACACAAAAGCTGCTGAAAATGTGTTGCAACTAAGCGGAGTTTTCCTACAAAGGATGTTCGGATATAGGCAACTTAGTTGTACCGTGTTGCATATAACCGAAAGTTTCGTTTACGCGGAATGCATATAAGCGGAGGCGACTGAATATAAGACTAAGAGCCAAAAAGCGTCTGTTTTCCTCTACCGCCCGTAATTTCCAACCATATTAGTTGATGTTTTTTTAAATGTAGATAATTATGGTACAAATGCGACTGCCTGGCGAAGCGGGTGGGGCTTAAGCTATGATTTTACACAAGCAATGAAGGTTTCTCCACGTCTTCAGAACTCACAGAATTCAAGAGAAGGAGCCTCATCCCAAAGTAAAGCGTGTTCCTCTTTATCTCTTCAAAGCGGAGGTACGTGCAGAAGTGGCAGTTGCCAATAAGACTCTGGATCAGAGGAAAGGAACCCCCTTCGAAGCATAGCAAAAGAAGGAATTAACTTCCAATGACATAGCGTATGCCAAAGGAAAGGACAAGTTCCAGCAAATAAATACTTGTATGCGAGTATGTAAGCCCGCGTAGACAGGAATTTCAGGCTTGAATATTTTGTGCTTGAGCAATTAAAAGAAACGAGATAACTTAGTGTGTGCGTTTATAAATTAGCGTATTTCGTGTGTAAATAAAGGCTTATTGGATATGATTGCATGATTGCATTTAGCAGGCATAAGGCATCGAGTGCGATGAAAAAATGTGAACATGTGCATATTCACTTGCATGTTTGCGAAAGTATGACACGCAAGTGTGCAGCCTTATGTGAGAAAGCACCTATGACATGTGTGAAAGAGAGTCTTTGAAAGCCGTTGATGAATTAGCTTAGGCTTGAACTCTTGTCTAGTTACATACCCACGTTTCCACGAAGCCGCCGCACACGAGTAGTCCGTCTGGGTTGGTTTCTTCGATCCTGGCTAAAACTTGATGCTTTTTTTTGAGGAAAACAAAAAATTGGAGGGAAATGGACGAGATTTCCAGAAGAATAAATTAAATTATTTGAATGTGTAGAATTTTTTGAAAATTATTTTTTTTTTTTGGTTTTGCTAGATCCGGTGAAAAGAGAAGTGTCGGCTATTCACTGAGTTCGCGAGCATAAGCCATCAAGCAAAAAATCCTCTGATCAACCGATTAGACAAACAAGTACAACAAGTCCACCGCTGTAGTTGAGCAAGACAAAGGGACTATATGGGAAGTTGGCCAATGAGCAAAACAGTGCACCGGATTCTGTGTTGAATATATGATGAATATATGAGAAGCCACAACCGCTAAAGATGTGGATCATGTCTGGAAGTCAACAATCCCTCGATTGCTCTGACTCGGCCACATCGCTAAAATCCCTCGACTCCGAGAGTAATGGTTCGAGAGGAAGGGCAATTTCGAATCTTCGGTACGAAGACTTAGTCATTGACCGGATGCTTGGTCCATAAGATGGAGGATTATTTGATTAAAGGCATCCAACTGCAGTCAGCGTCAAGATTTCGATTAGTGGGTCTTTGCAAAAGTTTGAGAAAGATTCGCGTGTTTTATCGAAAAATGTGTTCAACGACGAAGCTTATTTAAATCTATTCTTTAATATTATAAAGCTGAAGAGTTTGTTTGGCTGAACGGGTTAATCTCAGGATCTACTGGTTTTAATTGAAAAATTATTTTTGTGTTGGATAGTTCATTTATCGCATTTATCGACCAAGGCTTTAGGCCTCAAAATATCACGCTGCGACCAATAGGAGCGAAGCATCAATGAAAAATGTTGCAAAAATGGGCAACAAATTATGTCTTTTTGAGAGCTTCCGTTGGTTGCGTTGGTGCGTAAACAGTTTAAGTTACGCAAAAATGATGTATGATGAAATTGTTCCTCTTTAAAAGTTCTATAAAAAAAAGTCCGTAGCAGCATACGTCTATCATTTAAGATATACTCTTTCCCGTAATAACCGATACTCACGCTGATGAAGTCGAAGGAAACAGCTAGTTTAATAATAATTGAGATTGAATCCGATGAGCTACGGAAAAATGCACTGTTTGGTGCGGCTTATCGTCCGGCGGATGACAGTGAGCCATTAGCATTACACGCCGTTGTATATAAATTTCAATTATTTCAAAATATTCTTGTTGTCCAAAATACACGAGGTGCACCGGGTCGCTGGTTCCAGCAAAAAATGCGTTATATGCCAAAACGACACGCGATGGAATAATTGAGAGCGACCAATCGGTTAATCGTGCTAATTGGCGAACTTTTATAGAAATGCCGAAAAGCCAATGTCAATTGAAGCCTTGGCAGACAACGTTTCACATCTAATTAGTGAGATAACAGAGAATATGCTCCACAAAGTGACTCAAAATTTGATTCTGGATGAACCACATAAAACGTACTCGTAGTCAACATTTTGATGAACTAGTAAAACTTTAATAAATAAATGGCAGGCATTGATTTATAAAGTCAAATAAAAGTTTGATACACTTTTGTAATTTTCCTGTGGTCTTTTTGATATTTAAAATACAAACGCTTTGAAAATCACACTTGGATGTTCGAATATTTGTCGATTGAATAAAAAACTTCCCAGAAATAACAAAATTCTCGTGTAATGAGATGAGATGCTACCTGCGGGCATCATCGTATGCCAAAATTATGCAAAAAGCAACAATGTCATATTTGTAAAGTTCACCACTGCCATTTAGCAAAGTCTCTTTCCTTGGTGATACACCACCAACAATGCCATGCCACCAAAAGCGAGATTGGAGTCTGAGCGAATTGGGCTTGCATGCGAACGAATGTTCTTTGTGTCCTGCGAAGAGAACAACCTTCACACTTCACAACGACTGAAACTTCAGCCAAAACGACTCGAAGTAAAAACAGTCGCTCGAGAAGCAAATTTAAATGTCTGAAGTTCATTAAAATTCGAAAAAATTAAACACAGCGGAAAATTTGTAAAAACAATCCCTGCCATTGGCACCGATCCCGAAACGAGGTGCCACGCTCATTCCAGGGAATCTCACAGATTTAATCAGGAATATATTAAGCAACTCTTTTTCGTCGCAACCCACGAGTAAAAATCTTTTACCGTCAAGTCGGACACTTGGAGTCTCACTCTCCGCGGGACGAGCTGAGGCAACAAACAAATATTTTCCTATATGAAAACACCGTAAAATAGCAGCTCTTCTAATTAGAATCCTTTACCAATGAGAGGCAACAAAAGGAGCTAACCATTGCGAGGGCGAACGCATTATGAATTCATTTATTCACTTTGACGTTGAAACAGATCTTAATTGGGGTGAATTTTTAGATAAGATCAAACAGGCCCGACAATGGATTCAGTTTCGACATTCTCTTCACATTTGATGTGAAAATTAATTTAAAAGATAATTTTTTTCCTGAGCAGGCGAAAGGGATAATGCAATTTTCCATTTTTTTTTTTCTAAAACACCTCTTAAACTATACTTTTTTTAACCGTTGCTTAAAACTCACCAGCTGACGAGAAGCTTAAAAGGAATGCAACGAGGAACACTGTGCACACGACCATGTCTCCACCGAAACTGAATTTCATTTTTGCAACCGAAAGACTTTCTTTTCTTTTTTTTTCGAATATAACACAAATTCCTGGATGTTCAGGAAAAACAAAATCACAAGACACAGTCGAAATTAAGTTCACTATAAGATTTTGAAAACTGTAAGATATCCGTTGTAGTCGGTGTGGCGATGTTCTTCGCTGGGATGACTGTGCGTTTATGCTTGATATCTCATGGGCATCTGCTCCTTTATATACATCCGACAAGTGAACCGAAAGCAACAAAAACCCAACGAACCCAGCCCCCGCAAATGTGTAGACACACGGCAGGAACATCAGCCACTCCGAATAGGTTTTCGGAGAGATTTACGCAAGCGTTTCACTGAGATCACAGCGATGCAGGGTGTGCTGGGTGGTGTGACTCTATCTCTCTCAACAGGTGTTAGTCTGAATGGCAACATGTTTCGTGGGTAAACATCCCCGATTGCTGGATGTGGGGGGTTGATTGCACTTGAATCTGAACTGGAGGACAGGAGGAAGCTCACGCACAATGGGGATGCCATATGGCGTGCCACTGTTCAGCTGCTTTCATTCTTTGCCAACTCATCAGGGTCCCACAGCGTGTCACAACTAATCCATGACTGTAGCTCATATGCCTCGGGACACGGCGAAATGACCAAAATTGGGAGAGACCTTTCCGCCTGACGCAAACCAGCCACATGCACACATCCTCGTTGGCTGTCTGTCATTTACTTTTGCACGGGATGCACGAGTGCAGGGCAAGGCGGAAAAAAATGCAAGCAAACCTGAAGTCTTCATAGAAATTTAAGGTACATGAAACGAGAGAGAGAGAGAGAGATGAGAGGTTAAAATTTATGAAAATGTTAAAAATGTTGTCTTTTCATTAAAATTCAAGTACACCAACCTGTTGAATATGGAATGTGTAAGTTGTTTGAAATTAAAACGTCGCGGCGGTGGTATGGAACGTCCTTCAAGGGCTGCTGCTCATCAGAGTTGAGGACTTCCTGTAGTCGATGCTTTAGTGCGAAGAGAGAACATATCAATTTGGCTGATTTGACTAATTGAGTGCAAGAACGCTTTTTATTTTTCTAAAATTCGCAAAGGTCATTCCCTTCTCCTGCTGCTCGAGTGATGACTGTTTCATTTTTGAAAAAAAAAAAAAAAAATGCTTCCGATTTTGAAAATCATGTTTACCATAATTGGAATGCGTACACAGTGGTCCAGGTGAATTGGGTGCGGATTAAATGTTTTGTAGGTTGCGATAAGGAGCGTCTATTGCGAAACGTGATGGATTGTGGTCGCCACGGTGCGACGGGGGAAGGACCTCATTTGAGGGCAGGAGTGTGGTATGTTCGTGACTAAATTGTGTTCTTTTTCGAGAGTATTCCATTCAGAATGGGGATTCGATTTAATCCGAGTTGTTGTGTTCTTTGTATTCGAGGCAAAAGTTGCACGGACCAAAGTGGGTTGTGGTTGCTTAGGAGAGGCCAGTGCAATCGGACAAGCGAATGCCCTATTTATGAATTTGTTGAAACAATTTAAGGATTTGGGTCGGTTTTAAATGAGCTATGCACTGTGACACGCCGGAACGGATTTTCTTCAATTGGTGATGAAGGATATTTTGCCACCGACAGTAGAGGAAAATCATTGTTTCTTTATTGAAAAGGACAAACAGTCCAACTACTTGTGAAATATTGGCTCGTTTAAATGAATGTGTCATGTGGCTTAGGAGTATACTATCCAGTCAATTCAAATTTGTCAATATATTTCCGATGGACTATTAATCGTCTTCTTCTTCCTTGGTTGGTGCTGCAGTCCGGGAGCTGGGCCTCAGCCAATATGTTGTCTAGTACGACCTTGTGCTAGTTCGTTCCAACAACGCATCTTCAGTTGATTGAGGTCCCTTTCCGGCTTCGTACACCACCGGAGGGGTGGCCTTTACCGCGTTGTCCCTCGAGGTTGGAGTCAAAAACATTTCGGGCCTAAAAACTTGCCTTCTAAGGCTAGGAGCGCACATGCGTCTTCAATCGCACGACAGTTCATTCGCAAAAAGCAGAACACATAACTTTCAATGCCACCTCAAAATCGCAACGTTTAAATGTCTGCAATTTGTCCAATTTGTCTTGCGACGCAATTATCGCAAGTTAATATGAATCATACTTATCACCGAACTCTGACTCTCACCTCCACGTGGTGAAATCTGGCAGCCGAGCACCTTCGATCGAAGATGGGGTAAACAACCCCCGCGGTACGTCATTGGCGGCTGCAGTCGAAAGAGGGGGGGAGTGTGTATGTACCAGGGCTCATCTCTCTTTATGGATGGCGGCGGAGGAGCTGGAAACTGTCTGGCCAACGGCGGCATCCGAAACTCCAGTCAGACGGAGTTACCTGGTACGGAGTCCTTCTAGAGCTACCTCGAAATTTTCGGAGCACAGGTCTAGAAGGTTTCTTTCAAGGCCAGGTCGGGGCATTGGAATTGAGATGGCGGCCGAAGATCGCTGTAGTTTTAGGGACAACGGCGGCGCTCACAGCCTAAGCGAGGTTACCGACACCGAATAAGCCCGGAGCCTCCGACCGAGGGTTACAGAATAGGGCCTGGCCTCCCTGTTGGGGGTTGTGCGTGAGGTTAACTTCCTCACCAAGTACAATTTTATGGTTCAGAGACAACCAACCGCCTCGGATACGGGCGTTATTAATGTTGACGACCCCAGCAAACGATACAAGGACAACGATTTTCGGTTCTGCACGTAGAATGTTAGGTCCCTTAACAGACCACGTGCAGCCGAAGAACTCGCGGAGGCCCTGGACTTCTACAAAGCAGACATCACCGCAATCCAGGAAGTGCGGTGGAATGGGCCGGGCAAGAAGAGGATGAGAAACCGCGACATCTACTACGGTGATTGCAACAGGGAGAGGCGCTTATTTGGATGTGAATTTGTTGTTTCAGGCAGATTTAGGCAAAAAGTCTTAATGTTTTTCTGTAAAAGCGAACGCCTCATAACAATCCGCATCATGGCTAAATTCGGGAACATCAGCCTGATTTGCGCCCACGCCCCGACAGAGGACAAAGATGACAACAGCAAGGATGACTTCTATGATCTCCTAGAAAGGACTTACGATCAGTGCTCCAGCTTCGACACCAAGATCGTTCTTGGAGATTTCAATGCAAAGCTGGGTAAGGAAGACATCTTTGCCAAAGTCATCGGGAAACACAGCCTGCACGACACCACATCCGATAACGAACTCAGGCTGGTGGACTTTGTCACGGGACCTAATCTCTATGTAGCTAGCACGCGGTTCCCACACCTCAACATCCATAAAGGGACCTGGCGGTCCCCTCATCAATCAACCGTCAACCAGATTGATCCTGTTGCGACCGACGTGAGGCATTCCTCCAGAATTCTTGACAGGACACCACGGTTTCTTGATTTCCGAACGTTCCGAGGAGCCAACATCGACTCGCATCATTGCCTTGTTGTAGCCAAGGTAAGCCAAGGTCAACGGAGTCGAGAAAGGACACCACGGTTTGACGTCGGAAAGCTACAATCGCAACGGACTGATAGGACCTTTGCCCATCGAGTCTCCCGGAATCTCTCTCTAAGTTCGTCGCCACCTGCGCAAACAATCGAAGAAGATTGGAGGCGTTATCAAGAAGCCATCAAAGATGCTGCCACTGATGTGCTGGGTTTTAAGGCACCACCCAGAAAAAACCCATGGCTCGACAACGAGTGTAGGCTGGCACATGCAGCGAAGCTGGAAGCCTACAAAGCAACGCTACAACGAACGACGAGAGCTGTTCGTGAGCTCTACGAACAGAGACGAAGGGATGAGACCCGGCTTCTCAGGAGAAAGAAGAAAGAGCACGAGAAGCGCGCGATCGAGGAGATGGAGAGGTGCTACGGTAGGAACGACGTCCGAAAGTTTTACCAGAGGGTGAAACAGTTATCCAGTGGATATAAGGTTCGGACAGAAGCCTGCCGGGACGAGAATGGACAACTAGTAGTAGAGTCGCAGTCGGTACTGAGAATTTGGAAGAACCATTTCTGCAGACTGTTAAACGGCGATGATGACACCAATACCGCTATCAGGCATAATGTCCCACTCAATATGGACGATGATCGACGAGAATTCCGTCCTCCCGACCTAGACGAGGTTAAGCTAGCAATATCAAGACTGAAGTCTAACAAAGCTGCCGGTGCGGACGGACTGTCCGCTGAAACCTTTAAGGCAGCTGGAGGTGATCTGGTTGGGCGCATGCAACAGCTCATCTGTAAGATATGGTCGGAGGAAAGCATGCCCGACGAGTAGAACCTCGCTATCGTTTGCCCGATCCACAAGAAAGGAGACCCCTTCAACTTCTCCAACTACCGAAGGAAAAGTCTCTTCAACATCGCCCATAAGATCCTCTCTGCCGTTTTATGTGAGCGCCTGATACCATTCGTCAACAAGCTGATAGGTCCTTATCAGTGCGGTTTCAGGCCGGGGAAGTCCACCATCGACCAAATCTTCACATTACGGCAGATCCTGGAAAAAACCCAAGAAATGCAGATCGACACCCACCACCTATTCGTCGATTTCAAGGCCGCATATGACAGCGTGCCATTACAGCAGGGACGAGCTATACAACGCCATGTCTAGTTTTGACATTCCTGCCAAACTCGTTACGTTGTCCAGGATGACGATGGAGAACTCTCGCTGCTCCATCAAGGTCGGTAACGAACCTTCAATGTCAAAAAAGGTTTTAGACAAGGCGACGCGCTGTCATTCGACTTCTTTAACTTCAATCCTGAAGAAGATCGTGCAAGACTCACACGCCAACACTAGAGGCACGATCTTCCAGAAGTCCGTACAACTGCTAGCATACGCGGACGACATTTACGTGATTGGCAGAACACAGCGAGCCGTCAATGAAGCGTTTGCTGGCATTGAGGCGGCGGCGGCTAAAATGGGTCTAGCGGTGAATGAGGGCAAATCGAAGTATATGCTGTCATCAAGAAATTGCGCACAACATCCACGTCTTGGACAAAGCGTCACAATGTGCAGCGATAATCTCGAGGTAGCTTAGGACTTCGCCTAAACCCAGCTCCCAAGTACAAACAACATTAATACCGAGATCAAACGCAGAGTAACTCTTGCCAACCGCTGTTTCTGTGGGCTCAAGAGGCAATTGATTAGTAGAGCCATCTCTCGAAGGACCAAGCTGACTTTATACAAGACCTTGATCATCCCAGTCCTGCTGTACGGAGCGAAGGCATGGACAATCTCAAAAGCGGATGAGGAAGTCCTTGGTATCTTCGAGAGAAAAGCTCTGCGTGCGATCTTTGGTCCTGTTTGCGTTGACGGTTTCTGGAGGAGAAGATTCAACCACGAACTGTACGGGCTGTACAGCGACATGAGTCTAGTCAGGCGTCTTCGGATCCAACGCCTAAGATGGCAAGGCCATGTAGAGCGTATGGACAACTCAGCTCCAGCCCGAAGAGTCTTCGACTCCGAACAGGGGGACAACGCAATAGAGGACGCACACGGAACCGATGGCGCACCCAGGTGAAGAAGGACCTCAATCAACTTGGTGTGCGCAGTTGAAGACAGCTGGCTAAATATCGTGCCGGCTGGAAAGGCTTACTGGTTGAGGCCCAGGTCGACCCCGGACTGTAGCGCCATCAGAAGAAGAAGAAGTTATATCGTTCTTGCATGTTGCCTTGTTGGGCCTAGGTGCAATTTAACTATAAGAGTCATTAGTTGTAAGAGTCATAATAGGGGTTTTTGATTGCTTTGCCTTAACTTTTCCTCAATTTTTCTTATTATATATACGTAAAGTAGATGGCTTACCCTCAACTCTCCCAATGTGAAACATTCATCGCCTCGGCTGCGCAGCTACATCAAGTCCATATAAACAATGAAAAGGAGTGGTGAGAAGGCGCATCCTTGGCGAAGTCCAATGCCCACCGTGAAAGGTGTTGATTTTGCACCGTTAACCTGAACACACCTGCTACAGTTTGTGTATAGAGATTGAATGGCGCTCAAAATAGGACCCTCAATCCCATACTCCTGCAGAACACTCCAGAGTTTACCTCGAGGAACTCGGTCATAGCCTTTTCCAAATTTACCAAACAGCTGTCCATGGGTTTGGCATATGCCAAAACCTTCTCAAGTGCCATTCTAAGAGTGGAAAGCTGGTCGGTTGTACTTCTGCCGGGATGAAAGCCGCACTGTTCATCTCCTATCCATGGCTGGAAAATAGTTCCTGCCTTTTTATTCTAAATATAACAAAATGATGTATGATGGGTTTGTTCCTCTTTATTATGACTAAAAGAAAGTCAGCAATGGCGTATGTCTATATTCATCCTTGCAAAAAGCCCCCTGCTTCGAGAGGGGCTGCAAGACCGAATCCCCGGTATAAAGACCAGGTAATCGCGGATGCAAGACAGCTTAGTCTTGATGACTGGAAGCAGCGTGTTCAGGATCATCAGCGATGGAAGGTGGCAATTGCTCAGACTCGGACCCTTCATGGTCGCCGTCCTGATAAGTAAGTAAGTCAGCCGTGCAATACCGGGGCGAGTCGTAATATAAAGAAACTAAGTTAAGAACCAAGTTCCAGCTGTGATTGTTTTACGAGCAACTTCGTGCTAAGCTGGATCAGCATCAAGGCGGGACCCTCGGTCACTCCGAACCGCAGATGGAAGTCTTTGCCATTGTTCCCAATGCCAGGACACAAATCGGGACTTCAATCATCGGTATCGTGGAGCTGTGGGTGTTCAGATCTCTTGGCAAAAGCGACTCATGGATAAATCATGAAGCAGTAGGAAAGGCAACCTATAGGGTGAAATCCCATCCAAAACATGAATATGGGTGGCGCTACAGTCCGAGGCGGACCTGGGCCTAGCTTCTCAGCAACCACTCGTGTTGTGCGTGCTATTGTTCTTTCACGCGTGGAAGGGACCTACAGTTTAATACCGACTCCGAACGGCGAAGTTGAGAATCTTTTACTAGACAGGAATACTCTTTGAGCATTGTCAGTGCCTCGAAAGAGGTGGAGCCGTAAATTATCAAAGGCGGTAAATTCGGGTATCGAACCTGGCACCCTCTGCGTAGGAGTCGACGCACTTACCCACTACGCCACGGCGACCCCCATCCAAAACATGAAGTTGTCGATAATTTCCATCGCTCAAAGGTTGAATTAATCATAAATGAGAACGTAAAGTAACTTTCGCTACCCATCGCAGAGACATCTGTTAAAGCGTAGCCCCACATCGATAACCTCTGCATGTCCACGCTTCAGGATCTATTTCCAAAAAGCCAAAAACCACATCCTGTGGCCACACAACGCCCCGCAACCAACTCGATTGAAAGAGAGAAACACACAATTTAGGAAGAACTGTTGACTTTATTTCAAACTTTAGGAGTTCACTCGTTCGAGGCAACCTCCCACCACCCCGGCCAACCGTATCTTTATCCTGGTAAGGATTGTTGTTGTTGTTTTGTTGGTAAATTGAGTTTATTGAGTTTGACTGTTTAGAAATAAAAACGGCCTCCGATTCAGTCTTCTTACAACCATCCCGAGATCATACGCCCTGTGACGGTCGACTTTCCACGGTCGCCTCCCGCAGCGGCACTGCTCTGGCCCACCTTGATGTTGGCCTTGGGTGGGGGAGGTTTCTTATCGGCGGGTTTGTCGCCGCCGGCAGCAGCTGCACCTGCACCCCCTCCGCTGGGCTTGTCGCCTGGCTTGTCTGCTGGTTTGTCACCCGGTTTAGCGGCGGGTTTGTCTGCTGGTTTTGATGCATCACCAGCAGCGGCTGGCTTGTCTGCAGCTGTGGTTGTTTTCTGAGCTCCCTCGGGCGGAGCTGGAGCAGCTCCGCCGGCAGCTGGGGCGGCTCCGGCTGGTGCTGCCGGTGCCTGAGCCTTTGCTGCGGCTGCGGTGGAATCCGGTGGCTTGGCTGCATCGGTTTTATTGGTTTCGGCTTTCTTTGCTGCAGCGTCCGGCTTAGCTGCTTCCCCTGGTTTAGCGACGTTGGGCTTTGCCGCTGCATCGGCAGGCTTTCCCGCTGGGGCTGGTGCGGATTTATCCTCTGGCTTGCCAGCCGCTGGCTTATCTGCGGGTTTGGCAGCTGCGTCCGCCTTTCCTGCGCCTGGAGCTGGCTTCGCGGCTGGAGTAGGAGCAGGGGCTGCTGCTGGCTTGGCCCCCGTTTTATCGGCTGGTTTCGCGGCATCTGCTGGCTTAGCAGGCGCCTTAGCATCTGGCTTCTTGTCGCCGTCAGGAGGAGTCGGCGCTGCACCCTTAGCAGCCCCTCCAGAGACGGCTTTTACAGATTTCATCTGAATAGAAAAGAGTTTAGAATGAGCTCCAAGATGGCAACCATACGTCCACTCACCATGTCGTCCCTCCTCAAACCGCCATCCTTCTTCACAGACCCCTCTGGCTTTGGTCCAGTTGAAGTTGCACCTTCAGCTTCCTTCTTGGCGAGTTCTTCCTCTTCGGCGGCAGTTAGTTTCTTCTGCATGAACTTAACGTAGGCCACTCGAGTCGCTCGCGTGACATCACCAAGCTTAGGATTGTATTCTGGAAAGGAAGATCCATGCCAGCATGTGGATTACCCCACGTCTAAGGACCACTTACCGACAAGCCTGTTCTGATTCATTTTCAGACCCTCATTCGCCTCATCGATGATCTGCCGTCTCAAGCTCCTCTGGCTGCGTCGCTGCATCGAGGAACGCTTGTTGCCAATGGGATCCGCCGACATGGTGTTCTTCCGCACAATTGCATTCCAGTCCTTCTTCTCCCTGCAGGCGAACACACACTTTCATAAAGACATCGAAAATCTCAACGCAACCATACCCTTTCTGCGATTGTCCCGATCTCCCAATGACCCTAGCGATGGAGGAGAAGACGTCCACCGTATTCTCGTTGCTCATTTCCTGTGCCAGCGTCTCAACGAAGCCGATCTGGAAGTCCTTCTTGATGCGTCGCTCCAGGACTTTGTTCTTCCTGGTGCCAGTGGCTGAAAACAAATCAATTTGCATGTCTCATTTGAATGGAACCGGAAATGGCGACACTTACCAGCGCTCTTCTTATCGATATCGGGCACGGTGAATCTATTATTCTGGAATATGTCCAGCAGTTCGAAACGTAAGGAACTGATGTCTTGACGCACTTCAATGATGTCATCTTCGGTGATGCCAAAATCGTCACGTTTCCTTTGCTCAGCGGTGACAAATCGTCGGATTAAGAGTTTCATCACTCTCTCGTGCAGGGCCATTGCCTTCTCCTTTGATTTGCGCTGCATGGTAAATTTAAATTAATTTCCGTTAGTGTCGTTGTATCGTTCGAAAAGAAATGACACCAGGAGCCATGAGTCATGCGGCTGGGTGGAGCGGCGCGGCGGCGGCGCAGAGATGCGGCGCCTGTCATTAAAATTTATGACCACCGATTTGGTCTTCATTAAAAGTGTGCTCGTGGGTGTCAGCTATAAGCTTTCATTTTCAAAAGTGTACGTCGGTGGATGAGATGATTTCCATATGGAAGAAAAGATGACGTTTAAAGGGGACTGTCGGTATGTATGTCTTGAATTATAAGCAAAACGGCGCTTTGAGAAGATGGGTAAACGATGATTGCATCCATTGAACGTGGAAAATGGGGAACTTCTAGAAAATTTTAATAATATGGACAGCGCTACAGTCCCTTGAAGGCCAGGGCCTACCATTTGCAGCAAGCTCTGGTGTGCTATTGTACTCTCACCAGTGGAAGGGACATACAGTATCATGCCCACTCCGAACAGTCGGTTGAGAAGCATGACAGATGTTACTTTTTTTCCCATTGTCAGTGACTCGAAAGAGGTGAGACCGTGAAAATTATTTTTGTCGCAAAGAGAATCGAACCGAGTCACCGGCGGTTCAAGTGCGTTGGAGTCTACGCAGAGACCTACAACGCCACGGCCACCACTTGTCAGCGGTTGTCAAAGTTACCAATGCCATCCAGATGTCAGAATATCCAGCAAGATTTGCCAATACATAATGCTTCGTTTCACTCTTGCTGAGCTTGCGGAAATTATTGAAAAAATTATCGAATTTCCGGCTGTCAGGCTGTTTTCATTACGATTCCAACAAGACGCCGCTAAATGCTATAAAAGTGACGACTTGAAGTTAAGAATGAGAAATTTAGCAACTGGGTTACTCCATGGTGACGTGACTTGACACGAGTCGTTTACTTTCTCTGGGGCTAAGTCAAGTCCTTATTCTACGGTAACTAGCCAACTTATTTGGACGATCTTGAGTCCAATATTCGAGACGCCGGCCTTATCGGAACCAACAACTTGGACCGGTAACTAGCCAACTTATTTGGACGATCCTGAGCCCAATATTCGAGACGCCGGCCTTATCGGAACCAACAACTTGGACCGGTAACTAGCCAACTTACTTGGACGATCTTGAGCCCAATATTCGAGACGCCGGCCTTATCGGAACCAACAACTTGGACCGACTGCTTGAAGCACTGGTAACGAAGTTAGGGCGGGTATTTGAATGATGTGATATTCCATACTTAAAGAATCTAACATCCAAATAAAGCCTGAATCAATTCTCTATCTCACACCATTATTGTTTTTTTGAGATGTCATATCTAGTCAAGCTGTACAAGCTTTAAATGTTGAGGATTGTGTTTTACCTTTTAAAGCGAACTTAATCGTTCGTGGACTTTGAGTTTTGAGACACTCTTGACAATGCCTTTGAATAGGCGATCTCATTAATGTGCTGTCATGGGGAACAAGGACGATATTTTCGGAAGTCTAATTGAATGATTGCCCTAGTTACTTACAGTGGACCTCTCCTGTGGACTTCATTACCACACTCTATGCAAGGACTTTTTTCAGGAAGAGCACCTCGGCTGAATTTGAATAGTTCGCCAGAGAAGTGAGACCGGAAGAGTACGAGGGAAATCTTAACAGATTTATGTACTCTTGAAGCTGTAGGATTGCGAAAGTGATATTTTTGATTCATAATAGAATCAACGCCGTGGCGTAGTGGGTAAGTGCGTCGCCTCCCACGCAGAGGGTGCCAGGTTCGATACCCGCATTTACCACCTTTGACAATTCACGGCTCCACTTCTTTCGAATCACTGACAATGCTCAAAGAGTATTCCTGTCTAGAAAATCTTCTCAACTTCGCCGTTCGGAGTCGGCAGTAAACTGTAGGTCCCTTCCTCTCGTGAAAGAACAATAGCACGCACGACACGAGTGGTTGCTGAGAAGTGAGGCCCAGGTCCGCCTCGGACTGTCGCGCCGCCCATATTATTATTATAATAGAATCAACGCTCTCGAGTACAGGCAATGCCAAAGAAACCTCCAAAGAAGGAAATCGATTTTATGAAAAGAGTTAAGCGCAGTAATTGACGCCGAGACTGAATTCTTTATGTTCCTGCAACATTATCAAAAGTTGTTCAACCTTATCATGAATCTCGCCCGAACAGCATTTCACCCCAATTATTTTTGTTCGCCCGAAATGCTAGTTTTCGTTCTCATGAATTTCGTTCGAACAAAATTCCACTTGGAATCAGCTGTGACATTTCGAACAACTGTCAAGATTCGTGGAGAAAGAAAATTAAGATCATTATTAAGGTAGAATTAGTCGATACAAAAACTCGATAATTCAATCCTCATTTTATTGCATACCAAGAAGTATTCCTTTTTGTTTATATTTGCTGGCAATTGGTTGTTTCTGAAAGTTTGCGGGTCGTATGAATGACACTTTATCCTCTTCTTTTTTTGAAAAAAAAACAAATAGATGTAGAATACTGTACTATCGACCTGGTTAACCACTGCTGAACCCATTTGGGTTGCAGATGTTCATTGTTGTCAGCGGTTCTGCTTAATCGTCCTTATTTTTGATAAACGCCTCCAGTTGGTCAGGGAACTGGGTGTTTTTTTATGCGACGTTGATGTTGAGACGGGTGCAGGTCCCATATTTATGGCCGTCTGATATGCTCATTTCATTGCCTCCAAATTACCCGTTGGCTACTTGGGTGCAATTAAATCGTTGGTTTTTTTTTTATTTTTGTGTTTATTCGTGGATTCATGACGATTCGCCTCATGTTCGCCTGTAAAAAGCTAGGGAACATTTTAGCTCGGTTTGACATTTGTTTTCGCCCTGATTTGCTGTTCGTGACTTTTCACACGAAATTCATAATAGACGAACAGAAAAAAGGGAGATATTTCGGGTGAAATGCTGTTCAGAAGAGATTCTCTGTAAGGCTGGTTGTGTTTGGCTTTTGAAACACTGTAGCAATCAGTGCATTAGAAATTATTCCGATTTTTATCAGAAGTTCCTGACATCCTGTCATGGCACAACATTTGAAAGTGTCATTAGGCCGAATTTTTCCATTTGGCATAATG
Organism: Eristalis intricaria; assembly: GCA_964034865.1. Lineage (NCBI taxonomy): Eukaryota > Metazoa > Arthropoda > Insecta > Diptera > Syrphidae > Eristalis > Eristalis intricaria. Next base: position 136,040,742 of record OZ035873.1, read on the forward strand.
TCGCTTGGGGAAAACGTCATGAGGCCAAGCAAGCTTGCGACATTATGCCAAATTTGCATTTGCATTCTTAAGCTTGATTTCAAGTTAAACGTGTATGTTGTCCGGTGTATAAAATATAAGTAAAACCAAACATTTTTCTACAATAAATAGTGGAATAGGTATGGGTCCCTGCAACCCCCCTGCGAATTTTAAATACGGCCTAATGACACTTGCAAAATCATTGTACCAATTTGACACAATGTCACGGCATTGAAATTCTTTTAGAAATTCTTTAGTGCGGTCCATGACGGTTGGATGGCGCAGTTGGTTAAATGCCTGCCCTTGCTAAGGCTGCCTGGAATCCCAGTGATAGCAAAGTTAATACGATTTTATCTGGTTTTCAAATCTGGTCCAGTCACAATTTGCTTTAGGAATAGGGATAAAATCAGCGGCACTATTAATGAAGTCTGACTAGGAGTATCACAATGGACAAGCATGGTCTAAGTGTGCTGGTAAATCCACTAGCACCGCCCCTACCTACCTACCGTCCTTAGGCCGATGTCGTTATTCGGAAGCTTCCTATAAATATGCGGGATGAAACGAATTGTCTCATACAGCACAGTGGTCGGATCAGTCTGTAATAGTGAAGTCACAACTTGTGAATACAATATTTTTGAGTACAAGAAGTAAGGCTTTGGCAATATCGGGTATATGCGCTCTTTTCTCATGCGGATTACTTAATCACAAGTCTCCACATGACTTCCTTCCAATGTCCTGAATGTGGAAGCCAGTTGTCAGTTGTAATAAGTATTATTTTTGATTTATTTAGGTTTCCTTAAAGGTTCAATCCTTAAAGTAAACAATTCGGGTTTACTCAATGTTGAGTTCCAGTGCGCGATGAACGCAACTTTAAGCAGCTGCTTCTTCGTACGAAAAGGGCTATGCTTCGGTCATTGGTCACGTGACACGAATGTCCCCACTATCCGAGGCGGGCCTTGAATGCGATTCCATCAGATAAGCTACCGCTTGGCAGACCCCGGATGAGGTGATTGGACCAAGCCCGCCTGTTTACACTTATGCATAACCCCTGATGAGTTAAAGTCGATGGCAGACGACAGAGTTGCCTGGACATCTCTAGTGCTTGATTTACCCCCGCGACCGCTTTAGTGGCTCAATCAGTCAAATTGCCTTTGACTAATTTTACAGTGTTCGATTACAGGCTCCTAACTATTTCAGTATACTCCATGCGGAAGGACAATGAGGGTGGCATGTAATAGCTTAACCCTTAAATACGGTGGTGGGTCTCAGGGGTTCAAATTCAATGTTCAAGCTACGAAAGGACGTTCAGTTCAGTACTAAATCATTTGCCGGGGTACCGCAATGACCAATGCTGTGCCCACTCCACTCGTACATTGGGTACGACAGAGTTGCGCGACTAATGTTGACTAAAGGATTCAGTATCGTCGCCTTCTTTAATGGTTTAGCTATCGTGAGCGTTGCAAAATACTCGCATGAAGTTGGATCAAACCCAAAAGCCATTGCCCAAATAAAGCACTCGCCTGAATGTGCTGATTTCGAACTGAGGGATAAAAACGAAAGAATACATCAATCACCTTTATTCTCTTAGCCGTGTCACATGCCACTGTGACAAATTTGTACTGTCTTAGTCACTTTATGTGCCTAGAGTGCCTGCCCTTGGTTAGCGGGGTCCCGGTTCGAATCCCAGCGAAAGCTAAATCAATACGCTTTGATCTGGTTTTCAAATCTGGTCCAGTCACCATTTGCCGTTGGGATCAAATTAACCATCACTGGAGAAGTCAGTTAGTGGTAGTAGTCTGACTAGAGGTTGCGCAATGGACCAATATGATCTAAGTGTGCTGGTGAATTTTCTAGCAGCCCCACTACCTAACCTAACCTAACCTAGTCACTTTATGAGAAACTTAAGTGACTAATTGAATACAAATTTGTCACAGTGACTTGTGATACGACTAAGAGAATTAGGGTGAATATTTAAAACGGCAACTAGAATATCCAATCGAAGGCAGAGGAATATACTTAGGAGTGGAGTTCATAAAATATCTAGGACCAATGCTCGTATGTGGACTACATGAGCAAAAAAATGTCATCGCTGTAATATAATAACAGAAGTATACTCTCTGGGCAGACCTGGAGGACCTAAAAGGATCCCCGTAGTTCAATTGGTCAGCTCGGTTATCTTATAAGTAAGCAGCACCAATATGGGCAGATACCACGAAAAGGAAACAAGCATGCTCGAAAATACCAGCGGTACACCGACTCTGAGCACTAAGGACGAAGTCGCATTTATTATCGCTGGAATGATTCAAATCGACATCCTCGCGGACCAGATGAGCAGAATTTATCAGAGGAAAACATCCAAGTCAACTGACAGCAGGAAAAGGAGCATTAAGGACGAAGAAAGGACATGCTCAATAACCCTCATTTTTTATAAAGTTTTTAGTGCCTTTTATTCTCCCTAGGAATTGTCAGTGACTCATAATTCTTAAATCTTCACTCCGCCTGATCACATTCAGAACTTGGGTATCAGGGATATGGGACGCTACATGAATGAATGTGCGATAGTACAGCGGCCTCCCGATCTGCGTTAAAAAATGACCAGCATCTATCAGCTTCAGTGTTACAAATAACAAACCAAGGTGTGGCATTTTTCACAGAACCTCCTGATCGAATGAGACGAGTTCCATTTCTTCCCGATCTCTTTTCTTCTTCCGCCAGGCACCTGCCAGACTCGTGCTCCATCGCCTTCAAACCCGTTCAGTGTTTCACTATAACTCACCATGAAGCTCTTGGTCCTCTTGTGTGTCTCCCTGCCCAGAGTCTTCCTGATCAACTTGATGGATGGGCACAAGTTGAAGGGCGGTGGCACAGTGCCGCCATCCTCGAAGTAGCTCATCCACAGCTGAGATCGAGCGAATTTCCATTCGGTATCAGCCCTCTCCGAGATGATTTGATACGAATTGGACATCATGGCAATGAGCATGTTCAGCAGGACGATGATGTTGATCACTGAATACGATCCGAACATGAGCAGGGCCCAGAAGCGAGTGAAACTTTTGATGCCAGCCAAATCGAAGGAGACCAAGTCGACGAGACCGAACGAAGCCCAAAACAGTGACTGCGACGTCTCGAACAGGCTGTGAAAGAGAACAATTAAGTTGGAACCACATGTGTGAACCCAGTACTCACTTTGAGAATCGCCGCCAGATGGTGCACGCCTTCTCCTGGTCGTCGAAGTCCGCCACGTCCGGATGCAAGTGATAGCATTTGTGCTTCTCCAGGTCGGCGTAGTACCACAGCAGTTGATTGAGGCCGCAGCCGAAGGCGAACAGCACCAGGGTGTAGATGAAGAAGAACTTTATGATGTCGATAATCATTCGGCCGAGGGAGACTTGCAGCGGTCCCAAGTGCGGGTTGATCGAGAAAATGTGCACCAGCTTGAGGAAGGAGAATATCATTCCCGCCGCAAAGGCCCCCTCCGACAGCAGCATCGGATCGAACGGATGCCAGTGCTCCCGCGGAAAGTACGGATCTATACCGCGGAACCATAAATCTCGCTAAATGAAGGGATGAACAATAAGTTATTTGTCCCAACCTGCGTTGGCATTCTACTCACATGCACGATTATCCACGCCGTGGCACGACACAGAATCCACGTTACGTAGAACATGTTCGATATGAAGTCCACGATGTTCCATAAGTCGCAGATGTACTCGAACAGGCCGTCCGAGTAGAGCGTTCGCAGTTCGCCAAATATTAAACCTGAAAAGTTGATCAGCATCAGAAAACCACTCAGGACATGCTCGTGCATCCTAATTAGGACCAGTCAGTGGAGAGGATGCGGAATGGACTCGGGCATTGGTCGAAGTAGAAAACATTAAATCAACATGAAAGTATTTCTGGATTCGTATCCACAGACGGCACATCCACGTGGGCGCCGTTGACTATTGACTCTGGCTAACTTTTCCTGCTCCCTGTCTTTGGGCCATGGTGATTTTTTGTTTTGATGTTCAGAAGAAATGAGCAGCAATCCATTTGCGGGGATGTTGAAACATGCTATGCAATACAGGTATGAGCCATCGGCCAAGGCGTGGCTGTAGACAAGTAGTTTGAGCGAGGCACTCTCAAGGGATTCAATTTCTTTCGAATTTAAGAGGAACCGAGCCAGTTGGCAGTGTTTCAAGGGACGGGCAAGGCAAGGCGGATAGATGGTGATGGTGAGAGGGTAACTTTCCGCTTGTACCCTGTTTGACTTAACTAAACGTTTTCTCACAACGTCGCAAGGATTGTTCAGCCAAAGTGGAAAAGTTTAGTACAGTGAAACTTCTCGGACAGGAGTGGGACCTTCATGATTGTCCGTATGTAGGGCTGTCCGTTCTGGAGGGGTTGAAATACACGAATACCTTCATGCCGGGACCACGATGAATTGTCCGTAAAGAGAGGTGTCCCTGATAGAGAGGTGTCCGAAAAGAGAAGTTTCACTGGAATAAAAACGCGATTTCAAAGTACGAACTAAAATTGTCAGTGTTTTCTTTTAGCGAATAGAGTGGCGTGATGTACATAATTGACCGGTTTAACTTTTCTTGGTGAATGTCTTGCCACGCTGCAGCGCGCCGTTGGGTATGTAAGTCTCGGTTAATTCATCAACTAGCCAATCATTTTGGCAGCCACTATTCTACTTAACACGTCCATCTCCACTGGATATTAACCATGCCCGGTCTATGAACATGATGTGGATGAATCTAGTGGAGACACAAAAATCCATGTCCGAACCATGGTGGCCCGCTTCCTGATGTTGACTCTCTGGTCGTCAACGTTGAAGTGAAACTACATGGCGTATTGGCGCTACATACCTGGGTGGACCTGGGCCTCAACCAACAAGCCTCTCCAGCTAACACGGTCTCTGGCTAGCTGCCTTCAGTGTCGCACGCCAAGTTGGTTGAGGTCCTTCTCCACCTGGGTGCACCACCTTAAACGCGGGCGTCCTCTGTTGCGTTGTCCCACGGATTCGGAGTCGAAGACTCTCCGGGCCGGAGCTGAGTTGTCCATACGCTCTACATGGCCTAGCCATCTTAGGCGTTGGATCCGAAGACGCCAGACTACACTCATGTCGCTGTACAGCCTGTACAGTTCGTGGTTGAATCTTCTCCTCCAGAAACCGTCAACGCAACCAGGACCAAAGATCGCACGCAGAGCTTTTCTCTCGAAGATACCAAGGACTTCCTCATCCACTTTTGATATTGTCCATGCCTTCGCGCCGTACAGCAGGACTGGGATGATCAAGGTCTTGTATAAAGTCAGCTTGGTCCTTCGAGAGATGGCTCTACTACTCAATTGCCTCTTGAGCCCACAGAAACAGCGGTTGGCAAGAGTTACTCTGCGTTTGATCTCGGTACTGATGTTGTTTGTACTTGGGAGCTGGGCTTAGGCGAAGTCCTAAGCTACCTCGAGTTTATCGCTGCACATTGTGACGCTTTGTCCATGACGTTGATGTTGTGTGTCCTTTCTTGATGACAGCATATACTTCGTTTTGCCCTCATTTACCGCTAGACCCATTTTAGCCGCCGCCGCCTCAATGCCAGCAAACGCCACATTGACGGCCACATGACGCTGTGTTCTGCCAATCACGTCAATGTCATCCGCGGACTTCTAGAAGATCGTGCCTCTAGTGTTGGCGTGTGAGTCTTGCACGATCTTCTTCAGGATTGAAGTTAAAGAAGTCACATGACAGCGCGTCGCCTTGTCTAAAACCTTTTTTGACATTGAAGGTCTCGGTGAGTTCGTTACCGACCTTGATGGAGCAGCGAGAGTTCTCCATCGTCATCCTGCACAACCTATCGAGTTTGGCAAGGATGTCAAAACTAGACATGGCGTTGTATAGCTCGGCCCTATGCACGCTGTCATATGCGGCATTGAAGTCGACAAAACGGTGGTGGGTGTCGATCTGCATATCTTAGGTCTTTTCAAGGATCTGCCGTAGTGTGAAAATCTGGTCGATGGTGGACTTCCCTGGCCTAAAGCCTATCAGGACCTATCAGGTTATGGCAAATTTTGCCATGAAAAAAGGGGTGCGAATGGTTGTTCACATTTTGGTTGTGATGTTGGGCATCTATATTGGGATGCCCAACATATACAGTGGAGACGGTGTCTAAAGTCGGTCCTGAAAAACAGTACATCTCGTAAGGTATCTGCCAAGGATCTTTAAAATGTAGGCTTTTTTTTAGTTTCAATCTGTTTTCTGTCTATCACACTTTCACGGGACCTGTATTAATGAAGCTACTAGATTTCGTACCCGACTTTGCCCGGGTTTGTTTCTTCAACCGGTACTTTACCTGTAGCGAAAATATAGTTTTTTCAAAATATCCTGAAGATATATCCTTTTCCTCGGCATCTTTGCGATAATGTGATTATTAAGAAAAATGTGGAGAAAAGTGTTCCGTTGCACTGAAGACCATTTTGAATAAATGTTTGCTCCGCACTTTTTAATTTAAAGCAATAATAAGACTGCTCGAACCTGAACTCAGAGAATAATTTGAATTTTCTTTTGTCATTGATGCCTATCCCAATCGCTCATTCACGTCCATACTCATAATGAGTACAATTCGTTGACTGTGTGCATACATGTTGAAGTTTGAGTTATCAATGTGTGCTGCAGCAAAACGGACGGAAATTACGGTTTTTTCTCAACAATTTACGCACAACGTGGAGGGATATCAAGCGATTCATAAAAAAAAGTTCTTGGAAGTCCCATCTATGTACCTGCGCGAATTAAAATATATGGTTGTAAATAGAATTTTTATAAACTCGTCTTTATTATTATTTCTATTTATTCAGCTTATCTTCTGGATGTACTTATTACGATGATAGGATCGGTCGAGGAATTCTCCAGGCTGCACCGTCCACTCAAAGATACAAATTAAGACTCCCTCATTATTCCTTCCACTCAGCTTTTATAGCTGATTTATGGAGAATACCACTAAGCCTGACCTCATCTCTAGGATAGGAACAGTACTTAGGTAAGTGTGATGTGACATGTCCACTTAGTCCAAAGTGTTAGATGATATGTCACTTAGCTCTGGGTGAGATATAATCTGTAAGTGTGATGTGATATGTCACTTAGTGTTAGGTGTGATATGATATGTTTAGACAATGGGCTTAACTCCAAAATCTAACTCGCGCGATGTTCACTTGTTGTGCAAATTGAAGTCAAACTTCATGAGCCATGAACAAAATTAGCCTATCTTGTAACACATTATGTAATTAGCCTAGCTCTGAAATTTTATCTAAATCGGCTAATCCGTTCAGAAGTTCAATATTCATAATTTCAGCAAAATTGAATGATTTGTGTGTAGCTGTGTATATGTACATGCATAGATAGTTTGGGTATGACAAAATAAGAAAAGTGCGAAAAAGTTTATTGTTTCCTTTTCGTTTGGTGACTCAGGCAGTCGTTCGTATATGTTCGATTGAGACGTAGAAAAAAATGAATGGTTGCACCAAAGCAAAATATGAAAAATGTGTGCGTATATATGGAAGTTACAACACACTGGGGAATGGTTGATATCCACGACTACGCAACTGGAAACGGTTTCTTACCGGATTGATGCAACCACCCTTATTTTGAGAATTTTATTCCCGTTTAAAAAGTGCTCGTAACTTCCGAACCGCATGTCGTACCGACAGCATCTAAGTTTTAGAATGATTTTTGTTGAAAATTTCAGAGCTCTGCGACGTGTAGTTTCGGAGCCTTTGTCGGTCAGGCACACAAACTTTCTGCTTTATAGTTAAGACTGACATAAAATCTTGTAACGACGAACGTATCTTACGTCGTGTGATAAGTCAGTGGCACTTCTACAAGCTGTCGAGTTCTGAACAAGCTGTGTCATTTAGTTTGAAAGGAGACAACTCCGTGAAATGTTAATTTTGTGCAATGATTAAGCATTAAATGCGTGAGAAAACAGCAAGGCAAAACTTTATAAATACTGTGTGGACTCCATCAGTATGAATGGTTTAAAAGTAGTTTACTGAATTCCATTGGTGCCGTGCGAGTGACGATAAGGTTCAGTTCGTCTAATTGAAAGATCGTCACGATATAAAAACTAGGCTTGTGCATTTTAGTTCAGTCCAGAGAGCGTTCAATTTAGTTTAAATCGGTTTGTTGAACTAGTTCGTTCTTCTAGTTCATTTAGTTCAATTTAAGTCAGTTCTCAGCAAATTGAGTTTTGTGCGATTTTCGCCAGCCGGTCGTAACATTATCCTTATAAATAAAAGTGACATCACTTCTTTGTTTGTAGGGAAAATCAAAATAAAGAAAAACTACACACATTATACAAACAAAATAGTTATTTATAAATTTTAAATAGTTAAGTTAGGTTTAACATATCCGCGGAACGATGTAGTTTTATGTGTAGGAAAATTTGGTTTGTATGTATGGAATATGCATGGATAATTCTCCCTTCAACGAGCGTACCCACACATATGAAAACCACAACGATCGCTCATTGATGACTACATGCGCACGCTTATGTGAACTATGTATGCGAAATAACCTTTCTTGAATCCAGGTCCAACTCAAACGTACAAACATTTTTTAAATTCTCTTCACATGTACGACCGTCCAAGCAATTATGCTCGATGTGCCCTTGCTCACGGTTGCCACTTTGGTAGTTTTTAACAAAATTCGTTACTTTTTTTTACTTATGGTGATTTGGTAATTTTTATAGCGTTAATTTAATCTCGTAATTTTGGTAAATACAAAACAAGTTCAATATTGCCAGTCAAAAATTTAGTTAGCTTTGAATGCAAACATTACCTCATGTTTATTTATTGGATAGCTACGATACAATTAAAATTATAAAGTAGCTTTTGTAGCCAGAGCACCAAGGGGCTTTAGACTGAAAATGATATGTAAAGAAATAGATTGAAATAAGAAAACAGAAGAAAAAATAAGCAAATCCAATGAAAAACCGAAATTTACGGATGAGACCATTGACATAACGTCCAAAAACTCTTTCGTATTGGTCTGAAATTGTAGAAGAGGGTTTTTTTTGTAGTGATGGGCTCATTCATTTCATTCGATTCATAGAACATCTGGAGAACATATCTCGATTCTCAAAATCATTCAAATGACTACTCGATGTCTTCGACTCCCAACCAGTGGGACAATGCAATAGAGGACGCCCACGGAGCCAATGGCGCACCCAGATGGAGAAGGACGTCAATCGACTTGGTGTGCGCCGTTGGAGACAAAAAAGATCGTGCCGGCTGGAGAGGCTTACTGCTTGAGGCCAAGGTCCACCCCGGACTATAGCACCACCAGAAAAAGAAGAAGATGACTACTCGATGCCAACACTAGAGAACTCTCTCATCAAAATAATTCGAATTTTTCAGTACCGAGTGGTGAAGCAATACTTGAGTTTGCGTTTCTCTTTCATTTGGTTATGTTCCTGATGAGTATTTCTTGTTACTTGTTCTCGCGCTTCTCTCTCTTACATTTATCAAGTTATCCTGTGTTAGTAGTTAGAGAATCGAAATGTTGTACTAATCGATTATGACTCGAATAATCATTCGAATGCGCTACAAATGTAGAATGCGCATTCGATTATTAACATCATTCGATTGTGCCCATCAGTGATACCATGTTTGATGGTATCGTTACTTTTTTTTTCTAAAAGTGAAATACAGTGGAATCCCCATAAGTCGAATTGTCACGGGATATCATAATTTGTTCCAGTTAGAGGGAGCTTGACTTAAAGAGAGGTTTTTGTATTGAACATTCAGGGAAGTGTATATAAAATATTGCGAAAAAGTTCGAGTTAGAGAGAGTCTCGACTCAGGGAGAGTCCTCTGTACCTGTAAACAATTTAATAGAAATTCTTTCAATTTTACACCCCTATTCTGGCAAATCTCAGTGATGTGTTTTAAGTCACAACTACCTCACAAGAGCATGGTGAGTCACAAATTGTGAGGTTTTCGTATTCTGAGCATAACCTCGCAGTTTGTGACCATCACAAGAACCGTCAAAATTGTCATGTTCTCATGAGCACATCACAAGGAAAAATAGCAACAAAAGAACTGTCACACACAAGGAAAAATAAACAGATGTTGATTTTATTTTTGCGTTTAGCTAATCTGCGAATGCGGCCCAATAATTCTGCATCCTATTCGGGTCAGTTGGATCATTTTTACCCAGGAGAAAATCGGGATTCATTTGCAAGAAATTCCAACTGCTCTTGGGATGTACGCTGCAAAATATTCATTATTAATAAATACTTATACATATTTCATTAATAGCTGCGTTTTCTTGCAAGCGTATATATGCTTAAATTTCGATTTGCATGTAAAATACACTAACAACGAATCCTATATCCGCTTAACTTACTCATCATATCTATCGCCGCTTAAGGAAAAAGCGTGGATAAAAACAATGCGTCCAATCTTTATTTTCTATGTGTTCATTCCTGAATTCATTCATTCATTGTTTAGGTTGCTGTATGTGGCTTACACCTGCAGGTTTGGTTGATGTATTAGATCATTTTTCAATTTTTTGGCACCCATAAGTATGCAATTTTTTGTATATCCAGAGTCTCTGCTATACATTGCGTTTATGTGTCGTAATCGATTCTTTTCATTTGATGAACATTTTTTTTATTTTATAATTATTAAGTGTTTTTGCTTTTAAAGTGATGGTCACGTACGTGGTTTAAAGTACACAGTCACAAAACGAAGATTGTGACCATCAAAGATCAAAAATCATCTTCCACGACTACACCCCTGAATGCTCAGCAAATGTCATAAATGTCGTCGGTGCTGCCAAGATTTTATGATGAATCATTAAGCGCCAATGATCGTTTTTTTGTGCACTTCGAAATTAGGCGTATATACGCTTGCAAAAAAACGCAGCTAATATAAGCTTGTTCGCTACATTCTGCCTTTATTTTGTAGATACGCTTAGTAGGAAAAAAATCGCGAATATAATAATTGTCAAAAAAAAAACAATATTTGACATGGCAACGAATTCACCTCACCATGGTGACTATTCTTGGGAGGTTTTCGCCAGAATACCAATTAGCTGAAACCTCACAAGGTAGGCATCATCATTTTCGCCTCACTGACATTCATGCGTTGTGACCACATCACAACCAGAATAGAAGTGTTAAACTGTCCCTTAAGGCTTTTCCACAATCAACAGCTTTATTTCTTTTAATCTAAATGCTTTGAGATGTCTCTAAATTCTAAATTTCAACTCCTATCGTTCACGTTGGATAAAGAGATAAAAGAAGTAGCCCGACAATCGAACCTTGAGGTAAGCCTCTCGAAATTCTCTTGTAATTTCTAAGCAATATTTATCCATAACTCAAATCATATTGATTGTAGCAAACAATGTACAAGTTGAAGTAGTCAACGTTCTTGAAGGATTTTGAAAAGTCAAGGACCCCTTTTTTACGTTCGTTCTACGATTACCTTATTTTTTGTCAATAATATTTATTAGTGCAATTATGCAGCCGTATATCTGAACGAATGAGATCGGATCAGGTCGAATTACTGACAATATCGTAGTCGTCAGTGCTCCAGTTGCAAGTTGCAAATCAGTCAATTTCAAGGTGGTCCCCTTGAACTTTTTGCAATATTACCCACGCACAAGAATTGTACATCTCCGAACAACATTCCTTATGCAGTCAAATCACCCAAATAACTCAATCCATACTAAGACCACTTATGTGATTGTGTGTTTTTGATCCACACTGTGCAGACCATAAGACCAAATTCGTACATTCACTTCTTGGTTGACCGAAGAACAACGTGGAAGGGACTTACGCAATGTACTCACCACACCGAAATCGCGAGATTTGAATGAACTTTCACTGAAAGCTCAACAGGCCTTTCCCACCGAGTTTGATGTGTTTTCAAATGTCATATGCTGTCAATTTGAAGTGGGCGGAAGAACAGCTGTTTGTTGACAGGAAACAAGAGTATTGGGAAGAGCAGAAAAGAGAGAGAAAAATGAGAAAATGAACACCAAAATGACCAAAATAAACTGAAGTTCACGCTGTATGCTTTTTCGGTTTGACAGCATCTCACGGAGGGATGAACTCAAACGGGTTTCAACTAGGTTTCTATGAAAGCACGATGTTTTCATACCACGAATATGCATGGCGAAACCTCACAGGCTTAGAGGAATTTGATGAAACCTCGCGGTTTCGTTCGGTTAAAACATTTAATTAAATATTTTTTTTTCGTGTTTAATAAATGAATAAGTCGTAATGTTTGAAAAGTGTTTTACATATGAAATCAAAACAACAATGTCAACATTCTGCTTTCAGAATATTCCTAATAAATGCCACAAGCCATTTTTGCATTTCATTTAAACCTATCATTTACAGAACTCCACCAAATCATGGCATCAGCCAACAAAAAAAGATTATAGTTCTCACTTCCGTATGGAGTAAAACGGAAACGATTCCCCCATTCAATCAGTGACTCCCCTTGTCTTCCCCTGGCTAGTTGTTCATACCCGGATCATTTAAGGTAAATGAATAGAGTTTCAGCTCCAGTCAGCTCATTAAATTTTGTGTTCAGCTTGTTTATTCAAAGCGCGCGAAAGAAATAGCCAACTTGCTGCGTAAATGGCACGTGGCAAAGCCGTAAAAAATCATCTTACTACTCTTATGAAAAGCAACGGGCGCCATGGTTAATTGGAAAGTTACTTTGCACTGTGGTGAAAGTAGCGCATAGCAAAATGTTTGTTTATTTTTCAAATGGATTTCGAATAAAGTTCTGAGAACAAACAAGTTACAACTGATTACAGGCTTCACTGGCGCAGGCTTCAGGATGAGGAGCAACTCTAAAGAAACAATTAAATTATTTTCGTTTTTTTTACCGCTGAATATAAGAAACCATACCGCAGAAAGCTTGCAAAAGGAAATGGATGCATTTACCTGAAAGGGTGAACCAACAGGCAGCAGATGAAAATTCAAGAAAATATTGTAGTTCGAGAGAACAATTAAAAGTTGAACGATCTGTGGGAATGATGTGAAATTGCACGCCAAGCCGGCTGACCTGAAGTCGTCCCTAGTTGGTGGAATAGGCGAACTTTCGGGAATTAAACCAGACCAGCGAAATTTCTTGGAGTTATGGTATTGCTTAAAACACTTCAACAAGAAGGGACCGCTCTGAGCATTCACAAGACCTGCTCTATATATTGGCGCAGAACCCGACATACACGACATTTCCTAGCGTAAGGTTTTAAAGTGGGACGCCGCAGCGTAGTGGGTTAGTGAGTCGATTCCTACGTAGAGAGTGCCAGGTTCGATACCCGAATTTACCACCTTTGATGATTCACGGCCCCACCTCTTTCGAGTCACTGACAATGCTCAAAGAGTATTCCTGTCTAGAAAAAGCTTCTTAACTTCGCCGTTCGGAGTCGGCATTAAACTGTAGGTCCATTCCCCTCGTGAAAGAACAATAGCACGCACGACACGAGTGGTTGCTAGGAAACTATGCCCAGGTCCGCCTCGGACTGTCGCGCCACCTATATTATTATTATTATAAGGTCTTAAGGTCTAAATTGGAAATGCAACGTCCAAGAGCGAGTCAGAAAAGCCTTTACGATGGACGAAAACCTATGAAAATGCTTTTAACTTCAAGAACCTAAAACGGGAGCAGATACTTGCCTGACAGACCTTCTATCGTCGGTGAATTACTCCATACGCTGCGCTAAACATACATAGTTTTCAGTGCCCCGCAAGACAGTTTGCGGATAAGGTTACCACTTTTGAAACAAATTTGCTACCAAAAATGGAAAAAAAGTTAGCAAGCCAAGTACAAAATTACCCAAAGCTAGAGCTGAAAACAAATTTTTTTTTTATGCGAGGGTAGGTGAAAGTCTTCAAAAACTTAGCCCCATTGCCTTACTTAAAACCAGTTAGTGGTTTTAAAAGCGAAGAAGATGGCTGACTCTAATGTTGCTCAGTTCAGCCAGGTTATCGAAGTAGTGGACATCGAGATATTTGAATATGCGGGAAGAAAGGACACTGAAGCTGCATAGCAAGTGTTCAGTCGTTTCTTCCCCATCCTCGTCTCTGCAGCTTCTGCAGAAATCATTATAATTAAGGCCTTGTCTAGAGACGTTAGTTCCAATGGAACAGTCCACAGGAACATCAAACTAAACGATCTTTAGGAACGATCATAGGCCAGTGTGTAGCTGTGTAAGTGTTGCAAGCTTTAGCAAATGCTTTATAGATACCGAGTTCGTCCGTTTCGCAATTCTCTGGAGTGTCCCAATGTCGCGGTATCCACGTAAGATGGGTGTTAAAATATTGGCCATCTCATTAAGAGATAGGCGGCAATTAAGGAAAGTCTTGGAGTTAAAAGGGTCTATGAGAAATTGTTTCCCTTTCACAATAAAATGAAAAAAAAAACAAAGCAAAGCAAACGCGGGAAGAATGGTACCGTCATTCATTTCCATGATCATGGCCATATGGCTATGAACTTAATTGTCAGTAAGATGGGCATCGCGTTTGCTGGCGGTTATCCACAAGATTTCAAAACAGAAGTCTGTAGAAAACTTTACGGTGTCTCGTAACAGTGCATTAATCCTGGATACAACAGAAATAAGGGGAAATTAAAACGGGGGACTTCCTAGAGTTGGATTCCCATATCAGTTGGAATTTCGTAGGAACATCGTAGGGAAAGACATGATAGTAATGGAGTTTCTTAACCACGAACTACCAAAAAAATGCTCTACAACAACATTTATCCTGCCAGTCCTGATAGAGAGCCGAAGACTCGACGATAAGCAAAACAGCATAGCAGGGCTCTCATCGCGTAACTTTTAAGACGATAGTCGTTCAATCGATTGTATTTAACGACATCGTCAAACGTTTGCTTCGTGTAACACTACAATCGAATTGTCCAGTTGTGTCGTCAATCGTTCAAATAGTAGGCAGTTTGAGAACTACTAAACACGTTAAATGTCATATAGAAAACGGAATTTATGCTGTCAAGTTTAAAATACGTTGTGATTCGCCTCTTCAGTTGAAATCCGAATTCGAAAACATGTAAGTATTAAATAACTTTTTGTCAATTAATTGATTTATTAATTAACACACTCGGTCAGGAACAAAAAGGAAAATGAAAGTTCTCATTCATTACATGGAGAAGCATCCTGAAATGGGAAAACATTACAAGCCAAGAACCACACAAGGCAGGCAGCCTATTATCAAGCTGTGGGAAGATTTGGCTCAAAAACTGAATCCCAGTGGGCCACCCCACACCCCACAAGCAGTCTGTACCTGCCTGGAGGAATGTAAGTGCATAATATGAACATCACAAATTCAAGTTAAAAGTTCAATTAATTTGTTTTAGGTATGAATAGATTTCAAATATCGAGCAAAAGAGAAATGCAGCCAAAACTTGATTTCTTAAAAAAAAGAAGGGGTGGGCCATCTGATCAAATTCCGATATCCGAGCTGGAAATACCAATTCAGACGGCTTCCCTTCGTAATGCTGTGACATTTAGCAGTTTGAATTGCTATGGTGCGTCGAAGTGCACGGAGAGCCGAGCAGAGCGAACTGTGAGACGGATGAAGATGCGAACCAACCATTGGTAGCCACCTCCAGCTAGGACCACCCAGGTAGCACCAAGTCCAAGGAATATATGTTGACCGCCAGCCGCTCCTTGGGTTGACCATTTCTAGCGCCTCTTTTGATAAGCAAAAACGTTGAATAAAACTAAAATGCAAAATACAATTTAGGAAATTTATTGTTTAAAAATAATAATATTTGTTCCTTTTCGTGTAAAAGTGAAAGAGGATCCGATGCATCTCTAAGCATCCTTTGCTTTCGCAATAGTCCAACATAATTTTTACTTTCTTTGTCATCGAAAAACAACATATTGTAATGCCGACGCATTTTTTTTCGATTTTTATTAAAAAATTCAAAAACGAGACTAAACAACAACCAACCACGAAGTATGAAACGATTGTAAAATAGCAATCGTTTAATCGTCGGCTTTTGGCAGTTCAATGTGTTATACGGAGCAAGAGTGAATCGTCAAAAACGACGTCGACTAGACGATTCAATAATTTTAGCGTCACTTCGTGTAACGCTAAAATTACAATCGTTGAAACGACGTCGTCAGAAGGTCGTCGTCTTACGCGATGAGAGCCCAGATTATTGGTGCCTTCAAAATGAAAATTCTACCTCGGATATATGGTCTCGTCTGCAAGGAAGGTGAATGGAGGAGAAACAGAACCGCCCAATCTACTAGCTGTGCTAAGTTGTGGATATAGTCCGGAAGGCACTGGCTTGGGCACAGCGCGCGCATGTTCAGCTTAGACAGTCTAGACCTAAAACCAAACCTTAATTTTAAAGAGCAAGTTATGGCGGACGGAAGACAGCTTGATGACTGGAAGCAGCGTGTCCAGGAAGGCAGCTGTTGCTCAGGTTTAGATCTTCCTAGAGTGCAAATTAATTGTACCCACTCACAAAACACCCTCGTGAGTAGGAAGTACGCTGCAGATGTTCAGCTTAGACAGTCTAGACCTAAAACCAAGCCTTAATTTTAAAGAGCAAGTTATGGCGGACGCAAGACAGCTTGATGACTGGAAGCAGCGTGTCCGGGAAGGCAGCTGTTGCTCAGGCTTAGATCTTCCTAGAGTGCAAATTAATTGTACCCACTCACAAAACACCCTCGTGAGTAGGAAGTACGCTGCAGATAACCCCTGAAAAGCATATTGAATGGAAGTCTCAAAGCCAAGCCCCCTTACCATAATTAACCCTTTAAGAGATCTTCGAAATCAGGCCCAAGCTTTTTGAAAAAGGATGACAACAACTGGCTGTTCATTAGTCAGAGTCATTGGCCTCTCCACCTTCCGTCCGCAGAATCAAACCCGCTAAGTCAACTCCGTTATCATACTTACTGAAGATATACATAATAATTCCCAATTCAATAGGTCCAGGCAATGATCCTCGTTCGTGCTTCTTCCAGTCCTCGAGCATGGCCGTCATCCAGGGGAACGCAATCAATTCGAACATGATTTGAACGACTCTCAACGAAGCCGCACCGAGAAGTGCTGGAAACAGAACATTTTAGAGGTATCCTTACAATGAATGACCATGGCAACTCACTCAAGAAGAACATGTAACTGCACGAGTGAGAGATGAATTTCACAAACGGTTTCTTCATGAATTTCCCCTTCTCCGAGTCCGGCGCTATCAGGTATGTCATACTGTTCATGGGAAACATACATCCCAACTTGACCACGTCCATAATCTGCTGTTGGACGGTTTTTCTTCGGAATCCAGGTAAGCCCTCGTACCAAATAGCCGCCAGCAATTGCTGGACATTTGGATGCGCCACAAACTGCGGCCGTCACAAACAAATCACAAAAATGAGACCATTCGGCAAAAGAGAGAAATCCAAAACCAAACCCCTCATAACTCACCGATTTCTGCTTGTACTTAATGGCCAACTTTAAGCGTTCCAACGTCTGTCGTTGCCCCGGCATCCAAACGTCATGGGTCTCCTCGTGATTGTAGTTCAGCATCACTTCCAGTTCGGTGGAGGTACGTGCATGATCCAAGAGGGACGATACGAACTCCTGGACTCCCATACGCATTTCCTAATCACAAATTGAATGAATATTCCTTACCATGCCACAGCCACCCGCCACCGCCCATAATGCGCGTTTGCGTTTGTGTTTGAGTGTGTTTTTTTATATTTCTATTAAATTACGCATAAAGAGACGGACGCAAAAAAAAAAACGGGACGAGATATCAAATTGAATAATGGTCACGTCATCAAGATGCCGTAACCACATCAAAGTGAGAGTCGGCCTTTATCCTTTGTCCTTTAACACACACACACACAAACAAACGCGCGCGCAAACACACGTACGCGGTCTTACCGTGTACTCCGCGCGGAATTCAGATTCCATGGCTTGTAGGCGTTTCAGCTCCCAGGATAATTCGAATGCCGTTAGGACGGGATCTCGGGAACTGAGTGCTATTAGAGAGCTGGCAGATAGTGCCCGAAATGCATTGATACGAGATTGTGAGTGTCTCAGGGAATCGGTCTCCTGCGATGTTACACAGTCATCACAGCCACATCTGCATTAGGCGAGAATATGGGAACACACAAGTCAAAGACTGAAGACTGCGAACGTTAGAGAATTATGCAAATCTAATTTCAACTGTTTGTGTATTGTTATCTACGTCTACAGTACAGGATGTCTATGAATGGCTGAATGGTGAAAATGTGGAGGCCTTGCAGACGCGTTAAAAGCTTTCGTCCGGGATACTGGTGAATTATAAATGAGATTTTGTGGAAAACCTTATTTTCCAAATTAGCAGACGGGGAATGGGAGGAACGAAAAAAAAAAATACGAATTTCATTGGAATATCCTTTAGATTAGGTTAGCTGTATTGTATGCCCGCGAGAGGTATGACAACGCATCCCCGTAAAGTGAGGTTACGATGAATAATAATTGGGAGGAACCGAATGAAGGTATCTGCTGAGTGTACGATTAAATAATTTTGCAATAATTCGTCAATGGGGACCTACGCCAACTTGCCGAAAATATTTTTAGTTAATTATGCAAATGCTGTTTATCTTCAGAGGATTTCTGTGAGCGTTTTCTAAAATTGGATTCCATAGGGGAAATGTGTAGATTATTGCAAGACATAGTGTGCTAATGTATTCCCTGTCAGTCGAATCGAATTGGCTTTGAAAACGATAGAGCCGTAGAAGTTATGAGGGTTGCATGCAATGGTGTAAGGAAACCAAGGAGTGCTGAAAAACTGTGAAGGGCCGATTTGTGAGGTCAAGGCTGGGCTAAAAGTAATACTTTTGACAATGAATTGCAGAGAAGGGGGACAATAGTTGCCTCCTCGTGCTCGTCTTTGTAGCTTCAGCAGGAGTCGTTGCACGGCAGACTGAGTCTGGGGGCGTGAGTGTTATGTTGTTCTCATCAGGCTGTGTGATCGTATGGTATAGACAGGTCATAACTGCTTCGTTGTGACGCATCCTATGCCATTAAACCCTCAACGACTGGGTGTGGTACATAGTTTCAAGCATCAAGATATACTCACGGCGTTATGGTCGTTTTGCATTCACCTCTTAGACCACATGTTGGGTACATTGTGAGCGTAACCATGAGAACTACTGTAGTTCCAGACCGCTTAAATCTTTCAGCTCTACGAAGATTAGATAATGCCCGCCTTTCATTGCTATGGTTGAACATTTACAGAGCGGATATTGGATGGCTTCTGTTTGTTCCTTATCTCTTCAGTTTCTGTAAAAGTCGTTGCGCGGTATGTTTAGTCGCATTGCATGTGCACCTATGCCACTGTGCCCAGGAAGGAGTTCTTTCAGCGTCCGTACGTCCTAGCGACTAAATCCGAATATTGATGTTGATCTCTTCTTTCACAGCATCGGCCATAACGCCCTTTCTGTGGCTTCCTTATCTCAGGTCAATCACCAAAGCGAGTGACTGACTCTGTTCAGGGCTTCGTCTTCTTGCTTTTTCTTTATGGAGCAAGTTTCTCAGTATGAAAGGAAATGGATGGCAGATATCCACATGGAAGGAGCGCTGAACTAGTGTCCCTTCTACCGAGTTCGTTTGAGCTTTTCTGCATTGTCACAGTGTTCCCGCACTTTTGCAAGGGTGATGCCTAAGTCTCGTCCATCTCGTTAAGGGATAGGCGGCAGATTAAGGAAATTTTCGTGTTAAATGTGATTGGGCTGACTATCAGAACAATTAACAATATCTGTCCAACGCGATATCAAGCGCTATTTAGCTAAGACAAAGTTTCCTTTATTGTTATAGTTTCTGTTTGAAGACTCTACAATAGTCACCAATTTCTATGCATTCGCCCAACTTCCAACAATCTGTGAATGATCCCAGCAACCAGCCGAAGTGCGATAGTCAGACATCTAGGAGAATCTGTTGGTGATGCTGGTTGAGAAGTTCTCCTCGAAGAGGTTTCAGGAGACTACGCATGGATTTAAATTTGAAAAGGATTATAAAGTGTCCAGAAAGTGTCCAGGCCATTCCTTGAATCTGATTAGGTCGTTTGCACTTTATGTACTTAACAAGTGCGGTCCATCTCCCAACTCAAATGGATGTGACTACTGGCAAAAATAGCTAGTGGACTCATTAGCATCCAATTGCCTACTTACAATATCCAATTGCCGAATACAATACAGAGCCATGCAAATTAAAAGGGAAGATAGGCGTAGTAATTGCTTGATGTACTTATCAAGCGCAGTCCATGTCACAATGTGTGTTAATATGGCTGTCGATTGCTTCTATTTTCTTCTACGCTCTTGAATGCTGGCAAACCAGCTCAATTTACTGTCAACAGATGTGACCAATGGTTCTCCTTAAATATTTATTATAAGCTTGAAACTTTATTTTAAAACTTGTATTTCAACTACCAAATTCAATCAAAACATTCAGCGGGCTAGAATATTTCAAGACACACCGAACATGAGGTTGCCACAACTAGCATAGGCTGGGGCATGTTGTAACAATAATCAAAAATAAGTAAATAATCTTTTAAATGTTGTAAGTGCTTGTTTTTCTGGAGTATCCATTAAAACAGCTCTTCTATTCCGCGAAAACATTTCCTTCCTTTGCCTTTCGATGAGGCCTAACTTTTCCTGGGGTAAAAGAAAACTTAGGAATGGGATAGATATTGTCATGGGTGCATGAACAAACTGAAGATCCTAGTCGATAAAATGCACCCGCTCGCTGACTACAACCCTCCGAACATTAGTTAAGTTAAATTATTGATTCATCGTACGTTATATCATTCCGTATATAACATGAAATGTGCACAAAACGCGAACTGAAGTAGGCTCGCTCAGTTTGACAACCTCTCAAGACCCGATGAACTCAAAAATGAAATCAAAAATCAATTCAAACTAGATTTCGCCGAAAGCGCAAGGTTTCGATGCCCCGAAAATGTAATGGCAAAACCTCGGAGGTTTGAAGAAATTTGACGAGGCCTCGCGAAGACGTTTGCGAACATAGCATAAAATAGCACAAAAATATGCCAGTTTCCATTTGGATCTTCATGACAGGAGTATTTTATTTTTATTTACTTACAAACTACATTATTACATCATTATTATCGTGAATTTCGTCTGAACAGCATTTCATCCGAAATATTTCCCTTTTTTCTGTTCGCCTATTATGAATTTCGCGTAAAAAAGTGCCATGTTCGAAAAAATTGCCTTACTACGAACAGCAAATCCGGGTGAGAACATATGTCAAACCAAGCTAAAATTTTCCCTAGCTTTTTATGTCATGAATCCACAAATAGATACAAAAATAAAAAACAAAACCAAAGATTTAATTGCACCCAACGGGTAATTTGGAGAGCATATCAGACGGCCGAAAATATGGGACCAGCACTCGTCTCAACATCAACGTCGCTGTAAAAAAAAACCAAGTTCCGTGACCGCGCTTGGGAAGCGCTTATCAAATATAAGGACGATTAAGCAGAGCCGCTGACAACAATGAACATCTGCAACCCAAATGGGTCAGAAGTTCAGCAGTGGTTAACCAGGTCGATAGTACAGTATTCTACATCTACTTGATTTTTTGTTTTGAAATTTATAAAGTGTCATTCATACGACCCGCGAACTTTGAGACACAACCAATTTCCAGCAAATATAAACAAAATGGAATACTTCTTGGTATGCAAAAAGATGAGGATTGAATTATCGAGTTTTTGTATCGACTAGAATCTTTAAGTATCCCTAACGATTTAAATTTTATTTCTCCACGAATCAAATGTCAAAATGACACTTGCTCGAAATGTGACAGCTGATTTGAAGTGGAATTTAGTTCGGCCGAAATTCTTGAGAATTTTCTTATAGTTCGGGCGAAAAACTAATATTTCGGACCAACAAAAATAATTCGGGTGAAATACTTGTTGAAGAAATATATGTTCCGCCTAAGGAGCGAGGGCAGCAAGTGCCTTGAGCTTATTCATGACAGGAATAAGAAGAGTTTATTTGATAGTATTTACATCCCCATGCAACCTCTCTGCTCTTCAAATTAATATTTCGATCAAGCCTCATTTTAACGACTTTAAGCTCTCCATAGAGAGGGATTATCATTGAAGGATGTTTTGCAAATTGAAGGTTGAAAATAAATAATCAATGTAAGAAATCTTCTGCATGTAGTGAACTTTCCTGAAATGCCGTGGGATTCAACTGACCGATTTTCTGTGGAATTTATTACGTAACCGAAGGAAGTTTGAAGAAACTTTGAAAGCTGACTAATTTTTGGGAAAATCAAAGTGAATGAATCATTACATTATATACCGTATTATAATTTTTCAACAGTAATTAGCTGTGCGAGCAGCTTTGGAAGGAGTTCAGCGAGATGATGGAAAGCGACCATAGATCTGCGAAAAAGGTGTTCTGGCAAACCATTCGCCGACTCAAAGGAAGCAAAATCAACATAATCGAAGGAGTCAAATCCATAGATGGTGTGGTGCCTTCCAATGAGGAGCACATCTTGCGCAGATGGAGCGATCACATTTCGGAGTTGTTCAATCCCGAACAGGGCACTGAGGATAACAGACCCGAGTCTTAAGTGGGACGGAGAAAAGTCCAACGGTAGAGGAAGTTATTTTGGCGATAGACACGCTAAGAGTTGGCAAATCCGCCGGTATGGATGAAATCCGACCAGAAATGCTTAAGGCAATGGGTAAGGAGGGAGTTTTATGGCTCCCTCGTGTTATTAAGGTGGCCTGGGAACGCTGTAAGACACCTGGCGAATGGCAAACTGGGGTGATTGTCCCTCTTTTTAAGAAGGGGGACAAAAGGGGCTGCTCCAACTACAGGGGCATATCTCTTAAGTCTCCACGGAAAATTCTATGCTAAGGTTTTGGAGTTCTAGAGCTATGGTAGAATTAAGGATGGGAGATGAACAGTGCGGCTTTCGTCCCGGCAGAAGTACAACCGTACTTGAGAGGGCTTGGGAGTATGCCAAACCAATCTACAGAGGTTTTGTAGATTTCGAAAAGGCATATGACCGAGTTCCTCGAGGTAAACTCTGGGGTGTTCTGCAGGAGTGTGGGATTGAGGGTCCTCTTTTGAGGTCCATTCAATCTCAATACACAAACTGTAGCAGGTGTGTTCAGGTTAACGGTGCTAAATCAACACCTTTCACCGTGGGCGTTGGACTTTCCCCAGTGTGCGTCTTGTCACCTCTCCTTTTCATTGTTTATATGGATTGGATGTTGCAGCGCAGCCGAGGCGAGGGATGTTTCACATTGGGAGAGTTGAAGGTAAGTCATCTTTTTGCGGATGACTTAGTTATCCTCACATCTTCCCAGACGGCACTCCAGCGCGCACTCGATAGGTTTGTTGCCGTATGTTCTAATTCTGGCATGAAGGTTAACGTGGACAAAGCAGAGGTTATGGTAATTGCCAGAACGCCTGTTCAATGCATTTTACTTGTTAGTGGAGTTCCATTGAAGCAGGTGGAGAAGTTTAAGTATCTCGGGGTCTTCTTCACGAGTGATGGTAGGCATAATACTGAACTTTCCTGTAGGACTGGTCAGGCTGGGTCAGTTTTGACACAGCTTGGGAGATCTGTAATCAGGAAGCCGACCTTAGTGTGAAAGCCAAGTTAGCAGTTTTCAACTCAGTATTTGTTCCAACTGGGTCGCCGTGGCGTAGTTGGTTAGTGCGTCGACTCCTACGCAGAGGGTGCAAGGTTCGATACCCGAATTTACCACCTTCACGGCGTTCACCTCTTTCGAGTCACTGACAATGCTCAAAGAGTATCCCTGTCTAGAAAAATCTTCTCAACTTCGCCGTTCGGAGTCGGCATTAAACTGTAGGTCCCTTCCACTCGTGAAAGAACAATAGCACGCACAACACACGTGGTTGCTGAGAAGCTAGGCCCAAGTTCGCCTCGGACTGTAGCGCCACCCATATTATTATTATTATTTGTTCCAACTCTCACCTATGGTCATGCAATTTGGGAAATGACCGAAAGAATAATATCGCGAATACAAGCTGCTGAGATGAGATTTCTTCGTGTTGTTATGGGAATTACTCGTCGGTATAGGGTGAGAAGCTCGACAGTGCGCGAGGAACTCAACGTTGAGCAGCTGCTTCTTGGAATAGAAACGACCATGCTTCGTTGGTTTGGTCACGTAGCACGAATGTCCCCACCATCACGACTTCCAAGGCGGGCCTTGAATGCGATTCCATCAGGTAGGCGACCACTTGGCAAACCCTGGATGAGATGGTTCGGCCAAGTCCATAAGCTCGCCTTGTTACGCTTGGGCATAACCCCTGATGAGTTAGAGTCAATGGCGGAGGATCGAGTTGCCTGGAGATCTCTCGGGTGTGGTTTACCTCCGCGACCCCTTTAGTGGATAATGCGGGTCAGAAGATGATGATGATGATAAGAGGAGAGAGGAGGAGAGGATAGCTATTTTTTTACATTTAATAAATGTCCTCATACATCAATTATTTTTGTATAGTTCCTCAACTATGAAATTCATTATAGTTCACTCAACATTTTACTGAACATTTACTTCATTTCCCACCGAAAATCATTCATAATTGAACAAAATCCTGTCATCCCACATCAATTTGCAAATCTCATAATTTTCATACTTTTTTAAATTCGTATTAATTTTTCACCTTGCGCGGTGCCTATCACGAGCACATAGTATGTGCCTTAAACCAAAGCGCAGCAATTTATTTGTCAAAAAGCCACAAACTGTCTATGTAATGCGGCTAGATTTCATCCCCGATTAAGCATCACTGAAAAAACACTGAATGGCGAAGTTGGTTAAGTGCCTGCCCCTGGTTTAGTGGGGTCCCGCTGGAAAATTTTTGAGTGTCATGGAGCAAAAACAAGTCGCATGGTTAACTGTTTTTAATAGAGAATGTAACTCTCAATGCTTTGGTCTTGTCACGGTTACCTAAACGTCCGACTAGATCTTTTCAAACTTAAATTGTAAGTGAAGAGGTATAGAAATCTAACCCCAACAACTAATGAAGCTACAGCGAAATATTTGAAGAATAAATCGACCATACGAACAGGTTGATATTATTATTATTATGGGAGGCGCTACAGCCCGTAGAGGGCCAGGGCCTAGCTTCTCAGCAACCACTCGTGTTGTGCGTGCTATTGTTCTTTCACGCGTGGAAGTGACCTACAGTTTAATGCCGACTCCGAACGGCGAAGTTGCGAAGCTCTTTCTAGACAGGGATACTCTTTGAGCATTGTCAGTGACTCCAAAGAGGTGGAGCCGTGAAATATGAAAGGTGGTAAATTCGGGTATCGAACCTGGCACCCTCTGTGGAGGAGTCGACGCATTAACCCACTACGCCACGGCGACCCACAGTTTGATATATGGTCCGGACATATGGCTTTGCATACAATTAAAGAGTTGATTTTTTTCAGATTATATAAAGACCAGCTTGACCTCTGCATTCTCTACGTTTCATCATGCTTAGGAGTAGTGTGGTCTTTTAGTTGCATCTTTTTATTTTTTTAGACAAATTTAATTTTTTACAAATGTGCTGTAAATGGTTCCTTAGCCTCGACAGACATTTAGACAAATTTAATTTTTTTACAAATGTGCTGTAAATGGTTCCTTAGCCTTGGAAATAATTGTCAACATAGATTACAGGATGGCCGCGTTTTTTTCATCGCTATCGATAGTGAAGTGAAGTAAGATGCAAAAAAACGATTCGCAGTGGCTTCCATATCTGTGACTGCCGATAATATAGGCAGCAGGTTGTTGTATGTGCTTTACGTGCAAAATCCTACTTCACTATTTATAGATTTTTGAAAAAAAAAAAGGCTATTGACTTATCCATTGAAATCACATTTCCCATCCTTTGAAATAATTTCTTTTCAAATCAATTTCAAATATTGTGGCTCTTCATCAGAATCCACAAAGGATACTGATCTGATTCGGGCCCGACACCGAATGGAAAAAAAGTCTAGCAATAAAATATAAAAAGTGTCAAAATGGAGGTATTTTCAAAAGGTGGTGTCACGGTCTGTGAACGTCACAAAAGAGTCATGTTGCGACTAAAGTCGCATAGCGGCAACCCTGGGTCCCAGGTTCGAATCCCAGTGAGAGCAAAGTTAATACGCTTTTATCTGGTTTTCAAACTGGTCCAGTCATAACTTTCCGCTGGGATCAAATTCACTGCAGTGGACCTAAGTGCGCTGGTGACTTCACTAACCCCTCCTAGCCACCTATCTAAGCATCTGTGAACAAAAATACAAAAGCGTAATTTTATTTAAGAAAAAAGACGACTGGAAATTGAGTCTTGTGATAAGGTAGGTGAATAGTTTATCTACCTCTAATGATATGTACAACTGACTCGATCACATCGAATCAAATCAGAGTAGTCTTCGAATGTGAGCCTACTGGTTCGAGGAGGAGATGAACACTGAAACTTCAGTATAAGGACCAGGTTAGGTTAGGAAGTTGGGTTGCTACTGAATTCACCAGCACACTTCGACCATATTTGTCCATTGTGATACTATTAGTCAAACTACTACCGCTGATTGACTACTTCAGTGATAGCGCCGTTAATTTGATCCCAACGGCAAATGGTGACTGGACCAGATTTGAAAACCAGATAAAAGCGTATTAACTTTGCTTTCACTGGGATTCGAACCGGGGACCCCGCTAACCAGGGGCAGGCACTCTACCAACTGCGCCATCCAGTCGCCTAGTATAAGGACCAAGTGAAGGACGAGTCCACCTTGAATACAATTATTAAAATCAGCGTCCCCGGTTTATTAATGCTTATTGTTAACAGGCCGGCATGTCGAAGTGGCTATTTGCATTGAGGTTCTAGAATTTCTAGACATAGTGCAACAGACATACATGAGCAACCTTTCCGCTAAACCTGACAAGCCTCAAATATTATTACCGTCTGGATAGAGCTTTATACTAGGTAGTCCTCTAGCTCTACTTTATAATATATACAGTGGCGAGCAAAACTGGGGATGTTTGTCAAACCTAAGTTCATATTGCTGTTAAGCTTGTAAAAATTACTCAATTTGCTTCCGGTTTTCAATTAATTCTTTATTTATTACTCTCATCACTGAATAACATAAAATGTAATAAAACAAACATAAATACAGAAATTTCTTAGGAAAAACAAAAAAGTCAATGCGTCCAGTTTTGCACGCAAGACTCAGCATACAGAAAACAACGATTTAAATACAATTTTAGTACTTGGACTAGAGACATTTTCCTTTTAAAACACTTTTCACTCTTCTTGGCATACTTTCCACAAATTTTTCAATTGTTGTGTTTGGTATATTGGTCCCCGAAAATTGGACTCGATCCCATAGCTCGTTGAAATTATTCGGAGGCGAATCATGCTGACACAATGTTCTTTTAACAATTGCCCACAAACTCTCAATTGGATTGAGATCTGGGCTTTGTGCAGGCCATTTTAATGTTTTAAGTGGTTCGTTTTAAAGCCACTCTTTCACTATTTTTGAGGTATGCTTGGGGTCCCCATCTTGTTTGAATACAATTTCCTCAATTGGATACGCACACTGATCAACAAACTCAGGCTTCTTAATTATTCCTTCTATTTTATGGATAGAACCGACGTGCCACCAAGTGAAACATGCCCACGCCATTATACTACCGCCGCCATGTTTCATAGTTTGTTTGACTTGGTGTTGCTGAAGCTGCTCACCGGGTCGGTGCCAATAATATGACCTACCATCCGATAAAATACGATTGATCTTCGTTTCTTCAGACCCTATAATACGTTTCCAGTCTTCATCAGACCAGTTTTTGTGTTCTCTACAAAACTGTAATCGAGCTGATATGTTTTCCTTGGAAATCGCAGGTTTTTTCTGCTTTACAGACGCGATTAACCATATTCTTTTCAATGATCTTCTGGCTGTCCATTCTCTTGTTGGTTTGTAAATGGCCAGTGTTGCTTCTTTAGGTGTAGTTTGGAACTTTTACGAAGCAACCGTTCCATTTCACGAGCGTCACTATCCGTCAGAATTCTTGGTCGCCCTCCAACATCACCCGGAGACTCCAAATTATTTCTTTTTCGTACTGCTATCACTGTTGACATTACAACGCCAGTCTTTTCAGCTATTTTTCGTGTACTTTCCTTTTTTGCAGAAGTACAACTATTCGGTTTTCCAAATCTTTAGTGATTTTCTTCATTTTGCACTAATTGAACAACAATTTCACAATTTTTGGGTATAACAATGTTAGCTCTTCACCGTATTACTTTATAATGGTGAAATAATTAAAGAAACGCAATAAGCTCTTGACAAATTTCATAAAGATAACGGTAAAATAATGTTTTTTTGTATGCTGAGTCTTGAGTGCAAAACTGGACGCATTGACTTTTTTGTTTTTCCTAAGAAATTTCTGTATTTATGTTTGTTTTATTACATTTTATGTTATTCAGTGATGAGAGTAATAAATAAAGAATTAATAATTGAAAACCGGAAGCAAATTAAGTAATTTTTACAAGCTTAACAGCAATATGAACTTAGGTTTGACAAACATCCGACCAGTTTTGCTCGCCATTATAATATAATATTAGTGGCGCTACAGTCCGAGGCGGACCTGGGCATAGCTTCTCAGCAACCACTCGTGTTGTGCGTGCTATTGTTTTAAGACGAGTGGAAGGGACTTACAGTTTTATGCCAACTCCGAACGGCAAAGATGAGAAGCTTTTTCTAAACAGGAATACTCTTTAAGCATTGTCGGTGACTCGAAAGAGGGAGAAGCCGTGAATTATGAAAGTTGGTAGATTGGGGATTCGAACCTGGATCCCCCTGCGTAGGAGTCGACGCACTTAACCTCTACGCCACGGCGACTCAGCTCTGATCCATACTAAAGTAGAATCCTAGGAAGATCTATCGCCATATACACTGACGGCATAGAAAATCCGACCTCTTTAAAAAATCCCTATATATTCGAAAAATCCGACTTCGAAACTGGTCATGTTAGAAGACAAAGAGTCAGTGGGATATCGTTGGTGGACATGGTGGCCCTATGTTTGCTACCGGCGCCTGTATGTGCCGTTCCACGGAAACGATAAAGCATTTGCGAAAGAAGGATCTAAACTATTTGGAGGAATACTCAGCAATATTTCATACGTCGCTAAGCATGCAAGAAGAAGCTGTGGATGAAACCAGAAATCGATGGCTTAGTCTGGACATTGGTTTTGGTTGTTTTTCCGAGCAGGACGAAATCATCTCTAATGATCAATCTTAGCTACAACAAAGTGCGCATGCTTACAGTCCTCACAAGGCACTGTGCCATAAGTATGCACATTGCGGCTGAACATACCGGATAACGACTTCTGAAGGCGCTGCAGAGTTTTTCAAATGCCTAGTCTTACCAAAGAAAAGAAGGTCTTAGAAAAACACTTCTTTCTAGATCTAGAAGACTTAAATAGGATTGAACTGAAAACTCTTGAACTCTAGATTTTCATTTGAATTGAATTAAGTAGTGAAACCACCCCTATTAAGCACACAATAGCCCCAACGCGTTGGGCTTAGTGAGTCCCGACCTTAAGGTTGTCAGGTTACCCATATCCTAGGTAGCTTCCTAAAAAACATCATCGAAGGTGCTAACCACTAATGAAACGGAGTTCGGACTCAAGACGGGAAAGCCTTTATGACCTAAGCTTACTACGAAAGGACCAAAAGCTCTCCTTTCGGTCACAAACCACTGGGGAAGACCAACGATTTCTGAGAGTGAAGCAGGGATGAGAAAGGCTATTCACCAAGGCTCTAATCGACGACACACCCAATAACTTAGACGATCTGTTAGGGGTAAGAAGATCTGTTAGGGGTAAGAATTCAACGCCTGTTAATAAGTAAGGCGATACCTCTGCGTTACAAGTCCTACGGGGTAACTTCAATCCTTAACGTTGCTCAATTGAATTTACCCTTTGGGTCATCAGCATGACATCGCTAAGGACGTTTCAATAGTTCCAAGGGAGATCCTAGCCACCTGCCTCGGCATTCACTGCCACCTACCAACAAGAGATTTCTATTAAATCCGAAAGTCTGAGGTGATTAATGAGTCATCGATTCATAGTTCCTTCAAAGACATGCGACAACCTTGTCATGGCTTGCTAGCCCAAAAAGCAGTAGATGGTCGATTTATCTTGAAATGACGGCACCAGTGACCACCTCAAACGAGAACTTTCAATTTCCGGCAAACCCCCCTATTGCCCAGTAAATCTAATTGCGTGAACAGAATCCAATGAATGGCCAAACTACCCGATTAAAATGCTCCCTGACCTCATGTAACCACCCCCAAATTGGAACGTACCCGTGCCCATTGCCCTAGGCTTGTTGTTTGCGTTTAGACGCAAAATTCACTCTAATAGGCAAACATTAGCGTAGTCCCTTCGTCACAGAAGCGCATCCCATCCCTGGAACGACGAACGCAGAGTGTAGGCAGTTAATTGATAGAGGGATTTTCAACTTGCAGCTACAGCTTAGATACACTTTCGGACGCAGTGACAGTCGCTTGTCGCAGGATGAATTTGTACGAGCAGAGCGCACGTACTAATGTTTACAGCCAAAACAAATTTACGTGATTTTCAATTCGATTTCGACGTAGGTGATGATTCGAAATGATGCAGATGATGATGGAATATGGACTGGGACACAACGACACTCTCGCACTCACTTGACATCATGCGGCATGGGCAGCGTCGCACCACGATCGAGGAGAACTTTTAGGATTTCATAGTTATTTCGATGGGCGGCCAGGATGAGTGGTGTTATGTCTGGAGTGAATGTGCACTTGGACCGGTCGACTGCCTCCCAACTCTGCAAAGAGACCATTCGCGTCAGGCGAACGCAGGAAATCAAAGCACACAAGGGGATGATGACTTACGTAAGGCTGGCCCTCCTGATGATGCGTTTCCTCCCAGTGCAGTAGTTCCTCGACTGCCTCCACGTACTCTTCAGAGATGGCGTGCAACAGTGCGTCACCGACATCGATGCCCGATTCCAGGAGCAGCACGATTAGGTCGTAGTTTTCATTTTCAATGGCCGAGATTAGGGCGGACCGATTCAGTGGATCTACGCAGTTGAGGTTGAAGGCCTGCTTGTCGTTTTTGTAGTCTTCAATGATTCTGCAAGTGGATTGAGGCTGATTAAGAATAATGGCGTGGGCTTGTGCATTCGTGTAACCTTTTAACGCCCGCCAAGTCACCGTGTTCTGCTGCAAGGATGAAGTTCTTTTCGATTTCGTTTAGGACATACTCGTCGGTGCTGGCGATGTCGTACACCTCTTCCTCGGCCTTTTCAACGTCTCCCATGGTGGAGCAGATTGTTGGATGCTTAGTGCCCCACTACAGTCGTGCTTTTAATGTGGCTGTGTGTGTGTAAGATCTGTTCAAATGGGAAAAGGTAAAATTAGTGATTGTTGCCGAAGAGTATGTCTTGCAGAGTAAATAATTTGGTGAAATGACATAAACTTTACTGCAATGAACCTAACCGTTACGAGAAGCTTAAATAAATTCGCGGAAACACAAATAGTTTATAAATAGGGCTGTCGAGGTAATGACAGATTGAATACCCGTACGTATTCGTTACTTTGAATCTGAATAGTCGTTACTCGTTACTTTCCTTACTTCTTTCAAAATTGATATTTTTAAGTTGTTTCTGATCTTATGACCTTAAATAGGAACGTTGTCTTCAACTTAATATAGTTTAGTTTTTTATTAATTTTTACTTGCCCAAATCTTATATCTAACTTCTTCTTCTTCTTCTGGTGGCGCTACAGTCCGGGGTGGACCTGGGCCTCAACCAGTAAGCCTCTCCAGCCGGCACGATCTCTTGCAAGCTGTCTCCAACTGCGCACACCAAGTATGTTGAGGTCCTTCTCCATCTGGGTGCGCCATCGGTTCCGTGAGCGTCCTCTATTGCGTTGTCCCACTGGTTCGGAGTCGAAGACTCTTCGGGCTGGAGCAGTGTTGTCCATGCGCTCTACTAGGCTCATGCCACTGTACAGCCCCGTACAGTTCGTGGTTGAATCTTCTTATTCAATAACCATCAACGCTAACAGGACCAAAGATTGAACGCAGAACTTTTCTCTCGAAAAGACCAAGTGCTTGTTCATCCGCTTTTGAGATTGTCCATGCTTCCGCACCATAGAGCAGGACAGGGATGATCAAGGTGTTATATAATGTTAGCTTGGTCCTTCGAGAGAGGACTCTACTACTCAATTGCCTCTTGAGCCCAAAGAAACAGTGATTGGCAAGAGTAATGCTGTTTTGATCTCAGTACTGGTGTTGTTCGTACTGTTCACTTGCGAGCCGAGGTAGACGAAGTCCTTCACTACCTCGAAGTTATAGCTGCCTATGGTGACGTTTTTGCAAAGTCGTCGATGTTGTGCGTAATTTCTTGATGACAGCATATACTTCGTTTTGCCCTCGTTCACCGCTAAACCCATCCGCTTCAGTACCAGTAAACGCTTCATTGACGGCTCGCTGTGTTCTGCCAATCACGTCAATGTCATCCGCGGACTTCTAGAAGATCGTGCCTCTAGTGTTGGCGTGTGAGTCTTGCACGATCTTCTTCAGGATTGAAGTTAAAGAAGTCACATGACAGCGCGTCGCCTTGTCTAAAACCTTTTTTGACATTGAAGGTCTCGGTGAGTTGCTTACCGACCTTGATGGAGCAGCGAGCGTTCTCCATCGTCATCCTGGACAACCTAACGAGTTTGGCAGGAATGTCAAAACTAGACATCGCGTTGTATAGCTCGTCCCTATGCACGCTGTCATATGCGGCCTTGAAATCGACAAAAAGGTGGTGGGTGTCGATCTACATTTCTTGGGTTTTTTCCAGGATCTGCGGTAATGTGAAGATTTGGTCGATGGTGGACTTCCCCGGCCTGAAACCGCACTGATAAGGACCTATCAGCTTGTTGACGAATGGTATCAGGCGCTCACACAAAACGGCAGAGAGGATCTTATAGGCGATGTCAAGGAGACTTATCCCTCGGTAGTTGGCGCAGTTGAAGGAGTTTCCTTTCTTGTAGATCGGGCAAACGATACTGAGGTTCCACTCGTCGGGCCTGCTTTCCTCCGACCATATCTTACAGATGAGTTGGTGCATGTACCATACCAACTCATCTCCAGCTGCCTTAAACAGTTCCGCAGACAGTCCGTCTGCACCAGCAGCTTTATTCGACTTTATTCGACAGCGACAGGTCCACTGGTGATCTGATAGCTTATCTCACCGTAAAGTGGAACCAGTCTTTGCACAATGCAGGCGAAAGCAAGATCGTAGCGCTTGATATTTCTAAAGCATTTGACAGAGTTTGGCATCAAGCTCTCTTGTCGAAAATGCGTGCCTATGGTATCGATGAATCTCTTCTTCTATGGATTAGAAATTACCTCTCGAACCGTTCAATTCAAGTTGTTTTGGATGGGTTCAAGTCTGATATCCACCAAATTAATGCTGGTGTTCCCCAAGGCTCAGTTCTGTCTCCGACACTCTTTCTCATTTTTATAAATGATCTCTTGTCTGCTACTTCTAATCCAATCCATTCCTTCGCTGATGACAGCACCCTTAGCTTTTCATATTCGTTCCAAGACCACCGACCCCGCCCTTCGGCCGTAGAATTGGAACGGAAGCGTATGTTAAGCACATTGAATTCCGATCTTGACAGCATAATTAACTGGGAAAAAAACAATAGAGTGGAGTTCAATGCTTCAAAAACTCAATGCTGTCTGCTGTCACTCAAGCGAACCTTTGATAATCAGCCATTATCCATGAATGGCGCTTGTGTCGATGAAACCGGAAAACTTACCATTCTTGGTATGGGTATCAACACAACACTTAGTTGAAACGATCACATATTTTAGGTCGCCAAAAATGCTGCGAAATATTTAGGTTTCCTTAATCGATGCAAGAAATATTTCACCCCCTCTGATTTGGCTTTAATTTATAATGCTTACATACGCCCCAAGCTTGAGTACAACGCTCATATCTGGTCTGGTGCCCCCAAAACCACCCTACACCTACTTGATAGAATCCAAAAGCGAGCGATAAGACTTATAGGAGACAATAATATCGCAGAGTCATTAGACTCGCTCGAACATCGACGTACCGTCTCTTCTTTGTCCGTGTTTTATCGTTATTTCAACAAACGATGCTCAAGTGAGCTAGCCAACTGCATTCCTCCTCTCCATGAATTCACCCGCAATACTCGTCTCGCCAGGAATGCCCATCAGTATACCCTTAAGCCTACTTTCGGACGCACAGTTAAATTCAGAGACTCGTTCTTCAGCCGCACTCCACGAATATGGAATGCTCTTCCCAAACTAATATTTCCCACAGACTACAACCCGCAGATATTTAAGACCAATGTGCACAGGTACCTCCTCTCCCTCTCTCCCTCTATACCTTCGGCCCGTGCTGTGTCTTGACCCCGGACACATAAGGGTATCAACAATCCCTTGAGCACGCGCAAATTATAAAAAAAAAAAATTTGACTTTAGTCTCGATATTTCTTATATCTAACTTAATCCTAGACAAAATGTTAGCTTAACTCTAACAATTCATTTGAACTTATAGCTAACTTACTGGACCATGCTAAACCCTAATAAAATGTAAACTATCTTGACTTTGTCCGCAACTTACGGACGCGCGTGCGTCAGGGCGTGTGTCTATGCATATGCGTAACATATCCAATGCACACGCCCGCATGAACCATTTCTAATTAACCTCCTGTAAGCTTATGTAAATACGCTGTTTGTCCACAACACGGAAGGCATTAAACAAAGAGAAAAACAGCTACACTAACCGTCGGAAGACTATTGAAGAGCTGACGACGTTGGAGGCTGGTTTTGATGCAGCCACCAAAAGAAACAGCGCTCCTTAGCAGATTCCTCTCCCTCTCGATCGGGGATCGCTCTACTGAACCGGAGGAGCTCCTCGTGTTCCCGAACGACGTCCGTATAGGAGTCGCCGTTCTACTGTTCGGCGTACCACGCAGAAGATTATAGGACATCCTTGCACATCCTGTATCAGGCCGGTTTTATCGAAGTAAAGGAATGCCTTAGCTGGGACGAGGCCATTCCGTCGCACCCTTTCATGATACATATCATTGGGGTAGTAAGCCCCGAAGGTCAGACTGTTGGTAGAAGTCATAGCTCGTGCCATATGCCTTCTTATCAACTTAATGATAAAATGCTCTACTCTATTCACGTTTGCCTCGTTATACAAGACCTCGTTGGAGTAATACTTTTTGTGGTCAGACTCGGGTGTGCGGTACAACCTGCGCCAGGCCCTGAGACATTGTCTCTCGAACACCCTCATCTTTTCCATCTGGGAAGGACTCACATTGAACCACAGGGGGCAACCATAAACCAGTACAGGCCGGATGAGTACCATGTAGCAGATTACCTTCACCCCGGTATCAAGTTGGCTGCTATGAAACAACCTCCTTGCCACAGCAAAGGCTTTTCTGACTTTGGTCAGAGCAATCTCTATATGTTTGTCAAAACACAGGTACTGGTCCAACCATAGGCCGAGATCGAACTACACTTTTGACAGTTAGTGTCGTCGTCCCTCGGGTCATCTATGCCGAACTAACCGAATATAGTATTTAGGTAGGTAGATAGGTTTTTTTTGTTAATTACATTAAAGAAACACTCATAATGGCAGTATAATCATTTGGAAGATCTCAAAATTCGCACAAGAATTAACCATACAAGCTATAGTCTTTCTTAGTAGAACACTTTTCATTATATCTACCTCTTTACAAAGCACTATGGAAGTACTATACTAAATCAAAACAACCGTCCACAAAATATTCGCCTTAACAAGAGTAGCGTATACCATAGTACCGCGTATGGGTATACCATCTGAAACATACCTAACCGAGGATACAAGATGCATAGCGAT
The DNA here is from genome assembly GCA_964034865.1 of Eristalis intricaria. Lineage (NCBI taxonomy): Eukaryota > Metazoa > Arthropoda > Insecta > Diptera > Syrphidae > Eristalis > Eristalis intricaria. The sequence continues at coordinate 136,076,702 of OZ035873.1, forward strand.
ACGATCGATTCGACATTATGGGTGTACCATCAAATCATTCGTGGCACAACACATCAAAACAGGGCTCTAATCGCGTAAGGCGATAATCGTCTCGCGATAGCGCATCGACGATAGTTTCGCTTCATGTAAGCAATAAAAAAACGATAGCGTCTGAGAGATATCGTTTTGTCTGCTTCGCATAGAATGAAAACTGTCATTAACTATAGTCTCAACGACTGATTTTTGGCGATACCTATTTCAGTATCGCCTCCCATTAAATGAGAACAAATTTTGTATACATATCTTGTTGTAAACTTTCAGAGTGATAGGTCGCATTTGTATTAGTTTTGTTCGCAAACTCAAATGAGAATGGGTTGGTGAAATTTGAGAGGAATGAGAGCACAGATGTCATTTTTACATGAGAATTAATATTTGAGGAGCACTCAAACTGTAACGATAGGCGAGACAATAGTGAGTGTCTTACGTGGAGCAAATCATCGACGATATCATCGAAGAGAATCGAAAGGACGATAGTCGTCTGAAAAGTTACGGCATGAGAGCCCAGAGCTTCAATAGGCGACCCAGAAACCAAATGTTTATCGTATTATACTGTTTCGATTGAGACTTATTCGTCCATTACAAGGTTTTTGTTTTTAAGTGGAGAACTTTAAGCAAGGTACAACAAAGTCAGTTCAATGCGCATCCGTGAAATTGAATTTTTTGACAGATAATTTTTTGGCATTACTGTTTGAATACGAGTTCCGGCATTCGATGCCGCTTGTTGCTCAAATAAAACACCAACGTCCATTTGAGAGTTTGTGAGTCGCCACGCTCTTGTAAGGTTATTCTGTCTTATGGCTTATGAGGCTTTACAGAGGTGTGGACTCCCCCTAAGTCCAATTTTCAGTGGATACCATGATTTGTTCAAGTTAGAAGAGGTTTGACTTAGAGAGAGTATTTTTCTGTGGAAATTGAGGGAATTGTATGTAAGATATATCGAAAAGAGAGAGGGACGGAGAGATAAATTCGACTTAGGGAGCGTCCAGTGTATATTGTCCGTTACAAATTGATTATTTCTGATAATTCGCAGTCGCAGTTCTCTGGTCCAGTGATCCCGCCCGTCATACAATTGCAAAATTCGAGGAGGGGACTAACATAAAGCCGCACGCATTACGTTTTTAAAAATAATGATTCCTTATTATTTTTAATTTGCTTATCAAACAGAGATTTTATTTTCGTACTTAACGAACATTATCCAATTCTCAATAGCTTCCCTGAAACTTCTCTTACTTAACTTCGCAACTTAACCTTGATTGTCAGGTTGCCTTTTCCAGGCTGGAATAGACTTTGAGCATTGTCAGAGGCTCGAAAAAGGCGGGTCGTGAATTGCCGTGCCTCCTCGGCGTAGGAGTCAGCGCACCAACCCACTTATCCAAGGCGACCCACTGACAGGAACTATACCAACATCATCAAATCCAAGCTTGTGTTAGAATCCCTACAGAAACCTTAACAGTTGAACAGGAGAAACAGTGTAAAACTCTGCTGGACTCCTGACCATAAAAGTATAGAAGGCAAAGAAATGGCCGACTCCCTCGCTAGGCAACGCCCGTCGGAATCTTTCACTGGCCCTGAAACATTCTGAGCTGTAGGAAACCATGTCGCCAGGTTCCCCTGGATCAAAGCTCATGACAGGAAGCAGTTCAAGGAAGTCTTGGGTCAATATAACCGAATGAGGTTTTAATACATGCCTCAAATAACTAAAAAACTAACACGCTTCCTATCAGGGCACTGCAAACTCAGGGAGCACCTAAGGAAACTAGGACTATCAGAAAAAGGTCTTTACAGATTCTGTGCAGAATCTAATGAATTTCCAAAACATGTGTTGGGATCTTGTGAGGCACTAGTCCACAAGAGGCAAAGTAAACACCTGACATCAGAGGACGACGTGAAGTCACTAGACCTAATTCTCATCCTTAGATTCCTAGAGGAAACTGGCTTGCAGCGAATACTCAATAAAAATTGTGCTTCGCGCAACAGGAGTCCATAACCCCAATACAAGACTGAAAAGAATTGTAATTGTGAGGGGATCTTCTAAAAGAGCAAAGGTATGAAAATGAGACACAGTAGATCTGAAGGTTGCAGTGCAATATACTCTCAATATTAACAATAGTTGTTAACCATCATAAGGCAGCTTAAGATACATTATAAAACCTGCTGCCTTTGGATGCATTTGAGTACGTGTTCCCAACGCGATGAGGAACCAATTATGAGGGAACGCTCCTCGGGTCATGTGTAAAGCACTTTTGATCTTAAGATCTCATATTATACTAAAATTATCCTGAAAGGCAACGCTGTTCCAATACTCCCATTTCATGGAAGATCAAAGATAAAGAAAAAAATAACACATAAAGATCAATTAAAGTAAATTGCCGACATTGGAATGTAGAAGGTGGTTAAACACAAGCCTTTGTGAAGATGCCCTACAACCATTCGAATTCACTGTTTGGTGTGATATAGGGGCTCATGGAATCATATTTCCATATTTCTAAGCGTAATTGGTACATTATTTACAACTTCTTCGTTCCTCTTCCTTAATTGCCATTGACGGGTTGATTTCAACAAGATGGCGCCACATTTGTTAAGCGCATATGGAGCATCCTGTAATGTCACATTTTGTTGGATGTCACATTTCAACTCCAACTCAACGTAGGGATATTCGAAGTCACTAGCCAAGGCCGATAAACGAGAGACGTTTGTACGATTTTGATGCCAACATTCGAGTGTTTACTTACTCTTACTCCATAAAACTGTCAAAAACTTGACTTAACGATTACGCTTCATTCAAGTTAGCATTTCAAAGCAAACGATAAATTTATCTCACTGCTTTCTAGAACTAATGTTGGAAGTGTGAAAAAACCGATTCTAAAGGGTGTTTTTTTTCGAGACACAAAACTTTAAGAGTAAATTTGTTCACCAAAAGTTAAACACAACCTTGGGATTTTTCTCTTCAACTTCTGGATTTGCTTTCATTGACTCAAATTGTATGGTTCAAGCTTTCAAATTAAGACCCATTAGTTTAAAACTCCTCCTTCTCTCACCATACGGAAATAGCAGAAGTTAGGGGATGAAATCGGGGATTTTTCTCTCTCTCTCTTTTCTTCCATTTTCGTACGTATACAAGATCGGATGATTGTTTGTCATTTAATCTTTTTCGTCTCTCAAAAGTAAGAATAAAAAAACGATAGCGTCTGAGAGAGCTCACTTTGCCAGCTTCGCGTAAGCTAAAAACTGTCAGTAACAGTGGGTCGCCGTGGCGTAGTGGGTTAGTGCGTCGATTCCTACGCAGAGGGTGCCAGGTTCGATACCCGAATTTACCACTTTTCATATTGCACGGCTCCACCTCTTTCGAGTCACTGACAAAGCTCAAAGGGTATTTCCTGTCTAGAAAAAGCTTCCCAAACTTGGCCGTTCGGAGGCGGCATTAAACTGTAGGTCCCTTCCACTAGTGAAAGAACAATAGCACGCACAACACGTAGTTGTTGCTGAGAAGCTAGGCCCAGGTCCGCCTCGGACTGTAGCGCCACCCATGTTATATTATATTAACTTTCGTCTCGACGACTGATTTTTGGCGATACCTACTTCAGTATAGTCCTCTATTAAATGAGAACCAATTGTGTACATATCTTGTTCTACACTTTTGAGACATTTTTAAAGTGATAGGTCACTGAAATGAGAATCTGTCAGTGAAATTTAAGAAGAATGAGAGCACGAATGTCATTTTTAAGTGAGAGATATAATTTTCAGAACACTCAAACTGTAACGATAGTCGAGACGATAGTGATGGTCTTACATGCAGCAAATCATCGACGATATCACCGAAGTGAATCAAAAGGGCGATAGTCGTATGAAAAGTTACGCGATGAGAGCCCGGGATTCATTGCCGTGAAACGAGAGGAGAGACGTGATAGAGACGTGATAGAGACCAGACGTGTGTTCTTTAGTGTCGTGGGGTGCGCGCCTTAATTTTTTCACTGGAACTCTATTTCATTATCTAACACTTGCTGAGGGCTCGCCGAAGCAGAAAACGAAACCAGTGCAACGATCAACAACAACACCTAAAATCGTAACGGTGTCGACCAGCAAGCAGTCGGTTCAAGAAAGAACATTGACTGAAGTCATCGATGAAAGTTCAATAACCCTCCTTACGCTGTACAGCGAAATCATCGGCCTGAAAAAAATGCACTTGGATTTTGCTATGAAGGTTGATGCATTAACAGCAGAAAATGCATCATTGAGATCAAAAGTCAGCGCGCTGGAAAGTAATTTGAATTGGAAAGAACAAAAGCATATGGAGAGAGCGATTGAAGATTGAAATAGTTGGTGTTCCCGATGTAAACTCTCTTAACCCTCTAGAGAGTGCCCAAACAATTTTTAAAGCTGCTTTAAATGTTCCAGTGCCCGCTGATGAAATTGAAAAATGCTACTTAAAGCGTAAGTCAGCGAATCAAAAGCACAATATTTTATGTGTTCAACGAACGACGAAGTAGACGATCAGCAAAGGAAAAATTAAATACTTCGGTTTTTGGTGATGGTAGCAGAAATAAGATATTTATAAATGACTAAATACAACACCATTTGACACTTGGACACTTTGCCCCGCGTCGGATTTCGGGGCCTTGTCTTTGAATGGTCCTCATCCTACTTGGAAAATAGAAAACAAAAGGTAAACATTTTTGACACCCTTGGTGGATCTAAGGTTCTCAACCTCGGCGTTCCCCAAGGTTCCGTTCTGGGACCAATATTGTTCTTAATTTATGTCAACTCAATTTTCAGCCTTCCCTTTGTAGGTAAAATTGTAGCTTTCGCTGATGACTTCGCGTTTGCGTACAGCTCTAACAACTTGTTTAACCTTATTGCAGATATAAACCATAACGTCCATCTGTTAAGGCTCTGGTTCGCGCTAAATAAACTAATAGTAAAAAGCAAAACTAAGCTCATGCTGCACAACCTAGTTGCTATGGAACCTCCAGAGGTTGATATTGTGTTTCACGCAGCTAGTTGCCGTACATTTAATAATAATAATATAATAATATGGGTGGCGCAACAGTCCGAGGCGGAATTGGGCCTAACTTCACAGCAACCACTCGTTTTGTGCCGTGCTATTGTTTTATGACGAGTGGAAGGGACCTACAGTTTAATGCCGACTCCGAACGGCGAAGTTGAGAAGCTTTTTCTAGACAGGAATACTCTTTGAGCATTGTCAGTGACTCGAAAGAGGTGAACGCCGTGAAGGTGGTAAATTCGGGTATCGAACCTGGGACCCTCTGCGTAGGAGTCGACGCGATTACCCACTACGCCACGGCGACCCACTAGTTGCCGTACATTTAGCTTACTTAATTGTGGGTCTTCGACTCCGAACCCTTGGGACAACGCAACAGAGGACGCCCGCGCACCCAGGTGGAGAAGGACCTCAACCAACTTGGCGTGCGACACTGGAGACAACTAGCAAGGGACCGTGCTAGCTGGAGAGGCTTGTTGGTTGAGGCACAGGTCCACCCCGGACTGTAGCGCCAAATAATGAAGAAGAAGAAAAAGTAGAATTGTGGGTGTAACATTGAATACAATGAAAGTACGTGCTGTAATGCCCATTGCGTCTCAATTGAAATAGTAAGGAGCTATAAGTACCTAGGAGTAATCTTAGACCAACCACATTGACTACTAACCACCTTGAGAGCTTTTTACAAGCTAAGCAAGTACTGTTCTTCAAGTGTCTTAAAAATATCTACTTTGGAATATTCCACTCAAGACTACAATATGGTATTACCTGCTGGGGTGGGACGCACTTAAACAAAATTAAACAATTATCAGTTTTGCAAAAGTATGTTGTTCGAAAAAATTGCTTCTCTTCCTACCGAGTCGCATCTTTTCTTTTATTTAATAAGCTGAAAATTCTTCCACTCAGACGTTTGTACTTTTATAAAGTCTTGAGGATCTTTTTTATTAGATGTGGCTACCATAACCTACGTAACAATACTAGCTGCCAGGAAACCCTTTCGTCTTTTCGTACCACTTGTTATAGAAGTTTTTATTCTTATGTTTCTTGCAAATTATTCAACTCACTTCCCGAAAATATTCTAACCATCAGATCGTTAAATCAATTTTTATCTAAAGTTAAGTCTTGGCTTTTGAATATTGACTACTGTGAAATCGAAATTGTGTTACACTTCATTGGCTAATCTATTTTTGGTATCATACGATCATAATACTACTATAATTGTAAGTTTGAGAGTCCTTCTTCTTCTTTTATACTACAATACAATCAACTGTTCACCCCATCCTGAATTATCACACTGAATTTATCTAAATGACGTGACATTAACTCTATTTTTTTAACTAAATATAAATGTCACTAACTACTCTCAAATGTCAATCTTATGTTTGTAAATGTTGAATTGTTATTTCATATAAACTAATTATACTATGTCAAATATTGAGAATAAATATAATAAAATATAAATATATATTGGTCCTGAGCAATCGTCAATATTATTCACTCGGATGAATTCCAATGCAGACGAATGCAGACTTTATTATTGTAACCATTACAAATGTGCATAGTCACTTGTACTGCTCTCCATAACATGCCGGAACCAACTGAAGACCAGAGATAATAGCCGTGTTTTTTTCATCGCTATCGATAGTGAAGTGAAATAAGATTCAGAAAAACGATTCGCATTGGCTTTGATTTTTATCTGTCAAAATATATGAAAAATAAATTTATTTGTTCGAAATTGATGTCAAAATGTATGAAAAATAATTCGAAGTCGAATTTTATACAGTTATAGGCAGTAGGTTGTTTTATTTGCTTTACGTGCAAAATTCTACTTCACTATTTATAGATTGTTGAAAAAAAAACACGGCTAATGCAGGATAGAGATATGCAAACGTTATCTCGTTCGCTTTCAATTCTCCTTCTTATAGCGCACACGAACAGCATATACTGGAAATTCAAAGTTGAAAATGACATTGTGTGTGTGAATTGTCAAAAATATCCCAGGGGAAATTTAGAAAGAGAAAGTTGGGCCACTTCTGGATTTTAGACCAGACTGCGAGTTGAAATAGTGAACACAATCAATTTTCAACTCGCCGATTAAATAACGAGTTGAGACCAATTTGGAAGTTGATCAACTCCCAGTTCTTCGGGAAGTTCAGCAATTGTGAACAAAAAGTCGCTAAGTGGCTGTGTTTACTGAAACAGCTGATTTGACAGTTTTCCATGGTTTTGAGCTTAGTTTGGCTTGACAGTTCTTCATTAATAGACTCAAGCCGAAGCAACATTTTCAGATTGCTCAAAATTATTTTGAAAAAATGTGGTTTAATTTGTGGCACTTTAGCTTGGAGCTCTTTATAGACCGGTGGAATCATTGAAACCATATGTGTTAAAAAATTGTGATGGTAAAAAACGGTGAGCGGTATGGAGGCATGATCACTAACTGCTTCGTGTAACAATTGAAGTTGTAAGCCAACATTCGATGTTTTTTTCGATTTTGTTCGATTTGTCAATCAGAAAGTAAGTGTGATCGTACCACAACCACTCTTGCTAATCGGCTAAAAATAGCTGCCAGATGTTTCTAATCTTCGGAAATGACAGTTCTTTACTCATAATCAGAAATGAAGCATTAAAGAGATGCACAACTCCTGCCTCCCTTGCCCCTTAAAGTTTTTGACAACTGTTTTTTATACCATTTCCTCAAACCAAATCAGAGGAGGGCATTCACGTTATTTCGTGATTAACCGTCAAAAAATTTATGAATATCTGTCCAAAAAGCACTCACATTCGTCGATGGACTAGGAGGTAATCAGCTGTGTAGCACTTCATTTCTGCTCAGAATGAGAACATGGGAACTCACGTTTATTCCGCTCTTGAAATCTAAAGTCTGTGAAACATGCCTAATTTCTCTTGAAACTCATTCCAACTAGTTTCCCAAATCAAATTAATGGCGAATTGCTTAATCATTCAACCTCTTGGTGTTTCGTGAAACACTACAGCACCCGTAATTAAATCATTAAGGATTCTAGAAACAAAGATGCAACAAGTAAGTAGTTTCGAAACTGGAATTAGTGAATGACTCAATCCTTGAAGACCGTAATGGAAACAATTCAGACAGCTTGTGAACATTTCAAGGAGAATACAGCAAATAATGGGTTTAAGACAATTCTCATCAACTGGCTTAGTCCCTTAAGCGCGTACACGAGGCAGTCAATAAATAAGCTTTACTCAAGAAAGGATGGAATACAAACAGAACAGAAATTAGTTTCCACCAAAAAAATCGTCTACAGAAAGAGTTCAAATTCCCACGAATTAAGGTTCCCGAGCACTAGTGAAAGACTGAATTCCAAACGCAGAAACAATTATAGCAATTAAGAACACCAGAAAGCAGTCGAACGTAACCCTCTTAGTTTTCACAAGGCGCACTCAATAGGGTTTCTCTTCACACTGGGACTGGGCCAACCCCAATCCGTGTCGCCTTGGCGAACTTACTAGAATGTATTTTTATATCCAATAGTTGTGGGCTTGGTTCTTTGCACTTGCATGAGTCCGGTCTGTAAAACTCTTTTTTGCTCGTCTTGGTTTTTTTTTTCCAAACAAATCCGACGTGTATTTAGACTCCAATCAGTCTTCTCATTCCAAAGGACACTGGCTGGGTTTTATATTCAAACAGGTCGCGTATACGAAAGCAAACACAAGGACAACGAAAGCACCACGATGGCAACAACAATTGAACCGATTCCGCGGAAACCAAGAAAAGGAAAAAGAAATAAGGACGATTTTTCCTTCTAGCTTTCCCACGCCCGCACTCCTGGCAAAATATTCGAGTTCCAAAAAGGGGAAGTTAGCAAGGGTTCTTCCTTTTTTTTATTTACTTATTTTTTTTTTTGTTTTTTTTTTCCGATGTTCTCGCTCTCGGAATTCGCGAAGAACTGTCCGCCTGCACGTTGGAACCGAAGGTATACGGTCTTAATTACATTAGCGGCTAGAGAAAAAATTCAATAATTTCTAGATTTGCCTTTGGCCAGCCATTCGGGGGAGGTTTTCGGCTGAGTTTTATATAATTGCAAGCATGCAGTTGTGCGCATTGAACGAGTCTCTCCAAATAAGTCTGGCCAATCACATGGCCAAGCGGGGTTAGTGTGAACATGAACGTAGGAAATCTGAAATGCTACTTAATGCCTATTTTTATGAGGAATGGTCTTTGGCTCGTGAAAATGGGCACTTAATCCAGTTGGTTTCGATGTGAGATTGCGATACACTTAAACCATGAAAGGGCTTCCTTTTGACATCGATTGGGGTGGACGATCGATCGATGGAACGAGGTGAAAAGAAGGCTTAAAGCGAACACCTTGTTTTCCCCTACTTTATTTTTACTTGCATGAATAATTCGGGGCTGTGAGGGTGAGAAAGTCGGAAATAGAACGTCTACACATATGAATCGGTAGACCGCTTGGAACAGATCTTGTAGCTGGGCTCTTGCCAGGTTACGTAGTTTGTTACTTTGTTAGGAATGTCGCCTCGTCGACTTATCTATCTCAGCGTACTTTGCGGCATGTTTGCATTTTTTACTCCACAAAGAGAAAACTAACGACAACAAGTCACAAGATCAGTTCACATCAGCAAACCATTACGCATACCTAGGGTGTCCATCTGGGACTATTCCAAAACGAGAACATGTTGCTCGTGAATCTATAAAAAAAACAGAACTTCTTGGAAAAAAAGGGATCATTCTGAATTTAAAAAAAAAAAAAAACATTTTTATATAAAATAAAACATAAACATAAATAATTAAGAATCAAATATTTTTGTAAGAACAAGAACAGTTACAAATAAGTACAACGTTAACCAAATATGTATACAGTGGACTCTCCCTAAGTCGAACTCTCCCTTAATCGAAACTCTCTCTTACTCCAACTTTTTCGCCATATTTTACAAACATTTTCCCCAATTTTCCATACAAAAACCTCTCTCTAAGTCAAACTCGAACAAATTATGGTATCCGGTGACAATTTGACTTAGGGAGAGTCCACTGTTTATATTAGAATAAATGTCTTAGACAGTTGCTTAAAAGGTATTTAATAAGTCTTTAAAATGTTTCAAATCACATAACGTTATCTATTTCGCAGCTACTCAAAGAAGCTTTCATCTTCACCTTCATCAACGTTATTTTCATCATCTACAGCAGAAACCTGCTCTATTATTATATATCACACAAAGAATATATTTGACAGTAGATATTCCTTTCTTTTGTTCATTGGCTTACGTTCTTCTTTCGCATTTTGACCTAGGACTGAAAAAAAAAACGCGCACATTTTGAAAAACTCTGAAAAGTACTCGGGGCTTCACTTAATTGAAATGTCAGTTTCCGTCGGACAAAAACTGTTCTTCAGATTTTGAGTCATTTATCATCTTCTCCAGTCCAGTAACTAATTTCTTTGCAGGGCCTAATTTCGTCGGGCCTCTATTTTTTCTCATATTTCTTATTTTTTTCGGACGGCGCTGTTTTTTTTTTTGGCAGCAGTGGCCTTTTAAAAGTCCTCCCGCGTGATTTACGCAGTTGCTTTTGGTGATTTGGCATCATCCTTTGCCTTAACGAACTCAATAAAGTGAGAATCAACAGTTTTGGGTGATCAAGCTTACGGTGAATTTCTGTCCGTGACAACAAATATTTTTGAAATAAAATGTTGATTTTCCAACTAGAGTGTCGCTGCTACCGCTCAATAAGATGTCAAAATCAGAATATACCACAAAATGTGATTCGCAAGGTTTCGATCTAACGGTAAATGCAAAAAAAAAATAAAAAAATAAACTTTAAAACGAGCAAAAGGGGATACATGCGATCCCCATATCATTTCAGGCTCTGTTGTCATAAGGATCTTTCCTCCTTTTTGTTGTATTCATAAAAACCACAGAAATTGAAATTATGTATCCAGTTTGCTCGCCACTGTACTTCGTTTTGCTTTCATTCACCGTTAAAGCCATTTTTGCCGCCTCCGATACAATACCAACAAACGCTTCATTGACGCTTCACTTGTACGGACTTTTTGAAGATCGTTCCTTTTGTGTTGGCGAGTATGTTATGCTCGAGAACGGGTGGGGCATAGTGGCTTTATGGATCGAATCCTACCCCATGGATCCTGGCACAGATCTCCGACTTTACCAACTTTCTTAATTCACGGCTTCGCCCCTTTCGAGTCACTCGCAATGCTCAAAGAGTACTCGTGTCTAGAACCTATAGGTCCGATCGATTCGTGAAAGAACAATAGATAACAAGCAGGACACGAGCGATTGGTCTGAAAGCTAGGCATCGATCCACCAAGACCTAAAGAACTGTCGCCCGCACACTCATTACTACTAGATCATTAAATTGAGTGACCACTGCGTTGTTGTACTTCATCTTTCTTTTTTCAATTGTTACGTATTGACACTACGTATACATTAGGGTGCCCTTTTTCCAGATTTCGAAATGCATGCCCTCTATTTATTTTTAAACTAACAAGCCCTACATAAGTACAAAACAGACAAAATTTGTTATTAACCCTTTCATACAAGTATAGTTAAATCAAGTGAAATATTTTTATTTTATAAATAATGTTATGAGTACTGACCGAAATAGTCGTGAGTCGCCGTGGTGTAGTGGGTTAGTGCGCGGACTCCTACGCAGAGGGTGCCAGGTTCGAATCCCCAATCTACCAACTTTCATAATTCACGGCTTCCCCCTCTTTCGAGTCAACGACAATGCTTAAAGAGTATTCCTGTCTAGAAAAAGCTTCTCAACTTTGTCGTTCGGAGTTGGCATAAAACTGTAGGTCCCTTCCACTCGTCATAAAACAATATCACGCACAAAACGAGTGGTTGCTGAGAAGTTAGGCCCAGGTCCGCCTCGGATCTTCGCGCCACCAATATTATATTATATTATAATGACCGAAAGGGATTTCTTCGTGCTGTTGTGGGTATTACTCGCCGGGATAGGGTGAGAAACTCGATAACGTGCGAGGTACTCAACGTTGAGCATCTGCTTTTTCGAATGGAAAGAGCTATGCTTCGTTGGTTTGGTCACGTAGAACGAATGTGCCCACCATCACAATGCGATTCCATCAGGTAGGCGATCGCTTGGCAGGCCCAGGATGAGATGGTTTGACCAAGTCCATAAGCTCGCCTAGTTCCGCTTAGACATACATAGCCCCTGATGAGTTAGAGTCGATGGCGGAGGATCGAGTTGCCTGGAGATCTGTCGTGTGTGGTTTCCCCCCGCGGAACCTTTAGTGGATCACGCGGGTCAGAAGATGATGAAATAATTTTATGAATAATAGTCAAAAAGAATAGTTAATTATTTATTAAAACACACAAAACTACAGATTATGCAGGATATTTTCTTCTGAGGGTCTCTTTTTTACAATCTGGATAGAGATTTCTATGCCATTGCACACAGCGTAGTTTTTTTTCTTTCTCTGCAATAATCAAACCATGATAATCTTGTATATGTTTTAGAACTCCTGCAGCTGTATCCAACAGCTCTCAAAGAAAGGACCTTTCTCTTTGCCTCCGTAGAGATAACGTCTTCGTCCCACGTAGACACAAGTCTCTGGAGGAAGTTCGCATCATTTTTTAATCGAGAAAATAAATATGTATTTGCTTTTGACGAACACAAAATCACTTGATGATTTTTCTGAAACAAAATATAAGGCAATTTTTGCTTTTTAGATATACAAAATTTATTTCGTATTAAATAAATAAATAAATAAATAAATAAATAAATAAATAAATAAATAAATAAATAAATAAATAAACAAATAAATAAATAAATAAATAAATAAACAAATAAATAAGTAAATAAGTAAATAAATAAATAAATAAATAAATAAATAAATAAATAAATAAATAAATAAATAAATAAATAAATAAATAAATAAATAAATAAATAAATAAATAAATAAATAAATAAATGAATAAATTGATATAGTTTATTATCAGTCTAGTGGAAACAGTATAAAAAATAAGTTAAGGGTTGTGTTCCCTCTTACCACAAAAATAATCAGACAAATAATCCTTCGATGGAATGTATCTCTTCCCAAACTGTATTTTTGTAAGTTCGCTACTATGTTACTCTTTGTTTGTTCATCAACCTCATCATCAAAATGTGATAAAATCGCGATTTTCTCTGACAAGTACCAGAGATGTTGACTAAACCTGCTCAGGGCTGCTTTGGCGATAACTTTGTCAACAGTTTCATAATCCTTATATGGGTGGAGCGACAGTCCGAGGCGGACCTGGGCCTACTTCTCAGCAACCACTCGTGTTGTGCGTGCTATTGTTCCTGTTTAAAAAGGATTGGGTGCCTTTACAGTCAGACTACATTCAATTCATGGTTTTACATACATAACCGCAATGAATAAATAAACGTCTAGAAGAGCTCGTTTATTCCTGGCTCAATTTTTTTTAGGAGCAAATAAACAAAACCAAGACGTGTGCGTTAGAAAATAGGAACTTCGAAAAATAAGGGACGCCATACTATATATACACGAAGTTTAGTGTTTTAAAATAAATTGAAAAAAGCTCATCATCGTGTGTGTCTAACAAAATTTCCAAAAAATCTAGGCTTTTCCACGATTTTTGACACTTTTTGCATCAGTCAGATAAAATCCGCGTATTCACAGGGTTTCTCTCTAAATTACTTTTTCAACTTCGTCGAGCAACACCTGTGAAGGAACATGGCATCATGTTCATCTTTGAGGAATTGATAGCGAAATATGTTGAGCACCATTCATTTCGCTTATACCATTGTTCAGTGAATGCGGCGAAGGTTGTTAAACCCGAAAAAATCCTTTAAGAACTGCCCTTCTCCAACTGTCTTCACACAGGAATGTCCGACCAGAGCTTGCAAAGGAAAATAACTTTCCCGTAACGAGTTTTTGATTTCAAATCACTTTAGCTTAAAGCTTGCCTGCATTTTCTCCATCCCCAGAATCGTTCTCTTAAATGCATCCATGGATACAGATACAAAAAAAAGCTCCCTCCCGCAGTGCTCCGAATTCCAAGAGCAAAGCACACCTTCTCTTAGCAGCTTTCACTCACCGAGTGAGACTCTCTCGTCTTCCTTAACAACCCAAAGTAGCCACATCCCTGATCTATGCTTCCCCACCACATTTCAACAAACATTCCTCGGCCATCGGTCTAAAAACTGGCTTTCGCAATTACTGCGCGCTCAGTTTCCGCTGGCGGGTGTATAGCAACGCGAGTCTCTCGAACACCGCTCCCGTAACGTAGTCGTCGTCCTTTTGCCAACTGTCGCTTCTCTCTCACTCACCATAGCCATGGATTCTAGTTTGCCTGCACGAATTTTTGTTTTATTTTCGAAAAAACCAGTGAAACCGTAAAAGAGTTTGTCGTTTTGGCCAACATTTCCGGTGTGTGTGTGTTTTTTTTTGGTTTGTTTGCATGAACAGCTGAGAAGACAGCAAGAACTGTGCAAGAATCAAATTTGTTTATAGCGCAGCAAAAAAAAGGAGAGAAATCAACAAAAAGACAGCAACAACAGCGAAAAAATTGTCCGGTTCTATTTTTAGAGACTCACTAATGAGTGCCGATTTGCTACAATTTTTCAACTAACTTGGACACGACTGCTTTTGCTGCTATCGCCTCCCAGTGTTCGTAGTCCAGTGCCAGTGTTAAAGTGTGATAACTACATCTAGACAGGAGGGATTTCCTGCACGCTTTCACCTGGTCGCACCAGCCGGGTATGGGTAGCACGCGCCCCTCGTCCATTGCTCTGGAAACAAACACGCCCGGTGATATACCGAAGTGAACAGAATTTAAGCCGTAGCGTCCAGTACACCCCCTCCTCAGCTGAGACATTCAGCTGCTTTTTTTCGGTATGTTCTGTGTATTCTCTCTTTTCATATTTTGTGTGTTTCATTTTTGTTTGTTGTATTTTCACGCAGTCGGATGGAAATGGCAACCATCCGGCTGTGGAGTGGGTGGATGAATTGTTTATTTGAAGCAAAAAATTTATTCCCCTCGACTGTGGGCTACAAATTGCAGCGTTTAGTCGGGCATGAGTTTTAGTTTCCTCTTTGGAAATGAAAAACGTTTCAAATTGTGTCCCTGTGCGTCGCGTGCAGGTCGTTAACCCGACCATTTCTTTTTTTATCAAGCAATTTAACAGGGTTTCTCCAAAAAAAAAAAATCAGTTTGTCAATTTGTGTGGTTTGTTTCCAGATACAATCGGTTGGTGTAACGGGGATGCAGTTATGCAATCGAGTCTCTGGCATAAGTTCAAGGAAACCCGAGTAATTGCTTCCGTGGGATGTTAAGTATCGATGTCGGAATATATGCGCATACCTGCACGGTGTCCAAGTATCAACAGGTCATGCATCTAGGGACGTTTCAGAGGAATAGATACACACACGGCACCGATGGAATACCAGGGCACCTGCGCCCTTCCTGAGGTTGTGAAGCATAATGGATGTGTAATGATTTCCTTGATGGAAACCACTTCTTGTGTGTAGTTGTGCTCTAGGGGGGCGCATGGACGTTGTTTTTGTCAAGAGAAAGCTTTTCAGGGATTTTAAATTATTTAAAATGTTTATGCACGAGCTGTGCTCACACACGTACACTCGCTTGTAACTAATTTTTTGTTTCTCTTTTTTTCTCCTAATTTACCAGGGCAGCGACCCCTGAAAGGTCAGCTTCCGAATGAGCGGTTCCTTTCATTTGAAGGATTCGCTTGGCTAGACTAAGTGTACATCAGCCTTACTCGGGAAATAACAAGGACTCTACCTGAAATCCCAGATATACCAAGCTTCTAAAGCTTTCTCTGTTCCCCCCATCACCGATGCAACTGCAGCGAAATTCCACAGTCAGGGACAGAACTGGGCCTCAACCAATGCTTGAGGTGCCCCAAAATAGATTGTCGCTCTGTCAGCTTGTGTGCAGATAGTTTTAAATATTTCACAAATTTTTACGACCCTCACCCATTCGCCAAATGTGCAGACTCGGCGTGGGTGTAGAAATTATTTTCGACAAAGATCTACACTTGTGGCGCTGTCGAGCATGTCTTGCTCCGAGGGGAAATCTCTCGGTTGACAATGCAAATCCAATTTCCGTTGATGTGTTTGGCCCCCAAAACGCCTGCCTCGAGCTGCCTAGTGCCAACTCACGTGCAGACCATCACGTGCGTCAAAAGCCGCCGCCTCAACTGCTGAAGAGTATATTTAGATTGCATTCTGCTGCTCTCGAGCTGACGTTGCACGGCTTTGTGTCGATTGAAATCCTCTCTCTCAGAAATGTCAAAGGTCGCAACACATCAAATTGCAATGACAGAGGAAGCAAAGCATGAGCTTTGCTCTTATGACGTCAAGAAGCCACATACATTTACTGACATGATATCGCGTCCATTGATGAACTTGTTTACACACAACTGCATGCATTTGAAATGCCAGAACTGAAGCCAAGAGAACTGCAATCGCAGCCAGCCACGCCTTGTATTTAATGTCGTGGAACTCAAAAGAGTCTCGACTTGTTTTTGTCGAAAAACTTTTAATACACTTCCTCCTCAGCAGCCAATGTTGACATGTGTCATCTGTCATTTGAAGTGACAAATGAATTTGAACTTTTTGCCGATACCTAGCGTTATGCCTCGAGTAAGTGGCGAACGTGTTCCAAAATACAACACACTTTTTGGAAGTTTTCCAATCACGTCAACGCGCTGTCAATGTACCTCAGCTGAAGCAATGTCTGGTCTCGGATGTGTTAATTATAAGATTTAATATTTTCGGCTCTCGGATGATGGCATAAACTTATTTATGTCTGGAAAGGAAAACTCAATCAAGACGAACGAGTGGGATACAGCTGGACGCAGAGCTTTGACATAATTTTTTGGACGCGTATGTTGTCTTTAGACGTCATAATGCTCACACCTCTGCTTTTTTCTTTTTTGGTTTCTTTTAATTCTTAGTTGATTCTTTAACTTTGATTTGGAATCCAAGTGATTTTTCGGACAGCAACGACTACTAAATTAGCACAAAAGTCAAATTCATTTGAAATAATAGTCAACATCGTCAGTGACCCGTGTGGTCGTGGTCAGTGAGGTCGTGGGGGTAAACCAAGCACAAGAGATCTCCAGGCAGGTCGATCCTCCGCCATCGATTCTAACTCATCAGGAGTTATGTATGTCCAATCGGAACTAGGCCAGTTTTTGGACATTGGTCCAACCAGCTCATCCTGGGTCTGCCAAGCGGTCGCCTACCTGATGGAATCGCATTCAAGGCCCGCCTCGAGTTGAGACATTCGTGCTACTTGACCAAACCAACGAAGCATAGCTCTTTCATTCGAAGAACAAGCTGCTCAACGTTGAGTTCCTCGCGCACTGTCGTACTTCTCACCTTATCCCGGCGAGTAATTCCCTCAACAGCATGAAGAAATCTCATCTCAGCAGCTTGTATTCGCGTTGAAAACTGATAACTTGGCTTTCACACTAAGCTCGGCCTTCTGATTACAGATCTCCCATTCCAGCTCTCTGACCCAGCGTCACCAACCCTACAGAAAAGTTCAGCATTACTCCTCCCGTCACTCGTGAAGAAGACCACAAGATACTTAAACATCTCCACCTTCTTCAATGGGACTCCACTGTTAACTACATATAGAGTGGTCTGAGCAGGGCTTCTGGCAATTACCATAAGCTCTGATTTGTCCACGTTAACCTTTATCCCAGAATCAGCGCATACTGCCACAAATCAATCGAGTGCGCGCTGGAGTTCCATTTGGGAAGGTGTGAGGATAACTAAATCATCCGCCTCGGCTGCGTTGCGGAACTGTTTATAGTTACGCATATAGCACCCAGGGGTATCCGAATTACAAGGCCTCAAGGGCCAATACTAAAACCTTGTGGTTGAGGGCCACATAATAATAATAGAGTAAAAAAGTGTTTTGCGTGGCGCAGTGCGTCGACTTCTGCGTGCCTGGTTCGATACCCGAATTTACCATCTTTCATAATTGACGGCTCCTCCTCTTTCGAATCACTGATAATGCTCAAAGAGTCCTGTCTAGAAAAAGCTTCTCAACTTCGCCGTTCGGAGTCGGCATTAAACTGTAGGTCCCATCCGCTCGTGAAAGAACAATAGCACGGCACAACACGAGTGGTTACGAGACCGTCCGTCTCGGTCAAGCTTATCAGGCCCATGTCCGTCTCGGACTGTCGCAGCACCCATTTTATTATTATTATTATTATAATAGAGTAAAAAAGATTATTATATTAGTAATATATTTTCCTCAGTATTGAATTCTCTGCTAGTTCCAGACAGCAATTCCAATCAAATCTGAAACCGTCTGCTTTCTTCCTTGAAGACTAAAATTTAAACTGTTAAGATGATTAGTCACATCAGTTATAAAAGCTAACTGTCTCAAGAATTCTGGATCCTTAAACTTCTCTTTCAGTTCAGTTGTGTCAGATGAAACGTATTTATTGAGGAATGCATGGATCTCCTTTCTTATCGTTCCATGCACTTTCCTGCACTCAAAAGTCTCCATATTCAGCCTCTGTTTCCACTAAAAACTGCTTAAGTTGCCTGTGTAAAAAGGATCAATTTCCACCTCTAATCATGTTTATAATCCCGATTGCGAGTGTCGATTTTATCGATTGAATCCGTTGTCGAAAAATCGAATTATTGAAATCTATTTTGGTATTGTGTAACTCAATCGACTTAGAATTGTGTTATTGTGAATTAAAAACGTGCATATGACAAATTTGAATTCAACTGACAGTTGAGGGTGTCAAATCTATTAATTCATGTTTAGACAGACGGGAGAAGAACACGAATATTAGATGGACAGAGCTTATGAGGTTCTATAAGTTAGAGGGAGATGTGGGACTCTTGCCAGCATAATGTGCACTCGTGAATGAAACAAATCATGTGTGCAGATAGTCATATATTAATAATATAATATAATATTGACGGCGCGGTAGTCCGAGGCGGACCTGGGCCTAGCTTCAGATAATCCTATATTATCGATTGATAATCGACACTCGCAAACGGGCGATAGAGAAAGGTTCTTCTACAGTCGTGGAGCTCGAACTTGGCCGAACAGGATCGAATACAATCCGAATATCCTAGGAAGGGGTGGAGTACCAAAATACACATCAATCGTTACCAGATCCTGATTGATGCATCCTTCCATGAACTCCAAAATTCAATCAGAGGAAACCTCTACAGGTGCACAATCCACAATAATACGAATCTGAAATAAAAATGAAAATGTTTTAAAGATACAACAGTATGAGTTAATTTACAGATGTAACATGAAAACAATGATTATTTTGTGATTTTCTGCCGCTCGCAAAGCGACGATTAGAAAATTCTTAACGACAAAATTTAAAAGGAAGGTTAACAAATATCAATCGCAATCGACAGTCACAATGCCAAAAGAACAAATCGACAATCAACCATCGGTGTGTATGGATTATCGATTGATAATCGACACTCGCAATCGGGGCCTTAATCACGGTTTGAAAAACTTGATCTTACTTGACTGATCTTCCACATAAAACTCCCTGCTGTTGAATACAATGAATTGTCGGACAAGTCACACCATTCTCTCGAAGCAGACCTACTAATCCAATTTTGTTACCTGTCATTGATGGGACCCCGTCTGTTGCTTTGGCTGAACATTCATCAAAGCATCCAATTCTATTGTTGTTCCATAAAGAGGACAAATATCAAATAACTCCTCTTTACTGGTTACAGTTGATCGGGAGCCTGACCCTGGTTAGCGGGGTACCCAGTTCGAATTCCACTGAAAGCTTAGTTAATACGCTTTTATCTGGTTTTCAAATCTGGTCCAGTCACCATTGCCGGTTGGATCAAATTAATGTGCACTATCACTGGAGTAGTCAATCAGTGATAGCAGTCTGACTAGGGGTATCACAATGGACAAATATAGTCTAAGTGTGCTGGTGAATGCACTAGCAACCCCCTTACCTAACCTAACGTTATACAAGGGCAAGAGAGGTAGAGGTCGAGCGTCTCTGTAATACTTCATTTCTGATTCTCACTATCAATTTACGTTTTACTGTATTGAAGCTTAAGGAATCAAGACAAAGAATGAATTCATCAACAGCACTGTTCACTAGCGACGTAACAGACTACAGCTGTGGTTTTTTTTGCAAGCGTATATACGCTTAATTTATAAGTCCACAAAAAAACGATCATCGGCGCTTAATGATTCATCATAAAATCTTGGCAGCACCGACGACATTTATGATATTTGCTAAGCATTCAGGGGTGTAGTCGTGGAAGGTGATGGTTGATCTTAGATGGTAACAATCTTCGTTTTGTGACTGTGTACCGTGACCATCACTTTAAAAGCAAAAACACTTAATAATTATAAAATAAAAAAATGCTCATCAAACGAAAAGAATCAATTACGAAACCTAAACGGAATGTATAGCAGAGACACTCTGGGTATACCAAAAATTGCATACTTATGGATGCAAAAAATTAAAAAATTATCTAATACATCAACCACACCTACAAATGTAAGCCACATACAGCAACCTAAACAATGAATGAATGAATTCAGGAATGAACACACAAAAAATAATGGTTGGAAGCATTGTTGTTATCCGCGCTTACTTCACAAGCGGCGATAGATATGATGAGTAACTTAAGCGGATAGGATTCGTTGTTAGTGTATTTTACATGCAAATTGAAAATTAAGCGTACATACGCTTGCAAAAAAACGCAGCTAATATAAAACCTTAAGTGGGCGACCACTAATAGCATCGCCGAGGACGACCAGTTGGACAACCCTGATATAACACTTAGTTGACTAGCTCAGAATAAATCACGATGAAGACATGGGATCTCAAAAACTAACAACTGCTATCGATAGCGACGCTTTTAAGGAATATGTGCAAGTTGATGGTAACGTTATAAGTTGAGAACTTCTGGATAATGAAGCAATTGTGAATTCTGAAAGTGATGGTGACCATTTTGACAAGGGTGAATACGACGAAGAGAGTGTCAATGTGGAATTTGTAGCTGCTCCAGTCGGACATCGGACGTGCTATACTTTACTTACCTTAAGTGAACATCAAAACCGAGTCAAATACATCCAGAGCCTTTATCAAATTTCAAAATACAGTTGATACAGATAGTTGATTTTGGGGTCGATATACGAATTTCTAAACCATTTATGTTCGTCGAGATCTATTCATTTCCCTGCCAAGTACATAAGTAAGCAAAAGTGAACTTTCAGAAGTGGTTATTCGAGGCCAACCGAAATTAACGCAATAACGCGAAAAGTATCCAGAAGCACAGTTGCTTCAGGGACGTAGCTATTTCAAAATTTGGGCTTTCGCAGATATCTCTGATGTGAGAACAAGTTATGGAAACTTAACCGAACGGAGCGAAATGCTTATTTTGTTCACGATATAATGGTACGTTTACACAGCAATTTTTAATTTGCGCGTGCTCAAGGGATTGCTAATACCCTTATGTGTTGAGGGTCAAGACACATCACGGGCCGAAGGTATAGAAGAGGCACCTGTGCACATTGGTCTTAAATATCTGCGGGTTGTAGGTTGTGGGAAATATTATATTCGTGTAGTGCTGCTGAAGAACGAGTCTCTGAATTCAACTGTGTGTCCGAAAGTAGGCTTAAGGGTATACTGCTGCGCATTCCTGGTGACACGGGTATTGCGGGTGAATTCATAGAGAGGAGGAATGGATTTGGCTAGCTCATTTGAACATCATTTGTTGTAGCGGTAG
Source organism: Eristalis intricaria (assembly GCA_964034865.1). Lineage (NCBI taxonomy): Eukaryota > Metazoa > Arthropoda > Insecta > Diptera > Syrphidae > Eristalis > Eristalis intricaria. The sequence continues at coordinate 136,098,500 of OZ035873.1, forward strand.
AACACGGATAAAGAAGTGACGGTACGTCGATGTTCTCTATATATATAATGACTCTGCGATATTATTGTCTCCTATAAGTCTTATCGCTCGCTTTTGGATTCTATCAAGTAGGTGTAGGGTGGTTTTGGGGGCACCAGACCAGATATGAGCGTTGTACTCAAGCTGGGGCGGATGTAACCCTTATAAATTAAAGCCAAATCAGAGGGGGTGAAATATTTCTTGCATCGATTAATGAAACTTAAACATTTCGCAGCATTTTTGGCGACCTCAAATATGTGATCGTTTCAACTAAGTGTTGTGTTGATACACATACCAAGGATGGGAAGTTTTCCGGTTTCATCGACACAAGCGCCATTCATGGATAATGGCTGATTATCAAAGGTTCGCTTGAGTGACAGCAGACAGCGTTGAGTTTTTGAAGAATTGAATTCCACTCTATTGTTTTTTCCCCAGTTAATTATGCTGTCCAGATCGGAATTGAAATGTGCTTAACATATGCTGCCGTTCCAATTCTACGGACGAAGGCACGAATATGAAAAGCTGTCATCAGCGAAGGAATGGATTGGATTAGAAGTAGCAGACAAGAGATCATTTATAAAAATGAGAAAGAGTGTCGGAGAGAGAACTGAGCCTTGGGGAACACCAAAATTTATTTGGTGGTAATCAGAGTTGAACCCATCCAAAACAACTTGAATTGAACGGTTCGAAAGATAATTTCTAATCCATAGAAGAAGAGATTCATCGATACCATAGGCACGCATTTTCGACAAGAGAGCTTGATGCCAAACTCTGTCAAATGCTTTAGAAATATCAAGCGCTACGATCTTGCTTTCGCCTGCATTGTGCAAAGACTGGTACCACTTTTCGGTGAGATAAGCTATCAGATCACCAGTGGATCCAACATTGCGGCCAGTTTCAAAATATCAACCCAAAAGTTTAGCATTCCGCCATATATTTTTTCCAATATTGGATTTCAGCGGAATGTTGAATTTCGTTGATGCATCTGGTCTGACATGGTCTCTTCGAGAGAAGTCTGCGTTCAATCTTTGTTCCTGTTTGCGTTGATGGTTATGGGAGAAAATACAAGATTCAACTATGAACTGTCGACGAGATGAGGCGTTTACGGATTCGGATTCAACGCCTAAGATGGCTAGGCCACGTAGAGCGTATGGGCAACACTGCTCCAACCTGAAGAGTCTTCGACTCAGAACCAGTGGGACAACGCAATAGAAGACGACCACGAAGCAGATAGCGCACGCAGTTGGAAGAGGACCTCAACCAACTTGGCGTACACAATTGGAGACAACTGGAGAGGCTTGATGGTTGTGACCCAGGTCCACCCCGGACTGTCTAAGACCTCTATTACGAGTGTAAAAAAATAAACGATAAACGATACTTATCAATAAATTTGACTCCTTGGTATTGCGATTGTCAACAATTGATAGTTATGAATTTTTCGATTGTGAGTGTCAATTCAAATCAATTTTTTTGATAAATGTCACTTTCTTAATCAATCAGATTTTTGAGGACGACAAAGGCAAAGGCTTCAAAGAAATGGTAATTACAATACAAATAAACATATATATTTAATATATATATAGACTAGTTATATATAAATATAAATTAAACTGTTAACTTCTTCTTTCGAAAAAATATACCTTTGCCCGTAGTTTCTCATAATTGGAGTTACATAGTTAAACTTCATTCAATTCAGGCAAATATGTTCTAATGTATGCAGTCCTTTTTGCTGGCTTTAACTTTCCCTCTAGTTCTTGCAATAAATAGCAACACGCTGCCTTCGTTAAACGAGAATACTTCACAAAACTGAACAGGATTATCCATAAGAATATAATTTCATTACGGAGCTATGTACATACATACCTACCTACTTACTCTAGTTCTAGAGGATTAGAAGCATTAACTGCCTTCGTCTCCTTAAAATCTCATTCATCAAAATCTTCATCATCGTCTATCACAGCAAATTCAACAGAACTCATGATTATTTGAAAAATGTTCAACACAACAGAAACGAAAACAAATGAAATTGTCTGCTGCTTTTAACTGTCAAATAAATGTCTCAGTCACACCAGTCAATTTATTCACAATAGTCAACAATAAGTTACACAATACGGAAATCGTTTTTGATTGACAAATTTATCAATCGTCGTTAATTGATTGATATTTGACACTAGGGTAAGCTCGAAAGTCCTCGACTCTGAACCTGTGGGGCAACGCAATAGAGGACGCCCACGAAGCCGATGGCGATCGCAGTTGGAGAAGGACATGACCAACTGGGAGTGCGCAATTTGAGACTGTTGGAGAGGCTTGTTGCTGAGGCTCCACTTAAGACTGTGGTTAACTTAAGTCTTCTTACAAACATTGTGCTTGGCCCTCAAGTCTGTTGGGACCTTGCTTAAAAGGGGGATGTAAATCCTGTAGTTTGTAAAGACGTATCTACTTCGTCATATTGCTCCATCAAGAGATCAGGATACACAGCAAAATAAAATCTATATAGACATACGATGGTGTATGGTAGACTAGCCCACTCTTGTAAGGACCCATCAGATTACTCACGAATGGTTTACGAATGGAATATTCGTGCTTAACTGTCCCTCATTGCTGTAGGAGAGTTATACCAGCTGTCACACAAGAAACACCAAATACAAGAGCTCAGCCGCATATCGACTGACGCTCTACCGCAGTGCTCAAAATACACTGAAAATATATTCCACGAATCTAAAGGAGTTGTTGGGGAATAAAATATTCGTGTCTGAAAACTGTTGAATGGAATGAAATACGCTACAACGAGTTTGATGGATTGTGCAACTTTTTCTGCTTTCCGCGAATACTTTATTAGATTGCTTTCGAATTTTCCAACGTCTTTGCAGGAAGTGCGAGGTTGCATGAATATTTAAAAAAGCACAGTTGAGTTTTCTTAAGTTGAGTCTGCGTGAATTTATTGCCACCCACCCCGTGTTCGTCCCATTTGCGGAAACGTCGAATTACATTTTTCTATAAACAGATGACTGTAGACACATTTTTCACACAAACTCCATCCGGTTGAAGGAGAGACGTGCTTACCAAACTTAAAAGCCTCCTAAGGCTGCGGAAATTAATCTCCCGTCATCGTCTCTACGACGTATAGCTGCTGGGCATCTTCAAAGGTCATTCATCAATTATGTACATTAACACTGCTGTGCTTTTAATGAATTCATTATTCGATCCATAATCAACGCAGCCTTGAAGCTCTAATTTGCTTTCTTCGTCTCATTAGCCATTCCAACCAACAAAACCAACGTCCCAAAGACCAAGTCCTTCATTTAGAACACAGATGCCGACTATTTCACTACGGCCGACTACGACCATTAACGGTTCTATTAATAGTTCGAACGGGAAAAAACAGAATCACATCGTAGCCGGCTTGCGATTCCAAAATAAATTAAACTTCAGGCACATGCCAACTTCACTTCACAAGGCAGCACACCACCAATTTGCAAGAAACCATAAACGGCAGAAGGCATGTGATAGGTACAGCGCCCGAGGGCCTGGTCGCCAAGTTCAACAGCTGCCACCCCATCGCCTCACCATAGCCCGGGCAGCCCTCCGCAGGCCTGCGGGAGAATCCGTCGAAATTAAATTGTAACCGCGAATCTAATAGGCACGCGGGTGGGAAAAAAGTACACTAGTTTGTCCTTGAAATCGATGGTGCTTGGTTCAGTCAATGCCACGAGCGACTCGACCGCCAGTCGATTCACGATTGCATTCGAAAAGGAAACAACAAATGAAATGAGAAAGCCCTTGAGTGCAGAGCCAGCCGATCGGAGGGGACAACAGACGTTTGTTTCGATTTTCATTCACTGGTTGCGTCTATAAATAAAATTTCGCCAATCACGTGCCAACATCAAGTCGACGAACTTGTAGGCGACACAGAAGGCGAAGGCAGAAGGCATCCGTGTCGGGCGTTCTCCTGCGGAGACGGTTTACGTTACACTTAGTTTGTGGCACTTGAGTGACACCATCAAGCGGCAGACACTCAGGAATTAATTGCTTTTGGTGATTTGGCAAATGTTACAGATATCTGGCCTGTCATCGTGGCCATTTGACACGGCGACGAAAACGAGTGCTGCTGCGTTATTTCGTGCGAATTTTGTATCTTACGGTTATCATGAAATGAGGTGGCAAATGACATTTGAACCGATGACAGTGTTTTCTCGCGGCTGGGTAATCAATCAGCGAATGGCGCCGCTGACACGACGTTCCACTGAAGTGACAGCTGCGTAAAAAATACCACATACGACGCCACGAAATCGTTAATATTGACCATTCACTCTGAGCGAGTGGGAAAACCCAATGGAGTGTGCGCTATAAATAGGCTACGGTGACTGGATTGCCGCTGAGATATGCCGCGATGAAATTTTTAAGATGCCTCTAACTACTGGTAGCCTTTCATATCTTCCTCAGAAATCATTTGCGTTTTGGGTGGGCTACCAGCCTTGGAATGAGGTAATGTTTAAAATGTCCTTGTCGGGACATTGGAAATACGCCAAATCGATTTTCAATGATACATATGCATCTCAATTCTGATATCGGAGCATCAGACCTTTTCCTTTGGCAGTTGACCAGAATTCAAGGAACCTAGTGTACAGGTTTTTATTCATCCTCTCGGAGCTCACACTCACCGCACATTGGTTTTGCTGTGAAATAGTCCATTCATAGAAGACATTTATAGTTGGTTGGACTGAAAAATCGTCGTTTGTAGAAGTAGATGATGATGGTGAGAGACAGTCTTAGATTTGGACTGTCTTGTGAACAATTAAAAACCAAGGGAGTTCACGTTTGCGGGAGAGTTCACGTTTGCGAAGGTCAAATTTTAATAAAAGAATAAGGCAACCCCACTATAAATTGTCAGTTTAAACCGTCTTATATTTAACAAATTAAAATAATGCGTTTTTTCATAACATTCATTTATTTACTTTTCAAAAAAAACTAATTGCATAGGAACATATAAAATGAATGGTTATGGCATAACATAAAAGCAACAATATAATATGGGCGGCGCTTCAACCCGTAGAGGGCCAGGGCCAAGCTTTTATAGCAACTACTCGTGTTGTGCGTGCCATTGTTCGCTCACGAGTGGAAGGGACCTACTCCGAACGACCAAGTTTGAGAACTGCTTTATCCAGACAGTTATTACTCGTTGATCATTTTCAGTGACTCCAAAGAGGTGGGGCCGTGAAAAATGATGTTGGTCGTAGCGGGAATCGAACCCAGTCAGCGAGGTTCATGGAGCCCGGGCATTGCCGATACGAAATATAATGGACAAAATCAGTCAACTCTTCGTCTCCAAAATCATTCTCACTGCTTTTCTCTGAGTATTGTACCAAGAATAAGAAATTTCAAGCTAAAATACATCTTGGTCAGACATTTACTGGTAATCTGAAGCAAAACCTTGTGTTCAGGTTTTAGAGTGCTCATGATTTGTTCACTTTTTAGAGTTGTCAAGCAAAAAACAATCTTTGTTCGTTATCCGGTGTTCACACTAACCGCTGTTCACGTTATCGAGAGTCCACTGTATTTGGCAAAATAATTACTCAGCTTTATCAGTGAATAGTGATGAATTATACATCTATCCTCCCTGTCACTCCCCAGTAGGCGGGTACACACGCTTGCCCAATATGAAAGGGACCGGCGCGACACATGTTCAATTGAAGTGGATTTTCAACATTTGACCAGATGTCGTCCATATTCATGTCTTCAATCAAAGTAAACAAAAAGTCGGTTAACGTTGTTCCCAGCTTCATTTTCGAAGAAAAATGGTCCAATAATGCTCTCGACCACAGCAACCACATTCTCATCTGTGGCCGCCGTACGATGACGGGGACCTTAAGGCCCGGTGCACACTTGCGTCATTTGGGCGCGCGATCTCGCAACGGCACGGCGTTTGCGTCTTACAATACTCACAAATAAATTGAGGGGTGCACATACACGTGCGATACCGCTGCGGCATCGCGCTTCATTCTTGTGGGCAAAATGAATGGCAGGTTTCCGCGAGATCGCTGTGGCACCGAGGGCGCAGGTGCGCCTAGCAGTACATTGTTTGTTATTGAGCAGTGTACACACGCGTCATTTTGGCGCTAGTAAAAATTCCAAAGAAATATGTCAAACAGGGAAGATGGCCACATGGACACATACCAAATATAATACATTACCAACCCAATCTGGAATCCGCTGCCTTGTATCAAAAATCTTTTAACAACTTCTCTTGGCCACAACTCAATCAATGTCCCATACAGACTATACACATACAAACACCTACTCCTACTCAAATTCCTCAAACACCCAACACGGGCAATATTGAATATCCAAAATCTCCAGCGTCATCATCATCGACAACTTTGGTTATCCAGACGTACACGGACGAAGACACTTAGGACATTTTTATTATTTAATTACTCCTTTCCTTTTATGAACCTCCATTGCTGCAAGATAAACGTGAACTGCAGTTTAAGTCCGGCGAGATAAAGCCGCATGTGTGCACTAAACTATTGCGCAGCGTCGCCAATGCGGGATCGCGCGTCCAAATTACGCAAGTGTGCACCGGGCCTAGCATTCCGGTCTCACGAACTTTTTGCACAAACTTGCAGTCTCGGTGGATGCTATACTTCCGCCAAAACTTCTTTTCTAAAAACGCACGCAAACACCCACCTTGGAAATTGAATTTCAATATTTTCCAACATTGTACACGCGTAAAGCTACTCATTTTGCTCCGCGGCAGTATTATACTGACTTTCTGTCAAAAATTTCGAGCGGGGAACAGCTGTCAGTGTCAAAATAACATATGATTTAAAAAGTCACTGGGTAGGCTTAAGTTAAATCCATATTTAAGAAAAATGTATATAAGCAATTCGTTTAAGATAAGTCGAAAGATATACCGTAGACGCTCGAAATGGTGAACTTATAAAAACCGGGCATGTTCACTGTAACGAGCGTGGACTCCTTGAAGCATATTTCATAAAAATTTGTATGCTTTTACTTACAATTCATTAAAATAAAATTGAATTTCATATTTTTCTTTCTGTACTTAATTAATACTAATAATCCTTTATTAGCCCACCTTACTTACTTACTTATCAGGCTGAAGACCTATGCAGGGTCCGAGCCTGAGCGATAGCTGCTTTTCAATCCTGACGGTCCTTGGCGCGCTGCTTCCAGTCATCAAGACGAAGCTGTCTTGCATCCGAGTTTACTTGGTCTTTATACCGGGTCTTCCTCTCCTTCTCGAACCAGGAGGCTCGAATTCGAAGACCCTCTTAGCTGGAGCATTGTTGTCCATGCGCTCGATGTGGCCGAGCCAGTGCAGTCGACGGATCTTTGCCTTCCGGACTACATCCACATCCTGGTACAGCTCGTAGAGTTCACGGTTGTGTTTTCTCCTCCATTCGCCTTCCTCGCAGACAGGACCATATATCCGACGTAGAATCTTTCTTTCGAAGGCAGAAGGCACCAAGAATCAGCAGTTTTGCTTATCGTCCAGTTTTCGGCTCCATATAGCAGAACTGGCGAAATAAGGGTTTTGTAGAGCATGATCTTTGTCCTTCGAGTCAGGAGTTTTGGCGCCAGTTGTTTTGACAAACCGAAGTAACACCGGTTGCCAAAAGCGGTTCTACGTCGGATCTCCACAGTGATGTCGTTTGTGGAGTTTACGTTTGCCCTGAGGTAGACAAACTTCTTCACTACCTAGCACACCTATTGCTTATTAATTCATCCTGCACATGATTTAATATTTCATCGCCAATAATTCGTTCTGAATCGAGTCTAAAGAGAACCTTGGTCAATACTCAAGATATTGTTGAGTAGGAATCTCACGCAAATGGTCCATTATCCACGGCAGAAAGTCTTGCGTGTCGAATAGCACTTGCAATCATGTGGAAACGCAACAACTTCTGCTTCACTGCACTGGATATTGTAAACGTTGACGAATGAACGTTGACAATGATGAGTGTATTATTTTGGGCACTAGCCATGTGAGTGGATGTCTAGAGGCCTTTGACTATATGTGATGCTTATTATTCTATTATTTGATGGTAACAAAAGTTGGTAGAATGGGGGTTCGAACCTGGCACCCTCTGCGTAGGAGTCGACGCACTAACCCACTACGCCACGGCGACTCACGTTTTTCTGAAGAATTTTTACTCTGAATGATTACTTCCTTCATATATTGCTTTGAACAGTGACATTGTTATTGTGCACTGAGGGTTCCGTTATGAACCATATTTTTAATGGCGTGATTACAAGCATTAAGCAGAAAATTCAAATGCATATTGGGTGTACACTATAACTCAGGGATTCACAAGTAATGGCTTAACTTGGGGCACGGTACAGTTTAGGACCACTGAAAATAATTCCACTGCACTATTTCATCGTACGATTGAACTTGTTGTCGATACGGAAACTTAATCCAAAAATATCAGGCTTTTTCACGACTTCAATATCCAATCCATTCGTAACTTAACGCTGTGGTCCCTCTCAAAATATTGACAAAAATTTTATGTTCCCACTAGACAAAACTTAAATTGAATTTCAAACTATCTCAATTCCGCTAAAATTGCGTACGAAATTGTGTATTATGAGAGATGGTGCCAGTTTGCATAACAAACAGAAATATCAGATGCTTCACCATTTTGTCTAATGGCTGAAACACAATAGTGCGTTTGCATACAGCGTGGGCCTGCTTTAGTGAACAATGAGAGAGAAGAGAGGATTGTAATAAAACGTAAAACGTAAAGGCTCCGGCACATAGAATACTTTATCTGCGTAGCGTCAGAGCATACGTACACGCTGAAGTATCTGACGCAAGGGGGTGATACAATGAATACTTCAACGAGCAGCTGATTTCATTTGACAGTTTAAAATTTGAATTGAAAATTCAAGTTGTTTTGCTTATTTATGCACAATTAAAATATGTATGTTAATATAAATACTCAATTGTAAACACTCATTTATATTTTCATCTATTTTGAACGTTGCTTCAACGAAAACCAACTCCCAAACTTTAACATAAAATTCGAATTCTCTTGAAATGTCACAATGTTAGGATTGTCAAATCTGAAGGAGAGAGAAAATGTCTATATATCTGTCAAAGTATTGCTGACGCTCACGCATGTACTGCCTGAAACACAATCGTGCGTTTGCGCTGGCGTTGGCTTTCAACACAAACAATTCAATGGCCAAGCACAAAATACAGCGTCGACCTGCGTCAGTGAATAATGAGAGACATTGAGAGGATCGTAATAAAACGTAAAACGTAATCCATCGCAAGTCATTATTCAACATGTTGGATATTTTTTGACAGAGGAGTGCGCTGTGAGAGAATTTTTCTCCCAGATTGAGAGTTTTCTTCCAAATTGAGAGCATTTTGTGTCTACTGTCATTTGAGAAATGAAAACAGCTGATTAAAAATAATTTAACGACAGAAGTCATTTCAAATGAGTATATGCAGAAAGGCGGAAATTTGTTTCATCTAGTAGATGAGAGAGAACAGCTGATAAATTGAGTATTTATTTCAACGCAGTGCGTCATCGCAACATGAAATCGGATAGAGCAACGCACTCTTGTGTTTCAGGCATAACTTGCGGCTTTCTGACAAATTGTGTGTTTGTTTTTGTTTTTGTTAATTTCATTATGTAACATTTGAATGAACTAGTGGCATATTTTACCAAACTACATAATACAACTGCAAGTTTGTACTTGTAATTCACAGTCTCAAATTTGTAACATCGTTCTCTTTTCAAATATATCGCAAATTGCTATCATTACTTTCTCCACTCTCTTTACTCGTCGCCGAAGACATTTTTTCAATTATTTTGAATACAAACAAAAACGAGTAACAAAAAAAAACATGTCAACTTTTTCCTGTGGAATATTCTGACATACTCAACACAATTTGTAAACTAATGTTTCTGGATAAACGTAAATTTACAAATAAGCTACATTTTCACAAATACGTATATATATATATATGGGTGGCGTTACAGTCCGCGGCGGACCTGGGGGCCTAGCTTCTCAGCAACCTCTCGTGTTGTGCGCGCTATTGTTATCTCACGATCGGAAGGGATCTACAGTTTAATGCCGACTCCGAACGGCGTAGTTGAGAAGCTTTTTCTAGACAGGAAATACTCTTTGAGCATTGTCGGTGACTCGAAAGAGGTGGAGCCGTGAAATATGAAAGGTGGTAAATTCGGGTATCGAACCTGGCACCCTCTGCATAGGAGTCTAAGCACTTACCCACTACGCCACGGTGACCCACACAAATAGGCTATACTAATACGTTACAAATTCAAATCACTTTTGGTGAAACGACAAAAGTAGTAATCCTATAAATATCGCCTTGTAGATTGCAACTACAAATTTGCAACATCCAGGGGCCTATTTCACAGATCATACATCACATACATTTCATACAACATACAGAACTGTCATACATCATACACATCATACAATTTTCTGGTTCACAGATTCCACTGGAAGTACTGTATGTTATGTTCTTTGTTGTATGAAGTGTATTATTTGACGTTTAATTTTGAATGACAAATTTCATTGAAAACTAAATAGTATCGTGAATTAAACCCAGACACCATATAAGTGGATTACAATCAAACAAAAAACTAAATAATGGAGTTCCTCAATAATGAAGAAAAATAAGATTTCGAAATTATTGAGATTAATTCAGCTATTATATAAAACAATTTTTTTCCAAATAGTACATGATTTTTAACAAAAATTAATAAAAATTCTTGACGAACTAGCATTACTTATTTTTACATGTCTAATTAAAAAAAAAGATGAACAATCACTCATTATTCAAAAATCATAAGCCTAAAAATGCTTTATTTTCTACAGTGTGACTACAACAGTTTTAAGTGCTCTATGAAATGTATGTTTAAATTTGAAGAGAAAAAAAGTACTGTATGATGAGTATGATATTTTTCTGTGAATACAACTTTCCCATATTTCCAGTGTGGGAATATCCTATAATTCCCGTGTGGAATATGGGAAAGTTTAGGTGATAATTGTTGTATTACAGCCGCTCATACAACAAATCTGAGAAAAAGAAATCATACAGCAAAAGTGCCAGAATCATACAATGTATGAGATGTATGTTCTGTGAAATAGACCCCGGATTGTAGTGAAACGACAAAAAACAAAAAACCTACATATTTTGCTGAAAATCAAATTGTAAATACAAATTTGTAAGTTGGTGAAATAGGCCACTGGTAGTTAGTTCATGAAACACAATTTTACTCATTTTATACACCATCCTACTATTAGAGAAACATCACAAGTAAATTAAATCCATCACTATCACACCGATTGATATTAATTGTTCTCCAGCAGAAGTTTCAGAAGGTTTAACAGCGTTGTTACTTTTGACATTTCGTTGTCAAACCAAACTGTTTAAATCGTAGTGTAAACTCTTTACTCGTAAATTTCGAAATTGCGATGCCGATATTGCGCAGTTTCGCGTCTAGTGTGAACATACTATTAATGACGAAATAATGGGAATTGCATTCTCTGATTTGTTTGTAAGCATAGGTGCTGCCAAACTATTTTAATGAACCTCCTATTAGACGTTCACTTGTTGTTGGATGGGAACAGATATAATCTGCACCCCTGCACGTTAACGGCCTACCAAATAGTTTCTTTGCTTATCTGAGTACTCTGTAACACTGATTACTCGACTGTGGCTGCTAACATATTTTCCGAATACTTTGTCAGTGACTTCCTTAAATCTCTGCACACCGATGTCGAGGTCTGTCTTTTCATTTTATTTCCTGTTTTTGAAGGCAACAGTGTACGAGTGAACAGAACATGAAAAAATGACAGAACATCTCGCGCTCGAGAAAGGTTCTTCTAAAACTTAATAGGACGAAAAGTATCCAAAAGCATCGCCCACTTTCAAAATTCTCACAATTGATTCAAGGAACTTAATCAAAATTGCAATACCATCTTACTTTTGTATGTTTATGTTAGCGATTTACTATTCCCTCTTAGGTTAGGAAGTGTGAACGGATGTGTAACGAGAGTGAACGAACCTAAGGAAACTCACCGAACGTGAATGAACCTGACAAAGGTGAACAAAGTGGCCACAATTATACTCGCCGTCTATCATTTCTGTCAATTCCATAAGTTTCTTAAGTTGACATAATCCTACGTACGTCCATTTCGGATGGGGCTTAAGTGTGTTTTATCGTTAACTCCTCCCATATCGTCGCGGATATATGTATCTCCTCTGCACAAACTTAAATTCGAGCATTTTACATGTCAGTTTCAGTGTTAAGCTTATCGATACCTTTAAGTACACTCCGTAGACTCTCAAAATCCCTCATCCAACTGAAGAACGCACTTAAACCATGCAAACATCAAACCTCTCTCTCACTCTACAACACAAACCGACATCAAATCATTGATGGCCGCTGTAAATTCAATAGTCTGTTATTGAAATGGATAATCCCTAATCAAGTAGCAAACAAATGCCGAGAGGTTAGCCGATGAATCGGAGAACCTTGTACATTTCATACTCCAAGGATATCAGGTTAACAGGACGCACGCAGTAGGAGACAAATGTCCCTTTACTTGACCCCAGAGCCTTGTTAATTGCCGTCCACAAGAAATGTCCATGCCGATACACATAATACACCGCACTTTGAACGGCAAGCTCAGGGAGTGGCAGTCCATTTAATTTCCATCGAGAGATACACATGTGCACGGGAAAGGTCAGCAAAAGATCACCCGGGAACAGCAAGCCACCCCAATGGCATGCAATCGTCGAACACGTGAAATGTAACCCTTAAGCTGCTTCAATGTCAGAGGCAGCGAAACGTTTGAAGTGCTCTCACTTTATATCAATATCCGGTCACTTTTCAATGACGACTTCAACACTATCACATGACCACCCGCGCCCCACTCATCTGTGCGACATGAGCGGACCCTGGGGCATGTGCAACTGGCAGATCTGACTTTTATTCTCCCACACAAATTCCGGAGGACAGGTATACGCATTGATGTGGAAAACGAAAACAGCGAGCTGCAGCTACAGAGACATGTCAGATTGCCTTAAATTTAAATCCTTTAATTGAAACTAATGAACCTGAAAATGCTCAAGATTCCAGAAACCACATCACGGGCCGTGAGCAGTCGGGGGCAGCAGCAACCAGTAACTCCCACACACCCTCTCAAGCTACATCCACTTTGTGTTCAACAGAAAGTAAACATAATCCTTGATGGGTTCTGTTGTGTACGTGCTCTGAAAGCTACGAAGCCCAAACGCCCACACACGCATGCACACTGCAAGGAGGATTACATTCACACCAAGGCAAATGTCATGTTCCATCTCGTGCACCCCACTCCAGCCGCACACACTCACACATGCAGAGCGACACCACAGTAATGCAGTACATCGGGCAACACAAGAGATGAACGGTGAAGAGCACTCTAGATGTCATGCCCGAAAGATTGTGTATAGCTACATCATTATCGCCCAGAGAGAGAGAATAAACCCCGCGAAAGTTTCCGTTCAGCTTCGGCTGAGAAAGCTTTCGGTGGCACCCTGTTCAGGTACACCCGGATTCCCGGACTCAGTCCCAGCTAACTACTCAATGGATTTTTGCTCCCGCACTTGTTCTTTTTCCTCTTCAAGGTTTTCGGCGAATAACAAACCCGCCATGTTGCCTCTCGAAAGGACCTCACATCACATTCCTTGGCTGCCGCTGACTTCGGGATCAAGGGTGCACGTTCATACGCGTATACCTCCATCGTTGCATCCAGTCAGGCAGAGCGACGAAGGGAAAGGGCAACTCCTGTTGCTCCTAGGCCAACGTTCTCGGCCGTGACGAACTTGGCATCGTCAGTTCAGTCAGGAATTTGTAGATTTGTAGAATTGTCGTTTTTATTAACCACCCAAATTCGCCAGCTGCGTCTGGCAATTATTAAACATAAAGAAAATCAGTTTGTTGTAAGCATTGGAATAACACAGTAGTTTTTCTCCGGGACTGATGACGGATTGGTGGTCTGATGTTGCATCGTTATTTAACTTCCCTCCAAAGCATTCAACTTAAACGGATAGGAAAACGCTCGTGGATCGGAGGGAAGATCGCGATCCGTAAAGAGCACAGAGCTTGTACCATTTCTAGCGAGCTCGCCCGCTTCTCGAAGCTCTGAACGGCCACAGTGTCCCGTCACCCACATAAGATGGATGCTAAAATACATGGCTATCTCGTTAAGAGAAAGGCGGCAATTAAGGGAAGTCTTGCCTGATAAGCAAGTAAGCTAACTGCCAACAGCCTTAAATCGTTCAATAATCGTCATTAAATAATTTTAGCAGAATGAGTTGAAATCTGGAAAACAGAGCCCACTGAGTACACCGAATACAACACAAAAATGAGCCAAACATAATTTTTCTCAATTCAGCGACGTCCTTCAATTATCGTCGTTGCTGATTTAAGCGGATAACTTACTTAACATTACGAAATGTGAATAATTGCTGAATAGACACCTACCATTAAATCCATCCCACTGGGAACAAAAGCTGTTTACATTTACAATTAACTAAAAGCCTTTACTGATTAATGCCCTGTAGATAATTCTTCTTGAGTTAACCATGTCTCCTCAGAGGTATACAAACGTACACGTAATTACTTTTAGGATAAATCTCTAGAATGTTTTATTTCTTCAGCAATTAACCTCCGGAAAGCATCATTAGGTCCAGCAGTAAACCTGCGAATGGCTGTTGTTCTCTTCGTCTCGCTGCCATCCTCAGCTGCCCTTAATTCGTATTTCCTTAATGAAACAAATTGCTTTCCTTCAAGAACAGTCCCCTGAAACAACCTTGTGAAATACCATTTTAATGCAGCACTTTATTTTGGCGTCAAATTAAGGACTTAATCGCAGACGAATATTTTGCTCTTCCAAATATTGCATTCACCGAATCGTGGAGTACATCGAATTCGAAACCAATTGTGAGGAAACAAATGTCATTTGGCGAATATTCAAGATGGATAAGCAGATTTATGTGTTCAATTTGACAGTCTGCCAAGAACTCTGATCCATTCGCTTGGATGTGATCCAGGCATTGGTTAACCACTTAGTGTCCTTCTACTTGAAACCAGAATGCATATCGAATCGAGTGGTTTTGTGGAGAGTCTGCATTGCTCTAGGAATGATTACCGAATCACTTAAAATGTTAATAATTCACTTCCTTGTCCATTGTGCTGTTTTGGAATTCACTGACACACCGTTTGAGTTCAGCTGTCAAAGGGGAAAGACGAGAAATGTCGAGATGCTTAGTGTCCAAGTGCAAGATTATTAGAAACTCACTTCAAATAAAGTGCAATGAATGCAGTAACTTGCAGAGTGCGTAAAACTAGATCCGGCAGTCAATGATTTTATATTAAAAAATAAAAAAAAATGGATTTGTTCGTTCTGCGAATTAAAAAGGAACGGGGAGACTATCTCTGTCATCATCAACGGCAAATAATGGAAACGCTGACGACATTTCTCAGAAGAGGTCTACAATGTAATAGTTGACATGAAAAAAATTATCTCTTCTACAGAGATTACGCTTAACGCACTGAACATTGGAGGAATCTGCTAAAATTACGAATGAGATAAAAATGGAGAATGAAAAACTGAAATTACATCTAGATGAGTCCAAAGAACGTCTCAGAGGAGCAGACCAGTCAATTCACAGCAACTATTTGGAATTCGGTAATGTCCCGAATGTTATCAATGAATGTGTCACAGACACTGTGGTAAAAATTGCAAACTCTGGACTCGGTCTGGAAATTTGCAAAGATGACATTGACCTCTGTTACAGAAAAAAATGTACAGTAAACGGAAAGTCGACTGATTCTGATGTATTGGGACTGAAGACAATGCGAACATGCACAAAGGAAAACATAATTAAATCTGTTTATGGAAACATCTGCTAAAGGGAATGTTTTTATAAATGACTGGCTACCTTGTGACTTAAAATATTTGCTTAAAGAAGCTGAAACAGCAAAAAAAAGACAATGACTATGATATATGGAAAATTATGGTTCCTTGAGTTCGACGTGGAAAAAAAGAACATGCTTAAAAAATCAATAGTTCGACCGATTCACAAAAGCGACAAGAAATGTGAAATCCTGAACTACGGACCGATCTCAATACTATCAGCGGTCGATAAAGCCTTAGAAGACGTGTTGGCTAGAAGGTTATACACTTTCATAGGAAAGCATAACATTCTCAACAAGAATCAATTTGGAATTCCCAAAGAAAAAAAAATAGACTACTTGGAGATTTTGCAAACAAAATGTACTCAGGTTTGGACAAAAACCATAGTTCAGTATTTCTGTTCATCGATTTTAAGAAAGCCTTCGACACTTCATCCCAAGAACAAATCTTGAGGCAGCTAGAAAAGATTGGTGTACGAGGTCACATCTTACATTGGTTTGCAAGTTATCTAAGTAACATATCATTCCAGGTTAAAATTGGTGATTACGCAAGCAGCGAAGAAAAGCTCGAATATGGTGCTCCACAAGGCTCAAAATTAGGTCCGCTTCTCTTTTTGTCAATGAATTATGTCAATGATCTACTGTCTGTGCTGAAGTATAGTACGGGTTATGCGTATGTGGACGACACAGCGATCGTAGTTAGTCATAGGAGCGCGGACGAAGCGGCAAAACTTATGTAATTAGATTTTAATAGAATCGCAGCTTGGTGTCACGACCATGGATTATTTATCAACGCACTTAAGACAAAGGTAATGCACATTCACCCGCCGCATATTCCTAGAATGAAACTTAAGATAAAAATGCACAGCGTAGATTGTTGGCACAGACATGGATGTGATGGAATAACAGAATATGATGATGACTGCACCGGAAATATTGATTATGTGCCAATGTATAAGTATATAGAACTATCATATAGAGATATTGAAGAAGAAATTGTGTCAATCTGCGTACGCCCTTTTCCACCTAAGCAAACTCTGTACACCAAGAGTACTCAGACAGTGCTACATAGGCTTGGTGGAATCACATCTAGGATATGGAATATTAGCGTGGGGAAGAGCGTCTCAATTGCAACCGCTACAAAAAGTACACAGAAGACTGCAAAAGCTTGTGCTGGAATCATGAAGTACCAGAGAAGTTAAGCAACAAAGAACTCAACCAACACGTATGCTCAACATCTGCCAAATATACAATTTGGAAATCTTGGCCAACTTCGGTGACAACAGCACATACAAGATTCAGACACAGCAGATGGTGAACACTGCAAGACGGCAGCAGCATCTATGTGAAGTTCCGAGGTACTGGAACGAATATGGTTGAAGGACATTTAGCGTGGCAACTCCGATGATCTTAAACGAACTCCCAAGGAAAATTCGCAACCTACCGAAAAGAGGAATAATTAAAAAAGTAAAAGAAATCTACTTAAAATTCTTCAAATTAAAATATTTAAAGGTAAATTTAAAAATTTGTAACTTTTGAATTGTGTCGTAGCTATGAACTGTAACTTGAAATACTCTTTAATTGTTAAATGTACTGTTTCATAGTTTTTTTTAACTGTTTTTAAGTACATACAATTGAATTTAATGAATTTCAAGATTTATAATTGTAAAATGCTGTGCTTAGTAATCTGCAGACAAGCCATTCTGGCTTTGCAGATAAACATGTGTAAGAAATGCAAAATGAATTATAAATAAAATTGAATTGAAATGAAAAATAATGATGAGACGATGAAAAGCTTGCACAGCTTACTTTGGCGTTAAGTTCACGTGCAGCAGTTCACCTTGACAGTGCAAATGTAGTACACTGCGAATCATAAGAGGTCAACATATACATTGGCGAGCAAAACATCATTTTAGTTTCTGTAGGTTTTCACGAATCAAATTGTTTCCTTACGACGGATTTGATTTGAATGTTCAGTATCTGTTGGACTGGAACCCGTTGATTTTGACTCGTTTATATAATAATAATAATAATATAATATGGGTGGCGCGACAGTCCGAGGTGGACCTGGGCCTACCTTCTCAGCAACCACGTGTGTTGTGCGTGCTATTGTTCTTTCACGAGTGGAAGGGACCTATAGTTTAATGCCGACTCCGAACGGCGAAGTTTAGAAGCTTTTTCTAGACAGGAATACTCTTTGAGCATTGTCAGTGACTCGAAAGAGGTGGAAGCCGTGAATTATGAAAGTTTGTAGATTGGGGATTCGAACCTGGCACCCTGTGCGTAGGAGGAGACAACAGCCCGTTTCTACTCAGGGTCCCTGTAAAAGTCCTCTCGCGTAATGTTCGTAGTATCTTTTGGTGTTGAGGAATCCGCGTTTGGCATACCGATCCTAATAACGTCAGGATAAACTGTTTTGGGCACTCACCTTTATTATGCACAATCTCAATTGTTTTCCCCCTTTTGTACCATTAGTACGTTGTGATGGGATAGACCGCATTTCTGTGCTATTACGCATGATTAAAGACTTTTTGACTTTGAAACAAGATTGTTCACGTTATCCAATCGTGTTAACTTACCCAAAAAATACACTTGTACAGTAGTTTTATCGATATTTATTAAGATTTAATTTCTACTAAGAAACTCCTTAATACTTTTCTGTGCTTTTTTTTATTTTGCAGTACTTTTCGCGCAGCTTTTTCTCGAAGTTTTTCAAACAAAATTATTAAAGTATTTTGGAATACTTCGTGATATTACCTGGGTTTTTGCTATATCAAAAATTAGAATAGCTTTAGCCGTTGATCGAATGATTCTTCCAACAACGAGGTTTTTTTTTGCCTTGCCAATAATCAGTGGCCTAACTTTGTGAATGTCAATAGCATTTGTACACTCGAAGAACGTAATCGTGGCCTTCTCCTACTTTTCGGCATGGAGCCTTTTTTTCAACACCGAAAAATATGTTTTTTCAGCCAACATAATCCAAAACAAACCCGACTCATCTGCATCATCAATTTGGTTCTTAAACAGCAGGAGCTCATGAGCTATTTTTGAATGGCGCAACTGAACGGATGAAAGTTTATCCTCACAGGCCGACCTCCATAACGTGGCTTGAACCCCCTTAGTCAATCAGAACTGACATTAAAGGCCCGTTCTTTTTCCTTTAGTTGAGTATGCAATAGTTTCACTTTTTTCAGCATTTCTTAGCCAATTGGTAGATTTTTATCACGCAGCTTGAAAAACCTAAAAACCTCTTTTTAGACGTTGTCCTTATTTTTTGTTCTCGCTGGAATTGTGAATCATATGATTACACCGTACTGCCAAGGCAAACTCAACGCGCCTTAACCACTTTCCAATTTTTCTTTTTTCTTTCAATTATAGGAATTTCGGTTTTTTAAAGAAATTGTCGCAATGAAACACTTACCTACATTGCACTGTTCTAATTGTATGCAAAAACTAAGAACCCAGCTAACGAACGAATGAACATATTCAATCGTGTGCATACATTTTTGGTTCACGTTATCGAGGTTTCAATTGTTCACGGTATAGAGTACTCTTTATAAAACAAATGGGTGTTCACGGTAGGGGAGTGTTCACGCAATCAGGGGTTCACGCTACCCAGACACTACTGTATATAATATTTTTTTAAATTTAAATTTTAAAAATTGTGTAAAATGTCGCTGTAGTGTATCATGCAAAGATGATGATGACGAAATTTAATTTACCCCAAGTTTAGACCTAACGGTGAATGCACAAAAAAGAAAGGAAAAATGAAAACGTGCAAAACTGGATACATGGGATGCTCTTGGTTTTCATTTCAACCGTTGCAATTGTACGACTTTTTTCATCGATACCTCTTCGTTTTGGTAATTCAAGAAGAAAACAGTTCTGAAAATGTCAGTCATATCCGTCGTAAGGAAACAATTTTATTAATGAAAAACCACAGAAAATGCAATGATGTATCCAGTTTTGCTCGCCACTGTATGTCCGAAGGAACTTAATATCATCTGTCAAATATGCTCTGCTCAACCCCCAGCAATCCCAATATCCGATTTAATTACCAAACGGTCGACAGTAAAACCCATTTTGTGTTAAACTTTGAACTTCAGCTGCGAAATTATTGATGACCTCATGGGCTCTGCTGTGTTCCTGTCAGTCAAAGGCGGTCTTGACCCCTTTCAGCATTTTCTTTGTCCCAAAATGCATCACACTGTCCAGAAGATTTATTTGCACATTTTCCTGATCCATCTTTCCACCCAGGGACCGTCAACTTTGTCCCTTGTTTCACATATTTTATTGCGGCCAAGTTCAGTTTGTTTATCATTCAGGCGTCATTAAATATTCATTGGCGCATAAATGCAAAACGAAATGTTTTTTTTTTTCGTCACCTTGGCTATTTGCCACAACAACACCCGATGCTCTTGTTTGCACACACGTAGATCTGTTTATTTGTGCAAACATAAACCTCTTCGGCCGCTTTTGATGTTCAGTAAACGCTCATATTTCTCACATCCGCTTTGCGATTGTCACCCACCAGTCAACGCCCGCATTTCAGACAATGCCACCCACCTCTCACACAAGCAGTCACCCGCTTCGAAGTGAAATTCGAAATGGCCACAATGGCGAGCGCTTTCGCAGAGGGCGTGAATTTTATTTGTATATTTTATAGAGCGTCGAAAATATGCGAACGCGAATATTCATGAAAACATCACTTAATCATAGGGGCCCGTTCGTTGCCAATGCGAATCAGAGTCACGTCAGTTGGGGATTATTTCGAAATGCGATTTAAGAGTCTCCAGTTAATTTTCATTTTGTATATTGCGGAAGTGGGAATCAGACATGTGAAATTAAAACGCACTGAGTCTTTGTTGAAATTATCCGTAATGGATGCGAGCACTCTCTGCTTATACTCATTTGGGGAATAGCCACACACACCGCAGGCACCGCTTGCGTTCAATTTAATTGGATAAGTTTTGGACGAGTGTTTGAAAGCAATTCCAAGGATGCAGATATTTAATTGTGTTTGGATTGGGTTATCCAGCAAGAGGTGATATTTAAAATCTCGTCTCATTGTTAAAATGTTAGCTATCAACTGACGTTGATTACATTTGAAATGTAAGCGGTAAGTGATTTTTAAATGTGAATAAATTCACGTTCGTACACTACAGCTCACCAAGCAGTGACGAGAGTGAATATCGTCCCGTAAAATTAATTATTATAAAATTAAAAATTAAAATTAAGCACTGTTATAGTGACGTCTAAGGATAGTGACGTAAACACTCCAACCCGCAATCGTCTGTCAAAAGATGAGATCCGACGGAAATTCCTTCTTATTCTAGTGGCGCTACAGTCCGGGATGGACCTGAGCCTCAACCAACAAGACTCTACCACGATCTTAGGCAATCTGCCTCCAATTTCGAACCCCAAGTTAGTAGAGGTCATTACCACTTATATGCGCCATGGGTTTCGTTTCGGGCGTCCTCTATTGCTTTGTCCCACTGGTTCAGAGGCGAGTACTCTTCGGGTTGGAGCAGTATTGTTCATGTGCTCTACATGGCCTAGCCATCTTATGCATTGAATCTGTAGACGTCTGACTAGGCTCATGTCGCTATACAGCCTGTAAAGTTCGTGGTTAAATCTTCTCCTCCAAACACCGTAAGCGCAAACAGGACCAAAGACCGCTTGTAGAACTCTTCCCTCGAAAATAGAAATGGCTTCCTCATCTGCTTTCGAAATTTGCCATGTCTCCGCGCAGGACAGGGTTGATCAAGTTTTAAGCTTCTAATATGTAATAATAATATGAGTGGCACTACAGCTCGTAGAGGGCCAGCGCCTAGCTTCTCAGCAACCACTCGTGTTATGCCGTGCTATTATTCTTTCATGAGTGGAAGGGACCTACAGTTTTATACCGACTCCGAACGGCAAAGTTTGAGAAGCTTTTTCTAGACAGTTATTACTTTTTGAGCATTGTCAATGACCCGAGAAAATTATTGTTGGTCGTACCGTCCGGGAATCGAACCCAGGCAACAAAGGTAAGTTGCGTAGGGGTCGGGCACAAACCCAAGACGACACGGCCACACCTTAAAAATGAACCAACACAAAACAGTCAGATAAGTCGTGAATTCCAGAAGAAAGAGCTGAACCCGCTATCGATATCAATATGGCTGCTTGACAAGCTGTCTAGTACACCTTGTTAAGATCTAGGTGTAGAGTTAGGTTGTTAGGTAGTTCAATGACATTCATCCCGAAATCGACGTTCATCCCTGCCACACTTATCATCAAACCGCATAACACTTCATATATTTTTGGAATCGTAGTAGCCTTGAAAATTAACCTTCCTTTTTAGTCATTCACAGACTTTCTATTGGCTCTCCATGCAAGCGAAAGATCCCAGCTAGCAAAAGTAGTCAAATATAAAATTTACCATGAAAAAACAAATTGAATGTACACGTGGGGCAAAATACAAGGTTTAATATTTTTACAACAATCTCGATGGTATCAGGTTTACCGCATGAATTCAATTGAAATGTTGAGGGTTTATACAATTTTCCATTCTATAACGACCGGTTTCCGTCCTTCAAAAGGGAGATTGTGTTGGATTGAGGAGAGATGTTTCATTTAATTCTTAGAGATCACATGTCAACCAGCTCATAAGAACTTCTTATGCTAATGGATGCACCCATTTCATCTGTAATTTGTTCTATGCCTTCTATCGAAAAATGCATTTCTAAGATACAAACATTTAAACAAGAAAATTAAAAATTGTAATTTTTAGGAGAAATGATGTTCCTTCCTTATAAATAAGCAAAACCAATTCTGGTGAGTTAATGTGTTAATTAATTACGTATTTCGGGAATAATAATTACTGAAGTACCCTTTCGCCTGAAACGTATGACTTGCAGACCAATTATTTTGCATGCTTCGTCATAAGGAGGAGTTCCTCAAACTTGTTTAATTTAAGGATGTCATAGCTCGTGAAATTCCTTTGAACTCTTTCGAATCTATTAATGAAATCCAAAACAAGTCATAATGTTTTGAAAAATGTAATCAAATACATTTAGAAATATGAAGCTCTACTGCAATTTGTTTACACCAATCTGATAATTTATATACATTCATCGAGTTGATGTTGGCGGCCGTGGCGTTGCGGGTATGTGCGTTGACCCCTACGCAACTGAACCGACTGCCTGTGTTTGATTCCCGGTACGGCCAAAATAATTTTCACAGCCCGACCTCTTTTGAGTCACTGACAATGCTCAAAGAGTAATATCTAAAATAAGATTCTCAAACTTGGGTCTGTATAATATATAGGATAATAACTCGCACAACGCGAGTGGTTAATAAGAAGCTAGGCCCTGGACATCTACGGGCAGCTAGAGCCATGTTATATTATAATAATAATAATATGGGTGGCGCTACAGTCCGAGGCGGACCTGGGCCTAGCTTCTCAGCAACCACTCGTGTTGTGCGTGCTATTGTTCTTTCACGAGTTGAAGGGACCTCGAAAGAGGTGGAGCCGTGAATTATCAAATGTGGTAAATTCGGGTATCGAACCTGGCACCCTCTGCGTAGGAGTCGACGTACTTACCCACTACGCCACGGCGACCCACGTGTTATATTAGATTATAATTTTTAAGGGAATTTTAAATTGTGGATTACCCTCAACACATTCTATGCTCATTAGTACTGCAATAAAATGTATGTATTCTTTACTGATTAACGAATATTCAATAAAGCACCATATAACGAAACGTTACTCATCAATTAATATCGCTACTATTACGGTATCGTTCCTTTTTTTCATATACTATAGACAACTGAGATCGGTACGTTCACTCTCTGCCTTTCTTTTCTAGTATACTTTTCCTCTACACGGTTTTTTTATGTGTAGTTAGTTAACTGAAGTGACTTTTCGACTGTATAAATATGCTCCTTTACTTTTCTTCTGAACGCTATTATTTCCTGTCACCAAACAGCTGTTTTGACGGCCACTTCATCGGTATGGTTAGATGTGTGTATGATTTGTCACTCTCGAATGCGTATTTAGAAGGTTTTGTGTGGAATATATAAACAGTGGACTCTCCCTTAGTCGAAACTCTGTCTAACTCCAAATTTTTCGCCATATTTTACATACATTTCCCTCAATTTTTCATACAAAAACCTCTCTCAATGTCAAACTCTTCCTTACTCGAACAAAATTTGGGTTCCCGTGACATTTCGACTTAAGGAGAGTCCACTGTATAATATCCTCGTTTAAGTATACCTAAATACTTCATTCAATTGAATGCAACGTTCCTATTTTAGGTTCTAAAATCAGAAGTATCAATTTTAACATAAAAATAGCATTTTAATGAAATACTGAAAGTATCTAGAAAGGATATTAAAGTAACAAGTACAGTCAACTCTCGATGATTCGAAACTCGATAAAACGAAAGTCTCGATAATTCGAACTGATTTATAGATCCCTTGAAAAAACCTTGATAAATCGTTCTATTCGCTATGTGTTTTGGCGCTTGTTAATTCGAAGTGATTGCTCAGCCGGGCTACCAGGAGACACACTGTAATTCGAGATCAGTAGCTAGTTTCCTCTTAGGAATTCGAATTTTATGCAATTCAGTGTCTGTTTTGTAGAAGTATGTGTCAATTTATTGTTGCATACATTACATACATATGAATTTACTTCGGTTTCGTACTTCCCTCCAACTTGACAATTTTACATTATTTCGTACTTTCATTATTTTGAATTTTTTAAAGGTCCCTCGAATTTCGACTTATTAAGATTCGATTGTGTTTATATAAAAAGTAACGAATACGTACGAGTACTCAATTTGTCGTTACTTTTACGGGCCTAAGGCTCATGCTATGTTTCTACCAAAAGAAATCATTACATTTCTCCAAACCTCCGGGATTTCCCGCAATCTACCTAATTGGAGTCCACTTAAGTTCATCCGTCCGTGAGAGGTTGTCAAACCAAACAAGCATGAAGCATAAAGTTCAATTTATTTCTTCATATGAGGGATTTTTTTTCTTTGTTTCCCCGAAAGTTTTCCCCCGAAAGTCGAAAACGACTTAAAATCATAGAAAAAAAGATTCATAAACAATAGTGACGTAAGATGCAAAAAAAAAAACGATTCGCAGTGGCTTTGATTTTTATTTGTCAAAATATCTGAAGAAAACAATTTATATGTTCGAATCGCTGTCAAACTCGAATTTTTATAGGCAGTCACTTTTCACTGCCGGTATTATAGGCAGTTATAGGCAGTAGGTTGTTGTATGTACTTTACGTGCAAAATCCTACTTCACTATTTATAGATTTTTGAAAAAAACACGTCTAATATTATAAATTAATTTTTCAGTTGAAAGATATATCTAATATCACATCTCTGTATGTAAATTGCGTGGTGGCAATACTTGTAAGAATCTTACGAACGAAATAAATATCTATCTATCTGATTAAGTTCAATTTATTTTTGTGTGTTAATTTTTAGATGTCAAAATACAGTCGAACATCGGAACCTAGAACCACCATTGGCCACAAAAAAAAATTCGACTTATCAAGTAAAATACTTAATTGATATAAATATTTATTTATTTCCGACATAACACATAAAACTTAGAGGAGCATAATTATTATTTAAAAAAATCTGTTACACTTGACTGAAGAGCGGATTTCTTTATTTTGTATTTTAAAAAATTGGAATTTACACCATTGTAGGTTCACAGAATCAAAAAGCAAAATGAGTAATGAATTCAATTCGTTTGAAGGTGGTTGAATCAAAAAATCCTCAATTATCGCAAAGTCGTTCCCTTTTAGACCACTGCCGCTGTCACCGTTATTGTGGAGCTGAGAAGACTCCTAAGTAACAGTATCGTCATCCACCTGCAGAAAATCATACAGGGAGTTCAGTTCTGAAAATCAAAGGAGTTTCATCCTCTTTCCCACGCTTAGAATATTCACCAAAACCACGATACATACAAATGCAGAAGCGATTCCGTATAAAACGAGCTTGTAGAATACGCAGAATTTGGGAATTTCTCTTCAGAATTCGACGTATCCTTGGTGACACCAAGTTATCAAGACATTCGAGTAATCGAAGTCAAATTACATATAAATTTCAGTCTTGGCGCTATTGCCAACCAATTTCATTCGAGTTATCAAGATATTCGAGTAATCGAAGTTCGACTGTATAAATATGCTCCTTTGCTTTTCTTCTGAACGCTATTATTTCCTGTCACCAAACAGCTGTTGACTTTTGAAAACACTTCAACTCGGTTGGAAGGTTGGTACGCCCTATTGAGGTTTCACAAAAAGTTCCTCCAAAACACGCGATTTCTGTTCAGTGGGAACATAATATCAACCTTCTTCAAATATTCTCGTAGCCAAATCCCCAAATGAAGATTGAATCAAAACTCAGTCCATCGTAAACTTCTCCTGAATGTCTGCCCATCCTTCAATCAAAACACACATGAAAAATTTCACAATTTTGCCGCCAGATTTTGGGTGAATCATTGAAAATCATCTCTCGCCAGTCTCGGTCAATTATTGTGCAAACAACCAAACAAGCGTAGCGAAACAAAAGCGTAATTATGAGTCAGGAACGAAACGAGAGACTCAAGGGATGTATTACTTTCATTTTAATGAATAAACTTAACGAGTCTGCTTATCTCTGCGGATCTCAAAACTTTGTCTGACCTTTCTAGGGTATCACTTTCAATTACATCGCCCACTAACAAGGACTCTTTAATTTACTCATTCTTTTCTCTTGTTGTGCTTGTATCTTTTCAGGATCACATTGAGGACTGTTTAACAGAAGATATGCATCAAGTACTGAGCTACGAGACGGCCATGCGGGCCAACAGCGCCCGGGACATTCGAGAATACGTGACAAAGAGGACGTGTGTTAGTGTCGTGCTCACAATGACATTTTTCACACTCATATCAGGTGAGCGGGCCCCTCTATTAAATTGAACGTTAACCACAACACATAGCAACAGTGTGACATAAACTGTTTCCTTTCGTTTCGTCCCTCCTTTCATCCTTTCTGAAGTCACACGGTGTACACACGCACACTTCGCTAAAACTGCGATTATCCCTTTTTAATTAAATAGGACGTTCATGAAAACAACAGCAACCACCTGCAGATACATTGTGTACACCCGATTAATGACAGCACGGCGCGGTGCGGCGCGGCCTTTGATAAGTCTGCAGAGTGGTGGATGGCGGTTGTGGGTTGGTGAGTGGGTGAGGCCACGGGAGAGGAGCTATCGTTTCGATGATGTCCACTCGGGGGTTAGGTTGAGGAGGTTTTATGGACCCGCGAAATGAACGAACTCAACCATACACACGCAATGGCAACCGAATCGTGGGTCTGTCAGTTTGGTGGGCCGATTCGCACACCCCGGTCTCTTCGTGGGCGTGCGTGTCACGTGTTTGTGACGGGAGAAGAGAACGAAAACCCCATCGGGCACTAAAGACAGGCATTCCTAAGATATACAGAACCCCAACAACGCCAATGAATTTTAATGAAGATGAGTGCTGGTCAGTGGTCAGCATGGCGAGTGATTCCCTCTGCCTTGGAGCACTCCATGGTTGACTGGCAACGCGCAGGCTTTTGTATCCAGTGGTGTCGAGTTCTGCTCCTCAATCTGTTGGGCTATTCTCCCTGCAGCTGTGTGGGAGTTGATTTTTGTATCTCAAGTGTCGTGACGAAGCGAGTTGAGCTCATTTGTGGAAATGTTGACCTAGTTTTTTCCTCGAATTGGACAGCCCGTGGGTTCCTTGGTTAGCCACGATAAAGAGGCGAGCATAGATTTGACTTGGTGATTGCCGAGCGTAGGTTGTGTTCAGTTCAGAGGGCGAGTGGGGAGCAAATCGGAATGTAGGTTAAAAACTAAGTCCAGAAGTTTTTTTTTGTATTGCCCTTGAAAATGGTGGGCGGATTGTGACATAATTGACTTGTCTGGCAGAGCTTGAGCATTTGTCACCGCTAATGCAAGTGGTTTTATGTGAATAGTCCTTGATTGAGTAAGTTGGGTAGTCAGCTCACACTTGCAACTTTTTCGCTACAGTCGCTCCAGTAAATGTGAGGCACTGACATATTTTTTTTTGCTTATTGTGGCTACGTGTCAGATTTGAGTGGCAGTTTGGAGAATAAAAGAGTCTCTTCGGACATTTCATGTGGTAAAACCTAGTAATGTAGGTGACGCTACAGTAGTGTTGCTTGAACATCGACAGTCTGTCGATAGTGAAAGACTAAACTTGACGCGTACATCGATAGTTTTAAAAAACTGCTGGACTATCGATATTTTTAATAATTCAAAATTATTCTACCAAAGGAGCGAAAGCGGAGCATTATCGGTTTGCAGGGTAGTTTTCGTTTTCCTAAAATACTATTTAATACACATTCTAGGGTTTTTCCTTCACTTCGTTTCTATGCAATCAGCGATGTGAACATCACGAGGAATGTCATTGGTGTTGCAAAGAATAACGGGAAGAAGTAGGTATTTTAGTGACCACTTAAAAAGAAAAAAATCCCGTATGAACTTAAAAACCGAACAGATTATAGACCAATCAGTTTAGTGTAAGTGTGCCTGGCAAAATCTATGAGAAGATCTTAAAGGAAAAAATTTCCAAGTATATTCCTGACGATCAATTTGGTTGCAGGAGAAACCATAGTACATCTCATCAAGTATTAAGCATCTGCAATCAGGTTAAGTCATTTCGTGGAGTAGTAAATCAATTACTGAACTTTGAAAAAGCATTTGATTCTGTTTGGCACGACGGCCTCAAATGACAACAAAACATTAATGCATAAAGTTATTTTCCAAGCAATTCTACTCAATGGTTGCCAAGTGTGGGGTAGCAGCGCGAAAAGCCATATTAAGAAATTGCAAATTTAACAGAACAATTTATTGAAAATGATGCTTAACTTACCATGGAATCATTCAACGCGCGATATTCATAAAAGGGAGAATGTTCAATTGATCTTCGACAGGATACAGAAATTAAATCAACGCATTTTAGACCGCTGTAGTGTTGCTGATAATCCTTTATTATACAAACTGATTAATAATCATGTCCAGCTTGATAGTTTATACCATTTTATCTTTGTTTTCTTCTTTGTGTTTATTCTAATATTTATTTATTTTCCTGCTTGTTTACTTCATTATATACGTATTTATTTATTTGTTTACTTATTTACTTATTTATTTATATATTTATTTATTTATTTGTTTGTTTATTTATTTATCTGTTTAGTTATGCATTTATTTATTTATTTATTTATTTACATTATTCATTCGTTTGTTTATTTGTAAATTGTTTATTTACTTTTTTTTCTTTCTTTATTATAAATTGAAGGGTTTTTTTCGCTTTTCTTAAATAATTTAAATGTAAATAATTTCGTACTATTGCATAATAATGTTACAGACGAAAGATAGTAAATGCCATATCTCTGAATTGTAAAACGTATGGTTAAAGGTCTGTAAATATTTTTTTTGCAAAATAAAGTACTACTAAAACTAAAACAGATTCGCAATTAGAACCAGATCAAAATGCAGCTACGGGACATACAGGAGCAGAAAGCCATTTAGCAGTTCAGTGAAACGTAACGTATATGTATTTGAAAAGTAAAAAAGCCGAAATGAAAGTTTCAACATTTCCAAAGAAACGAGGGAATTATCAAATGATAGAACGTTATGTTATGCCCTTTCGAGCTGCCGTTCATGTAGGATCTAAGATTTGGTTTTTGGAATGGGACGATGAGGCTTGTCATTCGATAGAGGACCCTATTACTCGATACCCGCACGAGCTCAGACATTGATTCTATAGTGGATTCGTGTGCTTTATTAATTCGTTCTCATCTAATGCTGGCAAAGTCCTTGACAAGGTATTCTGTACAAGCCGATACATACATATCACATAAACACACAGAATCTGATGATTTGACCAGGAGAGATAAACTTAACTCTGTCATCATCTTGACACCATGTGTCATAAGAGACCTTGAAGTCAGAACAGAAAAGTGATTCATGTGCTATTATATAAGTCGAATGAATCCAGTAGCAAATATTTAAATTTTTTTGATTCAGTTCTATTACAATGTGTTGTTGGTCGTATATAATATTTAAAGAGATTTGATACATCGTCATCATCTTTCTGATGCAACATTATTCGATAATTACTTTGAAGAATAATCCACTGGGAAGAAAGGGAAGAAGTGTGGGGAAAATTACTAATAAAACCATCCTGGCCTTATGGCTTCGATCAAAGTGTAGAATATGTTCACACTACAAATAAACACAAATTTCTCTACCTGAAGCCAGTCAGCATTAGACTGACCAGACGTCCTCTTTTAAGAGGGCATGTCCTTGTTGTCTAATAAAAACCATGCAATTTGTCTTCTTTTTGGGTTTTCTGAGTTAACTCAGTTAACTTAATTCATAGACACAAAACGTTTTTTTTTTTTCAAAACTAATTGAGAAATTTGTTGCATTGAGTTTGATTGCTTACCCTACGTGAATGTATTTAGACAAAATTCCAAAATGGAGCGATATCGAAGATTCATTGTTTTATTTCCGAAACAAAGGTTTGTCGACATCTAGGGCAACTTTCTAAATGTTCTAAATTAACCATGCAAATACACGAAAAATGGATAGTGTACTTGAAAAAAAATACAATAGATATTGAATAACACAGTCAACTTTTCATAATTGATCACCTTGTTTTTTAATACCATCACATAATGCTAATGTGTAGGAATCTTACGACTATCTATTATATTTAAAAAAAACTTGGATTTAAAATAGTATTAAAACGTATATTTAAATAATACGATCAAACGGCAAATACAATCAGAGTCAATAAATTAATTCGACCCATTATTTTATTTTTATTTTGTATTTAAAGTAAGAACTAACATAAAATATTTTTCTTTATTTTACTTAAATTTGCTAAAAATTTATGTTGTGTTGTTTTTGTTTTTTATAGATAAAGAATAAAAACATTTTCTTTCTTTTATGTGTTTTTTTATGCTTAAATTTTCGAGATTTGACATATTGCATGTGTCCTCTTTTTCGTGCTCATGGATCTGGTCACCTTAGTCAGAATGTGCCTCAATTTATTTTACTTCATCTCATGACACATGCCTTGCTCACAGAAAATCCCGTTACCCGCATCATAGGCGAGATCAGAGATAATGGATGATAGAGATATCCAA
Source organism: Eristalis intricaria (assembly GCA_964034865.1). NCBI lineage: Eukaryota > Metazoa > Arthropoda > Insecta > Diptera > Syrphidae > Eristalis > Eristalis intricaria. Next base: position 136,129,704 of record OZ035873.1, read on the forward strand.
CTTCGGCCATTTTTACCCCTAGTCCACAACGAAGATGTAGTGGTTATCCCTTGTATTTCACTTATACATTTACAACGCTCGTCAATTCACCACAATATGGCGGCCGATTCGTGAATTTTGTGGGAAAAAGCGGCAGATTCATGAATTTAGTGGGAGTCCATGTACTTTTCATGTAACGTACATGGGTATGTTGTTCGGAGGGTGTCCAAAAGTTGACTAGTATTTCTAAGGGAATTTTCTTACAATGTTATATGGACTTTCGTGATTTAAATTGTATTGCAATGTCCATTTAACTGGAACTATTTGACCTAAAATTAATTCTTAAGTGTATATATAGCCTATTCATAAACCATACCTGACAAATTAACTAAAAAAATGAAGCCCGCTTTATACGCATAAATCATGAATTCTGAAAAACTCAAGAATTCAATTTAAACAATTTGATAAGAACAATGGCAAGATATTGCAACTTTTAATATAATAATAATATGGGTGGCGCGACAGTCCGAGGCGGACCAGGGCCTAGCTTCTCAGCAATCACTCGTGTTGTGCGTGCTATTGTTCTTTCACGAGTGGAAGGGACCTACAGTTTTGTGCCGACTTCGAACGGCGAAGTTGAGAGGCTTTTTCTAGACAGGAATACTCTTTGAGCATTATCAGTGACTCGAAAGAGGTGGAGCCGTGTGAATTATCAAAGGTGGTAAATTCGGGTATCGAACCTGGCACCCTCTGCGTAGGAGTCGACGCACTTACCCACTACGCCACGGCGACCACCTTTTGCAACTTTTACTAATGCTAAAAAATGGTTGTCAAAACATCTTATTTGTGATTCACGCTTCAATAATATTTTTATTATTGGTTAACTGAACGTGTGAAATTATTATTAATTTTTATTCATATGAAAAAATGCACACTATGTTGTGCATTTATTATTTATGTCCAAGTATTTCAGATTCAAAGTTTTAATGAATCGACTTCATGAACATAAGCCTTGTTCGTTCGTTTACCCCTCCATACTGTGTTGAAAATTGAACACCGAAATTTGAAAAAAAACGTTCGAATAACGAGCGTATTTTCAAATAAGAACTCTAATTCACCCCATTACTAAGGTGGGGAAGGGTATCAGCTGTCTTCACAGCTGTTCTCAAGAGCTCACACGTATTCACAGACAGTGGACAAAAAGCGTATAAAAAACGCTGTCAGATGAAATCAAGGGGCAAGGGAGGTACAAGTTGGATATCTCTATTATAGGTTATCTCTGGGCGAGATGTTTGTTAATACATACACTCAGTAGAAAAGCTTGCGTTCTTGTTACACTATACCTAGGATGTGTATCCGATAGCGAGTGCTCAAATATAGTCGAACTTCTATAACTCGACAATATCTTAGCTTCTAAGTAACAATATCCCACCACCACAGAAATATCCACCTGCAGAAAATCATCATACAACCACCCTGTATATTTCTGGTATTTGTTCAAGCTTTAAATTTCCCAATTCGTTCAGTTCTGAAAGTCAACGAAATTTCATCCTCTTGCACCCCGCTCAGAATATTCACCAAAACAATTTTGTTTATACTAAGTCAATGGAACATACAAACGCAGAGCCCCGAAAAGAAAATTGTAGAATACAAAGAATTTAGAATCAGAATTCAACCATCGAAGGGGGCGCCAAATAATCTGTTAGAGAAATCGAAATTCGACAAAAAAAAAAATACTAAAATATTTTTTTAAATTTAGTCAGAAAACAATATTTTTGAGGATTTCCTTGCATCTTGCGTTGCAGGGATGGCATCTGATTAGAGCAAACTGAGTCGGTGGCCGTACATTCTGTGCTTAAAAATGTTTGGGATGCATGGCTGGTTTGCACCATGGTGTAGAAAAAATTGAGTATATACCGAACACGTTTATGGCTACCGCAAAATGGAGAAGCCCGAAAGAAATAAGAAAAATGTTCACCTACATCATTAACAAGTTTTTCCATACCTTTATATTCTTTGTCTGCTTACTTGAAACACAATTTTTTGAACGACGGATTTCTTAGGTTTATTTTGCCATCGTTGCCAAACAGCAAATTGCAAGTAATTCATCAGGATTTTCTTTGTCACACCGGCCATTCGTCTTGCAAGTCGTCTATTCAAATAATTCTTCCTTATGTCCAAGCATGACTGGAAATGAGAAGGATTCATGAAATAATGAAGTTTCCATAAATGCCCTTATTTCCGATGATGTCAAAAATGTATCAGAATTTTATTAATTTTGATAATTTCGATAGATTGATGGTGTACAATATTAGTTTGGCAGCTGTAGAGACTAGAACTTAAATGAATCACAAGTCCCTTTCCCGACTATAGCATCATGGAAGAAAACGAACGTGTTACAAAATTCAAATAGTCTCAAAAACAAGATATGTACAGTCAATCAAATTCATATTCGTACTGTTTTTAACCACAACTATATTTTTTTCCATTTTATTTGAATCACCAATTATTCTTAATCGTAAACTAAATTTAATCAATTTATTCAAAGTCAGATAAATTATGTCTTACCAGCATTATGTGTCATCTGAATATAATTGTATGCAAAATCAAATCAAATTCATATTCGTACAGTGTTTTTTTATTCAAAAAATCATATGCAAGGAACTGTACGTGTACATGTCAAATACGTTTTTGGCCTTCAAGGGTTTGCATAATTCGGTTGCGTGTTTGAAATTAAAAAAAAAAGTACAAAATGGGACGAACACAGTGCGAAACGTTGTTTGAGCTTCGCAAACTTATTATAAAGTACTATAACGATGGTAAGTCACTACAAGAAAGTCATAAAGTGATGGAAACTGCACCCCAGTCACCGGGTATAAACCCCATCGAAAATTTATGGGACCATTTAGACCAGCAATTAAGAAAATTACCAATGAGAAATGCAACAGACCTAAAAGAGAAGATAGTGCAAGAATGGGAACAAATTTCAGTTGAAACTACCAAAAAACTTGTCCAATCCATGCCAAATAGGCTTAAGCATGTAATTAAAAATATTGGTTATGCCACAAAATATTAAAATTTGATAAATTTCTTGTTTCTTACCAAAAAAAAATGATTTGTCTGAATATGAATTTCTTGTCTTTTAAATGGTTTTTTTTTTTGTTTTTGTTATTAATTGTTCTGTTTTTGTTGAAGGATTGCGTTTATTTTGTGTTTGACAATAGATGTTCACCAGATCTGTGATTTTACAAACAAATAACATTGGAAGTCTTAGTGGTTCTTGCATAAATCGAAAAAGAGTTATTTATTTTCCTACTGTACGAATATGAGTTTGATTGACTGTATGTACTGTTTTTCTTTTTAAAAAAAGCTGTCGTGGCGTAGTTGGATGAGTCATTTCCTTCGAGTCACTGACAATTCTCATGGTGTATTCTCGTCAAGAAAAGGCTTCTCGTACCTCACCGTTCGGACTTCGGAGTTATTAACAAACTATTAGTAAAAACTTAGGATAGAACAAGAGGTCGCACAATACTAGTGTAGAAACTAGGCTCAGGATTTCAGACTGTGCACCATCCATGCTGTTATTATTTGAAAGGTCTGTAGGTAGTCTGAAAGTTGCCATTTTTTTGGTAAATACATATGTTGTTTGCGTTATGGTGTAATGTGTACGTAGACTTTTTCTCACGAGTGTACCTACGCAAATGGTGAGGTTAACGTACACAATCACTGCTGCTTGTGAATTATAGTGAATATTGCATCGAAGTCGTACAAATCATTTCCCTGCAGAAATCAAATGCCTTACGACGTAGACGTCCACTTCATTTTCCTTCTTTGTCGTATCTTCCTTCACACCCTCCCCTCTTTTACTTTACCCGTGGAACTGCTGATTAGTCAGCAGAGTGTCAAAGAAAGTGTTACGCTCAATTGCCCTTGAAGTAATATCAAGTGGCAGAAACATCAAAGGCAATCTCTCGTTCAATTGCTCTCAGTAGTCGCAGTCTGTTCTGTTCTGTTTGTGTGGTGTCCTTGAAATGCCTGAATTCCCATACCGACTGTACTCACTCGCACAGGCACAATTGCAAACAAATATTCATCCCCATCTCTTCGTGTCGGCCGCACTCAGGTGGGAGTTCCTTTATAGCCGCCCCTTAATTGCTTCTCTTGGCAATAGCTCAAATCATAAAATTTGCTTTATCGCCAGAAACAATAACACTAATTTATAAACTAAACACGTGTGGTGTTTGCGATCGGTTTTAATGAAAAAATAAACAATCAAAATCGAAAGCACCTTTAAGTTGCTGCATATAATAGACTGGAAGAATTTTTATAAAATTTATTAGTCGGCACTGACTAGTGCTCGGCCTGGTCTAGGTTCGCCATCTCTGGATAAGCAGATGCTCATGGGAATGAATGGATGAAGGTGTTAAAAGACAGAGCCTCATAAAACTTTCAAGTGAGAGCGAGTTTCCGAGATGGGGGCGACGGCAGCAGTTGAGCAGCAAGTTATTGGCCACCTGGAGCGTACTCTGTGTGGGATGCCTTATTGATTTCTACTTGGCCACCCACAGGGTTGCGTAGGCGATAACCTATTGTTTGGTGTTGTGTAGACGACAAAGTACTGTATTTGAGGAAAACAGCAGCCTTGGGAGTGCTGTCGAGGATGCGTCAATATCTGGGCATCCTGGAGCAGGATACATGTTTGCCAATGACTCAGGCAGCGCCGAGACAATCAGACGATTGTCTCATTGAAAGAACTCAGTGGAAACAGAACGTCAGAAATTTACATCACAAGCAAAATGTATTTCAGTCCGAACATGTTTTATCGGTCGAGTGGGAAAACTAGCCATAAAACTTTGGGGAGTGGAGTGACATAACTCGTATGACTAAACACTACACACTCGTAAACAGGCTCCTCGAAATTATGTGGGGCCCCTGAACGGCGATTACGTGACTTGTTAAACATTCAAGCGGAGTTTTTAGAACAAATACACTTCTGGGGAGGAATGAGTCCCAGTTAAACAGTTGCTTTGCAATCGATTTAAGGTGGTTTCAAGGGAGCAGGGCCAGTCTGTCTGCAAACGAGTGTTTAACGTTTGGTCTGCACCTGGCCATTTGAATGAGAAAGAAAACAAATGAAAGTGAACAACTTTAAATCTGTTTGACATATTACGCAGACACAACAGGCAAATGCACAAAAAGAGCAGCGCTTGCGGCATTTGTCTGAATTTGCACGCAAGACTGTAAAGTCTGTCTCAGTATTTGGAAACTCTGAAAACACTGCAGGGCCTGTGTCTTAAAGACCGAAAACCCTAAATGTAAGCACAGCAATGATAATTGTTTCTTGTTTAAGTTAGATAGGAGAAAGACTGACATTTCAAAATAATACGACGAATTGCTCAAGAGCACTTTGCTGATACACGTTGCAACGAAAAGTCATTCTAATTCAGACTTTATTATTCGAGAACAACCCTAAATTTAAAGTCAAATGTGGCAGCATTTGAAATTGATAAAACCGAAAGTTGAGAGGTGAGAACAAACATCAAGCTGGACATTTTTTCGTTAGGAATATTTGCCCTAAACCCAACATCAAATTCCTGACTGGCTAGAAAGCCTAAAAGAATGGCTGGAAAGCCCGGGTAAAATGTATTAGTTTTCGATAAGGTTTTCCAGTACCATTTAACAAACAGTTTTGTTTGCTACTACCTAGGCAAGGAGTCCATCTACGAAATAATACCGGTCCAATGGCGTATTTTGAAATTTATGAAAATCAGAAAAATATGGTCTGCTTCAGCTTGACAAGCTCATAATTTATTAGCAAACTTTTTAACAACTGACAAAACAGCTGTTATTCCTTGGAACGTTCTTACAACGGTGAGCTTTAATTCATATTAATATTGTCCAACGAACTCGTTCTTTTTCTCAGAATACTTACTTAGGTGCACCTACAGTTCGGGTTGAACCTGAGCCTTTCCAGCGAACTAACAAGCCTTTCCAGCTATCACGCTCCTTAGCTAGCTGCCTCAAGGTGCACACTCCAAGACGGTTGAGGTCCCCTTTCGTGTTTTCTCTCCGGGTTAGACTCGAAGACTATGCAGGCCGGAGTATTGGTGTCCATTCGCTATATAAGTCCTAGTCATTTTAAGGGACCGATGCGCAGTTTTACGACTAGGTCAATGTCATTGTACAGCTCGTATAGTTCGTCATTGAATCTGCTCCTTCACAGTTTGTCAACGCATACGGGACCAAATGTTTCTCTCGAACCGACCAAGGACCGTCCTCATACGCTTATGGCAGAGTCCATGCGTCAGCGCCATAAAGTAGGATTGAGATAATCAAGGTCTTATATAGGATCTCCTTAGTTGTAGTTACCTTCTCAGCCCAAAGAAACTGCGGCAAGATTATAACTTCGTTTTATCTCTGTCAAGGTGTTGTTGTAAGAGACAAGGTATACAAAGTCCTTTACTATTTCAAAGTTAAAGCTGTCGATTGTGATAGTCGTTTGACTGTCTTGTTGACAGTATATACTTGATATTGCTCTCATTTACTGCTAAACCCAGTAGCGAGCGCACCAGCTTGCTATATATACAAGTTCGAAGCGACCTCTGCTTATAGAGCGTCGATAAAAACAGCTGGCAAGGTCTCGCCATGGTCCACCGATGACTGTAGTACCAGATGAAGAAATTGAAAAACACTGTGATCTTACGCGGTGGTATTTTTAATCTAGCGTTCTAGAATCCCAAGCACTTGACTATACATTCAACAAATTCAAGATTATTTAACCAACTTCACTTTTCCCGTCGACTTTTGTCATATTCGTTCGCATCCTAACCAAAAGTCGGATCGAAATCAAACGCTCTCTCTGTCTGACATTTACAGTATTGGAATCAGAAATGAAGTATTATAAGATGGCCGACTTCTACCTATCTTGCCCCGAAAAGTGTTTGACAACCGTTTTTATATCGTTTTCTCAAACCAAATTGACCAATCAGAGAACGGCATTCACATTTTTTCGTCAAATATCTGTCGAAAAGGCACTTAAATTCTTCAATGGAATAGGGGGCAAGCATTCATATATTATATATATTATATACATTTCATATATTTCATTTCTGATTGCAATTTTGCCTAAGCTCCCTAAACCCATTGTCGATTTTGCAACAAGCGTAAGTTTACGTACGTTGGTTGGGTCCTAACAGAGACCAGCGCTATTGTGTTCAAAAACTTGCAAACTGACCGTCATCTACTGCATTCCCTGGATGCTTCCTGCTACATGGGTAAGCTCTTCGGAAGGACGGTTCTTGTCCGCCCACACGTACACCCCCATTTTGCAAACAAGATGAAACCTCGTGCATATACGACGGATAGATACCTGAACATAGGGGAGAGGAGAAAAAGAAGAGCTTAAAGCATATCACTCTTCCAGCAAATAGGCCGGGAAGTGGAGTGGCGCCTATATCCCTAATCTATATACCTAACCCACCAATCTATCTAGCGCAGCCCAAAACCGTTAGTTAGAGTTAGAGTTTAAGCTCTTCCAGCATCGTTTGGAGATTTGTAAGGGTGCGCGAAGAAACCGTGGGTGTCTAATTTGTTGACATATGTTTACCAGCCCACCCGAACCATGTCAAGGAACATGATCTTTCCTATCTCTCTTAGCGTGTTTGGACACTGCAAAAGTAAACTCTTATATTCTTTCAATCTGCTAATTATTCGTTAATTATTCAACTTCGTCGTTTCGGAATTGAACTAATGCTATTTGGACTCCCACCAAACAAAACCGCAGAGTTTCGTCAAATTTATCCAAACTTCCAAGGTTTCGCAATACATTTTCGGGGTATCGAAAACTCGCGCTTTCGGCGAAACCAAGTTGAGCCCCTTTGAGTTCATCGTCATCGTCGGTAAGATATTATCAAACCGAACAAGCCTACTGATGTTACTCTAGTTTATTTTGGTGTTGATTTCCCCTCTCTCTTTTGTGGGGTTCACAATACCATATCTTCCCTATCAACAGCAAAACACTTCAAACTCGATGGTAACGACCTATTGAGGAGTAAAGTTCATCCTAACCTCGAAGTTTCAGTTCGGTTGAACATATCATTATATGCAGTACGTTAACACACCGCACCCAAATGCAACATTTATGTTAGTTTCAACACAGCACAAATGTTCAGCACTTCGCCTATATATTTCCAACATTTCAATATTTTGGATTTCAGTGGAATATTGAATATCGTAGCTGCATTTGTAAGTTTGTCAAATCGAACAAAACTCTTTACAAATCAGCACGTCAATTAATGACTTTTCATTCCACTAACAAAAACAAAAAACAGCTGTCAACAAAATAATCATTTCAAGGGATAATTACAATAAAGATGGACCAACAAATTTATAATCTGTGTATGAAAAATTCATAAATTAATATAAAGTGTGTCCATAATAAGTATTCATCCATAAGTATGCAATTTTTGTCTGTGCTCTACTTTCCATTTATGTTTTGTTATCGAATCTTTTCATTGTTTCTATCATTCGATGAACAATTTGTTTCAATTGATAAGATTGATTCTTTATTGTAGCTAAAAAAGTACATTTTTCTTAAAACTACATTGCACAATTTACAGAGATACGGTATACACTACCTTACTACTGAAAACTTCAATTAATAATAATTATGTTTTTTGCATTTAAAGTGATGGTCACGCTACACAATCGCAAAGCGCAGGTTATGCCCATTAACGATCAACTATCACCTTACATGTTTCTACCCGCAGACTGTAACATTTGTTATAAATATCGCCGGTGCTGCCAAGATTCTATGGTGAATTATTAAGCGCCGATGATCCGTTCTTGTGTGCGCTTATAAATTAAGCGTGTGGGTCGCCGTGGCGTAGTGGGTAAGTACGTCGACTCCTACGCAGAGGGTGCCAGGATCGATACCCGAATTTACCACCTTTCATATTTCACGGCTCCACAACACGGCTGACAATGCTCAAAGAGTATTCCTGTCTAGAAAAAGCTTCTCAAATTCGCCGTTCGGAGTCGGCATTAAACTGTAGGTCCCTTCCACTCGTGCAAGAACAATATCACGCACAACACGAGTGGTTGCTGAGAAGCTAGGCCCAGGTCCGCCTCGGACTGTAGCGCCACCCATATTATTATTATTATTATATAAATTAAGCGTATATACGCTTGCAAAAAAACACACCTATGCCTAGTTAAAAAGGTGCAACAAGAAAAAAAAATCTGTAATAAATTCTGACACAAGCTGTCATTTGAAATGTTTCAGTGGGAACGCAAAATTGGATTTCGAAATTTAATTCTCTCTCAACTCAACACACCTACTCAATGCCATGGCCTTCTAAGCCTGGTTGTTACAAACACCAGCAACACAGTTTGAAGCGTGTTCTTTAAATGTATGCATTTTTAAGTGATGAGAACCTGTTTTAAAATGTTGAATATCTGTAAAGAAGGAAGTAGAGGAATCTCACTATTGAAATATTTGTTGTAATGAATGAGCAAGGACAGACTAAGGATAAAATAAAGTGCCAAACTTTCCACCTTTCTAAAGTGCTCCTCTAATTCTATTGTAACATCTTTCGTGACGTGGTTATAATTGACACACGAACTTTTTTCCATCCACGACGTAGAACTATTCGTTCAAGTGGTTTAACTTGTGAGAATTGGAAAGATTGCGGAAATCTGTCGTAATGGGCAACAATTTGCAAACATTTCCGCAACATTTCCGCCGGTAAACCGCCCCACCTTTATAGTGTAAGGTTCAAGTGTTTTTAACGGAAATCTCTTGAGTGGCATTCGTCATTTTTATTTTTCTTTGAAAAATATTACTCACCATTCTCGCATAAGACTTACGCTTCCAGACAAAAACTCTTCAGAAATCACAAAAAAAAAGTGTCCATTATAACTATCCACACATGCATAATTAAGTTCTTGCGACAATCAACCCAAAACTGGTTTAAAAACGGCTCACTTTAATGTTAATTGCCTTCAAGGGTATTCAATATTCCCAGTCCTGTCGAACGAGAACATTCTAGAGGTAAACACTCGCAAAAGCATTGAAATTCAGTATACGTTAGCTTCCAGCGGCTGATGAAGTTCATGCGCATCGACTAAGAGAGCCGCATGCATAGATTCCTGCAGGAAAGCTGCTGGAATGTCTCTTAAAAGCTTCGCACTTCTCGCGGCGGAAAACCGCCTCAAAGGGGAGTCTGATGTGTTTCAAATAATTCATTCCGATGACGGAAAGCATAATTGAATTCAAGTGGGGGAGCCAGAGGACGCTTTGATAGTTCATTTTTGCACTTCTGGTATTTCATCGGATACTGTACGAGTGCATCTATGACGATAGCTGTACGTAAAGCTGTACGTTTCAGTGTCAAGAGGTTAGACATTAGCGCAGCCCTGACGGGAGTGGTGGGCGTGTGTGTGGTGGATGGGTTGGTAGATGCATCTGATGTAGTAGTATTTATACACAAATGGCGACCGAAATAGATATAGATAGTGGTATTAAAAAGGAGCATAATATAGCACCGGAAGACTGCGAAGGAAAATGGATTGTTCAATAGGACGTAATGGACATGTTCCTCAAAATCAATAGAGACTCTCGAAATTCAATTACGATTTACGAGGTCTAGTTGAAGATAATTGCATTCAGCGGCAGAATATAGGTGAACTGTATCTGTATACAGTAGAGCTGCAAAGTTAGGCATCACTTTATGTACGTTTGACTTGAATTTGCTTAGCATTTCGTTTAAGGAAGGGGAATAAGGCAAGGAATGTGGAAAAATTGTTCATGAGTTGATTTTCTTTTTTTAATTTTCTTGTTTTATCAGCTTTTCTGGTTGATGTAGTAAGGCCTTAGACTTCAACACCAAAGATCCTTGGAAATAATCCCCATCAATAGTCAAACAACAAACATGCATATTTACGGCATCGCTTCACTTGCTGTTTGTGGAGTGGAGCGACTTTGGGTGGCGGCTGGTAATGAGAAAAGCACCACGTGTGTTTTAATCCACGTGCAGTTTAAGAAGCCATCAGAGAAAAGACGAAGACCTACGGAGACTGGATTCTCTGGGGGGACTCTGCTTCTCGTGACCGGTACACTGAGGCGCTAACAACTTGCGAATTAGCCGAACGAACAGGTTAAGATCAGGAAGGAGTTCAGATTGAAGTGAGAAAACGGACATAGATATGTGGAAATTAGATTTAAATTAGATTCTGGCAAACCCCGACGCAGAGGAAGAAAATTCAACATCATCGAAGTCAACTCCAAACGGTGCGTTGCTTTCCAGTAAGATGGACATCTTACGCACATGGAGCGAGCACCTTTCGGACCTGGTCAATCCCGAACAGGGCCGTAGTCTTGATTGGGGCTGAGAATATTCCAAGGGTGGGTCGCCGGTGTGAATGAAATCCGGCCAGAAATGCTTTAGGCAATAGATACATTGTTTAAATTGTATGGTTCTCTCGTGTCATTAAGGTGGCCTGGGAACGCGTTGAGAACCTGGCGCATTGGGGTGATTGTCCCTCTTTTCAAGAAGGGGGACACATGCGACTACAGGGGCATATCACTCTTTAGTCACCCCGGGAAGGTTTACGCTCAGGTTTTGGAAGCGCGTAATAGAGCTATGATTGAGCCTAGGATGGTGAATGAACAGTGCAGCTTTCGTCCCAGCAGAGGTACAACCGACCAGCTTTCCACTCTAAGAATGGTACTTGCGAAGGCTTGGGCGTATGCCAAACTCATCTACAGCTGTTTTGTAGATTTAGAAAAGGGATAGGACCGACTTCCTCGAGGCAAACTCTGGAGTGTTCTGCAGGAGTATGCGATTGATGTTCCTCTCTTCAGGGCCATTCAGTTTCAATACACAAATTGTAGAAGCTGTGTTCGGGTTAACGGCGATAAATCAACACCTCTCATCGTATGCGTTGAACTGCGCCAAGGGTGCGTCTTTTCACCTCTCCTTTTCATTGTTTATATGGACTGGATGTTACAGCGCAGCCGAGGCGAGGAATGTTTCACATTGGGAGAAGGAACTTCCCAAAATGAACTCCAGCACGCGCTCGCGTGTGGGACTCCAATAACCTGTAGAGTGCTTTGAGCAGGGCTTCTGGGAATAAGCATAACCTCTGATTTGTCCACGTTAACCTTTATCCCAGAATCAGCACATACGGCCACAAACTTATCGTGTGCGCACTGGAAATACGTCTGGGAAGATGTGAGAATAACTGCAAAAGAAGTTTAAGCATATCGGGTTATTTATCACTAGTTATGGGAGGAGTAATGAAAAGATTTCCTTTAGAATTGGTCAAGCTGGTTAAGTTTTGACACACGTTCTTGGCCAGTTCTCAAGTACAATTGCTAGTTGAAGATACGGTCCGGCCAAAAAATCCGAATGACGTTTCTTAAATATCCGTTTACTCACCATTACCGAAGATTTCCTGTGGTAATGGTGTCCACTTTTCAGGTACTGCAGCCATAAAGCAGCACCGAATCCACGTTGACCAGAAAAGTCGTAACCTGGTTCTTAAGCTGATAACATTTCATTTCCAGATTCGTTGCAGTGTTAGCCTTCTCGATTCTGCTACACACGTGTGCCAACGGGGTGAGTCGGGTCCTAAGTATAGAAAGCTATTAGAAAGCTAGCTTCATCACTTAATGTCTGGCAGAGATCAGTTGAGCGCTTGTGTTAGAAGGATTTTTTTTTGGTTTGAATTGGATTCGTTTTTAGCCCCACCTTGTTTGCCTGATCTTCGAGATTGTCGGCAAATTTGGAACAATTGGTACGGCCTAAGTGGGTCCACGTGACAGCCACCATTAATATTATCTAGCTACTAACGTTGCAGTGCTGATCCACCCATCCTCAATACCATGTTGTTTATACCAACGTTCACTTGATCCTTGTTTCGGAGATTCGACAAGCCTTGAACTGCTCCTACTTATCGAACTAGGGGCATCTCACGGTCGTGGAACTTAGGTCACTGTAAGTTGAATTGAGAGGATACCGAGGAATTCCTCCAACTGAATTTTTCAACTCATTTCGTGATCTAAGTGAATCTTCCCATCGCCCCTCATCATCTCTTCACTCAAAAGAGAGATAGAGAGAGAATGAAGTTGTAACAAAGAACAAAGCTCGATGTTGCCTGATGTTTAAGAATTCACCAAATTTATTGTTAATATAAACGTATGTACAGTGGCATTACAGTTTTCGCGTTCAGTTAAAATGCCAAGTTTTTCAATAGGCTTATCTTAGGGTGAGCTTGGGGGAGCACGTGGTGTTTCCCATTCCCAATCTTCCCAAGCCACGCATTTCTTCAGTTTGTCCTGGAACGCCATTTGGTCTGGACATCTTGCAGCCACAGCCGGTTGATTGATCACTTCACACTTCCAATAGGCGGTCGGATCCCAAATGTCTCGGTACAGTGAGACTTCGATTTCTTCCTGGGTCTTACAGCCAGGGCGGCCGTTGCCTAGTACATCAATCAGTTGGCTGTTAACGCTAACAGCTAGCACTAGTAAAAATGTGCAAATAACTGAAAAGTCAAGTGAATTAATGGAAATGAACTTTCGGTGATTGATTATTGCTCTCACCAATGGAATTCATGGTTGCTTCTGTCTTGTTTATTACCAACTGAGTTGCTGACACCACTTTACTGATGACAGACCGAACGGGTCGTCTTCAATTTATACCGCACCTGAGAGTTCGATTAAGAGGAACTTTTTGAGGTGAACAAATTGAATCATGTTATCAGTAATTGAAGCTTTTACAAGACACTTGAAGTGGGCAAGCGATAGCAATGAAGACACTAGCGATCCTGAACATGAGTGTTAAAGTACAAGTTCGGACTTGTATTTGCTTAAGATTTGATGTATTTGCTCTGCGCTCAATGAAATGTAAAAATAATTGCGAAATGCCTTGAGATTGTTTGCTGCGCTTCAGCCATATGTGTACCTCGCCTGTAATCGATTTGACAGTGAAATGAAATTAATCATCAAGAACGAACAATGTGAAGACACAGAAGACAAGGCTGGTGCTCATGAATCACTGAATCCATTGAATTCGTATTATTTTCCAATCGATTTCATTGGGGATATACAAAATGCATGCCTTGCTAGTTATTTATATTTATGGCTGCATGTATAATTTGTAATGAATTCTGACCGAGGAACGATGATTGGTTTTACTGAAAAAAATGAAGAACCACTGCAATCGTTTTTAGAATAGAAATATTCACAGATTTCATCGTGAGTTGTCAATGGAGCTGGTAAAAGGAGAAACACATTTAACGGCATTGGTATCCAGGGAAAACTGATTCGTTGTACTATTGCAGTCATCGAATTAGTGTTATTTAACCTCACACCGGGTCGCCGTGGCGTAGTGGGTAAGTGCGTCGACTCCTACGCAGAGGGTCCCAGGTTCGATACCCGAATTTTACCACCTTCGATAATTGATTCACGGCACCACCTCTTTCGAGTCACTGACAATGCTCAAAGAGTATTCCTCTCCTTCTGTCTAGCAAAAGCTTCTCAACTCCGCCGTTGGGAGTCGGCATTAAACTGTAGGTCCCTTCCACTAGTGAAAGAACAATAGTGGTTGCTGAGAAGCTAGGCCCAGGTCCGCCTCGGACTGTAGCGCCACCCATATTATATTATTATTATTAACCTCACACCCATGACGACTGGATGGCGGAGTTGGTACAGTGACTGCTGCCCGGTTGGAATCCCAGTGAAAGCAAAGTTAATACGCTTTTATCTGGCTTTCAAATCTGGTCCAGTCACCATTTGCCGTTGGGATCAAATTAACGGCACTATCACCGGAGTAGTCAATGAGTGGTAGTAGTCTGACTAGGGGTATCACAATGGACAAATATGGTCTAAGTGTGCTGGTGAATGCACTAGCAGCCCTCCTACCTAACCTAACCTAACCTCACACCCATACCCAGACTTTCCCAAAATACCGCACATATGACATAATACCTAATACGAAGGTGACTTTACTTACTTACTCATACTTCCTTATCAGGCATACGACCCATGGAGTGTCTGAGCCTGAACAATTGCTGCCTTCCGTCGCTGACGGTCCTCGGCACGCCATCATCCAGCCATCAAGACCAAGCTGTCTTGCATCCACGATTTCTTGGTCTTTATACCGGAGATTCGGTCTACCTCTTCTTCTCGAACCAGAAGGCTTGAATGGGAAGACCCTCTTAGCTGGCGCGTTAGTGTCCATGCGCTCGATGTGGCCAAGCTGGTGCAGTCGACGAATTTTTGCTTTCCGGACTACATCCACATCATGATACGCCTCGTAGAGATCACGATTGTGTCTTCTCCATATACCCGACGCAGAATTTTTCTTTCGAGACACCAAAAATTAGCTCTGCCGTTTGGCTTAGCAGGACTGGCAAAATAAGAGTTTTGTAGAGCATGGTCCTTCGAGTCAAGTGTTTTGAGCCCAGTTATCTCTACAAACCTAAGTAACACCGGTTGCCAAGGACGATTCTACGTCGGATCTCCACTGTGATGTCGTTCTTGGAGTTAACGTCTGCCCCGAGGTAGACAAACGAGAAATTGTAGCTGTCGATCGTAACCAAGGTAATGTGCGATGGAATGTTTCTTACTCGACAACAGCAGTCCGAACAGTTTCTTGCAGAGACGATGTCGAAGTCATCTGCGTATCTCAACATTCGGACTAACTTGTGGAAGATAGTGACTTCCGTGCTTACAGCTGCCGTCACACTATCTTCTCCAGTACCAGATTGAAGAAATCAGACGACAGCGCATCTCCTTTCCGAAATCCGGTGCAGGTTTCAAACGGCTCAAACATCCTTGAGTCGAACTGCACGGTGCGTCGTGTATTTGTTAGCGTGGTGCACTACAACCGGATCTGTTTTTGTCGCTTCGAATAGTACCTTCCGAATAATACATACGACAGTATTATATCGGCTTTAAAATCGATGAAAAGATGGTGCGTGTCGATTTGAAACTCACAAGACTTCTCCAGGATTTGCCTTAGTGTGAAGATTTGGTCTATTGTCGCGCCGGAAGTCGCACTGGTACGTGCCGATTAGTGTGGTGTAAAACGGCTTTAGACGTTTGCACAGTACGCTGGACAGGATCTTGTAGGCGACGTTGAGCAGGGATATACCTCTCTAGTTGTTGAACGTGGTATGATATTTTTGTGGATAAGTTGGCATAAGGAACTGGTATTCCAGTCGTCGGCCATTCTTTCGTTTTCCCAAATTCTGCAGATGATCTGGTGCATGCTCCCTAGCAGAACATCGCCACCAGCCTCGAAGAGCTCTGATCGTAAGCCATCTGATCCTGCGGCTTTGTTGTTCTTCAGCCTTTTTATGGATCTTCCAACTTCTTCAAAGCTAGGAGGGAGGACTACTTCATCGACTGGAGTTGGGATTTCTCGATGCCCTCTCTCTCCTGGTCAGGCCCGTTAAGCAGCTGTTGGAAGTGCTGCTTAAACACATCCACTATTCACTGCGGGGCAGTAATCAGGTTACCCTCACAGTTTCAAAGAGCCTCGTTGCTTTTCCTAAAGCCAGCGGCAAGGCTTTTGGCTTTTTTGTAGAAGCTCCATATTTTCTGTTTGTCCCTAGACTCTTCGATATCCTTCCGCTAGGAGGCTGCGAGGGACCTTTTCTTCAGGCGTAAAAGTTTCTTCTCCTTCTCCTCCTTCTAGCCCGGTACTCCTCTTGGGCTGTTCTTCTTTTCATTTGCAGCGCTTTTTGGTATGCCTCGTCAGTTACATTTCTCTTCTGCTCACACTCGCCATCATACCACGGGTTTCTCGTCGTCGGCTACCTCTTGGATGGCCGAAACGCAATGCAACCTCATCTCGTTGGCGTTTATGTTCGACATGGGCATACCCTAGAGTCTCTCACATACAGTCTTCGTAGGCTCTGGCAATCTGCGGTGTGCTCAGACGTCCAATGTCAAAACTCCTCTTTGTTGGCTGGTGCATATGACATAAGACAGTCGACCTCTGAATCTTGATGCCACGAGGAAATTGGCAGAGTCAACGTTTGTCTATGTTCGCAAATCACGCTTAACGCACGATTTGATGATTTGTTTGGCAGTCCGACCAGAGATACGATATGTTGCAGGTGTTAATATTGCTCTATGAGAAATTGATATACTGATACTTTGGTGATTCCAGCACGACTCTGAAAAGTCGTTGAAAATGTTGAAAGCCCGTTTGAGCCGAAAACATGTTTCGGTTATCCAAAAATTTTTCCATTAGAAGATGTTATAATCCTTGACAAAATAAATGTGATAAATTGGAAAAATATACAAGACATAGAAATCTATGTACAGTCGGTTCTAGATAATTTGAAACTCAAAGGCCAAGAGAAAATGTTCAAATTACCAAGAGTTCAAAATAACACGAGTTTAAATAACCGAGAGGGGGGGGAAGAAAAAATCCAGATAAACAAGAGCTTGACTAAAATTCGTGATTAATTATTCAAACCTTTGTACAATTATTCAATGTTCATTTTGTCCATAAGTCTGTAATGTTCTCTCGGGTCTTTCCCAAATTATTGTCGATAATGTTGAGAGAAACTAATCGTCACTTGTGCTATAATGTTCCAGTACTAGTAAAAGAACATACGATTCTTGAAGTACAGCGATGGATATAATAAATAAATGAAATGAAAATGTTTCTGAAATGTGTCGTTTCTAAGGGCGTAGAAGCGTGGAGTAGTAAGAGATCTGCATGCCCCGCTCAATGTGACTGGAATTGGCAGTTGTTCTTCGGTTTCGTCCCAGTTTTCATCTAGAGTGGTCAAGTCAAACAGTTCAGCATCGGTGGACTCTGATGTCATCGTCAACATGAGGTTCATACTCAAAAGTTAACTCTCCGAACTCGCTTTTATGCAAACACCTGACATGTCTGTATGTGCATGTAAAGAAATGACAGCCCTGTGCATGAAAACTTTTCAAATTATTAAGAGTGGGGAAAGCCTGACATCGAGTTATTAAATGTCGGCGGGTAAGATTCTTTTCTTTCAATATGAATTTCCCGACGGTACCAATTAATACTGGAAGTTCAATTTGACGAGAACTATCCAAGGGACCACGGAAAACATTCATATTATTAAGAGATTCAAAGAATTCAGAAATGAAGTATTACAGAGATAGTCGACTTACCAGCTGATAGTCTATCGACGAATTTGAGTACTTTTTTAACAGATATTCATGAATTTTTGATGGTTATTAAAATTATGTTGAATGTGTCACTGAAAACACCATTCGAGTTAGAAGTCGCATGGAAAAACACTCCTAAAAGAAAAGTTGCCAAAGGAGAAGGAACATATTACCTGCCGTAAATTAAAGAACTAATTCGCGAAAACAGGAGAGCGGGCAGGGTATGGCAACATTCTCGCTACCTCCAACATAAAGCATACCTAAATTTTGTATGCAATAAACTTAAAAAGCAATTAAAGACTTAAAAAATCACGAGATCTCGGTATATCTTCAAGTTTTAACAATTTTTGACGGTTATTCACGAAATAACGTAAATTCCGTACTCTGATTGGTCAATTTGGTCTAAGAAAACGTTATAAAAAACCAGTTGTCAAAAATGTTAAGTGGCAAGAGAGGTAGATATTGTAATACATCTTTGTAATACTTCATTTCTGGATTGAAATAAACGAGTGTCAAATTCCAAAAGTTCTGAAAAGTCTCTTCAAATCATACGCGTTAGAATATTTTTTTAAATCTTTTCTTTTATTTCCCACAGCTCTGTATATAAAGATGAAGTCCGTGGTTCATCTACAAGTTGATGCGATATTTTATTAAATTTCCTAAATTGCATTCCGATTATAAACGAAAATTAAAATTCTCTTTGATGTTTCACCAGGTTACTTACTCGGAAAATTCGTCTCGGATCGCCAACACCATTTGCGTCATCTGCAAGAGATGACTCTGGCCACAGCAGATCATGGAAGCCTAAAACAAATCCGAGCCTACAACAATGCCAAGAAGGAACTACTCCTATCTGCCCGTATCTTAAGCCAAAATCTAGGTTCAACAAACTCTCAGAGCTCGCTCAACACGGAGATATTTAACAAATACATATCCTGTACCCAGGACATGCCACCGAATACGAATGTATCTGCCAGCAACTTCATCGAACTCCTCCTCGAGAGTACAACGTCCAAGCAGCACGAGTGCATCAGTTCCATCGAGGCAGTTATAAAAAGCAATCTCGGTCCGGGCTAAGCTCTCAGTGTGCCCCCGCAAAAACATCCAACACTCCCAAGTCAAATCAACTTTGTCGACTACTTGGTCTTTTTTTAGTTCTTCTTCAAAAGTGTTGTGGAACATTTTGATCTGGAAGAGCTGCCCGGCCCTCTCTGCTGGTGGCGGAACTTCTTTTTTGGCATTTTGCGCAATGAACTGTTATACAGGAAGCACAAAACGATGAAAAACAAAAAAAAAATTAACATTAAAAAACAAAAAAATATCAAATAAATAAAAATAAAGAAATAACAAAAGAGTATATTTTCTCTGTTCGTATACTTAGGCGTAAACGCATGAAATGTTACACTTTTTCTAGAATCTATGGTAATTATGTTTTAGTATTTGTATGAGAACAAACATTTATATTTATTATTATATGTATGTACCATATGTATATTTTATAAATGGAAATTATTGTATTTAAGTGTAATTTTGATAAAATGTGATTATATAACTAATTTTAATATGAGAATACAAGATGAATAAAGCACTAATTATACATACTTCATGTCAAGAAGGGCTTTTGAATTTACACACAAAAAAAACATTAGCGATTAACAATAAATTATTCACACGTAATTCATCGAGGGAGGAGAACCCCCTTACGCCATTCATATACAACCACGTAAGCCCCGAGCTGCGACCGCAAGTTTTTGTGCACTTATGTAGGCATGGCACTCTCAAAGGATTATTGTTGTGTGTAGGAGTATTGTACTACTTTCATCACTTCCGTACTCCTGTACTCCTTTTGCGACCGTGCTACTATTTTTTTTAAGAACTAGAAAAATAGATGGATAATGTTAGAGACCAATTTCGTTCCTTGATTGAATTTGAGTTTGATGCTAATCCATTTTTAAGGCTCCCAATTCCGTTTTACAACTGTGCATATTTTGCATCAAAGAACGCTGCTGTGATGCTTCGAAAAAAAGAGTCAGACCTCTATTAGATCTATTTTATTGAAAATCCAAATATGCATATACAGTCAATCAAATCCATATTCGTACAGTAGGTTCGAAATTATCTTAACATTCTTTTTAACCAAAACTTAAATTTTTTTCCGATAAATTTAAATCACCAAATGTTCTTAATCATCAATAAAATTTAATCAATATATTCAAATTCAGATACATAATGTCTTACAACCTTTAAGCTTATCCTGAAAATTATTATCTACAAAAAACAGTTTAAATTATTTGTACAGTGTTTTTTTTTATATTCGCAAAATCAAGGACAAGTAACTGTTAAAAAATATGTCAAATGTGCTTCCATCCTCTAAATGTTTGCTTTTTTGGTTCTATGTTTTGAATTCGAAAACAAAAAAGAAATTTACAAAATGGGAAGGAAACGATGTCCATTGAAATTAAAAAAATATATTATTGTTAATTACCTTACCGATGGTAAGTCCTTAAAGGAAATAACCGAATTAATTGGCAGACCATGTTCTACTGTCCAATGACAAGTTCAAAGATACCAAATGGAAAATAGAATAGAGAATAACAAACACCACACGCGAAATTTTTAACAGTCACGATAAACGTGTTATCATGCGTGAAATAAAAAAAAATCCAATAACTAGTGCACCAAAACTTGCGGAAAAGATGCGTCAGGAACTAAACAAGGAATTTTGTACTGAAACCCTAAGAAATTACATTCGGGAACATGGATTTAACAGTAGAGGTGCCCAGAAGAAACCATTCATACGCTCTGTAAATAGAGTTAAACACCTCAACTTCGCAAAAGACCACCAATCCAACGTTTTGAATTACAACCGCAAAATATTAAATTTGTTTGTTAAATTGAACTTTGTACCATGAAATGTTATATGTACGAATATGAATTTGTTGCCTGTTAATTAAATTTTGTTTGGTTTTTTTGATTAAATGTTCTGTTTTTGTTGAATTATGGTGCTTTTTTAGTGATAAACATACGATTTTAAATAGTTGTTCAGTCGATGACTACAGCCGTTATTTTTCATAGCTATAGAGTGAAGTGAAGTAAGATAAGATTTGAAAAAAAAGATTCGCAGTTGGTTTGATTTTTATATGTCAAAATATATGAACATGTAATTTAATATATGAACAAAATTGTAAATCCAATTTTTATAGGCAGTCATTTTTCACTGCCGATAATATTGTTGTATGTGTTTTACGTGCCAAATCCAACTTCCCTATTTATGTATTTTCGAAAAGACAAAAAACACGACCAGAAATGAAATATTACAGAGATAGCCAACTTCACAGCTGATTGCCCCTGGTCCATGGACGAATTTAAGTACTTTTTTGACAGATATTCAGCATTTTTGACGGTTATTCATGAAATAACGTAAATGCCGTCCTCTGATTGGTCAATTTGGCTTAAGAACACGTTATAAAAGCAATTGTCAAAAATCTTAAGGGGTAAGAGAAGTAGCAGTCTGGCGTCTCTGTAAAACTTCATCTATGGTTTTACTAGAGAATAACTCGTTTATTGACTCGAACTTCTAGTGTGCGTAGACTTTTGGCACTAAAAGTATAAAATTGCCAAAAGCGTATTAAAATAATTTCAACCCCAAAATACAAAGAGAACACCCGCATAAGCAACCAATTATTTTGTGTGACAATGCTCCAATGCGTCTATGTAATACTTCATTTCTAAACACGACCTTTCTCTTGAAGAGGCATGGTGGAAGGTTAATAAGGTGTGCTGGACAGTTCTATTGAAGTTGACCTCATCGCGGGAATTTGTGTGTCAACAGAACCTTAAATGTGGAAACAAATGAACAATCTTCACACACTTAAAAACAACAAGAGCGGATTGCTTTCCTACATTTTCTACTCATTACAGTTTCTTCAACAACTTACTTACTGCGCATAATGGCATTTTTCTACCCATTTAAAAATGTATAAATTAATTAAATTCTTTCATTTTACATCAATTTACAATTCAACTCGTGGTTTTCTTACATAATTTTGCTAAGTACGAAATCGAATTGTGATATAAACTTAAACAACACATCTGTCCAACGTCAAGAACGGACCCTGAGTGACGTCACAAAACAAAAAGATGGCGGTTTTGACAAGCTGTCCAGCACACCTTATTATCCTACACCATGATTCTGAGTATTTTGTCAGCAACTTCAGATCTTGTATATATTACAAGATAATATTATATATTATAGGTTATCTCTGATATATTAGACTGGCCATATATTAGAATTTTTTACAGAACTTGATAAGTTTTTATGTGATTACATAATAACATTGGGGCTAAGGCTGAACGTTTTTATTAAATCAAAACAATTTTAAATAATTCAATTAATGGAATTTAAAGGTGTTTGAAGAGAATATTACAAGACCTTGAGTGCTGCAGCGATTTTAATGACAAAAATGTTGAAAAATATATGAGGTCTTGGCCTTTTAAATCTAGCAGAAGGATCACCTGCAATTTTCTTAAAACCACCTGTTACAATTCCATAATGCATTATGAATGATGTGATTATGTTGATTATTATGTTGATATTGGAAGCCTTGACTTGGAGTGGCGAACACTTCGCTCTCCAACCATGATTACTAAATGTTTACACGTTTAAATATTTTGGAGAGAGAAATTTAACTTATGAAATTCCTTAAATGTCTTTGAAACAGGATTTTCATTATTACGACTCTTTCACAGCAGCGCAGCGACAGAAGGAAGTCTTTTCAACTTTTCTCTTTTTTAAATTAATTTGTGAAGAACACCAGACATCGTCTTCAACGAAATCAACCCAGCGGACGACCCGATAGAAAACGAAGACCTCACAACAGCCGAAGAAATATAATTAAATTCAATAATATTTCGAATTTCGTTCTGAAGCGAATGCGACAAACGGTGATGATACTTCTCACCATTTCATCAATAATTGCTACTTTACTAGCAAGTGGAAAATATCAAAAATTGTCGCAATACAAAAAAAAGTGTAACGCTGCCAGTGTTTCAGGATACAGGCCTATATCGCTCTTGAGCAATATAAGCAAGATCCTGGAGTACCTGGTAGTGCCAAAACTAAAGCTATAGTCCACCAGCCTAAACGTCATCCATGATATGCAGTACGGATTGCGGGAGAAACATTCAACGCTACATCATCTAATGAAGTTCCACCAAGATGTTGTAGTTGCCCTGAACAATAACTAGGCTACTGTCGCCTACTTCCTGATCGTGGAAAAGGCCTTCGACACGATCTGGATAGAGTTGAACAGATGGGATTCCCCTCTAGCCTCATCACAATAATTGTTAGCTTTCTGCATTCCAGAAGATTTTACGTTCAAATTGAAGGCAGCAAATCAACAGAGCGGAGCACCTAGGCTGGCGTTGCACAAGGATAAAACCCGGGACCGTGACTTTTTAACAGCTACACGGCAGATCAACCGACACAGTGAACTGCCCTCTATTTGCAGATGACTCGCTGACTTATGCCAGCTCGACGACTTATGCGAGCTCACCACAGATTGCCGCGCGAAGGTTCGAAATACAATCAGCGAACAAATTTGACTACTATACCAAATGGGGTATTCATATCAATGCTGGGAAATCGGTACTCATGTGCATTAGGAGACCATCCTGAGGTGGATGCAGATCAGCAGCCAAATGTCGGAGAATAAAGATAGTGCTCCCTAACGGCACAGAAATATAAACAAAGGAAAAGGTCAAGTATCTCGGCGTTAACTTCACAGAAAGGTTGAGGTTCAATATCCATTCGAAACTGACCCTTAATAAGGCCAACTCAGGATTCCATCGCATCTGTCCCTTAATGCGCAATCAAAATGGACTAAGCTGCTGCTCTACAAGCAGCTTATATGGCCCATCTTAACGTACGGCTTTCCAATATGGTATACCATCTCTAAGACCAGGATGAAGAAGCTAGCATTTTCGAAAGGAAAATAATGCGAATACAAAGGACAAAAAGGACCACCATGGTCACACGGATTTGAACAACCCGATGTAAGCACTAGACATTGTAGAAAACAAAAAATAAACAGTAATACCAAATGTTAACACCCTCAACTTTAGTTAGTAAGCCTAGTTGTAATCTCAATTGTAAAACTAATATTTATGTTCAATAAAAATGTTTAAAGCTCTTGTGTGGACATGGATTTATTTGCCTCCACTAGATTTTTTCACATCATGTTCATAAGCCATGGTTCATGTCCAGTGGAGAGTACATGTTAGAGATCATCTGCCACCAACGACCGTTTCTAAGGCCGTATTTAATACCAAAGTTCAGAACAACTCGGTTGCAACAAGGATATATTCATCTTGTCGACCTCTGACAACAGAATGTCGAATAACATCATTCTTCATTTTGTGGCTCACAAGGTTTATCATCTAAAAACGATCTCTTCTGATTTGAAACTTGGGTTCCAGTGAACAAATTAGGCTCAGTTTCGTAATTATCTGATGAAAAATCACGTCCCGTTTCCGTATTACTTTCCATCACACTTTCCTATCACAGGCTTTAATAAATGTGAAAACAATACTTTCGCGCTACTAAACTGAATCAATAATAATAATAACCAGGCGAGTGATAAGAGCGTGGAGTCCTTTCAGAACCCAATTTTGAGAAATGGTTGTTGCATAAGGTCAACAATTTGGATAGGACAAATTAGATAGGTATGTAATTCCAAAGACTATAAAGAAAACTTACTGAAGTCGCAGAGAATTCAAATGAAACAGTTGATTTCAGCTGAATGGTGGAGACTTTAAGGTGACTTCAATGAATGGAATTTAATTGACTTTAATCTTTAGATTAAAGTGGGTCGCCGTGGCGTAGTGGGTAAGTGCGTCGACTCTAGAAAAAGTTGTCTAGAAAAAGCTTCTCAAATTCGCCGTTCGGAGTCGGCATTAAACTGTTGCTGAGAAGCTAGGCCCAGGTCCACCTCGGACTGTCGCGCCACCCATATAATTATTATAATCTTTAGATTGGTCCAAAAGATTGGTACAATCAAAAGTTTCAAAAATAATGGAGATTTAAATATTGAAGTCAAAAACGGAGGTAAGAACAACAAAGCCGCAGGCTCAGATGGCTTACCATCAGAGCTCTTCAAGGCCGTGGCGATGTTCTGGTAGGGAGCATTCACCAGATCATCTATAGAATTGGGGAAGACGAAAACATGCCCGATTAGCTCCTTGCAACAACTATAGAGGTATATCCCTGCTAAACGTCGCCTACAAGATACTGTCCAGCATACTGCAAGGAACTATTCGAAGTGATGCCCGAATTCAGGATTCAATTGTGGGGCACTCTTACAAATACGCGATGCACCGTGCAGTTCGGCTCAAGGACATCGAAACCGTTTGAAACCTGCACCGGACTTCAGCAAGGGGATGCACTGTCGTATGATTTCTTCAGTCAAAAATCATAAGTCAGTCCAAACGTTTACTCAGATGACATCGACATTGTCACGCGTTTCCAACGTGCTGTAGTGGAAGATTTTACGGCGATTGAGGAATACGCGCAACGAACTGGTCTCAAGGTCAATGAGGACAAAACGGAATATATGCTGTCGACCAAGAAACGTTCCGTCGCACACCAACTTGTTAAAAAACAGTTCGATCGACAGTTACAATTTTGAGGTAGTAAGGAACTTTACCTCGGGGCAAGCGCTAACTCCAAGAACGACATAACAGTGGAGATCCGACGTAGAATCGTTCTTGGCAACCGGTCCGCCGAGACAAGTGGCTTCAAAACTCCTTACTCGAAGGACCACGATCATGCTCTACAAAAACCTTATTTTGCCAGTTCTGCTAAGCTAAACGGCACAGCTGATTCTTGGTGCCTTCGAAAGAAAAATTCTGCGTCGGATATATGGTCCTGTCTGCGAGGAAGGCGTAGGATGTGGATGTGTAGACCAGGATGTGGATGTCCGGAAGGCAAAAATCCGTCCACTAAACTGGCTCGACCACATCGAGCGCATGGGCATCAACGCTCCAGCTAAGAGGGTCTTTGAATCCGAGCCGTCTGGTACAAGAAGGAGAGGAAGACTGAATATGCGGTATAAAGACCAAGCAATCGCGGATGCAAGACAGCTTGGACTTGATGACTGAAAGCAGCGTGCCCAGAACTAGAAATGAAGTATTACAGAGATAGCCGACTTCACAGCTGATTGCCCCCTAATCCATCCACGAATTTGAGTGCTTTTTTGAGAGCTATTCAGAATTTTTTATGGTTATTCACGAAATAACGTGAGTGCTGTTCTCTGATTGGTCAATTTGGTTTGAGAAAACGATAAAAAAAACAGTTGTCAACAATTTGAAGAGGTAAGAGAGGTAGAAGTCAGGCGTCTCTGTAATACGTCATTTCTGCCCAAGACCGTCAACGATGGGAGGCAGCGATATCTCAGGCTCGGACCCTCCACGGGTCGTATGCTTGATAAGTAAGTAAGTATGCCACTACTGCTCCTAATTAATTAACCGTTTCAGATGAATCGAGCAAAAAAGGATTTTTTTCAAAATCAAGGCAAGAGACATCTGAATGTAGTAAGTTGTTTTTGTTTCAATGAAATAAGCTCATCACGCAATTCAGTTAATCCTTGATTAATGAATAACAGCTATGTCGTATGTCTAGTCGAAAGCACCATAATTTATTAGATAGACCTAAATATATGAGGTATATCGTGCTCCGTGTTCACAATTGATTACAATTGACACCAAATCATAGTGCATCATCATGCATTGATGTACCAGCTATTTATAGGTGTCCACAAAGCTCTATTCTCCATAAATCCATATTGATCAATTATTACTCCACCCGGACAATTAGCTGAGTTATCATTTACCAGCAAATAGAGCATGTAGTACCACAATGGCCACCGATTTGGATTCGTTAAACCTACCTTTACCCAAGCACTCACCCCATTCATAGAATAATTGAATAATGACACCAAGTCATAATGAAACACAAGCAATCCTTCACAAATATGTGTACACACTGTATGTAGATTCTTTTTTCATTTTCTTCAACAATTGAATTAACATTTTTAAAAATACAACTGCCTCTATAATTACCCTCATTATGCACGTTCAGTAAAAATCGCTTCTATCTTCACTCAACTTTGACAGCCAACTGCTTGAATGTCAATCTTATCAATCCAATCAGCTGATCCGTGAGACGTCAAAATTCCCAGAGCGGACGACTTGCTAATTTTACTTTCACAACACGGCTTACTGTTATGTAAATTGAACAAAGCTCAAAGAGTGAAACTTATTTTTCTTTTGGGTATACTCCAAAGTTATTCTCCGGCTTTGAGTCACCTTTTTCGATTTGCGGACTCTAAACGATACTCACTCTCACGATGGCAGTAAGTTACATTTCAATCGGGCGCGAAGCAACAACTCTCTTCGATATTGTCAAAACTTCTCAGACAGCCGGAGTTAAAGTGAAAGTTGGCTTAAGTTTTACACTATTTTTGTTTTTAAATCTCAGGTGATGTTTGCACGAGTATCCTTTTATCCATCACTGCTCTACAATGTGTTGATGGAGAAGGTCAGCAATAGGAATTGGTATGATCGAATCGATGAAAATGTAATTCTCGGAGCACTGCCTTTTCGCTCGATGGCAAATGATGTGAGTTTTTGAACACTAATATATGACTTTGCGCACTCAGATGGACTAATGTTTTTTGCTTTGGAATCACTTTAGCTAGTTAAAAAAGAAAATGTGAAAGCCGTTGTATCAATGAATGAAACTTACGAGTTGAAAGCATTTTCAAATGATGCAGAGAAGTGGAAACGACTGGGCATAGACTTTCTACAGCTTGCAACGGTGGATATCTTTGAATCACCTTGTCAAGACAAACTGTTCAAGGGTGTGGAATTCATGAATAAATATCTACCAACAATGGAAAGAATACCTTCGCTAAGTACCAGT
Source organism: Eristalis intricaria (assembly GCA_964034865.1). Taxonomy (NCBI): domain Eukaryota; kingdom Metazoa; phylum Arthropoda; class Insecta; order Diptera; family Syrphidae; genus Eristalis; species Eristalis intricaria. The sequence goes on from OZ035873.1 coordinate 136,157,834, forward strand.
TCTGCAGCCGAAAACATAGGAACGGTATATGTCCATTGTAAAGCTGGCAGAACCCGCAGTGCTACGCTTGTTGGATGTTATCTGATGATGGTAAGCATTTAAATACAGTCAAATGTCAATGAGCTTCATTACACATCATTTGTTTTGCAGAAAAATTCGTGGACCCCGGAAGAAGCTGTTGCGCATATGCGTCAGCGTCGCCCGCATATTCTTTTGCACACAAAGCAATGGGAAGCCCTTCGAATATTTTACAAAACTCACACGATCAAAGGTGACACAAGTCCTAACCTGTGATGAAATTATGTTTTTATGTGTTGCTCTTGTTGTTCACTGTGTATCTGTTTCTCAAAGTGAAAAAAACGATTAAATTATACATTTTCCAGTTAAATGGTGTGTTTTTTATGATGTACCCTTCAATATGATGCATTACAGCTTTCTTTTAAATGGTAGTTTTTATCCATTTTCGCATTCGTCAATTTCGTAGAATTTTGTCAACATTTCGATGATTATTCACCATCATTTTCGCTTTGTGGTTATTCTTTAACATCAACAAAATGAGGTCAATACTTTAGTAAGAGATAAAATTAACGTGGAGTATGGACGAATCTGCGTCATTGTAAAAGCCATTAAAGTAAGTTGTGTGCTCTCAATTCTTAAATATTTTATGTGTCATCAGGTAAACACAAAATGAAAATATGTAACAACAAAGAGGGGGATCAATAACTTAAGAGTAAGAACACGAAAGTGGTAACACAAAGTGAAAACTATCATCGAACTCCATGATTCTAAAATTCTCAATGATCAACGTAATTGTTTTTTTTATCATTTAAGGCGTTCAAGCGAAATACTTGCTCAAATAAGTATTAATTTAACCAGCCTGAATTTATTGGTTCGGCCACGTAGAATGCGTACGCGTAAAACATTGCAACCATTGGACCGACGATTCCGACGTACACACTTATTTTTGGCATCAGCTCATCTCTATGATTTGGTCGAAGAAAAGCATGCCCGGCGAGCGGAATCTCAATATCGTTTACCCGATCCTTTTGACTGCGCCAACTATCGAGGGATAAGTCTCTTGAACATCGCATATAAGATGTTTTCCACCGTTTTGTGTACTCGCCTGAAGCCGTTTATAAACAGTCTTATAGGTCCATATCAGTGTGGCTTCAGGCCATGGAGATCGATTATCAACCAGATTTTCACAATGCGGCAGATCCTGGAAAAGACCCAATAAATTCAAACCGACACCGACTTCCTATTCGTCGATTTCAAGGCCGCATATGACAGCGTACATAGGGACAAGCTATACAACGCCATGTCTAGTTTTGACATTCCTGCCAAACTCGTCAAGTTGTACAGGATGACGATGAAGAATTCCCACCGCAGGTCGGTAACGAACTCATCGAGACCTTCAATGTCAGAAAAGGTTTTAGACAAGGCGACGCTGGCTGTCTGTCATATGACTTCAACATCATCCTGGAAAAGATCGTGCAAGACTCACACGCCAAAACGAGAGGGACGATCTTCCAGAAGTCCATACAACTGTTAGCATACGCTGATGGCATTGACGGGATTGCCATAAAACCACGAGCCGTCAATGAGGTTGGCTGGCATTGAGACAAAATCGACTAAAATGGGTCTAGCGGTGAACGATGGCAAAGCACAATATATCACACATTATCTACGTCTTGGACAGAGCGTCAAAATGAGCAGCTTTAACTTCGATGTAGTTAAGGACTTCACCCATCCTGGCTCGGCAGTAAATAGTACGAACAACATCAGTACCGAGACCAAACGCATAGTAACTTTTGTCAACCGCTGTTTCTACGGGCTCAAGAGGCAATTGAGTAATAGACCCATCTCTCGAAAGACCAAGCTAACTTTATATAAGACCTTGATCATCCTTGTCCTGGTGTACGACGCGGAGGTATGGAAAATCTCAAAAGTGGATGAGGAAGTTATTGGTCTCTTCGAGAGAAAAGTTTTGCGTACGATCTTTGGTCTTGTTTGCGTTGATGGTTTGCAGAAGATTCATCCAAGAACTATATAGCAACATGAGCCTAGTCAGGCTCCAACGCCTGAGATGGCTAGGTCATGTAGAGCGTATGCAAGAGTATTCGACTCCGAACCCGTACCACAACGCAACGCACCTTTAAGTTGGGGCACCCAAGTGGAGAAGGACCTAGACTTTCTCTTTCCTCAAATACTTTGGGACCAATTGCTTAAGCGGCTTGTAAGGAACGTGCGAGTGGGTAAGCGGAAGTCTAACGGCTTCGAAGTGCTATGTCACAGGCATCTTAAATGAACTTTTTCTTTCTTTGAAATATTTAACTAAATAACATATCTGACAATATGACCACGCTTCGTCTGCGGTTTTTTAAATACAAACTCATTATCATTCTTGTGACAAAGTTCCGGTTTCCGGTTTTCTTAGAACAGCTCTCGCGTGTTACTACACTTCATTCCAACACGTTCGGTAAATTGAATGACTCAAGAGTCTACTATAAGAAAGATCGAGCCTGTAATCATAGATGAATCAAATCTTAAACAAATACAATTTCTAACTGTAAATGTTACACTGAATTTAAGTAACCTCTATCAGTTGTCTTTCTCAAGTGGCTTGCAATAATTTCAAGTAATGATAACACAACCTAATTTGTTCAACTTGAGAAGTTGTTTTGAATCGAATGCTCAGGTGCGGTATAAATTGAACGTGCTATGTTCTGTCTGTCATCAGTTCAATTCCAGAATCAGCCATGAAATCCATTGGTGAGAGAACTTTATTCCGCTGCAACCTACAAAAATAATATATTTTTCTTCCAGTTATATGTACATTTTTGGTAGTTCTAACCGTTAGCTTTACTACTGGCGAACTGGGTGATGGTCGTCCTGGCTGTAAGACCCAAGAGGAAATTCGAGTCTCACTCTATAGGAACGTTTGGGATCCGACCGTCTTTTGGAAGTGTGAAATACTCAATCAACCGGCAAGATCTGTAGCATGCCCAGACAAATTGGTATTTCAGGATAAACTGAAGTCATGTGTGACCTGGGATGATTGGGAATGGGAGAATCCACGTGCTCCCCCAAGCAGGGCTTAAGTCGTTGTTGGGTTTCTTTTAATCAGTTGATCTTCTTTTAAATATATACCGGAATTTCCTATGCTACATTTCTGTTACATCCTTTGGCCAACATTTTATGCAATTGGTGTAAGCGGTACGTAGTGTCGCATCTAATTACACACGAACACTTTGGTATGGAACAAAAATCAGTGGTAGTGCTTTGAACCTAATTCTTCTTCTAAATAAAAATATTAAATGTCAGTTCGATAAAAACACTTTTAATTTCACTCGTTTTATTTCAATGGGCTCAGGAATTGTGCAGCGTTGGGCTTTGTACCAATCTTGTACGAACCATAGGCTAGATTAAGTGACTGGCTACCGGTATGTAGCTGTCGCTCTTAGCCCAGGGTACGCCCGGAACTTAAAGTGTCGTTCTTACTTCACAAAACAGTTCATGGTTTCGACAAAACGATGAAAAGCTTCGATTTTGCTGAAGTAATTAGTCCTCTTCTAGGGCCATTCAGTCAATAAACACTAACTGTAGCTGCTGTGTTCAGGTTTATGATTCTAGATCAACGCCCTTCCTTCTGAGTGCGGTTTAACCCAAACAATACGTTTTTCTGTCGAAAAACAAGTTACTTTCGGCTATACCACGTGGAGAAGGATATCCAAAAGTTAAACGACGACCTTGAGGTGAAACAAGATGAAATAAAGACAGTTGAAGTGAAAAAGTTTCTTGAGGACAAGAAAAAAAAGCCAAAGTCGACCACGCAATTTGTGAGGTCGAGTCTGCAATAACCAAGAAACGTCCACTCTTCATCAAAGCGAAAGAGAAAGTGTCTCATTGTCAGAAGAAGTTGACATCGCTCGTGAAAACAATTGACAATGCCCATCAGTGTGACATTCGGTCACTGGAAAAAAAGAAACGTTTCGAAGAGGAAATCGAAGGCGAGTCACAGCGTCGGGGCAAAAGCTCTCGTTGAGGAGTACGATCGTTTGTAACAGGAAGCAGAAGCAACCGCAACGCAGTACCGCTCCAACTTGGATGCGGTCAATCGAGAACAAAAATCCGATCAGGATTTACTTGAAAACGAAGTTAATCGAAAGGCATCCATTGATGAAGAATTCAAAAAACTAACTCTCCAGAAAGAGGAAGCAATGACACGACAAGGGAAATGACAAGGAATGTATTCCACATGGGAAATGCATAGATTTTCTTAATTTTATTGCATTTTTTAAAAGAAACATGTATTTGGCCCGCCCTGTAAGAAACACAAAAAATGTTTCTATGTCCGTTATAGACTTTGAAACCGATATGGCCAATTAGGTATAATTATTGCTTAGAGCAAGTTGTAAGGCTATAAAAATCTTTATGTTCACACCCCTAATAAAAAACGCAAAATGCTGTTTATCCGCTAGCAGATAAAGTTAATAACTGAAGTTGAGTAAACAAAATGGGTTTATTTAGCTTTAAAAATTAAATAAGGCCAATTTGGCATGGAATTTAGTTTTACAGTGTCAAAAGACAGATTTGCACTTATTTCCATTTTCAATAGGATTTGGAGCAGGTGCCAGGATCTTTGCATGCAAGTTTTGATAAAGTCTATGGAAAACATGTATACTTTGAATACACAAAACCTCGCATATACTCCGAATCTTATAGTGATCTAGAGACTTTACAAGCCATATTTATGCTCCGCATGGGAACGAAATTCACTTCCCTATACCCTTTTAGAGACCGCCCAGAAAACAAGAAACTGTATTGGAATTAAAAGTGTAATTATATCCCATCGAAAAGTGAAATTATTGAGAAATCCTTCGCGTGGCTGTACACCTTGTCGCGGTGCGAAGGACTAGTAAAGGTCAATGCCTCTTGGCAAGTATTCCCTATGAGGAGAGATGAAGCTTAGTTGTTGGCACCTATGCGAAATCAATAGCAATGGAGGAAGGCATTGCTATTGATTTCTTCAGAAGTGCGTGATATTATCAAGACACGAAATCTATTGTACTGCAGGTGGAGACGATATGGATGCATTGCCATCCTTAGGGAATTTAAGGCCGCAATCAATGTAACAATGCAGTAACAGTTCTTATTCGAAGAAATAAGAGAAGTTATTATAAAAATAAATGGACTGCCAACTCAAGATCTGATTCCTGGAGAAAAGTCCGTCAAATTGGACTTTCATCCGAGAAGGCTTCAATGCCAAATGATTTTAATATAGAAGAGCTTAATGAGAGATTTGTATCCATCTCTGGAACATCCAGTCCCTTGAGTCCTCTACTATACAATCACAATCATAACGGAACCTTTTCTCTGTCTCGAATCGACGAAATAACTGTTGGAAATGTCATTCTAGGTATAAAATCTAATCCATCCGCAATTTATAAAAATCTTACTGCCAATTATTCATCCATCAAATTGGAAAATTGCAAAGGTCGTGCATATACCTAAGACTTCGTCATCTCAGCAAAACCCGAAATACCGTCCAATTGCAATTCTTTAATTTTTAAGGAAAGTTTTTCAAACTATATTAAGCCACCAAATAAAAACTCATTTAAATAAAAAAAAAACATAACTAAATATCAGTCAGGTTTCCGGTGTAAGCACAACTGCATCACAGCCCTTAAAAAGTATATGATGACCTACGTATCGGACTGGATAACAACTTTATGGCATTGATAGTATTCCTAAATTTCTCAAAGTCATTCGATTTTGTAAATCATAAAGTACTTATAATCAAGCTTCAAACTCAATTTTTTTTCGAAAGCTCCTTATGCAAACTTGTTGGGTCGTGTCTTACTAATCGCAATACGCGCAATACAATATCCACAATGACAAATGTTCTTCAAGCCGTCTCGTTCCTTCTGTTGTTCCTCAGGGATCTGTTCTTGGCCCGCTTTTATTTCTGTGCTTTATAAATGACATCTCCAAATGTATTACAACCTTTCAACACCGTATTTACACCGACGGCGTACAAATATATTCTTTGTTTCCAAAATCACACAATTAAGATGAATAAAGTACTGCATAACGTCTATGGATGGTCCTTAGAAAATTATCTTAATCTCAACCCTACTAAAACCAAAGCTATGGTCTTTAGTGGGTACAGAACTCTTGAAGCCCTCCCCTTGTTGTGTCTAAATCTTAGCCCGATTCAGTATGTAAAAATCTCGGACTTTATTTTAGCCAGAACCCCAAATGGGATGTACATATTAACAAAACTGTGTCTAAAATATATAGAGCACTTCGTGGGTTCAGCTCCTCTTCAAATTACCTTCCAACAAATATAAAATTGAAGCTTATAAAATCGTTTATCTTACCTATTTTAACATACGGATGCGTAATATTTTGTAACATGGACCACGATTCCAAAATAATGGGGTTATGAATTATGAATGGGGTTGATGAATTTCAAGAACCAGCCTATCTGTTTGAAAAAATTTGATTTGCAAGAAACCAAATAACTATGCAATTAATAGCTTCTAGATACAAATACATCAACACTTCCCGTGTCTTGAAATGAATTATACATTAATTAGTAAAATATATACAAAGCTTGTTCACATTATAAAAAAGATGTAATATTATCTTGAGTGAATCAAGAATTTAATAAATGCTAAATACAAATACAAATACAGTGGACTAGTTCCTAAGCCCTGTCTAAGCACGGATTCCTAATGATGTTCGCTCACTAGTTTGGAGGTTGTTTTACAAAGGCCTACTCTTCACGTCGTTTACCTTGGCCGATTACTTACAGTTGCGACACCAACTTCATGCATCGCAGACAAGCGAGAGAACAAATATTTCGTTGTTCGACCGTTGGTTGTTAAATTAGTGGTCGTATGGTGGTCGCTCCGTCATCAGTCAGTAAGTCAGTAAGGATCGCCCAGATGCCTTTGCCCTATTATCCTGAACCTGACCAACCAAATTCACGTGAAAGGGTGAGAAACTCTGCAGTCCACGACGAACTCAACAATGAGCAGCTACTTCCTCGAACGGAAAGAGCTGCGCTTCGATGGTTTGACCACGTGGCAATGTCCTCGTTGTAACGACTTCCGAGGCGTGCTTGAATACGATTCCATCAATTAGGCGACCACCTGGTTGCGATTAGGCATAGCTCTTGGTGAGTTAGAGTCGATGGAGGAGGATCACGATCCACGACCCGTTTAGTACAGCATGCGGGTCACTGAAGATGATAATGATTAAATACGCCGTGCCGCTATTGTCAAGCTTCCTAGCTTGCATTAGTTATCTCGTAATGAGTTTGCAAATAATAACATACGATAAAAAAAAGGTAAAACACAAGTCCATCTCGTACTGTAGCGATATAAGAAAATGAATTTAAAAATTACAAAGATCGACAAAGAGTTCCTCTAAGTATAAACGGATATTTAGATATATTTTAATTGCTGGATGGTCCTCAGCGACTTTTCACAAAAATTCAAAAATGGGGAAGGGATGGCTACGATTGTAATACCTTCCTCATTAATTGTTTAACGATATTCTACGAAGAGCTCACCAGGTATTATAATAACATAACATAGGTGGCGCTGCCGCGCGTAGGAGGCTAGCGCCTAGCTTCTGCAACAATCACTCCTGTTGTGCATGCTCTTGTTCTCTCACGAGTGGAAGGAACATACATTTCTATGCCGACTCAGAACAGGCGAGTTCGAGAAGCTTTTTAGAGTAGACAAAAATACTCCTTGAGCATTATCAGTGACTCGAAGAGAGAGGTGGAGATTGCGAATGGGATTTTAAATATAAAGTATGCAAATGGGACTGAATTGTTTTATAACGACTTTTTTGGAAGTTCTAGACATGGCGGGCAGAAGGAATACATAATTCACGTTCTATGAACATATAGTCAACAGCTTTAAAATGGTTTAATGGAAAGAAGATCGTCCAAAATAATAGTCTCTGATACTGTACATCAACAGCATCCAAATGATTCAATCTGCCATGCGCTATGCCACTTCAATGTATCTCATACTATTTAGTACATAGCTGATAGCATTTCATTCATGTTTTCATTCTTGCTCCAAACTCCGGGCCAGACTTTCTTAGAAAATGTCTTTCATGTGCCGCCACTTCGGCCTCAATGTCGGCCTCATGTTCAATAAAGTGTATGACTCAAGTGCCTCGCCCTCTGCTTGTAGTGCAGTTGAAAATATGGCAAGATATGTGAAAAGCGCACGGGAATCTCAAGAAGCACTGCAATTATTTTCGCATTTTGCTAAACGCATAGGTGAATCAAATACTAAACAAACACAAGAACATGAAATGTGAAATCCGTTTTAAGGACCACTTGTAACTGCAACAATATCAGTTGTCTTTCTTGAGTATCTTGTAATAACTTCAATTAATGATAACAGAAACTAATTTGTTCACCACGAGCAGTTCCCTTGAATCGAACTATCATGTGCGCTATAAATTGAATGCCGTCTACTCGGTCTGTCATCAGTTGAAACCCAGAATCAACCATGAAATCCATTGGTGAGAGAACTTTATTCGTCTACAAGCAGTGAAATTTAATATTTTAACATCTTATTTTTTGCAGTCATTTGTACATTTTTGGTAGTCGTAGCCGTTGGCGTCAACGGTGACAGCATAGGTAATGCTCGCCCCGGCTGTAAAACTGAAGAGGAAATGAAGGTGTCACTCTACAGAAATGTTTGGGATCCGACCGCATATTGGAAATGTGTGGAGCTCAATCAACCTGCAAGACCCTTAAGATGCCCAGACGATTTGGTATTCCAGGATAAACTAAAGGCTTGTGTCACCTGGAAAGAGTGGGAATGGGAGACACCACGTGCTCCACCAAGCAGGCCTTAAGTTATTTGAGAAAAATTACCTTAATTGTGCATAATTGATAAAAGAAAAAATAAAGCAGCGTAACTTAACGAGGTAGTTTAACTTTGCAACACATACGACGATTTGTCGTATTCGTGAACAGCATTGCATTTCCTTAACTTTCTTCTCTTTCGAGTTGAACCATTAAGTCTCAATAAACCTGATTTGATTATGGCAATGATTCTTTTTGGGAGTTAACCTGTAAGTTTTGTCAAACATTTAAATGGAATTAACTTTCATGTTATTATGACAGTCTTAGACTGATTGAAGCTGAGCCCAAAGCTTCAGTTGGTCGTTAAATCTCTAGTTATCTGGATGTAGTGCTACATATGTTGTTTTGTAAACCAAGTCAGAAATAGCGCGTTTAACTGGGTACCCAAGCGCCCAGCTTGATATTTAAACGGTTACTTAACCTCGATATAATTAAGTTGATCTCACGTATGAAAAATAACAGCTGTGTTTTTTGCAAGCGTATATACGCTTTATTTATAAGTGCACAAAAAAAAAACGGTCATCGGCGCTTAATGATTCATCATAAAATCTTGTCAACCCTGACGATATTTATGACATTCGCTAAGCAGTCAGGGATGTAGTCGTGGAAGGTGATGTTTGATCTTTGATCACAATCACAATCTTCGTTTTGTGACTGTGTAGCGTGACCATCACTTTTAAAGCAAAAGTACTTAATAATTATAAAATGAGAACAATTTTTATCAAATGAAAAGATTCGATTACGAAACCTACACGGTATGTTTAGCAAAGACAATCTGGGTATACTTATTGATGCTAAAACAATTAAAAATGATCTAATACTTCAACCACACCTGCCACATGCAGCAACCTAAACAATGAATGAATGAATTCAGAAATGAACACACAGAAAATAATGTTTGGAGGCATTGTTTTTATCCGCGCTTATTCCTTAAGCGGCGATAGATATGATGAGTAACTTAAGCGGTTCGTTGTTAGTGTATTTTACTTGCAAATTGAAATTTAAGCGTATATACGCTTGCAAAAAAGCACAGCTAAAATTGACATCACAGTCAAGAGGACAGAGACATTTTAGACCCCAAATCATTGGTCTTGTTTTATTGCGTAGAACATTAAAATGGTTATTTAAAGCCATATGATCAGTAAAGGCTGTAGTAATACTACTGTGGAGACTCAAGAAAGGAGACCCCTTTGACTGCACCAACTATAGAGGGATGAGTCTCCTTAACATCGCCTATAAGATCCTCTCTGCTGTTTTGTGTGAGCGCCTGAAACCATTCGTCAACAACCTGATAGGTCCTTATCAGTGCGGTTTCAGGCCGCGGAAGTCCACCATCGACCAAATATTCACACTACGGCAGATCCTGGAAAAAACCCAAGAAATGCAGATCGACACCCACCACCTATTCGTCGTTTTCAAGGCCGCATATGACAGCGTGCATAGGGCATTTAGCTTTGCAGGTAAACCATTGTAAACGAATAACATATGTATTAATAAAAACAACAACAACAACGAGCTATACAACGCCATATCTAGTTTTGACATTCCTGCCAAACTCGTTAGGTTGTGCAGGATGACGATGGAGAACTCTCGCTGCTCCATCAAGGTCGGTAACGAACTCACCGAGACCTTCAATGTCAAAAAGGTTTCAGGCAAGGCGACGCGCTATCATGTGATTTCCTTAACATCATCCTGGAAAAGATCGTGCAAGACTCACACGGCAACACTAGAGGCACGATCTTCCAGAAGTCCGTACAACTGCTAGAATACGCGGATGACATTGACGTGACATCGACGGCTCGCTGTGTTCTGCCACAGCGAGCCGTCGATGAAGCGTTTGGTGGTATTGAAGCGGAGGCGGCCAAAATGGGTTTAGCGGTGAACGAGGGTAAAACGAAGTATATGCTGTCATCGAGAAAGGACGCACAACATCGACGACTTGGCCAAAACGTCACCATAGGCAGCTATAACTTCGTGGTAGTCAAGGACTTTGTCTACCTCGGCTCGCAAGTGAACAGTACGAACAACAGCAGTACCGAGATTAAACGCAGAAAAACTCTTGCCAATCGCTGTTTCTTTGGGCTCAAGAGGCAATTGAGTAGTAGAGTCCTCTCTCAAAGGCCCAAGTTAACATTATATAACACCTTGATCATCCCTGTCCTGCTCTATGATGCGGAAGCTTGGACAATCTCAAAAGCGGATGAAGAAGCACTTGGTCTTTTCGAGATAAAAGTTCTGCCTTCAATCTTTGGTCCTGTTTGCGTTGATGGGTATTGGAGAAGAAGATTCAACCACGAACTGTACGGGCTGTACAGCGGCATGAGCCTAGTCAGGCGTCTACGGATTCAACGTTTAAGATGGCTGGGCCATGGAGAGCGCATAGACAACACTGCTACAGCCCGAAGAGTTTTCGACTCCGAACCAGTGGGACAACGCAATAGAGGACGCTCACGGAACCGATGGCACACCCAGGTGGAGAAGGACCTCAATCAACTTGGTGTGCGCAGTTGGAGATAGCTGGCAAAAGATCGTGCCGGCTGGAGAGGCTTACTGGTTGAGGCCCAAGTCCATCCCGGACTGTAGCGCCACCTGAAGAAGAAAAAATAGGGGTGAACTATCTGACGAATTTTTTGAACGATTTTAAGCACTCAATTCTTCAATAAGTCACCGTCAGCAGGTTCGGATACGTTAAATTTTTCTTAAGACTTTAAGAAAAAAAATATATATAAAGAAAACACTTAGATCAATTTTCAATCACAACTTTATTTTGCACAACCGATTTCGAAGACGCCGCATGCGTGGCGTTTACATTTTTTTACGAGATCTCTACTACCGGCAGCTCTTCTACTGTATACACACAATACAGCCATGTGTTTTATTTTTCTTTGTCTCTAAATTGGTATACTCTGATATAGACTGATATAATTAATCGTTGTTGTTTAATGTTTCAAAAAGCAAACACTGCTGCTTGTATTTTTATTAAAAATGTTTTCATTTATTATTGAAAAACCTTCGCTATAATAGGGTAAGCAGATGATGTCCTACGAAGTTTTGAAGTTAGCTTGTTGAAAGAAACCGTAACCAACCTCTTAGGAAACCTCATTGTAACTAATTACTTGGTATAACGAATATTTTGTTGTACTGGCTGTACTGTATGTTCTCGGCATTATACTATACTCCCTATTCACTTGGTTGATACTCAGACCCGATTAACATAGAAGAAAACAGCCCACACAAAAACAGCATCACTTAAAATTGATGTGTATGTGCAAAATGAAAGTGAGTGAAGTGCAAGCAAGCAACCAAGCATTGAACTGGGCACTACGACAGTACAATTCGTACAAAAACGATTTTCATGTGTATGTGCAATGTGCTCACTCAGTTTTTCAAACCGAAAGCGAATGTGTATTCATTCCACGTCGAGTCGAACCATCTGCAGTTTTGCTGTTAATTATTCATTTCGTCAACTCGGCATGACATACATTTAACTCGGTTCACCTCCGTTTGAATGTAACTTGGGTTGACTCGGTTTATCAACTCGAATTGACCCATCACTAGTAGGTACTACCTTTTAGGCAGATCGCGATAAAGTCGCGTAATGTTCTCGATCTCGTTAAGATTTCAAAGCGTGGAAAAAGCATTAAAGTAAACAAATAGGAGAATGGAAAAATAGGAGAAGACGTAAACAAATTGGTGGTGTAGCAATATGACAAAGGCTATGTATAGATGGAATGTTGCTTGAGTCGAAGTTGCAGTGATATGTTGCGACACGTAACTCGCGCATTTGATATTGTGGTGTAAGCCCTTTAAAATAATACCCTTTAAAAGAAAAATAGTGCCCATTCTCTGGTGTTGATGTGGTCACAATTCATAAATGTCTGTGAGGAGAAAATTGTGAGGTTGGAGCAATTTGACAGTTCTTGCGATGCTCACAAGTTGTGAGGTTTTGCTCAGAATACGAAAACCTCACAATTTGTGACTCACCACCCTCTTGTCAGGCACTTGTGACTTGTGCCACATCACAGAGGTGTGCTAGAATAACGCCATAAGGCCTAAACTACGCATAAAAGAAAGCAACCTCAAAAACATCCCTGTCTTAATAACTGTTATTTTAACCTGAAATGCAACTTTTCTTCCTTTTTTATTTCGAAGCCTCATAGGCACCGGCCGCAAGGTGGTTTGGTTGGTACAACATAGTTATTGAATAAATTCTCATTGAAAATTGTAATCCATCTACATTATTCAATCGCAGCCTGTGTGAGCTCGTATGAAAACCAAATACATGCATAATACACATATAAATTCATACACCTTGTACACAGTCAATGTATGATCTTGCACAATATAATTACTGCAACTATCCAAAAAGGACTTGCTGTCTCTTCTACGAATTTGCGATTTAATATATTAAAAAAGTGTAGTGTCATATAGCCGTGGCGTAGTGGGTAAGTGCGTCGACTCCTACGCAGGGGGTGCCAGGTTCGATACCCGAATTTACCACCTTTCATAATTCACGGCTCCCCCTCTTTCGAATCACTGACAATGCTCAAAGAGTATTCCTGTCTAGAAACAGCTTCTCAAATTCGCCGTTCGGAGTCGGCATTAAACTGTAGGTCCCTTCCACGCGTGAAATAACAATAGCACGCACAACACACGTGGTTGCTGAGAAGCTAGGCCCAGTTCCACCTCGGACTGTCGCGCCACCCATATTATTATTATTATTATAGTGTGATATAGCCGTAAGGAAATTATAAACTTAAGAAACGTGTTTAATAAGATGTGTAAAAATAAGAAACGGTGTACTTTGAATTTCGAAATTAACAGATTTGAATTGAAATAATGTTCAGTTATATTAAACAATCAGATATCATCTTCCATAAACCAATTGTGGAGCTACCAATTTGTGTCTTTCAATCTTTGCCAGTTTTCCAATCTGTTTGTAGGTAAACGAGAGCAAAACAAAGAGGACACTATCAATGGGCAGCATCAATTATTACCCGATATAAAATTATTCACCTAACCAAAAGGTCGTACCCATGTGGAAGTAAGAATCTTTGTAATCCTTCCAATTCGGCCAAACGAACAAAAATGTTCAGTTCATTCAAGAACTTTTAGATCTCTGCATAGCAACTTACTAAGCACCAATGAATAGTAACAATCACAAGGTATGTACATACTATGTTTTGAGAATGGCCTCTGTGTTGTTGCTTGAGAGGTAAAATGTTGGGGAGCAAAAAGTTGCAACAGGTGTCAACAATACGCGGTCAAGCGGCCCCCCTCCGGTGATCGCTGATGATGATTTTTTTGTTCTTAACGTATTTTCATTTGATTCAATATGTTGTACTTACTTGCTAGACAAAATTACTTAAAACTAACTTAACCAAATTAAGAAGTTACAAATGTTCTTAATACTAACCTATTGACCCTATGCGGGTACTCTAAGCTAATCTAATCTACTTTATAAATGTGCCTTTCGGCATAACCTGTGTTATTTTAGTCTTTATTACCACCTTTTATTACCTTTTTATTGAAACTTGGCCTAACTAAACTACTTAAACTACCTTATACTAACTTACCCTTAACACTTAAGACTATGTCCGTAACAGTATGGACACGTGCACCAGGGCGTATATGTTATGTATATGCCTAAGATAAACAATTTATAAGCCGTATGGCACCTTTTTTTGTTTTTGTTTCATATGTATTTTTTTGGATTTTTTGTTTTATTCTTTTTTTTTTTTTGATTTTTTTGTCTTATATTTTTTTTTTTGGATTTTATATTTGTTTAATAATTTTTTTCTTTAAAAATTCCTTAAAAACTATGTAAACTGGCGACTATGGACAGCTACCGAATCCTGTGGAAAAGCTAGCGGTGGCGGAGTATACTTTTGGTGTAACCACCAGTAAAATTGCCTTTCTTTGGCAGACTCTTTCCTATCTCGAGCGGGGATCGATCTACTGAACCGGAGGAGATCCTCGTAGGTGCGAACGACATTCGGTTCGTATTGGAGTCGTCTGTCCATGGCTCTGCGTACGACATGGAAGATGATAGGACATCCTTGTGGATCCTGTATTAGGCCAATTGTGTCTAGATAAAGGAATGCTTCGGGAGGAATAAACACGTTAAAGCGCAGCCTTTCGTAGTACATACTATTGGGGAAGTAAGCCCCAAAGATCAGACTGTTGGAAGAGGACATATCTCGTGCAGTGTGCCTTCTGATCAGTTTAATAATAAAATTATCTACCCTATTATCGTTTGCCTCGTTGTACAGGACCTCGTTAGTATAGTACATCTTGTACTCAGACTCGGGTGTACGATACTGACGAAGACAGCTCCTAAGACACTCCCCCTCGAACAACCTCATCTTTTCCATCAGGGAAGGACTCACGTTGAACCGCAATGGACAACCGTACACCATAATGGACCGTACTAGGGCCATGTAGCAGATTACCTTCACTCTGGTATCAAGTTGGCTGCTGAAAAACAGCCTTCTTGCCGCTGCGAAAGCTTTTCTGGCTTTCGTCATAGCAATATCTATATGTTTGTCAAAATACAGATATTGATCCAGCCAAATGCCAAGATATCTAACTACACTTTTTACAGCTAACGGCCGACCATGCGGGTCCACTATGCCGAACTTACGCCAGTTTTGGGGCCATGTCCCGCGGGCCATGTACTACGGGTTGTCGGCGTACGCTATTACGATTTTTTCAGCATGGTATGGTCGTTGACGAAATTTTATTCAACACATCACGCGGTTCCACCAGAGGTTAGTGGTGAGATACTTAGAATTACTTTGATTTACACCCGTATTCTGACAAACCTCTGTGATGTATCATAAGTCACCAGTGCCTCACAAGAGGATTTTGAGTCACAAATTGTAACGTGTTCGTATTCTTAGCAAAACCTTGCGAAAAAAATTGTGATGTTCTCTTAAGCACATCACAAGGAGGAAATGCGGACAAAAACATTTAGCTTTACATGTTTACATAATGAAAAACGAAAAACAGAGCGACAAGAACAAATTTTTGACATGAAAACAAATTCACCACACCATGATAACTATTCTTGTGCGTTTTCGAATAGCTGAAACCTCACACGAATCACAATTTTCGCATCACACACATTTTAGCGTTGTGACCACAACACAACCAAAATAGGGGTGTTAATACAACTTCTCATTTCTGTTTGCTTGAGATCAATGTTGGGGCTTTGCTGCAATTGTGGTAGATCTACTTCCATTTATCGGAATTTTCAAATCTACTACCCAAAGTGCAAAATCTACCACGCTTTCTAATTATTCCTCTTTGTTATTTCTTGATGCTTAAAGCCCTCTCACAACTCAAATTCCATACAAATTTCTTCTTCTTCTTCTGGTGGCGCTACAGTCCGGGGTGGCTTGGGCCTCAACCAGTAAGCCTCTCCAGCCGGCACGATCTTTAGCCAGCTATCTCCAACTGCGCACACCAAGTTGATTGAGGTCCTTCTCCACCTGGGTACGCCATCGGTTCCGTGGGCGTCCTCTATTGTTTGGTTTTGGTGTTTTATAATGTTAACTTGGTCCTTTGAGAGAGGACTCTACTACTCAATTGCATCTTGAGCCCAAAGAAACAGCGATTGGCAAGAGTTTTTCTGCGTTTAATCTCGGTACTGGTGTTGTTCGTACTGTTCACTAGGAAGCCGAAGTCTTTCACTACCTCGAAGTTATAGCTGCCTATGGTGACGTTTTGGCAGAGTCGTCGATGTTGTGCGTAATTTCTTGATGACAGCATATACTTCGTTTTGCCCTCGTTCACCGCTAAACCCATTTGGCCGCCTCCGCTTCAATATCACCAAACGCTTCATTGACGGCTCGCTGTGTTCTGCCAATCACGTCAATGTCATCCTCGTATGCTAGCAGTTGTACGGACTTTTGGAAAACCGTGCCTCTTGTGTTAGCGTGAGTTCTGCACTATCTTCTGAAGAATAATAATAATGTTGAAAGTCACATGACAGCGCGTCGCCTTCCCTAAAACCTTTTTTTGACATTGAAGGTCTCGGTTAGTTCGTTACCGACCTTGATGGAGCCGCGAGAATTCTCCATCGTCATCCTGCACATCCTGAGTTTGGCAGGAATGTCAAAACTAGACATGGCGTTGTATAGCTCGTCCCTATGCACGCTGTCATATGCGGCCTTGAAATCGACAAATAAGTGGTGGGTGTCGATCTGCATTTCTTGTTTTTTCCAGGATCTGCCGTAATGTGAAGATTTAGTCGACGGTGGACTTCCCCGGCCTGAAACCGCACTGATAAGGACCTATCAGGTTGTTGATGAATGGCTTCAGGCGCTCACACAAAACGGCAGAGAGAATATTATAGGCGATGTTAAGGAGACTATTAGGAGACACTTTGCATACTTGCATATGGCTTGGAAGGGTCGATCGGTCTGCTTTAAATGTCTAAATCAAGCGCAATTCACCAAACCGCGACACCATACAGTAGTATGGGTCTGACTACTAACATAAATAGCCAGTGGACCATGCATATATTTTTCGGAGTTCGTAGCATGTTTTCGATTACGATGGACTTCGTGAGAGGGGTGAATTTTTAAAAACGGACCCTAAATAAGGTCACAAAACAAAAGGATGTCGGTTTGGAGGTGCCGTACAGTACACCTTGTTTCCCTTACAATAGATACTTGCCATCTCCTCATTTTCTTTCCACATCCGTCATTTGGACTTACAAAGCGCATTAAACGTGTGACCTCCACCCAGCCCTCGAATAAGCATCAACCGGGAAAAAACCAACAATTGTCAAATAAAACAGTATTCAATTAGCAGTTTAGTTTTAATTCATATTTTATTTGTTTTGTTTTACCTTAACATACTCTCAGATACAAATAGAAGTTAAAATAAAGGTAAATTCCTAGATACTACAAATTTATCAAAGAGGGGTTTCCCTCTCGTGGAGATCCTCCCACATTGCAAAACTGGTTCTACTCTCACACGAAAAGAAAACCGACACTTGTTATTTTAACTGCTTGCTGTCTCTCTATCCACGGTCTCTCTTATTACAAGATGAAGGAACAAGTCTACTTTGTTCCAACATCATATACATATAAATAAAATTCACGAATATTATATGAAACACCCGATCAGAAGTCCTGACATTAGATTAAAACTGATTTTAATCTATCCTTTACGAAAATGTCAATGTTTTGTTTGTTTTTGTTTTTTTTTTAAGTTTTCTTCAGTTAACGCTACGCAATGATTATATATTATTGAAAATGTATAGTAAATCAAAACAATTATGTAACTGTGGAAAATGTCAATTTGAATAGTTTTTTTGTGTTCTGTTCTGTTTGCTGTTTCTGTTTTGTTTTGTTGTGTTTAACTGAACTGAATTATGTATGATGAATTAAGGGTACGCTACAAACGTGGGGGGAACTGACCGACTATGGGATTTAGTCTTCCATGCTCTCGTTATTTCTATCAGGTGACATGTTACCATTCTTTGGAGAGTTTGACCGAGAACGTGATTTGTTATTTTCCGATCCAGAGCGGTCCCTATTTGGAAAGAAAAGCATAAGCAAATTAAAATCTATCTATGAATTAATTGTCGAAATTATAAGTATCATCTCAACGCGAAGGTGGAAGCGCATTAGCGACTATAAACGTTTGCCAAACCACAAATTCAATCGCATTGAGATGATGTATTCGGGCAGAAAATTGTATTTACTTCACATACCGTGAGCGGGAATCTCCTCTGGACTTGGAGCGAGAGCGGGAACGTGATTCGCGTTTGGAGTGTGAACGAGAACGTGATCTAGATTCGCGCTTCAACGAGCGTGAACGTGAGCGGGACTTTGACTTCGATTTTGAAACATCTCTGGATTTGCTAAAAAAAATGAAACGAGGTATTTTGTTATTCAGTGTTCTGGATGTCAATTATAAATAAATTCACTTACTTTGAACGAGATCGTGAACGTGATTTAACAATTGACTTTGACTTGGAACGAGCGCCACGGGACTTGGAACGACTGTGACTCTTTGAACGGGAACGTGACGAACGACGAGACCTGGAACGTGAACGCCTGCGAGACCTAGACCTCGACCGTGAGCTTGATGAACGAGATCTGCCACGACCACCGCTGCGACCTCCTCGACGATCCTCAACCAATCGAACTCGGCGTCCATTCAGATCAGTATCATCCAATTTCTCAATGGCTGTCTTCATGTCAGACAACGAGGCAAATTCAACCACACTAAATAGGAAAGAAAAAACACATTTTATTAGCCATCTTCAATGAGGATTCAAAAAAAGACTTACCCCTCGTTACGCCTCTGCTTGTGGGCATCTGCATAAGTAACTTCACCAGCCTGTCGCATATAGTCTTTCAGATCCTAAAGTGTTACATGAAGAGAAAACAGATACATTGAGTACAATGATAAAAGACATGTTTTCCTGCTAAGCAAAAATGTATGAACACTAAGAAACTATATCGTAACCACCTTCAATCAACAATTACGCAAACTTTAAAAACAAATCGAGAAGCCATGAGAATCGTCGTGCGTTTGAGTACCTCCTTCATTTCATCGGTGTCAAAGCATGTGCGTGCGTGTGCGTAGTTGTCCATTTATTTTATTTTTTTTACAGTTTGGTCGTATCACAGAGGAAGAGAAGAATCGAAACCCTCGACAGAATAAACCCCCTAGCCTGACATTGACTGATTGGTTCCCATCACAAGGAAGCCCGATAGTGTCACCACCAATTCGGTTTTAAGGAGACGATCGATCCAAGTTATTTCTCAACTGTATTAAAGTTTACGTCTCGTTTTCTACGATCAAAGGTGGCTGCAATATGTTCCTTGTGTGCACATTCCCTTTCTTGGATAGAACAAACACAAAAATATGATTTCGTATGTAAATTGAATTATTATTTTTAAAAACGATGCAATGTTTTGAATGCTTTTGTTCTTACACAGGATGACAAATAACTTCTTTTCGTTCTCTAGCTTAACCCTTTGTTTTCGTTTTCGAGCATAATCTCCCTCTACACAAGCGCGGCGGTAGCAGTTTTGGGCTGACAAGGGTTTCTCTACACTCTCTTGCGTATTTTCAAAAGGAAATACGTTCTTTTTTGTGAACTGCTTTTGCAGTCGCCAACCAAACTATGGGTGTTTTGTTTTTTAATTCGTACACGTCTGACGGGGCAGGCCAAGTCTCTAAGATTTGCGTGGTATGTCGGTAACCAAACATCGATAGATCTCATCTCATTTACACGTGGATGATAGTAGCAACACTGTCGTGGTGGAAGTTAGGCAGCAAAGGCGGCAGGCAGGCAGGCAGGCAGTAGATTGGTTAATCTGTACCAGAGTCCAGAGCCAGAATCGCAAGCACTATGTATACGCCACATACCCAAATACGCTTCAGACTGAAAAAGAATATACATACACAAAAAATTTGTTTCGTCTGTTTGTCCGTTTGTTTGTTTGTCTAGTTGTCATGCAGTCAATGTCAGGTTGTATATATCAGGTTTTTGTCGTTGATGATGAATCACAATCATCTGTGAAGCGCACACATCGGGAAGAAGAAGCGTCATCAGCCACATCGAGAGGAAAGAGTTTCTTTGTCACACGCTGTCCTCTGGGGGCGCATAAGCATTGCCATTATTTGTTCGCACGCACCACACAACGCATGGATTACCGTGAGTGTCCTTTAAAAACTAAATTGTACTTTCTATTATCATTTACAATAAAAAATTAATTCACATCTAGGATGTATTTGTAGTTATTTTTTTTTATTCCATCTTTTGTTTTAAATACCAAATAATGAATTTTGCGAATGACCCTGAGAGTAGCACGGACCCAGCCTCAACCAAAGGGGGGAAGAACGCTCGCATAGTAGTATCAATGGGATGGTAATTATCTTGACCGTCTGTGCGTAAGATGTCTCGTCATCTCTGACATGGATTGGTTGAAGGGCCTCTTATGGAATGACTTCTTTGAAAGCTCGCATTCGGCTCTTGGTTTATTTGAACACAGTTGTGTAAAGACGGGCTAGGAATAGCAAGGCAATGAACAGCACCATATGACTGTGATAACCTCGGATCGGCTCACATATGGAACTTCATCACTGATCATCAGAACTTCGGTGTGTTGGGATGTGTGGATGTGGCCAGTTATGGAATTCGCTTGGCGCCTGTTTTGTCTCATCGCTCATATTGAAGATAAAAGCCATAGATTCGGGAATATGCCTTATTTGGTTTGGAAGATCTTTCAGTGTTTTTGCTGGGCATTCAAATGGTTGACTGACTTGCCAGGCAGTTGCTGACCACCTTCTG
The DNA here is from genome assembly GCA_964034865.1 of Eristalis intricaria. NCBI lineage: Eukaryota > Metazoa > Arthropoda > Insecta > Diptera > Syrphidae > Eristalis > Eristalis intricaria. The sequence continues at coordinate 136,179,061 of OZ035873.1, forward strand.
TCTACGGCGCCGATCACCATCAGAGTATAGTCATCGACAATCGCCACCGATTTAGCTTGACCCGGGTTGACCTTCGTCTACACAAGCACATCACAACACCGTCTCGAATGCTTTGGGATTGCATTTTTCACGTTTTTTTTTGTTTTAGGCAGTCTCTCCAGCCACCAGAAGAAGTTCTCTTGACCTAAAATGAAGGTAGACCACACCCCACCATATAAACTCCCTCGGTATGCCGTTGCCGCCGCTTGGAGCATCTCGGATGACACATTGGATAGAATTGGTTCGTCCATAAATGCACGTCATCTGAAGAGTTTCGCAGATACGCACGCACACGCATTGGCTCTCGTGTTCATCACAAGCATCTCATCTCGACCTCAGATTGGCACCGAGGTGGTAGCGGCTGTGTTTGATGTATCGTTTTTACGACGGATTGGCCGGCCGGCCGCCGACCCCGGCCGCATCATCTAAGGACGTCTGTGGGACGCACAATTTGCAATTTGCGTTGACGGACGAACGTTGCCCAGACCACTTCCGCTCAGAAGGACACACACACACTTGGGAGGGTCATCAGTTTGCCTGCCTCGAATTTGTCATCGCGACCCAATATTAATTGTCGGTTGCAATTCTTCGAAAAAATAATTTAATGTATCACTTTAAATTATTTTTTACGAAATCATGTTTATATAGAGAAAAAGCAAATATACATATATACAAAGAGAATATCTATTTTTGTATAAACAAAAAAATTAAGGTGCTTACTTCTAGAGCCTCACGTTTCAAAAATAACAAACAAAAAGAAAAATCACAGAAGAATCAAAAAAAAAAAAAAATAGACAACTAAAGAATTTAACAAAAAAAATGTTAAACTATCTAACAGTGATGAGAGGGTGGTTAATTAAGAAAAAAAAGTGAAAGGAAAGCGAATGCGCCTGTAGCGGCTGCGCTAGGATTCATGCAATAGTCGTTGGATCCTTGGAAAAAACAAATTAGTAATCCTGCTACCCTGTCTACAAGCAAAATTATCTTATCCGTATACACAACGAGTATCTCTCGTTGGGTGCATTTATGCGCTCTCATTGAACTTGTATATAAACTGCTCGCTCCTAACGCTAGCCACCCCTCTAATCTCGTCTCTATCTCCTAAGTCATGGACCCAATCGCACATAAATTTGTCTCGTGGCTTGTATTCCTCTTCTCAGGTGTGAAAAAGCACATAAATGCACCCGCATTTCGAGTGTAAAGGTGCATAACTAAGATAATTGTGCTTTTGAGTTTGTTTGTTTTCTCTTTGATTAGTTTTCCTTTTATTTATAATTACACTAGCCTTAAGGTTAAGATGAACAAAAAAAAAATAAATAAGAAGTAACAATGAACGTGATTGTAAATTTGTGAAGTACATACCTGCCAGCTGACTCGGCTTGATAAGTTCTCAACAATCAAACGATATTCGGTGCGTAAGGGCGGCCCATACCTTGAGGATGATCTGGAATTTTTGGATCTGGTGAATTAAATAAATTAAGCAATTAGAACTGACACTGCTGCACATTTTTAGACATGTTTTTCTTTTAAGTTGATGCTCTCAATGGTTCGCATGTCTAGACAGTTTCAGTGTCTTTGAAAATAACTTAAAAATATATTAGTAAATCTACTTATGGATTTTTACGTGAGTTGACAACAACAGAGAATGAAGATTTTGATTATATTATTTTTTTTTTTGGTTTCTTGTGGTGGTTTGCAGTTTGATATGTTTATGGCTGTCACAAATCTTTTCAATTACGTGCCACGTGTGTATTTTTGTCGGCGTGATATCAACTTTGTACTGTACGCATTTTGGTCAGATCGCCGCCTGTTGAATGTTGCGGTTAGGTTTGTGATTATGTTCAACCAGATTTGTTGGTCGTCATCGCTTTCAATATTCAGTTCAAGTTTGCAATGATGCTTTGCCAACGATTTTGACGAAAGCGAATGTCCGCACTTTTATTTAATTTAAATTTCCTCAAACAACCACTTCATTCGATGTGAGCTCAATTTGCCCGCATCAGAAGTATGTACAGTGCGCATTAATTTTCTTTTTTCGTTGAGACATCTGACATATTAAGTTATGAATACGGGCAGATCCAGTTCAGCAAGAGTGCATACCGTAATTGTGATAAGCACAACGAGCAGTTACTTGGATTTATGTAGGCGACTTCGCAGACATGTTGTTCCATTTAATTGAATTTGCTTCTAAATTCCGTTTTTGTTGTAGGGATTATTTAAAGAAAATTACTATATAAGTGGTTCACTTCTGTCGTGCTTCCCAAACAAATTTCAGAATACGTTTTGGTCCTGCTTATCACACATGCGTCTATAAAATTATTGGATTACAGTTGATTTCCGTTGTACTTTAGTTTCGATATGAAATATAAGTGGCATCAGAAAAAATAAATCAAAAGAAAAAGATTCATGGAAGATGCGTTTTATGCTTCTCTGCATTATTTGTGTTCATAAAATCAAAGTTAAAGCCACACTTTTAACACAGGTCGACCGTTGTATACTTCTCATAAATGTCAACATTGAGTAGTAACCTAATCTGCGCCGGGCAGATCAGCTTTGTAAAAATGTAACATGTGGATGACATGTGAAATTTGCTAATTTATACAGATTAGCCGAGTATTCCGTGATGTATAACACAACAAATACTAAGATAAAACGTGTTACGTAGAAATAGGAACATTGCAACTAATCACAGTATGATCTCAAATTTTCGTTAATAAATACTTCTTTTCATTTCACAGGACTTCGTTTCTAATCTATGTCCACAAGTTTCCTCACTATGACGCATAGAAACGCCATCTTATCAAATTGACTGCAGTCTACCTGCTTGTCATATTCGGTTCCGAGTCAAAGAGCGGTCAAGCGATCGTGCTTTCACAAATAACCGCCCATTCTTTTTGCAGTATTTTCAGAAAACGTACAAGTCGCCCTTGTTCATCTAAAATACTTCTCAATTCGAAGTCAATAAACCTTCTTTTGAATCAATTGCTGGTCTGAACAATTCATACGTGTTGATGTGCTAAACAAACATAATTAAGTTTGATTGAATTTAATTCTGCGCCAATATAAGATCTTCAGTAAAAATATGGACATTGGTCAAGCGACCTTATCTCTAGCGACTAATTACATGACAGGGTGTACCAATGTTAATTCCGCCATAGACAACTACTGGGCTCTACGCGTATGCCCTTTTTTGTAGAAAAAAAATTCGATGCAAGTTATGAATTTGTGCGAAACGGAACGCCGATGTATATAAACATATGTAAATGAGATTTTTTTTTTCGTATCGCATGATAGCCACGTCAGAAAACTTGGCTGGATTACTTTTGAACCAAAATAGTCATCCGACAAGAAACTTTTCAATGTTGACTAAGCAAACGTATAGAATTTAAGCCGACATGTTTACATTATTTTTCTTTAGACTGTTGTTCTTGATCTGCCACGTAGCTTTTGATATGGAAACAATCTTTTAAATTCGTATCTTTTCACAAAAGTGTGATAAAACGACTAATATCACCTCTTGCATCAAATAACCACAACATTGTGTAAACACGTTTATCTCTGAAACGTTTGCTGATAATAACCAAACCTTACACTTCTCATATGAATAGAATGAGTTTAGTTTTCAATTGATATACAAACGGGCCAATCAAATTTTAACAAAGCAAAAGAAGAAAAAAGAAAGATGCCAATCAAACTCACTTGTCATTGTAACGTCCTCCGCCGCCTCTACGACTGTTGTATCGATCGTCGTATCTATCTCTATGGCTACCTCTGGCAGTTCCCCTGGCCGGTTCCACCACCACCCTTCATAATTAATAGAGAAGAGATCCAAAAAGTATATTTAAACATTTAAAGTCAAATGCGCGTGAAAATGGTAACTTACCTCTCACCGAGTAGCTCTTTCCCATTCAACTCATACACCGCATCATCTGCATCACGATAATCTTCGAATTCCTGATAAATGATAAATCAAACAATGTATTCATTTCAAACTGAAGTCTAATCTAATTACTGATACTAATTTAAAGTATTGATTTTTCCCTCCCTTTTTTGTTTGCTTCATCGGGAAAGCCGATGACTGCGCTACTTACCACAAAACCGTAGCCATTTTTGATGAGAATATCTCTGGTGCGACCATATCCTTTGAAAAATCTCTCCAAATCTCTTTCGCGAACCCCATAGGGTAAGCCCCCAACATAAACTCTGGATCCAACCATTTTGTTGTCAATTGTTATCTAAAATTAAAAATACACAATTTGTGAAAAAAAATCGAATCTACTGTGAAATGCGGCTTATGTGGGTAAATTCAGCTAAAATTTTAGTTTTTCGCCAAAATGGCCCCCACCGCTTTTGCATTGATGCGTGGTAGTAGATAGAAAAAACCGGATAATTTTTTTTCTGAAATTTACCAACTTTACAAGCAACTACATATAAATTTTCAACTTACTTTATGCTTTGTATTCTTTGAAATTATTATTTAACTCTGAAGAACTGTATAATAATTATTTTCTGTGACACAACACACCACTTCAAGCACAATTAAAGATTTTTTCAGCTCTGATCTCAAAACAACGCCAACCTCGCGGCAACTTCACAACGGAAATGAACGAATTGAAAAATAATGCTATCGAATATGGCGTCGCTTGGAATTCCTTATGCATGAAACAGTGCTACCAAGTTTGTCAGTAAATGTAATTAGCATACTTACAATTAAAGGGTCAACATGGGCTTATGGTGATATAACATATAGTATGTAATTAATATTTTTGTAATTTGCCTCATTTCTGCTTGCAGTATTAAATACAGGTTATTTCATTTAATTCAACCAGGACTTATTAAGATGCAAGCAAAGAATATCCTTAAAAGGGTTGTTCAGTTCACACGCAATGAGTCCTTGGACAAACACTGCCTCCCTTCTTCTACCGTCACATTATTTAGAGATGACCACTCTTGCATTCTTTAGTCGCCAAGGCTACTTAGGCCACTTTTACACCTGCTTAATTCGTCGGCGACTTTTTCATCTTGTTGGCAAAGAGGGTGAGATGGGCTAGGAGTAGCCCGTGTCTCGTGTGCTTGGAGTTGGATTCTCCGTATTCTCTTTTATCTCTCATCGTATTTTCTTCACATTTCATTAAACATAGATGGAATTGGCATCATTGAAATGCAATTAATCGAATAAATTAAATCATATCTTAACTCGTGGTGATCATACGTATCAGCTTGTTCATTATCACCGTTGACACTCAACAATTTGTATGAAAACTGAGGTTGATGAGTCAAATCGTCAATGTGAACGCTCGTTACAACAAAACGGCAGACATGTTTTACGGTTGACTTTTCAGCTTCAACAAATCGTCACGATAAATTGTTGTGTCTGAACGCCGCTCTTCATTTGGTAATATTAATAAACATTGATATACATCTTGCTATAAAAAGTGGTCATGTAGACGCGGTATAAACTTAAATTATACGAATTGCAGCAAAACTTTAACTTGGTATCACTGACACATAATAAACTTCACAACAGACAACTGACACTTAGCTTGTCACTAAAAGGGTTTAGCTGGGTGATTGATTTAGGGATTTATGTTATCAAGTTTTCTTTAGTTAAATTTTATTTGAACATCAAACCCACCCATTTCCTTTAGTTGACCGTCTAAAACAGTAGCTATTTAATAAATATTAATAACAGTTCAATAATGGAATCTCCTTATGCACCACTCAGTGAATCGTGTGCAAAAGCACTTGGGGATAAAATGTATGAAAAGCGACGACTTGCATCCCAGGAAATAGAAAAGTGGGTATAATTAACATTCAAGAATAAAGACAAGCAATTTATCGCTCACTGCTTATAGAACTGTTGCTGAATTGAATAATAAAGGAAATGTTGCACAAATTAAGAAGCTTATTGAAGTTCTGTCGAACGATTTTGCTACTTCAAGGGATTCAAACCGAAGAAAGGGTGGACTTATTGGCTTAGCGGCAGTTAGCTTAGGATTGGCAAAGGTTTTTACTTAAACTCTATGATTCATGTATCAAATTACATGTGTAGATTTCATACGTTTAGGACTCTGAGAAATATGTTACGGAAATTGTGACGCCAATCATAAACTGCTTCTCGGATCCAGATCTTAGAGTTCGTTTCTTTGCCTGTGAGTCACTGTACAATATAGCCAAAGTAGCCCGGTGCGCGATCATACCATTTTTTCCTGAATTATTTGCTGCCCTTTCGCGTCTGGTTACTGACTCCGATCAACTCCTCAAGGATGGCAGTGAGCTACTAGATAGACTCTTGAAGGTAGGGCTCATGTCCAGACAATAAACAAAAACTCCTCGTATATGGTTTTATTTTGTAGGATATTGTCACGGAATCATCGCAAACTTTTGACTTGAATTCGTTCATACCTTTGCTGAAGGAAAGAGTGTATGTCAAGAACTCACAGGCAAGGCAATATGTTATATCGTGGATATCGATTCTGAACGCCGTACCAGAAATAAATATGGTACAGTACTTAACCGACATCCTGGATGGGCTCTTCTGCATGTTGGAAGATAATACAGTCGAAATTCAAAGAATGTGAGACGAGTGAGAGATGTTTTTTTTTTGCACGGAAATGACTTGGATTCTCTCCATAGGTGCGAAACAACTATTGGTCAGTTCCTCAAATCCATCAGAAATGACTCATCTTCGGTGAACATGGAGGATACGATCAACATACTCATCACCCACGCACAGTCTCCAAATGATCTTATAAAGGTACGCCACGAGTTGAATAAATGATTGTAAGCGTTACATTTCCCGATTTCAGTACATTTCCATCACATGGATCAAGGAATTTGTTCAGATATTCGGTGCCGACGTTTTGCCTTTTGCTAGTGGAATTTTTACCGCAACATTGCCTTGCTTGGAATACAACGTGGATTCAAAGAAAAGTAGTATTTTATACTCAACCTCAAAGGTTATTCAACTGAGAGATTTGTCTTTTGTTAGATATCAAGGAATGCGCGGTCTCCGTGAACACATCAATGCTAACGTTGATCTCGTCCAAGGATCACAAAACGTATAACATAGCGAAAATTGATTTGAGATCTGTAATGGAGGTACTTCGTCAGTATTTAACGCACAATTCAGTACACACCAAGGTCGCCGTACTTAAGTGGATTCACAATTTGTTCTTGCAAATTCCAAATGAGGTAAATATTTGTTTTCTTTCTGCAATGTAGATTCATGGATAGATATATCTGGATAGGACGCCAGATGTATGTTTCGTGCAACTTATTAAATTTAAGCACGATATGAGCGTGCGTATATTTACACGACGGTGACACATTTCCCCATAAAACAGTTTGATTACCAGAGGAGGGATTAGTTTACTCTAAGATCGTAGGTCTAAGCGAATTGTTGGCTTCTTACTGCGTGATATTATTTTCATTTTAAATATCTCCATGATGATCAAGTCGAATAAGGTTTCCGCAATCGACATTTAATGCCGTATCAGTTAAAAAACGTGTCTGCCTAGGTGCATTTGCAATTTTACTGAGGTCATGGAGAAATACATTTATTTTCTTCCAGCACGACGATACGACCATCATTCTCCACGACTGTGAAGAAGAAGGAGTCCCTTGCTTGCTTTAGGTGACAATTATTTCAATACTTGTTGGTAAACCTATCACAGACTGAGTGACTTCTGTATGTGTTTAAGGCGTAGATCTATAAGCGTATTTGAAGTTGGTGACGTTACTGTTCTGTGCGTCGAACATACATTGACTAGGTTCGGTAAAAATAGTTTCCACGGCCCTCCTTCTTGTCAGTGATAATCTAGAAATGACAGTTCACATTGGTTGTTCGGAGCCGGCATGAAACTGTAGGTCACTTCCACTCGTGAGAGAACAAGAGCACGCAAAACACGAGTAGAAGCTGTAGAACCTGAAGGCTATACACATATTATTACATTTGAAGTCCAACTTAATTAACACACATTCGAATATAACCTCAATAATAATAAACGTAAATGAGTTCATCTAGTTAACCATTGAATAATGTTAATATAATTCTTTCGCGACATCACTACTTCTGTCTTTCTGAGTCACTGACAAAAATTTAAAACGACTATTGTTTGCGAAAAATAGACGAAGCTGCACACAAAAACACAAAGGATACGTTGGGAAACCAGATTTTTTCATTTAATTTATATTCGTAGGAGTTGCAGTGAGTTACTGTTGGTGTAAGAGAACTCAACCCCTAAAAATAGTTAATTCCGTCTGGACTTTTTCCTAATACAGTGGACCCGCAGTAATCCGACAAACCTTTTGTAATGCGTGTCATAACTGCAATAGAATATCACTCTCTTAAACTATCAATACGTATCTGGCTGTTGGCACACTTCGCAATTTTTATTTTGTTTGCTTTGTTTTCCTTTTCTTTGCGCATTGCACTTTTTTAATTCATTTTAATTTCATTAATTCATGGCAGACTTACATACTAGACAAAAATGCTTAAAACTAGTTGGACAAACATTTATACTATTTCTAACTTACTGGGGTTGCCGTGGCGTAGTGGGTAAGTGCATCGACTCCTACGCAGAGGGTCCTAGGTTCGAATCCCCAATCTACCATAATTCACGGCTTCCACCTCTTTCGAGTCACTAACAATGCTCAAAGAGTATTCCTGTCTAGAAAAAGCTTCTCAAGTTCGCCGTTCGGAGTCGGCATTAAACTCTAGGTCCCTTTCCCTGTCGTGAAAGAACAATAGCACGCACAATACGATTGGTTGCTGAGAAGTTAGGCCCAGGTCCGGCTCGGACTGTCGTGGCACTTATCCTGTGTCTTCCGACTTAAACTAAAAATCCATGTATTTAAAGAAAAATTACTTTAGCTGTGCTTAGATTTAGAAAAATTTGGAAAAAAAACCTTATTACAGAACGCATTGCCCTGGGTAAAACTGAGTGCCGTCAGTGTCTGCTTATGAAAGAGTTCACTGCAGATGTATGAGAATTCAATAGAAAGCTTAGCGTGTATTATAAAATTAACAATATTAAGGCTGTAGTTCTCCAAAAAAATATGTAATAACTATACTTATTACTTTGTATATCGCATTGTTGAGGTTTAGGCATGTAAGACTACAGAGGGTGGCGGCGTTCAGTGTTTTTTACTTAATTTTCAAGCCCAGTCGAAGTATAATTCAAACCACCCGTCATTTTCGATGTTGTTGATTCCTAAGATCTCCTATTTTGATTAACACTTTCGACTCGGAATGCTGTCAGTAAACTTGGATCATTAAATTTGTGTTCATCTGTTCAAATGCCTTACCTTTAGCAAATTATATTACGTTAGATTGGATCCTTTATGATATCACTGTCCGGCTCGTTTGCCAAGTGTACTAACTAACACTTGAGACTGGTAAGCTAGTGGCATATCCTAGATCATCCACTCTTTTGATGGGTTACAGCCAGTTTGTATTTTCCTGAATTCGTGTTTTATATTTATGTCTAGTGTGCCTTTCCTTGTCGTTCTAGCAAGTGCCGAAGTAGTAAAGCGTAAATTCTTCTCCCACTTTATTCCTACAGCGTCTACAGATGTCGTCTTGTGGGCTCCACTTCTGGCATGTGTGCCGAATAAGCAGTAACCCGTAATGATGCCCACTACATTACTGATTTCCTTTCTGTACAATTTTAACAATGAACTTGTTTTTCTTGACTTTATTGAATGCTAGCTTGCCTTGAAGTCCTGCTTTTTTATTTGGCGCTAGAATCCAGGGTGGGCCTGTGCCTCAACCAACTAGCACGGTCTCTAGCTAGCTGTTTGCAGTGTCGCACGCTCAGTTGGTTGAGGTCCTTCTCCACCTTAAGTGTGGTCATCTGCTGCATTGTGCAACCGGCCCGGAGTCGAAGACTCTTCGGGCCAGATCTGAGTTTTTCATACGCTCTATATGGCCTAGCCAGGCGTTGGATCCGTAGACGCCTGACTAGATTCATGTCGCTGTACAGCCCCTGCAGCTCGTGGTTGAATCTTCTCCTCCAAACTCAAACATGACCAAAAATCGCACGCAGAACTTTTCTCTCGAAAAAAAAACAAAGAGGCTCTTCATCCGCTTTTAAGATAGTCCATGTTTCCGCGCCGTACAGCAGCACGGGGTTGATCAAGGACTTATGTAAAGTCAACTTGGTTCTTCAAGAGATGGCTCTATCACTCAACTGGCTGTTGAGCCCAAAAAACAGCGGTTGGAGTTACAAGAGTTATTCTAGACTTCAAGTCCTACAAGTATCTAATTCCATCCACCGCGGAGTGGCGATATTGAAACCATCTGTAGTTTTTACTGGAACTGAGGCTCTTTCGTTGGCTGGAATGCCACTATGCCCAGGGACCAAGCATATGGTTAAGTTGCATTTGACCACTATCGCATTAGGGGATAGACGGCTAAGCAAAAAAATTGAACCTTGAGCTCATTTTTAGCAAAAAAAGGGTTAAATCGCTCTACAGGAACCATTGCATTCGTAAGTTAAAATTTCATACACAAGTATAATCTCGAAGCAAGCAATACAGAGCAAGAGCCCCGAATGGTTGCCATGCATTTCCGAACGCAAACGCTTTAAATAATCATCTCATCTTGTAACAAACTTCACATAAATTCCAATCTTATCTATTTTCAGATGTCCACACATGCAAACAGTCTATTTCCCATTTTACTTAGCATTCTGTCGGATAACTCCGATGAAGTTGTTCTTCATTCGCTTGCAGTCCTTGCAGAAATAGTGAATTCAACGCATTCCAATGGTAAAAGCTGTCTATATTGATTGCTTGAAAGGCCTATAAATGAAAACCTTCTTTCAGATTCATCAGATTTCAACAAAATGCACTACAGAAAGTTCTTACTCAGCCTTCAGAATCTTTTCAGCGAAGAGAAGCAATTTCTGGAAAATCGAGGAAGCTTAATCATTAGGTACCTCATGCATGAGATACAATCTTAGCGAAAGCATTTTAATGCCAATAAATCCTTGCAGACAACTGTGTGTCCTTCTGAATGCGGAATACATTTACCGAACGTTTGCTGAAATAATCGATGAGGAGACAACCAACATGAAATTCGCCTCAACCATGGTCCGATCATTGAATATGATACTTTTAACTTCATCCGAACTCTTTGAATTGAGAAATTCACTGCGTGACATAACAAACGAAAAATCCGCGTCTCTCTTCAAGTGCCTGTACAAGAGTTGGGCCCATTGTCCGGTGTCAACGCTGTCACTGTGCTTACTCGGGCAGTGTTATCAACATGTCTCCGATTTGGTTGTGCTATTGTATGTACACAAATCTACTGAGTTGTAGATTTATTCCAAAAAAAAACCTAACCTAAACTAAACCTATTTTAGCGGAGATCTGGAAATAACCCTTGAGCTTCTCAATGAGTTGGACAAATTAGTACAGCTGATAGAATCACCGATTTTTGCAAGTATGCATACAAAGATTTCCTCTCCAAAATTTGATCTCAATTCATTTTCTTAATTTCAGCTCTACGTTTGACACTAGTTTCGAAGGCGAACAAATGCGCAGACGCACAACATCTGGCGCACGCACTCTTCGGTATACTAATGCTCTTGCCGCAATCAGACGCATTTAACATGCTCAAAAACCGACTGCAATGCGTGCCAAATTACTGGGGACAGGTTCCAATGTAAGTTGAAAAAAAAAAAACAATCACTACCACTGAAATTGCTGACAATCGTTTATTTCATTAGCGATGGGAAACATTCACTCGAAAGCAAAAGCAAAATCGATTTCGATGAGCTGCTGAGATATTTTCAAAAAATTCAAAAACTCCACAGGGACCAACGAATGACGCAGAGGAAACGTAGTGTTATGCAGCCGGAAGCTTCATAATGATCTGCTTGTATTGTGTTTCGTTATTATTTTCCATCATTATGTTATGTGTAATTCACTTGCTGTGATTAAGCCCAAGAGAGAAAAGAGCAACTTGACTCGCTTGTTTTTTAAAATATGCACTTTTATGAAAAGACAAACAAGATAAATAAATTTACTTACATTCAATCAATGCCTGATTTATAAATTACTTGTGTACATGTCTGATGAGTCTCTGTAGATCGTATTGCCATTTTTATTCCTTTTGGGCATAGACGACGTTGACAACTGAAATGTGCATTGCTGAAAGTGTTGGAAGGAAGAGTAAAGAAATGGAAGTACCTTGGCCACACTGCTTTGTTGGATGATAGAACAGAGTTCAGTCTACTTTCGATGTTTTCTCATATTTGTCGTGGCAATGCAATTATCCTGTCCATCAAGCTGGATTTGTTCGTCGCCTATGTAGAACGTATTGCTGTTCCAGAAAGTAGGAGAACGACCATCGACCATTAAAAAGAAAAACAAAGAATACAACCATTTGTCAACAGATGCACATGCAACATATTTCATACGTGTCTAATATATTTAAGGTACATTTATTCTAGTCAAGTGGAGGTAGATAAATCGGATTATTTCTTAATTTTTTTTAGAAACCATTTCCTTTGCATCGCAAATTCCATTCGAAGTTATCAGAAACTCGGTGAAATCACTCGGGCTTTCGGGCGAATACATAATTTCAAACTTTCTCAGCATAACCAAGTGATTGTCTAAGGAAATCTGTTTTGGAATTTTTGATATTTTTATTCTTGTGCGTCCCAGGTGAGCCCATGCCAAACCCAAGCAAGGCACCGATCGATGCCGATCGTTGACTGTTGCAACCTAGTCAATTTGTCAAAATCTTTCATTGAGTGCCGTTCAAAGTTATAATTTAAACCTGGAATTCACCTGATTGACGCAAACTATTCCGCAATTGTACTTGTCCGCGTACAGTAACAAACAATTGGCAAGTTTTCTCATCTGCTTGGCGCGTTCAATTATATTGGAGTTCGTTCTGAAAACTGCAGCAACCGAATCAATCATGATGAGGCCTATAGTTGATGTCTCCATGAGTTTCGAAAGTCTGCTACTCACACATTTCAGCAGGTCTTCCTACATTGCGCAAACTATAAGTGACTATAGAGTCATTTGGAGGAAAAAAAAAACTTACACTTTCTAGCACGTGTTCGATATAAATGTTTGAGAGATAATTTATCTTCTCATCTGGATACTTTTTAGCGAATGCCTCTGCAATTTGATACAAACGTTTGGAGGGAAAGGCATCCTCGGTACTAATGAAAGCTGCACCTTTTCCCAAGCCTCCATTTGTATGTGATAACTGAACGGTTAGACAAAGTTGCAACAGAATCTGTGTCTTTCCGGCTCCAGATTCTCCGCAAATCTCAGTGATTCCTCTTGTCACAATGCCTCCGCGTGAACATTCATCCAAGACTGGACAACCGAATGATATCCGTGACCATTTCGGCGTATACTTTGGAAGCAATAGATCTCCAACTAAAAAGATACAATCTTGGATTCTCACTGCCAATGGCAGAAATTAAGTTACATTCAAACCTGGAACAAAATTTTCTTTTATACACTTGGCAGCAGCCGCTTTAAGAATTCGCACATCATCGGCACTGGCTCCGAAACTAAAAATCTTCTCATTCGGTGTGCAGATCACTTCTCTTGCTGAAGTTAAATTACCTGGATTTTACTTGTAAATTAGATAATCTCTTCCTTACAGGGATACAGTAAAATTACCTTTTGATGCAATTTTTTGCAGATTCTTTGGCAATTCTTCATAGAAACTTGTCATCTTACCCAAGGACTGCCGCAGCGGGTATTTATAGGTATTTCCACATAAAATAGAGGTCAATATGTTACTAGGATATAGAATAACAATAAACGACTCTTGATAACTTTTTGCATAGTTGTTTGCTCGCGCTTATCCTGCATGCATGCGAAAGTGACAATCACAACAAAACAAAAATCAATGCTAGCGCCAGAAAATCTTCGTGGTCAGTCTAGCAAGCTTTTTGTGGGTTGAGTCTTTGCTTATGAGTTCGTTTCAATATGTTTTGCCCAAGCTGTCAAACATGTTTGACATTGTCCAAATTGGCATACATACATTGAGTCATAGAAGATTACAAAAGAGAGAAAGACAATTAGAGTGGACTTAAGAGACACTGGCGAGCTAAATGTATCTTATATGCAGTTAGAGCGTAATAGGTTTAATGCCCGTATTTAGCAACTTTTTTTTAGCATAAAAATGTAGGTCCCAAGGAAGAACGCAAGCACGCAGAAAACGATTGTTTTGCTGCAGAAGCTAAGTCCTGCCCCTCTACAAGCAGTATCGCCACCGATTCTATTGTTATTACTATGAAGCTATAGCCTAAGGCTTCATCGCTCTGGCTTTAAAGCTAACTTATAATTTTAAAAATTGTATGTAAGCTTTTTTTTAAATTAAAATAAATAAATACTATGAAGCTGAAAGTAGCATAGCAGCTTTGACATCGCTCAAATTTCGTCGCATCAAATACCGCTAATTATCGGAAGTACTTCTACCTCAGGCCTGCGACCCATGTAGGGTCTGAGCCTGGGCAATAGCTGCCTGCCATCGATGACGGGTACGCTGCTTCCTTCCAGTCGTCAATGTTAAGCTGTCTGTCGTCCACGATATATTGGTCTTTATCCTGGAGTTTCGGTTTTCGTCTCTTTCTTCCCAAACCAAGAGCCGAAGATTCGAAGATCCTCTTTACTGGAGCGTTGTTGTCCATGCGGTCGCTCGATTACGGACAACAACAACATATTCGTACAGCTCGTTCAGTTCACTGTTGTGCCTACTCCTCCATTTAGAAAAAATGCTTTGTCTACCGCAAGACATCTGCCGTTTTGTTGTAACGAGCGTTCACATTGACGATTTGGCTCATCAATTACATTTTTCGAACAAAATGTCGCGACAAATTTTTGAGTGTGTACGCCGTTTTTGACAAGCGTTGCTACGTGTCGTATCAAGCTTACAAGAATGTTGTGTCATAACGCGGCAGACTCCCAATGTTCTGAAATACATTTTCAAGAAAAAATTACAAGCAAAAAAAAAAATAATTACTTTCACAAACAATCGCCTCAGTTTGCCGACAATTCAAACATTTCTTTTTAAATTCAAACAAATTGTTCATGGTAAAATTATACATTTTTTTTTGTGTATGCGTTCCTTACTACGGGTTTCGTTACCCAACCCCGAGAATAAAAATACACCAAAGAAAGCTAAAGCAAAGGATCAGGCGAAAGCTGACATGATTTCCGCACGCATGCGACGTGGGAACTTACCGCACGTTTAGCTGCCCTTGCCAACAAATTTTGCGGTCGCGGGCATGGTCAGTTAGAAATCTAGTACTATCGTCTCTTTCCTCTAAGTGAAATCTTAACGGTATATCAAAATTTGACTAATACCACATTTCCACCGAACCGAACCGCGAGGGTCGGATGAACTTTTACCGAAACCTCAATAGGACGTTTTTACCGAGATTGAAGTGGTTTCGCTGTCAATTCTCAAGTCATTCGCTCTCAATGGATAAGTGCCCGCCAAACAAATGTCACTCGCTCTCAATTTTTAAATGGCCGTCAGAACAGTTGTCTGTTGACAGGAAGTAATTGTGTGAGAACACTAGCACTAACTGAAATTCACTCTATAGACTAGTTCGGTTAAACAACCTCACATGGACAGCTGAATTCAACAGGGCTGCAGCAAGGTTTATCAGAAACCACAAGGTTTACAGACCCTGAAAATGTATGACCCGGAACCTGGTAGTTTCGGAGAAAATTGATGAAACCTCGCGATTTCGTTCATTGGAAACGTGATATTAAAGGAAAATTCGACTTGAGGGAAGAGGCACGCGTATGACTGTTTAGTGTGTATGAATCCCTGTCCTGCCTGCAATTGAAATTATTTGAAGAGGCAACATTGAATATTTCAATTGACATACAGTGGAAAAAAAAAGATCTGTCGGTTTCATAAAATAGATGATGTTGCTTGATTTCCTTTTCGCGTAGTTTGATTGATTCCCTTCCATTGTAAGTAAAACCTAAAGTCGGCTTATATTTTTGTTCACTTTTTTTTCTGATGGCGGTAGATTCCAGATAGACCTGGGCCTCTCCCACCAACACGATCTTCAGCCAAATACTTTCAATTACGCACACCAAATTGGCTGAGTTCCTTCCCCACTTGTATGCGCCATTGGTTTCTCTGGACTCCTTTATTGCGTAGTCCCGATGTCTCTTTGACTCTTTGGGAACAGTATTGTCCATGTGCTCTAAATGCCCTACCTTTCGCATTGAATTGAATTTGAATCGAATTGAATTTAAATTGATTGTTTCCTCATCTTCATCTGTATTTTACATTATACATGTCGCCGTGCCATGGAGAAGGAAAGGTATGATATAGGTGCTCCTTTAGAGGGTTGGTCACATTTTTTGGTCCGATCGGCGGTAGCGGCAAAATTGTTGGTATGGAATGATGCCTCATTGGATCCTCTATCAACGTCTAGAAGGAAGGTCCGTCCGACGGCAGGCAAACCGTTTTCGATATATGGGCGACTTTTCAATGGTCAAACCCAAGAAGTCGCCTTTGCCGACACTCTTTCCTACCTTCTACTGGTCGTAGCGGTATGGGTTAGAGCTAAAAACAGGAAAAACTGATGACCTTCTTATTATAAAGCTGAAGAGTTTTTTTGGTTGAACGCGCTATTCTCAAGAACTACTGGTTTGAATTGACATATTCTTTTTTGTGTTAGATAGTTCATTTATCGAGGAAGGCTATGCTTTATAACATCACGCTGCGACCAAAAGGAGGTAGCATCAATAAAGAATGTTGCAAGAACGGGATAAAAATGATTTTATGAGCTTTTTTCTAAAACAAAAAGTCCGTGACAGCATGTGCATGTCTTTTATGATTAACTCACTATAACCTTCTTTATTGTTCGAAAGTAATATTATTTATCCAACTGCCATAATTGATATGATGAACGGTTTGTAGTTGAGCCAGTTTGTTTTCCTTTTGTATTTCCAGGTCTTAATTAAGAAATTCATTTGTGGACGTAGGAGTTTATTATAGGTTATTCGATTGCTGATTCGCCGGCAGCATCGGCATCCTTCTTACCTACAAAGCCTATGTGTTAAGAATTTTCCTCTTGAGATTGGTTTGTAGTTGGATTCAATAATCGAGCCAAATAAAATCAGCTTGATCGTTCGGGAATGGTCTTTACTACTCAATTGCCTAAAGAAACACCTATTGGCAAAAATTGTTATGAATATCGTTACAAATGTTATTCATTACTGAGGAACCGAGCTAGACTGTAGTCCTTGAGTACATCAAAAGTATATATACTCCTGGCTACCTTGTGTCCTTACTTGAAGATGGCATTTATCTATATCACATTGCCCTCATTAACGGCTAAACCTATTTTGGCCGCCTGCGATTCATTACCAGCAAATGCTGATCTGTGATGCCAATTCTGTCTGCGTTTGCTAGCAATTGTACGAAACGCATGAAAATCGTGTCTTTTTGTTGCCGAAATGCAGAAGTATGCTGAAACAGGATGCAGCACAGAATTTGTGTCACCACGTGTAATTCCGTTTCCGTTTCATTGAGTTTATTTCCGATCTTGGTGGAGCAGCAATAATTCTCCATTGTTACCTTGCACAACATAAGGATTTTTGCAGTAATGCCAAAACTTAACATGAGGCTGTTTAGGCTATATTCAAGCTGTCATATATGGCATTGAAATCGACGAGTAGCTGACTCCAATTTCGCAAGCGAAGTTCGTGGAGGTCCTTCTCAACTTGTCTGCGCCATTGGTCGTAAAGGTCCTGGCTGGAGCCGTGTTGTCCATACGCTCTAAGAAGACGCCTGGCTATACTCATGCCGCTGTACAGCTCGTACTATTCGGGATTAAACCTTGTTCTCCAAAAGCTATCAACGCAAACAGGAACAAAGGCAAAACTCTTCTCCAAGGGATTTCCTTCAGTAGACTTATCTCTTTTTCATTGGCGCAGTCAAAAGGTTCTCCCTTCTTGATATCACCTGATGATTAAAGGCAATTTCTGAATGCGACGTGCTTTCCAAAGAATTTATAAATTAGTTTCAGATCAGGACAACAGCGAATTCATATTGGACGGTGAGGAAAACAACTTAAACGAGTGAAAGAGTGTGACCCAAAACACGTGTACACACACAATAATCCAACATAGCGCCTTTTTAAATGACTAACATTTATTTTCTTATAGTTTCTAATTTTCATATTGTGTTCTTACTAGCTATACATCAAATACTAAAGTGTTCCTTAAAGCTAACATAATATACGTAAGTTATTCAATATGTTTTAATGTCAAATTTGTGAAATACGATTTTGAATATGTCTAAACCTTTAGCCTAACAACTAACCTAAATAAAATGGTTTTTAAATATTTATTCTGTATGAAATACATGACTATGCTATGCATATACGATAAAAAGCATGTGAAAGTGAAACGAAATTTAAAGCAAACATTGAAAATGAAAAGGACTGATGAGCAAGTGTATGGTTCTTCCGAGAAGAGATCTAAACCAGCGGACAGCGGCTGCGTGTCAATCTATGTCAAATCAAAATTAGCACGATTTTCATTTATTACATTGTTTTCGTCGACCTCGTCATTGGGCGACCTGTCTGCGATTGCGGCCGCTAGGGCGTTTCCAAGTTCATCTTGCAGTTCTCTTTCGATGTTTGCGTTGTTGTTATTTTCGGCAATTTCATTCACACTTTCCAAATCTGTGAAATTCGGCACTGAGACCGCAACCGGAGCCGGTGGTGAGAACGCGTTCATCGACGATGAACAACGGGCTCTCAGTATGCTGTCATTTAGCTCGAAATTACTAGCTGCTACGGTGTCTTCGTTGAGGAGATTCTGAACCTCCTCGCTAAGCACTGGTACATTGAGATCTGTGTTATTAGTAGATGAGGAGGTCATTCCAAGTTGTGGCGGTTGGGTATCCAGGGTTGATATCAAATTGTGTAAATGTCCAGCAGTTGACGTGTTGATATGGAAATCCGAGAGATTGCCCAAAGATGAGTTATTCCTGCACAATTCTGTGAAATTCAGACTCGATTCAATGAAGTTTGTATCTGAACTTAAATGCTGAAGGTTGGATGAATATGGAATGTTTCCTGAAGTATCGTTGACGTTGCATGTGCTTTGTGAGAAGTTACTATTCGAGTGGGGCGAGAGAACGGCCACCGCTGCCGGGGCATGCAATGTGGTATTCGAAAGTACTTCACATAGGTCAATGGGCACGTTAGCATCCAGATCGTGTCTTTCCAATTCAGTTGAAAAGTCGGCATCCAGTCCCATAGTTGCGTTGAAAATGTCACTTGTTGCGGGCCGTGTCTCACCGAAGCTAGACTGCAAATGCAACGCTAAGCTGTCCGCGGCCGGTGGTTCCATTAGCATTCTTTGTTCCTCCAAGTGGTCCGCTCCAATGGCGTCGACTTCCGGAAAATGTTCATCTGTGGACTGACTTCTTTCTTCATTCGAAGGTAACTCTTGAGCATCGACTATACTTTGTACGGAACATGTTGACGTTGTACCAAAGGTTTCGCTTGTGTGGTAATACATTTTAGAGGAGCTCAATTGTAATGTATTTGTTGAGGTACTCTCCTTTGGGGCAGATGCCTCCAGTATGGTCGCACTCATTGAAGAGCGACTTGGTTGACACATTGATTCAGGAGTCGAAGTAGGCACCGTCGAACCTTCGGTCTTTGCTATATTCAGTTCGTTGTCATTGGCCAAGCTTACAGAATCTATTCTTGAAAAGGGACAATCCAGCAAATTGATATGAGCAACACTTTCCTCAGCAGACGTTTCTGTTGTTTCCATTTCCGGACTGGGCTTCTCGAAGTCTTCCTCCTCAGGCGAACTGTCTGCAATTGCTGGAGCATCAACAACGGCTTGCGTCAAACTGCAATATGGCGATTGTTCTGGGGATTTATTGTCCTCGTCTTTGCCTGTGCTTGTGCCAGATGCAGAGTCTTCAGCTGAAGGTCTGCAACTATGGTCTGTTTGAATTCTCTCAACTGGCATTACTGTGAAATTGACCTCAGTTGGGCTAAAATGGTCCATAATGCTTACTGGCAGCAAATTACTTTGGACAAGATCTGACAAGTCACTTGGTTTCAGATCATCTTGTTTTTCTGCAAACATATTGGATGTATGTGCATCCAGACTGTCAACTGACGTGCCAAACTGTTCCGTTAGGCTTTTGTTTGCTTCAGCGTCGAATCTCAACGACAACGAATCAATAGCATGCATGTCCTTTGAGATTGCAACCTCATCCACTCCACAGTCAACTTCATCGAGCAAAAGAGCGCTTGTTGAAGAATCGCCTGCCGTTGGTGGATTATCGAAAATAGTGCTCGATTCTAGTAGCAGGCATTCGTTTTCTCTTCCCTCCGCTGATACTGCTTGAAGATCACTCTCACTATTAAATAAGCAAAGCGAAAGTAGCGAATCGTCTGCAGTTTCATCATGCGGTATGCTGCTCTCTGGTTCTTTTCGACAAGAACTACCACCCTCAGCACTTTGATCTGAAGTTGGATTAGGGATATCTAAATTTTTACATTCGGTGGCTGCCTTCGGCTCTGTTTTGTTTTCAGAGCGGAGCTCAGCTCCGTTTTCAGATTCAGTCTTTTCGTTTGCATCTAAACACATGTATTCACTTCGTACCTCTGAAATCTGCAAGCCCACTGAGGGTGCGACAGTATTCGACGTCGCGTTCGATGTGTTTTCTTCGTTTTCCGATGGCAACTCACGATATTCCCGCTCGGATTCAGAATCATCGGAATCACTGTCACTACTGCTCTCTGAGTCCGTATCACTGTCGTCGTCGTCCTCTAATCCCAATGGATTGTCCAACCCGTCGTCGATGTACTCCTTTTCTTGCTTGATTGTCAGATTATTGAAGTCTATATTGGCGATGTAGGCATTCTCCTCAGCTTGCTTGTCACAGGGCGCTTTATCGGTTTCCATTTCGCCAACTTCATCTTCGACTTCCTTCTGTGGAACTTCATTGTCTTGTTCACCGAAGGCAGTGTCCACTACTTCCTCTTTTACTTTCACCTGGGTGTAGTCAAATACATTCTCGTTGCTGTCCACGTCACAGCTTTTCGATGCTATTCTAGGTTCAGGCTCAAAATGGACATCACTTCCACTAGAAACTGATAGAATCTTCGGCGTGGACGTGGATGCTTTCGTGGGCCCGGGTGGTCTACCGCGTTTCCTTTTCACAGTCGGAGTGATTATAACTTCACCAGAAGATACGCTCGTTATTTGAAGCATTGGAATGGGAATGAGGTCTTCCAAACGTGGCTTTATGTCAATCGGCTCTTGAGGTTCACTGCACAGAGGTGTAGCCTCTATTTCAGGCGAGATATCTTTTGCAGGGTCCTCTTCCGTTCGATCTTCATTTTCTTCGGCACCGTTAAAGTTAACTCCTTCTGACACGCAGGAAATTTGTAGAGAGCCACTTGTAGCCGCCACTATACTCGGGACGCAATGCACAGCATCACTTGAAAACTGTTCTTTTGCCCTTTCCTCCGCCTCTTCTGGATCTGGGATCTCTTTTTTTACACGGACTATCCCCGGCAGTGGCATCGTTGGTTCGATTCCTGGACTTTCCGTTAGTTCCACTGCAGCTTTTACTTTTGTTGATCCCCGTGGAATATTTTCGGCATCCTCCCGGTCTCGGTGTTTCTCTTCCTTTCGTTTCTTCTTTTTCTTCTTCTTCTCACTCTTCGGCGAGTCCAAGAGAATTGAGTTCAACGTGCCATGCTCCTTTGTGATCTTTAACTTTAATACTGGCTTCGGCGGTTGTGAATCCGTGTGTAGACTTGTTCCGCCCGTGTCACCCCCTTTTCTCTTTAATTCTGTATTTCTGGTATCGTTTTCTGTGACCTCCCGCTTAATGTTAACCTCGATGTTGCTGTATAGATCTCGATATCCTTCGTCGACGATTTCCTGTTTAATCGTTCCAACCGCTTGCGGCAACGACTGCTCGTCGGCGCTCTCATCGTCGTCGTTATAGAAGTGATCATCGGCAGGTTCCGGCGACGCTGAGGGTGACTCACTCGAAGCCCTAATGTCCATTGACCCAGATTGCTCGCGATCTGCACCCCCTTCGCATAAAGTTGGTTCCTGCTTAATGCTCACTAAGGTTGTCATTGTACTTTTAAGTAGTTTATCGAACCGCTTGAGGTCCTTCTTTGTGATGCGTTTGCTCTTCTTGCAGCCGTCTTTCGGTGTTGGTGATGCGGCCTCTTCATGCAGACTAACATTCCCCGGGATGACGACGCACTGATTAGAGTCCATCAGAGGCGGTGTGATCCGTGATGGCTGTGGCGGTGGAGCCGTTGGAGTCGCGGCTGTGTGTACGATGTGCGCGAGATTTTGTGGAATGGGTGAGTTGGGGTGTTCCGCTTCGTTTTTAACTTGAATATTGGGTGTCATGTATGATGGAATCCGATGGACAGCTGCCGCACATGTGGGAATGTGTTTGAAATAGTCCTCCTTCCACTTGTGGGATCGGTCACAACCGGGGCAGACTAAAGTAGTCGAGACACAAGAGTGGATGTTGAAGAGGTACGTTGTCTCAAACACACCCTGACACTCTGGGCAGTGCCAATCCGGAATTTGTGCATCAATGTACGATACTTGACCGCAATCTCGAATATGCCTGCAAAAAGATTTCACTTTGAACGTTTCCATTTTGAGGATGATAAAAGCCACTTACTTGGAATATGTATAAATACTGCACGAAGTCTCAGAACAATTGCCACATTGAAAGGGCGTTTTGGACAACTTATGCCAGAGATTGTGGTTTTTGATTTCCATGTTTTTCTTCAACGTTTCGTTACAGTGTACGCAGTGATATCGGGCTATTGTCGGTATGTGTGTGGCTTTAATGTGCTTGTCAAGAAGGGTTTTATTGACGAAGCTGTCGCTACAAATAGCGCATGCTTCTTTGAGTTTAACTTTAGGTTGGTTTGAACCACTAAGGGGAACTGGTCGAGGTGCTTCTTCTTTTCTAGAAATACAAATGCGTTACGTTTACAGAAACAGATCAAATCGAACGCCGACAGTGCGCTCGTGGGAACGTCTACTTTTCTTTACAAACCATTTTACTCACATTTTAGCATCAATACTAGCTTTCCTCAACTTTTCGACTTTCACAACGGCAACTTGCTTTGCCAACTTTCGCTGCTTCAACATTTCTATAGCCTTTTTCTTTTTCAACTGAAAGGGGGTACATCGTCGGTCTTCTGTCGCGCAAGGAGGTTCGGCTTTTAAATTGCCCCTTAACAGTTTTGATACTTTAACGGCTTTAAGGTCTTTTTTATCCTTTGGGCTCGGTTCCATCTTCAAGCGCTTCTTAGCGAGTCCGATCTTAGATGCAGGGCCTGGTTTTGAAGCGGCTCCTGTTTTCGCATGCAGCTCTGTCTTTGTGTCCGTGGCAATGTCGGTGCTTTCTAGCTTCAGGCGCTTTTTCTTCGTTGAGGTCAAACTGGGGCTGGCCGTTGAGGGTTTGACGTCTTTGATGTCATCGGTTTTTATATCTTTTAGTGTACTACAGATCTCCATGTCAGCGTTTCGTCGTTTGCGACCTGGTTTCTGTGCAGACACAACTGGAATTGTTTGCTTCACATCCTGCGCCTCAACCTTACATTCAGTCGGTGATGTCTTTCCAGGGAGCTAAAAATGCAGATACGTTTGAGCTAAGAATTCGATTTTCGCGATTAATAATATCAAGCTTGTCGAGAACCA
The DNA here is from genome assembly GCA_964034865.1 of Eristalis intricaria. Lineage (NCBI taxonomy): Eukaryota > Metazoa > Arthropoda > Insecta > Diptera > Syrphidae > Eristalis > Eristalis intricaria. Next base: position 136,202,845 of record OZ035873.1, read on the forward strand.
ATCCAATTATAAACAAAAATTATTCTAATTGGGATGAATCTCTCAAATAGTATTGATTCCTCCGAATATTTCATGTTAACTTATCATATCTACTATGAATCATGAGCACTAACAGTTCCAAGTGGTGGCGTCTGAACGTGTAATTAAGCAAAACAAAACATTGCGTGCATCTTTTGTTCTTTTATTGACAAATCATCTTTCGAACGCCCAATTAGATTAAAATGGGTTTATACTATGCTATACTTACTTTCATTTTTGGTTCTTCTTTAATACCAAGCAATTTTCGTGTTTGTATATCCGTAGAGTAGCACATTTCGCGAAACTCAAAGAAATCATTGATCTTGTCAACACACAAAGTGCACATGAATTGTGGCATTTTATCATCCTTGGTAATCTAAATATTTGATAAATTAATACACATTTAATATCAAATAAACATTCACATAAGCATGAATAAACATAAACACAGGGTAAGAGAAGTTTTTAAGTGCATTTGTTTAAAATAAAAACACACACCAATAGACCAATGCAATCCAACACCTTCTTCCAGAGTTCAGGTTCTCCTTCTTCCAAATTGACGATAGTCTCATCGTCGAGAATTTTCACCTTATCCGGATTATCAATTCCACAGAGACGACAAATTTTACATAAATTTGCTTTCAGATTTTTATCAATTTTTATTGCAAAACGCTCCATTCTAAAGAATGGAGACTGTGCTGCAGATTTGAGTAAAAAATCGTTTTTGACAATTACAAATTTGAGTGCATAGGGTGATTGCTAAAGTTTGTCAAAATACATTGACCAGTGCTGCCAGTAATACCAGAAACAATTAAATTTCTTTACAGGGAAATGCAAGATAATTCTTCAATATCTAGAAGTTTTTACGTACGTTTTCTGGCCAGTTGTCATTCTGCGTGCCAATACTTTTCATTTGATTGTTGCTGACGACCATAATTTCGTTTTCCATTTCATTAAAAAGTCTTAGTCAAACATACTGCAAATCTAAGAATACACATATATCTGTTTTGAGCCATAACAAAGTGTCGGTTAGCGATGGAGAAAGGCAAAGCGTTGCTATAATTTACCTCTTTTTCTTTTTCAGTTGATAGTAATCGTGCTGCATCGTAAAATACTTCAAAATGCTTACGAACATTTTTGTCTGGCCATTTTATTGTTTAGCAAATTACTGTTTTTGTACTTTTTTTCTACAATAGCGGCGTTTAAACACAACAATTTGTCATGCTGATTTGTTTGGCTTCAACCAAGGTAAAAAGTAAAAAATGCTGTAGAATAGGAAATAGCTGTAGAAGGGAAATATTTATAACACATATATTGGTAGAATGGATGCCGACATAAAAAGAAGAGAATTTTATATCAACTTTTGTTTACCAAAACAAAAAAATTGTTCTAGCTAAGCATTAATTTAATAATTGAGTAGAATAACGGGTTTAAAGTGTGTACCTTCATTTGGTTAATCATAAATATACATATTGTTGTTAGAATGCCATTACAACTTTCTTTTTTAAGTCTTTACTTTTTAGGTAATAGACACCCTGCTCGCGGAATAACGTTGAATGAAACTAATTCTATTACAATATTTTCCCTCGTTCAATGTTGGTAAAAATGGCGTCGGTGAATGATGAAGAAAACGTTACGCATGAAAGTGGTAAGTTATTTCGTAAAAAAGTAGTTGTACAAATCGAAAAATACAGTTCACCGGAAGGTAAGCGACATTTACATCAAAATTTAAAGTGATTTTAAGAAATTACACCCTCGAGACATCAAAATTTGCATGGCTAAGTTCGACCGCCATTTATCGGCTTTTACCCATTCGATTGTTTTCCAAAATAGTAGTTAATTAGGGTTTGGTATTTCAGGTCGTCGGACGAGGTCTGGACGAAAGCTTGCCGCATCACCTGCCCCATCGCCAGCTAAACCCAAGCGGAGGTCCACACGTAAACATACCGAAGAACAAGTAAGTTGCTAAAATTATACATCATTGTCGTTCTCACACGAGTGATTTTGGTTGTTCTCATAACCTTAAGGAATGTGTGCGTTCGTCTGACTTGCACCCAGTAGTTTGTGATGAAAACAATTGCAATATTGTCGGTGGATGTGGCGTTGTTCCATCTGCCATGATTCCTAGTGGATGTGATTACTTGCAAGGGCCAACTGAAAAGTTTCCCTTTCACAACCGTTCGTCTCTCATTTGTCATCAAATGTTAATAAGTGTACTAATTGCAGATAACTGTTCCGGAACCGGAGATCATTGAAGAAGAAGCAAGCTCTTATTCGGAACAATCAGATATTATCAAAGAGATGCTTGCCGAAGCAGCTCAGGGTGTTATAGGTGATGAACCATCACGGTCGCATTCTGTAACAAACATCATAGACGATCAAAACACGGAAATAATTGAAGAAGAGGTAATCACCGATGGAATGGATATCATAGAAGAAGTAGTTTCGGAGAGCGAAATGGATATGGATATGTACACAGTACACGATGTAGAGATTCACAGCGACATAAATGTCGCTGACAGTGGTGGAATTATTGTGAACAACGTTGATGATGAAAAGAGCTCATCCTTTCCATTTGGCACTGCTACACAAAATGAAAACTCGGAGAATGGGCCAAACGATGTCGTGACTGGTGAATCCGAGGAGACCAACACAAACGAGTGTGTTGAGAGTTCATTGTTGGCTAGCTTGGCAGGCGACAATGCCAATAGTCTACCGTCTGTAGGCGAAGAGGATTTAGATGCAAAAAATTTGGTTGAGAAACTAGTTCATTCCTCGCAGGAGGATGACGACGAGAGTGTCTCAGAACCAGCAATAGCAGAGGACACACAAAATAATAGTAGCGATGCAACTCTCGTGAACACGGAGATGGTGTCGGAAGATGAGCTGCCTATGCCTACAAAGCCAGAGGTAAACGACGCAGAAGAGGTTTCTGACGAAGAGCTGCCGGCACCACAACGTGCTGAATTGCCGGCCGACACAGAAGTTGTTTCCGAAGACGAATTGCCGACAAATGTAAGTAGCAGTGCAAAGAAAGGAGACGCTACAGGAACAAAGAGGAAAGCCGCTGAGGAGAAGGTCAGCGAGGAATACAATCCAAGCAGTCCGACAAGCGAAAGTAGCGACGGACCTGTAGAGAAAAAGTCAAAAGTTGAGAGCGAAGGTGAGTTACAAAATAGTTACTTTTAAACGATTTAATTATTTCAATATTCTCTTGTAGATGAAGAGCAAAAGGAAAAGGAAATGAAAAAGGAGAAGGAGAAGAAGAAACTGCCGGATCTCGATAAATACTGGAAGGCAGTTAAGGACGATCCAGCTGATTTCACAGGCTGGACATATCTATTGCAGTATGTCGATCAGGAGGTAAATTTATGAAATATTAATGTCCTAGAGAGAATCATCCAAATGTGGGATTAGATAAGCAATATTCTGGATTTTGGGTGAGCAAAAGTGTTCCATTTGGCTACTGTCATGATGTGAGCATAAGTGCGTACTGACGCCGTTACGGCTGTGGCTCACTTTGACCAACGTGTTGGGTTCATTGTGCCCCTAGACCTGAGATTAGGAAAGTCTCCATGTTTTTCAGATAAATACTATTTATGGCCTCCAGCTCTACAAGGAAGGGTTTCCGAGAGGAACTGTCATCTTTTCCTTGCAAAGGCTGGGCCTTCGCAGAGCAGCTATTGAATATTATTTCAGCTTCTGTAGGAGCTCTTATACGGTATGTTCAGAGCCAATGGATGTGTATATATGGCACAGATACCTGTAAGGACTTCTATTGGCATGTGCGCTTCCTTGCGATTCAAACTATTTGATGATTTATCCTTACTCAATGTTGGCCATAGAGCTTTCGCCATTGTCCAATGCTAGCCGTCGAATTCCCGCTCCATCCAGGGCTTCGTCTTGCTGATTTTTTTATGGAACTTAGCGGCGTGTGTGCATTAGGGATTGCGAGACATTCAGATCGTTCCCTTTTTCGTTTCTTTGAATGCCAGAGTGCACGATACCCAGAATAGAGTCGTGTTCACCAAAGTGCTGTTACTTCAGTGCTGGTTGAAAAACACAACAGTCAGTGCCTGAGAGAAGAATTTTTGGGCCGTCAGTTCATAGGGTGAATTCACCTTCGACCGATAACATTTCTTCCTGGTATAGTTTACGGCAATGTAATTGTTAATGTTAAATGTTTAGTTGGAAGAAAGTATATCCCACACATGGTCCGAATAGGTTCACTTGTGTATTCCACTTTTCAATGGTAAAAGGGTCCATAGTAGAATATATTGTTCGTTCGATCGTAAACCTTCTTGAAAGACCAATTAACGTTTCAGCCGGCACTGCTTCCTGTTCTATTATAAGCCATCGCTATATATATTATGTTAACTATTATAAGCCATCGCTTGATCAATGGTTGCGAAGACGACTCTCATTGTGGCTGACTGCTCTTCGATCTGTCAATACAGAGGGAAAAGTTAGAGAAACTTATTTAGACCGACAAATCCTCATCGTCGTATAGTACAAAATCCGAAAATAATAATAATATGTGCAGCGAGCGTCCGAGACAGATCGGGGCCTAGATTCTACTCGTGATATTGCTAATCCAAGAGGATATGAGACCTATGGTTTAACGCCGAAGCTTGAGCAACATTTTCTACACAAGTATACTCTTTGAGCATTCTCAGGGAATCAAGAGAGGTGAAGCCGTGAATTACGAGAGTTGGTAAAATTGCGTCATCCAACCTGGTACCATCTGCATAGGAGTTGCCGAACGGACCCACTCCCGACCCTCAACCGAATACCACCTGCTTTAGTAAAACCGAACTATCTTTTGTTCGGATATAACCTCATCTATCAGTATTTGTTAGTTCTTGAAAACAACACTTCTAATTCTATTACAGACCGACGTAGAGGCTGCGCGTGAGGCTTACGATGCTTTCCTTTCCCACTATCCCTACTGCTACGGCTACTGGCGCAAGTACGCCGACTACGAGAAGCGCAAGGGACTCAAAACCAAATGCAACGAGGTGAGTAACAATGAACTTATGAGAAATGAGATTTTCGAATTCTGTACAGCATACATTCTTTTCTTTGTTCTAATTCTATTTGTGCGAGATAAAGAAACCATTAACTTAAAGAAAGAAAACATGCAAATAATTTTTCGTCTCGCTAATTCACATTAGCCCTTGAACATTTCTTCTTAAAAAAAAAGATAGAAACCAAAAAAAAAAAATAGAAAAGCTTTAATTAAAATCAAAAAAGAGAAAAAGAATTCATAATCATAATATACTACGTATACGCATTGTAATTACATACTACAATAATCTATAATTTCCAACAGCCTACGCTCATGGGCACTTGTTGCTGTAATATTTGTGCAGTCGAGTCGCTTCCTCTCTTCCCCCTCGACGACGACACAGTTGTTGTTGTCTCTAAACATTTCTTCAACGACATTAATTTGAAATATGTGAAATTAATTATTTTGTTGTACAACAAGCAGCACACCATTAACGCCGGCAACCATTCTGATTCGTTTGATTGTTCCTTGATCCAAGATACTGGTTGAATACAATTTGAAAATAAATGAAAACATGTGATGTGAATATAAATCATTCAGAATCAGAATCCGCCAGTTGTTGATGGTGTGCTACGAAATGAAATATATTTGAACGTATTGTTATTTACCAAAAAGAAATTCTATGCTACATAAAATTAAATTAGTGCAATAAAGAGATAATACAGCTTTGAAATCTTCCACTTGTCTCATACTCTCGTCTCAACATGCAAAAGTTCACTTCAGTAATCGTTTTTAGTTTGTAAATAATTACATTTTTTTTTTCTAAAACAAAAAAAAAAAAGAAAGACGTTTCACAGTTCTTTACTTTATTTTTCATAATCTCGTCTTATTTGGGTGAAAGTGATATGTTTATGGTTTTATTTCATTTGTTTTGTATATGAATTTGTTATTTTTTACGCGGTATCATACATAGTGTGAGGTGTTTAGACAGAAACCTATCGTTTACCAGGCGTAAGTACGAAATGGTATTTAAAATGAAATATTTGAAATTTAATCTAATCTATTCTTCAATCACATCAAATGCAATATATTGTTAAACAAAATGGTTTCTTACAGAAGGTTTTTGAGGCAATTCCGGCGAGTGTTCCAAGACATATTTAATGGACGATTTCTGTTATAAATGATCAGTTGGGTGCATCCTTCAGAGGGAGAATTTCATTCTAATGGCACGCATCTTCTCCTTTAGTTGTTTTCTAAATTATTACACTCTTCATATGAATCTTCAAAAAAAAAAAAATCTCGTGTGTTTCGTGTTCGTAAATCGTATCATCTACTATTAGCCTATGCACTAAAAATGAACTTAAAGCTTTACGCATGCTTCTGAATAGCAAGCAACTATCCGTCATTTAATTTGATAATTCTTTCGTGTCAACCAGCAGAAAGTTCTCTGACGCTGAAAAACTCCGAAATGAACCTAGGACCCAAACAACAAGCAGTTCCAGCTCTGGCACCTTCTTGCACCAACTGACTGCAATACACACGCCAACTTGTCAGATGTTCTCCATTTGTGTGCGGGCCCGTTTTCATGGGTGGTCTTTATTGGGTTAACTACTCTCTAAGCACGTTGACAGCGCAACACTTTTACCAGCTGCTGCCAATAAACACGCCAACTTGGCGGATATTCTTCTACATTTGTGTGCGGTCCGGTCCCGTTTTCATGGATGGTCTCTAAGCACGTTGACAGTGCAAAATGCTGAGTCATTTTCCTTAAGTGCTGTGGATGCATTTTTTTACGTTCGTTCCTTGACTTACTCACAACACACTGACTTAATAAAGTGCAGAGCAGGCTGCAGATTTGACCTTCTACTCCGGTCTCGGCTTCTTCGTTGCTCCGCTTCTCTCGTTCCGTCTGTTTTTTTTTTTCTAAGTACTTTTTTAAGATATACTGCCGATTTAAGATGCGATTTATTATTGTATACTATAGTATAGTATAGTCATTCTGGAGTTGAAAGATTGTTTATTCTATTTTTTATTATGTTCTCATAGTCAGACCTTTATCGCGTTCCCGCCATAATATCGAGTCCCAAAAGTGATGGTGGGATTCTTCTGTATTTAATATCTTGTTCTTGTGTAACTACGACCAAATTTAACGCTTTTGCGACGATTAAAAATTTATATCCATCCCCGGAAGTTCGATTCTAATTTTTGTCACGAGCAATAACGTAATCTGGATGGCGCTTAACCACGTAGAGGGCCAGGGTCTAGCATCTACAGCAACCACTCTTTGTATTGCTCTCTCATGAGTTGAAGAGACTTACCGTTTTATTCTGACTCAGAACGGCCACGTTGTAGAAGCTTTAGAAGCCAGTCACTCGGAAGAGGTGGCAGTGAAAATAATCTTGGTCGTACCAGTAATCGAATCCAGACAGCGAAGTTCGATCGTAAGAGTCGACACAGCTACGCCCGCCACGAAACGTGATCTAGTTCGTTATAAAAGTGATTCTAGATTAATTTTGAAGCCATATTTATACCCGATATATGGAATAGCACATTACTCTCATGAACGTATCGGCTTCACTCAAAGTACTTCAAGCAGTCGGTCCAAGATGTGCGGCAGTTTCAAATGCGTAAAACTTTGAATTGTTAGCGTGGACTAAGGCAAGGAGGGAAATCTAGTGAAAATAGTTGAGTGGTGTCAAGTCGCATGATCGCGGCGTGCAATTGAGCGCACTGTTTGAGAAGATTCAGTCGCCAAATTCCTCCCTAACGACTTCCAGCATTGCGTTGATCGTATGATACGATCATCGTCTTGTTGTAACCTCAGCTCAGATACATAACTGTTACCAAGCTCTGGCCAGATAAATCGGTTAACGTCGCTCTATACCTGAGACCATTGACCGTAACCGTGTCTCCATCCTTTCAAATTAAATGAATTCCGATGATACCATGTCATGGTATAAACCGCACCAAGCAATCAATCTTTGTGGTTGCATTGCTTGGTCGAAAATGGGTTGTGCTCGCTCCAATAACGGCAATTTTGCTTGTTGTTATAGCCACATAGCCAAAAATGGGTCATGTCCGATGAAATGTTTGATGAAATCCGGATCTCCGGCGAGAACCCCATTAGTGAACTCACGGCTGGTTTTATGAAATTTCGGCTTCAATTCTTGCGTCAGCACAGATAAATGGTGGCCCAAATCCATCGACAAAATAAGCCGGGTTGACTCGGGTGATGTCCAATTTAGATAATCGCATCTTCTTCGACTTGTTGGTACGGCGGCTATGTTTTCTTCATTTCTTACCAATGTCTATCTGGTTGTCGGCTTTAAATCCCAAAGAGTACTCAAGTTCTGACATTTCCCATATGAGACGAATTGCCGCACTGAAGCCATGATGAGGACCGATCTCACGAGGGAATTCACGTTGCGTATTTACATCATTTGCAAATGCGATCGGAAATGCTTTGCTTTCATTTACTACGAAGGGCAGCATCGATCGCCATCATCAAAGGAAAAATGTGTTACGCTGATTCTGCGTATTTGCGACGAACCACGCCTTTTGCTTAGCTTTAAGGTAAGACGGTTGGAAAATTAAGTCATTCACTTATAAAACTTAAAGTGAGCTGAACCTACGGCCTTTGATTAAATTGTTCTGTAAATACATCTTCATTCTTGTTTGTTGGAGATGATGAATATACGGAATTATGACGTACTTTTGCACTAGGTTTTAAGTGCATTTATGTACATTTTCATTTAATTTCCACATATGCCCAGTTTTACAATAAAAGTTTAAACTCAGTTTTTGTCTTATCAACGACTTATTAGGTTTCAGTTTCGTTCAAACCTTGAACTGAGTTCAATTTGTTGTTTAAGTTAAACGAGACTATATTTCCGTCTAAACCTCAGATCTGCACTACAGCTGCATTTTGTTTCACTCTTTTTTTTTCAAGCTTTCGCATTTTGCTCTCAAAACTATTGATGTTTGATAGTAGAATCCATTCTTTGCTGTTTCTATTTTATTTATTGTGACGTTTGATGAAAAATGATTGCCCCTTTTGTTGCACAGCGACTAGGTAGTTTGTTACAATTTATTTCTATTTCTGTTCTATAATTTGTATTTCACCGGTCAGAATCAAGGATGCAGTGTCAGAAGTAATTTCAGATGATTGTGATCAAAATATTCCTTATCCGCCGATAATAGCAGAATATAACATCAACAAACCAATAAAAAATTGTAGTAAATACACGAACCAAATGGAAGGGTTGCCATTTTGTTTTTGCGATCGTATTACACATATGATTTTTAACTGAACGAAGTTCAGATTTCACTGGAAAGCCGGACGAGTTAAACCAAAAATTAGTCATAGTTTATAACTAAGGAAACAATGAGCTTACTGATTTTCTCATAAAGGACGTTTATTAAATGTTGTGTAGAGCATAGTCAACAGGATTTGTTCTCACTTCGAAGTTGCTTCTGCTCTTCTATGTCGTATTCGGAGAAAAAAACAAACTGTATTCTGTAAACAAGCATGCAAACTTCCTTGACTATTCATTGCTTCATTGACATTCCTTGTCTTGTAAATAAAATGTTTGTGAAATTAAAAATACTTCTTGTTGTCTTAGGTGATTTATTATATAACAAAACCAAATCCACTAGAAAAGCTTCATTGTAGAACAACAGCACATAACAAGCACCGATCACAGAACTAAATCAAAACAGATATTGTTCTATTGTATGTCTTGCAACACTTATAGGTTGAGGAGCAACAGCATTATTTGTAGTTTTTGTCCCTGTGCATACTATTAATCAAAAAGAAACGAAAACACATACTAGAAATCAATCTACATATGTCTTTTCAAATTTCTCATTCTCCAACCCATCTAATTACAAAACAATATAAATAATAAAAAAAAAACAACTGCAAAAAGCTAAGTATTCTTTGAATTACACTTGGTTAAACTAAATCTATCACAATTCTCCCATTTCTTTTCTCTCTCTCCCGTCTCTCTCTCTATCTCTGCCAATGTCTTCTTCCACATAACAACAAAAAAAAACCGTATTCTGATCGAAAATAGGTGTTCGAACGTGGGCTTAAAGCAATTCCCTTGTCTGTCGATCTCTGGATTCACTACTTAACCCATGTGAAGGCAAATCAAGGCGACAATGAGGACTTCATTCGATCACAATTCGAACGTGCGATAACTGCCTGCGGATTGGAGTTTCGATCGGACAAATTGTGGGATGCGTTCATTAAGTGGGAAACAGAGGGAAAACGATACCAAAACGTGGTTAAAATCTATGATCGTTTGTTGGGCATTCCAACTCAGGGTTACAATGGACATTTCGGAAAGTAAGTGCAGCATTTTTTTTATTGAACTTGGCTGAGTTAGTTTTTAATTGTTTGGTTGCTTTTTCTTTCAAGTTTCCAAGACGTTATTAACAATCATCCAGCAACAGAGACAATAACTGCAGAAGAATTCACAAAACTTCGTTTAGAAGTTCGTGAAGCCTTGAAGGCTTCCAAAGAAAACAGTAAGCAGCAGCATGTCGATAATGAGCTGGTATCCGGTGGTGAGCCAGAAGAACCTGAACCTGTTGAACCCGGCAATGAGGCAGATGATCACGTTCGTAGTGACGAGGAAATGTCTGCGATAAAGGAGAAAATCATATCGGCCAGGAGAAAATTGCATAAAACAACAGTTGCGGCTGTGACAGCTCGATGGACCTATGAGGAGGGCATCAAACGGCCGTATTTCCATGTGAAACCACTAGAAAGATGTCAGCTGAAGAACTGGAAGGATTATCTCGATTTCGAAATCGAAAAAGGAGACCGCAAAAGGGTATTAATACTGTTTGAAAGGTGCCTCATAGCGTGTGCACTGTATGATGAGTTTTGGCTGAAACTTATTCGATATTTAGAAACACAAAACGATCCTGAATTGATTCCTGTCACAAGAGATGCGTACACTCGCGCTTGTACCATCCACCATCCCGACAAGCCAAGCTTGCACTTAATGTGGTCGGCATTCGAAGAGTGCCAATGTGATTTCGATAACGCTGCCAAGATTCTCATTAACTTGGAGAAGAATTGTCCAAACCTCTTGCAAATCGCTTACCGCAGGATAAACGTTGAGCGACGGCGTGGCGACTTCGACAAGTGCAAAGAGCTCTATGAGCACTATATTAGTACAGCTAAGAATAAGAACATCTCTGGCAGTTTAGCAATCAAATATGCTCGATTTTGTAATAAAATCTGTGGCGGTTTGGATGCGGCGATGAAGGTTCTGCGTCTGGCGTTAGAAAAGGATCCGGCCAACACGAGAGTTGCACTGCAAATGATCGATATCGCTCTGCAGAGACCTGTTGTTGACGAATCAGAGGTTGTTCAAATAATGGATAAGTTTATGTCTAGAGAAAATATTGATTTGGAACAAAGGGTATTGTTCGCCCAAAGGAAGGTTGAGTTCTTGGAAGACTTTGGCAGTACGGCAGGCGGGCTCCTCGAAGCGCAACGATCACTGCAAATTGCCTTGACCAAATTGAATGAGGCAAAGAAAAAGAGGTAAGTCTAACAATTTCAAATTTGAATGTTTTGCGTTTGCATGTGTTTTTTGTTTTATTTTGCAAAGTGAAACGAGTCCAAATAAGAAAACATCAGCATCAACGCCAGCCAACAACAAAGACACCAGCACTACAACAAGTTCAACGCAAGCTGCAGCGGCAGCTACATACAATAGTACTAATAGCACATCAGCTAATTACAATTACGGATCAGGTACAAATTCCAGCTATTATGGCCAAAGCGGACAAGTGGCATACCAGCAGCAGCAGTATGATGGCTACTACAATCATTGGCAGTATAGTGGATCTGGCTACGGTGGCTATGGCCAGTGGGCTGGTTATGGAAACTATTAATAGGTTCTACACATAAATCATATTACATTTCCTCTTTTGTTCTCCGTTTTCTCTTTCCATAATTATATTTTTCTTTTATCTTTCTGTTGACAGTTTGTTACAAATTATAAATAATTAAAAGGAAACAATTAAGTTTTGCCCATCAATTGATTTTGGAAAACAAAAATGAGATAATTATGAGTCTTAGAAAACGACACAGTAGCAGAATACAAATACATGTAGCTATTTTTTCAAAGTCACTTATTTGTCAAAAATAAATTCGCTTTCACCGATTACCAGAGGCGAGTTAACACAGGACACACTTAAGATTATTTGTATCTAAAATATAAATACTACTTTTAATAAATAAACGTAAGAATTTCACGCTGAAAAAAGATGTTTACATTTTTTATTTGAATTTATTAACATACAGTGATTGATGCAGGCGTACCCTCACCCTAAAGGAAAGCGCGAAATACCTTGGTGAAATCCTCAACAGAAAACTTAATTGGAAACTCAATGTAAATGACTCTATAGCTGAACAACAGGATATTCGTAAATGGGGACCAAATCGGTGTACACAGCGATTGTCAGACCAATTTTGACATATGGTGTCAGGATTGGTTAAAGTCCACTAACTTGAAGCTGTTAACAGTCACAGGAGCAATTTCCACAACTACAACGGCGGGGCTTGGTTGTTCTAGGTGTTTACTGGATCTTCTTCCACTTTACCTCTATAAGCAGAAGACTACTGTATTAGTATCATCCAATCCAAATGATGGCTCCCACTAGTCTTGCAAGTATACTGAATACTCTCTCCCATTCCTTGACTTATACCCTTCCGGTGTTGACGAGGAAGGTGTGAGACAAATGTACCCATCAGCAACACGACATACATCCACGTCTACACGGATGGATCGAAGATGGTAAAAGGCATAGGCGCGGGCATTTTGTCTGAATTGTTGAACATGCACCGCTCCATCAGAATTCCTGATCACGGAAGTGGTTTTCAAGCGGAGATCCTGGCAGTCAAAAATAATGTTGGAGTTGGAAATACAACGGGCTGATATTACCCTCCATAATTGAATGTCAAACGGCCATTAAAGAAATCCTGGCAGAAGAAATCAAGTCCAAACTGGTGTCATGGTACCGCAACGAGCGTAACACCCGTATTCTGGTACACTTCTGTAATGCATCTCAAGTCACAACTGCTTCACAAATTGTGAGGTTTTCGTATTCTGAACAAAGCTTCACAAGAACCACAAACATGTTGATGTTCTCTCGAGAACATCAGAAGTAGGAATGCTTTAAATTCTTCTCCCACATTGAGAGGACAATGTGAAAATAGAGCGAAGAGAGCGAAAAGAACAAATTTCTGACATGAAAACGAATTCACCACACCGTGGTAACTATTCCTGTGAGCCTTTTGCCAAAATACCAAATAACTGAAACATCACAATAATTACATTCCAATTTTTGCAAAACAGCGATTTGTGAGTTGTGACTACAATACAACCAGCATAGGGGTGATTCTTAGTATGCATCACTCTATGCTGGGTTCCAGATCATAGGAACTTGGATACAAAAAGAGACTCGATGTACGGGTACCACACGAGTTAACGACAAAGAACCTCTTAAACCAAATTTCCTTCTGCGAATCACTGCTGAATCCCAACATCATTTTTTAAGCGGATGATGATTGTTGACGAAAAATGAGTCACTAACGACAACGGCCGTGGTTGAATCACGGTGAGTTGGTGCTGTGTGGGATTAGCAGGTATTCAATTACTATGAGCTGATCTCTTACTGCAAAACTCTTAACTCGGACCTGTATTGTTAACAATTGGACCTGAAGGAGGCAATCGCTCAGAAGCTGCTTGCTTTGGCCCATTGGAGAGCAATTGTGTTCCATCAGGACAATGCCAGGCAACACATATCCACCTTTAAGTCCGGACCTAACACCAAGCGATTACCACCTCATCCTGTCCGTGGCGATAGAGACTTGTCTGTTTGTATCTCTCTCTCTTTCTCTCTCTCTCTCTCTCTCTTTCTCTCTCTCTCTCTCTCTTTCTCTCTCTCTCTCTCTCTCTCTCTCCCTCAAGCTATCTCTGTTCTCCGCCAGTAGGAAAGAGGGGTTTTACGAGAGGATGATGCAAAAAAAAATGGCAACAAATGTTGGGAAGTAGCGTCGGCGGCAATAGCTATTGAAGACACTATATTTTGACATTCCAGGACATCATTCCACATCCAGATTATTTCTTTGACTACAATTTAAGGTAACTAGTTATGATGTAACTAAATGTTCACCTCCGTATTCTGGCACACCTTTGTCATGTGTCACAATTCACAACTACCTCACTGGAGAATGGTGAGTCACAAATTGTGAGGTCTTCGTATTCTGAGCAGAACTTCACAAATTGCGACCATCACAAGAGCTGTCAAAATTGTGAGTGGAAAAAAGGAGAAAATAGAGACAAATGTAATAATTTAGAGGCAAGAAATATTTTTTAGACTACAACGTAGAAATATACCAACGAACTTACGAGAAAGTAATTCTCCTTTCCCATTAGACAAATCATGTCCATCTAGTTCTTCGGTTTCTGATTGTTATTATATATTATATATTTTCCACCACATTTTTCTTCTCCCACATTGGGAGGAAGATGAGTATTCCGTAAAAGAGACCGAAAAGAACAAATTATTGACATAAAAACGAATTCACCACACCATGGTAACTATTTCTGTGTGCTTTCTTGTGAGGTTTTTACCAGAATACCAAATATATAGCTGAAATCTCACAAGTTAGCCATCAAAGATTCCCATTATTATCGTATTTTTTTATATTCGACATTTCTTATGTCAGAATCACGAATATTTGGTGATTAGAAATGGCTTCTGCAACTGAAATTCGACTGCACTCGAATTTCCTTCAAAAATGTCCCGTTTGTCCAACATATTTCACCACTCACCTCAGTCGGAAGGGCGTGATGTGTTGAATAAAATTTTGTCAACGACCATACCATGCTGAAAAAATCGGTTCTCGTCCGATCACCGAAATCAAGCAGCATCGGGCGCGGATAGTACTTGGATGGGGGACCGCTTGGGAACACCGCGTGTTGTTGACAGCTGTCAAACTTTTTGCTCACCTCACCAACAGTCCCCTCAACATCAAACCACAACACAGTGGCCATCCTCAAAATCTGTCTTTTCCTATTACATAAGTCAAATATTTTACACGTGCATTTATATTTTTGTACGGTCAGCGAAATGTCAATATGGAACCGGATAATGTCAAACAGTGCTGTTTAGAGCATGTATGTGTGTGTTTCTGTGCTTCTGTTTATCGGTATGTGTGTTCAAGACGATAAACAAGGGAAATCCAAAAAGCACCATAGGCCGCTTTCACACGGTACACGCCTTGTGATATGTGCCCAACCAATGCAACCGAAATCGCAAGATTTGAATGAACTTTAACTGAAACCTCAATGGGCCGTTCCCGTTGAAGTGTTTTCAAATGTCATTCGCTTTCAATTTCGAAGTGGCCGGTAAAACAGTCACAATAATAGTGTCGATAACACCAGAAAAGAGAGTGAGAGAGAGAGAGAGAGAGAGTGAACACCAAAATAAACTGAAATTCACGCTGTAGGCTTGTTCTGTTTAACAACATATGCATGCAATTGTACGAACATGTGTACGTAGTAGGATCATCTCGAGGATAATGTTGAAGATGTCATGTAAATCCATTGAAGATCTCCGTGAGTTCATTACTTACCATGATGGAGCAGCGAGAATTCTTCATCGTCATCCTTTACAATCTGACCTACAAAAACAACACTTCTTGTCTGTAGCCTTGCTCCACCGTTTAACCACTTCCAGGATCCTTCAGGAATGCAAGTCTTCTTTCAATTTTAACGGCAATCAAAGAAGGAAGGATCCCGGGTGTCCACGGGATCGCTGGAAATGATATTGCTGGACAAGGATCAGAGGAGACATTCTAAGGACCTGAACCTGCGATGGTTAGACCTCTCGAGAACACTGGCATGACTCTTCAGGATGTAGACAGGATGCGACATTCTTGTTATCTCTTGACAGAAAAGACCGCAGGCAACTTGCCGGGTCACTACACCTTCGCTGAACACCTAAGTGTAGTTGGCAATAGAACAGTTTTTAAGCCTGGGTGCTCCTTGGGTCTGGGGACTGGGTCAAAAACCGACGGATGATTAAGGAGTAACTCAATTCTTGTTAATAGTTAATTTATTTCGGATTCTATAACCACAACATAATTTGCTTTTGTTGTATTTTTTTTACAGATTAAAAGTTAAAAACAATAGCATTAAACAGAAATAAATAAATTGAAAGAAAATCGTGTCTAAACCGACGACGAACACATTTGCCTTTTGAACTTGCAAATGGCCGCTTTGATTTAAATGCCTTACATTTTTACGTAAACTCTTCCAACAACAAATATATGCATGCAACACGTTAAAATAATTTCGGTTTTTTTTACCACAATTTTCTATGATTTAATGTAATCTGAGTATAATTACATACTAACAACAACAATAACATATATTTAGTTAAATATATACTTGAATGAAGTTTCAAGATAATTAATTTTACATGTTTTTTTTTTTTTAATTAAATGTTCTTGTTTGTTTATCTCGCAGTAAGAGTTAGGTTCAAGTGGTTATGTATAAATCTAACTTGGATAATGGGAATATTAAAATAGTTCATTCTCCAGCCTTAAAGGGGGATGTAGGCACATTAGATGAATTTTATTTGTGTTTAGTTTGTCAAGGAGTCTAGTTTGGTTCTTCAAACTTCTTTCAGTTTTAGTGTTTTTTTTTTTGTTTTTTGGCACATACGAGTCGAAAGTAAAATATAATAAACGCTATTGGGTACACATAGAGTTACTGTTAAATTCCCTAAAAGTTTCGAACATGAGCAATGTGACGTGATTGTGTGGATGAAGATTTCATTGGTTAATGGTTCAATCGTACGGAAATAGAAATAGAAGTGAACATATTAAAATCAGATGAGCTGGTGAATAAAATGCATTACAGACTAAATGCTTCAGTTCCGGCTATCTTTTTACGGCGTATTGCTCTAGATAAGTACTATTCAATAATTAAATTAAAATTCAAACAACACACGAAAGTTTAAAATTGAATCGAAGTCGAATTCCTAGATTGAACCATTTGGAAAAAAATATTTCTATCTACAGATATGCTAAAAAGTGCAACAACCATGAGTTGGGATGTGAATACATACAATAATCAATTGAACTATTTTTCCCTAAATTTTTTAAGTGTGGTCATGTTATGTAGTATAACGTGTTTAAATTGAATTTAATCATCCCATTCCCCATCGTTTTCAGAACTTTGGTCGCTGTCATCATCATCCGATGACTGAATGACACGACCACGTTCTTGCAAGGCACGTCTCAGTGCATCAGCAAGTGCATCGGTTCCGCAACTATCATCGCTTGTTCTATTAGATGGCGGCGGAAGCTCTCGACTCTCGACTGGTCGCAATTCAATTCCTGATCGAATTTCTGACAATAGATCGCTGCGTGAATCTGCGCTACCAGTACTAAGAGTGGCTGTGTCTATTTTCTGTAAATTACAAGCAAGACACATTAAACTCAACATTACAGAGAATACTTTAAACAGTTTACCTTTAGTGTTGTTCCCTTTCGAATGCTGTCCATAAGTGCATTTCTCGTATCATTCACTACTGGGAGCGCTGGTGCTGGTGGTTTCAATGTTACAGGAGCCGGAGAAGGTGTGTCGTTAAGTGATGGCATCGGAGGAGGCGGTGGTACTGCAGCCGCAGCTGGTGGTGGTGGTGGAGGAGGAGGCGGTGGTGGCTACGATGTAAAAAAAAAGCGCATGAATTGAAGATTACAAGGGAGTGTTGCTTGCAAGGACTTACTGCCGATGGAGCAGTCACAGTCGTTTGAACTGGTGGAGGCCTCGATGGCGGTTGTGGTATTCTAGCTCCTGGTGTTGTAGTCGGCACAGGAGGTGGCGGCTGTCTAGCAGGTGGTGGAGGTGGAGCCGACCTTTGAGACGTTCCATTTTGCGGCTGAGGGATACACAAATTTATTCCAATGTTTTGTTCATTCAGTAGCAAAAGCTTACATGTTGATGTCTGCTCGGCACCGGTGGTGGCGCAGGTGCGGGAGGCTTTGGTTTCTCCACACGTTCAGACTTCACCGAGGCCAATACATTGTTGCTTTGAATGAAATCATAAATGAAAGCTCTTGTATCACGATCGTTCATATGATTTTCAGAAACTCCAGCCTTGTTCAGGAACTTTGTCAGCATTTCGTCTTCTTCGTTGCCAGTCAAATCGAACCCCTTGTTGGCGTCCCAACCGACATGGCTAATGTGCACAAAATTCGTTGGTTGACTAATGTCAGCTTTGGTATATTTGCGCTTTTTGTCTTTATTTGATGATAGCCCGAAGTTTGTGGACAAAAATGTTGGCTTGCTTGGCGTTAGTTGAACACTATTAATTTTCGAGTGGTTCCGCAACTGTACACGCGTTGAGTCGTCTGGCGCTGGCGAATTCGTCACAGGAGCAGGTTGTAGCTGCAATTTAGGATCTTTGGTATTCGGTGCCATTGGTGGTGTTGTGGAAATTCTCGATCTTTGACGACGTTCTGCAAGAAAGTTTGCAAAAAATGTGATAGTTTATGTTTGAACCATTTTGTTTATGTTGAAACCATACCTTGTCGTTTTCTGTTTCGAGTTTCAAGAGTTGTCTCGACAGTGCGATAAAACAAATCGCATTCATCTTCAGAAACAAAATTAAGTCCAACATGGCCATCCTGAAATAAACATGAATGATTGTTTTTATATTTATGCAGTGTATCTTGTCAGATCTTACCTGTCCTTCGAAAGTTAATAGAAACGGTCGTGCTTTCGTTAGCTTCAGTGTATCATATACTTCATGTTCCCAAAGAAGTTCATTCTTGATTAGGCAATACGCTCGAAAAAAATACGAGCGGATGCAACTGTCTTTTATGAAGCACACAACTCCCGTGTACTTCTTCTTCCAGTGCGAATGAGCTGATCCCTCTGTCTTGAAGATCTGCACAACGGCTGTGTTCATTGACTGCAAGTATAAATTGGATGTTATTGGTAAATCTCAACGATATGGTCTGAGAAGTATGCCATAATCTATATTTGGGAAAGCGACTTCATTCAGCTTGGAGTTAAGATCTTATCAATTCATTGAATTCATAGAAGACCAATGGGAGTCAATGACTTTTCGAAAAATGAATAATACGTTCTTAACTCCACCTATCTGTTAAACTAAGGTCATTTGCAGATGATACTATCTTGCAAAGACTTCTTGTGGACCAATTTGTTTATCTTCCCTTTAAAAAGTGCTTGTCATTGCAGACAAGTGTCGACATTTAGGTCATTTAAAAAAAAAATCTACTCAAATAAATGATTAAGCACTTGTCGCTAAACATTTCTTTACACGCGTCGTACAGTAAGATGTGCGCATGGACAGACAACATATTGTAGTTTCACCCCGATACTGATTGACAACGAAGCAGAAGACAACTAAATATAAACTAATATATTTCCAATAGGGACTTGACAACTTTGAATTTAATTTGTGAACGCACTCTTTCACTAATCAGAAATGAAGTATTACAGAGATAGCCGACTTCACAGCTGATTGCCCCTAGTCCATAGACGAATTTGAGTGCCTTTTTGACGGATGTTCATGAATTTTTGACGGTTATTCACGAAATAACGTAAATGCCGTCCTCTGATTGTTCAATTTGGTTTATGAACACGTTATAAAAAACAGATGTCAAAAATCTTAAGGGGAAAGAGAGGTAGAAGTCGGGCATCTATGTAATACTTCATTTCTGTCACTAATCATCAAACTGTCACTGTCAAATTATTCAGTAAGCTCAACATTTTCATCATGGTAAAGTACACAAACGAGCAACGTCAGCAAATTATAAAAATTTTCTCCCGAATTTCGGAGTCGGTGACCTCAACTTTAATATCAAACTTTAAGAGCGTTAACTCCAATTTTCGGTTATGATTCTCGCCCTAGTAGAAAGACAATAACAAGTTTAGTGCAAAAACTTGAGTTCACTTATTCGTTGTGTGATGTTGCCGTGTCAGTGAGACAACAAAGGCGTCCGTAGCAAAGATCCAAATCAGACTTCCATTCATAAATTTTGAAATATCTCAAATGGGTTGCTTTTATTAAAAAAAAATTGCAAAGTCTTTATTGGAATGCCCTTTACAATGGCCCGAATCTCGCCAGATAATCAGTTGGTATGCAAAACTGCACACAGCGGACGAGAGATAGAGCTGATTGGAAAATATTTTTGGTTGACGAAGGTTAAAACCCAACAAGGAATGAGCAAAAAAGTGCAATTCGTGAACCTTTTTAATCTTTGTCTAAGGAATTGCTGCTCCTGATAACATTGAATTGGTATCGACGCCCACGTTGCAATTTGTTGAGTGAAATTGCAATATGATGCGTTAGTACTTAATAAAAACACAATTCGTAGTGAGAAAATCGCCATATCCATTTTACTGAGTGCTTATAAATATTTTGCATGATTTTGTTTTTTTTTTTTCAATCAGCCGCGAGTCGTGGTGTGTTAACCCGAAAGTTTTACAAACCAAGTTAACCCGGGTTAAAATAGATACAGACCGACTTGTAACCCGGGCTGAAGAACTCGGTTTGATGATGAACCAAAAGCAAAAGATATGGGATATGGTATGGTGCAATTCTATTTTATAGCCTAAGACGATTGTGTTGGCAAGGAAAGCGATACGAGGACGAGGTAGCCAAGCCAATACCGACTGTGTGTGTGAAAATTGTTTAAATTTTTCTCTTTTCTCTCTTCATATTTTCTTCTACTCGCAAGTTGTATGTCGCAACGCAACTTTGATACGTCACACAAAAAAGAGAATACGTATTACATTACATAAAAAAGCACACAATAAGCGAAAATTAACCGAAATGCTGCAGGTGGCACTAGCGACCAACAAGTCGCAACGCAACTTAGTCATTATACAAAAGAGATAATACACGACACGTTACCGAAACGCTGCAGCCTGCTGTGGTGGATCAACCCGAAACAATATTGAATGAGGCAAATCTGTGTTGTCTAATTTGATTTGGGGTTGGTTTCGGTTCGGTATCATATGTTCACATCGGGTTGTAACGTCTACAGTTTTTTTTATGTATTCGGTTCGTTTCATTGGTTTTGCTAATTCGATTTGAAATAAATGTTACTCGTTTTGAGTCGGTTTAGTAATCCGGGTTAATTCGGGTTGAAATATAAAATGAATATAAAATATAAAATTAAGTGTGATACGCCTTAAAGCAATGTTATTGTAGCACATTTGTTTTACAATTAAACACAGTTACGGTTTTAAAAACTCTGCTCCGTTTTCTAAAATTTTCAACACATATATCAATTAATGTGGCTTTTTTTATCAAATGCGAGATGAAGTTGAACCTCAAACACAATTGACTTTTTCGTCTCTAGTGAGCAATTCAGTAGTTAGGTTACTGACGTGTTAACGTAACGAACCCTCCTGGGCATTATATCATTCTTTTTACAGACCATTGCGCAGTGTCCTGTGAGGATTCCAACTAGGTTATACAGGTTTTTCCTGCCTAGACTGAGTACGGCCGTAGTTCTCTGTAGGTCTAGGTTTGGTTTCGCATGTAAGCACGTGTTATGATTATTCCATCTTTCACGGGCACTGCCAATTTTGAGTTTCTATTGGTAACTAGATGTTTTCAACCTTAGGTCCAATGATTATTGTTCCGTTTTTTGTTAGCTCGTCTGCTTCACAGTTTCCTGGGATATCTCTATGTCCAGCATACTGTTAGGCTGAAATATCTTGATATCTCGTTATGAGACATACGGCAGAGTCTTACCAATTTTGATCTTAAAAATGGTGATTCGAGTGTCATACTATAATTGCTACTTGATTATCAATGAAAATGACGATGCTCTTGTTCGATACCGTCCTCATCAACAGCCATTCAGCGTCTTCACGAATATCCGTTATTTCTGCCTGGAAAACACAAAGCGTTTAACGCACGGGGGTGTAAAGTCATCTCATAATCTTGGGGTTGATTCCCCAGTTCCCACTTAAAGCCCTCTTGAACCCATAAAGTGCGGTAGTTATTTTTTTATTCTTTCTTGTGAGTTTAGTTTCCAATTGAGCTTTCTATTTAATATAATGTAACCAAAAACAACCAATATTTTTTTAATTCCCTACAAGTTCGTTATATCGAGGTTGTACTGTATATTCTATGCATCATATTTCACTATCGATTCACTTGGTTTGAGATAGAAACACCATAAAAGAAAACAGCAACACAAATTAATAATAACAAATATAAAAATAATATGTGCAAAAAGAAAGAGCGAGAGAAGAGCAGGTAGAAAAATATACACAAGACTGTACAGAACTCCGGGCAGTACAACTCGATTTGTACAAAAACAATTTTCATGTGTATGTCCAACGTGCTCACTCGGGTTTTTAACAAACCGAAAGCGAATGTGTGTTCACTTCACACCCAGTCGAACCGATTGCAGTTTAACTCGGTTCAACTCGGTTTGGACACAACTCGGGTTGACTCGACTATAACTATAAAGTTGATCCATCACTAGTTTTACACACGAGGTAAGAAGACAACAAGGCATCTAATTGAAAAGTACATAACTAGCGTTACTGACTTTCAGCAAACCGCTAATGGATTGTCTGCTATCTTCCAAGTAGCTTTTGAGAAGGCGTGTCCTTTACAGACCACCTCAAATCTCTCTCATGGTTGTGTAAGGATATCCTTGCTCTAAATAAAAAATCAAGATTTATTGTTAAGCCATGACCTCCAGATCGGCTGACGACTGGACTGTCTACAAAGAAAGCCTATGGACTGTCAACAGATCAGTAGCCTCAGCTAAACGTGACTCGTCTCGATCTCGCTGTAGTGAGATCATGAAAACATCATAAACTGCCAGACTAAGGAAAAATGCCTCATTAAAGATAAAGGCAATTGGACACAGTCGTAGCGTCGATAAAACGCAGGGCTCGCAAACGAAAGGTGAAACTCTCTAAACACTTGTGAGATCATACTACATTTGTCACTGCCACAGTCTGGACAGAAAACTTCTTCAAAAATCTCCAGGAATTAAAAGAATACGCAGTCACCTCTATTTTCAGGTTCATAATGACTTCGGGATGGCTGGACAATACAGGATACAACATGATAAACACGAGGAAGAGGAACACAGGTGGTCTATTCCACAATAGGTCCTACAGGACTCAACACAGGTGGTCTATTCCACAATAGGTCCTACAGGACTCAAGTGAGATGTGGCACCTACCCTAACCTGAACATTACAATAATAATCCAGTCCAAAGAGGTCCCTACACTCAATTAATTGCTTTGATAAGACTCTTTCAATGAATCCCACATACAATCGGTGACAATATCGTCCTCGTTATCAACAAATCAGAGATAAGCTCTGATAAGCGCATTTTAACAGGCTACATCAAATACACAAAGCCGACCATAAAACGAAAGTATCGAGTGTTTTGTTATTTGTGACTGTTTGCTGTTTTTTTTTCTTTCCCCCAGACAATAACAAGATATGACAGTGTTGCTGAATGCTTCGTGTTTTGATTGCTTTTATGGCCTTGAAAGGGGATCTCACGTGTGCCAATTATTGATCGCAAAAAATGCTTTCTCGTGTTCCTCATTTTATTTATTTGCAACGGAATTGACAGAAGCAATAAAAACTAGGCTATGATTTGATTATACAAGTAGTTTGCCCCAAAATGCAGATGAATTGCATCAATTGGATCCAAGGGTGAGTTTGCTGCAGTGTTTTACTCTAATGAACTCAATTACGTGACGGGAGTGTACAAGTTGGCGCTTTAGAAAAATCCAACAGTACGCAATGACATAAAGTGAGCTGCCAGTTTGTAGACTTTGATTTTTTAAATTACCTAAAATTGATTTTGGCCTGTATTCGTAGGAAGCCATGATAATTTCTTATCTTATCTGCAAATGAGATAAGTGACTGATAATTTAACGTGCTATTTTTTTAAAGTGAGATTTTATAAATGGCAGAACTTACGAAGAATGTTATCTGAAAACACAGGTGTTGGTTTATCGATGAATAACATGTGAAATACACGCTGATTACCATGGTGACCAGAGAGCAGCTTGGGTTTCAATTTATTCATGAGAATTTAAAAAAATGGCGTGGATAATTGAAATGAATCAAGAACAATAAGGTATGCATTTAGTGCGGATGATTGCGTTTTCCATAATACCCTTTTGTGCACTACTATACCGACATCTGATCACGTTCCCGATTGTGTTTTCAACAATTTAGTGTAAATAAACAGTAAGCTAGGTACAATGCCGGTATTGCTTTAGTCTTCGTGTGAATGATAATTTGGGTGCTGTGAGCAATGAAAGAAGGAGGGGGACATGAAGTCCACAATTGATATCCTCGGGAAGGTTTAATATATATAATATTGATGGCGCGACAGTCCGAGCCGGACCTTGGCTTAGCTTCTCAGCAACTCGTGAAGGTTTGGCACAGCGCAAATTAAACAACAGCTATTTAAAACCAAGTACTCGCCAAACGCAGAACATTGATAAATTGGACTGGCGCCTACGAGAGTATGTGTACGAAAAAAAAAACATTTTTTCACAAGTTATTTGATCAAGACAGCGATGATAATGAGTGGTTCTTAAGTACATTAACATGACATGGACATGGTAACGTTGACTGCATATCAACGAACGATCTTTAGGTATGGTATTTGTATGGTTTGAGTAGAATAGAAAGACTAACACTTGGGCTCCAGGGTCTAGACAGTGATGTCAGAATGTTTGGTCCCATCTCACCACATCTTCAGTTGATCATAGACTCCACTCCCGAGACTATTAGAGTCGTGGGGTCACTGCACACACGAGAGATATCCAGGTCACTCGATCCTTCGCCATAGACTAAAGGGAGTTATGCTCAAGTGCAACCATGCGGACAGTTGTACTTGGTCCAAACATCTCGTCCTGTTCTACCTGATGGAGTCGCACTCAATGCACGCCTCGGAAGTCATGATAATTAGGACGATCGTGACACGTCACCAAACCATCGAACAATTAATTGTCCTCTCCGATCGAAGAAGTAGCGGCTCAGCATTGAGTTGCAGCATTGAGTACCTTTCCCAACAGCAAAGAAATTCACATACCGGCATGTCTTATTCGTGATCATATTCATTCAACTTTAACAGCATCCTCTGCCTTACAGACTACAGATCTTCCAAAGTGTAACAAGTTCGTGCGGAGAGATCATAGAGCAACGTACAACCGCGTTGACATATCATATGTCAAGTCAAAGAGAAATAAATAAAGATCAGATATTTCTTCTTCTTTCCTGAAAATGGCTTCCGGTGATCAAGCACGAAGAAATGTTGCCATAATGACATGTTATATATTTAATTTCTCTGATTTATCATTCGATGTGATTCATATGTGATGTCATTCAATGAACGTCGTGTTGCACAACTTTAACACACAGTCAGCTGACGCAGCACACGATAATTAGTTTAACTAAGCTTTGGGTACCATCGGAAGTCGATGGCTGGGCGTAGGCATGGGATCAACGGTGAGGGAACCACGGCTGAATCTGACCAAGAAGAAAAAACCATTATCAATGTCCAGTTTTATTTGCAAAGATGTGGCGATGCAAGTGGTAGTTCTTACCGAGCATTGAACAATTAACATTGTGTCGTGACATCTCTCATCACGATTTTGGTAAGTTGCAGAGCGAAGATTGGAAGTCTTATAAAAGTCTTACGTGTATCTACTATAAATGGGTTTATCAAAAAGAAGTGTATCCCTATAGAAACACTATCGATTAAGGGCACAAGAGGTATAAGACATTGATCTAATCGAGTGGCGCACTGTGGGGCAGAATGCACCAAAAGCTGTCATTAATTAAATTCAAAAATGACGTGAGGCTCCGTTGGCATTATTTTTGTGTTCATAACTGTCCATTCTATCGTAAGCCGAACAAATTGTTTTCCTGTTATCTGGAACACATCTCGAGAAATACGTATTACTTGGCGTCATTTGCTCAAAGTAATACGAATTGAGTTCTTTCAATTTGGTTTTGTGTTGGTTTTGGCAAATTTTTTTTCCGAAGTTTACTAAGTAGCAATTTAATTTTTTTTTTCAAAATAGTGCCACATTTTGAGATTCCGTTGTATTATTCTCATGGCACTGTGGTGTGGCAATTTTTATTCAATGGAATTTTATTGATGATTTATGATGATGATAAATTGAATTAATAATATTGCGGGTGAGATCCGGCTCAAATCTTATTTGGATCGTATAGAGGGGCATTTGGGCTTCTTACAACCGTTAACATTGTTTGCCCCAACATGTCCCGCTTTGTTCTGGCGATTTTTCAAAATTTCAATGTTTTAAAAATGGCTGGACACGTTCATTAAATTTTTAAGTGAATTTGAGAAGAAACGTGGTCGAGCAGTCACTTCTTTTGAGCGAACAATAGGACAGAAAACTGAAGAGCTGGGGAAAGCTTTATCCCTGGCCGAGTTGACATATGCAATTGAAATTAGTTGAGGCCTTCTGGACGCAGAGAAGTTAATTCGAAACTTAACCGCATTTCCAAGTCATGCGGAAAAGTGTAGGAATGCTTTGAGTAAGTCAATTCAACCTACTTCAATGTATGATAAGAGAAGAAGCATTAGCCTTTATTGTCTAAGCAAATTTGTCAAGCTTTCAGTATGAACTCATAAGACAAAAAGTGCCCAAAATATTTCCATGTTAAAAAATTGTTCAAGAGTGTAAGAAAAAATGCTACCCTAAACCTGAAAACACAAGTCTATAAGAGACTTCCGATAGTACTAATATTCAAAGCTAGCTCAATTTAACAGTTCAAAGTCAGACACTTAAGGGGGAAGACTAAAAAAATGTGTTTGTGGGGGCTTCGGATGGAAGTTCGGGTCATAGTTCATAAAAGCAACCCTTCATGGATTAGATGCCAAAGATTGAAGATGAAGAATTCTAAACTCTTGGTATATTTTTTAAATGCGTAAATAATTCAAGTGCTATTATTTATTCAAACATGTAAATATTTTCTAATTTATTTCAAATTATGCATTCCTAACCGTTATTATATAACATATCTTTTGTCTTTCCATCTAAAGCTCAGTCCCGTCTTTCGAAAAAAGTGGGAGTAGTAATGTAGAAGTAACCATGCCAAATTTCAAGTTCCTAGCTTGTACAGTTGATTTGATGCCACGTTTTATGTCATTCTACCCCATCCTGCGGCGTAAGTAAGGCACTTTAGTGTCTCTCTCTATATATGTAAAGGGTCTCCCAATAACGATTACTGAACATTGACAGTTGATAGCGCCCATATCGTGTTGTGGACTGTCACTATTGTAACTATGATTTATTCACTCTTTTTTGCCAAATCACCATGGGCTGACAGCGCGTTCATCAACGCATGCAAATGATAAAATTGTGTTACTAAAATGGGTGTTGTTGTTGGGATAACGTTACGTGCACTTCGCCCGTTTAACGGTCGCTATAATGTCGGATGATAAATGAGTAAGTCAACAAATGAAATTTTCGGATTTGGGACATTACCAATTCACATGAGATCTAAGACCATTACATCCTGAAAATGTTTGATGTGGGTTTTCAGACGAGGACGCCGGTTCATATTTTTATGAGAACAACGTCTCATAAAATGATTACCAACTTCATTGAATTAGATGCAACAGCTCATAAAATTACGTGACATTGGAAATTCTTCGAAAGCGATTCGAGGTCATGATCATCTCACGTGGATGTGATGTGGTCTGGCCACCGAAGATTGTGCGATTTGCGGCTATCAAAGACAACAAAACCCATGCCTTGGAAATTGGACTTATCGACTGCACGCCACTCAGAAGATCAGCGGGTAGATTTGAACTTTGTTATATTCCGAACATAATGGGCATTTCAAACGAATGAAAAATGTCGAGACTTTTTTTTATTTAAAGTGGAGGTCTGAATGAAGCGCACTTTATCTTAAAACAGCTGGTTCCCGCGACTTCGTCCGCGGGAATTTCAGTTATAGCGGTTGGATAAATAATATAACTTCCGAAAAAATTTGTTTACCATAATATACCAAGCTTGTTGTGGGTCAATCTTGAAAGATAGACATGCCTTGTTATGGACATTTTTTTAGAACTTTTAAAGAGAAACAATTCCATCATACATGATTTTTGAGTAACTTAAGCCGTTTATGCAACGCACGAGTTACATGTCGCAACATGTCGCTGTACCTTCCACCTTAGCAACAGTGTATCAGAAACACTTGTCATTGTTCACTGTACATATATATCACTTAATTGTTTCTAGTAGGCGTCTTTTTGTATTCTTGTATTATTCTAGTTTGCACAGAGCATTCGATTGTAGGCATTTCACGAAAGCAGTTAATTATTAAGATTCTAATAAAAATTGTGTTAAAGATTAAACACATTCCTTTTCAATTGTGTCCTTCACTTCTTAAATATAACTCACGCAACGGAAGCTTTCAAAAAGGAATATGTTTTTTCCCGTTTTCGCAATACTTTTCATTGATGCTTCGCTGGTATAGGTCGCAGTGTGATGTTATAAAGCCTAAAGCTTTCCTCGATGAATGAACTATCCAACACAAAAGTAATTTTTCAAAAACCAGTAGTTCCTGAAATTAGCAGGTTCAACCAAACAAACTCTTCAGAGTCATAATACTAAAAGTATAGATAAAGGCAACAAAAATTATCTAAAAAATAACACTCAGTTGGAATGAATCAAAGGCAATATGAATTGCGTCGCATAGAAACTGATTAGTCAGCAAATTTTTTCAACGATATTCACATTTCTTTTCGATCAACAAAGCCATGCTCATGTGTACATATTTGTGCAGATATCTTGATTGTGTTATTTATGCAATTCAAGACTTGAAACGGTGCTTCAAAAATCTATTATCCAGAGTAGTCTACTACTGAGGTGCTCGCGAACATATCTCCTTTTATCACTGAATGGTTCAAATTTCATTTTCACGTTCATAGCTCGACACGAATGACAGAAAGCTGCAAGAGATGTTTTGTGGCCTGATCACATCGTAGATTTGCCGAGCCTATGAAGAACACCAACGCCAACGAGACGTGGTTGCATTATCGCTGGGTTATCGAAGTGGTAGCTCTATAGGCTACCTATCACCTCCGATAAGAAACCCGTGGTACGATGGCGAGTGTGAACAGACAAAATTGCAAGCGACGAAGTATACCAAAAGGCGCTGCAACGGAAAACAGGAGGCGTTAAAAGATGGGAGAGGAGATAAAAGGTATATCGCAACATCCATGTTCAAGGACATCAAGGAGTGTAGAGACAAGCAAAAAATTCGGACACTTTATTAAAAATCAATACCCTGGCCATAGTCTTTACGAAAGACACACAGGCTCTTCGAAACTGTGAGATTACTGACACGCAAAGAAAACTGGATGGATCTAGGCAGCATTTTTTAACAGGCGTAACCAAGAGGGGGAATCAGAAACCCACCCCAGTCGAAGAAGTAGTCCCGTCCCCCACATAGCTTTGAAGAAGTAGGCACAGCCATAAGAAGAATAACAAATTCACAGGTTCTAATGGAGGCCGATGGCGATGTTCTATTAGGGGGCATGCACAACACATCGCGACTGGTCCATATGCCCCATACACAAAAAAGGCGATCCTACCTCTTGCAACAACAATACAGGTATGCTCAACGTCGCATAAAAGATCCTGTCCAGCGTACTGTGTGAATGTTCAAAGCCGTTTTAATCGGCAAGTACCAGTGCGGCTTCCGGACAGCAAATCGACTTTAGACAAAAATTTCACACTAAGGCAGATTCTAGCAAGTGTCAGGTCAATACGCACCACCTTTTCGTCGATTTTAAAGTATCATAGGAAGCATGCAACATATACCTGATACACCGTGCAGTTCGGCTTAAGGACTTTCGAGCCGTTTGAGAAGTGCAGCGGATTTCGGCAAGCCGTTGTCTAGTGATTTCTTCAATTTGGTACAGGAAAGAATAGTGCGGAGACTGGATTTGCAAGACTGGATTGACTGGAATTGCAAATTTTGACAACCATTTTTATGTACTATTTATAGTTGCAATATCTTGCCATTGTTCTTATCAAATTATTTAAGTTGAATTCATAAGTTTTGCAGAATTCATGAATTAAGCGTATACAGCGGACCGCATTTTTTGAGTTAATTTGTCAGGTATGGTTTATGAATAGGCTGTATATACTTATGTATCAAAATTTGGGTCAAATAGTTCCAGTCAAATGGGCATTGCATTACATTTTTACTTACGAAAGTCCATATTACAATGTAAGAAAATTGTCTTAAAAATATGAGTCAACATTTGAACACCCTCCGAACAATATTCCAATGTATGTTACATGGATCGTATATGGATTGTGTGTAAATTCAAAAATGTGCCGCCATTTTTGCCACTAAATTCACGAATCTGCGGCAATTTCCCACTAAAATCCACGAGTCTGGCGCCATTGCGTGGTGGATCCCTGGTTTGTGTAAATTTTGTGAAATACAAGGGAATACCACTACTCTTGCATTTTCTCCGTTGTGGACTAGGGAAAAAAATTGCCGACATTGGATATCTCTATTATCCCTTATCCTTTGTCTGCGGCCGAGATAATGGATGATAGAGATATCCAACTTCGGCCATTTTTACCCCCAGCCCACGCTTTAATAATATATATTGGTTAACTGAACGTGTGAATGTATTATTAATTTTTATTCCTATGCAAAAATTCACACTATGTTGTACATTCATTAATTATGTATCTCAGATTGTAACTTGCTCAAAGTTTTAATGAATCGACTTCATGAACATAAGCTATGTTCGTTCATTCCCTCCATACTATGTTGAAAATTTAACACCGAAATTTGAAAAAACGTTCAAATAACGACCGAATTTTCAAATGAGAACTCTGATTGACCCCATTACTAACGTGGGGAAGGGTATCAGCTGTTCCACAGCTGTTCTTAAGAGCTCACATGTATTCACAGACACGGGACAAAAAGCGTATAAAAACGCTGTCAGATGAAATCAAAGGGCAAGGTAGGTAGAAGTTGGATATCTCTATTATAGGTTATCTTTGGTCTGCGGTATAATGACCAAGTAACGCGCATGCAAGACTTCTTGGTTTTGATGACCGGAAGCAGCGTGCGCAGGACCTTCTTACGCAGCAATCGGTACACGGGTTCAAATGTCACATATTTATTACTTAGTAGAACTAGTATTCGCTTGTTAGTTACAACCCAATTGCCATTTTTTTCAGCTTAGGTCAACGTATTGCTACACTTAAATTGGTATTGCGGCCAAAGTGGTCGGTAGGCG
Source organism: Eristalis intricaria (assembly GCA_964034865.1). Taxonomy (NCBI): domain Eukaryota; kingdom Metazoa; phylum Arthropoda; class Insecta; order Diptera; family Syrphidae; genus Eristalis; species Eristalis intricaria. The sequence continues at coordinate 136,234,264 of OZ035873.1, forward strand.
GATATGATTTTTAGAAAATCTTTTTCAGCATTCTAGAAAAACTAGGTCTCACGTTGGTTCTTCTTTGAGGTTTTTTTTTACCGTTCAATAAACTATAAAACACATGCCCTGGCAAAGCTTGAAAGCTTATTAAGATCCTAGTTTATGAAATTGAATATCTCAGAGCTCCGTCAATGTATTAATTTAATTGTTTTATCCTTATTTCAGCTTTTGTAAAATTAGTTAAGTTAATACCATGTTTTTTAAAACCGATTTACCAAAAAAAAAAATTTGTAGAAATTTGTGTCCCAGCGGATCAGGGCGAATACCATTATTTATAAAATAGTAAGCTGTATACCGTAGCTTTCTAAATTGGGAACCACTCGTTGGCGGTTTGTGGCGCTAAAATTGTAGCTCAATGAAAAAAATATAATAAAATATAAATTCTAGTCCACTCGGTCTAAACCAACTAAAACGCGCAAATTTTAATTTTTTTAGTTTTGAAGCTTAAATAAGAAAGTGTTTATTAAAGAAATTGGGTTTGAACAAACAATCCTAAAAACGCCATTTTTCATACCAACGAGTTACTGCGAGAAAACACATTTCAAAACTAAACGAAAGGGTAACTTTAGAGCTCTGTATCTTGCACATCCCTTGACATAGATTGCCAAAATTTTGGGAAAACTTAGGCCAGTTATATATTTGTTAAAAAATAAGTACAACAACTCAGAAAAATCTTGCCAATGAGATACACAAACAACATGAAAGTTATGTACCTACGTTAAAATATTGGAGGACATGAGTAACCTGAAGATATTTTTTTTATTGATACCCTGCCTTGATGAGAAAGTAATTTTTAAACCATTTGCTCCCGAAGCGACCTTGGACGTCTTAAATTAGTGTAAAACAGTCACACCTTAAACTAGGCGAAGCATGTATTAAAAAAAAACATTTTTCCAATGAAAATAGAACAAACGAGGTTTTGTTCGGAGAATGGGATGAATCAAATTACACTTGGAGACATCAATAGTCTATTCGACTTTTATTTGTTTTGATTAGTCTGATTAACGTTCCCAATCTCAAGCAAAAAATTGGAGTAAGGTTATGAGGTGTGCTTGAAGCTGAAATGAATTAAGAATCTTATCAGTTTACCTGGTGTTGAGGTGACAGACCTAATTAAGGCTAAGAACAAGCAAGTATTATTCCCCAACTCCGCAAATTCCGCGGGACTGTTAATCGCTCCCTCGCAGTACATTATTTCATTCACCATAATGAGGAGCCGCGTATTCTCATCACTTAGAGAGTTCAAATTTCCCCGCAATTTTTTCTGCTCATTACTCAACCCCACATACATGGTGTAAAACATGAATGAAAGCCATAAGTCCGACTTATATCGATTACATGCGATGTAGGCCAACAGATATGGGAACAACAGCTCCGAACGACCGCATGTCCCAGACATTCGAGGTCTGTACATATGTGCTGCATGTGATAAAAAATAACTTTCGAATGAGCACGAAAGGAAGTAACATCATGACACATAAAAGTAAGAGTATCTGGCATAGTCACTGAAATCATCTACAACACATCAATGAACTTGAAGTAAACAAATGCATCTGATGATGCATCCACGGTGGCGTGTGGATTTAAGTACGACTTTTCGCAAAGCGTTTACTATGAATTCTCCGTAGACACAGAATATTTCGCTCGCATGGAAAACTGGTTTCTACAAAAGGTGTGATCTATGGCGTCACTAATTTGATGACAATTTTAGCCCCAAGCGGGTATTCAAATTAGTGAAATGTGTGCAAATGTAAATGGAAGTAAGCAGTGGCTAATAACAATAGACATTCCATAACAAATATGAGTACATACGTAATATTTGTTTATTCAATTGATTTGGTTCTTAGCGTTTACTTTATTTTCTCATTGTTTGGTTTTATTGAAAGCGACGTGAAAGAAACTGTGCCGGAGTTGAAGTGTTGTGCGATATTTGACGATGGAATGAAGCTACAAAAAGCGTTCTGTGATTGTTAAAAATTCATAAAGAACGTTTTCACTTTTGTCTTTCTTGGTTTATGATTTAAAACGAAGTTTATTACGAGAGGTGAGGCAATGCCGCCTTTACTTTGTTGTAGGCTTTTGGGGAAGTCATTCATTTTGAGTTCGCGAGTAGAGCAAAGTAGAGCATATTTTGGGTGTTGGTCACGCAAAACCCAAAGTGATAATGAACGTGAACAGTCACAAAGACAGTCACACTTACGCTTTATTCGATGGTTTTGATATGTTTTTGTGTAGAGAGAAGAGCAATACTACGGCAATAGCTCACGAGCAACAAGTAGGATGACAGGATGTCAATGTGTCTCCTGATCAAAGGAAGATACCACGCCCGTATAAAAATGCAGGTTCTATAAGCAATACTGAAGGCTATTATTGTTGAGGATATATTGCACAACGACCTTTAAATCTAATGTGTCCCCTTTTCACACCTTAGCTTTTTTAAGAGTTCCCCATTTTCTCTACCCTAGTTTTCTTTAGGAATCTGAGAATGGGAGTTGGTTCTAGTGACTTCAATTCTTGCTCTGATATTAGGTGCTGGCCAAGATATCTTTGTCTTTTTTGAGCTGGTGCCTCACAAAATCCCAGTATATGTTCTGGAATTTCCTTAGTTTTTGCACAGAATCTGTAGAGACATTTTGTGATAATTCTAGTTTCCTTTCGTCAAGCATTGAGCGTTGGTTCCTGCTCGGTTCGTTCTTTGTAGATTCCTGAATTCTTCTCTGTGGACATAGTCTCCTACAACGGAGAATGAATGGTTCGGAGGCTAAGAAAGGTTCCGATGTTCCTTTCCTAGTGAGGGAGTCAACGATTTCACTGCCTTCTGTTCCTGTATGGCCACGTATCCAGCAGAGTGTTTCTCTGTTCCTCCTGCTCAACTTTCTAAGCTCCTGTAGGCATTCCCACAAAATTTAATTTGAAGATGCATGAGTCTAGTGCCAATATAGCGGCACGACCGTCAGACATTATTGCTATGCAGCAATTCCTGTCAAGATCGATTTGAATGCATCTTTCAATGGCATAGACTTCTGCTTTAAAGATGCTGGCGCGCTAGGTCAAGGGTTAGTACTTTGTCCGGAGTCCAAATACTCCTGTCCCTGTTGCTTCATCAGCTCTTGATCCATCTGTATACATTTCACTACAATATTTTAATATCGTATTGCTTCTCAGTCAATGGACTATGGATTCTTGAATCGATATTTTTTTTTGCAAACATTGAAACGAATATGGAGATAGGAGGCAATGAGCTAATGAGACTTATAAGAAATTTATAAATTTGCGATGCAAGGAGGAGAATTAATCAACGGAACCAATCTCTAATTAGAATATTCCAATCCGCATTTGAGAGCAAGAGCAACTCGTCCACATATTATAGTAAATCCATTTGCTGCTTAAAGGGTTATTCCTACAGATGTGCATCTCTCGAGGGTGTATGTGAGAACTTCGACTTTACCCAAAATATCCCCATATGCTTTCACAATCCAAAATATGCAAACATCTTGACAAGCAACCTAAATACTCAATTTTTGGTGCAAGAAAAGAAAAAACCTTATATGCATCCACAAGATGTAATTGTTCGTACAACATGTTATCCTTGAAATAACCTCTTTGCGAGCACATGTTCTCAAAAAACAAGAAGATGGATTGCATGTGAATACAGTACTTAATACGTGTGCGATTGGCTTGCTATGTCAATGTGTAACCTTGGTATTGCCCGGTTGAATAGAATGTATTAAATCAATATCGCAAGGACCTTCACCAACAAACTGCATCGTGGACTACGTCAAAATTCCCCATCTGTTGTTTAAAAAGTTGCACAAATAATTTCTTTTATCGACGACAAAAGGAAGTCCTCATTTGATGCTCAATTTATTTCAGACTTATATAATGAATGGATGTTATCGGTTACAAGCCAAGTTGCATGGGAATTTCAGCAACAAGATGTACAACTTTCTTTTCTCTTTCACGGCATGCCTTGTGAATAATTAGAAAGTTTCCTATAAGCTAAAGCGAATGCACTACACTACACTATCTCTGTGATGGACAACATACCGTACTCCCTTTCGACTATTGATTTTGATTTATACCAGCGGCTTCATAGAGACCTTTCCACGTCTATTATTGAATTAAAATGTAATCTCTGTGTAGCAATGAACTCACCTGACATTTTCGTCCCAAGAGTCCGAATACGATATCGTTTTCGGTGGCCGATAGAAGACTGCTACTGCTGTTTACTTTCTGGCGTTCGCTGCCGCTTCCGCCGCTGGATGACATTTGCTGTTTCATGGTTTTAGTATTCATTAAATTCTTTTATTTATTTAAATTATAAGTACATATATGAATGGTGCAATTTGACTTAATTCGATTTGGGGTGCACTCCCATTCGGGGAGGAAGAGACAATTCTCGCACAATCACAAAAACACGGCACTAACAGCAGCCAGCACCACCAGCACACAACACAAACGAAGGGAAAACAAGAAGCAGAGTGAGAGACCAGAAATGCGAGCGCGTGAGTCACACAGTCTATTCACTATGTGGGGGCAATTCAATTTGTATTTGCCAGCAAAGAGTTTTTGTTTCCCAAAATAAGAAAGCGGACATTGAACATAATGCGATGAGAAGCAGTTTGGATTGAGACTTACTAAATCAGTTTGTTGAATTTATTTAACAAGGAATTCTGTAAGGAACCTGATCGAATGACCGCACGAAACACATAAGAGATCTAATTTTCTACAAACAAAAGCACAAAACAACGGGCAGCCTCGACTTGGTTTTCGCAAATAATCTAATCAATACGCGTTTATCTAATCAATATGAGATAGTCGAGATAGTGTTAACCGAACGACAATATCGACGGCTAACAAGAAATGAAAACAATTAAGGCAAGTATATGCGAACCTGCTGCAGAGGATTGTATTATTTTATCGTATATATTTTTCTCCGTACACTTTTGCACAATTTTTGTCCGATGAATGTCTGTTTGGCAACCATTTATGTATAAATTATACCAGTCGGGCTGTCAGTTGGGGTAAATGGTATAAAAGGTGCGTTTGTTTTGTCTTACGAAAGCTGTGTATGGAGTTAAAGAATGAATTGTGAATTGAGTAAGAATTTGATATGGATTTAAGAGATAACTATTCTTTGTTTAACCGTTTGGTGCATATTCAATATCACTACTTCTGAATTGATTGGTGAACCAGAATATAATACTAATTTACAGAATATACTGGAGTATTCTGTCAAGCTTTTAGAAATTAACTTTATTTTGCGGAAGGAATGCAGAATTGATTTTTAACTTTCATTAATTATTATATTATATTATCAAAATGTCGAGGAAATGCTACCATTGCTAAAAAATTGGCTTCACAGCACTCTATGTTTGTTGTTTGGCTTTCTTGTTGAGGCCAGTATTGATCCTCATTCTTGTCAATCCATTCATTTTCAATCGTGCTATCAATTTCTACAGCTCGCAAACATACATCCAATTGGTATTGTTCATTTGCCTGTCATTTGTACAAGTTATGGAAAACCAGTTGGACATGAACCTGTGGCACGCAAATATCAACCATCGAATATGTTCGACGTGCGAGCTATTATGTGACAGTCATGCATCAACATGCCAATGTCGAACACCGGTGAATACCACCGTCTTGGCTCTTGGATTTAGAACAGATGTCAATGTGAAGAGAAATACATTTAGCATCACATGTTCAGAGAGCAAAAGAAGGCGTGTTTTATGAGTTATTCTGTCCACATGATACGCATGAGTGGTTCCGTGGAATTGACCATTACAAGTAGTCATTGGCGAGAATATCTTTAGTAATAATTCCACAAACTGTTTGTTGAACAAATAATTTTGTTTCGAATGTTCAGAAATTCGAATGCCTTACGGCAGCAGTTAGAGTATCCTTTCTCTACTTGATTCGGTTCTTCTATTGTGTGACTGCGTCAGTCATCTCTTGTTGGTTTCCGTCTTCTTGTCATCTTCATCAAATGTTATCTAAGGTTTTATTCGCACGGCGGACATTCCACCCCTTTGACTGCGCGAAATATGTAGGAATAAGTCACCTAATCATCGCCTGAGACCATTCGTGAATAATGTCAAATGTCCTTACCACTGCCGGGGGAAATTCACCATCTAACAAGTTTTGGAGTATGACAGTTCCCAGAAAAAATCCAGGAAATTCACATTGCTTGGACGGGAACCAGATCCCAAGCTTTAAAAAAAATTCAAAGTCCATAGAAATGTCACAATTTGATGATTTGATGATTTGAGAAACTACATCCGTCGCGTCAGCGTCAGCCTTGATCTATGTGTCACTTCCCATAGTCTGTCAAAGTATAGCTGACGTTGACGCAAGTAAGGTATTCTATTTGCCGGTGCCTTAAGGACGACTTACACAACAGCATGTCTAATTTTAGCATTGTTGGTTAGATTGTGCTGGATGGTGTCTCGCTGCTTCATTTAGGTGGGCAATGAGCTCACTGAGACATTCAATGGCAAAAAAGTGGTTTAGACAATGTGATGCACTGTCATGCCACTTTTTCAATAAGTTTGTGGAGAAGTTCGTGCAGAACTCACCCATCAATGATGTCAATGCAAAAGAAAAGGTCTCCCATATGTCGGCACAACTAGTAGCATTCGATAGGACATCAAGTCAAATGGGTTTAGCAGGAAATGATGGCTAAACGAAGCATATGGTGTCTTTAACGAGGGTTAAGGATAAGCGATTACGGCTTGTGGCCAGAGAAAAAGAGATTTTCACTCAGTTCGCGAGGAAACATTTTTATAAGTTTATAAAATAAAAATCAGAAATAAAGTATTACAGAGATGCCCGACTTCTACTTATCTTACCCCTTAATATTTTTGACAGCTGTTTTTTATAACGTGTTCATAAGCCAAATTGACCAATCAGAGGACGGTATTTACGTTAATTCGTGAATAACCGTCCAAAATTCATGAATATCTGCCAAAAAACTACTCAAATTCGTCGATGGACTAGGGGGAATCAGTTGTGTAATACTTCATTTCTGGTTATTTCGTGAATAACCGTCAAGTTTTCATGAATATCTGTCAAAAAAGCACTCAAACTCGTCGATCGAATCAGCTGTGAAGTCGGCTATCTCTGTGATACTTCATTTATGGGTAGTACACCGTGCAACTTGAAATTTGACATTCGGAAAAACTGTTATTTTTTCAGTTTGCTAAGCAAATTGTCAGTTGTTATTCTGCAGTATAAATCAAGAAGTGATTAGGCATACAATTTTGCAGTATTTTCTTGTTTTATTTCTTTAAAAGAGTTCAAAAGGCATTTGTTTAGGTTGAAGTGAAATATAAACATCATTGCAAGAAAAAGGTCATTCTTCTTTTGCTTCGACTGAAGTCGATTTCGCGTTTCGATCGACGCGTTTTCCCAGAACGAATTAGCGACTTAAGTCGAGGTGTTCCTGTACATATGTTTTCATGGGGACTTCTGTTATGACAATTAGGCGACACCCGTCTCTAATGGGAAAAGTTCCCGATGAACTGAACGTAGCATGAAAACTTAGCCGTTTAGAAATCTGTGCAACGGTAAGCATGAGGTAGACCCAGTTAAGATTTTGAGAAAATTGAAATTTTTTATATTTTAGTTAACAGTAGAATATGTATTTAAAAGTATCCTCTGAAACTTTAAGACTAGACTATTATTTACGAAGATAAATAAATTTCAGTGAAACTGAGTGAAAACCTAAAACACGTTTCTCTTCAGAAAACAGCATAAAAGAACCGTACACTCCTGAAATTCTCCAACGGATACCCCACTTCTCTGCAGTGTGGAGCAATTTCTTCTCTGTCGGATTGTGTAATCCTAAAAACCTAAACCCTACGGCCTGATTAGTCAATATCAGTACGGGCTTAGGGCAGCTATATCCAACATCGAGCAAATATTTAAGACTATCCAGGTGTTTGTAGAGACGCCACACATAGCATTGTCTATTTTTTCATTCCTGCAAGACTCGGCCGTCTTTGCAAAATGACAATGGAGAATTCCCGTTACTCCGTTAAATTTGGTAAGGATTTTAAAGAGATCTTTGATGTCAGAAAAAAGGGGTTAGAGAATGCTATGCACTGTCTGCGGCTTTTTTTAACATAATTCTCGAGAAGATCGTGCGTAACTCAAACGTCAACACCAGTGCTACGATCTTCCACCAATCACAACTGCTCCCTTATGCCGTTGACATTGACATCATCGCAAGAAGACAGCATTGTGGTGTTTGAGGGTAAGACAAAGCTCCAGCAACACCAATATCTTGGACAGAGCCACAATTAGGCATCGCTGGGACATCGCTTCATCGGGATATTCGTTTATATTTATAATAAAAACAAATAACAAATAACAGATACTTACTTCGCCTTTCTCATCTTCGTCTTCCCCTTCCTTCGTATTATTTGAACAGCAGCCTAATTCGGACAACAAAGATTTAGCCCGAAGTACTTCAAAAGCGGAATCCACTGTATCCGTGGACCTTGATAGTTCCAATATTGTTGTGGACTTCGAGAGAAAAGTCCTTCGCTAAATGTGGTCCCTTATGTGTTGACGGTATTTGGAGAAAGACTGAACGACTAACTATGTAGAGTAAAGCAAAGACCACGCCTCCCGTGGAAGGGACACCAATCAGGTACACGTGAGTAGCTGGAAACTACTAACGCTGACCATCCTGGAGATGCCTGTTGAAAAAAAATACAATGTGTCCTGTTTAATATGAACAATGGGCCGTATTGATAAAGATAAGGATATGCTTATACTTGTAAATTATGAAGAAAATCCTTCTGTTTACATTCATAATCATTTCCTAGTAAACGGTCGTGTTATCTGATTTTCAGCGCGTTAGCAGGATGCTAAATATTGTAATCCTGGCTTATCTAGACTTGTTCGTGATTTTAAGGGTTTATACCGTTTTGGAGAGAGAAATTTACAGTAACATACTAACAGATCTTAAGGTGCGAATGAAGATACTAGTGGAGGTGTTTCGTCAACTGCCTATAGAATGAAGGTATGGTTGTGATATCAGCATTACCAGATTATTTTGTTCAAACCTGCTAAAGCTTGGACGAAAAACTGCTAAATCTACTAGACAAAAACGTAAGAAATATAAAAAAAAAAGCTTTAAAAATACTTTGCGGCGGCGATGGCGTTGTGGGTCACGTTCAGTTCTACGCAACTGAACCGCGCTACCAGGGTTCGATTCCGGGAACGACAAAAATAAAAATGTTCCACGACCCCACCTCTTTCGAGTCGCTACGCGTATTTTTTCATCGATTGACCGATCGACCTATACTTCTTGTGGATGATTTTGGTACCATGTATACGTGATGGATTCTGAGCTGTCAGAACTGGGATAGGAATTTACGTGCAAATGGCGAAATGTAGTGGGATGTTAAAAAAAATTTAAAAAAAATATAAAATAATCATTTTTTATTCCCTTAAATGTTTTAATGCCGAGTTAAAATGCATAAGTTTTGATTTAAGCTGTTGTCAAGTGTCTATTTGTGATAGTTTTTGAGGAATGCTGCCTTGAAAAGTGTAAACAAAGCACCAGTTTGACATGAAATTGTTGTTGCTTTGTCATTCTTCAACACAATATACACTGAATGGTGAACAATATTAAGTGTTATTTCGTCATAGTTTGTTAAACAAATTAATTTAAACATATTCAGTGCAGTGTAATCTGCTGAAAATTCACTCATTCATACACAATATTCCATTTGCTTTGTGCAAAATGAAAGAATAATACATTATGTTGGTTGCGTTTATTGCTTGAATTAATTATAAGAAATTGTTTATATAATATAATTAACTTATTGCTTTAAACGGAAACCAATTTCTATGAACTCTTCACGTGCATTACGCAAAGAAAGCGCCTTGGAATTGTTGCTATATTAGTAGGACGTAATATGGAATAAGGTATGTAATGTGCGAATTTCTGCTGTATTTCACTACTTCAGACATTCTTCTGCAATGAATATGCAGTAAATCAACGCTTAATATTATTCACTATTCACATAATGATAAAATGCACAATGAATAGTTACTGGTACATAAGTGGTTTGTTTAAATTTTTCATTATGCGATTCCAAGTAAAATATCACTTCCAAGCACTAGACAAGCACTAATACAAAAACTGGCACACTTTTTCCCGGTATACCACCATTAATATTATTCAAAATCAATTATTTTATATTAGTTTTAACAAATATAAATCTGCACCGAATTTTAAATTTCCATACGAATTGCTTCGCGCGAAAGAGCTGTAATAATTTGAGTTCGGAAATGAGGTAAGAAAAAATGCCACCAGGAGGTGCTGAGATCAAATGACGATATGTCAATAGCGAAGTGAAGTAAGATTAAGAAAAAAAGAAAAAAAAAACGATTTGCACTGCCTGAAAAATAAATTTATTTGTTCGATTCAAAATATGTATAATGCAAAAAATTCGAAGTCGGATTTTTACAGGCAGTCACTCTTAACTTCTGAAATTATAGGCAAGTGGTTGTTGTATGTGTTTTACGTGCGAAATCCTACTTCACTTTTGATAGATTTTTGAAAAAAATTATATAAAAAATCTCTGCTTCTCAAACTTGGCCGTTCGGAGTATATCACGCAAAATACGAGTGGTGGCTGTAGAAGCTAAGCTCTGGCCCTCTACTGACTGTAGAGCCACCCACACTATTGTTATTATGTATTTGTTATTAGTGATGAATAATTATTGCCATAGAAGATGTTAATTTATAAAGGATGATCATTTCTCAATGTACATATTTACAAAGTTATTGGATGAAATTATTCTGAGTCGTTATAAAGAGGATTCGGATTCATTGAAGATAACATTTTATTTGTTGGAATGAAGTTGTAACAGCTTTTTCTTTCAGGAGTCCCCTGATTAACTTGCAAAATTGATTCAACATCTTCGTTACTGAAGTGATTACAGTTATTTCTTTCAACAGAATTACATGTGAAAACAATTTGGTTGCATTGTTGTTCAACTGGCTAAATCTCATTGTTGTCAATGATGTCCCGATATCAAAGAATCTCATGCATATTTATCAAATTTCATTTGCCGATATTCGTCGTCCTCTTTTTGAGTATCGCCAAATGTTGTTCCCACACTAACAATGTGGATTTAAAAATAAAAGAATTAGTAAACTGTAGATGGGTAATATGGACTTAAATTGTATACCAAAGTTCAATTGAAATGCATGGACGCATTGAAAAAATGTCTTTATACAATCTTTATTCGATGCATGAGTACTTGTAGTGTGACTTGCCACATTAACACCTAAACATATTTAATTTTAAGTCAATTTTATTAAAAACTGCAGACATTTTAAAAATGCTAAAAAATTTGCTGCATCTTTATTTTATGGTCAAATTCTGCTAAAATTGCAGGAAATTGTAAAATCTGGTAACGATGGATATCTCAGTGATCCTGGAATTAAGAAAGGTACCAACAGTGAAATAATGGAAGCAAAAGAGTTATGGCAAGGGAAGCTTAAGTTTCCGGCAGCTACCCACGTAGGGTTACTGCTACAACTCTATGGAGATGAGTACATAAATCGAAAAGGTAAATCTTCACTGAATGTTGAAGCTACATGTGATGCCAAAAAACTGTTTACTATCGTTGACGTTAGTTGGCCGGGATCCGTAAATGGCATACATAAATATGTGTCTAAAATTTGTGACAGCGGATATGGGATAGAACCATGCCTTATGACTCCACATGAAAATTCTGAGCTGGCTTGACAAAAAAATTAAAAGACTTATGCCAAGGACTTATATGCCAAAGAAGAAGAAGAATATACAGAGATCATACAGTCTTTGAAGGCCTTCGAAAAATCAAGCTTTCTGTAAGAAAGGCTTGAGTGTTATATAGATGATATCGCTTGAAGAAGTGATGCTGTTTAAGGAAATTCCGCACAGGGTCGGGTCGTTTGCCTTGAAGCATGTCTTCAGTAAAATTGAAAAGTCGGCATGTATAAACCAGATATTTACCTCGTCGAGATGAAAGCCAATCAATGTTCAATGACTATGTTTTGTCCACCTTTCTTTTCTGATTATCTTGTCTGCTTCGAGGCACTCGCTGAGGCAATTGTGGTGTGGGAAGTACTCCGCGGCCTTCTTGTAATTTCATTCAATTTTCAGCATTTACCGCACCCATATCTATTTAAAAGCTCCTCGCCACTGGCCACCACTTTTTGGAGCTGTAATTAAACTCCAATCAATAAGAAAAGATAAAACTAATTAAATCATAAATCGAACAAGCAAATTTTAATATTACTTAACTGTTCCTTTCCAATGTGTCCGCCATATCCCCGTCCATCAAGAGAGACTTGCAGAAATTACCGTCCGACCGAAGCTACGGCAGATAATGAACTACGTGCGACGGCGCGGCGCGGCGTGCAGCGAACGCCACATTGCATTCAGATCTGTGCACTACACAATCCTTGGCGATTTGCAAAGCCGCTCGCATTACATAATGACCAGAGTATATTGTTTTGTTAAAATGTTTGCATTATTGCTCAAAATATCTCACTACAGTAGCTCGCGATATTGCTGTGACTGCCTTTTAATCATCTGACCGCGTCGCACCTGGATGCATTCTCCGTCCTCTGGCTAACAATGAAAGGCATTTTGTCGCACGAAATAAAATAAATTTCATACTTTCTTGCCGATACACACAATTGATCAATTTGCCACCCAAACACAGAGTGCCCCTCCACAGGTCGTAGATATTTTTTTTAATAGACCTCCACTTGGTCTTGCTGGCCGCTGGTGGTGGAGTTGGACTGGAGGCGCGAGCAGTTCTCTGCCCGGGTTGCTGGAATCCACTAAATTAACACCCAAGGCATGGTGGCTGCTGGTTCGTTTGGACCGTCTCGCGGTCGTCGGCTCGAACAATTTACCAATTAATGAATGCAATTGAGTCTCTTAAGGTATCATTGCGGATAGGAGTTTTGCAGTGGACTGCTGCATGGATGTTTCTGTTTGTCCTATCGAAACTCGATCATGATTTAAGCACACAGTGTTTGGGCAGTTGCCACCGTCATCGTTGTCAAGCGTTTAGTGTGGCGTTGTAGACGTCGTCGCCTAGTCGGCGGGTTTTGTTAGTCAACAAGTTCCATTAGATACGGCTTAAGCGAAGGATACAGAAATGAAGCTTGCAATTGTTAATAAAATGATTTAGCACATTTGAAATTAAATTTGTAGTCGTGGCTGTGCACAACCGCCAGGCGGTCATTATTTTTCCTTATGCGTCTAATTTAGTTAATGGTGAGATTTGTCATGGATCATTTGTTTGTTTTTTTTTTTTTTGTTGAAACTAAACCATCGCTGAAGGAAGGACTAAGGGTCGTTTTGTTCACAATTGCTCAACTTCCCGGAAAACAACTGTGAGTTGATCAACTTCCAGATTGGTCTCAACTCGTTATTTCATCGGAGAGTTGAAAATTGTTCACTATTTCAACTCACAGTCTGAAATTTAAAATCCATAAGTTGTCCCCCGGGATATTTTGGACAATTCACACATACATCCTTTACTTTGTGTAAGGCATGTAGAGCAAAAAGAAAAACAACTTGTTTGGATGATCGCTTTATTGCAACTGAACTCTTTGCATGTCATTTTGTACAGTAGTACATATAGATAAAATGTCATGAGATATAACATTCGATTAGCATATGATAGCGTTAACTTAAACACATCTTGATAATATTATTATTATAGTATTGAGAAAAGGGGGACTTTTTAAACTCATGGGTTGTAATTTGAAAGTTTAAACCATAAAATTTGAGTGAATGAAAGCAAATCCAGAAGTTGAAGAGAAAAATCCCAAAGTTATGTTTAACTTTTGGTGAACAACATTACCCTAAGTTAGTTGTAACAAAACTGTAACTGATGTAAAAGCGAAAAAAAAAACAAAGTTGAAGATCTGTATGCAGTACGTTCTCGATTAACTCGATTTACGCAACTCCTCAGTTTTCGCAACATCTGAATTTACAACATTGTTGACGCGGTAATCGCAACTTTAAAAAAAAAAGTTACTCGATAAGTGCAACTTTTCTTCTTTTATGCGTATTTTTTTTTTCTCAGTTTCTTGGCAATCTTTGTTGTTTTCTTTTGCCTTACATTTTCTCTCGGCAGTTATTTTACCGCTACTTCTGAGTAATAGGACGATGAATGTATGCATTGTTAGTTTAATGAATTCAGTGCAGTGATAAGTCGCTTTAGAGTTTTAAAACTGAGTGTCAAAAAATTCTAAAATTATCAATTAAAAACAATACGTTCATTATGCCGTGAGTACAATGTGCATAAATCTACAATTAGCAGTATTAAAGGAAGAGAGGGCGAAATAAGAAAGTTTGTTTCCGATACCGAATGTGGACCCGGGAAGAGGATAACTTTAAAGGTTGGCGAATACCCGAATATGGAAAGGGCAATGTACAAGTGGTTCCTAAAACAAAGGCAGCAAAATGTGTCAATTTCCAGCGAGGTCCTCAAGACAAAGGCTTCCTCATTGCATGCGAAGATAAAGGAAAGGCCAGGATCTTTTAGTGCTAGCAATGGTTGGGTGACAAATTTTAAAAAGAGACACGGAATTCGCCTTTTGAAAATTTGCGGGGAAAACTGCCAAACAAACCGCAGTTTGTGGATACATTTTTAATTAAATTTAAAGAAAAAATCGGAGAGGTCGACTTGACTCCTCATCAAATTTATAACGCTGACGAGTCCGGATTGTTCAACCGACTTATGCCCAACAAAACTCTAGTAGATTTTAGGGAACCGTCAGCTCCTGGCCGAAAGATAAGTAAAGAAAGAATCACGTTTCTCGCCTGCACCAATGCCTCTGGTTTACACAAAGTTAAGCTTTTTGTAATCGGTAAATCTGCAAACCCACGATCTTTGAAAAATTTTGAACATATGCCCGTTGTGTACAAGGCAAATAAAAATGCTTGGATGACGTTAGCATTCTTTGAACAATGGTTCCACTCGACATTTGTGCCTGAGGTAACAAAACTAAACCGGCTAAGGTAGGACTTTATTAATACGTTCTTTGTCTTTTTTAAGTCCGACGATTTTTAAGTTCGAAGGGTCTTCCAATGAAAGCTAAAGAGCTAAAAGATGGAGAATTAAAAAGTGATGATGGGATGATTGTTGTCATGTGTTCTCCGGCAAACTGCACTGCAATTCTTCAGCCAATGGACAAGAATGTTATAAATTTGACGAAGTTGCACTATAAGAAAAGTATATTGGCGTTCTTGGTTGGATGTGAGGGATCAGACCTTGAGTTAAAACTCAAAGCATTTAACCTACGAGATGCAATTTGCCTTCTATCAAATGAATGGAATGGATTGAAGACAGATTCAATAAAAAAATGCTGGAATGTATTGATGGATTTACATAGTCATTGGGAAGATGAAGATGAACTTCCTTTGAGCACAGTGAGAGCTCAAATTATTAATGAACAAGCGGTCATAGAATCATTATCAACTCTCTTAAATAACATTTCCTGTAACAAATCTATTACAAATGAAGACATAAACGACAGGGTACGTGAAACCATTTATGAAAATGAATCAGTCGAATTATGTTATGAAAGTGAACTCGAGGTCGAGATTCCTGCTCCCAAAATAAAGACCGAAAATGCAATTCAAGCAATAAATACCGCAATTTTGATTTTGAGCCTTCAAAAGCTGCGGGAAATGGCTATTTTAAAGAATCTTAAAAACAAAAAAATTCAAACAAAAATTTCTAATTTTTTCAAATAAAAATAACTTAACACATCTTTATTTCAATGAATGAATTTCCTATTGTTTTGTTTTATTATTATTTATATGTTATTCAATAAAAATTGGTTATATTTAATATATGTACATATTTGCAAGTGTTGGTTTTCCTTGTTGAGCTTTTCATCTTGAATTGAACTTAAAAATGTTTGCAACAACCTCGGTCATTGTAACTACCCTTGTTTTTATTAGTTGCGTAAATCGAGAATTTACTGTATATGTAAATACGTGCTGCCCATATTTGTCGTACGCTTATACAGCGTTCTGCTCAAACGAATGGCATGATACTTACAATATTGTAAAGGGAATTGAGCGTAGTATATGATGACCAACAAAGGGTTGTTGCATCAGTCCGATATCAAACCATTTCAAGTTGTGTAGGCATGGATGTCAACCATCCTCCAATGTGTTGCAACTTCGAAATACACACATTTTGTTCATACAACACTTTGCTGAAACCCTTTATTTTGTTGGCGTTTTAACTAATCTTGCAAACGAACATAACCATCTCCAATTGTCCTATGGCCTAAGTTCACCTCGGTCTGTAACGACTCTCCCTGCCCGCTGAATACATTCATTCAAGATAAGTGTGTTAACAACATGGCTTCCATCTCCCATTACATCAAAAGTAGCTGCAGATGTTCCTCGTCTTCCAAAAATCTGTTAAAGACTAGGTATGGAGTATGCAAATGGTCGAGAAGAAAAAAACGTGATCATTTTCGGTTTTTGTTAATTCACACGTCTTCTTCCCCGTTCCGATTGTTCGCACTGTATTCAAGTCATGTTTTATTAGACAGACAACTATTAAAGACATGTCTGACATTCAATCTTGTCACTTCGAGTAAGAGATGCATGAGATCTAGCAGTTTGCACTTCTTCATCAAGGACACATTGTGAATCCATAAGTGTTCAATCTGAATTCGGGCGATTAAATTGCACATTTCAAGTTATTAGAATCTGCTGTGGATTCTTATTCTGGTCTCATTCATTTTCCGGTGACGATGTTGTCTGGAGAAGCTAGACTTGGGCGTAACAGCACAGTTTAAGCCCATTCATCGTGTGATTTCTTTATACTAGTCGGGAGCTGGAGTTGTAAGTCGTAGATCTGGAGTTTGGCCACACAATGGACTTTTCGACGTAGAGCGCATGGACGACTTAGCTCCGGCCTGCAGAGTCTTCGACTTCGACTTCGAATCCGTGGGACAATGCAACAGAGGACGTCGAGTGGGAAAGTGGAGAAAATGGAGTTCATTGAGGACACTAATGAACTTGATGCACGAAAATGGATGCAGCTAGTCAGAAAGAGAGGCTTGTTGGTTGAGGCCCAGGTAAAGCCCACACAAAGAAGAAGAAGCTATGTCAAATTGTTGGAACGAAGACAATCCATAAGTGTTCAATTAAGCATCAATGCGTTCACAAAGATTGACAGTTTGGAGCGGGTAATGGCATGACGAAGAACACACCGTTACCGTCAATAATCCCAGGTATAGAGCGATGTTTACCGGCTTCCTTTTGTCAGAACTCGATAACATCAATATATTCGATCTTTGTTTCTAACAAGAGGGGTACGGCCTGTCTACAAGCGAAGCAGCGCGGGGTGTTGGAAGGCGAAAATTTGACGATTACGTGTTCTCACGGCGAGCAAACTCTTCAAGTCCAGTTCATCAAGTCCTTAGTCTACACTAACAAGCTGGTCACTTTGGACGAGCTCGATGCCAACATTCGGGATACTTCGCATATTATGTCGAATCAATAATCATCAAAAATTCGGCCAACCGTTTGAAGGACTGCCAACGCGGACATTTGTATGAAGTGCTATTTCATACATAATGTCATGATCGTAACTTTGAAATAAAGCCCGAATCACAAATTATTAATTTTACTTCAATTTCTTTTTCTATCGTTCTAACTGGTCACCCTTCAATCACAAGTCACTGTCAGTGCGTAGGACTTGATTGATTGATGATATGATGAACAGACGTCACTTCCTGCCCATACCACGAACACATTTAAGAATTTCAAAGGAATGCCGAAGCAAAATATTACAAAACAATTACCATTCAATAAAGTGTGCTGCCAATATCCGCCTTGCTCCACTTACCAAGCCAAATTACACAGTCCAATCAAGGCTCTTTGATCGAGCGCCGATAACAATATTAGAGCGTGACCAGAATCGCATGCGTCATATTAACAAATTATTTTGAATATCTCATTCTGGAAATCTTCACATACTTTGCATCAGTCTTAGCCTACCGCAGCAGGTACACCCGAAGACAGGCAGACAGACACGATGCAGACTACAGACTCTGGCTGGTGGCTTTCGTCGGTGGAAGAAGTGTGTTGTGCCTCCTGAAACTGGTTGCGTTGCCATAATGATCGAGGCACTTTTTCTTCTTGCTGTTTACCTTGCGTCTGGGGATAAGAATTCAATTTTCGCTGGAGACCATTCCGGTCTCGCTGTCGGTGTTCAGAGCCAGCAACGATGCAAATTTTTTTCTTGGTTTTCTTTGCGTGTTTTTGCTGCTGGCAATGTCAATTACGAAGCCGAGTGAGATAACAAGATGGGAGTCGACTTAGAGCCAGTAATGAAGTTTGCCTTCCATTTCAAAATTTATTTAATTCGATTTGAACGGAAGATAACGCTGTATTTGCACAAGAATGTGCTGATCAGCAGATAATCTGCTCATTCAGTAGCCATGGGAGTTGCTCCTGTTTAAAAGACATGGAAATGAATTAGGAATCATTTTTGAAATTGGGTAGTGGGTCAAGGACGCTTGATTGTTTGAACATGTTTGAGTTTCTGCTACTTTTCTTTCATTAGAAGATTTGTTTGTGTGAATGTTGATTAGTGTATAGATGAAATGGGCCCATAGTAACAGTTACATACGCCACGACATTCATGAATCACGGGCAATTCTCCAGGGGAAAGTCGGTAAATAATTTGCGTCTGTAACACAGTCGTTGCAACAAAACTGCGGTCTGTCAAAGCATGAGGTCAGTCTTCAGATTTGCTTGACGTCTTCTTAAAACTCGGGTGATAAAAGCTAGGGGCACTTCAACGTCACTCCTCTTTATACGATAGTCTTAGAGGCATTTGGCAACTTATACAAAATCACTGATCCCGCAACCTCAGGCTTTGTTCGGAAACAATACTCGTGAGACTCTTGAGACGTTGCCTAATCAGACTCTCAAGGACAACAGCCACGACAGCGTTATTCAGACGAAGAATATTACGATTTTCGAAGCAATGTCATGTCTCGAAATTCAAATGCAATCTACCTATAATATCCGCTCGCATTATTAGCATCTTCAAAGACAATCATATACTTATTAAGGGACTGCAATCCGTCTCCACAAACCCAAAACTGGTGTCAAGCTATCAAGTTTAGAAAAGATAGCTGAGCCACGATACAAACACATTGCAGGCAATTTTGCAGCAAATTCTCACTCGGCCCCACTGCACTGCACAAAACTGATTAGGGATAACCCTCGCTAATAACTAAACTACACAAGATGCCTAACAAGCAGAAATAATAACCTCCAAACAGATCGGGACTGAAACAGATTCCACGCGGAAGAAGTCCCTTGCACTAGTGCGGGAGCTGAGAATTAATTAATCGCGAATTGAAGCCGCACAATATACAGTCGAACTTCGATAACTCGAACCACCACTTGCCACAAAAAAAAAATCGAGTTATCAAGTAAAATACAAAATTGATATAAATATTTATTTATCTGCGATAAAACACAAAAGACGTGGAGGTGTATAATTATTATTTAAAATAGTCTGTTACACATAGTGTAGGTACACAGAATCGTTTGTTGTTTCATGACAAAACCCAAAATGAACATTAAATTGCAACTAACTTGCTTGAAGGTGGTTAAATCAAATCATCCTCAAGTATCGCCAAGTCTTTTCGCGTGACGCAATAACTGCCACTTTCATCGTAATTGTCGAGATGAGAAGATTTGGATTCACATCTAGATATCTCGACAATATCTTCATCTGTGGGAAAGTCATCAAACGTAACGCCTTGTATATTCCCCTTATTTTTTTTAAGCTTCTGCAATTGAATTTCTCCCTAATTTTTTTCGTTTGGGAGATCAGTTCTGAAAATAAAAGGAATTTCATCCTCTTCCCCCCGCTCAGAATATTCACCAAAACCACGATTTTGTTTATACTAGGATTCCTTATAAAACGAACTTGTGGAATACGCAGAATTTCGGAATTTCGCTTCAGAATTCCAGCTATCGAGGGTGACGCCAAATAATCTGTTCGAGTTACAGTGGCTCAACATTATAATGAGACACGAAAAATGTCTGTAATATTTTAGAAATTATAAGCTTTGTATATGAAATATATACGGAATTTGGATGCTCATATGATCAGTTTATATCAGTATATATTAGATTCAAAACGACAAAAAAACATCAAAAAAGTCAAAAATCTTAGGTCAAAGTAATAATGGGCCACTTGTTAACCGCACAGCATTTCGATCTAGTTAACGGTAAATATTTGGATTTTTTGTATATGACATTTAGGAGGGTTCTCATTACTTCATTTAAAATAACTGTTCGCCCATTCAAACACGCATCTTCAAAAAGAAAATCAGCCATAGCACTAGGCGGTCCTCAAACATCTGAAGATATACGGGAATTGATAATAACACATTCCAAACCTGAAAACCGGTACGAACAATGGCAAAAATAGTTAATAAACCTTCATCAACAGTGTTTAACATTATTAAACGATACAAAAATGCGGATAATTTTGCTAACAAAGCCAAACCGAGCAAGCGAAACATTTTTTCAGATGTGGATGAACGGTTGCTTTTAAGACAGATCAAGAACCAACCTCATCTTAGTGCCCCAAAACTTGCTGCTGACGCCTAAAAATAGGCAAATAATCCAACCCTGAAACCATCAGAAATGTATTGAGGAAGCACAACTTTAATGGCCGAGTTGCTAGGAAGAAACGGTTCATCAGTAAGGCGAATAAGAAAAAACGCACAAACTTCGCCAACAGGTACAAAAACGAAGATTTTCCGTTCTGGAGTAAGGTCATTTTCACGGATGAAAGCAAATATAATGTTTTCCGGTCAGATGGGCGTTCATATGTGTGGAGAAAGTCGAATGAAGAGTTACTGGAGAGAAATTTGAAGCCAACAGTAAAGCACGGCTGCGGTTCAGTTATGGTATGAGGTGCAATATCGGCAGCAGGTCCTGGAAATTTTCACATACTAGAAGGCATAATGGACCACAAGTATTATTTAAATATTTTAAGATCAAATCTGGCGTAAAATTGGGTCTCGCAGAAGATATATATTTTTACCAAGATAACGATCCAAAGCACAAGGCATATAATGTGCGATGTTGGCTCCTCTATAACTGCCCCCATCTGCTCGAAACGCAACCACAATCCCCGGATCTGAATCCCATAGAGCATGGGTGGAGTTATTTGGAATATAAATTGAGAAATCACCAAATCAGGAACAAAAACGAGCTGTTTTCAGCTCTAAGGGAGGAATGAGGAAAAATTCCATCAGATTACTGCCAGTAATTGGTCAAATCCATGATAAATCGCCTAAAGGCAGTATAAAGTAAAAGGGCCTCCCAACAAAATATTAAATTAAATTCCAATACTTAATCACATTGTTTTGTTCATATTTATCTTGATTGTCCCATTATTACTTTGAGCTACGATTTTTTATTTTTTGGGATTTTTGTTGTCGTTTTGAATCAAGTACTACTGAATTTAATTTTGTTTTTTGTTATTAATGAAACTGAGCATCCAAATTCCGTATATATTTCATATACAAAGCTCATAATTTTCTGGAAAATTACAGACATTTTTCGTAATTGTAAGTGTCTCAATATAATGTTGAGCCACTGTATATGTAAATTTCAGTCTTCGCGCTATTGCCATGGGTTATCAAATATTCGAGTTATCGAAGTTCGATTGTATCTCTAACATTTTGGTTTAACTAATAACTCAAAGGATAATTTTTATTTTTTTTAAATTATGCAATTTTAATATGTTTTCTTCCTAGGGAAATAAACATTGATATGGTCACCCATTAAATTTCAAAAACATTTTTCTTAAAAAGAAAGAAAGACAGTAGACAAATCAAATCCTTCCGCCTTGACCACTGTCATTTGGCATAGAATTGATAAGGCTGTCTATGATGTCGATATGCTCGTCTAGCCAGGGGTTATTGGATAAGGACCAGAAGCGACTCCAGGTGACCACAATTCCCCTTCCAAATTTTGCCATTTTTTCCATCTGGTATCCCTAAATGTATTTGTACAGTTTAGATGTTTTTGTGCAAATGTGTAATTTTTCTTACAGTTCTTTTCTGAAATGAACAGCTTTCGTGCTGGGTGTTGACAAAAAATTCGAAATTTAGTCTTAATGCGCAGATTGTTATGCTTACTTATGAACCTACTTAAAGCTTAAGACTTCCTGACTAAATATGTGGCGAACAACAGACCCGCATTCGAACAAGCGCTACCTTCTGATTATCTTTGCAATAATCACCGTAGTAAATGTAAGAGTTTTTCGTCATATTTTTGCACGACCCACAGCGTGCATTGCGAGGATGCTTGTATGTTTTTAGGACATCCGTTAGTTCATCAGCTGCATGCGGTCCGTTAAGGGACGTTGCATTCCACGTGCAGAACCAGAAGTCCATGGTCGTCAACAATAGAGTCATCCGTATCCGAAGCTTGTTGTCTTCATGTCTTCACAGAATTACACACATGGAGAGGAAGTTACAACGCCAGATACCGGCTCCTCATGAAACCTCTCTCTTCATGCACATAAATCCTACAACTTACCAGTGATGTCTAAGTAAATGATGTAGGTACCTGTGGCCAAATGTGTATTAGTTGAATGAATATTGTCCAGATTGTTAATCCATTAACAAGTAAATTCCCTCACATTATTAAACGTTCGAGGCCAGCAACTTTCAAACTCCCCAAAACCGCTTCTGTCATCAAATCAACCGAATAAGATTACAAGTTAAAACATTTCCTCCCTCTCCACCCACAGTTGTTCTACATATAACCACAATATCCAATTTTACTCAAACTAGACACTAGACAACAGGTGATTGCTGCTCCAGAGTAATCCAATCCAGTGGACCACATTAACGCCGCCACGAAGAATTCCCTCGTCAACAACTGTAACCCAGTACGATTGTGGTTGATTTCATATCGTGTGCAGACCGACAGCCACATCTTTCTCAATTGCCTCTCACCGACTGCTGTAAGAAGACAATACCAGAGCTTGGTGTAACCACTTGCATATGACTAATCTTACAACAACGCTAACATCGGCCGTTATGTGAGTGCTGTTAGAAATGTCATCCACATGCCTCTCTAGAAGCAGACAATTTCTAAGATAATGCAAATGCGTTCATTACATCCAACATGAGCGCCAGTGTATCAATTTCCCAGGCAGCCGAAGACAGTTGGTGAGCTCCAAAAAAAGCGACTCGACGTCACTGGTACGTACTTAGCCTCTCGTCTGTTCACACCGTTGTCCGAGCTAGACGCCTGTCTTGCTTGTACACGTCCGTATCAACACTAATTTAATTTTCATCTCGTGCTCGTGCAACAGCACTGACTGCTGCTCCTGCCATTGTGTCGCCCCACTGCGGTACGCAATGCCTGAGGGAACACGAAAACGCCAAGAGCCTTCCGCCGCATTTCTACACGTTTCGCGCGTATAATCTGAAATTGCATTGACACGGGATAAAAACTGCTGAGTTGCGAACCTTTTTATTCGACTCTCTGTGCGGTGCGGTCTCGACATGCTACCGTACCGCACTAATTGAGCAAGTCGAGCCGAGCCGCAAGAGACGCACACACTAGTTCTGGAGCACAGGTAGAGTACACGCCGTGTATGGCGCATGATCTCGCGTCAACGGCGCGCTGCACCGCGCCGCCACATGGCGGAAGGAAAACGATACAAGAATGTGTAAAATCCACAACTAGTGACAAAACCATTGTAAGATTAAATAATACAGATTGTTTTGCAACATTTAGATAAACAGATTTATGACCGAGACCGGGACCGGGACAGAGGAGTGCATGGGCGACTGATGCCGGTGGATAACTTGGATGTGATGAAATCGGTGCTTGGCGGGATCGATTGACTGAGGTATTTGTGGGAGTATTGTGATGTCATTCGTTGGCGCTTAATGGTGGTGGTAAGTGGCCGAATCGTGTC
Organism: Eristalis intricaria; assembly: GCA_964034865.1. NCBI lineage: Eukaryota > Metazoa > Arthropoda > Insecta > Diptera > Syrphidae > Eristalis > Eristalis intricaria. Next base: position 136,258,353 of record OZ035873.1, read on the forward strand.
GCCCTTATTAGACGTTGTTGTTGCTCACTGCTGGCTGTATGCTAGTGCTAATAATTGGCGCAGCAGGCCTGCGTTAGAATCAGTGTATGTACACGTATGTTGGCGCACACAATGTGCTAGAGCGTGAATGGAATGGCCAACAGGGATATGTAGCGGTTTGTGGGTCATTGAAGACTGTTGATTTATTAATGGTTCTGATTTGACTTCTTATGGTTTTGTATGTCCTCGAGATTTATGAATTTATATGGTTGTCAATATTCCTGAGCATTCATTTGAGTTACTTCCTCGGGAGTTGTTCTAAATGTGTGATCAGTTAGATCAATGCTCATTTTTTTGAAAACGTTATGTTTCAGCACCTGTCAAAGATACCAATAACATCCAACTGTCAAAATATTCAGCAGGGTTGATCCATCTTATCAATACATCGTTCCACGCATGCCGAATGTACGCAAATTATTGAAAAAAATTATCGAAATTTCAGCTCAATGGTAAGAAGAAAAGGTAAATTTCGTCGCAAGGTAGGTCGTCATCATGGCTTCAGTGAGCAGGCAATTCATCGCACCGTGAACAAGATTGAGTTGGAGTCCACTCTTTTGGACCCAAAGCCACCAACCACACAGAGATTGGTCCGATTAATGGATGAAGATAACATAGACACCGTAGCGACCAGAGAAATTTCGATTCGACGCCGATACGATGAACTGTGCATTGCCCGGCTAATTTTGCTGTTGGGTTTGGGCCCATATCTGAAGATTGGCGAAGGCGTGGTTAAGGATGTCTATTCTAAGGATCGCTCGTTGAGCGATATTGCACGAGGAATAAAAATGATCCCTTTCCTCAACCGACTCAACCAGCAACATAAACTACCCTCATGACTGAAAGAGAGGGTGGCCAACGATCGGGTGAATCAGAGAGGACATGCACTGGGCAATGGTCTTTTGGTCGCGAAAGGATACTGTCGTTGGTCTACTCGTGGTAGGAATTCCTCTAATATATACAACTGTCATTCCAACTACCAAATCCCTGTAACGTCTTTCCCGCGGAGACTATATATTCGAGTAAGGATTACAGATATAGTCATCTGTTCTGACAGCCTGAGAGCGCTCAAATATCTTAACGCAGTCTCTTTAAACTCTTATGCTATGTTCGCACCGAACCGAAGTCGCGGAAGAGAGGCACCAAAATAAACTGAAGTTCACTCTGTAGGCTTGTTCGCTTTTGACAACCTCTCATGGACGGATAAACACACGGAGGTTTCAAATAGCTTGTGCCGAAAGTGTGAGGTTTCGTAACCCTGAGAATGTATGGCGAAACTTCGGCGGTTTGGAGAAATTTGATAAAAACTCTCGATTTCGTTTGGTGAGAAAGACTTTCCTGGAAAACGCCTGTCTCTCAACGACACGGCCAATTATTTTTGCCTGGATACTGTGACATTCCTCAGAATTATGAAGCGGACAAACTCCCTAGAAAGGGTATTGGTTCCATACTCTTTCCGTGTGGAGGCCTACCATTCATACCTATTAAACTTGAAACGTTTGCACATGCAAATCGTAGGTGATACTGGGGCATCCTGTAGCAGTCATCGCTAAATAACTATGGCCTACTCACGATACAAAAGGGTTACTCCAAACGGCAGATCAGAATGAGTACCGAATCTCAGAACTTTCATCGGCGATATAACCGGCCACCGCGACTTTGCAACTCACGCCTTCAGATTAGGTATCCTCTACAATGACTTCTACAGAAGCTGCAGGGACGAGGATGAGGAAGGAACTGTTGAAGATGAAGTCACCTACAAGCCTACTATTTTAACAGCCTGGCTTAAATAAGTGGCATCAGACTAACAACTGACTCCTCACACGCTTATCAAAACCATTAACTGATTTGCGGAATGTGAGCAAGAATATCTGCGTTACCTAGACCCTTCTGGGGCTAGAGACACCACGTTGGACTAGCTTCAAGTCAACATTCGATACGGTATTGCCAGTATAGCGCTGTACATATTTGACCTAGTCATTAAAAATTAGACGGACCGCTTGAAGCACTGGCAGCCATACCAAGGTGCACGTTTGAATGATTTGCTATTCCATAGAATAGTGTGAACGTAGCTCAAACTAAAGCCAGAATCGATTTTCTATCTCACACCGTTTATATGTTCGGTCGGTTTTCTGTGAAAAAATAAAAAATCAAGCCGTAAACCCTACAGAAAGCTATTAAAGCGGCAAGTGCGTTAATGTCAGTCTTAGATGGCTTAAGACACCTTTATTCACTTTGCAAGCAATTCATCAAAAGCCAGACACGCTAGCGTACTAAAACACAAATAAGGAAGACCCATTCCGGACCATTAAAGAGAGACATTTTTGAGCAGTAAAATGAGCTATGACTTAAAAGCTCGTAAAGCAAAACATGTTTTCTATGTTCAATTGGATCCAGATGACGAGTTGAAGCTGTGACAGTTCTTCACTGCGTGAGTGCCTTTTCCACCAACTCCATGTGAATACCGAGGACTTGAATGGTCTTTCAGCAACAAGCAATGTTTCGATTGCAATCTTTATGACGTCCATGTGTCAAATTCGACCTCTTGTGGGCCTGTTAAAATAAACACCGTAGACCAAACTGACGTGAGATACTTACACTTACACCTTTATGAGTGCATAGCTAGCTCGTTTGTCGGTTTCTTGCCATCTGGTTGTGGTAATTAAATTTAAAATGGTCAATTTTCCGAGACGGCAGCTCAAGTGAATTGCCAATGCTGCATATGGCAAAGGTTGATTAAGACGAAACAACTAGTGAGTTACATATTTACAGAGATGAATTTATTTAACTTAGGCTTTGCACACTTTATAACTTAAACTTTATCTAGATTATGACTTAGAAGTATCTGAAGTATTGGCTGTTGAAGAAGTCGTACGACCGCTGCGACTGCGTCTCAAAGAGCCGACCTGAAATGAGTAATTTTGTAATTAACACTTTGATTAAACATGGTATCAATTTAACGGTTATTGAACACACGGAGGGATAGAACAAAGGCGTGCAATTAGCTTGGATTACATGCAAATGGCTGAATGAATGTATTCTTTAATTAGTGGCTTGTAAGCAGACTGTTGGTTAATAGATACGATCAACACGCGGTGTCGGAATTTAAGGTTCGTTAACATTCTACGAGTCGTGTCATTTTTCAGATGTATGTTTTTTGTGTCTGGTTAGTAATGATTATATTAAGAGAGGGATGAGGTATTCAGTGTTGCGATAAACAGGTGAATGAACCGATTGAGATTACATTCCGTCATTAATGTTGATGCCCCGGTTAAATTAAGCGATGCCCAGAAAAAGCAGAAGAATAACATTTTGTAACGAAAATTTGGAGGAAAGGTAAACATTTTGATTTATAAGTATTGGCGAATGAATTCAGCCATAATCAATTATTGAATTGATTGAGTTATATAATTAAAATTAACTATTTACTTAATCTATTAACTTAACACAACTAAAACTAAAACAAGATGTCAAATGTGACATCTCGTTGTGATCAGGGGAAATAAAGAACCCATTTTATTTTTATAACGTTTAAGAATACATGGCGTTTCATTTTACATATATCTCTACAAATAGAACCATCAAGAAAAAAGGTCTCATTTTGTTCTCACATAGCAATTTTGCTAAATTACAGTAAGGATGAATGGATTATCTTATCCAAAGCAACAAATGTTTGAGACCGACTTCCGATTCTCAACTTAAGAGTTGAACTGGATGGTGAAGCTGCATATTATATGGAGCATCGTATTTTTGTCACAATTAAAAGCTCGTCCGTCAAGTAATTATTAGTTTTGTTAGTAAGTAAATTATTATGGCTGACGAAATAAACGCATTCAACTAGACCGGCATGAGCGAAGGAAGTAATGCGTTAGCAGGCTTGGTGACGAAGTACGAGGGAGCGGTGCCGAAGTATAAGATTTTAGTAGCGATGACGATGAGAACTGAACTGAGTTCATGATGAAGATAATTCTGATGCGGAGACAAAATTTTCTACGAGATGCTGGATGACCAATAAGCAGAAATCGTTCGAGTTAGCCAATATTAAGAAGGACAATTATCCGTGGAATACTATCTGGCCCATGATGGAAAATGATGCCAGCAACCCCCAGTAACATGTCGTCTATGAGCACACAATGTCATCCGAGGAGTCAGCGGCTACGCAAACGTTGTGAGGAAGCCAATTTTGTTATATTTGGAAAAGATAAAAGACTCAGTTGCTCATGATAAACTATGGAATGACTGGATGGTGAAGTGCAGCCGCGACGAGGCATGTTTCACGTTGGGAGAGTCATTTTCTTTTTGTAGATGACTTAGTTATTCTCACATTTCCCCAGATGGAATTCCAACGCACACTATATAGGTTTATCGCCATATGTGCTGACGCTAGGATAAAGGTTATAATAATAATAATAATATGGCTGGGTCTACAGTCCGAGGCGGACCTGGGCCTAGCTTCTCAGCAGCCACTCGTGTTGTGCGTGATATTGTTCTCTCACGCATGGAAGGGACCTTCAGTTTAATGCCGACTGAGCATTGTAAGTGACTCGAAAGAGGTGGAGCCGTGAAATATGAAAAGTGATAAATTCGGGTATCGAACCTGGCACCCTCTGCGTAGGAGTCGACGCACTAACCCACTACGCCACGGCGACCCACCCAGGATAAAAAGGTTAACGTGGACAAATCAGAAGTTATGGCCATTTCAGAAATGTCTGTGCAGTCCCTTTGAAGCAGGTGGAAGTTTAAGAATATCGGGGTTTTTCACCAGTGATGGGAGGAGTAATGGTGAGCTTTTCTTTATGATTGGCCAGTCAATTTCGAAACAGTTTGGAGTATCTGTAATCAGGAAGGCCGAGCTTCCAAGAGCTGCTGAGATGAGATTCCTGCGTGCTGCTTCTGCGAATTCAAAGCATAATATGACAGTACGCGAGGAACTCCATGGTGGGGCAGCTGCTTTTTCGAACGGTAAGGACTATGCTTCGATGGTTTGGTTACGTGTCAGATAGCACGAGGTGATGGGACCAAAAGGTCGCCTAATCCCGCATAGCGCCTGATAAGTGAATAGTGGTTTTTTTTATTTAAATAATAGGTTATTTTGAAACTAACAGCCTCTTAACAGAAATTCAGTTGCATAATTTAATCGATTTTTTTTTTACTGAAATTGAAGACATGAATTAGTGGATTTCGACGACCTCAGGTTCGTACAAATGGAGCGCCATGCCACACAGCCCAAATCGTGTTATCAGCCCTCTTGGCGATGAAAACTGGCCGCCTTGGAGCTGCGATTCGATTACCTTTGGACTATTTTTGCGGGGAACTGCGAAGGACCTATTCAACAATCCGGAAATGATTCAAGTTCATATCATCCAAGCAATCCATGAGCTACGGCGGAAACCATCAACAAGGTTTTGGAAAATTGGGGTGATAGATTGCGCAACTGCAAAGCCAGCCACTTTAATGACGTTGTATTTCATATAACGTCCGATCCCGTATCCAAAATAAACAGTACAAAACAACGAAAATCTACGAAATTCTGTTCCCGTATCCACCGTGCGCATTTTAACACAAGAAATTTATGTGGGTAGCAGAAATGAAGTCTTACAGAGATGGCCGACTTCTACCTCTCTCGCCCCTTAAGATTTTTGACACCTATTTTTTACAACATTTTCTCAAACCAAATTGACCAACAACACGTTATTTCGTGATTAACAGTCAAAAGTTCATGAATATCTGTCAAAAAAGCACTTAAATTCGTCGATGGGCTAGGGGCAATCAGCTGTGAAGTCGGCTATCTCTCTAATACTTCATTTCTGGTGGGTAGTTTGTTGTTTTTATGTCAAATCAGTTCTCGTGTTATACAACATAAATAATTAACTCGCGGTCGAGCAAAAAAAAATATTTATTTTATTAAAAAAAGTACCGAACTCTTACACTGCTGCTTACTAACTAACAATTTTTCCATTCCCATTTCCCAAACTCAGTTCTCACCTGAATCACTAAACTGCAATCTAAGCGAATTCACCGATGCGCGTGCAAAGTTGAAAAAACAAACAAATAAATTTACCGGTGCGCGTGTTCGTCTTGCGGATCGGATATCCTTGCAAAGAATTTGGCAGAGAGAATATGGAGCGATTTTGTTTCAAGTGGGATATGTGACCGGATATATAACCTACATATGCTCAAAATGACATAATTTACACAATTGGTTTAGCTGCGTTCCCGTACATTCTTGAGAATGTGCCTCCCTCTGAGAGACTTTTCCCTCACTCCCAAAGAAATGACAATTTTTACAATTTGATGCAGAAAGTACGGGACCAGATCTAATTAAAACATGGAAACATGTAATTTTGTTCATGTTATTGCATTTTTGAAAAGAAACTTGAATTGGCCCACCCTGTTTATTTCACATTTTATCAGAATTTGATAATTTGACGGTGTGGAAACATGGCACGGTTATTTCCAATGCATTGCGGTATTTGATTTCGTTACATCACCTGATCGTGTAAAAGTGACTTAAGGAGTTGGTCTAAGAACATTTCAAAATCAGTAAAACATTTTTTTTTTGTGGTGAAAATACACAAAACAACTAACAATAAATGGGACAGGACGAATTTTTGCCAAATTTTCAGTCCATTCCAAGCAAATTGAGGTTTTTCTCTCTAATTACATGCAGAAACTACAGAGTTTTGTACACTGTCATGCATAGATGGCGAAGACTGCAATCGCGAAAAGTCTATTGCATCAAAGCACGAAAAATTGCTTCATTTAGTGAAAGTGAGGAAAAGGTGAAGACGGAAATGCTTGTAATATTGATCAATATGTGTACGTAATAAATACAATTAATTTTTATTTGAAAAGTCTTTTCTGCAACCCGGTATGCCGTCGCAATAGCAATACACTATAAAACAAGTGATCAAAATTTATAACCATAATAAACAATAATTGGTTATCGGTCTTTGAAAATCAGATAATAACACCTAACCAAGCCTGAAACTACACCACGGAATGTAAAATTGCTTGTCAGTAACACCGTTGTTAGTTGTTGCCACTATCAGTTGCTGTTTAACATTAACATTTTTATGTGGATTGACCTTAGCAACTTGAAGCTAGAAACATTTTCTTGGAACTGACTTATAGTTAAGATTTAATAGCCGATTTTTAACATTTGTGGGATTATTGCAAACGTTTTCAAAATTTTGTAAATAAGATAAATCCGCTAACTGGCGCTAATGGCTTTTCTTAATTCTTCTGCCAATGAGTAGGTCTGGCTAGACCTTTTCATTTTCGAAACCATTTTGTCCTAATTGATTGTATAGCTATCTTTACCGAAAGTCCTTGTCAGCATAGATATTTGAAATGCTTTAGTGTGGACAATAAATTAAATAGATATGGTTTTTTTACTCTTAGAATCAATGGAATAATTCTGCCCGGACCTTGCTACATATAATATGAAGAAACGTATTTATTTCTCAATTCATCCGAAAAACTCGTTTTACCTATGTTCGGAAACTAATTATTAATATTGTGATTATGCCAAAAGGTAGCCATGTGGGGCCATTACTATTTCTTTTGTTCTTAAGCGATGTTCATGAAATTTTCAAGTACTGCAAAATTTTAACATTCGCTGACGACTTTAAATTGTTTTTATCTATCTATCTGCTGCAATTGGATATCCATGCACTAGTGAAATGGCTGAACGTTCAAAAATGTTATATTTTTACTGCATATCGAATTGCATCCCCGATTTTCTATAATTATTTCATAAATGATCATAGACTTATCGCCGAGGAGATATTAAGGATCTTGATGTAATTTTTGATACTACATTAAATTTTGTATGACATTATGGCCCTGAATGCGAGTGTCGATTGAAACGATGGTCGACAAATCTATCGATTAAAATCTATTTTAATATTGTGTAACTCAATCAATTGTGAATTGTTTTATTGTGAATTAAGAATGTGCATATGACAAAATAGTTTTACGTCTCACGGTTAAGGATTTCAAATTTATTAATTCGTGATGACACCGATGTGAGACGTACACAAATATTACATAGAGAGAGCTTGTGAGGTCCCACAAGTTAGAGGGAGATGTGTGGCCAATGTCGGTTTAATGTGAGCAAGCACTTCATTACGCATCGAAGCAAATCATGTGTACACATACTTGAATGAAATAATAGATTTCTGGACGGATTGGACCAAAATGGTCTAATTGGGCTGGTGGATTCACTATCAGCCCTCCTACCTAACCTAAGCTATATATGCTGAAGAGTTTGTTTGGTAGAAACCGCTAATATCAGGAACTACTAATTTGAATTAAAAAATTATTTCTGTGTTGGCTAGTTCATTGAAGGTCTTAGGCTTTAGAACAGCACCCTGCGACTAATAGAAGCGAAGCATCAATGAAAAATGTTGCAATAACGGGAAAAAAATGATTACTTTCTGAGAGAAAATATTGATTTACTATAATCTTTTTTATGGTAATCAAATTTGTTCGAAAGTCATATTATTTATTCAGCCGTGATGAAGCCGACGAAGTCGCGGGGAACAGATAGTATTTTTAAATAAATAACGTAAAAAAAGAACTGAAAGCAAGGACCTTGGTTTTTAATACCACGGGTTCGTATGTATCAATGTCCAGCTTTTACGTTCGTGGAAGACATTTTAGTCGGGCCTATATTTTTCTCCTATCTTGTTATATCTTCGGTTTTATCCGATTGTTTTTTTTTTTATAGTGGAGTCAAGACAAATTCTGCCGAGCATCCTTTTGGCTTTTGGTGTATTGGCATCAGTTTTTGCTACACCAATCTCATTACAGTGAGGATCAACAGTTTCGGACAACCACCTTTGTTATGCACGGTTCAATTTGTTTTCCAATTTCGTACCAGATATACGGTGCAATGGCATGTACCGAATTTCCGTGCTACGTTCCACGATTAAAGCAGTTTTTGAGACAGCAAAACGATGTTTTTCTTAATATTACAATAAAATTTACAATAAAATTTATATTTTAAAAATTTAGAAATAAGAAGTTGCTTTTTCAACTAGAATGTCGCTGCTACAGCTCAGTAAGATGCCAAAATCAGAGTGACGAAATATAACATGAAGTATGCACAGAAAAAGAAGAACAAATTAAAACGTGAAAACTGGATACATGGAATACGCTTTGTTTTTATTTTCTTTCAGCCGTTACAATTGCACGATTTCTTTAACTCCCTCTTTTCTCTTGATTTTTAAATAAGTAATTTCCTTTAGTAATTAAATAAGAGATCTGAACAGCTCGGAAATTTGATGAAAAACCACAAAAACTAAAGTGGTGTATCCAGTTTTGCTCGCCACTGTATGTGCCCCATGAACGTACCCTATCTTCCCCTAATGTCAATTTTATGTTGTTAAAACTTTTAATTATAAACAAGAAAATAACGTGTCCAAAATTACAATGAATTATTTCATTGAACTGCATTATTTTCGATACAAAATGTATTAAGGTCCAGCCAGACCTATTCCACTGACGGAAAGTTTTTAAACCATTCATTGAAAGAAGGGTTAAGTAGCACATGAATATAGTCAGATAACAAATTGACTTGATGAACAAAACAAATAAACTTTAAAAGTGTTCCGAGTCACAGTCAATGATTGCAACTTTGTGGAGGTGATTAAGGTCATCCACCTCGAAGTGAATTATTACACTATTGTGTCTTTAATTATCGATCATTATCCAGCGAAGGAATTGCTTTTGTTTGATACTATTAACAACGAATTTTTACGACATTTTTAACGAGTGACTAAACAGAAAACAGCAAATACAGTCGGACTCATCAGTCAAACTAAATTATCATATCCGGAACTACAAGGCGTAAAATTTAATACTGATTGTCATTCGAAACTGATAGTCGATCATAGAGGCTTTTGCTTTGTTTGAATTACAGAATTGGTTTACAGATCACAGGAAAATTATCGCTTCAAGATTTGCTCTGAATATCGTGCGCAAGTGCTGTATCCCTGAGCCCAGCCGGAAAAAGTAAAAAAAAAAACAAACTTTCAAGGTTTTGCTCATGTCACTGATTGGAAAGTAAGCCGACTCCAAAACAAACAAGCACTCAGCGCTCATGTCTTACATCCGTCTCAGAGCATGCAAATCTATTTTAAGCCTTTCCATTGTCTCTCCGAAGTCCTTACATAATTCACAGGTGTTTAGGTGACATTTAGTCACACGTGAACCATTCGCGATTAACTACCTTTTCACTTTTTCCCCAGACTTCGATTTGAAACCTATAAATCATATTTACATACGTAAGCTGTTGTCGGTCATGCAATTACTTGGTGAATTTCGCGTTAAACCTCGCGGCTTTGCCCCTAATACGTACACACAGAAGCAGCCTCGTGTTGCAATTGTGGTCAGAAGGGCATGATTTAAATTACATAACCTAGTCTCGTTGTGTTCCTACTTTCTTGCGGTCTCAACTTGTGTCCAACTCTCAGACAGGTGGACGCATGGCCGCCTACAACGGCAGCAATTTTCCTTTGCACCCACCGTCGATGGCGGCTGCACGAGAGTGGTACCCCGATTTAATTTCGTGAGCGTGTGTCGACAGTTGCTTGGATTTTGTTTACTACACGTCTAACGAAAGTGTCTTAACAGCGGTGATGCATCGATGCACAAGTGGGCAAACATCATTTTTGTGGAACTCAACGATGGCCGATCTTTTACTAACCAAGACGACGAATTAAGTTAAAACGACGACCTCTGGATGTCACTGCAAGTGTGTTTGTTTAATTATCCGAAAGTAACTTCAGAGCTGCCATGAGGCAAAAGGGCATCCGTGATCGCTGATGCACGATAAAAAAGTGTAAACCAGTGTTGTCTGAATGGACTTGCTGTTTGTACACCCCATAAATTAGTCAAAAATGTTAATTGGTCTACACTTGCCGCTTGCCTATTTAATCACCTTGAGGAATTCAAGCTCTCGTGCCACAGGCGATACGTTTATGCAGTATTCTGGTTGGGTTTTGTAAACGAAAATGAATAATAATTGGAAATGCTGGTGCAATGTGAAATGAGATCCACTGACTGCCTGCAGGAACTTTATACGCCAATATTTTGTTAACCTTTTGTAACGTTTATTTCTTGGATTGGTTTCTAGGAGCTGTCGGCTGTAATCATTATCTAGTTAGGCATTACGTTAGATATATGTGGTTAAGGCAAATAAAGCTGATTTGTGCATATCTTATGGAGTGTTTAATAGTTATTGAACGCATAGATAATTTATATTACAGTGCTTTGAATGTTTGAGAGGTTCTACGGCAACTCCTTCTTTCCATATTTAAGACGGGCCAAAAATATGGTGTTTTTGAGAGTATATTGCAAGACAGAAAGTGGGAACAGTAAGTCAAGATGTGATGGTCACTAACTTCAGTGTGTTGGAATTCGTACTTAAGACCGAGGAGGTCTTGAACAAAGTTGGAAGAAGTCGGTACAGCCCTTAAAATGCTGAAGAACATCAAAGCCGGCTTACCATCAGAGCTCTTCAAGGCAAGTAATGATGCTCTGGTAGGGACCACGCACAAGATCATCTGTACAATTTGGGAAGACAAATGGATGCCCGACGACTGAAATATCAACTCCATATGCCCCATCCCCAAAAAATTTGATACTAAATCTTGCAAAAACTACGGAGTGATGTCCTTCTCAACGTGGCCTATAATATCCTGTCCCATTTTTGCTACATATCAGTGCGCCTTCTGGGCAGGCAATTAGTCCAATTGCTGTATGACATTGATATCGTCGCGCATTCTAAACGTGCTTAAGAGACGATTCACGTGACGGAACAGACAGTTTGGTCTTGATGACTGAAAAAAGAGCATCCAAGGCCGTCATTGATGCAAGGCAAATAATGCTCAGGCTCAGACCCTCCACGGACCTGAGAAGTAAGCAAGTAACCAAGGGATGACTTCTTACTTCACCTCCTTTTAAAATCATCACGGTTATATGCAGTAGGGATGTTTATTCTATTATTAACGTCATCGATGTTCAGCCAACAATGTTAACATCGATGTTGAATGTTTTGCCAACATTGAGTGTTCCTAATATCTAGAGTCAATGATGGAAGAACTTCTCTGGTCTGAAAAAATCCGTGTATAAAGCGTGCTAGATTGGCAAGATGAAGAAAAAAGATGAAATGAAGAAAGAGAGCTACCGCACAAGTTGAAGGCCAAATTTTTCTGTCTGCTTAAATTTTTCGATTTTCGTTATCGGGGCGGTTGTTGAGTAGACACTCAACGATAGAAAAGTGAGTGCAAAATCGAGTATTTCATGAGCAATAATTGCGTTAACTTCTCTCCTGTCCTATCTATCGATTTCAAGGTCACATGTGACACCCCTATAAATATCTATTTATTGTTTATAGTGTAGACGAATAAATCTTGCACGGTGTCTTACTTGCATGACACAGTGTAATGTAAGATTATATAAAGCACTGTACCGTTTCCCAGCTGTGCTCTAATATTTTGAAAGACCCACCAGCTGATCGAGTGAACGACCTTAAGTCTCTCACAGACGGATAAAGTCAAATCGGTTTGTTGTTTTAATTTCTGTGATGGTTTCAACAATAGATTCCTCCCAAACTTGTCAATCTGTTTCGAATGACTACCAAAAATTCGAATTCCTTCATCGGGATCGGTGACAACCCATCAATATCAAAAAGTACACCTGTAGTCACTTGAGCATCAGATTCTAATCACAAATTACACGTGATTACGTGGCAATATGGTAGTTGTTACACCACGCTGAATTCAGACGTGACCACGTGAATGTCCAAGACATTTGTGAAGTACGTTTTGGCTTGAGACCAGGTTATAGAACATCAGATACTTATCCAAACTAAGTCTAGAGCCAACTTGAAGTACATTACTGTGATCTCTAATGTGTAGCTTTATTGTTTTGTTTTTTTTTTGTCTTTATGTTTTAATATTATAACTACCTGATCGTGTCAGTAGATGTAGTACGCTGAATCAATGTCATGTGTTATATTCACTCGTCACATTCCCAAGCAGTCAATTCAAAAGTATTTGGCAAAGGGTGTCGGAAAGTTAAAATTAATCAAATTGTTTAATTTAAATTTTATTACATACTATCCAAAATAGGGAAGATATGAACTCTTTTTCTTGTGTATATTCCGGCCAATTTATTAACTTCATCATGTCTGTGGTACCTACTCATAAGGCCAAAAAGCACAGATAACGATTTTGTTTCCTCTAGAAGATATCACTGACACAGAATTTTTCTTTTGAAACATGGTTACAAGACCAGTGAAGCTGAGGTGACCAATTGAATAATACGTATACATGAAACAATGCAGCTTCAAAATAAAGTCATTTAATTTATCAAATTTTATATCCCACACCGTGTTTGTTTTATTTTAATTCTTATGATGACCATCAGTATTTAATCGCAGAATAACTCTTGTCAATCGCTGTTTCTTAGTATAATCCTCTCGAAGTATCAAGCTGCCATTAGACGACACCTTGATCAGCCTTTGTTTGCATTATGACACGGAAGCATAAAGCAGTTGAAAATCCCGAAAAAGCCACGAGCTGTAGGGGCTGCACAGCGATATGAGTCCAGTCAGGCGTCTACAGATTCAACGCCTAAGGTGACTTTGTAGAGGAGGGACAAGGACAGTTGAAAAGCCCGAAAAAGCCACGAGCTGTAGGGGCTGCACAGCGATATGAGTCCAGTCAGGAGGGACAACACTGCCCAGTCCGAATAATGTTCGACTCCGAACCTGTGGCGCACCCAGGTGCATACCTCAACCAATTTGGCTGTAGGCATCTGGCTAAAGATCCTACTAGCTGAAAAGGCTTGTTTTCCGACTTAGGTCCACACTAGTGGTGTGTCAGTCCGGGTTAAGAAACAGAATTAACCCTGGTTAAACCTAAACCGACCCAAACCGAAAAAAACATTAATTTCAACCCGAATTGGCAAAACCGATGAAACGAACCGAATACATAAAAAACTTCGCGTATTACGTGCTTTGTATGTATGTATACATAATAAGCAAGTAGTTGCGTTGCGACTTGGAATCGAAGAAAATACGAAGAGAGAAAAATTGAAACAATTGCACATACACAGCCGGTATTGGTTTGGCTACCCCGTGCGCCTATCGCTTCCTTGCCAACACAATCGCCTTAGGATACACATAAAACACCGAAAGAAACCCGAAACAAAATAGAATTGGACAATACAACTCGACTAGTCCAATTACATAATCCATATTTCTTGCTTTCGGTTCATCATCAAACCGAGTTCGTCAACCCGGATTACAACCCGGGTCTGTTTCTATTTTAACCCGGGTTAACTCGGTTTGTAAAACTTTCGGGCGGGCACACCACTAGTCCACACTCGACTGTTGTGCCAGTAGAAGATGAAATATCGAATCGTGGAGTAAATTCACGTGCAATTCTATGACGGAGTATATGTCAAGAACATTTTCACGTTCGTTAGTTAAGAACTTCGTCTTCCTGCCTTTTCCGCAAAAAAACTTATGAATTTAGTACGGAGATCAAATGTAGATCGAGTCTTGCAAATTTATGTTTAGTGCAGTCTATAGGCAATGTACTAATAAAGCATTCTCATGAAAGACCAAACTAGCTTTTTCTTCCCACTATTGGCATATCTACACCGTATCGAAGGTTGATGATTACACATAAAAAATGAACAAATAGTTTTTCGTGTAAATTAGTGAACTTCAACTACTCATGCAGTTCTTGCCAGGCTATGGCGGTTATTGAATATACCTCTATACACGGTAAATAACCATTATATCCAAAATGCTCCGAGGGGCGCGTCGCAGGGGCAAGAATGAAATTAAAAATCCCCCAGGCTGGCAAATGGTTGGAGACATACTCCTTTATAACGAACGTGCATATTGAGGTAGGTTAGGTTAGGCAGGAGATGCTGCTGGTGAAATTACCAGCACACTCAGACCATGTTGTGATACCCACAGTCAGGCGACTACCCCTGATTGACCACTCCAGTGATAGTGCCGTTAATTTGAACCCGAGACAAAAGCGTATTAACTTTGCTTTCGCTGGGATTCGAACCGGTGACCCCACAAACCAAGGGCAGGCACTCAAGCAACTGCGCTATCCAGTCCTTTGAAGATTGAGCTAAGAAGGTTAAAAAAACAAGGTCAGCTGTATCGGCAAATATGGAGAATATTTCACCTAACGCTTGTTCCGCGGGAGCGGTAGAAGAGGGGAGGGTATGGATTAGTTCATAGACCATGCCCGGCATCGAACATTTGTGTCTACGAATCGTCCATGCTAATGTAACGGGGGTAAGTATTTTTGGAAGATTACCATATCCTTTGGCGCAACCAAAACAAACATATTAGAAACAGATTGCATAGTGAAGACCTGGGGACCACCTCTGACAGCAGCTTTGCCCAAAGAAGGGAATAAACATCTTAATTTATCGAAAAAATTCTTACTTGGGATGAAGCCATCTTTGGCTAGTGAAATATTTCCACACACACGCCAACCCATGTTAGTAGTTAGTTAAGTATAGTCAAAAATGTATTTTAACTGTCTTAATACTAGAAAAACCAAATTAAAACTAGCCATCCCATTTAAATTATTTCCTTTAATGAACAAGAGGTAATACTTGATATTTATTTTGAGAAATAAAAAATATTCACAATGTTGAAAATATAAACAAATAATAATGTAAAAAACCATACAAAATTTCACAATTGCCAATTAAAAGCGCAACAAATTATAAACAATTTAAATTTTGAACCAAATAAAATAAATAAAAATTAAACTTAAAAAAAACAAAATAAAAAAAGTATTTAAAATCAATTTATGATGGTTGAAAAAAATTATGTTTTACACTTCTCCGTATATTGTATTCTTATAGTTAAATAGGTGCGTGGAAATATTAAAATCTTTGCCTTTATTTGTTCAGTCACATAAATATAATTTATCAACTAAATTAAAGGGAAGTACACAAGAAGGATATTTGGTGTATGTTTTCATTTTGCGGGAAGTAGGTGAATGTGGAATGAATCGCTGGTTTATTCGGATCTTGGGAAGTGGGAGGGGGATCAATAATAATATACCTGATCGTGCAATTTGTGCAGATTTATGTACATGTGCAAGCTAAGAGTTAGAGTGTTAAGGGATATATCATTCTAAGGATATTCACTGTTCCTTTAGTCTTATGTACACTAAAGTTAATTTAATTTATTTTGGTGTTATCTGTTTTTTTTTAGAAGCGTTTGTTACTTTGAGAAGGTGGCACGAAACCAAATCCTGATGCGCCCACAACAACTCCACTGGACTCGACTGGACCATCGGTCGGTGGTGGAGGGAATACTACTGGTCCTATAAAAAAAAGAGGTAAGTCATCAATAAAAATCGGTTTATGTTTTATTTGTTTATAAAGAGATAAGTCCTGGACGAAATAAACTTACCTCTGTCTTGTCTGGAATCTCTCACTCCAACTGAATTTGAATAGATGTCGTTAGGTAGGGCATTTAGAGAGAAGCGTTTGTCAAAACCGCCAAAGAATTGTCCCGACACGAGGCAGACGGACATGCAGAGAGCAAAGAATACAACGAGCTGAAAAGAGAATACAATTGCTTCATCAGAGATGTTTACTTCAAGTACGAGTATGTTTAAGATGATCAACAGAGTTAGGTTGAATAAACACTTGGAAAGCTTTGCGAAAAACGCACTGACAATGTTCTTGAGACTGGAGTTAGACAAATCTTCTTAGTTTTATAATACAACCAGAAAGTACCTTTCAAACTGACAGTCCCTTAATTTTACCTAGAAAACAAGAACTAGACAGATAACCGACTACTGTTATAGAATGACCACTTCATCCAACGCCGAATTTGAAAGACTTTTTGACAGTACACGAATGACGGCTCATCAGGGAATAATGTAATTGGCCTCTGATTGGTCTTTTTGCTTTGAGAAAATAATGTCAAAACATTTTAAGGTGCAATAGATAGAGCTAGCTCTTGACTTGAGTTCTGATTTCATCCACAATGACAGATAGTAGCGCATTTGTGACAGTTAATGATAAACCTGCGCAATCATTTTAATTCTACCACAGCGTGACGACGTACATCTCTCTCTCTCTCTCTCTCTCTCTCTCTTGTGAAAACTGGTGGGAAGTAAAAGTGCAATATCCATGTAAATTTGACAGATAATGGCGCATTTCTGACAGTTGATGATAAACCTGCGCAATAATTTTAATTCTACCACAGCTTGACGACATCTCTCTCTCTCTCTCTCTCTCTCTCTCTCTTGTGAAAACTCGTGTGCAGTAGGAGTGGAATATCCACGTGGCTGCCTTTTGGACACTTAATATACACACTATATGTTAAATTGCCCACAAAAGAGCGTTTCCAGTTAGCCATCGTTTAACTATGTCCCCCTGCACACATATCCTGATCTGGAATCATCGATGGTTAAGACTGTAAAAACTTGGTTGCATTTTAAATAAAATTCAGTCATCACTGTCACTCCGAATGTCAAATTCACTGTGTATAAATTATCCATCGATTTGGATCGTACGGTCCTTCAAAATTGTAACGGTTCAATTTTGACATTTGCAATTCAACGAAATGCTGTCAAGAGACAAACAACCGAACGCTTTGCATGCATTCAAACAACGATTTGTTACGAGAAAATGAAATACATACACACTCGTGTAGTCTCTCCTTCTGGAACGCGCAGACGGATCGTGCCCAATCTAACCCGGTTGTTACCAGATTTTCTTGTTAAGCCATGTCAGATAATCGTGATCTCAGCGACCATCATTTCAGGTGAAACTTCGGTTATGGCAAATCTTGTGCCCTGCCACTTTGCTGAGAATCCACTCGATGCAACCGTCCCATGAGAGGAGTACGAAGCGACGACGTAGGCGCGCGGCTTGCAGTGCAACCAATGTGTACCACATTTTTGAATTGGCTCCCTGCTTTGAATGCAAAAGCGACAGCACTTAAGGAAGGCTCTCCGCCGATCTTGTGGGCAGCGCGTATGCAGTGGTCGCGCACAGTTCGATTCCGTCTTAAGTGGCAAGACCTTTGCTGCTCTAAATTGTTGATAATCAGTGTAGATTAATCGGATTGCCGGTGGATTGACGTCTGAGCCTTTTCAGTCACCCTTTCTTGGTAGCAGCCACAATTTGAAATGATTGAGTGATAATTTACCGCGTGATCATCTAAGTTACCTCGTGACTATCTAAGTTACGCCGCTGGTTGTATGTTCAATGCGCAGAGGCGCTTTACAATCTAGCGGAACGGAAATCAACTTACCGGAAAGAAAGTCTCGACTATGAAGTCCATATTTCAACACGTCCGCAAATATGGCCAGAGAGAAGTGTAAATGCGGTTGCTTACAAAATGCTGCCTTAATTAATCAGCAATTAAGAGGACATTGTCTCATTTGTTCAACACCGATATATAATTAATGACTTGTCTCACCATATAGCCACTGACTTGAATTGATTTAAACTGGGTCAATGCAAATGGAATGTACCTCGCTCTGGCGGACTAATAAAGCAATTACTCGAAAGAGACGATTGTAGATGTTGGGATAGCACACCAAGAGGAAACAAAGTGACTGTCTCAAATGGTTAGCACGCGATCGAGTTCAACCAATGCAATAATTCATAACTTTGAACTACTCCAAAGCAGATTCGTGCTGTTGAACTTCAAGAGAGATACATAGATTATCTTTTACGCTCAACACGACACACAATGACACACGATGAATGTAGTCATGAGAGTCTGCAACAATGGGACACAAAGCGACTGCGACATTAGGTGGTGGAAGCAATTAAAGTCACAATGTCAAAGCGAAGGAATTGAGAAGAGTTGTTTAAGCGATTTTGAACATTCAATGTCAGACAAACGACACGGCTATTTGTTAGCTTAGCGGTGGGGTTGAATGGAAAGTGAACAAGAATGAACAGTGAACTGATTTGATTTGCAAAACATTGACCTATTCGAAGGAGAAATTATCTGATCTTAACCGATTCAGATGACTGGCACGTGGCAAGTGCATGCACGGCTGAGATTCGATTGAGCACGTTTGGATCGAAGCAGTGATTGATTGGACTTATCTACATGACAATGGAGTCGATTTAACGAAAACAACAAACACTCTAGCTTTATGCGTGGCCTTACTCAGCACCAGTGGCAGATCTAGTCAAAAACTTTGTATTCCGATTTTTTAAAGACAGGCAGTAGGTCATCGGTTGAGCCGACAAACAACTAAAAGATCTTTAAATGAATGATTTGTTGCCAATAAATACGCTATGTCCATCGAATCATTGAGCATGTAGCACGCACCATCGTATTGACAGTTTCTTAACACGCATTTCATTTGCTATTGCGCCCCATAATTGATTAGAATTCTGTTTACAAAACGATATTGCCACGAATTAGGTGTTCATCCTTCATGTTACATCAAGTTAATGCGTGCTGCGGTTGTGCGTCCTCCATCCGAAGCAGAGCCATTGAATTTCTTAACCGCTGACAATCTGAATACCACTCAAGTTCATCGCGGTATTTCATTATTCACACTCGAGCGGGCTATCCACTTCCACTATTATCTCTGTTCAAACCCATTTCAGTGACTAACTGATAGAAATGACGCGGAAAGGAGTGTTCGACAGTGGCAATCTATTCACGAAATAGTCACTTTATGATCAAAAAAATTGCAAAGGGAATGGAACGCGGAATATGATCAATTAAAATGTCAGTTTATTGAGCAATTCCTCAGTAAATGCAGTGCAGATATTACATTTTAACGTTGGCCATAAATTTGTTTTATGCTTCACCCACATGTGGTGTGCCTTAGTTAACCGAATGAACATCCAATGAAACTCACCCACAAAATGGGAACCGAAATGCGCATTCTGTGTAGGATCACGATCAATGGTAGGCATGTCTGTTGAGTGCGATTGGAGCATTCGAATCTAGATCGGTAATGTTGGCGGTACTTCTCCTGCTGTGCGATACACGTATGTGCACACGAATCTCATAAATTTTGCACATATTCCGATGAATTGAATTTGTTTCCTAATTTGTTGGGAAAAGTTCAAGTCTGTATCGCTCGGTAATCTTGGTTTGTGCAAAATAAATTTCTCTGCGTACACATGTGGTCCAGATGTGTTTTTTTTTCCGCGAGTGGAATGATGGAAAATTGGTGGTGGGTCATGGCGGGAGGGGTGCATGCACATATGAAGTAAGTCGGTTCTGGACACTGTGATTAGCTTGGAGTTGTGTGGGCTTTGTGAGACAATTGTGTTTGAATAAGCTCTAAATTATCTCCAAAGGCCATGGAAAAGCAATAAATGCGGCAGTACACATTAATTTTAATATTTTTGAAAGCTTCGATCTTTTTGGATGAGGGAGAGTGTGGTGACAGGGTGGTATGTGCGATAGATGATCGATTTTTTTGGCATGAATTCTTTCTTTCTTGTAAATAGTACCAAGTCAACACAAGGTTTTGTTTGAGGTTAACCCGTTTGAACAGGCTTTATGTGATGTATGAGTTAACACCAACTAAATAAATAATAATTATACATGGTCCTCAAACCAAAGACCGATATCTGTGCATCCTAACACCAACAATCATCACTATCTGTAAGATAGAAGATATATTGTCTCCGAAAATGGACCACAATAAATATGGGATGTTACTTGTAAACTAGGGATATTTGAAGAAGGCAGTTGGAAGTTATGTCGTTGAGAACATATCGACACTTTTTTTCTAAAGTAAAGTTTTTTTTTTAAATAAAAACTGTGTTCGCTTCATTAACTTATGGATCATGTATTTGGGGAACTTGACAGGAGAGGCACTTCTGTAAACTCAAAGATTCAGAGAAGAGGTAGTTGACATTCATCATTTAAACTCCACTTCTCTTAGATGAAGGCGTCTACTGACTACTCCATGTTCCATTACTACAAACATTCGAAGGTATCAACTGTCAAACCTACCACTGGCATCCAGTTGTCAAAATATTCTCTAAGATTTGCCATTTCATTCTTTTTCACTGTTGCCGAACGTACGAAAGTTTATAAAAAAAAAACTGTCAGCCCCGACTTCATCCGTTCTGTCATTGAATCTTAAAGAAGAACATTTCCATCATACATGATTTTTACGCAACTTATACCGTTAACGCACGCAACGGAAGCTCTCAAAAATGAAGAATTTGTTCCCGCTCTTGCAACATTTTTCATAGATGCTTCGCTCCTATTAGTCGCAGCATGGTGGTATAAGGCCTAAAGCCTTATATCGTCGATTAATGATCTATTCAACACAAAAATAATTTTTCAATTCAAACTAGCAGTGGCAGAGATAAGCGCGTACAACCAAACAAACTCACCAGCTTTATAATATTATATTAAGTATAGATAGCACCCTAACCGACTTTCTGTAGGCAGACCATGACAACATAGATATACGCGAGCTGCAGTTGTGAAGGAGAAATTTGGAGACTGTCACCGAGGGTCATCTCACGGTCAGCATTCACTCACGGTCAGACGGCTGCGATTATGCGACTTCAATTATTTTCTCTAAGGCTACGTCCAGACCTTAGTCTAAGCTAACCAGGAAACCACTTTGGAGATTTACATTGTAGACGCTATTTCCGGAATTACAGCGCACATTTTCCGTGCGATCAAAAATTGGAGCGACCGCTTGAAGCACTCCTAGGCAACCATTTGATTGATGTGGTGTTCTATACCTAATAAGATGGATGTAGAACCAAAAAAGTTTTTTCTTTGTATCAAAACTTAGTACCTTCAGAGCGTTAATTGCTGCCGTCAAGTTGATATCCGTATTCCCATTTTTATAAAAAAATTTAAAGCCTGAGAACATCTGTTTCTTTAGTTATTATTCTCTTGAACGAAGGACATATAATAACTAAAAAAGATAATGGCAAAGGTTTCAATTGCCAAATCATTTTGACATGATCGCCTTGCCACAATTAAAATATTTCGTGGAAGAATAGGCTCAATTTTGTTTATCTAAGACTCCCAAACTAGAAACGCAAACTGCCACCGCAAGTAGTTTCGTCAATTAGCTCTGTCACGCTCAGTAATCCAACACCTTCAGCAGAAAGTGAAGTCAAAAGTTATGCAAGTTTTTGGATAAACCCAAAATTGAACTCAGTTATCAGTTATTTACTGTAAACACCGTTATTTTGGGCTCGTATTACACCAGAGTGATTATTATGTAACGCGTTATGACATTCCCTGGTTAAAAGCGAGTTTCCTTGATTCTAAGAAGCATAACCTATGAGAAAGTACAATCGAACCCGCATAAGTCGAATAGTAACTGGAATAATTATTGTGTTCGGCTTTTGGAATGTTCGAGTTATGGAGCGTCCGAAGAAAAAAACCGGCTATATGAGCTCAGTTTATAATGTACTTGGAGCAATATCAAATTTCTTGGCAACTTCAGACTTTTTTGAGTCTTATTCGATATCGTCGATAGTCAGAATTATATTAATTAAATGAGAGTTGTTTTTGAGATACTGAAACAGCACAGTAAGTGAAATCTGAAAAAAAAAACGCTCTTTACTCAGGTTTACTTTTTTGTGTCAGTTGGACTAGTAGTCAAAATTCATATAATTTTGCCAGTTGCCAATGGTTGTACAAATATGTTTTTTTCTGCTAGAAGCGTTTGTATATTAAACAAAGAATGGATTACAAATTGAGATACGGTATCCTGTCGAGATTTAGTGCCAAAAATGTTGCTGTATCTTGAAGAATTTTCGTCAGCGGTATCTGTGGCTCAGTTGTAGTATCTGAAACGCCATCTATGCTTGAGGACAATTCAACGCGCAACCTTGAGTAGAGGCTGTATGCAGAATTTCTTCCAGTAAAAATTTTAGTACGTGTTGTTGTTTGCTTTACGTTGAAATTTCCCTACTCAGCTTTCTGAGTTTCCCAAAAAAACACGCCGTATTCTGAAATAATTTTTTATTTATTATTCTCAACGAAGTATATTCCATGCATTTACATTTGTTTTTGGCTGCAAACAGCCAAAGTTTTGCAAGTTCGCTTTAAGGTGGTTTTCGACTTACAGGGAGTCGTCTTATGGAGTGTTATATATAGGAAAATTGAAGTCTTGCGAATAAGTTCTAAAAAATTTGTTCGATTTATAGAAAGCTCGATTCATGGATGTTCGACCTACAGGGGTTTGACTGTATTTTCAGAACGATAATGTTGTGGACAGAAAAATAAGACTCAAGTGAGACTTCAAGTTTTAAACGTAATGCAAATCATTGTGAAAATGTGATTCGATCTTCAAGATTAAAGTTCTGATACCGAATACACTGATGCAACCCAAACGTTGCAACTTTTCATTTTTTGGATGAAAAAAACAAGCCATTCTTGTTTAAAATGTTTAACTTTTGACCTTTTCATCCACACTCCAACATGAAAATTTAAGAAAGATTCCGAAACAAAGTACTTGGTTTTTGACTTGGTAATGTTTTGCAGAGCGAATCCGTCTATACACTACACAAGCAAACTGCATTCACTATTATTTCTTTCAAATCATATTCACACTCCCGCTGTTATTATCTTATCTGCGAGTTGTCAATTGTAAGTGACTTCAAACAACTACCGTAAAAGGCAAGTAATAAATCCGTAAGACACCTCGCATCCATTCTATACTGATTCCAGTCAGCGAACTAAGAAGTAATAGTTTTGAATTATATTAACATTCATTTATGACCGACTTATGCAACAGCTGTTGCTGTGCTATTAGATTCTCTCACGTGAATGTTAATGACTTCACATTTCCAGGAAATATGTGCTATTAATAATTACCTCAAGCGACATGAAAGCTGGTAACTTGTGGGGTATGGAAATAGAACTTTCTCTAGATCTTTGCAATGTTATCTTCCGACACAATATCAACTGAGAGCTTTCGAGAACCTCTTGAGGATTATGTATGCGTTAAAAGTAATTGATGATCTTTACATACATCGTTAACTTGTTCAGACGAGTCTTAAGGCACCAGCTCATAGAATCCGTTGCGAGCGTTGCATTCTGTTAAAAAATTGACAACTCATAAGCCCTTATGAGAGAGAGAGAGAAACAGTAAATGTAGCCCACAAGTGGATTCCATTAGGACGCATGGAATTTGTTAACTTTTAACCAGAAATGAAGTATTACAGAGATAGCCGACTTCACAGCTGATTGCTCCCTAGTCCATCGACGAATTTGTACTTTTTTTATAGATATTCACATGAATTTTTCACGGTTATTCACGAGATAACGTAAATGCAGTCCTCTGATTGGTCAATTTGGTTTATGAACGTTATAAGAAACAGTTGTCAAAAATCTTAAGGGGCAAGAGAGGTAGAAGTCGGGCATCTCTGTAATACTTCATTTTTGATTTTAACTTTCTGTGCGTTTGACAGATGTTTGACAGATGCAACAGGTTCTATAGGTTTGAGTTTTAAAGGGCCATTCATATGAGGTCACTACGAATCGCGAACTTCGACAAACTCTGACACTTCATTCATATAGAATTTACTCATTCGCAGAGAACAATGCGTAATAATTGAACAAACATACATATCATCGCTGCGGCTTAGTAAATATTACTTAAGGAAAGGTTCGCGGACCTATCTGTTCTGTATCGCTAAATGATTTATCGATATTTTTCAAGTCTTCAATGAGCTTAATCAACTCCTCTTATTCATTGGTGTGCCATTGCATTTTTTTGGAAAGGAATATACAAAATGGTTTATAATTTCCTAAGACTTATGGGCCATCCATAACTGATGCTTGTTAAGTGGGAGCGAATTGAATATGTTTGCTGTCTACAATAGCCGTTAGTTCTCACATGTTGTGTACATTATCAGAATTAATCTTATAGTACATTTACACCGCACCTAAATGCAACATTTCGGGAAAAAAAATTCGAAATCCAATTTTACTTTCCCACTAAAACTTCAACATTTGAAATGACAGCTAGTTCCAGATGGATTACTAATATTTTTTTCTACTTAGAAATCAGAAGTGTTTGAACCTTTTTAGCTAGCTATATATATTTAATTAAAGATAAATTTGAGTACAAATTCAGATAATTCATTCATTTCTTGGTACATCCTTATTGTAATTATAATTTGAAATGTTTTATTGATTTGTTGACAGCTGTGTTTTGTTTTTGTCAGCGGACTGAAAAGTGATTAAATGACGCGATTGGTTTGAGATTGGAAAGAGTCTTGTTCGATTTGCCAAAATTACAAACGCAGCGACAAATTTCAACATTTCGCTGAAATCCAACATTCGGCAATATTGGTAAATATATGGTGAAAGCTGAACATTTTACCTAAAAATTTGGGTGCAGTGTAAACGTACTCTTAAGCATTTTGAAATTTGGCGATGCTTCGGCCATCATTTTATGCAGACTTAGGTTGGGCCTTTAGGCGTTCCTTAAGAAATGTCTTTTGAGATGCCCTTCGAATAGATGGAGAAGTTGTATAACAGGGCACGATGATGACTTGCAGACAGAATAGGGATATGCTTTTAAGCATATTGGATGTCTCGAACATTGTTTTAGTATGACTTGTCAATTTTTCTCGAACGACTTCAATCTTATACGATGTTACCACTGAACGAAATCACGAGATTCCATCAAAATTCAACAAATACACTAGGTTTCAATATACATTATCGGGGTTTCGAAGCCTCGCGTTTTCGTGGAAATCTAGTTGCGATCGCATCCTTTAGTGAGAAGATGTTAACCCGAGCAAGCTTACAGCGTGTTAATTTTTTTTATTTTCTCTCTTTCTTTTTGGGTGTTTTCAACACTATTAATTCCTGTCAATAAACAGCTGTAATGCCGGCCACTTCAAAATTGGCAGTTAATATCATTTAAAAATACTCGCTGGGAGCTCTATTAAGATTTCAATAAGAATTCGTCCAAATCACGCGGTTTCGGTTCGGTGGGAACAAAATTCATTCAAAAATTCAATGTCCCGAAAATCTTCTCTTTATTTACATAGATAATGCCATTCCCTTCAAAGTGTTTAGTCATGTTAGAGATAAATTGAAATTGTGTAAGATCTACTAGACGCGGGTGCATGAGAGCACGACTAATGACTCTATACAACACAGCGCCAGAGTGGGTGTCGTTATTAGAATAAAACAAGTCTGTGTTCTTGTGTTGGCAGCCTAAAAATGAATGATTTTCAAATACACTCAGTAAACATTGCGTACATGGTTCAGTTTGATGTCCTTTATTGCAACTAAGCAATAAATCAAAATATGCACACATTTTGACAGACAACAGCCGCGGCTTATGTTCGGCCAAACAGAAAACCCTTTCAGTGACCAAATTCATCAATGGCCGAACTTCACACCCACAACATGCAAGGCAAACACTCATGACTGCCTTAACCGCTAGACCACCGGTACCGGTGCTCGCCGCACAGTGAAACGCCAGCCTCAAAGCAGCACTCAAATTAAGATTAATCTTGTCGAATATATCGTGTCGGTACTTCCTAAAACCACGCGAACAAAGCCATTCAAATGTCAAGTTATGAGATCGTAGATTAAATTTAACTTGTATCAAAAAATAACATTGAGAGATAACTTTTATTATAATCGTTAACAAATTATCAACAAACCACAATATTTGTTTAAAAAAAACCAGTAACATGACGCTAACATTTTCAATGCATAATTAATGTCGTGTTTCGTCTCAAGGCGTACCAGTAGAGTAACCGAATTGACCACAATGTCTTATTATTTTGATTGCCGTCCAGCAATTAAGGTACATCTAGGCAAGCCTTGTAAACTTCATTGCCGCCGAACCAGAGCTGTTCGATCAATGGTCGTGCGAAGCCAGATGCCTCTAATTGCCGACACTTGCCAGTGTTTAAGGCAATTTGTTACAAATAACCCTCAGATCCGGCGAATTCAAAAACTGGAATGAATTCGCGGCGGCGTGTATGAATTTCATAAAGCATTCCACTGGTCGTTCGAAAGACTGACCTTCCACCTACAAATTGATTGTTAATGTGCGGGGGGAAATGAAACGATTTCGACGTCCTACCTAACAAACTCCAGGGCGTTTGAACTCTACCCGTGGACGTCATAACTCATGTCTCCAAGCACACACACACCCTCCACAAACTGGTTGAGAGACAAATTGGAATTAAAAGCGATTTTTTTTTCTTTCTCTCACAGTCAACCGAGCTCAACTGCAAATCGAAATGCATGACTAATCCACGCGAAAGCCTTCCGGTTTGAAAGTACATTGTATCTGCGAACACAGCCCGAATAAATTTGAGAGGTAAACACTCGCAATTAGCCGCTGACGGTATGTAACACAGCTGAGAGAACAATTACTTTGACTAGTGGATTCAAAATCAACAGCCGCCCGGGAGTTTAAGGAAGTGCTAAGCCATTGAGTTCAACTGTCAGCTTTCTTCAATCGGAAAGTGTTCGAAAAATGAGTATGATCAATAATAACCGAGGCGCTTCCTGCTGCTAATAGGTGATTATCCTATCCATTGATCTGGCTGGACGCTGACATGGATTGAGGCGGCTTAGGAGGGAGTCCAGAAGTGGACACGTTTGCTTGTGGAAAATTGCTATTTATTGCGAATCGATCCGTACCGATTATGGCCTGTGCACCTGATGAGTTTGTACACTGCTTGGCATGCAATTTAAATTCGAAGGTGAGAACTATTTGCTTGGCGGTAATTGCTGACTGGAGTACTTGAATTGGCCAGCCTTCAGATAGATGAGAATAGCTTGGGAAGGTTGACGCTTGGATAAATGCTCTAGTTTTAAATTATTGTTGGTGGTCTTCAGTACAGTTAGAAGACAAAGACAGACTGAAATGGTGAAATTTCTATAATAATAATAGGTTTACAAAAGAGAACAGTGGTCATCGGGAACATAAATTACGTATTTCGATGACTAACGCAATCAAAAAGAAAATCATCTTAATTGGCTAGACGCAATATGAATGGTGCACACTGGAAATGGTGAATACAAAGAATTTAAGCCTGAAGTGTAATAAATGCGTTGAAAAGTCCTTAACCTCTTGTGGGTTACATTTAAATAAAAAACACTGTTGTTTGGGAATTCAGAACCAAGTGCTGGCAAATATTTTTTTACACGAAACAAGTCAATGATTCTCAAATACCAATGAACGCACCATTAGAAATTGACTGCTATTTGAAAAGTTACATTTATGACAAGTTTCCGTTTTAAAAGTTTTAACCTCATTCGTATGGATTCATGGAATGGGACAAGCGTACAGTAGCATACCAAAAATTGACACAGAAAAATCTTTTTTACTGATGAGAATATGTTCACCATTGGACAGTGGTTCAACAAACAGAATTATTGGATTTATGGTCGGCCATCATGACATCTGTCTGAATTTATTCCGAGAGATCACCCAGCCTCTGTGACGGTTTGATGCGGAATTGCTTTTGATTGAGTCGTCAAGTTATCTACATCTCTGCGACAACTGATGTTTACGGGAACGTCAAACCTATTCAATACTATTCAAAAGTCAACCGTAAACCTTCCAACAAACACTATACAAAAATGGCTAAAATAACATTCCAAGCTTAATTTTCCCCGATGGAGTATGTACCTCAAACAAATTATAGTCCCAAAAGAAATCGCGAGGTTTCATCAAACTTTTGCAAGCCTCTGATATTTTTCCATACATTTTCGCGTTTTCGGCGATAGTTTGAAGTCTCCTTGAATTCATTCGTCTGGGAGAGGTTGTGAATCGGCGATAGTTTGTTGTGAAATCGATCGAGTGAACTTCAATTTATTTTTGTCATTTTGGTGTTAATAAAGAGAGGGAACTTTTCTGGTTTTCTCAACGCTATTATTTCCGGTCAAGAAACAGCTGTCTTGCCGACCGCTTCAAAATTGACAGCTAATGTCATTTGAAAACACTTCACACTAGGCGGGAACGCCCTATTGAGGTTTCAGTAAAAGCTTTTCCACAACACGCGATCTCGGTTCGTTGGGAAAATAGCGTAAGGTGTACTGTAATTGATGAATAGCCAGATCGACTTCGCTTTTGCTGGAAAGCCAATTGGAGATATTTAGAATAATTTGTTTTACAATTTGTAGCCATTAAGTGAACTAATAAGAATCATTTTTTAATTATTCGTCTTGATTTTATCGATATTAAGAGAAATTGCATAAAATACTATACGTACGTAGCATCAAAGTGTCTGTTAACTGTGAGGTATCTGACAATGATGTATCTGGGAGGACACAATGAATACTTCAAGGCACAGCTGATTTTCAGCTTCATGTGACAGTAGGTTCAAGTTGTATTGTTGTCTTTTACTTCAAATAATATAAACTCTCCGAAGTTAATTTAAAATTCAAATTATATTGAAACGTCGCAATGTGACGACTGTCAACGCTGATTGAGAGAGAAAAGTCAAAAGTTGAGCAACTCCACCCATCGCGTCGTCGGCGTCAGTTCTTTAAGAACGTTCATATTTTATGCATCTGTCAAAGTATCGCTGAGGCACGTAACGTATTCAATGTGCCGGAGCCTTTAGTTATTGATATGAGTAATTTTCAGGAATAATTTTATTTATCCTGTCATAAAATGTCAACGAAACTGAACACACCCTTGAGTTTATCACACTTGTATGTCAGACATGAGAACACAGACCAAATCCCAACCTGCTGCAACCCCGTGATATAATTATATTCCAACGATGCAATTTGTTCATTCCCAATTAAGTATAAGTACAAACAAAAATGTGTGCACAAATCGTTCCCAACATGGACATACAACGTTCAGTTAATGGATCAAAATTGCTGTCCTTTCCTTAAATATCTCGCGTTGTGATCTTGGAAACCGTTTATATTTTACCAATTAACCAATTTATTCACATTGAAATTGAAGACCCCCCACGGTCTTGACTAAATTACTCCTCAACACCTATCACCTACTCACCGACATTAAGTCAATTACTCTGTGTTCAAGTGATTCAATCTGTGTACGCATGTGCGCGCACAGCACGGTGCCACATCAAAATGTCCAGCTCTAGCAGCATGCAACGCAAGTGCCGCGCCTCCAGCCGTTTAATCCAAATGCGTGCCTCCATTCATTTAGTCTGGGCAACTTGTCATCGATAGCTAGACGCGACGATTGAACGACTTTTGTCGCCTCTCGTATCGAACCGTTTAACCGCTTCAAGTTCAAGATGCAGGCCAAATCCAATGCCTTAAACCAATATCCCGAGACCCAAGAGACACATGCCAACAACAACACTCACTAATTGATTCGTTAAACAGTGTACAGCCATAGCCATGGACATACAGAGTAAGTTCCTGATAAACTACACGCACTGCCATTCATTAGTTGCCGTACGTAGTCCGGACCAAAGACCAAAGTCGCTTGTGCGTCGAACGCAATCTGGATTGTGAAACGAAGCATGGGTACCCACGGTTGTTGCACAATGTGACACTTGTCAGACGCTGTCTTCTCTCTTCCAAATACACACACCGCATGTCAAGTTACGAGTACGCACCGCAAGACAGTCGCGCCAGATAATGACTGTTGAGTAATGATAAATATTTTGATTGACAGTCGATGAATGGGACTAACAACAAACAAAAAATGCGATTTAAATCACGGTTTGCATACAATGTATCTCAGTTCACGCCACGCCCCCCTTTCTCCTGATGAGCGGTATGATCAGTAGATCAGTAAAACAAACAAGACCAGTTCTGGAAATGTGTGTGAAATTCTTCTAACGTACATACCCCTAGGTCAAGGTGGCTCTGGGCTCTGGGCTACCTTGAAAGTGCTACGTGCCTGAATGTGCGAAAATCTTGTATCTCAGATATCCGCAGCAAAACAGGTTACCAGCAGCAGACACCGGCCACCTGTCCGCAACGAAGGTGGGAAATTAAATATCTGATAAACTTGAATTTAATGTGAAAAGGAGACACAATTAAACAAAAATCTTAATCAATTTAAAGAAATATTGACATGGATAATGAACCAGTTGTGATTGTTAGGTGTGCAGACAAGATATGAACTACTATCTATTTCTTAAGGAAAGTTTCCACGGAGTGTCCGGCTCCGGGTCATGGGAATAAATGCTGTCCAAACATGCGTGGTCGTGTGGCTTTTGCTGAAGGACAGAGTAATGTACGTTTGGCAAGCGAATGGTGTTTATTTTTCTTTGTTGACATGGCTGTTTTTTTTCACAAATACAA
Organism: Eristalis intricaria; assembly: GCA_964034865.1. Lineage (NCBI taxonomy): Eukaryota > Metazoa > Arthropoda > Insecta > Diptera > Syrphidae > Eristalis > Eristalis intricaria. Next base: position 136,289,668 of record OZ035873.1, read on the forward strand.
TGAACAGTGGAAATGTTTATTAATGAGAAGCAACATGGTGATTATATTTCAAACGACAGTCGGTCCGAGCAGGAAGTTTTCTTTAGATGCTGATTTACAGATTTAATGGAGTCTCACGTAGGCATTAAGAGGGATTAGAATTTTATTCTATTGTCTTTCTTGATTGTTGGCTTGACAAGTACTTAAAGATTCTGTCAAATTGACGGCACGTGGAAAGGCTTATGGGTAAGACTTGGTTTGGCGAGTCTAAGCAACAAGGAAGAAGTAGATGGTGAGATATACATAGATAAGTTTAGTGTTGCTCGATTAAATACTTATTCTGAGTTCACTGGAGAACTTCGACGTTAAGTAGGGGATGCGGCTTCGAATTGAAAGTAATGGTTTTATAACAAGTCGAACAATGCCATAAAAACTGGATCGCCGATAGAATGGAACAGCAGATTTGAAAAGTCACGGTCACAGTGCTAATTATCGCGCAGGCTGGCGTGAAGTTATCGACTTCACAAGGAGTTAAAGAACATAGTTAAGCAAATGTCAAATGGTATTTCAATTGGATTCATTCCGTTCAAGAAGATTGTTCAGTTTTGCATATGGTGGGGAACATAGCCTTTTGAAGCATGTTCATCATTTGGTGGTCTACCTCTACCATCTCTTGATTTGATTGACTTTATCTGGAGTATCTAATTAGACTGTTACTTGTAGTGGACTAGAAATGGGACTAAGGTGACAGTCGCTTCTTTATCTTCTACTGGAATGACAGTTTAATTAAAACAAGATCAGTTGCTTCAAAACTTTCAGATTCCATTTGAATTTTGATCAGTGATGAGTTCTAAACTTTATAATAAGATTCTTTGAGATCTTGTGCCACTTCTCGCCTTGAACATGACACATGCCAATGTGTGTGCGACAGTCTCAATTTTGAGCGTGTGAACGCAAGAAATGACGATCTGTCGGACATGTCGGATGGTTTTCAAATTTGTTTGATATTCTGGTGGTTGGACAGAAGTATATGAACTGACGTCCGACCTGAAAGATATTTAATTTCTGAAACATTTGTGCTTGCTTGCTGAAAATTATAGTAATGGCTATTTTCGAAAATCTATAATTTTTAAATGAATTTTTTGAAATATGCAGGAGTGTACCGCCGAGAAGAGAAGATGGAAAATAGGTAAATAAACAAGTAAAAATAATCTTTCACAAAGCTGACACGGACTACCAATTGCATGTTTCGCTTTCGTTGCCAATAACCAGGATTAGAACGTGAAAATGCATTCAAAGAATACCTCGAAAATTCCTAATGCTTTAACCAAGCTGTCATGATCATTTTATGAGAATCCAGTTTATCCAACTCGTAAGAATTGGGTTTTCCGAATTTCGAAATTAAAAAATCATGTATTCAATCCTAAGAAGAGAATGATGTAAGAAATTTTTGCATCTGTTGCCTATTTGTCGCTGGGAAATATCTGCTTGAGACATTGTATATTTAAATATAATTATCAAAATGAAAAATGTGCAATATTGTCGAACGCTTTATTATAATATATAATAATATGTGTGGCGCTACAGTCCGATGCGGACCTGAGCCTTTCTCAGCAACTACTCGTGTTGTGCGTGCTATTGTTCTTTCACGAGTGGAAGGGACCTACAGTTGCCGACTCCGAAGGGCAATGTTGAGAAGCTTTTTGTAGACAGGAATACTCTTTGAGCATTGTCAGTGACTCGAAAGAGGGGGAGCCGTGAAATATGAAAGGTGGTAAATTCGAGTATCGAACCACCCTCTGCGTAGAGTTCGACGCACTTACCCACTACGCCACAGTGACCCACCCTTCTGGTGGGTTATTACTCAGTACAATTTATTCAGTAATCATTACTGACTATAGCGCATTGAAGAATTGAAATCACAGGCGGCGCTTCAACTATCACCACTCAATCATATATGTCGATGATAAGAATTCTTGAAGATACAGCAGAATTATCAGAATTGTTATTTTAAATCTCGACATAGGATCCATCCTTTGTTTAATATACAAACGCTTCTAGTGAATGAAACCATATTTGTACAAACATAGGCAACCAACTGTCAAAACTATTTGAATTCTGAAGTCTGGTACAACGAAAGTAATACACGAACCACCTTTTGACATAAAAAAGTAAAGTAAATACAAAGTGAGCAAAAAGCGTTTCATTGAGAATCATTACTGAGCTGAGTATAGTTTCACCATGAAACACGCCTACTCAAAGCGCACAAATGTCATTGACGTCTTTGCAGTCAAGTGATGTGATTTGACCCGGGTGCAATTATTTTTGCCAGTTTTTCAACAATCAAGTTTGTACGATTTATTTCTAAATTAAGGCTTCCTTTTAGGTGCATAAAAACGCAATGCGGAAATATTGCTTGTAGTTCATCCCAATTCAACCTTTTCCTGCCAGGACTCAGATGATCCGGGCAAATGTGCAGCGGACAAATCTGTCTCGCAACCCATTGAACAATACTCCATTGAGATGTCCTCGTAACTTGAAAATTTGAACACGAGAGAAAGAAACTGAACTGACCAACATGAGTAACTGCCAAACCTCTAAACTGATCTGGACCAATTTAGATCACTTGTAAGTTCTAACATAGTTGGTGCCGTTAGAAGACACTGCCTCGTAGAAGAGAGCGACAGGAAATTAGGTGATATCGGAAACGATTTCCGCATGGATGAATAAGAGAGTGCAACACACACTCTTTTCTTGCCCAGCTCTGACTACGGGGATACAAATTCCTTGGTGTTGACTTTTTCCTTACTTGACTTTTTAATTATTCGCACCTTAATTATACCGAAATGATCCGATTAGCACTGCAATCTAATATGGGCCAGCTAGGTCTACGCGCATCGCCACGGCTATCCTAGGCAACCATATGTAATTGACATACCTAACATTTTGGTCCAATTGTCCCACTCTTCACTTGAAGATCACTTTGAGTTTATTGTGCGTTTGCTGAACATGAAGTTCGTGAAGCAGGCGAAACTATATCTTGTACTCCCTATTGTTTTTTCACGCTCTCATGAAGTGAAATTATCGTCCAAACGCTAATGTCAAACTATTGTCGTCAACGTGATTAGAACCCGGGGTACATTCTTGAAAATTAACTTAATATTGAACGTAATCATGTTTATAAACAAGATATACGTACGATTTCATCACAACCAAATATTTTCCACTTTTAACACGTACCTCTTCTACTTGCGTACATCTTCTGACGCAAAAGGATTAAAGGTTGCAATTTCACACCTGTCAACTGTCACCCTTGATTTATATTCAAAAGACTTGTGCAATAGTTATTAACAACGAAGTCTTTGTTTAGCAAAAAAAAAAATGCAACCACTTGCGCATGCGTCAATCGATTATACATAATTGAATGCAATTTTGCAGTCATATGCGCCAACGAGGACAAAGTAATGGGTAGCAATATGTCATTAAGTTGACAGTCCATGAGTAGTGAGAAAAAAACTATCGATGGCACAAATCTGCGCTTCAAGAAGCTAGATGATGATTAGTTTATGAATAGACTATGTTAAAGGGTTAGACTTCGACAATAAGGAATGTCTGTGATAGGGTGTGGTGATTAAGGCGCAGGCGTTGTTATAGAGAACAAATTGGAAAAATTAAAAGTAGGTGAAAAGGCGGGTCTTGTCGAAAGAAATTCTGCGGGCAATCCTTGATCTTGTTTGATCGCATCTCGAGGAGAAGATTCAAACACGAACGAAATGGGATGTACAGCAACGGGAGTCTGACCATGCGTCTATCGACTCCGAACCTGTGGAACAGCGTCTCAGGTAGCTCACTCAAATGGAGAAGGACATTAACCAAATTGGTTAACATAACAAAACGTAACGGGTAAATCTAAATGGGGAAATTGGAGAATAAATTCGACTTCGTTTGCTTATACTCATCTTAGAAATTGAAGTTTCACTTAACAAGGAGGAACTTACGATTTGCAAGTTTCAAAACTTAGATCGTAAAGTCGGCGAAGAAAATAAGCCTTCAAGTTGCGCTTAAACACTGACAGTCACATAAGACCGTGGAGAAATTTGTAAGTAAAAGAGGAATCTTAAATTTCAAAATTTTAGTTCGAGTTACAATTATTTGAAGATGGTGTGGAAGTGATAGATATTTTAGAAATATTTTAGAAGAAGGAGACATTCCTCGACAGGTCTAAGCTAGGTAGGAGTAGCTTCTAGTGAATTCACCAGCACTATTAGACTGGTCCATTGTGATGCTCGCAGTCAGACCACTCTATTGATGGTGCCATTAATTTGATTGAATGACTGGACTCGATAAAAGTGTACTAACTTTGCTTTCACAGGGATTCGAACCAGGTCCCACTAACCTAGACCAGGCAGTTAACGAAATGCGCCATCAAGTCGCATTTCGTCAGGCCTAAATCAAATGAAAGTTTTAATAAAGCATTAAAAAGATTGCACCTATCAATCAACTACTTGTTACATTAAGGTTTTACGTGACTGGAATGCATGCTTCGGATGTATCCAGGATTGTTTTGAAATTTCGAAAGCTATAGCGTCCATTTTAACGCAACATAAAATTACCGAAGACTGCTAATGAAATTGCATTTGCAGAGACATTTCTTTCTCCGCCTGCGTCCTCTATGAAACAAATTAACATTCACGCATTACAAATAAAGCATATAACATTTGAAATCGAAGTGAACTTGGTTGTATTTAGAAAAACCCTATCATAGCTAAACCGGACTTAAATACTTACGAGCAACGACACAAATGGAAGTTGAACATAAGGTTTAGTTGTAACTTGGCTATTAAGTAGATTTGACAATAGTAGCTTGCCTAAATTATATAAAAAGACACCAGTTCTATAAAGTCGTAGTCCTGCCAGATGGAACCAAGTGCTTCAATATAGACAGGACAGTAGAGTTGACTTTTGGTAATTTCTCCGTCGAATGAATAGTTGTCATATCTGCGTGGAAAGAGGAAATAATATCTCTAAATGTTGAAAGGTAAGCAGGACAGCAGAGGTGATTCTTGGTTATTTTCCCATCGAATCTGAGAAAAAAGCATGATCGCGGATGCAAGGATGTCGGATATATTCGGCACGGGCAACAATTCTTTGGGTAAAGTCCGAGCTTTCTGCTGTCAGATGGAATCGGAGATTGAAGCTGCGGCACAAAGACCAAGTGATAGTGACCAATAATCAAGTAATGGACTGTGGTGAACCTGTACCTAGCTTCTGCAGCCACCACTCATGTTGTGCGTTCTGTTGTTCTACTACGAGTGAATTGACCTACCGCTTTTTTTTGCCAACTCCAAACGGAGATGATTGAGAACGTTTCTATAGACAGATATAGATTGTCCGAGCATTGTTACTCGAAAGAAGTGGAACCATGAATTATGCTAATTGGTGGGATTGTACTCAGGACCTTCGTCGTAGGAGTCGACGGAACACAGCCAAAAATTACGTATTAATAAACATATCCTAAGTAATAAATGAACAAAATCTTAGGAGTATATCAGAGCTTAAGGCGTATTGTTTTTTTGAACATGTCCTCTTGACGACAGACATACAGTTCGTTTTCGATTCACGCAACTCCTCGATATTCGCAACAGCTAAATTAAATTTTTTATCAATATTGACAAAGTAATCGAAACTTTTCAAGTAGACAGAACATCGATAATTACAACTCCCTCAGTTTTCATTTGTTGCGATAATCGATAATCGAGTACTGTATATAAGGAACATGGGATATGACATTGAACAAATAACTTTGTTTCTTTGATGTTTCCTGAAGCGCTGTTAAAATTTAAGTTTGCCCTGCATTCAACTGAATTTGTTTATCGGAATGTCAAGTAGAAGAAGCAGCACTACGTTGAAGGCACTGGTATCATTAAAGCCCGCAGAGGATCAACTCATTCAATAATTGTCTGGGTTAACTTACGACTGAATGAAGTCCTTCAAGCACGCCATAGTTTCAGTCAACTGAAAAGGACGCCAGGATATCTGTGTCCTGTGGTCCTCTGTGAAGACCACAGTCAATCCTTCAATTCAAAGCTTGGTACTTGGCTTTGTTTTTTATAAAATTGCCTTTAAAAGGTGATTTCCAATTTTACTAACTGAGTCTTACATAAAATGCTGGACTATAGTGATTTAATTTTGTATGCCTTTAGTCAGACGTTTGAGGTTTCGAAAGCTCATGTCCTTCTTAATAATTTTAAAAGTAGGAATAAGAGAAAGGACGCGCACATATTTTCGTGTTAACCGCAGTCGAAAATTGTCAAACTGGTTGATTTTGCGCAAAACTTTATCACAATAAAATAATTTGAATTTCAGTAGGATCCTAATCATTCCAGACCGAGTCTTCCAGAAAAAAACTAACAAAACGACAGACATTTATCCATCTTTTGAAAACCAATAAACAGAGAAACCACTTACAAGTTTCATTTTGTGATGATTTGATGTACGAACTGCTTGCAAGTTGTGTATCCTTGTATGATGTCTTTAATTAAAAAAAAAAACACGGTTTTGCTATTTGTGCACTTAACACTTTTCACAAAACTGAACACCAAACAAAACACTGAACCAAAAACGATATGGCAAGATATTTTGTGTAACAATTAAGATCCACAAGGATTTATAACTATCTAAACTTTCAGGAACCAATCACAAACAAACGAAGGATAAAATTAAAATCGAAAAATTAAAACCAAAAAACAGAAACAAAACGAAACGGAAATGTAAAACTGTTTAACTCTCGTTGCCGTTTCAATTCCTCGACTCCGTTCAAACGATCATCGAGGGGGGAATTTGTAGAAGAAAGAAAAAAATAAGGAAAAATATTGAAAACTATGTTCAATTTGTTAGGCAGTGAAACGCTTAATGATTTGAGTCGAACTTAGTTCGGTTGGTTTTATATATTAATCCGAGAATGCTCTCAGAGTTTTTCCGCACAAAACGCTCTCTTACACAAGCGCGCACGGAATAATTCTCTTGTTGCATACACCAACACTGGCGATAACCTCACCACCTCAATGGCTAACAGAAAACTATTATTAACATAAAAACACAAAGCAAAACCGATACGATACGATACAACAGAAAAGCCACAAGCATAAGCTCATGAGCGAGCACCAGGCCAGGTTAACAAATAATGCTGTGTATCCACAGCAAACAGCAGGCGGCTGTCGGCTGTCGGTGTGTTGTGTAATGTGTATGCACACAGATGCATGTTATGCACACACTTGAGCGGTGTCATTGATTCCTCACTCACTTCGGCAGGGAATCATCTCATTATGGCCAGTCATAGAGGTGGATACTGTTTGAAATCGCGGTATTGGTCCAGGAAAACTCATATTCATCGTTGCTCTCTCTCGCGTCTGTCTGGGCTTTGGGGGCGAGCACAGTATGCACATTCGAATGCAGAACCAGTTCAGATTGAAAGCAAAGACCGCCAGAATTTCCATGAGAGTTGGACGTGCCTTAGCACAGACGGAGGTGTGCAGGTTGGTGTCATTCTTGATTCTACCACCTTCCTGGTCAAGTCGCCCGAACTCGTTCTCGGTGTGGTGTGACGCTCGACAGAGAGGGAGAGTGGATTGAATTGACCATGAAATCCACAAGTGCAACTATGCCAGCAGTGCTGCAGATTGCAATGTGACGGTATTCGGATCTGCACTTACCGAGCACCCTGCCGTATGAGCAATTTATTTCGAGGGCCGGAACTGCTGGCGTTGGGTGAGTAAGAGTTTCCGGAATTGGATTTTAACTCGTTCTCGATCGATAGCGCTTGACATTTATCAGAAGGCTTTGAATGACTCGTCGACAATCTCAGGGAATATGATACACTTTTAGGGGACAGTGGGCGTGGAATCGAAACTGGTTTTGACTTTTTGCAACACTGTCATTAATGTCACTTGAAGGGCTTTAATTTAATTACATGAAATACATACATTTTTGAGGTCAACGGACTGGAGAGCTGTTTAGTTCACTTTCATTGATTTGTTTTTTTTTTTCATTACCGAAAGGAGGTAGATGTGAGTTTACGAGCTAAACTGAATCACAGATTTGGTGTAGGTACAATTCGAAAGGGAGCAGGTCCGAACCATGGAGCCACGCTTTGAGAATTATGAATGTTTCTAAAAAAAACAAAATCCTTTTACAAAAATGCATATCTAGAGATTATGTTTTGCGATTGAGTTCATGTCAGAATTGTCAGTAACTTGAAAGATATGAAACCGTGAATTATGAAAGTTGTTCATGTCGGGGCTTGAACCTAGAACAACCAGCGTAGGAGTGGACGCACCTAACCACTACGACAAGGCAGCCAAATCAGATAAGTTGAACTACTTCTTGCTTCGGTTGAAGAAACCTAGACACGTTTGAAATATTTTTGGCGACCTGCTATACCTATGTGATCATTCCAACTACATGTTAAGTACTTGGTGTGTTACCTAAAAGGTCTCGTTGCCTGAGGAACAATTTCATTATAGGCGGGATATAGCGATATTGAAGGAAGGATGAAAAAGATAAATGGAGTTTTTGTTAGTGAATGTGTAATATGCATATGCATTCATACCTGGCACTCTCAACAACTACCCATGTTCAAAGAGGAGGTACATAATACGCAACTCAGAGGCAGTATCAAACTGTAGGTCCCATCCACTCGTGAAGGATATATATGCATGCTGCAATATAGAGAGGCTACAGAAGTAACAGAACAAAGCAATGAAGTGTATTTTGAGATGCAACAGGATGACTTCAAGAAGATGCTGGACTCATTAAGATGGTTTAATATAAATCAAAAATTTAAGCTGAATGCTTTACCTGCAGTTTTTAAAATAAATAACGAATGAGGTCAGACAGGTAGGAGAGGTCCAGCCATACCAATTACACAACAACGACAATTTCAGACTGCGTAAAAAATTGCGAGAAATACAATAATCTATAAAGGCTTCAATATACCATGCTTCCAAATAATATTAAAAATGAACGACATTTAAGAATATTTAAAAAGAATTGTATAGAATTTGTTAAAGCAAGATATTAAAAGTACTGCAAAATGTAAAACATGTAAATAATATATTTAATGGTTGGGTATACAATGTATTGAAATACTAATAAAGAAATCAAACAATCAATCAAAGAACAATAGCACGCACGCAATAAGAGTAGTTGATGCAGAAGCTAGCTAAGCTAGACCAAGAGCAAGATTTATTTTCAATCTCCACGTATTAATCGAAGGAAGAAGATATAGGATATAGATTGTAATTTCGATTATTGCAACAAATTAAAACATGACCTCTTGCAATAATCGATCAGATATTTAATAATATCATAATATACTATGGGTGGCGCGACTGTCCGAGGTGGACCTGGACCTAGCTTCTCAGCAACCACTCGTGTTGTGCGTGCTATTGTTCTTTCACGAGTGGAAGGGACCTACAGTTTTATGCCGACTCCGAACGGCGTAGTTGAGAAGCTTTTTCTAGACAGAAAATACTCTTTGAGCATTGTCAGTAACTCGAAAGAGGTGGATCCGTGAAATATGAAAGATGGTAAATTCGGGTATCCAACCTGGCACCCTCTGCGTAGGAGTCGACCACTAACCCACTACGCCACGGCGGCCCACCCACGATCAGATATTTAAAAACTCTAAAAAACTTACGAAACACATTTAACTAAATATAATAATAAATTACGTAATAATTTAATAAGAAAGAAAACAATTAATTTACATAATATGTGAAACTCAGCACTTGCTTTGTAGAAGATCACTTGGCAGCAGCTTTATCCCACATATTTTGCGGTTGCATACGTTTTTTCAACGGTTAAATAATTTTGTTTTAAATTTTATTACGGTTTCTAATTTCGCTTTGGGCTGTATATCGATTACTTCCATTTCGGCGCTACATCGCAAACTTCTGCTTCTCGGGCTTCTACGTTTTGTAAGATTTTCGGGGATCTATTCAGAGGTGTCATTGCTGCCTATATCTTAATATCAGATCTTTCTGACAAAATTTGATCCCGAAAAAAGCAAAGGAACACAGTCTTCTCCCTCCCAATGATTAGGAGTTCTGATAACCTTTTTCCAACGTTGTGTCATGGTCGGTTTTAAATCTTTCCACGAAAAAAGCAGCGTTGAGTAGTATTTCGTGAAAATTGAGCCGTACAATTTCAAAGTTGCGAAAATCGAAAACTTTTTTTTTATTTGTTGCAAAAACCGAAAATAGATGTCCATTACATTGGTTCCAAAAATCGAGTGTTGCAATGATCTTGACTGTAATTTATATATATTGTTTTCTTAATTTACTTGACAATTTGTGTCGTCACATCAAAATCCAGATTGTTCCTTCTATCAATACCTAATTTTATCTATCTTTTATCTATCTTCAGGGAACTAAACCGGAGAAATCATAGTCTTCGCCGAAAACCTTTTTTTGGAGGACACACCAAAAAAAGATCAATATTTTTACAAATCATTGTCAATATTTTGGTTTTTTTTCATTTTTGTGTAAAATAAAAAACATTTTCAGACAAAAATTAAACTAATTAAAAAATATTTTAAAAAATATATAAAAAATATTTTATATATTTCATTTTAACAAGTCTTGCCTAAGAATTTAATCAATAAATCAGAGAGCTCAAGTAAAACTCTTTAAGTTTACGAACACGTTTTAAACATTTTCAACACGTCCATAAGTGACCAACGACCCTTAAATTGAAGCACGTGTTGAGTTCAGGGGGCAATGTTTTAAGTGATTTTAAGAGTTAATGCCAATCATCCTTACATCAGAGTGAACTTGTTATATTTAGCTTGTGCTTATCCAGTACCCACAGAAAACGAAGTTAATTAAATTCACACAAGCACACAGAACAGAATTCAAAACGAACGATATTTAATTGAGTCACTGACTTTAGCTTATTTTAAGTTTGAATCCGGTCAGAGGCAGAGAAGAGTGCACTCTCATCGCTTTTTCTTTCATTTCAGTTCAAATTCTTTCTGAGACTGAACTAAAGGTAATGCTCACAATCTTTCGGCACTGGAAATCATGATAATAAATTATGTGGTATGTAGTTGATTCAGTCGTGAAGGCTATTTGCTTGTGAGTATTACCCAAATCACAATAGCGGGTTCGCGCGCTCGGGCCTTGACACTTTCTATAGAAGAGATGTACGTAAATCTTTGGATAAGTCGAACTAGAGCTGTTGATATTTCGAGCTGTTGTTCTATTTCGATTTGGAAAGCTGCGGGTGCACTGTTTTGACATAACATTCCCGTAAACTCGATATAACTCGCCTGACAAAGACCGAGCTCGCGAACGCGCTGTTGAAATTTGACCTTAGGCGTGTATTTTTGAGGTACTAAGACAGTGTGTCGCCGTGGCATAGTGGGTTAGTGCGTCGACTCCTACACAGAGGGAGCCGGGTTCGAATCCCCAATCTACCAACTTTCATAATTCACGGATCCACCTCTTTCGAGTCACTGACAATGCTCAAAGAGTATTTCTGTCTAGAAAAAGCTTCTCAACTTTGCCGTTCGGAGTCGGCATAAAACTGTAGGTCCCTTCCACTCGTGAAAGAACAATAGCACGCACAACACGAGTGGTTGCTGAGAAGCTAGGTCCAGGTCCGCCTCGGACTGTCGCGTCACCAATATTATATTATTATTAAAACAGCTTATCTCTTAAAAATCATTTTAAATCTTTAAAAAACGCTCTTTTCTTAGGTTTACTTTTTTTTTGTCAAAAGTGATGTCCGTGACAATTTGACTAGACGTCAAAAATCAAATAGTTCTTGGTTTCCAATGTTCTTACAAATATGGTTTTATTCGCTAGAAGCGTTTGTATATTAAACAAATGATAGATTACAAATTGGGATACGATATCAAATGTCCACATTAAGGACACCAATGCCAAAAATTCTGCTCCATCTGTCACCTATGCTTGAATTTATAAATTATCTTCCAGTAAAAGTTTGATTAGGTGTTGTTGTTGCTTTGCGTTGAAGTTTTCATACTCAGATTTCTGAGTATCTGAAATACGTTTTTAACTTTTATCTAACTCCCTTTTCGCTACATTTCGTTTTTATTATATTTGTGGTAAGAGCCCTATTTCCGGGGATATGCGTAAATTAATGACTCGAACTATGAGACGGTTAACAATTCTAACTGCAATATGATTCATTCCGATGGGCACTCGTTAAATTTCATCGGTCTATTTTTCTAGTGAAAGCTCCTAATGAATTAGAAGCATTTTCCACAAGAGTAAGTGTTTCATTCCAAGGAAATGTTAAAATATGGCACAACAGTCACAACAGTGTATTCAAGACTAAGGCTATATATGTAATTCAATTGAGTTTTAAATTGTCATAACCTCAAATTAAAGCAATCGTTCCGTCGAGTACAGTTCTGACGAGCTCAGTGACATTTTAAAAACAACTTAATCACTTTAAATGCTTCATAAAGAAAATATTCGGAATGTTAGTGATAACAATCTGATCAATTAGACTGCAAATGTCAACTTAAGTGCAACTGTGACAAGTGTTATGAACAGAATTCTATCAATTTAGACATTAACAGGAAGTGTGACGATTCTTGTGACAGAACACCTTGTAAGCTGTACGCTTTACATCGAATGCAAGCAGCTTTGAAAAATGTGAATGGAGCTGAGAAATTTATCAATTTCAATGTTGACATCTGGCGTGTCGCTTGCAAGCATTGCCACAAAAAGTAGTAGGTTATGAACAGAATTCAATCAATTTAGACATTAGCAGGAAGTGTGACGATTCTTGTGACAGAACACCTTGTAAACTGTACGCTTTGTCACAAAAAGTAGTAGGTTTAAGAAATGTGTTATCAACGGTGAGTACACTTAAAAAAAATAAAAAGTGTTTTAGGTAAAAAAGGTATAATCATTGATTCTCTCTCTGAAACCGCAAGCTTTCTGGTCGGAAACAAAACATCCAAGAGCGTGTCAGAGAAGCCCCAACGGCTTTATATTCCAGCAAGAAAGCAATAGCATGCAAATGAACCAAAAGCCTCGCAAGCCACACTCTATGGAGTCGCGACTGAGTGAACTATACTTGAAAGGAAATTAAACTGCAAGGCGTACCACGGCTTGCAACGGACGTCTTGCATGTGAATCAACCGGGAAGTTAGGTCAACCCTCTCCGCAAGTTGTCACATTCTCCTTAATCTTTCGACTTATATGTAATAAACTGCATGTGTGACAGTATTCTATCAGATTCGTACCAGGAGACACCGATCTCCTAACACGTCTTCGAGAAGAAGCATCTCGCCCAGATCCTGATCACCCGGCGCTGGAAGGTCGCTTGCGAATCTTCACAGATCGTTCAAAGGCTTGGATATTAATATCCTAACATTAGTTTCAACAGCAGAATTATTGCAGGATTTCAGGCAGACATTATAGACGTCTAGTAAGCTGTGTCTTGGTCGATTTTTTCTGAAAACCAGGCGACGATTTGTATTCATATTTAACTCAGAAGCTTTCCCGAACTGATGCGTATTTCTTAACGAGATAGCTGAGTATAGCACTGTTCGCTAGAAGGGGCACTAGTTCAGTACTCTTCCTAAATGGAGACACGTCACCCGTAATGACAGGCAACGTCTTTTGAACACAAATCATAGATGGTCACTCTCAGAACTCTTACCGGATAATTGACCACTGCACCATTGGAGCTAACATCTCAAGATAGATGCAGAGAATAGGAAGAGGACGGAAGTACTGTGCATCTACTCTGTAATTGCAGCGGCCACTCCTTCGAAAAGAGAGGTCATTTAGGGACCTAATTCTTGAACAACCTGGCCGAACTGAGTAGCATTAGTGTCACCAATCTTCACTAGGCAGATCACTCTTTACAACGATGGCTCAAAGATGAGCGTGAGTACAGTAGGCGGGGGTCTTCTGTGACCTCTTCGAGAGTCTGACGAAAAAAGGTTCCGAGCTGAAAGAATCTCTACCAATTCCATATGCACATACGCCGCTCAACTTGATCAGGAAAAAACTACACGATGAAGCCCTGCATAGAGTCAGATCTCGCTGGCTTTGTTTGAGTATTAGAGCAACAGCAAAGGCTCTATGACCGACGCTGAGCAAGAAAAGATCAACATTAATGGTCAGTTTTTGACGGTTGGATGTTCTTCTATTTTTGAGAAGGTGATGCACATAGCCAACTGTGCAGAAGCCGATCACAGCATTTGGTGTCGGAATTTATTAAAAGCTGGTACAGCGAGTACCTACCCAAGTTCATAAGACGCTCGAGGCGGTACAACGACACGAAACCTCAGAATTTAACGACATGTTCTTTTAACCGAATCTAACGTGATTCGATCTTCTTGGCAATTGGCCCCATGTGGTCCGAGTGTATCCAGGAGCTTAAGATGTCTGTCTTGAACAAGGAGTCTTCACCTTAGAAGTTCAGACGGGTCAGGCAATGCCACCGATCCACTTTCTACTTGCTCTTTGCCTAGCAACTTTTAATTTTCACCATTTGACTTTGCTTATTCCTACAATAATATTTTTTCAATCATAGTCATCTATTTGTTCATTTCCTAGCATAGTATAGTTATTCTAAATAAAATAGTTACCTAAATCATATTTTCTTTAAATTACATTCTTCTCGAAACACATTTCAATATTCATCGTCTGGGATTTGTTTGAATCAGACTAAAACAGTAAAAAGTAAAATCTATTGATAAGTGTGTTGTGGTAGGAAAATGTATACCGTTCTGAATTATACAATTACATACGATTGCCAGATTGCCGCCCGGGACATACAAAAAATAAAAATAAAAAAAATAAATTTAAAGAGAATGAAATTCGTTAAAACAGTGGCGTAAAACAATCATTTTGTTACTATGTTATTATGAGAATACATAGTGCAGTCTTCTAGTGAGTTATTTTTCAAATATTAAGGACTCATTTTCTCTGAGATTATCCGGGAATTAAGTTGTTCTGGCGGACAGTTGAATTTGTGTCTAAGAGCCGGGATGTTCCGGAAAAATCTGGAAGTCTAGAAAGGGTAGTTACAATATTGTAAGATTTATTATAAAATATTTGATTTACAGGAAAAAATTACATCAAAAATTATCATTGAAGGCGAAAAGAACATTTTCCTAGCAACTACAGATGTACACATGCTAATAGAGGAACCTTTACCGGTCACTGTGCCATAGGTACACATGCAATGCGAATGAACAATTTGCACAATAATATTTTTGGTAGCTGCAGGTACGAGGAAGAAACAGAAACTATCGAAAATATGCTAAGCACCTGCCAAGCTATAGCAATTAAAATAAGGCAGCAAATCTTAGCACACCAAAACATACACACTTATTTCTCCCAATCAAAACACGGAATGAAAACACTTTGTCAGAAATATTCAAGTTAACTACCATAATGGTGAGAAGTCTACTAGTCCGGCTTGTTATAACTGTAAAAAAAACTGGCATAATTTGTCATTATACGCAACTTCATTGAAATTGGGGTAATTCAGTCAATTTTGAAATTGATTCATTGTATGGGAAATTGGGCAATTTCGATCCTAATTACGAGGGAAATTGCTGTAATCCCTCAATATCATCAAGTGGAAACATACTATAAGATTCAAATGTGAATCTGGTTGGTTTTATGGCTTATGTAGTAATCCACTCTTTAGTAAGGACACAATGAAACCAACGATTTTGTCTAGGTGAGCCGCGGCTACAAGCCCCTAAGGGCACGCAATTACTCACCTATCTACTCAGCGCCATATTCACCACTTTATGAAACGCATCAACTGGTTTGCCGAATATGATCAACTAGACCCGCGTGGAAATACATTGGGCCTATACTAGAATAAGGGCCGTTTGCTGATACTAAACTTAGCGATTTAATTTTCACTTTGTCTAGTTAAGGGGGACTTATCGGCTCGCCCGATTCGAAAAGTAGATCCTAAAATCGGCTAATATTACCATACACTAACTGGAAGAAATAGTGCATCATAAGCCTTTAGCATTTTGCATTGACAGTGACATATGTGAATAAAAATAGGAATTCTGAATTTCAAAATTATAGATAACGAATTATTTGAAAATAATCTGGAAGTGAAAGATATTTTTACAAAATTAATATTGTATGGCTTTGAGGAACTTTGGTTTAAAAAGCGTGTTCCTCTAACCAAAGACGTTATGTCATATTTTTACAGCAGTTTTAAAATTTAGACTGTCCTTTCAACGGGTATAGTTTTCCTCATTCATTTCCTAATGCAAATTTTTAAGAAACCATACATTTTCAAGAACTCATTCGATTTTCACCAACTACAATCAACTACTGTCACATTGATATTTTATGTGATAAGAACTTATTTACAAAGGATTTTGTTTCGGAGGAATGAGTGAATCTAGGATTGTTTTGATATAAACCTAATACAAAATTACCGAAGACAGCTATGGTAAATGCCAAGAAATATTTCTTTCGAATGGCCTCATTTGCATTAGTAGTTGGCGCCATCAATGGAACACACAATGAAATTCTCATTAACACACTCAATTATTTACAAAAATAACGGATTTGACATTTAAAATCCAAGTGAAGTTGCTGGCACGTAGAATAGCTAAAGTTGAACTTAAGGTTTAAGTGTAATTTGACTATGAATTAGATTTAAATGTAGTATCAGCAGCCCTAAGTATAATTTCTACCCTTCCCACCTACTGTAAAAAACAATCAAATCCCTCCATCCTTCAAAACCACAATATAGCTACATTAATTGTTAAGTTCTTCAGTGCGTATACGTAACATTTTTTTTAATCTTATTCATTTCTCTCCACTGTAGAATTTAAAAGTAAAAAAGAAAGGGAAATAAATTACAAAAGGGTTTGAAAACTTAAACGACTAAAATGCATGTTCAACTTGTTAACATTTTACTCTCTTTAATTATGAATTAACAACTCCCAACACATTCTGCACCGTTGCGTTTAATAGCTGCAAATTGCCGCTTATTTGCATGAGCATCATGTGCAATTAATATTAATGTGAACACACCCTCAAGATACAAATCGCTTACCCAATCTAAATACATCAATGTAAAGATAGATGTACTTTGAATCAATCTGGGTGCAGTGGGTGGCTTTAAGAGAAAAGATTTCTTACAATCTTTCTGATAACCCATGTACCTGGCCACCTCCAAAGCGATTAAGTGATTTGCTCTGTGTAACAAGGCAAGCAGTAAGTGCTCCAGGAGAGCTTCCAATTTATGAAACGAAGGATTTGTAAATCGCAATTCTTTTACTTTTGCATTCACCTACAGAAGGTTCAATCGGCGAGCTTAATTAAAGCTGACGAGATTATTTCCCGTCACTTTTTAAGTACTGGTTACGGTTCTAGTAATTATCTCAGGTTACTTCCGTGTTTATCAGAAATTCTCGTTGCCATTAATCTTCAAGAGGAGCCGCTCGCCCGATCTCAAAGAACTTCCTGCATCCGATTTTGATCTGCCATCCAATTCGCTCTGTAAACGTATTTATGCCCTCAAGCCCCAGTCGACTATGAATAATGAGATCAGCTCGACAACTAACTGTTTGAGCACGCGCTTATTGCCTCCAGTCAGAAAATCAATAAAAAATAAAATAAATTATATTCAGACAAGCGGCGCAACAGGTAAGTGCCGCCACGCAAGGCGGCTAAAAGTGCAACCAGTTTCGGATCCAACGCACATGCGTCAAGGGTTCCACGTCTGCCGCCCGACATCTGGCGTCTGCAACACACCGCAGACCTCACACACGAGGCGGCGTGCGAGAGTGAATGCCTTCAATAGTTCGGCATGATACCGAAAGTCGTTCGCGAATTCATTGAAGTGGAAGATAAAAAAATAAAAATTATTTTTAAGCGAAAAATGAATAAAATGAAAAGAAAAACTGAGATACAGTTAGTTTGATGGAAGAAAAAGTTGTTTTTCAACGCTGCCCGGGTGAACTTGAAAACTTAAATCGAACTTGTTGCATGACACTTGAACTTGACGTTACCATCCAGATGGCGGGGCGGCGCAACGTGTGCGCACGTCTTTTCATTTGTCATTTGGTCATTCGATTCCCTTGACGGTTACAAAGACAGTCTTCCTTCCTAGTTGTCACTAATTGGATTTTAAAACTCCTAATGAGCTGTCGTTTAATGAAAGGAATCGCATATGCGGAAGTAGAATGCGAACCAACTTTGACACGTGGAAGCAAATGACACTTGAAGTGCAACGGTTGAATGACTTTGAACTTGATTCACGAGAGTATGCCACCGTGGCTTATGTCCAATTAAAGTACATGTACGAGTATTCAATCCCGTGTGCTGCTACTAGAATAACAGCTATTAGTGAAGCTTAACTTGGTGTAGCCTTCAGTGATGTCGTGTGTTTTGTACAAGTTAGTTAAACAGGCTTACAGTTAAATTAATACCTTTCAGATGTATTTACTGCATCATTAGCATATTGCATTTGCATGATTGGCCTGGGAACATCTAACATAGCTCCTTTTCAATCTTTGATTACAGGAAGTAATTATGATGGCTGTGATTGATTAATCTAATAGATTTAAGCAATTCTTAACGCGGAAGATCAGTTCTCATTCCTGCAATGTTCATCATTCCTTTAAGATCTCACCTAACGCCATTTTTGAAAAACTTGTTCATGGAAATTGAATTAGCTTCCACATGAGTCGAAGCTGCATGCGCTGTCTTTGTGTCAGAATTGAATGATCGGTCCTCCTCGTTGTTCTATCAAATCAAATGCGGCGAATTTGATGACACCTTTCATTTAAGGCCCTAGGTTTTCATCTTTGGCCTATGGTTCAACTTTAGAATCCACGAAACCGCCAAGAAAAGCTTTTTATAAATAGTTTCCCATTGGTAATTGACAACATTTAACTTTGACGGTGGACGCACCCTTAACCCAATGACTGAACTGTCACTGCCAAAACATTCAGCACAATCAATATGGTAAAGTTAAATAATAAAGAACGTTTTAAAATTATTACAATTTATTGCCAAAAACCCGAGTCGGTGATGCGGACTTTAAGAGTGTTGTTGAACTATTTTATGAATAAAGAACACAACTGGACGACCTCTAGAACAAGAACGGAATGAATTTTATTCGTTATAAAATTCATAAAGTATAATAATAAGGAATCTGTCAATTTGACAGTAACAAAGAAAAGAATAAACCGAGGCGAGTTCATGAATGCTGTGCGTGATCCATGTTCCATGACTTATATTTCAACAAGTGTTAATACAAATTTTTGTTAGTAAGTTTCGTCCCAGTAGACAATCAATACATAATCTAATGAACTTATTTGAGTCCACATGAACTCTGCTGGAAGCCCATGTGCCGGTGAGACAACTGATTGGTCGAAGTGCCGAGAAGATTGGTGCCGTGCAAGTGTCCCTCGTAAGCGATTCAAAACCCTCCATTCCACGTCGCCATTCTCAAGAAGAATGCAGCACTCTGTCCCCAATGTGGCGAAATTTGCTAAAAGATCTTTTCCTCCCACTCTATAAGATGAAATGCTCCCAGTTGAAATGCTGGAAGGAGATGGCCTTCTTTCAGCGCAAAGCCATCTTCAGTAATGAAGCGAATTTTTGACTAAAAGGGTGCGTGAACTAATAGAATATGCGTTATTGGTGGAGCCCACATCTTCTTCAAGAAACGGCACTTCATGCACAAAAAGAAAGTGTATGGTGTGGATTTCAAGACGGTAGGTGGTGTCGAGATCATTGCAATGATCACCAAGACGGTCGGTGGTGTCAAGATCATTGCAATGACATGTTCCACCGTTGTTTCTTTGGTCAATTATATGGACAATACTCATTAATGGTTTCAACATCATCAAATGGTGAGGTAGCTAGATGGGTGCCCTGACGGCCTTGTGACCGTGGCTCACTTAGAGAACATGTTGGATCCATTGTCCCCTTGCTAGGGAGTAGTATACTCTCGTGAGACCTACTGCAGCTCTAAAACCAGGAAGATCCAGAATCCTAAGGGGTTTTTCAGTTCAACACCGCTTAAGTCCTCCACTTCTTTGAAGAAGTGCTTTCTTAGGAACAGCCTTCTTTCCTTTGCCAGAGCTCGACAATCCCAGAGCATATGTTGGCAAGATTTAGATTCTTCCTTATCTCTGCAGCTTCTGGAAAAGTCTTTCTGCGGTACGAATCCTATTAGTATACGTATAACTTTGCGACTAAAAGCTATCGATGGTGTTGAATGTTGATCTTGTCTTGCTCATCGTCGCCCACGCAATTAATAGTGTCGCGGTTGAACATAGCCAACGCTGCCTTACGCCTGAAACTTAAGATTTGCAAGCCTATTATTTTACATCTGTCGTCATATTTATGCAAATAAACAAAGAGAGACCATCAATTCCTTACTCCTGCAGAATACTATTAAAAGATTAAGTCAATTGAAGCGATACTTTTATTTTTCTTGAAAAGATCTTAACAGCTCAGCGGTTGAAGAAGGAATAATTATAAATTACAATGCAAATAACGTTGCTAAGTTCTCAAATGAAATTTAGAGATGATAGCATACTAACATTCGATTTATATTCACAAGTACATAAATATTGGCTGAAACATCCTAATGTTTACTTTAACAAATACCCCACACTTTAGCTCGAGGAACTCGGTCATATGGCATATTCCCTACCCTTCTCAAGTACAATTTCGTGATATTCTTGATTGTTTGCATTTTATTAAAACAAAAATTGTCAACTCCTTGTCTTCCGTTGACGATCGACTTTCAAAACAGTGTCAAGGTTCTGTCGTTCCACGGACTAGCCACGGGTCACGCACCGGATAAACGTTAAAATTTCTCGTATATTTCATTTCCCTCTCAACAGCTGAACGCATTATTTACAACAATGAACACCATTTAACTAAGCTGTCATATCTGATCATAAATAAAATTTGCATATACTCTTAACCAGACAATGCGTTTGAATTGCGAAAGGTACTAACAGTGGCTAAATGCCTGAATGGGCAGTATAATTACCTTCAGATTGCCATCAGCTTGAAGTTTGAAACTACCAACAAAGCGGACCGAAGAGCCATCCATCACACCATGGTAAAGGAAATTGTGAACCAAATGCATGTTATTACGAATAAAACAGTTTGGCTCCAGACCAATTTTGTCGATTGTACATTTCAAGGCCAAAGACCGCATTCCGACAGCGTGGGACGTTGCATAAGAGTGTCAATCGATCAGCCGCTACTGTTCTTGTCTCGTGCATCAAATTCCAGTGATAGGCGTGAAGCCATCGACACAGAGTCAGAATCCATGCCAAATCAACGCGGCTCGCGGCACTGTTACCAAGACAAGGCTTCGCTATGAAATAAAAATAAACAAACACAAAATACACACTCGTAAAAACTTGCCCTAGCTTGGAGATTTGCCAAGAACAGCAGAAACTGGTAGCAAGGTGGTCACGTATGCACGCCGCCGCGCCGCCACCGCTTAGATCATTCACCATCTGGTTGGTGCTTTTCTTGGTGGCTATGCAAAGAGAGAGAGAGAGAGCAAAGAAAATGCCACAGCAATGGTTGTACATGGACGCGGTGACCTTACTCAAGCGCCAGTGGAAGCTACAGTGATAATAATCAATTAACCGTGATTATTTGCGATGTACGGATGCTTATGGTGTGTCTGCGATTGGTTGGGGGAATTTGAAGAAAAAATAAAATAAACGGTCATTAACAATAAAATTTAACCATGAACGGTCTTTAAGTGCTTGAGGTTATTGTGGCATTATGTAAGGCTTTCGTTGTTATGATTGAGTGGAAGTAAGTCACATTGAAGATTACTGCTTTGTGAAGGCAGTTCAGTTCCCTGTAAGGTGTATTAATGAAAGATGACACTCTTGTATCTTGCACTTACCAGTTTAACGCGATACGGGGTGTTACCTTGTTTACGTGACAATCGCTTTTACTTAAATGTCCTTAAATATAATTTACGTTAAGAATGTTGATGGAAAACAATATGTCGACGTGCACTTAACTAGAAATCATATATTTTTAAGTTGAGCCACCTTCGCATGACGCAGAGAGGAGCATATGCGAACAGGTAAACAAAAAAAACATCAGTCTATGTACGTATTCCCGTCACAAGTTTGTTTATACTATGATTGTGCCTGGTTTTCAAATCTGGTTCAGTCACCATTTGCCGTTGGCATCAAATTAACCGCATTATAACTGGAGTGGTAAATCAGTGGTTGTAGTCTAACTGTGGATATCACAATGGACCAACATGGTCTAAGTGTGCTGCTGAATGCACTAGCAGCCCCTCTGCCTAACCTAACCTATGGTTGTGCCAATTAGTGCAGAGGGATTGCCTAGCTTCTGCAGGAACTGTCAATCTTGTGTGGAGTTTTTCTCTTCCTTGTGCGGGATTGACCTAGAGACCTATGTGTATGCACACATAAGGGATCTTGCACAAAAAAATTCACAGAAATCAAGAATGTTTAACATTTTGATTTCTAAACATGCCCTTCATCACGATATCAGTATCAGTTATCATATATGCATCAGTGTAATGCAGATGCAGGTGTTCCTCAAGGGTTAGCACTTGCACCGATCTTGTTTAACATGTTCTTATCTGATTTTCCCCATTTACCGAAATGTGATTTCGCCCTTTACGCTGATGTTTCTGCGATATTTTCGTCGCATAAATTTGGTCTCAATATTGAGACGAATTTAAAAGATGCGCGGAAATAGCTATTCCTAACCTAAGCAAATGAAAAATTTGAGTTAATGAGGAAAAGAATGTAGTAATAAATAAAAAGTAAATAATAAAATGAAAAAAATCTTTTCATACCGACTGTACTCTGTCCAACTCAATTCCAATTCTTTTTGAATCCTCCGTTAGATTTTACTCATCTAGCATCACTCTCTTTTGTAAGCTAAAGAACATTGTAAGTGTAACCAAATGCAGAAAGAACAGAAAAAATTGAATCGTCGATAGGATCAGATGTGTTGTTTTTTTTCCAAATTCTTCCAAAATGTAGTTTACAAGAAAAAGAAAAACAAAGTCTTGTTATCTTCCATCCGACCAGTTATCAGTAAACGGGCAATACATAGAATGGGAGGTGTCGGTGAAGTACGTGGGCCTTTATCTAGATAAAAATAACTTACTCTATCCTTTTGTAAATAGCAAATCCTTACTTCCAAATGGCAATAAAATACTCTTACATAAGGTTATTTTTTACGCAATATTCTTGTTCTGCTGTCCAGTCACAATTAAAAGTCACGTAAAAAGTGTTTGCTAAGTGTAACATAAAAAGATTACATCAAAATGATGTTCAACCTTCCTTGGCATCACTTGACGCGTGATTTTCACAGTAAAGCTAATATTGAATTTATCCCTGTTAGGATACATCCTCTTACCGCTCTAGACTGATGTTATCTTTTTTTATTATTTATAAATCAATTAATTACTTTATTTATTTGTTTATAAATATGTATATTTTTTTATTTACTTGATTTTATTTTTCATGTTTTTTTTTGTTCTTTTTATAAAGGGTTTTTGTTGTTCTTTCTTTTTGCTTAGAATAATTAATTAAAATTTCGGTTGTTTTGTTTAGATAAATTTAGAGAAATATTATATGACATTATATAATACATATGTATATCAAATCTCTGATGAAATGGTGCTTTGGCTCGCTTTGTAAACTTATAAACGAAATAAGCAAGATTGATTGAAATCACTCTTGTGAATATCCCAACCAAATGTTCCGTCGTTTGGGTGTCAGTGCCCACCAAGTAAAAAAAATCATTTTATGCATATATATGAATTAAACTTTGCTTGTTTTGGCTATACAAAAGAGGAAAACATCCAGACCGTGCGTCGCAATTTGGCGAATCTAGCTTGGTATCGATGTACTATCGATATACTATGGATTTGTCGATGACAGTCTAAACTTAATTCTATGAAGTTTTTTAGGACCTATAAACTCAAGTGTTCAGTGATAGGGAACATATACCACACACCATCCATTCTGAATTAACCTCATGGATACAAATGTCTCTAACTAATATACCACTGGGCCGATTTTGTTCAAATCTTCACCCAATGTGTTTAGAAAAGTTAGTAGAACCTCATTTTAACCTGGTATTTAAATGAAACTAACACATTCTACGTTCATCATGACATTCCTCTTTTGTAAGTAAAATTCAAATAAAAGATAAGAAATATCAATTAACTTACGTTATTTTATTTATTTGTTATATAATTTTTTTTTTTAAATAGTCGCTCCCATCTTCGCCTTGATCTGAGGCGCCACTAGATGAAAATTCTTTGGGAACCCTTTACAGGGCAATACTATATTTATTATTGTATACTTCTGCTTGAAATATATGGATCCGAGGACAGTAAAAAGCGGTTAAGGACATCACTATTTGAATTTTATCTTGAAAACATTCGGCTGAAATATTCTCGGAATTCGTCTGTACTTTTTATCACTATATGCTGACATATTGAGCCTCTTCGGACAACTGCTCCAATATGCAAGCTTGGATTACAGTTTTGGTCAAGAGTCAAGAGCTTGTGTATGTGGATGTGAATTGGCATAATTTGAGCTCTATTACAGGTCTGTTAAAAAGTTACCCTTTTTTAATAAAATTATATGATAAATAAATGATATAAGGAGTATAACAAACCTCTCAAAAAAATAATATAATAATAATAATAATATGAAGTTGAGAAGCTTTTTCTAGACAGGAGTACTCTTTGAGCATTGTCAGTGACTCGAAAGAGGTGGAACCGTGAATTATGATAGGTTGTCAATTCGGGTATCGAACCTGGCACCCTCTGCGTAGTAGTCGACGCACTTACCCACTACGCCACCGCGACCCACTCAAAAAAATAATACTACTCCATAATGTGATAGGAAACTTCATTGCACCAGCATGACGAAGGTCTGAAATGTAAGGTGTAGGCAGGAACATTTTAACCATATTTCCCGATGGGGACATTTGTAAAAGTCTGTGCAAATTCACATAATTCTCGATAAGACCGTGCGTTAGACAATCGTCAACACCAGGGGCATGATTGATCTGTACAATTGCTCGCATATGCCGATAATACTGACATTATCAGAAGAATACAATAGGCTGTTCGTTGGACGTTTGTGAGTATCGAGGAGGAAGCGGCGAAGATGGATCTTACAGTCAATGGGGGTAAGAGAAAGTATATGCCGTCTATGAAAAAGGTCCACCGACACCGACGTCTAGGACAAAACATTACTATAGACAGCTACAACTTCGAAGTAGTGAAAGCCTCTATCTACCCAGGCTTCGAAATTAACGCAAGCATTGACACCACCGCAGAGATAAAATGAAGGAGTACGCGTGCCAATTACTGCGTTTATGGCCTTGGAAGGCAATTGAAAATAACCCATCTCTCAAAGAACAAGGTTTATAGTCCAAATCCTGCTGTATGGCGCAGAAGCATATACAATAACAGATGGTGTTTTTTGGCCCAGGTTCACCTTGAAACTTGATCGTACATGGTTCAAACTTACCTAAAAAATTCATTAAATAACATATATTAAAAAAAATTGTAGGATAGCGATGCTACATACTTTATACGAACATGATGAATTTGACTTATGTAATGCAACAAACAAATGGGTGGGAATTCAATAGCTCAGAGTAAATATAATTAAACCTTAGCACCAGCAGCATGCCAGACAGTTGTTGACATATCTTTAGCGAAGCGACGAAGTCGCTTGAGCGGATTAAACCCTCCTGAAAAAAGGGTTAACATCCTGTTAGCGAGCGAAGCGAGCCTCCCATCCCCTACATAAATATACCACTATAGGTCTTACTTAAAAAAAAACAATCACCCTTTCGAAATGTTGCAATAATGGAGCTATCAAAAAAATCAAAAATAGCAAATTGACGTTGAAAACGTGGAAATGTAATTGAAAACTTCTTTGCACAAGGTAGATCTGTTAGAAAAAATACTTTATAAAACAAATATGTGGTAGGCAAGTAGGGACAACAAAAGTGAAAACGAATTCTGAAAGGCAACATCCAGGAGAACATTTTAACCTGATTTCCCGATGGAGACATTTTTAAAAGCGTTTGCAAAGTCACAATTTTCTAAAATATATCGGATAAGACTAAGGCCTTCAAGCAACACGATAATAACTACCATTTGCTGAGGTCTTACTAGGGTCCATTTTTTTGCAGAAGGTTAAGACGTAAGGTTTTCCCCAACGTTGGATATCAAACTTTTGACATTTAGACGTCTTTGATTTTTAAATTAAATTCCGCTAGAGTCGCAAAATTGCACACTGTGCGTCGCACAATGGGCCATAACCGAGAAAATTCTCCTTTTGCTTGCAGAAAAGTAAATTGTGAAGTTCAACTTAGTCTTTACCTAAAGCTTCATCTCTATTTCAAATATAATCAAATAAGAAATGAGAAAAAGAAAAGATCGTCACAAATGGGGCATTTGTTCAATTTTTGTATTGATTGTAGACGTGTTTTACCGCTGCTTCGATCGAAATATATTTGCCATGGAATCTGTTAACACTTTCGTGGGCTATTTTGTTTTTTTTTTTCTCAAAGTTGCTTCTTCGCTAACAAATTTATAGAAAAATCTGCGTTTGCATGTATGTATAGCTGTAAAAACATGCTTCTTACTTACATTACGTAATACGTATGTATACCAAATTCCTAGACGCATACAAATTTAAAACGGAATTGATCGAAAATAAAACATTACAAGTGCAGCTGGCGTACACACTACATTTTGGGTTTTGGGTCGTCTTCCAAAAAACAACGAATTTTCGAAAACTTACAAAAAACAAGTATTTTTTAGAGGAATTTTTATTC
Source organism: Eristalis intricaria (assembly GCA_964034865.1). NCBI lineage: Eukaryota > Metazoa > Arthropoda > Insecta > Diptera > Syrphidae > Eristalis > Eristalis intricaria. Next base: position 136,316,547 of record OZ035873.1, read on the forward strand.
TTATCAAGGAAAGTCCTTGAAGGAACATCAACTGACGAAGTGTTGCCGATTTTAAAGAACATTCAGAAAAACTTGGAAAAAAAAGCAAATAGCCGATTGCGAAGGAAATCCGGAAGAAGCTTACCGTCGTTTGCAAAAATATTGAGTACATAATCTGTAATAACCGCCGACTTGGATTGCCTTCATCCAGAAAATAAGAAGCATAAAATGGGCTACTCGCGTTTCAACATTTCAAGGCGATTCTGAGAGGCAACCGGAGACGATTTTTACCAGAAAATTTCAAATAGCTCTTGGTAGTTCACGGCTTCCACCTCTTTCGAGTCACTGACAATGCTCAATGAGTACTCCTGTCTAGAAAAAGCTTCTCAACTTTGTCGTTCGGAGTCGGCATAAAACTTTAGAAACAATAGCAAGCACAACACGATTAGTTGCTGAGAAGCTAGGCCCAGGTCCGCCTTGGACTGTTGCGCCACCAATTTTATTATTATGTGTTTTGTTTTACCTTTTTTACATTTTATGTCAACAAAATCTTAACTCTGGTAATAGATAATTAAAGGCCTGTGTATCATTTAACAAAGTTATTTTAAAAAGGCTTCAACAGTTTCGGCATTCGACCGCCCTGAACCAAATTACGATTGCCATCCTTATCTTCCTGTTTCGGTTACACGCATGAATCAAAAAATTAACCGTGGCATAAGAACAATATGTTTATTTCCTTTTGTCTACGCAGGCTGAACAAGATGACAGGTGAAACAAGATAAAGAAAATATTGAAAAAAAAACTAGCAGAAAGAAAAAAACAAAAAGCTGTGGTCGTGCGAGTAATTTTTATTCATTTTTATTTTAATTTTCCCTTTATGTCCTTGTTGATTTCTATGATTTCAGCTTTAAATAAAAATCGTTGTACCACTAGCCAACATGGCTTTACTTCCCGTTCCTCTTATTGCGAGCAGTGCCATCTTGCAGAATTATTTTTGCAATTGGCAAATATTGTCATTTTGTTTGACAGAAGTCACTTCGATATTTTCATTTATTTCTAGAAAGAAACCGCGCAAGAAATTATCTTCAGTCCAGAACCTTGGAATTGCTGACATAAAACTGTAAATAAGTTCAGCTTCACTAGACATTTTAGAAATGAGTAAAAAAACACTTCAATGCTATAACAGGGGATGTGGGCAATTGTTCGATCCTGACGAAAACGATGATGGTAGGTTGGAAAATCTTCACATGTTCTGGGAATAACTCAAATTACTTCGATTACTTTTAGAATCGTGCTGTCATCATCCGGGGGCACCCTTCTTTCATGACGCATACAAAGGATGGTCGTGTTGCAAGAAAAAAAGCGTCGACTTCACAGAGTTCCTCAACACCAAAGGATGTACGCTGTCAAAACATTCAAATGAAAAGCCCACAGAACCGGAGAAACCGCAAAAGGAAGTCGATGTGCCTGTTCAGCAGGAGATCCGTCCTCCGATCAAAAATGAAACCATGCAGAGGCCGGACTTCGATGGACCTCTGACAAAGATCGAACCGAACGTTGTTCCTGCCTTAAAAGAGGCTCTGGCCGGGATAAAGGAGAAAAAGGTCGTTGAAGGTGCAAGTAGTTCCTCAACGTCTGGGTAAGTCTTGATGCGTAGCTTGGACCAACTGAATTTCCAAAGTTCCATGCTTGTAGTGAGATAACAATAGGGACATCTTGTAAAAATCGTGGTTGCACATGCAGCTACACAAACACCGCCGCTGATTACAGCGAATGTCACCATCATCCCGGTGTACCCATATTTCACGAGGGAATGAAGTACTGGTCATGCTGTCAGAAGAAAACATCAGATTTTTCAGCTTTCATGTCTCAACTTGGGTGCATGAATGGATCGCATAAATGGATCAAAGATGACGACGACAAGAAGGTGGTTAGCTGTCGCTATGATTGGCATCAAACAGCGACAAATGTCATCGTGGCGGTCTACGCCAAGATGTACCACTGCGAAAAAAGTTTCGTGAAAGTGAATCCTATTCGGCTAAATATTTGTCTAGTGTTCCCTGACCAAGAATATTCCGAATTCAATTTGGACCTAGAACTAAGAGGGGTAAGACAAAATCAGTTAACTTTTCCATCTTTAAATTCTCTCTCCAGGTGATTAAGGTAGAAGAAACATCAGTTCAAATGTATGGCACGAAAGTAGAAATCACTATGCCCAAGGCAGAACCAGGTTCCTGGGCGAAATTGGACTTTCCCCGTGCAACAACCGCTCCAAAGACCCCACCAAAAGAGGAAATAGTTAGTGAAGTGAAACCAGCTGACGACTCTGACTCGGAGGTGGATTTAGATGATATCGAAAATGTAGGATCAACGGGACTGAAGCTCGCCGATATTTCATAAAACAAACTCGATGGAGTATTAAAGAAAAGAGATTAATAATTTTTACCAAATCTGTTCGAAATTTTATTTAATTAAAATTCAAGGCTTAAATAGGCACTAGTTATACGTTTTTCCCGGGCACATAGTCTTCATCATCGTCGTCGTCGGAACCAAGATCTACGTCCAAATCCAAGTCTGCTATGCTCTGGAAGAGTGTTTCATCGATTTTCACATTTTCCACTGAATCACCAGCCTCAAGAAGGAATTTGAGATCGGATTCATTGAGTGTATTGTCGCAGAGGAATAGCTCTTTGCCGGTAAGCTTCTTTCCTTCGTTTGAAAGCTTCTCTCGCTTTGCAGCGATGCCAGTGCTCTCTTCGAACTCCATTTTCCACTTCATAAATGACTCCACGGTGACCCGAGTACCTTCGAATTTCTTTCTTTCCGCCTCTTCAACTTCCTGCAATTTACGTTGCTTCTGGTTCTCTTGCTCCCTCTTGTGATCATCCCATCGTTCGTTCAACCATTCTTGTGCGCTACTCACTAGTGAAAATATCATTTCCATGCCGAGATTTTCTTCAATAGTCTTTGCGACATGTTCAAGCAAAAGACGTTCATAAGAATCCTCGAAGTTAACATCATCTTCAATTTCAACAACTGGCCCTTCGTCGGGGTACTTTGGGGTGTATGTGAACACAAGTTGGCAGGAGAGTCCGTTTTCCTCATCAGCGGAATATTCTTCAGTAGCAATTGGTATTTTGAATTTATGCCATGGTTCTGTTTCGAGGACTACGAAAGAAAAGATATATACAATCTGGAAGCGAAGATTTTCTTAAGGGTCCTTACTTTCCATGTCACCACAGTAAATGGAATCCAATGCCTCAATTTCGTTGGTTTGGTCCTCTTTATAATTTCTGCTCATTTTGTATTAATCTGTGCAAAAATTTGCCAACAAATTACAATGTAGTACGACGATGTTTAGGAAATTATTAGACGTTGTTAGTTGGCCGAGTGCAGGTTATGTACCGCATGAAATGTCATTAATGTCATTTTTCGGAATCGTTTCACTGTGTCCCTCAGTGCTGCCAAGTCTTTGTCCCATTTTTGAGAGAAATGAACGACAGATGTATAAATAATTTGTACATGGGTGGAGTCTGGAACAGTATGAAATGTTTCGTAAATACTTACGATCATACTGTATTCGTATTCCTTTCAGTGAAAAAGTGGGTCGCCGTGGCCTAGTCGATTGGTGCGTCGACTTCTACGCAGAGCGTGCCAGGTTCGAAAGTGGAATCTACCAACATTCATAATTCACGGCTTCACCGGTCTAGAAAAAACTTCTCTCCATTCGGCGTCAGCATACAGCTTTAGGTCCCATTCACTCGTGAGAGAAGAATACCACGCACAATACGAGTAGTTGCTGTAGAAGCTAGGCCCAAGTCTGGCTAGAACTGTCCAGCCACCTATATTGTTTTTATTTTAATTAGTGAACAAGAAATAATTATTGTGGAGTGTTTAATCTAATAACGGCGCTCAGACACAGCAATTTGTTGTGACGATCTCCTGAAGCTGAAAAGTCAAAATACTTTGTACACCGCAAAACAAGTCTGCCGTTTTGTTGCAACGTTACGGTTCTCAAACAAATCGTCGCGATATCAGCAAATTAAAATTGTGTTAACAAAATTATATAAATCTTTGTAGAAACTTGATATAACTTATTAGGAACTTAAAAAAATAAATAGACCTGATCTCTGAGTGCTTATTGAAACGAACAGATCCACGAATCACGACATTTGTACACTGCCCAAAAGTCACTGTGACACCTGTCAACGTTCTTCAGCACATTCGAGGTTAGAACACTGTCCATTTCTACTGGTTTTTGCCTGTTTTTTGCAAAGTGAGAAATTTATATTAATCAAAAACAAAATAACTTAATCAAAATTACAAGCTAACACTTTATTACTCCGAATATTTGAATCCAATAACTCAAAAACAAACACATATTTGTCTTATAATTTTAGTTGAACTCATCTAGCAATTACATAATTGTCAGTGGAAAGAAAATGTCTCAAGCTCCAGTACGTGTTTCACCTCTTATCAAATTCGGCAGATGGAGTCTGCTCATCGTCGGTATTGGATATGGTGCATTCAATCAGAACAGACTATCCAAGAAGGAAGAGAAGATCCGTGAAATCGAAACCCAACAGAAGATTATCCGTGATGCCAAGCTAGCCGAAGAGAAGAAGGCGCGAGCTGAGGCCGAAATTAAGGAACTTGAAAAACTAGCCAAGTAGACATCATCTGTGGCATAAACGTTAGATTTTAAATAATGTTTAATGGGATAACACTGCTCCATAATAATGATTATTCATAAAACAGATCAATAAATAAGTCGAAAGTGAAGTTTATCACACATTTGTCTCAAATCATTTATAACATGTACTTGCTGGTTCTGAATGTTCTATTATGTGTAGCATCTACATGTAGACGGAGCATGTAATACAAAAACAACGTTTCTTGCATCACCGAATGATGTTGACATAATCAATATTTGTTATAAGACAAGCTTATATTTTCCTTCGTAAGCTTCATGGGATTCTTGCGTCCTAATTAGATTTCAATAAATACAGGCTTACATATTCCTGGGATGTATTTACCATGAACATTATGTCTTTGATAGTTCACATAAAACAAAGATTCTTCCTTCCGAAGGCCTTGTAGAATCAAGAAGACTCAGAACTCTCGCCTTGCCTGATGTTGATGGTTTTTTATACTTAACGACGTTGTCTCCCGGGAATATATAAACGACCATTTAGACCATGCTCATTCACTTGTGCTCATAAATGTAAGGAACGAAAGATAAGTAAATTCCAAGCACCAGCTCAAACAGTAGTTAGGTAAGGATTTATAATGGGTAAATTGATTTGGGGTAATCGCACTATTTGGAATCGATTACATTAGTTACCTAGTAGGCACTCATCCTGTTATTTATAAGAACCTAGAAGCTTCAATGAATTTGTACATCAAACAGGTACATCGCATGAACATCCACGTGATTCGCGTCTTGAGTGTACTTCACCTACCAAACTACAAAGACTTGCCTGCATACTTTAACCCAAGCAATAAATTCCCTTAATCAAGACTGTCTCTAGCTAGGGGCAAAATAGGACCTCAGTTCTCCAGTCTTTCATTTCTCATATGGAACTAAATATGTATACGCTACATCAGTTATGAACGAATTCAAATATCTTTAAAAAGATGACCCTAACAAAAACATGTGATTTAAACGTGCATTTTATACAAGGGAGAATATTAACTTGTCCAAAAAGGCAAGCAAATTTAGATAATTTTTAAGGAAATATTGACTTTTGAATCCATCAAGTAGGCCTACATCAAAGTGACACATTTTCGAAAAATATGATATTCTTTTTCTTTCCCACAGAAACTAGGTGTCAGAAAATGTGCGACTCTCCAGTCCCAGTACATGTGTCTCCGCTCATCAAATTCGGCAGATGGAGTCTTCTTATCACTGGTATTTTCTATGGTGCCTTCCACCAAGGAAGACTGAAGAAAAAGGAAAATAGGCTGCGTCAAATTCAAGTCCAGAAGAACATTGCTTGTGAAGCGAAGCTGGCTGAGGAAAGAAGAGTAAGAGCTGAGAGAGAGAGGAAAGCCATCGAAATGTTGGCCAAGTAGAGTGTCCTGTCCATGTGCAACTTCTATATTGAATAGTAAGCCCAGGACGTTATATCAGCATGTAATAAAACTAAAATCAACCAGTTTATATATGCTTTTGTTTTCTGTCAGTGGCCAGTTGTCAGTAGAAATCCTTTTAGATCAAGTCTCACTTTCAGTTATTCAACAGGTCCTTAACGAATCCTTAGCGAATTTTATCCTGTCTCCCCTCTGAACATAAGATTTGAACAAAGCAAGAAATGGTATTAATAGGATACCTAGTCGAGAGCTCCTTAAGCGTAGTAAATTCGTATAGAATTCACTCACAAACGTGTAGTTTCAATACCGTTACACAAATTTCCTATTCCAAATTAAAGAAGCCATGTTTAACACACAGTTGGTAACGCGAACGCAAATATTTTTTTTTTGCTGTCATGCATGTTTTTCTCACTGTCACAACAAGCCGTCAAATTGGCATATATCAGCTGGCAGAAGTATTGTCCATCTAATTCAATTCCAAGGGATTTAAATAATTTTTCAAATCAATTTGTTGGGTAATTTAACAAAAAAAAGCCATCATAATTGTGTACAAATAATTTATTTATTCTAGAAGGAATCTAACGAATTATCTACTTGCGCCACACTCACACACACTGCCAGGAAACAAGTTGAATATTGTAGTTAACGCTTCCCTAGCCGTCGTCACTTAAATTACATCAATTAAAACCATTAAATTCGATTAACAACGGTATATTAATATGAATTTTTACAAATGGCTTCACCATAGAGCCAGTGGTAGACAGCCTCAAATAGGCACCAGGGACAATATTATGAGAAGAGTTTACAATGCCATGGAAATGCGACATGAATGGAATGACTTGGTCTTGAGTGATGACGCTACCTCAGAATACGGAGCTATTTTTAATTTGGAATTTTCTCCAGATGGGTAAATTAAAGAATAGCTTCTTCGTGTTACCATACATGATAATTGATTGTATTCTTAGAAATCTACTTGCTGCCGCTTGTGAAAAGAAAGCTATTATCCTCTTCGATGCCGTTTCACAAAAGCAAACACATTTAATCGAAAACGCACATGATGACAATGTGAATTGTGTTAAGTAATGCAATTTGTTTTGGTTTTTGTTCTTGAATGCCCTCCGGGCAGACGACAATAATGGGAAATATTTTACAGATTTCTTGACAAGAGTACTTTTGCGACGTGCTCCGATGACACAACTGTTGCAATATGGGATATTCGCTGTTTGAAGAGAAGAGTACGAACCCTGCGAGGCCACTCGAATTGGGTGAAAAACATCGAATATTCAAGCAAAGAAGGTCTTTTAGTGACGTCCGGTTTTGATGGGAGCATCTTTACATGGGATATAAATTCACACACCGAAGAGGGACTAATCTATCAAAAAGTGTTCAACACATCTGGCCTGATGCGATGTAGGATATCGCCGGATTGCACGAAATTAGTTATGTGCACGACTGGCGGGTATCTGATGATAATTCATGAATTAGACTTAACGACGCTGCACAAAGATTTGTGCGGCTTCAGGGTGAGTTGCCTGTGCAAATTCATCGTTTGTTATCTAAATCGAGATTTGTGTCTTTAGCCAAATATATTCAGACTGATGCAAATGGGAAACCAATATATACCTCAAGCTGCTAAGTTTAACCACATTTTTTCAAAGAAGCAAAAAAGAAATCGAGTGGAACTTGTTTCGGATTTCCCCAGTGGAAACGACGCTGAAGTTATTCTTGCGTTGCAGGTGAGATACACGTACACGAGTGCAATTTGTAAACAAGAGTGGAAAAGTTATTTTGTGTCTTTAAACGGTGTCGGTGTTTAGTTGAAATCAAAAGTGAAAGGTTCTAGCGACGTGAATGGTGACTAATGTGGAGCTCTTTGTTCTCTACCTTCGGTTAATTAAAAAGACTATAGAGATACAACTGTTTTTTTTAATTTTTCTCTTTCAGATGCACCCGAAGGGATTATCATTTCTGAGTCGCAACATTAGTTATGACGAACAAACTGAATGGAGCTGCATACACGACCTAAACGAAGAATCGTATGACATAACAATCCCCAAACCGACACAGAAAAGAAAACGCAAGCCTGAAAAAGATGACGAAAGCGATGGGTCAAATGCATCGAAGAATAAAATGAATGCAGGTTCTCGTGAAAATGGAGTAACTCTGGCTAGCGAAGAATCCGCATCGACCTCCACAGGTATTAGACCGACGGCACCGTTGATCAGACGCGTCAGCACTACGGAGGAGGGTGAGCCAAACTTCTTACGAAGTCCCAGTGTGGCATGGGGTCTAATCTCGACAACAGGGGTAGATTTCTCAATAAGACCCGGATATGCAATACATGCAAATTACGCAAGATCAAACCGTCATCCAAGGAGGGCATTCAATGCAAGTGCTAATCAGCAAAGTGCAAGTCGAAGAAGAGCTAATCAGGCAAGCAATCAAGCTGCGATCGCTGCCAGAGTTCCAGCAGAAACCCCTCAGCCGAGTGCCCGCTCGGAATTTGTACCTGACATCTGGGCAGCAGAAATCACGATACAAGAGAGAGCTGCACGTCAAGCACGCGGAGGTCAAACCAATTCCGTGACTGGCTACGATTTTGTTTACGCCATAAGCAGTGGAATACTTCCGACGAGAATCTCACCACCAGGCGATCCAAACTCATTACAAGGATCAATAGATGGAGAGAGACACATTCTGCAAAACGCTAACAAACTGATGTTCTACACTGAGGAATCAACGAAGGGGAAGGGATTCATCAAGGAGCCATCATTCTCTTCCGATGGACGCATTATTTGTTCACCCTACGATGATGGTGTCAGATTGTTTTCATACTCGGAAAATTGCTCCGAGCATCCACAATGGGCAGAGACAGAGAGGCTTAAAAAGGAACCTAAAAAACTAGTAGAAATTAAGACTATATCTTGCCATTCAGGTATTGTACTTAGTACAGCGTTCTGTCCAACACAGCCACTGCTGGTGACGGGGTGTAAATTTGGCAAGGTGACATGGTACTACCCAAAACTGTAAGCAGGCCGTACAATTAAGGGAACTGACGTTTTTTTTTTTTGTTTTGATAAATAGAAAAAGAAAATAAAGAATTTTAAGATGCTCTTAATATTTTTTATATATAAAGTACTCTAGTAAACTGATGTGGGGAGTTTTAAAAATTCCTGCAATGCGTATAACGATTGTCACATTCCTTAAATTGTTAAAACGCGGCTTCGTTTGTGTATGTTGTGTTGCATATCTAATTAAAACTATCCTAAATATAAATATATAAGAAAATAAATTTAATCTTTTTGACATTTTCGTATTCGCTATTTTGATGTGCTGCCTTCAGCGAAACAATGTATAGAAAGCAGGGGCCTTATTTTGTACCGCTGTCGGATTTAGAAATGAAATCCAATACTACAATCGATTCGTATTTTGTATCACTTTCGTATTGGGTTTAAATGCTGCCAATCTTTGCTGCGAGCTGTCAAAATAAAACGAACAAAAATTCAAATAATAGTTGCAAATCGATTCAGTTCAATTTATTTCCTTTACATTTTAACTCATTTAACTAATAAATAATATTTTTTCTAAAAAATAATATCAATTATTATTACAATGAATGATTAATTTTTAGATTTAATCCACGTTTTTTCCTCTGATACTGAGCAATATCCTTTCAGGATTACGACTTCCGTTTGAAATTGGATTTGGTTGTCCACTTATCTTTCCAAAAAGCATTTTTTATTTGTTGTTTGGCGATTGTTGGTATTTGAAGATTGTTCAGAGCAGGATGGTTGTCCATTGTCTAAGTTGAACCAATTTAGCATGAGTTTGTTTAGAAAAAAAAGTATTTTTTCTTTTTGAGGAAAGGAACCTCTTTATTACGAACCAAACTTATGACTAAATCACAATACAATATTCAAAGTTAGCCTAACCCCAAAGTGTTTGCAGCTGCTGTTGTTCCCGCGAAGGAAACCCGAAGATGGTGGTGTTCACTTACATGCCGCCACATCCAATGCTTCCTTTCTCTACGTGATGGAAATGCAGCCGATGGAATGCAGCATATGTCCATTCGCTAGGAGCCAGATCATTGAGCTGATCGTTCGGAATTAGTTGTTAAATGACAGCGTCACTAAATTTGGTGTGGAAAAATAACGTGGGAATGATAGTAAATCATTGTCCAGTGTTTGCATCTATTTCGCGTTAACTTTTATAACTGACAACGTGGCTATGTTCAAGTCCTCCACTCCGCTAGTATCTTCCTAGACCTTGTGTGGCTGGTTGGCGGATATCCCAAATGATGATGTATTTCGCATCCGCATCGTTGGGCCTTTAAAACTACCAGCTTAGTCTAAAACTGGTTGGATTTCTGCCTTGCGTCTGTATATGGAAGAATTCCGACCTTCATGCTTGCACATAAATCCAACCAAGGCTTCAAACCAAAGTTGACCTAATATTAGACCTACTATTATTAGTTGATTTTTGCTTCTATTCAACTGTTCATCTGTTCATTCAACTTTGTTATCGATTGAATCGATGGTCGACAAATCTATCGATTGAAATCTGTTTTGATATTGTGTAGATCAATCGACTGAGAATTGTATTATTGTGAATTAAAAACGTGCATATGGCAAAATTGTATACGTCTGACAGTTAAGAGTGTCAAATTTTTTTAATTCGTGTTTTCACAGACGTCGACTAAAAGATAGAGATAGCTTATAATAATAATATAATATAATAATGTTGGCGGCGCGACAGTCCGAGGCGGACCTGGGCCTAGCTTCTCAGCAACCACTCGTGTTGTGCGTGCTATCGTTCTTTCATTGTCAGTGACTCGAAAGAGGTAGAGCCGTGAATTATCAAAGGTGGTAAATTCCGGTATCGAACATGGCACCCTCTACGTAGGAGTCGACGCACTTACCTACTGCGTCGCGGCGACCCACCAACCCTGAGATAGCTTATGAGGGCTTATAAGTTAGAAGGAGATGTGTGTCCCACAAGTTAGAGGGAATGGGAGGCCAATCGACCAAAATTTGTTAACGATAAAATTTGCAAGGAAAATCGACAAAAATCAATAGCAGTCGACAGTCCCAATAACAAAACAACCAGTCGACAATCGACAATCGGTGTGTATCGATTATAGATGGATAATCGACACTCGCAATTGGGGCCACATATTTCACCAACGCTCAGCTACACAAATTTATTATAAATTTCTTAATTTCTTTTCTCTCTTCGGTGAAAAAATTAATTACTTCCAACAAAATAATGTTTGCACAATCAATTCGATAACAAAATGATGAACCGCTGGTGATGAAATATCGTAAGAGACGACGATCTTGACATCCACTATCGGAATATAAAATACTAATTTTCCGTGAACGAGTTGGTATAACTTTTGATTTCCGATTGTGTGTGGTTGCTACATACATATAAAATACCAATTTCCGATTTTCGGATTCATTTCCGATACTAAAGCAATACAAAATAAGGCCCAGTACCTAATCTCTATGACCCTAAAGTAAAGGAAGAGCATCGGCTTCTCAAGGAAATTTTGTGAGCGAGGAAATAGAAAGGTGTTACAGTAGGATGATTTCAAAAAGTGCATAAACAGACATAATCCAATGGGTATATCTGTAGACTGTTAACTGACTGACGAGGAAGACACCAGTACTGCTGTTAGGCAAAATGTCCACTTAATGGACGATGGTAGAAGAGAGTATTCCGTTACTCCTACAAGATAGCGGTATCGGGACTAAAGTAAAAACGCAGGCAGACTTTCAGCAGGTAGGGCTCATGCAACAACTTATCTGCAAGGACATGCTCGGAGAAAAATATGCCTATTGTGTGGAATCATAATACCGATTGCCCGATCCACAAGAAAGGAGATCCTTTGGACTACATCAACTATACTTACTTCCTTATCCGGCTAACGACCATTGGAGGGTCAGAGCCTGAGGTAAAGCTGCCTACCATCGTTGACGGTCCTGGGCACGCTGCTTCCAGTCACCAAGACCAAGCTGTCTTGCATCCGCAATGACTTCTTCAGGCGTAGAAGCTTTTTCTCCTCCCTTCTTCTAGCCCGGTACTCCTCCTGCGCTGCTTTAGTTTTTCGTTGCAGCTCTCGTTGCGGCTCTCTCGTCAGTTGCGCGTTTCTTCTGCTCACACGCGCCATCATACCACGGGTTTATTGTCCGAGGTGGTAGGTAGCCTAAGGTGGTTTCGGCTTACACTTTGATAGCCGAGCGGCAATGTAACAACATCTTGTTAGTGTTAGCGTTAGTGTTTGCCTACGTCAAACACCGGAGAGTTTCTCACTTAGTTGCTCTTCGTAGGCTCCGGCGATTTCGGATGTGCTCAGGCGTCCAATGTCAAAACTCCTCTTTGTTGGCGGGTGCAGCTTTCTGACATTGGACAGTCGGCTCGACTGACTTTGGCGGTTTTGGTGTTCGACCGTCCTGTGTGGATGCTGTTGCGAAGGAACCCCGTGCTGCTTATGACCATATTACGTACTGCTGCAAAGTCTGTGACTCCGAAGCCGTTATAGGTTGTCGTGTCATGAAGGCTGTGCCTTCCGATCACTCCGCCAAAGATGTTTTCCTTACCGGTTTTGTCATTGAAGTCTCCAAGCACGATTATTGTGTTCTGAAAAGGGCTTGTACGGGTGCTTGTGTTAACAAGTGTTTTTTAAAACAAATTAATTTTAACTTAGCTTATAAGTTATTTATTAACTAATTGTACAAGAAAACTTTTTAAGAAACCAAAAAGAAAAGAAACGTTTCATTCACGTGTCTGCTCTATTCGAGAGTTTAAAATGCCAATGAAAATAACAGTTATTTTTTAAAAAATGCCCAATCGGTCTTTAATCTAGAAGTTGTAACACACTTTCGGTGCTGCCAGGCGTGCTTACAACGATCTTTACTCCGGACAGGCTTCATAGGCACCGTCAAAGAAGTCATAATAGACCTCTTTAACAGAGTCTTCAGCCTCGTCGGTAGGAGCGTGTTGTAAAATATGCCTAGGAATAGTGTGAAATTAATTAAAAATCAATGATGACTTTGTACATAGATATGAACTAAAACCCATTATTTCATACATTGTCATGAGATACCGACGGAATAAATTCAATAAAGATACAATTTTATTTGTTGGAATGAAGTTGTTACAGCTTTTACTTTCAGAAGTCACCTGATTTACTTGCAAAATTTGTGCAACATTTTCGTTACTGGAGCGATTACATACGGTGTAATGTGCCTCGCCACATTAACTTCTGAATATATTTCATTTAAAGTCATTTTTTTTAAGCTAAGTTTTCAAAAATTCTAAAAAACTGCTGCAACTGCTGCTTATGGTAAAATCCTGCTAAAGTCTCAGGGAACTGCTAAATCTGGTAACGTTGCGGCCAATCTGAACTCTTTAACACTCAGAATGTTGTCCGCTATAGAGAAGTTTCACTGTACTCCTCTTCAAAGAACAAAGTCCACGGCGACAGACACAAAATTTAAAATGAAATCAAACCCCAATATCGATTTTAATTATATAAATGTCTTTTTATTGTTTCACTTTTTCATTAATTTGTTTTTGTTTTATATGTATATTACAAATTGTCCATTTCAGTTGTATTTTGAATAGCTTTGTTTGTTCATGTTCAAAATTTGGCATGTTATGATTCTTGTTTTATTAATTTACTTTAATTATTTTAAAAAAATTAATTAATTCTATTTAGTAAAATTTAATTATTTGAATATTTCGATTAATAGTAATATTTCTCATTCTCACTGTATTGGTTTTTCTTCAGAATGTTATTTTTCAGTAGGTATCTATTATTTCATTTGAAAATATTCACAAATCAAAACTAGATAAAGTTAAATAAAATTTAAAGCCATGCATCTAAGCCTCTTTTCCTTCGCGGGATTTCACATGTTTTACATAGTTTAAGTCAAGAATTGAATATTGTACATCTACGAGAGCGGAATTATTTTTGTTTTTTATATGTTTGTTCCATTTGCAATAACATTTATTGGTAGACTAAGTTTTTGACACGATTTTTCTCTTACTTTACCATTCTCTTGATGGTTTCGTATTTACAATTTCGAAGTTCGAAGTTCTTTGGCCATTCGATCACTAACTTACTTCGTTTCTTACTTTGCTATCAAAACGGAAGAGATCAATAGGATGTACATAAATGTGCGACTATGAGTTGAGTAGTTCGTAAAAATATGTTCTTTTTTCAATTCACATAAAGATCTAATTGAAATCAGACTTTTCTTTGGTGTATAAATAGAAAACGTGTGCTAAACAAAATCTGTTAAGGAAATCAATGTTGTCTTAGAATGTCGGCGCGACATTCGGGATTCGGTCCTGGACCCCGTAACTACTCGCAACATTGAAGATACCTTCTAAATATATTCTAAGAGTAAAATCGCAATGAGTCAAGAGTCATTATATTGGATAGCTACAATAAATGCGAGATTTTGTAGATAGTTGGTTTAAAACACATCGGTACAAATGTGTACAGTGTACTGGTGTATCATTCCCTCTAACGTAATACATTCCTTTCTAAATCCAAGTCTGCGTATTCCAGCTCTACAGCAGAACCTCATTCTGCCACGCCACCCTTTGCTACTTCGTCACCCTGGTTAATCCGAGACAGTTGTCGCAAAATTCTTTCACAACCTCCCAGATCAAGGCTATCGGAGATAAGAAAGGCTAAAATTTTGGTCACAGGCATAAGGAAAGGCACACAGCTTCTTCGAAATTGTGAGCGCAACATTGTTACTGACTTTTCAAGCAGTCGTTGAACGGGCCTGACTAGAAGAAAGAGTCTTAGTTCCAGTCGGTGAAGTAGTCCTCTTAACAAGCTTTGAAGAAGTCAATAAACCCATTAAAAAGCTGAAGAAGAACAAAGCCGCAACAAACGAATTTAGGAAGAATCAAGAGAAGATACGAGAGAAGGATGCCGGAGGACTGGAGAAGGCAAATCCCGGAAAAGACTACGGAGTTCCAAATCGATATGATTTTAAAGCCACATACGACAGCACCATTTGAAACTTGCACCGGATTTCGGCTAGGAGATGCGCTGTTATGGCCCAAACCCATAGAATCGTTGCGTGCTTTGTGTCCTGTCAAAAAATTGACAACTCATTAGACCTTATGAGAGAGAGAGAGAGAGAGAGAGAGAGACAGCAAATGCACCACGACGGATGGAACTGGTCAACATTTTTAAAGGCCGAAACCCATAGAATCCGTTGCGTACGTTGCGTTCCTAAACACCTGTGCCGTTTAATTTATGTGCATTTTTCAACATTTTGTGCAGTTTTCCTTAATCTCGTGTCGAGTTTGTATTTAATAATATTTCCGTTTTCGCCAAGCTTAACAGCTATTGACATTTGGGGTGCTTCGTTGTTTAACAAAAGTTGGGTTATGTTTTCTATTTCCTTCTGCGGATTGCTGATGTTGGAATTTATAGAATTAAATTTTGCCCACGTATTTCTTAGCTTTGCAGTTCAAGCTTTTCTTCAATACAGCAACGTCTTGAATTTGTTTGGATAGTTCCAAGTTCTGTTGCTAAATTGGCTATGGCAACTTGAAGAGAACTATCTATGATGCCCTTGATTTTTTGAAAACCGCTTGTGTCGTTGCCATTTTTTTGACACGATTTTAAGATTTTCCTTGATTTATTTTTGGTTAGCGGTAAGTTTGGTATTCAGGCGAAACTTTCGTAATTTTTTCTTTTGTGGTCTGTCATGTGACACAGGTAATAAGTGTACATGATAATAATGAAGTTAAAACACTATCGTTACCTTTCCTTTCAACCTATTAATTAGTTTTGTAGTTGAGATAGAACTAGGAGTGATCGAACTTTTTGTGTATTTTTATACGTTAAAAATGTTTAAATATGAACATTTTACAGCGTGACATGAAACTTGAAATATTCAGTTGATTGGTGACTGTTTCACTTTTCTAGTGTTAGAAGAAGACTAAGACAAGAAGAAGATGGACGCGTCTGCAAGCAATATGCCCAGGATCGGAAAGGCAGCGATTACTCAGACTCAGATACTCGATGGGGCGCAGGCCTGACAAGCAACTAGAATGGATTCTTAAAAATAATGTCATAAAGGACTAGCTTCAGCGTCATTCAACTTATTACTACGAATTCAGAGTCACTCCAATAACACGTAGTCTCCACTGGACATTAACCATGCCCGGTTCAGGAACATTATGTGAAGAAATCAAGTGAAGCCACAAACTTGCATGTCCACACAGACATTGTGTGGCAGTATCTTGATTTTACGAAATGGCATGAGCTCTGTTCAAAAGTTGAAGATTTGACGTTTCGTATACGTGCAAGATTTCGTTTGAACGTAGTGCTGAAAAATAGGGGCAAAATAGAGTAAAAGTAGAAGTGTTCGTGAAAGTCATTTTTTGGCACTCTTTCTAGTGCGAATCAACGAAGTAGATTGGTGGTCCGTTGCCTCCTTCTTGATGTTGACTCCCTCTCAGCCAACGTTGAAGTGAAGAGACATGGACTTGACATATCTTTCCCCCGAAAAAAAAGAGCGTGGATAGCTGTTCTGATTGCGGTTGTGGTGTAAAAGATTGAAAATCAAACTATTTTGTCGGCATTCAGTCAGACTTATTTGTCAAAAATGATCGAAGACTTCACTGAAACCGAATCATGTTCCAATGCAATGGACCTCATTGAGTTCGGGCGACTTCCAGAATCGCCTACCCACGTGACGGATATTACCAGTAAATGTTTCCTTCAGTCAAAGAGATTGTATCATATTTCTTATTAAAATATGAATTTGCTAAGATGCTTCCTTATCAAAATTACGGTATTGTGACTATAAAATACGTTAAATACGTAACTTTAGTGGCAGCTATCCTATAGCTATCCTATAGAAGGAAGGTGAAAGGAAAAAATGCATGAAAATGTACAAATAAGTTTACGTCTGTGTTACAAAAATGTCAACACAAAGCAGAGTGAGGACACAAAGAAAAAGAAGAAATTAGAAAGGAAGGGGAAGCCCTGTCATATCCACAACATCAGAAGATGTCCGTCACAGGAATTAATAAAATCATTGCTTCTGAAAAATGACAGAACGACAACAGCCATAGATCATCGAAAATGATATGGCCTATACAAAACGTAAACAGAACTGAGGCAATAGGTAGAGTCCAGCCTTATTCTGAGATTCTAACGTTTCGACTAATCGCTCGAATAGCTTTATTCATTCGAATGAATTTTTTATGTTCTGACATGCGAAGGAATTATTTTAGTTTGGTACCAAAACCTTTTTCTCAGAATTCTGAACAAAGTTGCCAAAGACGTCAGTACTCTATCTTTTGTCATTTAACAGTCTATAAAGTACAAACATTGATTTGTATATACGGTACAAATGCGTTTTACGCAACCCTCGATTCGCTCATCGATTTCGCAATCTTAAAATATACAATTTCTTTGGAAAAAAACATTCGCATAAGTAAAAGTGCATTCAAGTACGTAAAATCCATCTTGCACCGTCTGCAGAAGGAGGTCGATTATTGTTGAGCTTCCGCGTAGCATCTGTCCAAAAGCGAGTATTAGCACGGTCATTTAACTACCTTGGGATTTTCTTCAATCAATGACCAGCAAGTCGTTCTGCTCGCTAGTTTTCCAATTGGAATGTGATTATGACCTACAAGGTAGAGTGAAAAGTAACCCTTGACCGCTAGACTGCCTTGCTACTGCAAAAAAGGTTATGGTGCCTTAAAGTCCGTTCATCTTCAGGCAGACATGCCAAATTTCAGTGTGATACTGTCTTTAATTTTGTTTTGACAGCTGATTGTTGTTGACGTGATTGGCATGAAAATATTTCAACTTGTTTTGCATATCTACTCGCCAGAAAAAACCGAACGACAAGAAAATGGCATTTGGTTCGAATTATTCGAATGTCAGAATTAGCTTGAGAAATTAACTTTCCAATGAAAGAGTGAACTTTCGAATCGTTCGAAATTCAAGACATATCAATCTATCGAATTCTACTCACTTTCGAATGAAAGTGAATTTCAGAATATGGCTGAGTGCGTCATAGGCCTACAATTACTTCTGCAGATGCTGCAGGGATGATGGGAAAAAAGTTAACTGTGAGAGCATAATTACACAAATGGAGTCATGGTTCAGTAATCATGGTGGTCACCAACCTAGGAAGTGTTTCTTTCAACTATTTTCAAGAAATTATCCACTTTGAAAATAAATTGATGTAGCTTTTATAGCAACGATCCATCAGTAGTTTAGGGTTGGGATCCATTATAATTTATAGATCTTGACGTATTGACAAGCAACAACGTTTACTCGAGAGAGTAGTTTTTGACGCTGATTACACGGGTGTGGGAACATGGGGCTATCGGAGCAAGAGCGTATTATATCCCATATAGTGGAGGGAGATTAGTGGAATAGGTGGATAGAGCAAATCGATTTTCATTCCATAATAATAATAATATGGTCGGCGCGCCAATCTGAAACGAACCTGAGCCTTACTTCTACATGAACCACTCTTGTTGTGCGTGCTATTGTTCTTTCACGAGTGGGTGGTACCTACAGTTTAATGCCGACTCTGAACGGCGAAGTTGAGAAGGTTTTTCTAGAAATGAACACTCTTTGAACATGTCAATGACTCGAAAGAGGTGGGGTTCGGTTTCGGTATTCGAACCTGGCACCCTCTGCATAGACATCGACGCACTTTTCGATATCGTCACAATTATGGCGTAGTATTCATCAATCCTTTAAATTATTTTGGAACGAAAATCAATTTTAACGCGTTGTGTTATGTCTTACGAAAATAAGTATCTACATACAGTAGACTCTCCCTAAGTCGAATTGTCACGGGATACCCTTATTTGTTCGAGTTAGAGATTTGACTTAGAGAGAGGTTTTTTATAGAAAATTGAGGGAAGTGTATGTAAAATATGGCAACAAAATTCGAGTTAGAGAGATTTTCCACTGTAAATATTTTAAATCCCAAAAATAGTAAATTTCTTCCAAATTAAAAATTAATACATTTCCTTAAAAGTTCCCCCCCACTTTCATTCTATAAACATTGTCCTTGGAATCTTAATTTACATCGTAAATAATTCCAAAAATTCGATACTCAATTTGTAAATAATCAAAAAAAAAGTTGAACTACACTCGTTATCCTGCGTTTGCACAAGTGATTGTTTGCGTAGTTGTTTGCACGTACCATAACTGAATTATTTTTCCATGTAAGCATTTATGTACATCATATCTACGAAAAGTTATATTTAGCAAAATTAATTTAAAAAAGCCGTTCTTGAAAACAAAACATATTCACATGTGTAATGCAGTAGTTTCACAATTTTAGAATTTAATTGGAAATGGCAGTGGATAAGACTATTGATATTTTCACAAAGTTCTGTTTAAATTTATGCAATATTTTACAGCTATACTCTTGTAAAAAAAATAACAAAAAAGAAATCAAACGGAAGATCGGATGTTAAACGTTTGCTTGTTATTTATATAATTTATAAATATATAACTATTATTTGGCATTAGTCTTGTCTTACACGTAAAAATTAATAAAATAAAACAAAAATATGTATATTAAATACTTGAGAGGAAAGAATTATTCTGGATATGTTAAATTATTTGATTGTTTACTGTTTCAAATAAAACAACCGAAAGATTCGTTTCAAATTCCATGACCAAGCAGATAAAATAGCTTGAAATAAAGTTGGTCCCTTCTTCTATTCACGTTAATTGCTTTAAAATTGGTTTCGGGTTATTAATGGGATGTAGAAAAAGCTGCTGTTGCTTAATTTTATTAAAGATCGGATTTTTATAAAATTAAGACGTACAGTATAATACAAATACAATATACACATACAGTGGACCCGCGCAAATATATTAACCAGCACCTCCTGTAATCTGACAAGAATATGACTCAACGCTATTCGACTGTCTTTACATATACATAATTTATTTTGGAAAATCTTCTGTATGTTTGAACAGGTTATAACTATTTCACGCCATCGCAAATTTTACTCCACGCCTTTTACTCCCTATTGTGATGTTTAATTTACTGAAATCCACATACACAGTATTAGATGTAGTAAAAATAAATCCATTATTTTTCTAAAAGATAGCTTTAGTAATCTGTACCTCGAGTTGTATACTTCACATCAGGCCAAGCTAAATGATAATATTATAGAAATATAATATTTTGTATTAAATCGATTTCGTACTTGCAGGTCGTTTTGCGATTGACAGGGCTCTCATCGCGTAACTTTTTAGACGACTATCGCCCTTTTGATTCACTTCGATGATATCGTCGGTAATTTGCTTCATGTAAGACCATAACTATCGTTTCGCCTATCTTGACAGTTTGAGTGCTCTGAAAATAATATCTCTCACGTGAAAATGACATCTGTGCTCTCATTCCTCTCAAATTTCACTAACCTATTCTCATTTCAGTTTGCGAACAAAACTAATACAAATGCGCTTACAACTCTAAAAATTTCTCAAAAGTGTACAACAAGATATATATACAAAATTTGTTCTCATATAATAGGAGACGATACTGAAATAGGTATCGCCAAATAGTTAGAGAGAGACAATAGTTACTGACCGTTTTTAGCTTACGCGATGCAGGCAAAACGATATCTCTCAGACGCTATCGTTTTTTTATACCTACATGAAGCGAAACTATCGTCGATACGCTAGCGCAAGACGATTGTCGCTTTACGCGATTAGAGCCCTGTTTAGTTTGAGTGCATGTCAGAGATGGACCCCGGCAAAGAAGAAATACACCATATTTGACAGTTTTTCTCCGATAATGGCGAAAACGCTAGTCAGGCGGCTGAATATGTGAATAATGTTTATAGTCCTGATACTGTAACAGTAAATCGTAAATCGTACACAGTTTTTTAAATCGGTAATCCCATAAGATACACCATGCTCTGGAATAAAAAGCGAATCGATAAAATCATGGAAATCCTCAGCCTGACCATCACGTAAGCAGTCTTTCGTTTGCTGGGAAGCTACAAATTGTACAAAAACCCATTTGGAACCGTTTGAACAAGACTGTATATGGGTACCACATGAGTTAACGCCTTAGAACCTCATGGACCAAATTTTCATCTATGAATCGCTGTTGAATCGCAATTAGGTTAGTTGGTTGAGGTGATTGTCACAACTGGAGCAGTTGTTACCGACTTAGATTCTAGTTCGATCCATTGTCCAACTACGTCGACTCATTTA
Source organism: Eristalis intricaria (assembly GCA_964034865.1). NCBI lineage: Eukaryota > Metazoa > Arthropoda > Insecta > Diptera > Syrphidae > Eristalis > Eristalis intricaria. The sequence goes on from OZ035873.1 coordinate 136,337,875, forward strand.
TGACGCGGTTGGTAACTGGAGACGAAAACTGGATCACTTACGAAATCATTAAGCGAAAACCTGGGGTCGAATCACCGCATCCGTTAACGAGTGAATCGTTATTGAAAATCGTGTATTTAGGATTACAGGACACTTGAACGTAATTTGGGATCACACAACTCGTTATCGTGCACGTGAACATATTGAACTAATCGAAACGTCATTCGATCAGTAGACAGTGAACGTATTAAAATATAGTAAACTTGCAAATATAGCAAGTACATACATAAAATGCAATGACTACATTATTCGGGACAAACTGGAACAAAATAGATTCTTTGCAAAAATAGCCATCCATCAATTAAATAGTCGATATCGACACCGAAAGTGTGTCGATACTTCTTTTTTACTCTTAACTGCCTTCGGAACAATCTTTCTATAGTAATAATATCTTCTGAATCAGAGGAACTCAAGTAAAATTGCAAAATAGAATCCATCGCTTGTTTCAATCGTTAGATTTACATAAATTATTTCACAAACGACAAATATTTGACGTTTAACAATTACATTTACTACATTTCACTCTATTACAATATTACCTACAGAATAATTACCTTCCGTCAGCATTCGTATGACATGATCCCAATACGTTCGTTCATATGACGAGTAAAGTAATTTCTGTTCGTATAATGGACGATTCGTTCACGGATGCGGTGATTCGACCCCCGGTAAGTCGGCGCAAACGGTGAGCAAGCCATGATTGCCGATCAGGAAAGTTTTGCTGTGCGTTTGATGTGATTGACAGGGATCACATACTACGAGTTGATTTCATAATTCGGACGACAAAACTCTTAATTTGGACCTGTCTTGCCGATCGGAAGGAAGAAGTTGCTGAGAAGCGGCCAGCTTTGGTTTTGGTGGTGAAAAGTTCGCCTGAAAAGTGACTTGTGAAACAAGACTCGTTCAGTTTTTCGCCAGAAGGGACTAGGACTTTCTCGTAAGAAGTTCGGAGCGAGTTCACTCAAGGAAGTTTATGGAAAATAACTACAATCCAAAACGAGCCAAAGATGCTGTAGAACTTAACAAAGTTATACTAAAAAATCTATACTCACTGTGGTCAAGCGAAACAAACTATATAGTACATACTTGTCGACAGCCGGAGAGAAATTCAAAATAATAAACAGAACGTGAAAGACTTCCAAGAAATCCCATTTAGTCATCTTCAACGACTTCAATGAAATCACGGAGGATTACATTCATTGACTTCACTAAAATGTATCAATCAATGTCTTCAAAAGGAATGCTTATTTCCAATATTGAAGTCCTTACGTGAATTCAGTGATTGATATCAATATAAATATCTTTGTTGACTCTTCTGAAATTATTGCATTCTTTTTCAACTTTTGTAAATACAGCCTTTAAGGCGAACACAAATAATGGATTCCATTTTACTACACCTAATATGAAGTATAGTATATACCTTATTCTGTTTTACGTTCTAGAAAAAAGCGTGTAAAAAAGGACATGAAGTACATTGAAAAAAAAAGGAAAAAAATCGATTGTTTCTATATCCTTCAACACTGTAAAAATACATAAAATAATTGACTCACACAGAAGAAAATTATGGGAGTGCATTAGTATATTATAATTTTGTAATTTTTGAAAGATTACGATTGATAAAAATGTTTTCAAATAATTTTTAACAGTGCTAAATTGAACTAAAACCTGATAAAACGGAATATTTTTCTTTTATTTTTGAACCGTGTAAAAACATAATTGGGTGTACTTTGATTTTTAATTCGTTGAATTATCTAGTCTGGCTAGTGACAAAGACTCTATAGCCCGACAAATTCGAAAAAAACTGACACTGCCTTGCTAAAGGTGTGTCGGATTACAGCAGGTCCACTGTAGTTCGTATTCTTTTATTGATCCACCCAACGAAAGCATTGGAACCTACATTAACTTCCATGTCTCTGACAGATACTGTCATTTCTGATAAGTTCTAAAAATAACCTCGGTAAATAAATGGCGGATTAAATAAGCGAACAAATTAAATAAATTAACAATCCGTAACTAAATCAAACATTCATTTAGATTTCGAAAAAACAAATAAGTAACATAACAATATTCTTACGTGTAGTTTTTGGCATTCTATTTGGTTTCAGTTTAATTTCATATTTCACTTTTGGCGGTTATAAGTAGATACTTCAAGAAAATACAAAGTAAATATCTCTACTAAAAAAATTGGAAGTGATTCAATAAATTGTTACATATCTATTTCATATTTTGTTTTCTTTAAATTTTAGTCCTCTCCTGTCTTAGTAGGTAGTTCTCATTTGGTGTGATTTTACAACTATGAATTCTATTCTTTGTTTCCTTTCATTTGTATTTTGGTTTGTCTGAACAAGTTTACGAAATATAAATAACAATAAAAATGTATTCTTAACATCTTAGATCAATTTGGTTTTCTTGTTGTGCATATTTCCTTTTTGGTTTCACTATATTCATTTGTTTTATTCTATGTCTTAACCTAGATTCGAAAGGATAAAAGCGATACATTCCTTTTCAGTAAATGAGACTGTGGTCGTGATTGGTGGAGTGCGTTACCGTTGGTACTGTGAGTATCAAAGTTGAAATCCTTCATTGGGACCACTTCGGGCAGCAAATGTCTGATGTGGGATGGTGAACGACGAACTTTGTATTGATGCCTGAAATGAAATCAAAATTTTAAATAATGCCTCATATTTTCTGAATGTTTTCGATAGTCTTAGTTATGAATTAGTGATCAGTTGTTGATCGGCTTTAGTTTTTGTGCTATTTACAGCATGAATGCGGATTATTTATTTTTGTTTTTTTTTTTTATTATTTGTTTACGTTTGAAGAGAAAGAGAGAGAGAAAAAAAAGAAAATCTTACATATTGCCTTCAATGGAATTGATTTGCGATTGGAATTCATTTGCGTTTCTGTCCGTTTGCATGTAAGAAAGAAAAAGTTAAATAAAAGGAAAATAAATTGGAAGCAGTGTTGTTGAAATGAATACATAGGAAGAAGAGTGGGTTACTAATGTGAATTGTTTGAGATTAATATTGACTGTGTTCATAACTCTGTTTCTCGCTTCGAACTAATATCAAGGTAGTATGGGTTTGAGCCACTCGTTTGAGTATGCTATTTTTTCGCACGGCCGGGAAGCATTCAGATTACTCTGTTCCATGGTATAATTCGAATTCGGACTAATTGTAAAATAAGTTTATAGGCGATTAAAAACAAAAACTCTATTAAAAAAATACGATTAAGGGAGAAATCAGTCCTCATCATTGAAATAATAAAAAATTAAAGAAGTAAAATGTGACCGATGCAATGTTTTGTTTCAGCAGCTGTCAAAATAATCAATTACACTGAGATGTGAAAATATTCAGTAAAGTTTGCCATCGTTTCAGGCTTGCCGAACGTGCCGGAATTATTAAACAATATCGAAATTCCGGCTCAGTTGTAAATTCGCAAGGAGAATTTCATCGTGAGGTAGTTTGTAATCACAGGTTTAGTGTGCAGGCAATTCGTAGTTTAATGGAAAAGTTTTCGCGTGGCAACACTCTTTTGAAATTTAAGCTCTTTCTTGCAGCAATAATATATGTATACAAACAAGGGAGAAGCCCTCATGCTCATGAGAAAGGAGCAGAGTTCCAGCATGCCTAGCAAGCATATCCGTTTCGCAGTTTCTTGGCATGTCTCTATAAATTAATCCGTATTATCCCATTCTGAGATATTAATTTCTAATTACGATGTAGTTAGTCATGAAATTGGGAGTACACGTTTTTAAAGGCTAGTAAAAAATATATGCGAAACTAGCTTACAAAAACTAGAAGTGACAATTACTTTTCAATTTCCATAAATAATTGTACAAATAAGATGTACACGTGACTGTCCGCTATAGAGAAGTTTCACTGTATTACGACAACGATCATGAAACAATTATGGAAAGACGAACGTTTAAATCTTTACAGACGACAACACAGACCACACACTTCTCTGTTTTAGAAGTATAAAGGAGAAGAAACGCAAAGATAGAAATTAAAGCTAGATCCCCTTACTCCATGGAGTGTCAATGCACGGTAGTTAATGTTACTGCTGCATTCTTTCATTTCGAGCCTTCACGGAGTGGCGATAATAGCAATGTCATCAACATACACGAATCACATTGCATCCCTGTTCCCCCAGAAGAAATATTAGGTAGCTCGTTAGATTGGATTGAATGTCTGCTAGTTTATCCCCGGCGAATATAAACAGACAAATCGAAGACGGACGCATTGGTTGGTGGAGGTGTCTATTACAAACACTTTTGTATTGCCGTCTCCTTGACGCTGATTCTGACCAGTGAATCATTTTCCAGATAGAAACCGATAAAAACAAGAGACAAAAGAAAATCCCTTAAGTGTAGGCTGTCTCTCAATAAGATGGATACACAAATCAAGTCCTTTGCCGTATTTACTCACACCTAAGGACAGGTGTGAACTATAGAACTATAGATTGCAGGTTCTCTTTTTTTAATTCATATATTATATTCCATAATGTATTTCTTCTATTGTATTGTCATAATTTGAATTTTTTAAAGAATAAATTATTACTATTACTAGATTATTACATACTATTTCAACAACCTCAGCGAACTGAATGGCGTTAATTTAAGCTAGCTAACCAGCTTTTTCAACAGCATCAGCTAGTCAATCCGAGTGTTATCACAATGGGTCTACATTGGCCTAAGTGTGTCTAAATTCTGTAGTTAGCCACTCCTACCTAACCTAACTTAAAACTGCTAAGATGTGTTTGTGCGATGAAAGAGAGAGAAAGTTTAGCTTGTCTCTGAATTGGCAGGAATCTCTATTGTGTTGTCACGTGGATCTCCACAAACCTTTTTATCTATCTAAATGTGGATACGAAACGAATAGAGTTAAATGCACTTCTCCTTCTCAACGATCCCATAAATTTTTGAAGAATCAAAATCCCAACAGGAGTCGTCTTCTCTCCACCATTTGAATTGAAGAAATGGGTTTATGTTAAAGCAGGTCACTAGTACTGCAGCTATAAAGGTCTCTCCACCATACTACAACTCCAGCTGAAGTTAGCAAACGGTCTATATTGAACTAATCACTAGAGCCAAAACGAGTCCTCAATTGTATAAAAGAAAACTAGGTGGGAAAGCTGATAGATGCGTAGAATCTGTAGGAATTATCAGCATCTTATACTACCACGTTATCATGGTCTCAGAAACCAGGAGATTTCATGGTTACACATGACAAGCGTTCGGATTTGCATGCACTAAACATCTCAAAATATGCGTTTAAAAGAAGCACTTAAAGTTAGTTTAACTTAATTCCGGTCCGATTTCAAAAGTTGATTTTTTTGTTTTTATTACAACAACATTAACATTAAATAAAGAAAACACAGTTTACGTAAACATAAACAAAATAAATTCAAAATAAATAAAATCAAAATACATAAAATCCTCAATTCCTTAATTGTTCTGATTTTGAAACGTTTTATTTGCATAGACCATACAATATTTCTTAAAATCCTGGCCTTATACAACAAAAAAGATCGCTCGACGTCAACTGAAGTTGGTGGAGGATTTTTAAAAGAAAAAAATCTCATCGTCGGTGAAGTTTTTAGGTAACTTTCGTCATTGCATTCCAATGTGAAGGTCTTACTTACATTTTGCATAGTGGTGTGTCAAACCGGGTTAAAAAACCGAGTTAAACCGGGGTACACCTAAGCCGAGTAACATTTATTTCAAACCGAATTGGCAAAATCGGTGGAACGAACCGAATACATAAAAAAAACTGTAGACGGCTCGTACACCCGATGTGAGCATATAATGCCGAACCGTAACCAACCCCAAATCAAATTAAACAATACAAATCGATTTGCCTCTTTCCATATTGGTTCGGGTCGTAGCCACCACAGTAGACTGCAGCATTTCGGTAACTTTTCGCGTATTCTGTGCTGTGTATGTAATACATAATATTCTCTCTTTTATTGTGTGACGTGTCAAAGCAAGTAAGTTAAGAGATAAAATAGTAGAGAGAAAAATTGAAACAATTTGCAAACATTCAGCCAGTATTGACTTGGCTACCGAAACCAACCCGAAACAAAATAGAATTGGACAATACAACTCGACTAGCCCCATTCCATAATCCATATATTTTGCTTTCGGTTCATCATCAAACTGAGTTCGTCAACCCGGGTTACAACTCGGTCTGTTTCTATTTAAACCCGAGTTAACTCGGTTTGTAAAACTTTCGGGTTGCCACACCACCAATTTTGCATTATTGCAAATCCTTCATTTTTTGCCAGTCCGCACTAAAAATTTTTCTAAATGACTGCCCCCGTTAGTCCCTCAACCACATTTATCATTGCAATAACAACTTCAATTAAATCAATTTGATTTTATTAAGGTGGTCCTGCCTTCCAGCTTTGTGTCATCGGAAGCTTTTCTTAGCCATTTTGGTGCTTCTAGGTAGCAATGAATAATGGTATAGTTTAAATTTCGATCTCATCCATACAGGCAAACAGTCTGTTTTCATTTCAATGTTTTACCGGCCCAATCTAGTCAAGTTTATATATGCAGCCTTGTTTATATAGTGCATTATAATGTGGGGTTGGAATATCGTTCAAGGTTCTCAAATGATTAAAAGAAAAAGATAATAGTTTTAAGCTTCGTTTGCACTGACGTAAAAGGGATATATTTTTACTGTCTAGTTAAATTTTTGAATAATATGCTCTAAGAATATGAATTTATTATATAAATATATATTATATATAAATGCCATTTTAAAGGAAGTTTTATGGTACGTATACATAATAAGTGTAGGAATTGAAACCAAACTCCGTCTTTAAATAACGATGAATAAGATTTATTATTTAAGATAAAGAAAACTCTTACATTCCCGAATTCAAGTAAAATAGAATTTGGGTATTTCAAAAAGAAAAACGATACGATTCATTGAAGTCAAAAGCAATCTGATGAACTGCAGTGCATTTTTTCTTTCTACATCCTACATAAGTTGCCTTGCATCCAAAGTGTTCATAAAAAAAACATGGATTTGCATGGAAATCCGATCCCTACACATCACATTGTAACTCTATCGTAAAAGGAGAATGCGTTCCACAACGTTTTATTTTTATTTAAACCTTATAACACCGTTTTTTGTAGCAGAAATACGCGACTTAAAAATAGAGCACTGCATCTAAATACGCGATAAAAAAGTGGCTATTTATCTTCATTGTTTTGCGAGATTCCGTGTCTCTTTTTTTTAGAGAACGAGCCGTGAAAAACTGTTGGCAGGGGAAAATGGAGGAGGGAATCCACTAACAGTGTGCACATGCCTTGTCTCTCAAATTTAAAAAGATGGATGAGTGTGTTTGTGTTATTCTGTATATAAACTGAAATTATATTAAATCCGTGGAATAGTGATAGCGAAATACATAGGCTTAAATTGACACAAATTGTAGATAGGAACAATCCTAAGGATTTAAAAAATTATTTCAACCTTTTTTTCACAAATGAAAATGTGCATGTCGCAGCTGAATGCGATTATTATTTTTTTATTTTTCTACTTGTTTGCACACTCTTTTCTTGCTATGCACTTCAAATTGTACACTCTTTCATTTTACATACGAATAGAAGAGAAAATCACTTGTAATGCTTTGTACTTACTTTTTATGTCGACTTGCCCTAAAACAGGCACAATGACATGAACATATCGATGCATTCTCGGCATTTATTGACTGCGAATCATGCCCAATGTATCCACTCAATATTGAGCCATTTGCTGTTATAACATCGCCCTCTAATCGCACAGCAACTTGAAGTGCCTGCAAATGAATGAAAATCGAAAAGAAAGAAAACCAACCAAACAAAAACCATAAAGCATTTCGGGGGGAATAAAAAAAAAATGAAAACATGAATAAAACAAAACAAAATAAACGATCAGAAATTAAATATGGGAACACACACACAAAAATGAATTTCAGTAAATTTCAATAAGTCTTCCAATTCTCTATAAACAAATTCTATATCGAACATAAAATAAAACATAAATTTTGTAAACACATTCACCTCTGATGTCCAAAACGTGGACTTGGTCATAAACTACGGATTTGCCGTAAACCAAAATTAGAAACAAAATCACAAAATGACAAAATGACAAAACAAAAAACACAAAAAATGTACACAAAATCAAAACGAAAATAAATACACATTACGTTCAAACATATTAGTCGAGGGATATTTGCCTTTTTTTTGTATTTTAATTGTTTTTATTGTTTGCTTTTGAATTAACTTTAACTTTGTTTTATAAAAGAAAATTATTTAAAAGTAGCGAGTAATTTGTATTTGATTGATTTGGTTTAAGTTTAAAATGCAAGAATTCGAAAAATGCTTTTAATAAGAATTTAATAAATAAGTTTAGAGAATTGCATCAAATTTTGGAGAAAAGTAATAGTTGACATTCTTTTTTGTTTTTATTGATTTTGGGCGATATTTAGTAGAGAAACTGTTTCGTTTTGTTTTTTTTTTAACTTGAGTTCTGTTGTGTATTTTTAATATGTTTTGAACGGAGATTTTGCTTTAAGCAGCGTATGAAAATAAGAACAAACAAAGAGTGAATAGCTTTTGTATTTGATTACAACACCAAGGAGCGTTCACATAGACATAAGACAACAATGAGAGGCAGATATTTAATACATATGTGTACATGGATAATGAACAAATAAAAACAGTAATGATTGTCACATAATACTGTAGATGAGAGAACCGCTTAAGAAAAATCACAAAAGAGACAGGTATTTGGTACTTGGAAAAAATACACGTTTACATGCGATGATTGGTAAATTAACTGACTTGTGTCAGCCATGAGGCAAGGCTATATATATAGTGTCGTCCATTCCTACTCACTTTAACCTACGGCGATCTCTGATTCCCCCCCTAGTCCATCGACGAATTTGAGTACCTTTTTGTCAGATATTCATGAATTTTTGACGGTTATTCACGAAATAACGTAAATGCCGTCCTCTGATTGGTCAATTTGGTTAATGAACACGTTATAAAAAACAGTTGTCAACCTGTAATACTTCATTTCTGACTTTATCTACGTCAGCGTCATCGATACTTTGACAGATACATAAAATACATAAGCGGCGTTCAGACAAAAAAAAACACAATTTCTTGTGACGATTTTTTTAAATTTAAAATTCAAAATGCTTTGTCTACCGCAAAACAAGTCCGTCGGTTTTGTTGTGACGAGCGTTCCATTGACGATTTGGTCCATAAACCACGGTTTCCAAACAAATTGTCGCGACTAATTAATGAGTGTTGATGAGTTCTTACGACACATACCAACGCTGACCACCGATGCTGAAGTTTGGAGTTAATTATCGCCAAAGCAAAGTTCAAAATACATGAAAATATAAATAAGTGCTTGTATTGACTATGTATACATAATTTATTTGTGCATTAATTATTAAAAGAACTTGAATGTTCAATTGAAACTTGAAATTGTCAAATGAAATCATGTCATCCCTAGCGTCAGGTTCTTCTGCGTCATCGTATACTCTAACGGTACGCAAGTAAAGAATTCTATGTGCCGGAGTCTTTATACAAAAGACCAGAGGAGATGGGTTTGAAGTAGGAAGATGTGCAATATTCTCCATAAAGACAAAATCTGTTGGAATGGAAACCCAGATTGCAATTATTCTTCTTCACCCACAACAGTTTAATCATGACATCGTACCCTGAGCCATGGAAAAAGCAAAGATTATCCCAGTTTCCTAAGAAAACAAATTTCCGAGAATATCGGACAACTGCCATTCTTCCGTTTTTGTCGACAGTGTTCGAGTCCATGTCGATCCACAAATTCAGAGACTCTCTGAATTGCGCCAACTGTAGGCATTAATCTCCTGAACATAACCTACAAGATACTATCTGCCATGTTGTGTGAACACCGAAAGCCGTTCTTCAATAGGCCAGGAAAATCCACCATCGATCAAACATTTACTCTACGGCAAATTTTGGAGAATGCCCAGGAGCAACAGATTGAGACCCACCACCTTTTCATCGATATAAAGGCTCGCAATGTCGAATTTTGGCATCTCCACCAAACTCGTCCGTTTGTGAAGGATGACGATCGAGAATACACGCAGTTCCATCAAGGTCGGTAAAGAACTTACCTCAACCTTTGATGTCACAAAACGATTTAGACAAGACAACGCGTTGTAAGGCGAATTCTCCAACATCATTCTCGAAAGAATTGTTCAAAATTCGGACGTCAACACAAGAGGAACTATCTTTCAGAAGTCCGTCCAACTATTCGCACATGCCGACCGTATTGACAAAATCGGAAGAACGCAGCGTGATGCCAATGGAACTTTTATGAGTATTGCGACGGACGCCGCGAAGATGGTTTTAACGGTACATGAGGGAAAGACTAAGTATATGCTGTCAACAAGATAGGGCACCCAACACCGACGTCTCGGACAGAACGTCACAGTTGACAGATATAACTTTGAGATAATCAAAGACTTTCTCTACCTAGGAACCGCTATCAGCTCAGACAATGACACAAGTGCTGAAGTTAAAAGGAGGATTACTCTTGCTAATCACTGCTTCTTTGGACTAAGAAAGCAATTGATAAACAAGGGCCTCTATCGAACAACCAAAGTCACTCTGTATAAGACAGTCGAATGAAGAATGAACATCCAATGATTGAGATGGCTAGGTCATGTAAAACTAATGGGAACCAATGCTCCGGTCTGGAAAGTTTTCGAATAAACCCCCGAGGGACAGCGCAGTAGAGGAAAACCGCGGGCGCAACTAGAGGCAGCTAGCTCAAGATCTAGCTGGCTAGAGACGCTTGTTGATTGACGCCCATGTCCACCCGGGACTATAGCACCACCTTAGTAAGTAAGTCCGAGTCCATCTTCAGTCGGCTCATTAAAGACCACATTGAGGGACACAATCCTTTAAGTCCTAAATAACAAAGCTGTGTTGCAGATCTGTTAGTGTAAATGATGAAATACGAAAAGCTATTGACGAACAACCTTTCTACGAAAGCATTCGATATTGTAAAACCGTCAATACATTGTCACAAACAGTCCACTCAATTAAACTTTTGTAAATCTGCTAACTTTTGTAAATCCGCCCTAATGCAGTCTTATAATTCAATACTCCTCCTCCTGTCCTCCCCATGTTGTGATGTTCCCAATGGTGTACCCCAAGGTTATATTCTCGGTCCGATGTTATTCTCAGAGTGCATTAATAATATCCCTTGAGCATTGTCTCTTGCAAAATTTATGCAATTTCAGATGATGTTCAAATCTACTTAAGTTTTCCGTTTGGAAGACGAAGATTTGAGCTCAATTATTAAAGGCCGTTTTTTGATACTACACTTAAATCTACTTTATAGCTAAGTTACACTTGAACCTAAATTTTAACTTTACCTATCTGCCTTGCTCGTAAATATTCAAGTCGGACTTAGCAAAGATACGGTCTTCTTCAATTTTAACTGTCAAATTCGTTATTTTTCTATGTAAACGAGAATTTTATTGCGGGTTCCATAGATGGCGCCGATCACTAATGGATCAAGGCTATTTGAAAGAAATATTTACTGGCTTTGTCATAGTTGCCTTCGGTAATTTTTTTTAGGTTTATATCAAAACAATCCTGGATTAACACGAAATGAGCATTCCTTCGAAATATAATTCTTTCTAAATAAGTTCGTATAACATAAAACATAAATGTTGATTGAAAGGGTGAAATCGAATTATTTCTTGAAAATGTATGTTTATTAAAAATTTGCATTGAGAAATTAATAAGGAAAACCGTACCTCTCCTTTCATTCTCTATCTTAAAATCTGCTGTGAAAAAAATCCGACAACGTTTGTAGAACGAAAGTTCCTCAAAAACATTAAAATATTAATTTTGTAAAATGGTCTACCACTTCTAGATTATGTTCAAATAATTCGTAGTACATATGTACTATAGTGTTTTATTCATCGTCATAGATAGTGAAGTGAAGTGAGGTTCAAAAAACGATTCGCAGTCCCTTTGATTTTTTACATGTCAAAATATATGAAGAAAGCAATTTATATATTCGAATCGCTGTCAAAATATGTAAAACAAATTCGAACTCGAATTTCTATATGCAGTCACTATTCACTGCCGATATTAATGGCAGTGATAGGCAGCAGGCTGTTGCAATGATTATGCGTCTCTCTAAATCTCAAACTAAAATTAGCCAATACACTTACATCCCTCTCTTAACCCCCTCCTCGCTGTGAGTTGCAGTTGTCTTCGCAATGACTTCAGTTTGTAGACAGTTCTTCACACCATGCCAAAGTGTTTGAGTTGGAGTAGACTCTTTTGGACCTTAAGCATAGAAAGAAATTGGTGCGAAGTCAAGAAAACATAGTTGCCGTACCGCCCAGCATCGAATGCGTATTGTAATATCGATTCGGCTCCGATCCGCTGAATTGCGGATTGCCAAAGAGTCAACCCGGCTTATGGTATGGTTTTGCGGTTCTGTATAAGATTGTGGAGATGCAAGAATTGAGGCTGGCTGGAGATTCGGAATTTAGCAAAAAAATCATCTTCAAACTAAATTTCTGTGATTGGAGCGAACACAATCTACAAATTCTCGACCGATGCAGTTTATGGCATGGCGGCATCATCGGACCTTATTTCTTCCGAAATGACGACCATTACAGTCAAGAGGTCTCAGGTAACGAGAGATTTAACCCGACTTGCTGTGGCCAGAGCTCGACGATATCGATAAATTCAAGTTGTCGTTCCACTACGACGAGGCTACATGTCATGGAACCGCTGAAATGCTCGAAGATGTAAAGCAGAAATGTGATGATTACGTCAGTTTTTGGCAAACGTTCATAAATTGGCGGCCGCGATCTTGGGACTTGATTATTTTGGAGCTATCCCAAGTCCTTAGTCTGCGCTAACAAGTAGGCCACTTTGGACGAGCTTAATGCTAACATTCGAGACCCTATTTCCAGAAAAATAAAACACACCTCTGACCAACTCATATAGAATTGTACCAACCACGTGAGGTACTTCCAGCAAAGACAAACGTTTAAATGTTGTGTCATTTCATATATTATGGCACAAATGTAGCTTTAAAATAAATCCAGAATCAATTTTATATCTTACACTGTTGTTGTTTTATTTCAATTTCTTTTCTCAACGTTCTTATCTGGTCGCCCTATATCTTAAAACTTATCTGTGTAATATGTTCGCACTGTCCCAACCAGCCGATGCTTTCACAATTCGTGCTTTATTGCTTATGTAGGATCAAGGCTATTGAATAAGGTCAGCACAATTAACTGATATCGATTCGTTTACCCTGCCGACAGAAACGTAGTTTCCACGATATTCGACACCATTGTTCGATTTACACAATGCAGAGAATGCCTACATTGAACATAATATCTACCCAAGTGACTGGAACCATCAGGAACGAATTCTCTTTCCTGTGAGTCTGCTTGGAACGGCTCAGTGCACATAGCCCCCACTACTTTGGCCATCTTTCGAAGTTGAATGTAATGATACACATTTTCAAGAGACGAATTCATTCCAAAAACTTCGGCGGTAAGAGCCATGTGACTAAATAAGGGTGTTTCATCACGTTTATTAGTTACATCAATCAGAGTCATCATCAATGCAAATCAAACATTCATTTTCGTGATTTTCGCTTTTTGGCAACAACATCTTTGCGGACTAATGTCGAAAGCAGGCATCTGGAGGTGACTCATTCGTTTTGTTTGCATGCAATTGACATTCGCAATGGAGGTCTCGCATTAATCTCAGTCAAGAGAGGTACTCACGGCAAAAATCATAATTCTCAGAGTGCCTTTACAAATATGACTGCTCTTCTTATTAACAAGCGAATTAATATACATATGTGAAAATGTAGTAGAATATAATCATAAAAGGATACCAAGGTACGAAACATCTTATAGCCGCTACTCATTGTTTCCTTTTAGTCTAAGAGCCAGCGACAAAAAAGGGCAACGTCATTGCATTAAGAAAATAGTTTTTATCAGTGTACAGTCTGCGTATAGATAAAAACTATATGCATTAGGTGCCTCTTATCCGTTGGCCTCTTCCGGGCTCGAACCCTGCATGGGTCGCCAGCCTGATAATTAAGTAAGTAGTATCTCCCTATGGAAGATACGTTTCTTTAACGAGATAAGTACCGGGCATTCACACAAAATGGGCTCAGAAGTCTCACCCTGTTCGAGGCAAAGCCGACAACGACTGGATGGCGCAGTTGTTCGAATCCCAGTGAAACCAAAGTTAATACGCTTTTATATGGTTTTCAAATCTGGTCCAGCCACCATTTGTAGTTGGGATCAAATTAACGGCACTATCACTGGAGTAGTCAATGAGTATTGCGACTATGGGAATCACAATGGACCAATATGGTCTAAGTGTGGTGAATGCACTACCAGCTCCCTACCTAACCTAACCTAACCTAAATCCGACAAACCTTGTCTTGACACAGGCTTAATTCGTTAAGGTGGTAATTCAGGACGCAGTGTCTGGTAAGAATGCTCTTCTCATGCTTTATTGGTTAAGATTTGTTGGATTGCCTTAGACCATCGGTAGTGGTCCGTTGCTCTAGGCGAAGTTTGTTTTTGTATTCGTTAATCAGCGTTGTAGCTGATTGTTCAATTGACATTACAGTACGGTTTGAAACCTAAAACCTCAGATTCCGAGCCAGCCCTTGCGAACTCATTTTCGGATTCATTGCCTGAAATCCCCTTGTGTCCTGGGGATTTCAGGACACATCGAGCATCACTTTTTACGAAAATGCTTTGAGTGTTGCCCGACTGTCTGAAAATATCTGAATTCTAGCGCCCTTAATACCTTTGAGGAGATTTTCTCTGCCTCAGATCTCGATGACGTGGATTTCGGCTCGGAAGATGGTAGGACCCGACTCCCTAGGTATGGAAATCTTTGTGCTTGGTGCCTCCACCTCCAACTCCTGAGTCCATCTTTGATCCGTCTGTTTACCATACCAGACTTTTAGGATCTAGTGTTAGGACACCATTGGTCCAGGGTTCACGGTCTAAATGTCTCACTGCGGTGCTCCCTAACCATAAATCCGGCAATGTACAAAACACGCCTCTTTTATTGAGTTCAGTATACTATTTGTATTTAAGTCAAGCTCCAGTTTGATGGCTTACCTGGTAGCTATCTTCCTAATAGAGATATTGGTAAGGGAGTTGGCCCGACTGTAGCTTCTAGAACTGTTCTTGGCACGTGTGCATGGCACCTGTTATTCCAAGACAGGCAACCAAACGATGGCTGCGAATGTGATAGGGGTGTTAGGGGTACCTTTTAATAAACAAATGTTAGTATGTAGTTTTCAAAGGTGCCCCCATCTGTCCTAATGGGTCTCGCTATCATTGTGTACAACCGATTATGAGAAACACCCAAGTCCTGTTAATGCCTGCGTGATTCATGAATTCCAGTTAAGTCCTTTGTTCAGGATAACAAGATATTTGAGTCACAACCACCTAGGCTCTATATAGTAGACGCCTGCCTAGGTTCATGTCGCTATACAGTTTATGCAGTTCTTCAAGGAGATTCTTCATTAGCTTCCAGTTTTTCCTCACTTAACTGAACTAGAGGTCATCTTTGTTCTGGCATATAGCCAATGTATTGTCGAATTTATATTAATTACATTATTGTGTCTGACAGGGTGTTCTGATAATAATGGCATTTTAGTAATTTTTGCATTTTTTCCAACCTTAATGAAAGGACACACTTGTCTCTAGTTCAGTCTATTTCGATGTCTGAATATCCGATGATTTACGTCTAATAGCCTCCTGATTGTCGGTATATACAATAGTTATCCACCGGTGAAGTCATAAGATATCTTAGAGATCTATCGAAGAAATTACAAAATACCCACTCCACTACCACGGGGCTAGGTTTGCTAGCAGATCGTACTCCTTTTGGTGTAGAACTTCTGTTCACAATGCTTGACGCATACCCATAAGGAATTTTTTGACCTCACTGAGATTGACGCCGGTCTGCTGATCCAGTTATGTAGAATTGGGCTTGGTATTGCACAAGACATTATTTGAATTCGTGTCAAATTAAAAGATTGTATTCTCCAGCTACATTTTAAATTTTCCAAGCACGCTCATAATAGTATTAATGCATGGCACTACAGCTCATAGTGGAACTGAACCTAGTTTTTAGGTTTTTAGTGTTTTGCGTGATAAAGTATCCCCACGAGTGGAGGTGACCCCCAGTTTTATGTCGACTTCGAATGGCGAAGTTTGAGAACCCTTTTCTAGACGGATATAGACCTCTTAGCATGGTCAGTGACTCACGAGAGGCAGTTGCTTGAATTATGGACATATTCAGTTATGCCCTAAATTGGATCTAGACACGCAGCGTTAAAGAAGAATTATGACCGCAGCTAGATTTTAAAATTTTGAAACTTTTAAAATGAGGGCCATAATTTTACGATGTGGGACATCAATCATAATTTTAAGATGTGGATATAACCACTTACGTAAACTGCGGCACGTTATATACGCTTGCCAATGACCACTACTAAACCTTTATATATTCAAGAGTTTGATACAAGCACGAATTCGTGATTGAAATTCTTACTTTCAAGCATAAAATTGTTGCCCAGCCATTAAACACGTGAAAGAAACCACGCTATGTGTGTTTATTAAATGCGGCAAAACTAAAAATTGGCAACATTGTTTTCTATGACTCCTGATTTGACAGTTGTTGGTTGTTTTGAGGTTAATTTGCTATCGCAATTCTTTAAGAATAGACTCATGAAAAATTGAATTTTTTCTTGAAAAACATGGTTCCATTCCACGTGCTCCAACTAAATCCATTCTCCGGAAATAAAACTTACATCCAGAAAAAAAAACCAGAGTTGGTGTGCCTTATGGATCGATCGGTGGAGTCATTGATTCATATTTCTTCAAAAATGATGATTGTCAAACCGTTAAAAGGCGTGTTTTTTTGAGATACTCAGAAAGCTGAGTGGGAAAATTTCAACGCAAACCAAAAACATGCACTCAAACTTTTACTGGAAGATAATTCTGCCTGCAGCCTTTACTCAAGGTTGCGCGTTGAATAATTTTAGGAATAGGTGGCGTTTGGCAACTGAATGACAGATGCCACTGATAAAAATTGTTGAAGATGTGGTCTGAATCTCGACATAGGATACCGTATCCCAATTTATAATCCATCCTTTGTTTATTCTAAAAACGCTTCTGGCGAATAAAACCATATTTGTACAAGCATTGGCAACCAACTGCCAAAACCATTTGAATTTTGACGTCTTGTCAAATTGTAATGTGTTGTGGAAGTAAAGCAAATTGACGAACCAACTTTTGACACATTCGATTCTCTATGCTGGGTCCCTGGTGACAGAGACATAACCGGCAATGAGGTAGCAGAAGAACTTGCCAGGAAGAGGGCGGAAACCTACCCATCCTAGACCTTCCTATGGTTTGGTCCACCTTGAGAAAGCCGATAATAAAATCGCTAATAAAAGGTGTCTCTTCCCACATGTGAGACCTCTCGAATGTAATGGCCTAAGTTCAATAGCACAAAGACCGACATACTTCTTCAATGTCGCTGCGGGTGGCAGTCGGAGCAGTGGACATAATCATCTGAGATGCCATAGATTCAAAATGGGTCTTACCCATGACACCATATGCAGCGGCTGCGGGGACAAAGAGGAAATTGAAGACACTCCTAACTATCTTTGTCGGTGGCCCAGTCTGTGCCTATTGAGACAAAGAACACAGGGAGAATGTTTCTTTCATGATCTCCATGAAATAATAGATAAGCCACTAACGTCTATTTGCAGGTTCATCACTCTCGATGGCTGGATGGGACAAGCAAAACAACACGAGTGTAGGACACGAGTAATATCGGAAAGGTAACATCCCCCATGCGCATCACAATGGCTCCAACGTGACGTGGCCCCACCACATCTACCCACCTACCTAACCTAACCTAACGTCTTTTCGATTAACTCCAACCCTTTGATGCAATAGATCTCTTCAGGTCGCGCTGTCGTTTCACATGGCAGCATGGGTTATATAAGAGGAAAAAAATGGGAATGATCAAAGGGTTTAGATTAAGTATAGTACCTACTACGATTCGTTTGTAGAGAGTTATCGACTTACGAACATATTTTAATAAGCCCCAGACATGTGATTCATTCAAAACACAACAAGTAAGGCTCATCACCAAAGCTGATAATGAATTTAATGCGATTTTTGTATTCAAGTGTAAGTGTGACTGTGTCTTGCATACGCACATATATAAATATGGACGATGGCACAGACAATGTAATCATGTTCAATCAAATGCTGTAAATAAAAATAAGAAAATACAAAAAATAAAAAGAACATTTAGACATTCCATTTTAATCACAGATACTTGTACACAAAGTCAAACGTATATACACTTAAATAATCCTTGAAAGAAATGTTTATGTACAGACAAGAGACAAATCTCAAACTACACAGTACATGAAGGAATAAAAGAAAAGAAATAAATGAAGAACATAAAAGTAAAATAACACGAAAGGCACACACAGTACAACGAACAAACAGAAACAGAAACAGAACAAAAAAAAAGAAAAGAAAAAAGAAACGAATAATCATAACGAATGCTTAAGAAGATGCTTACCTGCATGGCCTGTGCTTCGTCTCTTCGTTCGTCCTCTGTATTCATGGTTACAAATCTGAGTACTAAAAGATTCAAGGAAGCAGCAACTATTGCCAATCCAAACAAGATGAATATTAATGCGAACATTACATATTCGGGTTTTTTATTAAGGGCATTATCCTTTTGTAAAGCTACCATGTCCCCAAAACCTAAAAAAAAATACAGACACACACACGCGCACACACAATTAATGTGAAAAAGGATACCGATCAGAAAAGAAAATGTGTCAGAGCACATGTATAGCCCACCTATAGTAGTAAGAGTAATAAAACAGTAATATACTGAATCAAAATAGCTCCAGCCCTCGAATTTCGAGAATGCCGCAGCACCACCGGCTATCGTTAGAGAGCTTAAAGTTGTAACAACACAAATTAAATCTACTTCGGAAGCCGCAGTTCGTTTACAGCGAAGTGATATCCTCACTGATTGTATAACAAAGCTGAAAAAGTGAATACAATTTAGTGTAAGGACATTTATGTTATTTTGATTTTAAGACTTTTCTTACCTGCTCAGTCTATTCACTCTTTCTCCAATACTCTGGAACATAACAAGACCCAATGGAATCCCAACGATGGCATAGCACATCGTAAAGAGTTTCCCGCCAATTGTGCTCGGTGTTGAGTGGCCATAGCCAATCGTGGTTAGCACGGTGGTAGCATAGTAAAATGCTCCCGTGAATTTCCATTGCTGGCCGGCTTTGTGTGGTTCCGATTTTAGAACAACCGTCTCCATAACCTTGAAATCCTCCTGTGATATATTGTATTTTCGTATGATCATGTTTTCGACGGCTGCAAAGACAAATGATAAATAATTTATTTGAGGGCATTCCGAGCAACGATGCAAACCTGCAAGTAATCTCGGTAAATTCGGTTCGTGTGCATTAATAAGTTAATATTGAAAGGGATTCGTTCTGCATTGGATAAAAAAAAGTTGTTTTTTGTGCTTTATTCAAACAGCACAATACTCGTAAACTGAATTTGGGGTTTATTGCATTAAGTGGCTGTAGAGACAATACAGTCCTTGTACTTCCCGCCTTTGTGTGCTCACTGCTTTTGAGAAACTTGACTGAAACTCGTAATGGAACAGCGAGTTTTATGAATGCAAATACTCGTAAAAATTGAGAGGCTCGTTCGGGATGAAGTACTCGAGATCGAATAATTGATGGCACAAGGGGATTTAAAGGTTTTAGAAGGCACAGATAGAGATATGAAATCATCTTAAAGAGAAAAGAAAACGATATTAAGTGCAACAAATCAGTATGTTATCTGCGTTTCTACTCCTGGGTTTTAAATAATTAAATTCGCTTTCTTTCCTCAAGACCTACCTCAATTACTCTTCGAGAATAACTTTCCCTCTCTAAATTGTACTCATAGACCAATCATCAAAAGCTGGAGTGAAACAGGGGAGTGAGAATAGACGACTACGGAATTAGACCCCATACCGATACATCCCTTCGATTAGCGGATGATTGAAGCGCTTTTCACGCTGAAACTATAGCGATAAAAGAGGCTCCGTCTTGACTCAAGATCAAGGAAATGTCTAAAACCAATGTTGTCATTCGTACATACAGCATTGAGCTTGGATGCATTCACAATCAACTAAAGGTTAGGTTGGGCTTATGTGATTGCCACAACAGAAGCAGTTCTGGCCCACTTAGATAATGATTGGATCCATTGTGATATCACTAATCGGCAGATTACGTGCCGGTTCCTCTTTGGGTACTAACTAAAACACCTGAAGGTACCTACTGGTATACTAGTGACATATCCTGGATGATGGGTTGCAGCCACTTAGCATTTTTTGAAAAATTTTGCTATGTTCAGAATGTTAATGCCAGGCAATTTCCTCAAGGCTATTGAATGAATAGCTGCCTAGCGTCCTTGCAAGTGCTGGGCAGGTGCCGAGATAGTGAAGTGTAGTTTCTTCTTCCTCTTCGTCCCTACAGCTCCTACAAAAGTCATTGTAGGGGGTTCCCATTCTCCTTGCGAGTGAGCCGAATAGGCAATGACTAGTAATAATGCCGACTTCACTGCTGATTTCCTTTCTATTTAATTTTAGGAGTGTGCTTGTTTTGGAATTTATTGAATGCCATATGAGCCTTAAAGTCCTGCAAGTATCTAATTCCATCCACCTCCGATTGGCGGCGTTGATGGCGTCAGTAAGTAACAAAGTGTTTATAGAGAGGGGATGGGATTACTTGCCATTGGCAAACCCACCCCTGTTCTAGCTAGCTCGTCGGCCCTCTCGTTGCCTATCCACTATGCTCAGGGACCCAGAATAGGGTAAGGTTGCATCTAACCGCTATCTCCCTGAGAGATAGACGGCAAAGTTTTATCATCTTTGATTTGATTGATGGTGTATCCAGAGTCTTGATGGCCGCCTGACTGTCTATGTATATAACGATAGATAGCCCGTCTATCGAGTTCATTGACAGTAAGCGGGCAGCCTCTTGGATAGCTTTACTTCTGCCTGGAATATACTACAGTGGCTGAACAATCGACGGGACAGAGAGAGGGATATTGCCTGCGATGACGCAAATACTCCTCGTCCAGTGCCTTCTTCCATTTTGGATCCGTCTGTATATACTTCCCAGTCTTCTCTACTTGGGATGAGTGTTTTATACCCAAATTCAAAGTCTACGACGGGCACAATATAATATGTATGCTTTGGGATGTTCGCATTCTTGATTGTTTCCATGTGACCTAAACTGTGCATTTTGCTCTATCGATCGCATGCTCTCAACCTGATCGCTGCATTGGTAGCCATCAACTTCCCGTAAATATCCATGGGAAGTTGCTGCAAGCAAAGCCTGTCGTGACGCAGAGGGACAACTCGTAGGAGATTCGCAGTCGATACTGAGAATCTGGAAGGAACATTTCTGTAGACTGTCAAACGACGAGGAAGACTCCAATACCGCTGTCAGGCAGAATGTTCCACTCCACGTAATTAACGATGATCGACGAGAATTCCGTCCCCCCGACGTAGACGAAGTCAATATAGCGATATCGAGACTAAAGTCGAATAAAGCTGCTGGTGCAGACAGACTGTCTGCGGAACCCTTTAAGGCAGTTGGAGATGAGCTGGTAAGGTACATGCACCAACTCATCTGTAAGATATGGTCGGAGGAAAGTATGCCCGAGTAGTGGAATCTCAGTATCGTTTGCCCGATCCACAAGAGAGGAGACCCCTTTGACTGCACCAACTATAGAGGGATAAATCTCCTTAGCATCGCCTATAAGATCCTCTCTGCCGTTTTGTGTGAGCGCCTGAAACCATTCGTCAACAACCTGATAAGTCCTTATCAGTGCGGTTTCAGGTCGGGGAAGTCCACCATCGACCGAATCTTCACGTTACGGCAGATCCTGGAAAAAACCCAAGAAATGCAGATCGACACCCACCACCTATTCGTCGCTTTCAAGGCCGCATATGACAGCATGCATAGGGACGAGCTATACAACGCCATGTCTAGTTTTGACATACCTGCCAAATTCGTCAGGTTGTGCAGGATGACGATGGAGAACTCTCGCTGCTCCATCAAGGTCGGTAACGAACTCACCGAGACCTTCAATGTCAAAAAAGGTTTTAGACAAGGCGACGCGCTGCCATGTGATTTCTTTAACATCATCCTGGCAAAGATCGTGCAAGACTCACACGCCAACACTAGAGGCACGATCTTCCAGAAGTCCGTACAACTGCTAGCATACGGGGATGATATTTACGTGATTGGCAGAACACAGCGAGCCGTCAATGAGGCGTTTACTGGCATTGAGGCGGAAGCGGCTATAATGGGTCTAGCGGTGAATGAGGACAAAACGAAGTATATGCTGTCATCAAGAAAGGACACACAACATCGACGTCTTGGACCGAGCGTCACAATGGGCAGCTATAAGTTCGAGGTAGTCAAGGACTTCGTCTACCTCGGCTCCGCAGTAAATAGTACAAATAACATCAGTACCGAGATAAAACGCAGAATTACTCTTGCCAATCGGTGTTTCTATGGGCTCAAGAGGCAATTGAGTAGTAGAGCCATCACTCGAAGGACCAAGCTGACTTTATCCAAGACCTTGATCATCCCAGTCCTGTTGTACGGCGCGGAAGCATGGACAATCTCAAAAGCGGATGAGGAAGGTCTTGGTCTCTTCGAGAGAAAAGTTCTGCGTGCTGCCTTTGGTCCTGTTTGCGTTGACGGTTTCTGGAGGAGAAGATTCAAACACGAACTGTACGGGCTGTACAGCGACATGAGTCTAGTCAGGCGGATCCAACGCCTAAGATGGCTAGGCCATGTAGAGCGTCTGGACAACTCAGCTCCGGCCCGGAGAGTCTTCAACTCCTAACCCAACGCAACAGAGGCCGCCCGCGTTTAAGGTGGCGCACCCAGGTGGAGAAGGACCTCAATCAACTTGGCGTGCGACACTGGAGACAGCTAGTCAGAGATCGTGCTAGTTGGTTGAGGCCCAGGTCCACCCCGGACTGTAGCGCCAAATAAAGAAGAAGGTTGACACGATAAATTTCACTAATCATTAATAGCCTGAAGGCCACTCGTGTATCATTAGGAAACAAAAAAGACACAAATAGGCTATACTCATACAAGAGTGAGTATAGAACACTGTGCCGTTGACACGCATACTTCTCCTTTGAAACAACGTAGAACTAAAAGATCTAGCGATATCCATTGACTGTATTCCATTGCCCAATGATTGCCACTGCTTCAACGACTTCCACTGCTTTGACATAAAATGTAAACCACATCATACAGTTATTACAGTTATTAGCACATTATTTTTATAAAAATTCGCCAAAATGCGGTCTTAGCCTTGACTTGACTGTTTTCTTTAGTTTATGATGGACGCTTGTACTGCAGCAATATTCTCCCCACTCCGACCACCGCTGTGTCCCACTGGCACAAGGTCATCCAGTAGACTGCAAATTGCAAATTGCAAATTTCACTGGGACGAGAATTACGACCAAAAATTGGGGTTTACGCTCTTAAAGTTGGTGTCACCGACCGGGAATTTTGGTGAAACATTTTAATTGAATTAATATAATTAAATTTTGTTATTGGTCTTTGTCCATGAACTAAATGCTTTTTCATTGACAATTTGGTCATTGGCTTAAGGGTGCGTTCACACAAAGTTCGAAAGATGTAAAGTTGAATAATTGGATTTATCACACAAAAAGAACACCGTATTCACTGGAGAGTGATTCTGCGGTCCAGAAATGAAGTATTACAGAGATGCCTGACTTCTAACTCTCTTGCCCCTTGAAATGTTGGGCAATTCTCCAGCCAAATTGACCAATCCGAGGACGTAACGTAGGCCAAGCAACAAAGCAACGATTTTCAAATCTCCGCAGATTTGCCATTGGTGTTCATCATACTTAATCTGCCGCAGAAGCGTTTTCAAATGTTCATAGGACTCTTTCAAATGAACTGCATGACCAATAGGAATAGAAGGCAAAATATTTGTGTTATGTAACAAAACGGCTTTTAAGCTTAATTTAGAGCTGTCTATGAAATGTCTCCATTCACTCTGTTTATATGTTATGTGATGGGTTCCCATCAAACCATTGACATCTTTGCAGAAAACTAAACTTTCAGCTAATTCAAAATATTGTGGCAACCCTTTTTGTCTAGTGCGGAAAGACGTTATTTGGACACCATTTTCTAAAAGGTTCCATTGTTGCAATCTCGAGCCTAAATGTTCTGATTTTTGCATTGGCAAGTCCCTCACAAGATCATATAACTCAGCCTGCGTCATCCTATGTGCCCGTGATGATGCACTGAGTACTTCGTATTCTGACACTGAAGAAATTGATGGCGATGTAGGACTGAGTTAATCTTCGTTGACGACTATGTTAGGATGTTTTGGAATCAGGTGAAGATTGCTGTGCGGCAGAGGACGCGTAGCTGATGATATATTTGGATACACTATGACATTCTTCATTCTTTTAGAGATACCCTTGCCTTTTTCAAATATATGAGTTGTCAGACAGAAATAACAATCAGTTATATGATTTGTTGATTCTCGCCACTGCATTGGTACTGCGAAACGAAATGACGTTTTTTTGCCATTCAGCCAATTTCTCAAACCTGTAGCAAACGGATTACAGCAGTAATGGAGAACCCAGGTCTTATCCTGGTGTCTTATATCCTCTCCAAAGTAGTGATGATAGGCTTTTTTTTATTGTAGGGGTTAAAGAGCACATTTGCTTGCTAAATATTATCTCACCACAAATATAACAAAAATTGTCAGGATTATTCACACATTTTCGAGACATTTTGCTATAAAATATAATTACTTTTAACACTCTTAACACTTTATTTGTTCATTATTAGCGTTTTAAAACTTATTACTTCAGAACAGAGTACTAAAACACAATATCTTTACCATATGATTTCAACTAATTTAGTAAATAAATAATTACCTTTTTCAATGAGGTGAGAATCATTTAATTCGGAAAATATCGGGTATCGGGACAAAATTAAAGTAATAAATAACCTTTACTTTCAATTCGTATACAGCATGGGTAGACAAGCAAACAATAATGTTATAATGGTTCAGAATACTTTTTCTCTGTAGACCAGTGTTATTTACCACGAATAACAAATGCATAATACCTACTATTTTATGCCGACACCGAATGGCAAACTTTGTCAAGCTTTTCGTTGACAGTTATTACTCTTTGAGCATTGTCAGTGCTTTGAAAGAGGTGGGATGGTCCGTGAAAATTATTTTGGTCGTACCGAGAATCGAACCCAGGCAGCTAGGTTCAGTTGGTTAGAAGTCGACGAACAGACCCACGGTCGCCGCAATGTGTACTTAATACAACTGTGTAAATACGCTAAAATTAAACTAAAAAATGGACGTACTTCTTAAGGAGAAACCGATCGCTGTTTTTCTTAGCATTTTTTTTTTTTCGTTCTTGTTTAGCCGATTTAGCAGTTTTTCGTCCTATCTTTAACAGATTTGAACAAAATAGTCTGGTACCACTGCTCAAAAACCTTCGATATACATAGTTAATCATATTATTTTATGTACAAAACTGCAAAACTTGAATTTTTCGGCAAGTGCTACTAAGCTTGTGAGTCGCCGTGGCGTAGTGGGTTAGTGCGTCGACTCCTACGCAGAGGGTGCCAGGTTCGAGTCCGCAATCTACCAACTTTCATAATTCACGGCTTCCACCTCTTTCGAGTCACTAAAAATGCTCAAAGAGTATTCCTGTCTAGAAAAAGCTTCTCAACTTTGTCGTTCGGAGTTGGCATAAAACTGTAGGTCCCTTTCACTCGTGAAAGAACAATAGCACGCACAACATGAGTGGTTGTTGGGAAGCTAGGCCCAGGCCCGTCTCGGACTGTCGCGCCACCAATAGCTGCGTTTTTTTGCAAGCGTATATACGCTTAATTTTCAATTTGCATGTAAGATACACTAACAGCGAATCCTATATCCGCTTAACTTACTCATCATGTCTATCGCCGCTTAAGGAATAAGTGCAGATAAAAACAATGCTTCCAAACATTATTTTCTGTGTGTTCATTCCTGAATTTATTCATTCCTTGTTTAGGTTGCTGTATGTGGCTTACATCTGCAGGTGTGGTTGATGTATTAGACTTGTGTGGTTGATGTATTAGATCAGTTTTAATTCTTTTGGCATCCATAAGTATACAATTTTTGGTATACCCAGAGTGTCTATGCTATATATTCCGTTTTGGCTTCGTAAACGATTCTTTACATTTCACGTAATTTTTTTTATTTTATAAGTATTAAGTGTTTTTGCTTTTAAAGTGCTGTCAAACCGAAGATTGTGACGTGATCAACCATCACCTTCCATGACTAGATGTCATAAATGTCGTCGGTGCTGCCAAGATTTTATGATTAATCATTAAGCGCCGATGATCGTTTTTTTGGGCACTATACGCTTATACAGCTATTATTACTAAGCTTATTCACTCCTACCTTACCGACAGGAACATTTTAATGAGAGGAATGAGTTTGATGAGAGACATTCATCGAGTTCCCTTGTCTCAATAGTTAGTAGTCCTTCGAATGATTTTGATAATCTAGATATTCAAGATGTTGTATTAATCGAATATCATTGGACTGCGCCCATCATTAGTTTCAAATCTCTTAAATGTTTCAATTTGGTTTATAGGTGGCCCCTGGGTTCACCAGGAAAGTCCTTAAGTTGCTACAATCGGAATGGAATCCGTAAGATTACGAAAGTCCTTGTCACATATCTTATAACTGAGTTCGCAATTAAGAAATCAAAATTAATAGTCTTCCTCCGCAAAGATATTTTTAAATTTCAACGACTCTTGTCACAGTTTCACAACTCGTCCTTTGCATATGCAAATGCCATGGTGTCACTCGGGAAACTTCTAGAATTTACTTTTTACATAATTCCACTCGGCCCTTCAAACCATTAAAATGTACTTAAATCTGTGCTAAAAATATCCCAACACGAAAATACACATTTACACAGACATCATCGTGTTGCCTTCATCACCTCAAAAGTTCATCACACTCAAATGCAATACGTAGATGTGCTGCAATCTGACGTCATTCGTGTACATCCTCACCTAGTTTCCAACACCCCAGAGCTCAAACACATCTGAAAGGTCCTTCAACTCGTCGTTTCTACGTCATTGCTAACCTACAACCACCCATTTACCGCTGAGATGTGTATACAAATAGTACTGACAACAAGGCACTACAAAGTGCTGAATGCTGAAAAAGGGGGGAAACACAAATTAGAGTCTGCCCACAGCCAAGTCCCATAAATACCGCAAAGCCGATGACTTTATTACATTTCAGTCCTCCGCTGAAGCAAATAAGTACCCAGGCCCCTTGTGGTTTGACTAATTATAAAGGCCACCGCAAGAAACTGACCTGTGGGCATTTTAGCAGTACAGCGAACTTTCTAGTTATTTCAAGCCCACCAACAAGGTGTGTGGTGGTTTTTCGGAACCCCCCAGGCCAACTCAGTAGTGACGTGATTCAACACAAAAATATGCCATGTGAAGTGCAAAATCACGAATACATGGAAGTCGGCTGCAGAGCGTCATCAACAGAGCTGGAGATGGACCCTACATCCATGTATTCATGCACTTGTACATAGCCAAGCCAAAAAGACCTGCTGCTACACCAAAGCCCAAAAGGGTAAGAGAAGTCAGGATACGTTCGTGACCTGATTGTTTCACTGGCCTCCACCCAGTGTACACCAGGAAACCGAACGACGACGAGGCAACAACGGCGGCGTCGGCAGCGGCGACGTAAAAACGCCGCATCACCGCATTCAACATGCTCACGTACCAAATTGTGTGTACACTTAACCAGTGTGAGAAAGACGACGAGCATCTTTTGAGAGCATGATAGTGCCTAAGGGCAGCAACAAGGAGCACAACGTTGCATCATCCCTATTGATTTTCCATCTTCTCTGGCGCTCTTCTCATCACAGCCGAGTGCTATTGCTACTTTCACGCCCAGCACCCCCATTCACTCGTGCTCCCCTGCCATGTGTGGCTCTGGGCAAACAGATTCTTTGTGTTTACGATAGATCACCTTTCAAGAATGTTGGCCTTTGCGGTATACACTTACGTTTTTGCGGAATGATGTTCGCGCAACACCCTCTTATAGGTTAGGTTTTGGCAAATTGGAATTCGATTCTGCATTAAAGTGGGCCACCAGATGGGACCCGGACACATGTGTGGATGATAGCTGTGAGTTAATGACGCATGCTTTCGCCATCATGTGGCATGGTGATGTGCAATTTGAACGTGCTTTATGTACTGTGTGTCGGCTTACACTGTCGGTGGTACACTGCAACACTTTACAATAATAAATAGACGCCATTAAATAAACTGATTTGTGATAATATTGAAATGCGAGCGACATAGTGAGTGAGCAGGCTACTGATATGCGGGTTATCTAAACTGGGTTTGGTTTTATGAAGACTAGCTCCTTCCGTATTATGGAGGTACAGTAAGAACGGAACATTCTTCGTGAGAGTATAAGGACATATGGTCTCGGAAATAAGTGATGGGTGATCGTGTTAACTCATGTGAAAGCAACAAGAGGTTTGTGCAATTCCCACTAGCTTTACTTACTTTTCAGGCTTGCGACCCATTGATAGTCTGCTGCTCACTCTGCTTTCAGTCATCGTCAAGACCAAGCTGTCATTGCGTCCCCAATGTCTAGGTTTTTATACCGGAGGCCATAGCTCACTTAAACCAACATGTTGGGTCCGGATTAATTTATACACTATAGGAGCTGTTTTGCCTGCACACCGTCCAAGTCCTCCAGCTCTATAAAGAAGCGCTTCACCAGGAACTGCTTTCTTTTTCTTTTTTTGCTAGGGCTGGACATTCGCAGAGCATGCTGGCTAGATTTTATATCTTCCTCATCTCAGCAGCTACTGCAAAAAATGTTGCGCTGTATGTTCAGTCGCATCGCCTCCTGTTAGCGTTCACACTTCCTTGCGACTAAAGCTGTTCAGTGATGTTTATCTTATTTTGCTCAGCATCGGTCATGTGACCCTTGATTGACCCCAGGGCTAAATTCGCAACCGATCCATGGTGTTCTGGCTCTGTCCAGGGCTTTGTCTTCCTTCCTCGACGTCAAGTTGTCCGCTGCTATGGCTTTTATTGCCGCTTGCATGTCGGAAAAATGGACATCGATTTGTTGGTTATGATTTTTTTTCCTCTCAGAGCATAGTGTACCGTTGCCACTTCAGCTTGATCGTGAGGGGCTACTGCCCGTAGAGAGGGCATAACTTTGTTGAGTTCTCTCACGAGTAGAATGGACCTACAGTCTTATGCCGACTCCGAACAAGTTTGATGAGCTTTTTCTACACAGTTATTACTCTTTGAGCATTGTCAGTGAATCGAAAAAGGTGAGCCCGTTAAAAATGTTTTTTCTGCTGTGGTGCCAGGAATTTAACCCAGGCAGCGAGGTTCAAGTTTCAGCAATTTTTCGAATTGGTTACAAAAGACCACTGCGTCTGTACCCAGACTCTTTCTCTGAGCCGTCACTGACTAAGGAGAATTCCTGATCCTGCCAATTGTTCTTGCCATTTTTTCGGAAAATGTAAGTGTCTGTCTTCTCCTGGGCTAATGCTGGTGGCCAATACTCCGTTTGATCGTTGTAATGTGCTGCTGTCTAGACATTGAGTATGGAAGCCTGACCGTTTGGTTTATGCCTCCGGAATACAGGCTCTGCGAGGCTCAGAGTCGAGGAGGCTGCACTGTTGCTACAGAAAAAGCCGAAGGGAGGTAGGAATAGGTGAGCCTCGGGTGCTGGCGTCGGTATTGTTCTAAGACAACTACGTTCCGTATTCGATTCAATAACATCAATGTCGTTCACATACAGTTGGACAGACTCTTGGTAGCTTTAATGGTGGCCAATGAGCTTTCCACGATCTTCTCAAGAATGATATTGAAATCACGATTCGAGTTATCTAAAATATTGATGAAGCTGCGAGAATTCTCTATTCTCAATCGTCATGACAAAAAAAAAGACACTGATAAGGCCTGAAGTGTCGACTCACCATATCGATCGCACTTTCCGGTGGTCAGATAACAACTGCCCTAAGACAAGATTGAACATGCACACAAGATAACAAAGATAAGAGATAAGATGCATGTCATGAGTTTTATGACATATCTAAAAGCACCTCTACGCTCCAACGCTCTACCGAAGTGTTGTCAACACTCTTCAAGGTCCTATTGAACCATACTCATCTCAATGCTCATTTTAAGTTCTTTAAAAAACCACGCCATCTACAACAAGGCCGTAATTACTCCAGGAATTTGATCATCGCCCGAAATGCTTAGCAAGTGCATTTTTTTTAAATCGAATACATAGCAATCAGTCTGTAACACGATTTTGTGCCAAGAACTTCTGGATTTTTGGATTGGGTACATTGAAGGCTATGTTTCGACTGTGGAAGACAAAATGTCATAAACAAGCAAACCGACACAGCGTTCAAAGAATGCCTTAGGAGACAGCCCTTTCCAACATGCATCTACTTTTGAAAATCGTCCAACTTTACCAGTATCGCAACTTACACCGGAAATAACCTTTTCGACAATAAAACGCTTAAAAACTTGAAAAAAAGTCTACCGGTGAAGATCACCAAAACTTGAACACAACTTTGAGATTTTTCTCTTCAACTTCTGGATTGCTTTCATTCATTAAAATGTTCTGATTTCAACTTTCAATTTACAACACGTGAGTTTATCAACAAATCATTTCTTCAACTTACGGAAATGGCACAAGTTAAGGGATACAATCAGGGATTTTGCTCCCTCCTTCTCTTTTCTTCGAATATCGCAGTTGCCTGTCTGCCTGTATGTATACAAGATGGGATGATTGTGATGTCATTTATCGTTTTCGTCTCTCAAAGCGGACCAAAATAATGGCGATCGACCTAATACAGGATTCATTGCCATGAAACGAGAGAAGACAGGGGCCCTTACGATTTTATTTGAAATAATGAAGTATTTGATAGATTCTTCTTCCTTTTTTGACAGACCCCGTGAATTACGGGCTGTTACACACTGACCAATCGTAATACAATATTATGCGCTAGGATCAATTCAATCGGCGAATGCAGACTTTATTAGTGTCAGCATTACAAATGTGCATAGTCTTGTACTGTTCTCCATAACATAGTCGGCAGCAACTGAAAACCAGAGATAGTGGAGAATAGAGATATGCAATCATTAACTCTGCTGAAAACGTTCGGTCTCAATTCTCCTTCATTGTTGTGTTGTACATTGGATGTGGGAATTGACAAAAATATCACAGGGAAAATTTAAAAACTTAAAGTTGGACAACTTCTGGATCTTAAATTTCAAACTGTGAGTTGAAATGGTGAACAAACCCAATTTTCAACTCTTCGGTTAAATTACGAGGTGAGACCAACTCCGAATTGATCCCAGCTCCCATTTTCCCGAAAAAACGACTCTCGATGGGTTAGCGGTAATATTAAATCATCGAGAGATAGAAATAAATGCTGACGAGGTAATTGATCTACAGTCGAACTTCGATAACTCGAATATTTGATAATTCGAATGAAATTGGTTGGCAATAGCGCAAAGACTGATATTGACATGTAATTTGTCTTCGATAACTCGAAGTTCTATAACTCGAATGTCTTGATAACTCGAACAAGTTATTTGGTGTCACCTTCGACAAGTCGAATTTTGAAAAGAAATTCCCAAATTCTGCGTATTATACACGTTCGCTTGGGACACTGCGTTTGTATATTCCTCTGACCTAGTATAAACTAAGTCGTAGTTTTTTGTCGAATATTCTGAGCGGGAGGAAAAGGATGTTTTTTGAATTCCTTTGATTTTCAGAACTGAACACTCAAACGAAAGAAAAGAGAATTTCAAACCTACTGTACGAATATGACTTTTATTGACAGTATTTGAAGACACATTGCTTTAAGTTCCATTGAAAACCTTCAACAAATCCACTCTTTGGTCTTGTGTAACAGATTATTTTAAATAAAACTGGTGGTCCTATACGTTTTACATGTTATAACGCAAATAAAACACTGCTTATATTAATTTTGTATTTTATTTTATAACTCAATTTTTTTAGTGTCAAGTGGTGGTTCGATTTGTCGAAGTTCGACTGTACTTGCAAGGCCAAATTTATTTATTTTTTTTTTGTAAAATAAATCTATACCTTCTTTCCAAGATTTTTTCCAAAAATATTTGTCTGCCTCCGGCCTTGTCTACGAAATTTCACTTAAAATGTATCCTTGTGTCACACATTCTTCATAACAAATGCAAAATCATCTGTCAGACTACATCCTCCGACATGGAGTCCATTAATCATTAAGATTTCACTAAGCGCTGGAAAATGCATTCGTTTTAATTGAATCAACTTGAGTGTAACAACATTAATTTCCCTCATTTAAAGGCCTTCTAAAGTGCTTTTCATCGTCAACACTTGACCTTAAGTGCCAGTTATTGAAATAATCGTGTGTTAAGGTCATTATGAGCCTCAAGAGCAAGTTTTAATAATGTTTTCGTTATTGGATTAGTCTCATATTTACTGGTGGGATGTTTTCAATGACCAATATTATGCTTTTAAATCAATCTGCTTCTGAGTGGGAATTGAGGATCTGTGATATAAAATGTCAGAATTGATGGTTTCCGAAAATATACGAGTAGGAACACATTTTTAATTTGATTTCTAATCAATATATTGCTTAGATATTATCATTATGATTGGAATAGAACATTAAACAACTACCGGGCGGGTGTCCTTCCAGGATTCATTCTGATGATGACATTTTTGGTAACTTTTCGATTATGCGATAAGGAAGTACTTGTAGCAATTGCTACTGTTGCAATGAATGAACCTGAAATATTTTATAACTGCTAAAGAGCAAGAAAATAGTTTATCGATTTGTAGAACAGTGGAGAGTATAACCTGTAATAACCCAAACAAAGGAAATAAAGCGGAACGACGGAACGAGATGTGAGACAGCAGGTCCTTCATTATCGCATATGTGGCTTAATTGTATGGGCACGAGTGTAAAGGTTGATGAATATAGCGGAGTTTAAGGATGAAGAGATCCCATAAAAGGAAATCCAACGTGGATAAATGAAACGGTATTGGTGGACAGTTCAAATAACAACGCGCGAAATATCCAAAACTCGTCCGGGGCATTTTTATTGCAAGAAAGTGTCGTAGTTTACTCTGCACTGTGAGTTATTTTCGCATCTAGCGGAACTTAACTAAAAAGTCGAAGTCAGCAAAGTTTGGTATAAAACGACAGGTATGGTCCCAGGTTTTTATCACTGTGTGACAGATATAGCCAAACATTTATGCGCAAGTGGAAGGACTTGCCTCTACTAATCTGGATTACACCTCACCTGTATACTTCTCAGAGAAAAACTTCACAACCCTAATTCCGGAAAGAGACTTGTGGTGTGGCGGCAATATACCATTCGGTAACACCATACATTTCTATACAGACGGATCCAAAAGGGAAGACGGAGCGGAATTTTCTCTTAATGTCAATAAATCAATCCATCACCTAATCACACACACAAAATCAGCAAAGCCCTGTCTTTGCTGAGATGAAATGTGATATCCGTCCTTGATATTTGCATCTTTACGAATAGGCAGGCAGCAATTAAATCCCTAACATAGTTCTCTATAAGCTCAAAAATAGTCATAAGCTATCGCACATCTCTTGACGAGATATACGAACAGTTTCGAATTCGCCAGCATGGGTCCCGATTTTTGCGAAGCCTACAAATTTGCAAAAATCGCCACAACACTGCCACATTACGGAACCTTCTGTGACTTAGGTACTCCTTTAGCTTCCTTTAAGTAACAACTCATTAGCCAAAGCAAACTAAAAGTCAAGGCCAGATGGCATACAGGCAATACGTGCCAAATTACCAAACAAATCTGGCCCAGTCTTGACCCCAAAAGATCTAATAGTTTGATCTGAGAGAAACATCAATCAAATCGCTAGTAGACTTCATTGACAGATCTGGCTGACTGTTGGAATAAACACGCCGACTCGACCCCTATCTTTTTAGGCAAACCCATGTAGCAGTACAACGGGCCTGCCTACTTTAGCCTAAGTGCATCAAAGCCACTTACTACCTACCTACCTACCTACTACCTACATATGAGCAATTGAAATGTAAAACAGCAGTTGAATTATGTGAGTGATGAATCACATTGATCGTATTCGTATGAAGTAGGTTGGGTTAGGTTAGGTAGGGGGCTGCTAGTGCATTCACCACCACACTTAGACCACCTTGGTCCATTGTGATACCCACAGTCAGAATACTATCACTCATTGACCACTCCAGTGACAGTGCCGTTATCTTGATCCCAACGGCCAGATTTGAAAAACCGGATAAAAGCGTATTAACTTTTTTTCACTGGGATCCGACTCAAGAAACTGCGCCACTCAGTTGTATGAAGAAAGTAGCAACGCTATCCTTCCAATGTTTGATAATAATATATACTTACTTACTTCCAGGCATACGACCCGTGGAGGGTCCGAGCATTTGATGGTAAGCCCCTGGTCAGCTGTTGGAAGTGTTGCTTAAACACATCCACACTATTCCCTGCGGGTCAGTAACCAGATTACACTCACAGTTTCGAAGAGCCTGGGTGCCTTCCCTAAAGCCAACGGCAAGACTTTTGAGTTTTTTGTAGTAGTTTCTTTGACAATATCCTTGAGCTGGGAGGTTGCGAGAGACCTTTTCTTCAGGCGTAGAAGCTTTTTCTCCTCCTTTCTTCTAGCCCGGTACTCCTCCTTTTCGATGGCATCATCAGTGGCAGGCTCCGGTGCGGAAAGTCTTCAAATCTGCCCCCGATGGACGACTCAGGTGGCACACACAAATGGAAACGGCCCTAAACCAACTCATGCATGCAATCGAGCTGGCTGCAGACGCTTGTTGGTAGAGGACCGGGACGACCCCGAACTATGGCGCCACCTAAAGTAACTGTTCCCTAAGTAGACTTGGGTGGTGATGAGAGAAACATTGATATACTTGATGAGAGAGGAGGTTAGAATGTATATTCGCGATATTCGATCAAGTTGGCAAGTTTGATATGGCAACATCCCGACTAAGCACATTCTGGAAAGAGCACATAGACTTAGCAGTCCATCAAGAGCAGAGCCAGGTGTACTAGGGAAGGCCCCTATGCAGCCCATACAGACTGTTCTTTGAAGCTAAATGAAAGCAGTTACGTATTTACGTGTAAGCTTATTTCATCAAACGACCGATGCTGGGCCCCAGAACCTGCCGTGTAGATCCAGATGGATATTATTGGTGATAGACCCCGAAACTTAAGGAGAATCGCCTTACACTTCCAGAAAACCGACACTCGATGTGATTTTCTAAGTTTTCTATCTAGACTAACACCCAGATATTCGGCTTCATGGGAGAAAGAGATGGTGACGCCTTTTATTTCAGTTGATTCAGACCAGTCAATTTCCTCCTCGCCGTGGACAGAACAACTATTGTTTTGAGAGGGTTAACTGAAAGCCCATTCCTGATAAACCAGTCGTCGATTACGTCTAGAGCTAGAGCCTGTACTTTTGAACACATTTCCGCTAGGCACGATCTATGCTAGGGCTTGTTGATTTCGATGATGTCCCTACTATTTCCAACTGAAAAGAATGACCCGTGCATGATGGAGATACATCTAAAATGCTATTTTGTGTTGAGCTTGAAGAGCTTTCTTCATGGCACATTGTAAGTGGTGTTGGTACTAATATCTATGTGAGGCTTAGCACCACCCTCTAACTGAACTCAACCTCGCAAAAATGCTTGCTGTCTGCCGACTGTTTTTTGTCTCCTACTTTCCATGGTTGACCACCGTCTTTGGTGCTTCGCCATGGCCCAATGGTTGACCAATTGTTCAATTATTCCGCGTCATAAACTGAATCAATCAGTACCGCGAGCGATTCCTGCTTAGCTACGGACTTCGTCTTTTCGTTGCTTTCTATTCCCTCGTGTCCTTGTACTCAACGAATTGTAACATAATTTTGAGAGAAGTCCACTCATTTAGAGACGCGCACTCATTTAGTGTACCACATACCAACCGTGACTTAAACTGTTATAAAACTAAAATTTAAATATTAACCATTTAGTTGGTCTTAACGTTTAAGTTCATAACGCAGCCACGCAACTATTGGCGAAATCATAAACAAAACATTTCATCTCCAGTCAAAGACGAACAATAAACTCAGAAATTCAGCTGTAATTCAAACTTTAAAACGAAGTGAACGATTCAGTGGTTCTGCATTAAAGCCAGCTTGTTGAAATTCATCGCTGCCCACAATGAATTCTCGTTATTTCTAATTTACATAATAACAATTTTATTGGCAATTCCCAGTTCACATTTTTATCACTCAAGAGTCAATTGGGAAAAGTTATTTTTGGTTTGTTGCCAACATTTGTGCGGCTGGCTACATGAAGGAGCTATGCCCCAAGGAGTAACAAGTTACAAATAACTTTCAGAAAGGTTAACATCCCAAATTGAGTTGGTTGAATTGACGTGTTGTGACGTTTCAATGGACTCACTTCGAATGAAGCAATGAATTATTATTTTAATTCTGAAATACGTGCAACTGAATATGATCAAGCGAGACCGAGAGAATGAATTATTGAAGAAAGATAATCGAACTGTTTCGTCGATCCAGTCCCGAGTGCACAAAAGTCTGCGACTTTGAATTTAAATTTTATTATATATGGAGTCCGTGACTTTGTGGGTCCGTGCGTCGACTCCTACGCTCTTGAACCCACTGTGTCTAGTTTCGATTCCCGGTGCGAAAAAAATTATTTTCACGGCCCCAAGTCTTTCGAGTTGCTGCCAATACTCGAAGAGTACTCTTATCTAAAGAAAAAGCTTCTCAAACTTGGGCTTTTTTATGCAGGTGCAGGTCCCTTCCACTCGTGAGAGATCAATGTCACGCATAACACGAGTGGTTGTTCTAGAAGTTAGGCTTACAAACGTTCACCGCACTCATAAGAGAAGCTGATTGAAAAACGAAAGATACCGCAAAAAAGGAGACTTCTTCGATAAGATCTTCTCTGTCGCATTGTGTGCTTACCTGAAGCCTTTTATACACAATCTGATGGTCCATATCAGTGTGGCTTCAGGCCAGAGAAGTCCACATTATCGTAGTTTTCAAAGACCCAAGATGTTCAAATTGACACACACCACCTATTCGATACCGATTTCAAGGCCGCATATGAAAGCGTGACAGTTGTGGCGACCGTGGCGTTGTGGGTATGTGCGTCAACTGAACCTCGCTGCCTGCTTTCGATCTCCGGTATGTACGACCAAAATAATTTTCACGGCCCTACCTTTACCGAGTCACCGACAATACTTAAAGAGTTATAACTTTCTAGAAAAATCTTCTCAAACTTGGAGTCGGCATAAAACTGTAGGTCCCTTCCACTTTGAGGCATATATACAATACGCATATAATACAACACGAGTGTTTGATAAAAAGCTAGGCCTTGGCCGCCTACGGACTGTAGCTCCACCCGTATTTTATATTATTATTATTATATGACAGCGTACAGAGATACGAGCTAAACAATGCCATGTGTTTTGACATTCCGAACTCATCAGGATTACGATGGAGAATTCTCTCTGCTCCATCAATGTCGGTTACCAACTCACAGAGACGTTCAATGTCAAAAAACGGATTTACACAAGTCCAGAAGATCGTGAAAGTCTCACACGCCAACACTAAAGGGCACGATCATCCAGAAGTTCGTGGAACTGTATGCTTACGCGGATGCATTGACGTGATTGGCAGAACACAGCGGACCGTCAATCCGTCAATGAAACGTTTGCTGCCATTGGGAAGGGTGTGAATAAAATGGGTATATTGGTGAATGAGGACAAAACGAAGCATATGGTATCCTCAAGAAAAGACATACAACATCGACGCCTTGGGCAGAGCTTCGCAATGCGCAGCTATAACTTCGAGGTAGATTAGGACTTCGCCTAAACCCGGCTCCCGAGTACAAATAACAACAGTACAGAGATCAAACGCAGAGTAACTCTTGCCTGCCGGTGTTTCTAGCCAAAGAGGCAATTGAGGAATAAAGGCGTCTCCTGATCTTCCCAGTACAGCTGTCCAGCGGGGAGCCGTGAACAATCTCTAAACCGGATTAACAAATCCTTAGTCTCTTCGAGAGAAGAATTCTCCATGCGGCCGTCGGTCGTGTTTAGGTGGTGAGGCAGAATGGCACGAGAAGAAAGACTGTAGCGACATGAGTCTAGCGAGCCATCAAAGGGTCCAAAAATCTAAGGATCTTCGAGTCTGAGCCTCTGGGACAACGCAACAGAGAACAGAGGACAGAGGTTCAATAGCACAAAGACCAATATTCTCCTCCAGTGCAGAAGAAAGCAGCTGAGGATGGTGGTCGGAGCAATAACCAGCCATAACCATCTGACATACCATGAACATAAAGTGGGACTTACCCATGACATCATCTGAAGAGACTGTGGGGACGAAGCAGAGATTGAGGATACATTCCACTATCTTTGCCAATACCCCAGTCTCTGCCTATTGAGACAAGGAAAAGAGAATTTTCCTTCCATGACCTTCATAATATATCCGATATCCCACTAAAATCTCTTTACAGGTTTATAAGGATCTCTGGTTGGCTGGAAGGATAACAACACCTTGAATACATGAGTGACCGTAAGATATGCTAAATTCTGCGGTCAGCTGCACAGTACTACTCACATCGGCAGCTTGTCACAACATAAACGAGTAGGACGACAGGAAGGTTTCATCGCATGGGCATCACAATATGTTCAACAGGATCTCAGCTAAACCTAAACAAGGCGAGGGGGATCTCAGCCGGCTTGGGTGAAGCATGTTGGGTGGGGCCCAGGTTCACCTCGGACAGTAGCGCCATAAGTAGAAAATGAAGTCTGGAGGAATAGGCTGAACGGCACCTTGTAAGGTGCGACGGCATCGATTCATTTTAACAAGTTCGAAGATGTCGCCTCAGATGCCTAGATAATTTAGAGCGAATGGACACCAATGGTATGGGCCTGAAAGTCTTTGACTCTAACCCCGACGCGGAACAACGCGGGTAAGGAATACCACTCTTCCGGTGGAGTACACTTATGGAAAAGGTCCTCAAGCAGTTGAACATGTGTAGCTGGAAGGAACTCGATGGATGGAGAGGAATGATGGCTGGGCCCAGGTCCACCCCGGACTAAGTCTAAGTTAGGTTAGGTTAGGTAAGGGGGCTGCTAGTACATTCACCAGATCACTTAGAACTACTACCACTGATTGACCACCTCAATGGCAAATGGTGACTGAATCAGATTTGAAAACCAGATAAAAGCGTATTAACTTTGCTTTCACTTTGATTCAAATCGGGGACCCCACTAACCAGGGGCAAGCACTCTACCAACCGCGCCATGCAGTCGTATAGGACTAAGTCTAAGTTGTCCACGGTTGTACGTGTTACCAAGCTTGGTAACGAACTGGACAAAATCAGGCTAGAATGGCTTCAGCTGTATACGACTGCAAAAGCAAAAAATAGGATGTTTTCGAAGTCCTGTTTGCAGTGATGGTAACAACATCAAGAATCAATGCATTCCCAAGGATTGACTGTCTCGTGCGACTTGCGACACGGTGCATCATCAGAAATTAGGAAGAAGGCACCGGTAATTGTCTCAGGTCAGAGCGTTAACCGTCTTTCGGTCATCTCACGGCCCGAGATATTATCAATTAGGCGCCGCAATCATGCGGCTACGTCAAGTCCTTACACTACGCTGATAAGCCAACCACGTGGGACGAGCTAGAGGCCAACATTCGATTGGCGGACTAATGCGGACATTTTGATCGGTGCCATCAAAAATTGTACCTACCACTTGAAGCAATGTCAGGGGACCCAATGCGTCCATTGGATGTTGTGCTACTCGATACATAATGGCATGAATGTAGTTTCAACATAAATCGATTTTGCATTTCACACTGTTATTTATTTTTCTTGTTACTTTGGTTATCGTGTTGGACCTGATCACCCTGACCTGTGTGATTACCCTTCCTTGGCAATGATTTTAAACTATTAGGCTCGGAACACACATGCGTTATACACTATTGACACGCCGTTCCACAGTGGTGACACTACGGTACCATAATAGTTCTGCAGTTCACGGGAATTGAAATTTATATAAAGAAACAAGCCATTTTCACTTACCTACTGCATAAAAACTATGTTCTTTAAGAGAAAGGCCGTTATTGGGTAGATCCTTTTGTTGATCATCGGTTAACGAGATGAATGATTTATCTTGTCGGTCATGGCATGCGTCGGAAGCAACACTCCATATTTCTGGAAACCTCCTTGATAAATAATTCTATATCGAATTCTTCCATGTTTAAAGTTTTTTTTTCGAATTTAAGTTGACGTTAAAATGACACATGTCTGACTGCTGAAAGATTCAAATGCGTCTGCGGCGACGTAGCGGTCTCACCGAAACCTGCGAGTATTCTTACCCGCAAGAATGCCGCGAAGTGTGTGTGTGCACCACTCAATTTACTTACCACCGCCTTTGATACAGTTTGGCTGGAAGGGCTCTTTACAAATTGAGCAGGCTAGGTATTAGTAAACCACTATTGTACATATTGCTTAATATGCTCACCAACAGAAAGTTCGTGATTAAGAATAGCAACGTGACTTCTGTTGATACGTTCAAAATTAAAAATGGTCTGCGACAGGTTGCGTTTGACTCACCGATACTCCTCAACATTTACACAGCGGATCTGATAGGATCCCTTCGGTACGCGATAGCGTACGCAGATGATCTGATTGGGTACAGATTAGGACCTACCATCGAGGGAATTGTAGCACACTTGCAACGTGACTACGAGACGATTCAGCAATTTTGCGACGAATGGAAGTTGATCATCAACATTGAGAGGTCGGAAACAATTTTGTTCAGAACGCCGTTATTATATAGGGCTTCGGCGGGTACCAAAAAGAATTGGCGAAAGTTTTCAGTTGTTGGATAGCACGGCCAACCACTGGCGCAAAGAAGTGTATTGAAATACCTGGGGATCTGTCTAGATCAGTATCTGTATTTTAACAAACATGTGGCCAGAGATCGAGGTCCTTTTTGTCTTACAAAGAGACTTCGCAACAGCGAACTTAATGCGAGGATGAAGGTGATGTGCTACATGACCCTTATTTGGTCGATGCTTGCCTATGGTAGTCGCGTGTGGTTCAACGTTAGAGCTAGCTTGATGGAAAAAGGTTCGGGTGTTTGAGAGGGCTTGTCTTAGGGCCTGCCTTCACCTTTATAGAACACCAGAGTCCCAGTGTAAAAAATTCGTTCGTAATGAACTCCAATACAACAGGGCGAACTTGATAAGAGTGGACTATTTCCTAATCAAGATGATTCGCAGACATGTTGCAAGGTCTATGCTCTCGACGAACAACCTGATCTCTGGGGCTTACTAACCCAATTACAGGTACCATAAAAAGTTGCGCCTTAACGACTTTGTCCCGACGGAAGTACTAGTTTATTTCGACCAGACAGGTCTGATCCAGGATAAATTAGCAGTTCCGTTAATCTTCCACATTGCTCGGACAACAGCGAACTCGCGACTCAAATACAGTCGAGACGTAGCACTGAGCACTGAGGAGCTTCTCCGATTCAGCTGATCGGTATCCATCCGAGATGCTAAAGATGTGACTGGTGGTTAAAAGAAAGAGCTCCCTCGTCGATCCTTTTCGACCCTGGCTAGATATTAGGCCGACTCAAATAAAAAAAAAGAATATAGTGAAATATATATAGATCAAATCATACATATATGCCTTCCACTTAGCGTTAAGTAGTTTAAGATTTATTTTTAAGGTAGGCTTAAGTTTTATTTTAGGTTTAGGTTAAAAAAAAAAACGGTGCTAAGTCAACAACTTTCACCGTGGGCGTTGGACTTCGCCAAGGGTGCGTCTTGTCACCTCTCCTTTTCATTGTTAATATGGATTGGATGTTGCAGCGCAGCCGAGGCGAGGAATGTTCCACATTGGGAGAGTTGACGGTAATTCATCTTCCTTTTGCGAATGACTTAGTTATCCTCACATCTTCGGAGTTCGGAGTTCCAGCGCGCACTCGATAGGTTGTGCTGATTCTGGGATGAAGGTTAACGTGGACAAATCAGGGGTTATGGTAGTTTCCAGAACGCCTGTTCAATGCACTCTACATGTTAGTGGAGTCCCATTGAAGCAGGTGGAGAAGTTTAAGTATGTCGGGGTCTTCTTCACGAGTGATGGGAGGAGTAATATTGAACTTTCCTGTAAGATTGGTCAAGCTGTGTCAGTTTTGACACAGCTTGGAAGATCTGTAATCAGGAAGGCCGAGCTTAGTGTGAAAGCCAAGTTAGCAGTTTTCAACTCAATTCTCACCTATGGTCACGAAATTCGGGCAATGACCTAAAGAATAAGATCGCGAGTA
Source organism: Eristalis intricaria (assembly GCA_964034865.1). Taxonomy (NCBI): domain Eukaryota; kingdom Metazoa; phylum Arthropoda; class Insecta; order Diptera; family Syrphidae; genus Eristalis; species Eristalis intricaria. The sequence goes on from OZ035873.1 coordinate 136,380,631, forward strand.
CAAGCTGCTGAGATGAGATTTCTTCGTGCTGTTGTGGGAATTACTCGCCGGGATAGGGTGAGAAACACGACAGTGCGTGAGGAAGTCAACGTTGAGCAGATGCTTCTCCGAACGGAAAGAGCTATGCTTCGCTGGTTTAGTCACGTATGCCCCACCATTACGACTTCCGAGGCGGGCCTTGAATGCGATTCCATCAGAAAGGCGATCACTTGGCAGACCCAAGATGGTTGGATGGTTGGACCAAGTCCACAAGCTCGCTTGGTTACGCTTGGGCATAACCCCCGATGAGTTGGAGTCGATGGCGGAGGATCAAGTTGCCTGGAGATCTGTCGTGTGTGGTTTACGCCCGCGACCCCTTTAGTGGATCATGCGGGTCAGAAGATGATGATGATGATGATGATTAAGAACAAAAAAGATTGTTCATATACTAAGTTTTTTGTTTTCTTCCAAAATGTTTCACAGTTTTCAAGTGGCCATAAATGCGTATTAGCAATACTGTAGCTAGGTAAAATAAGTCGAAAGACATAGTTAAGATTTTAAGTTTAGCTTAGAGTACTACAAATGGCCAGTAAGTTCTTCTTCTATATTTGGCGCTACAGTCCGGGGTGGACCTGGGCCTCAACCAACAAGCCTCTCCAGCTAGCACGGTCTCTGGCTAGCTGTCTCCAGTGTCGCACGCCAAGTTGGTTGAGGTCCTCCTCCACCTGGGTGCGCCACCTTAAACGCGGGCGTCCTCTATTGCGTTGTCCCACGGGTTCGGAGTCCATGACTCTTCGGGCCGGAGCTGAGTTGTCCATACGCTCTACATGGCCTAGCCATCTTAGGCGTTGGATCCGAAGACGCCTGACTAAACTCATGTCGTGATTGAATCTTCTCCTCCAGAAACCTTCAACGCAAACAGGACCAAAGATCGCACGCAGAGCTTTTCTCTCGAAAATACCAAGGACTTCCTCATCCGCTTTTGAGATTGTCCATGCTTCCGCGCCGTACAGCAGGACTGAGAGATGGCTCTACTACTCAATTGCCTCTTGAGCCCATAGAAACAGCGGTTGGCAAGAGTTACTCTGCGTTTTATCTCGGTACTGATGTTGTTTGTACTGTTTACTGCGGAGCCGAGGTAGACGAAGTCCTTGACTACCTCGAAGTTATAGCCCATTGTGAACGTCACAATGGCCAGTAAGTTAGATCCAATAAATAAGTTAAGTTAGTTTTAGTCACTTTTGTCTAGCACGTAAGAATTAAACTAAAGAATAAATAAATATGAAATAATAAAAAAAAATTAATTTACTTATGAGAACTATAAAACGCAAATGCGGTGACGCTGCGGCACCGCGCGTTAAATCGACGCATGTGTTACATGCCTTAGAGGTTAAATAAAATTTTGAAAAAATTGGTTAGTTAAAATATTTTGTACATACCCTGAAGTGCTTCCCAGCGCTTCTTTTCGGTTTCCGATTCAAGTGCATCAAAAACTGCGGCGCCAACCAATAGATAAGTAAATGTGCACACGATCAAGGATATCGTGCGTACATTTTGTTTCTTCATTCTTCATTTAGGCCAAATTTATGCTGGAACTTATGCTACGCGCCAATAATTCACTTCATACATTCAAAATCAGAGCACGCTCCAACGACGGCGACGACGACGATGACGATGACGAAAAAGAACGAACTTGCATCAACTTTGCTAACTCTTATCGCGCTTGTTTCTAGTGAATTTACCGCATATAAACATTTTCTTATAGCATCTAAGATTCGGAAAAAAAAACACACACACAAATACGCTTACCTACGCGCGCACACACACACACGCACAACGACACTAGGACATACCCTTGTTCGGGATACTGCTCACAACATTAGTGTAATAGCTGGGCGATTTCACGAGTGCTAAATTAAGCTTATTTGATTTAAATTTAATTAATGACGTAGTGTAAATTCATTTTCACAACTCTATTATTTATGTGCTTGGAATGGCTTGCAGGGCGGCCATCAATTGTTTCCAGCTACCGATCCGGTTGCATTCATCATCACACCCCCGACGAAAACGGATTACTTTTTGTTGTCTCCTCGGCTTTTTTGACCGACAGCACATATCTTTAGTCGCATGATGGTGAAATAGTTGTCATTCCTGGATAGTTATGAGTTATAAATAGCCATCCCATGCAATTTATCATTTCCGTGTGTCAGTCAATTGTAAGGCTGTTGAAATACTCTCCGCGGGGACTCAATTATTTATCCCATTCCAGGAAATTTTCTATTCGGACACCTTTGGTGCGTTGCTGCTTTTGCTGCTTCTACTGCTGCTGCTGCTGCTGCTCCCCGTTTATTGCGAGCTCATAAAACGACGTTATTACTCATCGTTTTCGTTTTTCTTTTTTATTTTATTATATTTTTTTTTCTGTATCTTTACGATATCCTGTGTAATTTTAATGATGATTATTTCACCCAATCAATAACAAATGGGTCTGACCAAACAACACTTCACTGTTGAATCCTTTCTTCGGAGGGGGTAGGGGGGGTGGCTTTTGCAAGAATTCCTACCTCATCACCACACCACAATACACACGAACATGCATATATGCAAGAGCATAAATAACATATGTGTTGAAGGATGTGTACTTTTTTCACTCGCTCCTTTCTTCTACTATTCCAACCCTTCTTATATCCTGACAGCTGTCAAAAAATCCAATTGTACGTTTGTACAAAGCCAAAAAAAGGAGAATTTTACACTTGCTCACTCACACGTTTTTGGCACAGAACAGGAACAAGAAGAAAGAGAGACTGTGTGTAGTATAGTGGTAGTAGCGCTGCGCTTTTCTTTTTACAAAAGAAACAAATCCATAGGCCTATGCATGTAGATGAATCCCATTTTCAGGAGGATACCTCACTTAATTTTCCCCAAACCGGAATAATTTCATCAAACTCTCTCTCTGCTGGAATTCGCGAGCATTTTCTATGACTTACGCCGAGTGCAGAAGGCAAAAAAAAAACCACACAAAAGAAAATTAATTAATTAAGCACACAAATTCATTTATTCACCGACACGGGGGGGAAAAATCAATTAGATAATTTCGAAAGACTGCTCACGGAGCTGCTTAGGCTTTCGGGGCGATGCATTGTCGAAACGGGAAATTTTCATCCTTGGACGATACTTTTTTTCTTTTCAATTAACACTTTTAAAAATTATATAATTTGCACCGGGAAGGAGATATTTGATTGAATTTGAGAAAAACCAAAAAAATTCACGAGATTCTCTTTGCAAACACAACTGGCACGTTCAATTGGCAATTTCACACGCTCGCAACAAGGATAGAAAACGCAAGAGGAAAACTGTTGAAAGGAAAATTTTCATTTGATATATTTCACAAAAAAGAAAGGAAAATGTACGCGCGTTCAATTGCCTTCGCTTGTTCAATGGCTTGTCGGTCCTCTGAAGCGAGTGAGGACAGTGAATTTTAGTGGCAAGGATAACGACTGTGTCTGTGCCTGAACCAGTTGTGTGGTGGAAGAGAGATAGCTCTCATGTTATCTTCTTTTTTTTCGCTCGTTTTTACTGATAAAGTTTACGTTAGTAGTGCTGAAATAGAGCACACCAGGCCACAACTAAGGATGTCTAGAAAGCTTTCTCGAGAAATGGGAAAATTTGCTCGTAGAAAAAGCTTTCGAAGGAGTGCTGCCATTGAATTGGAACTCGAACCGTGAATTTAAACATAGAAGCTTATTTAATATTGATGATTATTGGAACGTACCGACTTCACGAACACGTTCCATAATCCAAATATTCAAATTTTTTATAATGAATTAACCTCAAAATTATGGCGCCCGGCAAGAGATCAACAAAAAGAAATGCTGATTTCTTGGGATTTATAATTCTCATGGCTGCCAAATTTTTCAAGTATTTTAGCTAGAAGTAAGTGTGAATTCAGTCAACTGTTGAAAAATGTCTACACTGATTGGACAGCGTTTCCCTCAACTAATCTTATCTTGAATCAGGAGGTTCAAATTAAAAACAAGAAAGAAGCTCCGGTATAAGGATCGCAAGACAGCCCGGTGTTAATAATTGAAACTAATGTGTCTGTGATCGAAAAGTATAGAAAACATTTTGACTGATTTGCCATCAGTCTTTCGATCTTCTCTTCCGAAAATACAATTTATTGTTACACTGTTTTTTACTTAAATCAATGCTGCTTTGTGTATTCTAGTTGCGGGACCTTTAAAACCATCATGCGACTCAATGAATAATCCAGCGACATTCAAAACCAAGTTTGCCAGCTGTCGCAATCGGATTGGAAAATTTGGGTGCGAGGTTCGAATCCCCAATTACTTACTTACTTATCAGGCTGGCGACCCAGGCAGGGTTCAAGCCTGAGCGATAGCTGCTTTCCATTGTTGACGGTCCTGCGCACGCTAATTCCAGTCATCAAGACCAAGCTGTCTTGCATCCGCCATTACTTGGTCTTTATACCGGAGATTCGGTCTTCCCCTCCTTTTCGAACCAGGAGGCTCTGATTCGAAGACCCTCTTAGCTGGAGCGTTGCTGTTCATGCGCTCGATGTAGCCGAGCCAGTGCAGTCGACGATTTTTGCCTTCCGGAGTACATCCACATCCTGGTACAGCTCTTAGATTTCACGGTTGTGTCTTCCACTCCATTCACCTTCCTCGCAGACGGGACCATATATATATCCGACGTAGAATTTTTCTTTCGAAGGCACCAATAATTAGCTCCGCTGTTTTGCTTATCGTCCAGCCTTCGGCTCCATATAGCAGGAGTGGCAAAATAACAGTTTTTTAGAACATGATCTTAGTCCATCGAGTCAAGAGTTTTGACGCCAGTTGTTTTCACAAACCGAAGTAACACCGGCTGCCAAAGGCGGTTCTACGTCGGATCTCCACAGTGATGTCATTCGTGGAGTTCACGCTTGCTCCGAGGTAGACAAACACATTTACAACCTCAAAATTGTAGCTGTCGATCGTAATGTTTTCACCAAGTTGGTGTGCGGCGGATCTTTCGACAGCATATTTTTTGTCTTATCCTCATTGACCTTACGACCATTGCTGTGAAAGCTTCCTCTACGGCACGTTGGGAACGCGCGACGATGTCGATGTCATCTGCGTATCCCATCAGTTCGACTGACTTGTAGAAGAATGTGCCTTCCGTGTTTACAGCTGCCCGCCGCACTATCTTCTCCAGTACCAAATTGAAGAAGAAATCACACGACAGCGCATCTTCTTGCCGAAATGCGGTGCAAGTTTCAAACGGCTCGTAAGTCCTCGAACCGAACTGTACGGGGCATCGCGTATGTGTTACAACCGAAGCACGATACAACCGAATCAGTTTTCCTGGGATTCCGAATTCGGTGATCGCGTCGGAAATACGGTCCTGTCTACGAGGAAGGCGATTTAAAGAGATAACATAACTGTAAGCATGTCGTCCTATCATCGATCGTATATGCGTGATGGCCGCACAAGATGAATTTGCCTATTATGTATACTATACAGTCGAACTTCGAAAACTCGAACCACCACTTGCCACAAAAAAAATCGAGTTATCAAGTAAAATCCAAAATTGGTAAAAATATTTATTTCTCTGCGATATAACACATAAAACGCAGAGGAGCATAATTGTAATTTAAAATACTCTGTTACACATGACTGAAGAGCAAATTTTTTTATATTTTTTTTTAAATCTTCAATGGAATTTAAACCAGGTCTTAGTCTTAGTCTTTTAATATAAACCCAAACTGAGTGACGAACTTGCAACCAACTCGTTTGAAAGTGGTGGAATCAAATCATCCTCAATTATCGCCCAGTCTTTCAGTATTACATCACTCCCGCTGTCATCGTTACTGTCGAACTAAGAAGATTCGGATTCTTATCTAAATACCTCGACCTTAGAGTCTGTGGAAAATTCCTAAGTAACAATAATAATATCGCCATCCACCTGTATTTTTATATTTCTGGTATTTTTTCAAACTTCAAATTCCATCTGCAGAATTTTCCTCTCATTTCTTTCGTTTGAGAGTTTAGTTCTTAAAATTAGAAATGAGGTACTACAGAGATACCCTACTGCTAGCTCTTATTTTTTGTAACGTGTTCTTAAACCAAATTGACCAATCAGAGGACGGCATTTACGTTATTTCGTGAATATTAATAATAATATAATATGGGTGGCGCACAGTCCGAGGCGTACCTGGGCCTAGCTTCTCAGCAACCACTCGTGTTCTGCGTGCTATTGTTCTTTCACGAGTGGAAGGGACCTACAGTTTAATACCGACTCCGAACGGCGAAGTTGAGGAAGCTTTTTCTAGACAGGAATACTCTTTGAGAATTGTCAGTGACTCGAAATAACCGTCAGAGTTATTTCGTGAATAACCGTCAAAAATTCATGAATATCTGTCAAAAAGTACTCAAATTCGTTCATGGACTAGGGGGCAATCAGCTGCGAAGTCGGCTATCTCTGTAATAATTCATCTCTGTTAAAAATCATAGGAATTTCATCCTCTTCCCCCTGCTCAGAATATTCACCAAAATTACGATTTCGTTTATACTAGGTCACAGGAACATACAAACGCAGTGCCCCGAAAGCGATTCGTTGTAAAACGAACTTGTAGAATACGCAGACTTTGGGAATTTCAGACTTTGACTTCTCGATGGTGACGCCAAATAATCTGTTCGAGTTATCAAGACATTCGATTTATCGAAGTTCGACTGTATATGTAAATATTTGGCGAGGACCCCAACTTTGGCAGGCTGACGAAAACGTGACGCAGAAAAGAGCAGACGAAACGAACTTTTATTAATAATAAAGATATTTTGTGAAAATTGTTGAGATGTGTTCTTAATCGTAAACTTAATACACCCGCGATCTCTACGAGTTACATCAAGATTCGGTTGTGGTCCCAAAGGCAATATGTAATCCATCTACTAAAAACTCGTCCACTAATAGCCCAGATAAAACGATCTTTGATTCTGAGCATGCTGTTGAAAAGAGGAATATCGAATCTCTGGTATAAACACTAAGTCATGAGGCACGCAAGGCAGCTTGGTCTTGACGACTGCAAGCAGCCTGCTCGTTAACAAGGTATCTTACGCTGAGGCCTGATAAAGTAAGGATTTCAAAGCGTGACATTGCAGCAAATATTTGTTGGTTTAAAACTACATAACTTGTAGTATTTACTCACGAGCCTTTCCTACATATTAAACATTTTATTGACACCACACGCGGTTCATGTAGTTCATAGTTTTTCAGTAGTTTATACCGATCGATGAGTGCCTATCCCACCCCTCACGTTGCTTAGTGATCTTTTCGCACCACAGATACGTAAATTTGTAACAATATACCAATTCGAAATTAGAGAACTATTGAGACAAGTTTCATTTTGTATAACAGTTTATGTTTTGACACTTTGAACGTGGTCCTTCGAGCCGGATATAGGTTTCTGTAAGGTTTCTAGCGGTCATGATTGTATGAAACTACGATTTATACACACGAATTATAGTTTAAACAACTAATTTTTCGACCTCGAGGTAAATTATGGAGCGTTCTGCAGGTTTATGGGATTGATGGGTCTCTCTTGAGGGCCATTCAGGCTCTAGACACAAACTGTAGCAGCTATATCCGGGTTAACCATGTTGAATCAAAACCTCGCCAAGGTTGTGTCTTGTCACCTCTCCTTTTCATTATACATAAAAGGGGGACTGAATGTTGGAGCGGAGTGGAGGTGAGGAATGTTTCACATTGGGCGAGTTGAGGATAAGTTCATATTCTATTTCCTCCCAGCCCGGATAGGTTAATATCGCGAATTCATGCTGCTGAGATGAGATTTCTTTGTGCTGTTATGGGAATTACTCGCCGGGATAGGATGAGGAATACGGCTGCTTCTTCGAACGAAAATGGCTATGTTTGGATGGTTTGGTCACGTGGCACGAATGTCCCCACCACGACATCCGAGGCGGGCCTTGAATGCGATTACATCAGGAAGGTGACCGCATGGTGGACCGAGGAGAAGAAAGTTGGACCACATCCAACGATTTGCCTGGTTTCGTTTATGCACAACTTCTGATGAGTTTCGAGTCAATTGTGGTGGATCGAGTGGCATGGAAGTCTCTTATGCGTGATTTGTCTTTGAAACACTTATGAAATTCGTGTAAAATGCGACTATTTGAGAAATAATCAAGAATCTAATGCTCTCAACATCTTCTTGTATCCATAGTAACAATGACGTAAGAAGCAAAATGCGCGTACAAAATGCCGAGTTTAAGGCCCTGATTGCGAGTGTCGACTATCGATTGTGTCGATGGTCGACAGAATTATCGATTGAAATCTATTTTGGTATTGTGTAACTCAATCGACTAAGAACTGTATTATTGTGAATTAAAAATCAGCATACGATAAATTGGAATATGTCTGTCAGTTGAGGATGTCAAATTTATTAATTCGTGTTTACTCAGATGGGAGACGTACACGAATATTAGATAGACAGGGCTTGTGAGGTCCCATAAGTTAGAGAGATATGAGTGGCCCTTGTCGGTACAATGTGATCACACACTCATATGTATTAATACGGGTATTGCTCTCAGATTAGAATGTATAGTAACTCTTCTTAAACTTCCCCGTTCGGAGTCTGCGAACAACTGAAAACACTTAACGTATAACAATTGAGACCTCGAACGTCAATACGATTTGATAGACGAATTCATGAACATATAGAATCAACAAGGATACATTTTTAAATTCAAAACAGCACATGTACTTACATTAAGAGCTTTATTTAAACCAAAATTAATTTATTATTTTAGGTTTACCTTCAATTTAATTGCATATATTTGTTAATACAAAAATTCAAGAGAATGTACCACATAATCGTTTTTCCTTCTGTTCCCCTTCTCAACAAGGGCATCAACATTTCCATGAATGTATACAAAAATTTAGCCTTTACTACGTGTGTTCCAACTTATCAAAACAGGACGTTTTATCGTTTGTGTGTGTGGGTGTGTGTGTGTCATGATAATTTGTTTCTTATTAACAGTTATCGAATAATTTATAGAAACTCTAACGGTTGACATATTTAATTACATCAATACTTGATGTTTGTATTAATCTCGTGTCCGTAGACCCCATATTGAGGTTCTCCGTGTCCCAACCGTTGGCCTTGCCACCGAACTGTGAATGAATTTGTTGATTCCTATTTTGGGGAAGGTCTGCTCGAGCATTTCTAGAGCGGTATCTGATAATATACCAAATACATCTAAGAACTTTAATGTTGGGATGTTGGTTAGTTCCCTGAAACAATCCAACACGTATTATTACTTGCTTCGTGGTCATCTCTCGCGGAGTACTTACATGTAAGCGGGGGCTAAGATTTGATAGCATCTTGACAGCGATAGATATTCCAGGCTCTTGAACTTACATACACAGCTGACTGCATTCGACGTGAGTGCGGTGCAGTCTGAGACATCTAATTCGAGAAGCTGTGGACATCTTTTCGATAGAGTGACTAGATCTGTAAAAGCGAACAGTGAGTTAAAGGGTCAGACCGATGATTGATATCACTTACGAGAATCAAACATTGTCTTTCTACATCCGGATATGTTCAAGCGCATTAAGTTCGATGTAACATTTGTTACAAGTGCAGAGACAGCGTCCACGTGTAAGTTAGTCCATGAAATGTTGAGGCTATTCAAATTCTTTAATTCTTTCATCATATTTCGGACACTCCACGCTTCCAAACCGGTTACCATAGCCAGATTCAAGGCTTCAAGTTCAAGATTTTTAGCAATCTCATCGCATATCTCATCGCTTACTTGAAGGTGCTCCAAACTAAGTTTCTTCAGTTGACGACAACGTGACAAGAGTGACTTTATAGACGCTTTCGATATGATCGCCATACTTAGGTCCAAGAACTGAAGCTTGCTCCCGAAGTTTGGATACATCTGCAGAAGTTCCGGATCGAAAGTCGGATGCGTAAGCTGGATGGAGGAAAGCAGGCTTTTAACACTTGATGCTTGGTCGGAAGAACAACTTAACTTACCTCTGTTTGAGCAAGTCGTAAAATCACAACTCCACGTGGCAGTATATCACCGAGAGCTCCCGCTCGCAAGGATCTTCCGCCTAAGTCCAATCGGCTCCACAGGGACTCATCTCTTGCACATCGATTAAATCTCTGGCACACGTAACTACACCGAATTAATGTCTTTTTTGGTAGTAACTTGAAGATTTGCAGGATGATCTCATCGGACAGCGTTGAGAAATGATCCTTTCCGTCGGAACCGCGCAGAGCTCTGTTTCTGTACAGAAAGAAATTCTCGTCGGGTACGTAGAACTGTTTTGTGACTGATTTAGACGTTGAAGCCGTCACAGGCTCTCCACACGATGACGGGGTCACCTCTTGTGCAGTAGGAACATATGAAGATGGGGTTGATGTGGCTTGCATGTATGACTTCGTTATATTTTTGTAGTTACTGTTGCAAGCAACCGTCGACAAGGGACTGCGAGATTTCTTCGAGCTCAAATTGCCTGCTCCCAAAATGGCCACTTTCCTTTGATGGCCCTTTTCTGCACTACCATTGTTATCTGTTTGCTTTTCTGTTGAACTACAACTATTGCTATTGTTATTATTTAGATTACTATTAAAATTGAGTGCTGCTGCATTTGAGAAGCTGTGACTTGTGATCGTCTCATTCGAGAAATTCGCATTATCTGTCGTATCCAGATCTACGCTGTAGTTGCGACGACCCTGCTGCATTGTGTGATTGCAGAACTTGGGCGCGTCTAGATTTGGCGTTACTTCATTTGAATTCTCATCACTTGCACTAACTGCTAATGCGATTGCTGATGCTGACGATGATGATTCGTCGGATTCCAACATGCCGACACCCATTTCTTCAAGTGTCTGCGGTATGTCGAGGTCTCTTAGTTGCTTCCTTGGTGCTATTGATGGTTTTATGCGTTTTCTGAAATTAATTGAAGCGGAAATTGCAATTAGAGGAGGTGATATATGCGATATGTGCCAAAAAAGATATGTGTGTTTAGATTTTAAGTGAAAAGGGAAGGAAGTTTGTTACCAATACAGCGGAGATATGTTGTGCATGTCACAAGCTATTGTTGTCTACTTTACTCGGTTACAAGGAAAATAATGAAATGTACCGAAGCGTGATGGCGTGATCGACGGTGAGATGATGGACATGAGAGATTCGTGGTGCCTTCTGTCAGCGTCCACGTCATTAAAGAAAAAATTACCACTAAACGGAGTCTACAATGTTTCTCGATGTGGCTTAAAGTTTGATGCAGACTCCATCATTTTTCACGTTGAGTAGTTTCACATACAATTGCCTTTGATTCGTTTGAATGCAAAAAAAAACATAAACTATCCAGCATGTCCCATCATTTTGCCACGAAGTATGCTGAATATTGTGTTTTCATTGAAGCAGCGCCATTTTTGGACATATGGCAGGAAGTGCGATGTACATATTCTTCAGTCTTTAACGTGTTGATTATAAAAGGTCTTCAATTTTACAGAAGCTTCCGAGCAAAGCAAGTATGTTTTTTTATGCTGGCGCAAGATATTTGAGACAGCTTCGACCGGTAGCCCTGAACACAAATGTGTCGTCCCGAAATTGTTTTGGGACATAAATCATTGCTAGTCTATCAACAAATTGGCAAACACACAAGCTACAAACTAAACCCCATTCAACTTCTTTAAGCTTCAATCTTGAGACACAATATTCACGTAATGAACCACGAAATGAGGCGATCAGTGCCATGCTTACAACAACACGAAAAAGGGTTTATGTAAAATAGAAACAATACAATCTACTTGCCGAGATTTAAATTTCGCCCTCCTGCTAATTAACACTAATTGTTGACGGTACGGTACAAAGTATTGTTTACAAAAACATCGCCAAGCCTAACACCACCAAAGCATGTTTACACCTTAATGCACGAACAAAAAAATCTCACCCAATGCCCACCAAATTGAAGGAGCAAACAAAGGTGTTGAGTTAATGAAGAACAAAAATGAGGAAGGCCATGGGATTGACCAAATTCTAGCCCCCATGCTTTGCCAGCAATCAAATTTTCCTTTTGTAAATTATATTTGCACATTCCAGCAAGAGGACATCAACTCCACAGTCCACACCCGAAATAAACAAGAAGTGACGACCATTCCATTAGCATTGTGAAACCCCAAAAAGGGGGCAAATACCTCGGTCTCGCATTTAGCACAAGCACACAATCACACAACATTTGCTGTGTGTTGTAAACATTAAACAAATAATTTGCTGAAACCATAGCAATTTTGGACACTTCGTTTACCTCTTCAAGCCAAAAGAAAGTAAGAAAACGCCTTGGTAGAGGAATGCACAAGAATGTTCATTCGGTTTGCACTTCACGTATTAATTGATTATTTTCAAATGTAAATTTCCCACACAATTGTCAATTCACTAAAAGTTTCTTTTAACTAATTTCATATTGGGTGGATAATATGCACCAGTTTCGCCATGCAACAAGGGAATATTTATTTTTTATTTTATTTTCGAAGCAAAAAACGAAGAATGAACTTGCTCACATCGACTGCACGAAAACCGCGCCGCTTTTTCATGTCGTGTTTTTTTTTTTTTGGTTTGACACAACTCAAGGCATCCAACCGAATGACGTATGAATGAATTTCCCCTTTGGGGTGCGTATGACAATTTGCCGGCGAAAAGTCATGCAGGGAAACTTCTGGGAAAATTTTCCATCCAGGGACATGGAGGCGGGCAAATCAATGTTGCGCCAAATTCAAATACGCAATAATCAAAGATTAATTCACTAGAGGATATTTACCTCGTTAATGGACACAAGTTCTCGTTGTTTTCCACAGCTTTTGCCTTTCTTGCGCTCATAGTTTGAGACGAAATTATAATAAATATTATGTGATAAATGAAATTAATTAATTTTTTTCTCAAATGTAAGTAGACGAACTGCGTTGTGAAAATGAATGTTCGAAGGCGAAATGTGCCCTGGCTCAACAAGTGAAAAATTTCGGATTTGAATCTCGATGACGTCTTGGTTTTCGGGCAACTTTTATTTGGAACTGCGCGCGAAACTATTTCTAGTAAATTTTCATTGTTTAGTGATGCCAAGTTTGCTACCGTTAGAGTGAGGTTAGATGCGTGTTGTACGGAATGCATAAATCGGAGGGACATGCAAAATCAAATGCCCTGTCGGTCTGTAAATAATATCTATTCATTGGTTGAGGAAGTTTCATCAAGCGGAGTAGCAGCATTTGCTTTTTGTGATCCTACAACCGAAATACCAACTTCAGTCTTCTCTCCCTGGACCAGCTGAAGATAGAAACCATGATTGTTTGCTGTCTTGCGAGGTCCAGAAGATATATCCTGGACTGAACAGCATCACATTAATTATCTACTGTATCATTTGATTAGTTTTACGGATGATAATGTTTCAAATAATTCACGTATTAATTGAGACTAATACACTCAGTTCAAGCAAATTTAATAAGTATTACATGGATGGGGCGTCATTTCGAAATGAACCTAGCTTCTACAGCAGTCAACTTTACGAGAAATCTTATTCCTCTCTTTCTGAAACCTTGGTGCTTATTATTACAGGTGGTACTATTAGCGGCGTTCAGACACAGCAATTTGTCGTGACGATTTGCTTGACAACCGTTATTGATGGGATAAATCTTCAATGTGCCCGCTCATTAAAACAAAACGACAGACTTGCTTTGCGATAGACAAAACATTTTGACTTTTAGGATTGATTAAAGCCAAGTAAATCATCACGACAAAGTGTTGTGTGAATGCCGCTAATATTGAACTGTCTGCCATGCATATGATTTAATTTTCTCAAAAATTTCTTGTTCTGAATCAATAATATCGCATGCATTATATATTCATGTTCCCAACAAAACTTCTCTTTTGATTATTGACTTGGCTGCACTGGTAACCACGACTAGATTCATCACCAACGTTTGGTTATTTCCAATGCCCTCCCAACTGTTCTTCCAAATGTCAAACAGCTGACAACAGCCGGTTGATATTAAAATCAGCTGTTTACTGATGGTTCCCTTAAATGTGTTACATATGTGATAACCAAATGTAATTCAAATATTATTTAACAAATCTCAAGTGATAAATCAAAATAAGAAATCAATATGATAGCCCTCCGTCGGCTTATTCCAATGGCTGTGCATACTCAGCGGTGGCCAGTGACTATGACAGCTCAATCGGTGAGGAATTTCTGGTGGAAAGATCCACGTTCGGAGCAAGAAACTGAGAGTTCAACAAAAGATGATAAAACAAAACCCAAAGCTCAACTGCCAGCTATAAGAAATCCATTCGAGACTGTCCAAGATAAAACGAAAGATACATATCTAGAAATGATAACAATATTTGAAAATCGTGATGTTCATCGGCGGAATCATGTCGAGTTCATTTATGCCGCCCTCAAAAGTATGACTGAATTCGGTGTGGAACGTGACATTGAAGTGTATAAGGCACTCATCAATGTAATGCCAAAGGGAAAATTCATACCGACGAATACCTTCCAGGCGGAGTTCATGCATTATCCGAAACAGCAGCAGTGTATCATAGATTTACTGGAACAGATGGAAGATCTGGGCGTCATTCCGGACTATGAAATGGAAGCGATGCTATTAAACGTCTTCGGCAGACGAGGTCATCCACTGAGGAAGTACTGGCGCATGATGTACTGGATGCCGAAATTCAAAAACCTGTCACCCTGGCCGCTACCCAATCCAGTGCCGAATGATACATTGGAGCTGGCAAAAATGGCTGTTCAGCGGATGTGTACAGTAGACTTGCTCTCAGAAGTTAGTATTCTGGACACAAAAGACGTCTCCGACGCAATCGATCAGACTTGGATAGTTAGTGGCATCAGCCCGGAACAATCGCAACTACTGCGAGAACACGATAAATCGAAAGCCGTCTACATTGAAGGGCCATTTTTGATATGGCTGCGAAACAAATCGATCAATTATTTTACACTTAAAGCCGATCCCGATCGGGAGTTATTGCAAACTTTTGGCGAGTATGAGGACGCTGATGGTAAGATTTTGAATTTGCCAGTTTTCACGTGTTTGTTGCTAACCCATTGAAATGATTGTTTACAGATGTATCCAAAATTCGTGTTCCGTTTTTCGGAAAGCCATTTAAGGAGACGAGAATAGCTAAGAAACGATCAGTTCATCAACAGAATGATGGAACGATATTTGCAATATGCGCTACAGGTACATCGACAAAAGATTCGCTCTTGTCGTGGATTCGATTGCTGGAAGCCAATGGTAACCCGGTGCTCGGCGAAATTCCTATTCTATTTAAGTTCAGAACAGTTGTCGATTCGAATATGGTACCTGTGTCTAGCACGTTTAGCCATACAGAAAAAATAAGTTAATTTCCTGTATTCACAGTAATCCTAGTAAAGTTTCGCAATTGTCTTCAGAGAGAAAAATAAATAGAATTTATTTATTAACTAAAGTAGCAACTTTTTCTTTCAAGTTTCAAACATGATACGTACACAAGTCCTTGATCGGCGATGACAACATATCTTCCTATAACTCATGGGAAGTAATGCCATAATATTCATCAATAGTACGAAAACCGACAAACTCCTACCTCTTATCCCACTTACTTCTATTTTCAGGCTTATTAGGATTTCAGGGTGGACAACACTGGAGCAGCAAAGTGATGAGTACGAAGTAGAGTCCAATAAGACGTAAATCAGACGTGGGCACCCCACGTACCTAACCTAATCTATTCACCGATGATTCAGGAATCAAACTTACGACGGTATTAACGCTCTTCCATGTCATAGGATACGTTTTCAAAAGGCTGCTGTTCCATTTTGGATCTGTGTTCACCTGTGTTCACCTGAAAGAATGGTAGCTGCAATTCTTCAAGCTATAACTCTTGCTGTGAATAAACCCAGACATCCTATCCGCACAGTCACATGTTAAATTGTATTGAAATGACTTAGAGTGTATCATGCAGACACTAGTTATAGTGACCCTTCTGGAGTCTTCAAAAATTTGACAACGTTCTAAGATGGGATTTCTTGAAAGCCTCTCCCTGTTACCGATGTTCTATTTATCATTTTGAATCTTTCTCGGACAAGTCGTGGGTAGTTGATATGTATGTGCTTCACAGTGTCTTTCGTCTGACCAGAGCCTACAGATTTCTGTACTGGTAAGGCCCATTTTATAAAGGTGGTAATCACATGCACTGTACCCTGTTAGTCCTCCAATCTTAGGTCAGCTTTTATAAATTCTAGAGCTTCCTTGGGTCGTTTCGGATAACAATATTGTTCCTCCTAGTTCCTAAGTGTATCATTAGTGATCCATTTTTGCATAATAATTTCACTTCATCGTTCGGAATCGGTAAAAACAGGGTACAGTCCACTGGTGAGAACACAATAGCAGGCACAATACAATTGGTGTGGTTGCTGTAGAAGCTAGGTCGATGTACACTGCTGAGTCTCGTTCTACTCATATCATAGATTATTATTAGAAATTATTTATTAAATTCTATTGCAACGAAAATTCGGGAGATTGGCGGCCCTAGATCTAGGTCACACAAGGACCCACGAGCATAATATAAACCTGAAAACACCACAATCTGCAGCTCAAACGTCGCATCTGGCTGCTACACCTTTTTCTAATTATTACTAGTAGTGTCAACCCGAGGTAAAAAAAACCGATTTAACTCGAGTTACACCTAAACCGAATCAAACCTAGTAACATATATTTCAAACCGAATTCATAAAAAAAAAACCTTTAGATGGTACAAACCGTGTGAGCATATGATGCCGAATCGAAACCAATCTCAAGTCAAATTAGACAATACAAATCGGTTTACCTCATTCCATATTGGTTTGGGTCGTAGCCACCACAGCAGGCTGCAACATTTCGGTAACTCTTCGCGTATTGTGTGCTTTGTACGTATGTATACATAATAAGCGAGTAGTTGCGTTGTGACTTGGAGTAGAAGAAAGATAGAAGAGAAGAGAGAAAAATTGAAACAATTTGCACACACACAGCCGGTATTGGCTTGCCGGCTGCGCCTATCGCTTCCCTTGCCGACACAATCGTCTTAGGATACACATAGAAAACCGAAATAAAATAGAATTGGGCAATACAACTCGACTTGCTCCATTCCATAATCCATATTTTCTGCTTTCGGTTCATCATCAAACCGAGTTCGTCAACCCGGGTTACAACTCGGTCTGTTTCTTTTTTAACCCGGGTCGGGAAATTGGAAAATGGAAGTTACACTGTAGTAGTAACATTTCTATCAAGTCCATCAAGAACAATGTGATTCAAGCGAAGATCATCAAGGGCAAATTCAAAGGAGAGGAAATCCTTATGCATTATACCACGAACTCCGATTTTTCCAACTGATCTTCCATTCCAATTCAAGCGGATTCTGTTTTCCCGTTCGAGCTTTTGCGATGGCAACCAATTAATCCCAAGGCCAATCGTTGGAGATTTGTGGGATTAATCTCGAATTTCCGTTTTTTCCACGGTCAGTTGTACGTGCCTTTTCGCGTGTTGGCAAACCGTCTTCGTTGTTTGGTTTTTTCCTTTCGATAGATTAGGTTTCTCTTCCGGTTTTTAAACCGAAAAATCTGTCGAAAAGGACAACATATGACAATTACAAGCTCTATACATTGATCATTAACCTGGCTACATACACACCTATTTGAAGCAACAGCGAAGTTCTAGTCTGTGACTTGTGCTCAACCACAACATCATTTCCACCAACAGCACAGCAGACACACATATGTATATGTGAAAATTTAGCCTCAAATGTTTGTCGCCGATTCACGCTTTAACACATTTACCAATTTCAACCAAACTTTCACACATATTTGGTATTGGTTAAAATCGGTAAACGTATTCGTGTTTTGTGCATGCGTGAAAAAACACATGAACATCAGTACATTTTGGGTATATTTTGTATATATTTGCATCGACTCCTACGCAGAGGGTGCCAGGTTCGATACCCGGATTTACCACCTTTCATATTTTCACGGCTCCACCTCTTTCGAGTCACTGACAGTCCTCAAGGAGTACTCCTGTCTAGAAAGAGCTTCTCAACTTCGCCGTTCGGAGTCGGCTTTAAACCCTAGGTCCCTTCCACGCGTGAGAGAACAATAGCACGCACAACACGAGTGGTTGCTGAGAAGCTAGGCCCTGGTCCTCTACGGGCTGTAGCGCCAACCATATTATATATTATAGCCGTGTTTTTTGCGTCGGTATATGTATAGATATGTTACAAGTTTTCAAAAAAGCGAATCGAAGTTGCTTAAAAAACACTTAAATATTATTTCCAAAAATATCCGATAGAATTTTTGGTTTCCTTGGACTCGCCTGGAGTCTTAACTGCCGTGTCATCGTTCGCAATTAAAGGTTGCATCATTATTCTTCTTCGGAATGTAAACCTGCTTCGATTGTGCAACGGAACAAGATTAGCGGTCAATGCGCACGAATTATCTTTTGGATGCAACGATTTTAAAAGAAAATTTAAAGGGTAGGTGTATGATCTCGCGTATTCCGATAAACCCACCAGATTTTTCTTTTGATTTTAAACGTCTTCAATTTCCAATTCGGCTTGATTTTGCTTTTGTTACAAATAAAGCTCAATGTCAGTCTTTGAAAATTGGTGGTTTGGATTTAGAATATCCGGTATTTTCTCAAGCTCAAATGTATGTTGGGTTTTTTAGACTAGGGAAACCGGTTGCACTTTTTATTTACATAAAAGTTGGAAAAACCAAAAACGTTTTATCACGTGCAAAATAAAAAAAATAGAATAACACATAATAGTTTGAATTCTCTCTATGATAAATAATATTTTTTGTTTTTTCCATTTTTCTTGATAATAAATGAATAATACGGATCGGCGAACCCCACAGGCGTACCAGTATGGATTCAGTTAAATTTTGCCCATTCGAGATGTTTTCGTTTTCGTTTCATGTTGGTGTTTCATTGATTTATATATTCAACGGCAGTTTTAGTGAAGAATGTGCAATTCGAGCACCCTCTAACAATCTAGGTGCAATACCAGAAGATCCAAACCCGGTGTGAGTTTCATTTCCGGATTGGATTGAAACGACGTACACTACGCAAAAAAATCTTTCGATTAGAAATTTACAAGCCTGTATCAATCATTGGTTCTGATTTTAGAGATAAATATTTCATTGATATTCAATCCGAGTGGTATTTTGGTATTTCAATCTTAAGTGAAATTCCACTGTGACCACATTTCAATCAAATTTATCGTGTAATTATGAGTGGGCATGTATGTATTATCAACTTTTTTTTTATATTCTGAGTGCTTAAGTCGCAGCATTTCTCAAACCTGATGAATTGAAAGAATTTAACGTTGCTTAACTAAACTGCATTGTTTTTGTTTTGTTTCCAATATGTCATGCGTTTGCTATGACAATAAACAAGGCGCAAGGATAAGCATTGGAATTGTGCGGAATTGACTTTAAATATCGTCAGTTCGCACATGGACAATTATAAGTATCATGTTCACGTACATAGTTAAGCTATAAGTTCTGTTTATTTACACCACAACTCCGGGCAAAACGAAAAATGTGGTTTTCGAAAGGCAGAGGGCTTTACAAAATTTAAAGAAAAACAAAGCATTAGATAAAAAGAAGAAGATGTAAAATAAATACAGGAAAAACCGACAGTAAAACGAGTTTAATATTAATGTGATCTACCTAGCGAAGCTGGCACATGGCCGGCTAGTTGAAAAATAAAATTAAAACAACGTATTTATGACTTACAGAAAAATGTATTTATTAATTCTAAATGAACACAAAAACGATTTAATCAAAATATTCTTCATTCATTTGCTACAAACTACATTGGATGTAATAGCAATTTCTAGTGTTTTGCTCGTACTAAGTACTGGACCTAATTAGTCGACTTGAGAAGCAGTATAAACCATTTTTTTCAAATTCAATGTTTTTTTTTGTTTTTGTCTTCGATTTAAGCAAATTAACATTACGAGATGATATGTGAGAATACGATCGCGTCATGAATTGATGAAATAATTAAACAAAGTTCGTACCACTCGAATGAGTCCGCACAGTTTTTAAATATTTAACACGCGGCTTAAGTCTGCCTCCCAACTCGTGTCATTTTCATCGAGTTCATATCATTTATAATAATTTAATTTATAAATAAAATCATTTCCAAAGAAACTGGACTCCTACAAACAAATTCGAATACACTTGCTAGTGAGTGTAAGTCCTGCATAAATACGATTTTTTGCCTTGTAAATATATTTAGATAGAAATTTGTCTAAACGAAACTAGAATATGTTTTATTAAACCTAAATTTGAGGTACATACTCTGCATATGTAAATACTTAAATATATATATTTTATATATATGTACGTTGAATGAAAGTCATCATATATCTAATCGTCACAGACTCGTAGTCTCGACTCGACTCTTTCAAGTGTTGGAGAGAAAAAGTAACTAAAACTCAACTATATGATAATCTTATTAAATCACAGAAGAATAATTTCCTCACAATCCAAATATTAGATCAATTTTGTATAAAAAAAATATATAATTCAATTTTTAAGTGTTTTTTTTTTCTTTTGAGTTTTCTACTCATTGTTTCGTCAAGTCATTACTTTCTTATTTGAATCGTTTGAGTCTGTAGGTTGGAGTGGGAAAACTTGCGTCACCACACCGATACCTTTGCTAGTGCCTTCACGGAAGAGTATTCTCATGCCGGGGCGTACGTATTCGGGATGTCCCACGAATTGAAACATCACTGATGCATTGTCGTTGGTCCCGATTTTCTCACCTCCCATTATTCCTCGGATAATGGCTGTTTGTCGGATGCTGCCAATGTGTACGGTGGTTTGAAAACCAACATAAATGGCTGTTGCGTGGAAGAGGACTGAAACTTTTGCCTGAAAAATAAAGAAATAAGCAGCGTTAGACAATGTTGTTGTTGAACTTGATTTGATAAATATTTATTCATTCCTATAATCCGACTACCATGTGTGAAAGCGTTCTAAAATTATTCGATGAGGTTACAGAAATATACTTGTCCGTGAATTAGAAAGAGACAATTTGTTTATGATTTGCTTGCGCTCAACGGATTGCTGATACCTTTAAGTGCCCGGGTTAAGACACAGAACGGTCCAGATCACAGAAGGTATAGGCAGAAAAAGCGATAGGAGGCACATTGGTCTTAAATATTTGCGGATTGTTGAAAGATTGGGCTGGGAAGAGTATCCCGGCTGATGCGCGGCTAAAAAACTGGTCTCTAAATGTAACTGTGCGTCCAAAACCAGACCTAATGGTAAACTGATGGGCTTAGAAATGTTTGATAGATAGGCAGAAGGTAATGCAGAACTCCGCTAGAATTATTTTGAATGTCGAATCTTGGTAAGGGACTTGCCTCCAACAGAGGATAAACAAGATTCCAACACGTGCTATGCACGAATGAAAGAATAATGATAAATGAAGAAATTTGAAAGGAAAGCACAAGGGACACCGACTGTGGAATGAAGATCAATGGCATAAGAACAAATAACCCCAGATAAGCGGATGGTTCCGTAATAATAACAAATGACTTAAAAGAACTAAACATTGTGATGAATCAGCTGAATATCGCAAGTGATGCCAATAAATGTATGATAACTGCAAAAAAGTCAAGTACAGAGATCTTCGAACTGAAACTAAACAACACGAATGTGGAAATACTGTCCAGCTTCAAATACAGTGGACTCTCCCTAAGTCGAATTGTCACGTGATACCATAATCTGTTCGAGTTAGGGAGAGGGTTTTGTATGAAAATTTGAGGTAACTGTATGTAAAATATGGCGAAAAAGTTCGAGTAGTTACGACTTAGGAAGAGTCCACTGTACTTAGACTACCCACAAATGGTGAGCAAGAAAATGGCGTTCTCATAAACCTCAGACCAACAATGGACTGCGACATCCATGTTTATTAATGCAGATAGCCGATCATACTAGGTTAGGTCAAGTTAGGACTGGTGTAAGGAAAGATAGCAGCCACACTTAGGCCAGGCCAGCACAGGCACGCCTTTTGTGCTAATACCTTTTTCCGCAAGCCAATTAATTCGAAAAGATGACTGACTCTTATGTTGCTTAGTTCAGGTAGTTTGTTAAAGTGGTAGGCTTCCAGAAGTCAACCATACTTACGTAATTTAACATCACTACCTACTGCTCAAAAAAGGCCCGATGGACATGGTCAATCCTTTAATACAGTCCCGAAATTTGGACGTTAAAGGGAAGAACCACAATGAAAATGGAAGCTTTCGAAACGTGGGTGTATAGAAGAATACCGCGGATCTGGTGGATGGAAAGAATTATAAACGAGGAAGTAATAAGAAGAGTATATCGGAAAAGAGGAAATAATGCTCCTAGTGAAGAAACAAAAACAAATGCAAGCACTGCATCAGTTAGCTACTGCATATCATTCTTCAAAGAAAGAAAGAAGGAATGAGGACAAGAGGCGGTCGAAGAACAACGTGGACAGCAAATCGGAACTATTCTGAGGTGTAAAGAACAATCAAAACCATGATTTCTAACCTCCAAATACGCGACAAACCTTAAAAATGACAAGAATGGAACAATAGTTCAACCATTGCGATCAGTTATGACATTCCTTCTCCAAGAGTCGAACAATCAGTCACAATGAGTTTCAAATGTATGTATTTGAAGTAACTTTGTTGTTGATCCACTAGTATCTTAGAGAGGAAACTACAATCAAACTCAAGTAAATGGTGCTACATATATCTCTTCGTATACGAGTGTGTCCTTCACGATGTTGATCAGTTTCCTACTCTCGTTGTGTAGTAACAGTGAAACTACAAACTTGTACTAGACATTATTCTTTAGTTAAACACATCCGTGTCTACCTTCATCCACATCGCGATGAGTATAAATACGTTTTTCATTATTCTTTCCCACAATGGGAACTGCTGTACAGGAAGGTTGCGCTAAATAAAAATTCCCCTCATAATGCACAACAAAATATTTATTGAATAAGAAAACCATAAAACTAACAATAAATGCAATTAATCTTGGTACTTCAGTTCCCCGTATGACACGATTTGATTTCGATCACTCCCCCTTGTAAACGGGCTTACGTTTCTCAACAAACGCCTTGAGTCCCTCTAACCTATCCTTTGTTGGAATAACCTGTGCGTAGCAGGCTTCTTCAATCGCGTAACCAGTGGCAATGTCAACCTGCAATCCCTTATCAATCGCTTTCTTCGCCATACGGACACCAACTGGTCCATTGGGAATAATCTCCTCGGCTAGTTGCAATGCCTTCAGGTAAGCAGCATCTTTTGTTTCATTCTGCTGTACTACATGGTTGACAATTCCCCATTCTTTGGCAAGTTTTCCATCAAATACACGCGCTGTAAATATCAGTTCTTTTGCAAGAGCTGGATTCAAGATTCTCGGTAAACGTTGCGTCCCGCCCGCACCAGGAAGAATTGCCAACCTGGTCTCTACCAGGCCCATTTTCACATTTTCCGCTGCTGTCCGCATGTCGCACGCTAATGCCATCTCCAATCCTCCACCCAGTGCGGCACCGTCAAGTGCTGCAATCACTGGCATTGGAAGTTGTTCAATGTTCACCAGCAGACTACGCAGCGCTGTTACGAATTTTCCAACATCGTCTTGACTCATTTTGCTGCGTTCCTTCAAGTCTGCGCCTGCACAGAAAATACCGGGCGTTAGACTGCGTAACACAACAACTCGGGTATTTTTGTCATGCGCTAAATCCGAAAGAATTGACGAAAATTTCTCAACAAGTGAACGGCTAAACGCATTTTTAGCTTCGGGGCGATTCAATCCGAGCACTGTGATCCCTTCCCTCTTATCGGTTAGTTTTTGCAAGACAACTTCGTCTGCGGGCGATGTGGACAATGGCTTCGTATGAGATGTTATGGTGGTGGTCCTTAGAATCGCATTTTGGTACTGCTTTGGAATTTGCCGAATGCAATTCAACATTTTTATTGCAAATATAATCACTTCTACGAATAGCTACACGTTATAAAATATCAACAATGCGATCGAAAACAGCTGTGAGTTTGACATTTGCAGCAAATAAGAGAGAGAGCGAGAGAGAGAGAGGAATGCGACAATGGGTGTGAGAAGAACACACCTCTTTCATTAGCGTGACATCACACACTCAGCTGGCGACGTGGAACCAACACATGCGAAGCTATTTATTGTACACTTGCTTCAAGTTTTGTTGCTAACACACGTGAGTCAGGTTGTTTGCCGTTCATTTCAATTCAAAGCGCTAAGGAGGGTCATTTCGTGTATGATCACGTTTTGAATACAAAATATACAAATAGGTATGTTGTCATGCTGCATATTTCTTGAGCTGATTACATTTGAATAGGAAGCAACATTTGTGTTAGAGTAATATGAGCCCCCAAATCCATAAACAATGTAAACCAATAGTTTTTCTTACCTGAAAGAAATACGTTCCACATGGGTCATCATCCTGGTTATCGGTCAGCAATACCATTCCACTTCGTAGGGTAGGCAAAATCTGATTTGGAGTAAATGACAGTGAAGCACTTTGGCCAGCTCGCACTACTCGACATGGTGCTTTATTTCTGTGTATAGTCTGTACGGTCACCGGATGAAATCGTCCGTCGGGCAATGGTCCAATTTTCATTTGCATGTTTTCGGTAAGAACTCCTTTCACCAGCAAACCGCCAACAACAGGACCCACTTCGGATACTCGGAAGATTTCGTCGATATGAAATTCACATGGATCCTGCTCCAGGCGTTCTTTCTCGGAATTACTGATGCCTGGCGATAAGACATACAAGAACTTTGTGACCAAATCGAGTCCAGTTCTAGACACGTTTGATACACAAAATATCGGTACGATATTCTCCGATTCTTGATTGGAGCCTGCTGTCAGAACATCATCGCTGCTGGTTACTAGAAATGGAACTTTCCTGCAGCCGATGGATGTAAGAAGATTCTTCAATTCCTGCACCGTCTCGTCGGGCGATGTGATGTCTGTTTTAGTAACTACAATGAAGAATGGCATGTCAAGAGCTCGAACAATGGACAAATGTTCTTTGCTGGTTCCATTAAAGCCACCACCTGCTGACACCACCAGCATTGCATGATGCGGTGAATAGCCGGACAGTGCTTGAACTGTTGTTTTCATATAGCGCCTGTGGCCAGCTAAATCCATAAACGTGACTAATTTGGTGGACCGGTCGCTTATTTCCTCGGCAGTCATCATCTCGTTGTACTTGTAGTTAATGACATTTCCCTGTGAGTCAAAGCCAAGTGTTTCATGGGATATGCAGGACGTGCGGCCGGATTGAATTTCGTGCATGTGCCGAAACATATTCAGTCGTGCTCTGCCTCGACCGTTATCTGGCTCCCCCTGCGTAAGCACTCCCAGCAGTGTTGATTTTCCGGCATCGGCACCGCCCAGGACGGCCACTCGCACTTCGATGTTGTGCTGATCGTCGGGTATTTTTCGCACCAGTACTTCTGCAACCGAACGTCGACCAGCTATGAACTTTCGTCGCAATACACTTGTACTGGCTCCAAGCTTATGGGCCATTTGCTTGAGAGTGGCTAGCGATGCGTTCATATCTTTCTCATTCAGTCCATGCAGATGACCCGAATCGGATACACCAATCTCATAGATGGCCTCGCCGTGTCCCTCGCGCAAACGCCATTTCATTTGCGTTACTAAGTGTTCAAAGCGCTGCTTTGAAGGGCTTATCAGCTTCAGCTTGTATTCTATGTTGCCCAGTTGGGGTTCAGGTGGCAAGACTCCTTGATCAAAGTCAATGATGATTTGTCTATTATGGTTTTCAGTGTCACTTTCGCTGCTGCTTGAGTTTGTTTGAGTATGTCCATTTCCATTGCGTATGTCTTCCTCGTCGAAGCCATCGTCTGGCGGATTCGGATCGAATAGATTCAGAAAGGATTCCATTGTCTGAAAATAAGATGGAGACGCATTGTTATTCATTTTCTCAGAAATGATTTCTATTATAAAAGTGCTGCGTTAAGCTATAATTTTTCGCACACCAAAGATGCTCAGTGAGTGGAGCTCGCTCTCGACTGTTTCATTAAATGAAATCTGTATCTATACGAGAACGGAGAATATGAAAACAAAACAAACAACAGAGAAGGCAAAAAACAGACCTGAAAATAACTATATTCGCCAAATGAGGAAGAACCTCGATACTTGTGTATACCTGTTTGATGAATGATTGCCTTTTACGAAGTGGAGTGCAGTTGAAGATGAATTCAAGGCACTATGTGTGTGAGCGTGGAAAATAAATGAAATATTTTATTTATGGGCAACAAAGAAGTTTCGAATGTGCTTATCAAAAAATGGATGTGGCTATAGCTTTTATCTACTTATTAGACACTCGTACCCGCGATTACAGATAGTAGCGGTTTCATTTTAGGAAGCAATTTTAATTGTCAGTGTTACTTAATGAATGCGATTAGAGGTTACACAAATAAAGATTATGGACTGCTCTCAAAAGATGATGGCGCTAACTTAAGCTATAAAGGAAATTAAAGCGAGCACTCTACTGTATGATCGGGTAAACAGATTGAAGACAGAAGACTTCTAGCGATACACAATTTTGATGAATTCAACTTTACTCCGGAACGTTGAAATATTTAGAATATGTGTGCATTGAATGTAAACTTTTTTAAGTTATGCAACTTTAGTAGTTCTTATGATCAAAGGTCTGACACAGTCAAACTATTATAACGTAGTTCATTGTCAAAATGAAAATTGCGAGTCCTCCTCATCTTTGAGATAAATCAGAGTTTAAAATGACAAACTGTTGACCATGATTTATTTGTACTACTGGAAGCAACGATTGCAAAAGCTGAGCCGCATCCCCACATCACCTTTTCTGTCCCAAGCGACATAATTCTGACAACTGGAAGTCAAACCAGGCAATTTCTTAAAAATCAAAAAAAAATATTTCATTCGAAAGTATGACGTAACCACTGTCACATGTATGTTGAAATAACTGAATTTAAGGAAGACACACACATACTCCGCCGAGATATAGTAAAATTTAGATTTAGTGGGTAGACGTGGGAAGACCACGTGTCAATAAGATCCTTAAGGACCCATTCTAGTTCCTGCGCAACGGCTGCCATGGAGTTGCGACTGGGACTGACACCTTTGCATCTAGTGGTTGCAGAATGTGTAAACAAAACACTTATGAGGATAGCAAGAGAAGGGATAGGAAAAGGCAGGTGCACTACATCGAGACAATCCGATGCACTAGTCAAAAAACTGCCACTCGTGGTCATTCCTAAAGATGACGTGATTAGGAAATTCTATTTCCAAAAGGAGTTTTCCATTAAGCTCCGCACCAAAAAGGACTGGAGCAATGAATCCGTACTCCACAGACTGAGCAGCAATATGGTAAATGAACATGGAGTGAATATGAACAGGTAGTAAAGAAGTGTTTGGACCCTGGACAAAGTACTACGAACCCATGGGCAAACGCGACAGTGTCTTTCAAGGTGAAGTCTATGCCATAGACAGATGAGGTCAAATCAATCTTGACAGGAACCATCCCCAATGCGACATAGCAATAATGTCCGACAGCCGTGCAGCTATATTAGCACTAGACTCCTATATCATCAAATCTAAGGGGAATGCCTACAAAACCTTAAAGAGTTTAGCAGGAAACGAGTAAAACTCTGCTGGATATCATGCTACCTGGCCTCGAAGCATCGGGACCTTTTATAGGCGCCGAACCATTCTGCGCTGTACGAGACCATATCCTCAGGGAACTATAAAGAAGGAACCAGGTAGATACCTGGAACAACGCTCATGGCATGTAACAGGTCAAGACTCTTGGGTCAATATAACCGAAAGGGGTTCGATGCATGTATCAAGACGAGCAAGAATAAACCTCCGTATCCCAGCAGACTTCTTAACAGAGCACTGCAGACTCAGGGAGCACCTAATAATTAGAACTAGGAAAAGCAGAAGTATGTCTCGGCAGATTCTGCGGAGAATCTGACGAAATTCCAGAACATAGATATCTGGGCACCTTATATCAGAGGAAGGATTGAAGTCACAAGAACCAGATCTGATACTCAGATTCCTAAAGAAAACTGGCTTAAAGAGGATACTCTAGAATAAATCTCCTTCACCTTCGCAATACAGGACTCCATAGCCTTCATTATAACTCTGAAAAGAATTGCAAGTGAGGGGAAGTCTTAAGAAAGCAAAGGTATGAAAAGGGATCACATGATGCAATATACCCTCAACAATAATAATAATAATAATAGTTCCTCTTCGTACTCTCGTGCATGACGTTGTTGTTCCTGCGTTGTCCATCCATTCTGAAATCCAGATGAAACTGAAACTAGAGGTTAGTGGGATTTCTGAAGGAGTGATCTTCCAGTGTTCTATGTCTCAGGAAGCAGACGCTGTCACATGCACAAAGATCGTGACGAGTGTTCTCTATTTCTTCTTCGTCGCCACAGCCTCTGCGTATGGTGTCATGGATAAGTCCCATTTTGTTCCTATGATATCTCACATAATTATGAAATGCAGCAACCTTTTGCCGCATAATAGGAGTTTATCGGTTGAAACGCTATTGAACCTAGGCCATAGCATTTGAATAACCTCGCAGGTGGTTGAAGAGTTCCACATTTCGTTTCCCAGTCCTATGATTTTTTAACCACTTTCTTCTTGACGTCTGCAAGAACTGGATTAATGCAGTTTCGTCACCTTTCCTGGCATGTTCATCCACAGTCTCATCGTCGGCTATATCCTTAGGACATGGGACCCATCACAGAGTAATCGAGCGCTTTGTATTAAGAACCTTACGCCCTTCGCGTTAGCATGCGATCGCCTTGAACATGATTTCTTAAGTTCAATCAAAAGCTTGTTTTACATTGTTTGTCGCAGTGATGCGCAGAAGCCACTTCTTTTGTTTTGCAATATCGGTCTATAATTCATGAATTCTAAGATTTATTAACATTGTGCTGTTATTTAATACGTTTTTGTGATATGGCAGAATCAAAATCTTCTACTAAGGCTACTCAGCTCCGGACCGAAGAGTCTTCGACTCCGAACCCGTGGGACAACGCAACAGATGACGCCCGCGTTTAAGGTGGCGCACTCAGGTGGAGAAGGACCTCAACCAACTTGGCGTGCGACACTGGAAACAGCTAGCCAGAGACTGTGCTAGTTGGAGCGGTTTGTTGGTTGAGGCCCAGGTCTACCCGGACTGTAGTGCCAAATAAAGAAGAAGAAGGTTAGTCCTAACACATAACCAAATTCATTAGGACCATTATTAACTTCATTCAACTAATATCTACTTCAAGAAAGAAACTTCAGACATGTGCTAAATACGTACAAATATCCACGAAAATAATAAAAAATTGCATTGAAAAGGTTAATATGCCTTTGGACGTTAGTGTTGCTTCAGTTGCACATGCTTTGTCGTGTTCCAATTAGAAGTTTCATTACGCTATCCAAAGTAGTTTGCTTAATTTTTAATGTTTCACAGCGGAGAATTTATGTTTGTCTTCCTTAAATTTATCCTTTCAAAATACATACATATATACAGAACGTCATACTTTCGAATGAAATATTATTTTGATTTTTAAGAAATTGTATGATTTCACTTCCAGTTGCAAATGTCCGATGCTGTACACATAAAGTAGCAGGCTGATCAAGTCACATGGAAAATTTTGATTATTCGAATATGGATTTGAACATGACTGTATACACATGAAGCGAATATAACTCTTTGCATTTGTTTCGCACAAACGCACACAATTCATGTTACACACATTTTATCCTGCCCCTGTGGAAAGCGACACGCCCACTTTTGCATTAAAAAAATGCTCTACTAAACATATTTCCAAATATGGAA
Organism: Eristalis intricaria; assembly: GCA_964034865.1. Lineage (NCBI taxonomy): Eukaryota > Metazoa > Arthropoda > Insecta > Diptera > Syrphidae > Eristalis > Eristalis intricaria. The sequence continues at coordinate 136,410,594 of OZ035873.1, forward strand.
CCATCAGTATGTGAAATAGGTAACCACTGAATTCAATGGTGGTGAAGGGGATAAATAAAGTGACTTTAAATGAAATGATTCTTTCTTAAGACAGTCATAGTCAAATGCGCGTCAGCTTTAAAACTCGGATTGTCTGATTCAAAATTCTCCAATTCCATGGTACCATGGGCTCACGCAAGGACGTACATATAAGTACTGTTCCGAACAGAAACAAAGAGGGGAAAAACTATTTTCTTAAAGTGATGCAACATAATAGACAGTCTCGTGATGCAAAACAACTTTTATTTTCTTGTAAACTCGTCTCTTTCCCAACACGCCACTTGCAATTGCTCCATAACAGAAAAGTGCAATCACCTTCGCTTTGAGCAGCATCAGTCAACAAAGCATTTCGAGTAATTCACCGAATGTTTGCCTTGATCTGTGTCGCCACAAAGCGCATACGCCAAAAACACAGTTCACACTTGTATTTCTTCTTGCGATCTATTTTTGCAAACTGTCACACTTACGAAGATTATAAGTAGGTGTAAACAAAGCCACTGTAATGTTGTTGACCCTGATAGGAATATGTAACAGCAAATAAATCGCTGCCTTCGTTAGCAAAGCAGCCAAAATTTACTCACACCCAGCCACACTTATGTATGACCTTGAGAAACGCTCAAGAGGTGGAAGCAAACTACAAGTGAATGTAGGTTTAATTTATTCAGGCCAAATCGAGTGCCAAGCTGCGGCACCTGCCGTTCCTTGCACAAGTGAGAACACACAACAAATAAAGGACGTTCGTACACACGCCATAAAAACACTCAAATTTGTTTACTAACAAAACTCAAGATCCCACCGAAATCACAAGCTATTATCTATTTTCGGTGACAAAACAGATAAAAGAAAAATAGAAACGATTCAATTTTTACACGTCAACTATTTGAACATTTTCTGTGCCCGTTCTCCATATACTGCCAGATCGAAGGACTTTATTTTCGTGAAATTTAGCGGAAGAGGGGAGATTCGTTTCTTGTCTTTATTTTTGTTCATCTTTTTCTTTTGAAGATGATTCGTAATTCGAAAAATTGTTTGTAAATATGATGAGACTGAGAGCTTCTATTGATTTTGGGTGCACATTTTCACTCGTCCAACAACAAAAACAAAAGGTAAACATGAAAGAAGAAGTAAAATCCTATAAATAGACAACCGGACAATAGGAATTAGCACTCACAAACCTTTTACGATCTGTTTTATTTTATTTGCAATAACTTTGTTGTGTGTTCAAATTATTTAGAGCGCCCAGTCCTTTGTATGGCTTAGCTAATGCGCGTAAGTAACACTTTTCACTAATTCTACTTTGGAACTTTGTATATCTGGATATTCACGGCAAGTTTTTTTGCGGGTATATTGTCAACGGTTACTACGCGAACTGGTGAAATTGTGGGCAGCGGAACATGAATAATAAGATTTCGATATGATTTGCAAGAATTGCATTCGATTGCAAAATCCGAGTAAAGTTGAATATTTTTATTTTTTCTTTACACACAAGAGCAACCAGCACTGAGCGTTGTGTAGTATTGTTTTTCTGGTATTAAAGAGCGGTATAACACATTTGGGGCCAAATTAAATTGATAAAAACACACAAAAAAGTCGTAGCGAAGGAGAGAATGAAGGAATAGGAAAAATCGAAAGTGAAATGTCAAAACATCGAAATGCACGAAGGCAGATATTTGTTGGACTACTTGTGAGAGTGGTCTGTGCTACGAGAGGCGGTTATTTCTCTATTGACCGACAGATGGAGCTAAATTAGCGTGCAGCAAATGCATCATATAATTCACTTAGCCGAATTAATCTGCAGAATAGTTTCACATTGGACTACAAATAAAGTCAATATACTTTTGTCTTATACACGAGTCATATTCATTACATCATGACGTGCATAATGCCACGAAAGACAGATGGACTAATACCTTGATTCCAAAAATCGCTGCATGGGTGAACAGTTCTCAAGAAAACTAAAACTTCCAAGTAATACAGTTCCACTCATGCCACATGCCACACTCCACCACATGACAACTCCCCCTATTGTCCCGAGTGCCAAACCAAATGGGAGACGGAAAGCATGCACTTTTCTTTCGAAGAAGCGTCGCGGAGATCAATTCTACCAGACCCACAGAGGCAATTAAGAAAATGGTAAAGTTGGAGAAATACAGACTTGTAAAAACCTTCAAGACTGAGCTAACAAGCCGAAAAAATACCGGCAGACCCAGCCGAACAAACAGAAACACCAGAGTAGTATAAATTACTTGCCAGCCACGCAAAGTAATACCTAGCGGGGAATCCGTGGGGAGAGTGGTTTTAAAGAGCAGGGCTTAACGTAAGCGTATTTCCAGAATCGAGTAATGGGGTTTGCGTATCTTGCATGCTGATAGCCCGGGATATTAGTATCTTTCAAAGATTGCCACATTCTTGGACGAAACCAAAAAAAAAAAAAAAAAACAGGACGTGTAACGACGTTGTGAAATAAGTTACTTCTTTACCAGACTTGCAGCCAATGGATTCTGAGACTGAGTTGCCTCCTACCTTTGATGGTTCCGATCACGCTGCGGTCAGACATCTAGACCAAGTCGACCGCCGTCAAGCTCCTTATTCCCGAGACTCGGCCATCTTCTCCTTCAAAGAGGCTCGGATTAGAAGAGCCTATTTACTGGAAGATTGGTATCCATGTACTCGATGTGTGTTGATCTAGTGTGGTGGATGGAATTTCGCCTTTTGGATTACATCCACATCATAGATTTGGTGTACAAGAGTCTCGCCCTCCATTCACCGTTCTCGCAGATAGGACCATACCTATATCTGATGAAGAACTTCTCTTTCGAAGGCATCAAGAATCAGCTCTGCTGTTATATGCGTTCGGCTCCTTGCAGAGGAACTGGTGTACGTTTAGTAGAGCGTGGAATAAGGAATTTTGACCCAAATTGTCTCTCAAACCTCCACCAGGATGTCATTTGTGTTTTTCACAATTGCTTCAACACAGACAAACTACTTCCCCAGCACAGAACTACAGCTATCGTTCGTGGTTAAATGAGAACAATTTACTAATTCAATTACAATATATATGTATATATATATATATATATATATAATTTTGTTATATTTATATTTTTTTAACAGTTTTCTAGACATCCATACATCGAAATATATATTATTTACACTCAACAAGTCGTGGTAATTTTGAAACAATTTTGAAAAAAGACAATGCCGTTTGGTCTGAATATTAAAAACAATACATCTACTACTAGTTGAAATGTATATAGTTCCTGTTTCAACGCCTCGTTGTTGAAGTGTTGCTTGCAATTGTTCTCTGCGCCTCGAGAATATGCTTTCAGCGTACGTATCATCTTATTTACATTTAGCACAATACAATATGCATATAACTTAAGCCTTACTAATGGTTTACTACTATTACAAGCTACAATACACTCATATTCATCAGAATAGCCTTTGCATTCTGGGTCTCAGCAATCTAAATGCACCGTATAGTGTCAATCCTATTAGGCCGTATTTAATTGTGTATTTGCAAATCCTAGTGCTTATACTGGCCGGAGGGATTTCCAATATTGCTGGTATTTGATCTGGGTTCACTTTGCCCCAGTTTTCTGCAATTCCATTGGCATGTCCAATGCCAACAACACCGACAACTCGTACCGGACGTGTTGTGCCATCCGATTGTGGTATTGGCAAGGCTGCAACTTGTAGCGAATGACAAAGGAAGAGATCTCGCTCCTTTACGAATACATCACTAAATGCTGGAAATTCGCCTGCCATTTCTTGCATTAGTTTCTCAAGGAGATCTCTTTGTTTGCACTCTTCAACCTCCTGAATGCTTATTGTTTCCGACGAGGTTAGGCGCCAAACAAGTTTTAGTGTTTGTCGCAGGGAGAGTGCTCGCAGTGCTCGCTGTAATGTTATTCTTATTGGACGGTCGCCTAGGTGTAGTATACACCCGGGAATTTTGTGAATTTCCTCAAATGCACGACGAAATTCGCCACCTGGTGCCATGCCCAACTCCTTGGCTAGTTGCGCACTCATATGTAACAGAAGAATGAAGAATATGCCATTGATGTACCCATTCGTCTGGATGATTGTGCGAATCTATAAGAAAGAAAGATATTCATTAGTATTTCTGAGCACTGGGAGTAAATTTAACTGATTGGAGATGCCAGAAAATTCCGGTAAAAAAATTGAATTGCTAGAAAAAAAAATTATAAATTCTTATGTGGGAATTAACCTAGAGAGCAGGAAATATGTGCCACATTGCAATATTGATGAACTGTGAACGTTCATGGGATTCCCACGTTGGTGATGAGCATAATTCGTTCATACGTTTCCTTGAATTCAGTTTACTGCCACGAGGCTCAGTGGAAATAGCATGCCAAACCTGTATTGCATGTTGTTTTGTAAGTGGGGTGCAACGCCTGCAATTTCAAACATAATACAAGCAACAATCTTAGGTTAAAAACGAACTAACTTAACCTTGATGCTAAGGAGAGGGCGGTAGAAGGCAAGTCAGGAATAGGGTAGGCAAAAGAGATAGGAAGATTAGTTTTGCTCAGACGGAAGTCGAATAAGGATTCCATGTAATTGGCTAAGTATAACACTCTGGAAAAGAGTGTGCTGAGGCCATAATTATTACGATCTCACATATTTGGAAGAGACATGTTAAGACAGTGGGGATTGCTTCTATGGGAGATCAATTTAAGAACTGCTGGTCAGTCAGTGTTGCCAGTAGAAGAAAAGTAGATCGGTTGTTACTCCACCATTTTCGAAGGAATGAAGGAGAATAATTGAAGGGCTTATTGCAAAACAAATACAAATACACAAAAAGTGGGATTTTAGTTGCATTCCACCCAGGAATAGACTAACTAACAATACCCTTACTTATGCACTATTATGCAAACCCTTTATATTTTATTTTCAACATTGAATATGAAGTCGTTTCTTATTTAAAAAAAAGGATATACATATACAGTGGACTCTCTCTAAGTCGAATTGTCACGGGATCCCAAATTTTGTTCGAGTTAGAAAGAGTTTTACTTAGGGAAGTCCACTGTATGTGTATTAAAATAAATAAGTGTTTTTTTTTTGTCCACCGAAGAAATTTGGTAATTTACTAACAAGATAAGATAACTGGAAGTTCAACTGATAAAGACTTAATTAATTTTTTAAAACCCTGGACATACCGGTATGCTGATACATGCCGTAAAAGAAGCGGCAGACAAAACAGCAACAGCAGCCCAAGAAGAACCACTTCTACAATTCAACGTTTTCAATAAAAAAGATGCAAAGAAACACCTTCTACACACAGCTTGAACAGCCTAAAAAAAAGGAATAGGGAAGATTACATCCAAAACAACCCTCAAGCCCAAAAAAATATGTACCCGACAAATATATCGCAAAATATGTTGAAGTGCTACATTAGACTCCGACTCGGCCACTGCAACTCTCGGCCACAGTCACTACATCACAAAAAAACAACAACCACTCTGCCATCTTTGTAACCAGAATACACCTCTCACTATTGATTGCGAGCATGTGAAACTCATAACCAAACAAATAAATCCACCTGGCACCCTTATAAATCTTTTAACTTTCACCTCCAAGCAAAACATCATAGATGTATTTAAAATTTTAACTTTAATCAGAACTGAAACCAGTATTTAACTTTTGTAATTATACTACTTATGTCTATATTTAAGTGAAACCCAATATTCATCTTATTTCTTTTGTATTTTTTCAAATAAACTGTCCTTATCGGCAGGAAGTCCTGGTAGCTAGTGCCGAACAAAATTAATATTAATTGTGTAATTTATTATCTGTTAATAAAATGACTATATTATCGGAATTAGCCCTTCGATTGAGGCTATCAGTTCAAAAATGACCTAGTCCACAAAATCCGAAAATTACCAAAATAACAGGAGGCCCTAAGAGCTCAACATAACTTTGCATCCAACTTCACCTATGTAGCTATGAGTAAACTTGAAACAACAAAAACAAAATTCATTTAGCAAGCAAAAACAATAATATGCTGCTAAAATAGTTTATCAGTGCTCAAGACTATACTCATTCACAAATCGACGTTAATAAACCAGATACGATCACTTATAAAAACTGAAATTCGTCTCAATCCAATATTGGTCATCTCGATCACAGCCGATCAGGAAGCAAAACTCGCCACTGGATCATCCACGTTCCTTTTTATTGTCTACTCAAAATCAGAATTATATGTACAATTAAAATTAGTAAGCTAACATGATAAGCGCCAACTGCAAAGGTCTCGGCTTACTGAAATCCTTCATGAGGGAAAAACGTCCGCATAACACTCCTAATTATTACTGTAGCAGAGTTCAGTAATGTGTTACGAGTATTCAATAAAGTATCATATAACGAAACGTTACTTATCAATGTATATCGTTACTGGTATCGTTACCTTTTTTGCCTTCATGTACTCTCGATAACCGACATCGGTATACCGACGGTATACATTCCGTGTTGTGTGTATGTTATATCTCTCTTGAATGTGAAGAGCGTATTTATAATTTTTTTTTGTACCGCTATGTATCTTGTATCCTCGGTTAGATATGTTTGAGATGGTATGAAGTAAGATTTATTTATTCGTATCAGTAGATATCGATGCAGTATAGTAACGTTTCTATACATATGTTTGGTATACGCTACTCTTGAAAATGCGAATATTTTGTGGATGTCGGTTTTGATTAAGTAGAGTAATGCCATTGTTAAGGAGGTACATAGGTATAATGAAAAGCATTTTACTAACAAAATCTATGGTTATTTGTATGGTTAATTTATATGCGAATTTTGTGATTTTATAATCATACTGCAATTAGGAGCGTTTGTTTCATGTAATTAACAAAAAAAAAAGTGGATATCATTAATGCATACCTAAATATTTTATTCAATACAAATACGAGGTTCCTATTTGAGGTCCTAAAATCAGAAGTATAAATTTTAAAATAAAACTATCAATCTATATATATCAAGAACTAGCAACGATTTTAAAGCAATAACAAAGTAACGAATACCTACGAGTACTCAATTTGTCGTTACTTTTACAGCCACACTACTAATAACCTCAAAACTACATTTAATCGCCTCAGAGTGAGACATACCTTCAATTCAACAACTTTCTTCACTGTTACTAGACAATTCAAGCAATGCAATATACATTCGACCAGGACAACATCTCGAAAATTCATTATTTCTTCAACAATGCTCTCTTTTATTTTAACTTTAATTTGTAATTAAATGTAAATAATAAAAATAATGTTCTGACTATCAGAATATGGGGACATCCTGTTTCTATATATCCAGGCGAGATCGAAGCGAGGCGAAGGACGACGTAGAAGCCTGGGCTGGATTGAGTCAATACGACGAATATGGACAGCGAAGGGAGGTGATCCGACTTGGCGGGCATATTCGAGACTAGGTGTGAGGAATGTGATATGCAGAGATTTTGTGACACGTGGATGTGGATTCGGAAAAGCCAATGCATAGAATTTGCTCGACTAATGTCGGTATGGGAGCGAAGGTTAAAATCACGATCAAGGGACTATTTCCTTAGTTCCATGCAAAGTAAACAGTATACATGCGGATAAGGTGGCCGTTGTATGTAATGGGTCGGCATTTACTGACGTAAAGCTGAACAAAGCTTTTTGACACAAAAACGAGTGTCAAAAAAGAGAAGGAGTCGGACGAAGAGGTGAATGATGATGAATTAATAAACTTTCACGCCATCGAAGTAGACAGAGGGATGAGATTCCATGATGATATGGTCAAAGCAATCGATACTATGCTGGGGCCCAGGGCATAGAGTCGTACCCAGCCATGAGGCAGCGGATGAACTTGCCAAGAAAGGGGAAGAAAGGACCCATCCAAGGCAATAATATGCATTAATCCATCTGTGGATGACAAAATCATAGAGCCTGCAAACGAAAGGTGGTGCTCTCTAACCACCTGCGAGACCACTCGGATGTTATGGCCCAGGTTCAATAGTTCAAAAACCGACAATATCCTACAATGTGACATGTATCAAAATAAAGAAATTGAGGTGGCAACCCAGCGGTACGCGCGATGCAGCTTTGATCGGTGTGGTAATAAATAATAAAAACATATTCTGTTTTCTAGATATGATCACCCTCATCTCACCCTTTAACTACAATCCCTCCCTTTACTCGTATGTTATTCAAAATAGATGTTAACACATACCTTGGCTAAGTTGAAGTTTTTAGCTTCTTCGAGCAATGTCTTCTCATCCAACTTTAAGATATGAATACGCGATGGGCAGAGTTCCACCATGACAACATCTGGACGCACATTTCGAATAACCTGCAATAGAACCGAATCACTTTTGAGCTGTTGTTTCATGAGAAACCATGCATCCGCTTACGTAAGAAACATCATCTTGTGATTCTTCACTAAAGTGAGCAGTCCCCACTAAATACACTTTACTGCCGAACGGAGTCTTAAGCACTGTCACTGTATGAGGTAGATGCTCTTCGAATTCTTCAATTGTGTCATAAACATGAATCGAATTTCGTTTTTCGGCACTAACAAGCTTTGTATCTTGCTGATCAGACTCATTTAAATTACCAACTGGCTTCAGTGGTGACGTTGGTGACGACTGAGATGATGATGTCGATGGCTGGGGGTTGGAAGGAGTCAATGGTGATAATGGTGATGTTGCTGCTGTATTAGATGATGGTTCCGGTGAAATGTTCAATCTTTGCTTACTGGAATGTAAAAGCGATTCGACTTTCTTGCGACGTTTTTCACTGGACAGATCAGATTTCGATTCGGCTCCGTCGCCTTCGTCCGATGATGATTCAACAACAAAAACGGAATTTTCATTTTCCAATGTGGAACTATCACAAATTTCTATAATTGACAAATTTGGATTATCCGTCTTGAATATTGTCTTATTTGCTAGTTGAGATTTTGGATCAACCTCTTCGGATGATTCGGATTGGATCAATTTGTAACTAGCATTTCTTGCGTTGTTCGTACCACTCATGGGGGTACTATTCACTCCATTACTTAATGCTATGTCTAAATCGGTGGAATTGTTGATGGTTGAATTGTGGGTCGAATTATTGTTGGCACTTTCTGTGGGAATCAAAAATTTATATAAGACGGGTGCTAATCTTAAGATATTTTGCGCTACACTTACCGCTGAACGAATTGTAACCGCTAAGGTTTTCCAATGCACTATCGTAGAGACTACTACTATCCCCGATCTCGTTATGTCCTTGTGATGTGTTACTTGTATTTCTGCTCATGGTGCTGTTTTATGTGAATATTTTATTACAACTGCAAGAAATGAATTCGGATTTAATTAATGTACAAAAAAACGAGAGATAATGAACACGTATACGCGACCATTTGTTTGCTACGTGAATAGGAAAAGATAAGATTGTAATTTCGGATTCTCCACATTTCTGTGACTGGTCAGTGCATCCGGGGCAATGTAATTTGGATTATGATTGGGAAATGAGTGAACAAAACGTTAACCCCTGTATGTGCAAGTTTTATTTCAACTGGGTGCTTTGAACATTGGCGTGAAATGGCTGAAAGGAGGCAGTGCTGCTTTCTTAATTGATTAGAAAGTTTCATGTTTGGGATTCACGGTTGACTTAATTCCAAATAGCCTACATTTCTACTTTGTGCCTACACTATCTGATCTCTCCAGGTTTACTCCCCCATAATTTCTAACACAAACCCCAAAAATATGGCGGAATGCCTGTAGTTACTGGCAACTGTCAAGAAGATACTCCTTGACTACGGTCCAAGTCTGCGCTAAATTCTCTCCCACTCAAACAAACATCCGATGCGTACAAAAGTAAAATGCACTTGTTACAAATTCATTCAAACTTCACGGTCAAACAAAGCCACGACTCCTTACACTTGCCTTTTTTTGAAATTATTTTTTTCAAGACTGACTATTTTTAGACCAAAAAAAATCTATATTTCGCACAAGTGAACAAATGCAATCAAAAACATTTACATATCTCAGCAAACCAATCTTATGTGCTCGAACATCAGGATGTGTGTATATCAGTTTTTTTATGCCAACCACCAAATCATGCAATCAATTCAGTAAAAATAGAATTGAAATGTAGAGAATATTTGCCTATATACTGATGACCAGGTAAACACACAAATCAGATTGATAATGGAAAATTAATTGCGATATCAGTGATGATAAACGTCATCCTTTGTGATATAAACAAACGCACTAAGTGTAAATAAACAAGGCGAACATAAATTAAATGGTATTCATTTTTTTGTTAATTGGGTACTTACATAAAAAATATATTTTTAACAAAATAAAAGGAAATTGTCAAAAGAAAAACGAAATTTTTCACATTCGGCTGGCAGTAGCAATACACGTACACAGTTTTGTGCGTTTTGACATTTTCCCCATTTACTCCACGTTTCTCCTTTGATGCAATTATTAAATGAGGAAACAAAATGTACTAGTTTTTGCGAAATGCGATGCAAAAATGAAAATCACTTAAGCTTTGTTCGACTATTGAATTAGAAATTACACGTTTTATGTCGACATTTATAGCAGCGCACTTTCATTCATGAAGTGAAATTATTTATATGCGGCATATTACAAGTGAGGAATAAACAAAGAGAAAGGGGAAGAAATTTCCCGTTCTTTTTCATTTGTCCAAGTTAAGCGGTTGTCCCGATAAACGAGTGTCCCAAGAAAGCGGAATCGACTGAAACTTGAAACTTTTCAAAAACTAACTAACTAAATTGACTTGGTAAACTGCTTATAGCAGCACATTACAAAGTGCTAACATCACAAGCTTTGACACTTCATTTTCTTTATACACTGAGTGATAGTATGTAGAATTCGCGATTTTTTTAGTCGTGAAATTTGAGGTTTGAGGTTTGACAATTCACAAATAGAATGATTGATTCTCCAAAAAAACAATTTATAATACAGTGCAACTTCTTACGAACACCCCTCTGTAGTTATTTGAGGACAATTCCTCAAGGTCCCGTCAGTAAGACAGGGCTTTTTCGACCCATTCAGAGCTGACCCCCTCTATTCCGATCACGGACATGAATTTAAACCCCTATTGAGCAGTTGTACTCCTAATCAGAAATGAAGTATTACCGATAAACCAGACTTCTACCTCTCTTGCTGCTTTAAATATTTGACATGCGTTTTATATCTCGTTTATGCCTGAAACACAATAGTGCGTTTGCTTTGGCGTTGGCTTTCAACGCATACAATTCAATGGCCAAGCGCAAAATACAGCGTCGACCTGCGTCAGTGAATAATGAGAGAGATTGAGAGGATCGTAATAAAACATAAAACGTAGTCCATCGAAAGTCATTATTCAACATGTTGTATATTTTTTGACAGAGGGGTGCGCTGTGAGAGAGATTTTCTCCCAGATTGAGAATTTTCTTCCAAATTGAGAGTATTTTGTGTCAACTGTCATTTGAGAAATGAAAACGGCTGATTAAAAGTAATTTAACGACAAAAGTCATTTCAAATGAGTGTATGCAGAAAGGCGGCAATATTTTCTGTAATAGTTAATTTCTGCCCCTAATTGCGCACTCTCGAAACAGGGAAAAGACAGAGAAATATTGTACGTATGACTTCCCTTCGTCTATATGAATACTAATATTTACTCGTGTAATAAACATGAGCTTCTTTTATAAATAGAAAAGACCGTCCACCTTCTGTTCATACAATCATATTGTGTTTCAACATTCCATTAGAAACTGTGAGTGTGAGTAATTACTTGTATGTATTTTGGAACTGAACTGGCCCTAATTGGAACGCTATTCAGTTTATTCATGAAATTGAGAATGGCCGCTTTTATTCTATTTTAAAAAACTTTTTTCAAAATATTATTCTGCAACAATGTAAGCAGACCTCAGGTTTTGTACTCTCCAGTGCAAGAAGAAGAAATGACTGTCAACGTTCATATCAAAGAACTGTCAAAAAACGGACTTGCACGTGTGATACAAACATTATTTCCCCATGGAATATATTTTATAATTTTCAATAAAGTTTTAAAGGATAATAAAAGATGAGAGTAATTATCAATACCTTAATTAAACCTTGTACAGATTTTCATTCAAATTCCATTGTCTTTCAGAGAGCAGTGATTCCAGAAGTGCAAACCCCCAAACAACTCAAGGAGATATTCTTCGAAAAGAATCCAAAATATCATGAAGTTAAAGACTCCAAGACGTCGATTGATGAATTCATCACAAGTAATGATGAGGTGTGGATAATGCAATGTCCCAAAGGCATGGATGTATCAGTGCTTCAAGACCAAAAATTAAAACTTCCCGGACGCAGTAACCAATCGACTTTGGAGACAGTTGCCATAGAATATCCTCAGCCAATCTACCAAGGATTCGGTTACAAAAATCGTAAAGGACACAATAGCGTAAAGTTAATACCGGTTCAAGGAAGTATAATACTTCGAAGTCGTATAAAACAGTCACTGCCCCCAGAGGAAATTCCGAAACAACCCGCATGTAGCCGAGTACCAATGCCTGGCCTCATAAAAGAACGCCATCCACTGCATGGTGCTGATTATGCACAGAAGCTTGAAATTGATCCTGAAATTGCTGCACGTCTGAAGCGTGCATCTGAAGTGACTAGCAATTCAAAACGGAAAAAGTCAAAGTCGAAAAATAAAACAAAAGAGCCGCGAACCATTGCCGTTGATAGTGATGGCGAAGTTGAGCTAGTGATGCAGAAGAAACCGAAAAAGAAACGAAAGCACTTGGACACAGATGGATCGGATGTTGCGGATAAAAAGAAGAAGAGGGAGAATGGACTAAGTGAAGATTTGCAATGGATTCAAAATCTGTAGAGATAAAATATATTTAAGTTGCTAAACAATTCGCATGAGTTTATTTTTCCTTAATGCTTCTCTCGCATCACGTTTGGTTTTGTGTTATGGGGTAGTGGATAGGTGCGATGATCCTTGCGCATGACGTCTCTCAACCCGAACAGGACTCATAACGTAGGGCTTCTGCTAAGAATATATAGATCTCTTAAAAAGATGAATGGTCTTATGATTTGGTTCTGGGTTGATTATGGACCAGCAACAGACTGGGCTCGTCGCTATTCCTGTTGGGTTACGATCTCAAAGTCTACTTTGGTCAAATATTACAAGAGGAGAGGGCTGAGGACAATTTCAACATCTACCTCCTGATCAAATCTCAGACTGAATCCCAAACCAGTTGATTTTCAGATTTCAACAAGTTATTCAGGGAATTTTTGGTGATCATCGAGCTGTAAGACGTAAAGGAAATAATATGGTGTGGTACCTCCACGTGATTTGCTTGTTTGGCCAATGATCAGTTCCATTCAGATTACATTAAATCTGGACATAACAGTTCTTACCGGATATATTGTGAACCTGTGCTTTAGCAACGGCCATCAGCAGGCTAACTGCTTGTACTAGCGTACACCAAGTTGTTTTAGATCCCCCAGATGTGTAGCTTGCGTTGTCTAGCAGGTTCGATGTCGCAAACTTTTCGGGCCAGAGTCTTGTGTTATATATGCCACAGAAACTGAACTCGTTGAATACGGCGCATTTGTGTATTCGTAACCCACTTCGTGATGGAATCACCTCCTCCCCCAATTTGAATTAATAATGCCTAGTTTATAATCAGTTAAGTTCTTCTAGAGAGAGCTAAGAGCTAAATACTTACTTATCAGGCATGCGACCCGTGAAGGGTCCAAGCGTAAGATATCGCTGCCATCCATCGTTGACGGTTCTGGGCACACAGCTTCCAGTCATCCAGACCAAGCTGTCTTGCAACCGCGATTACTTGGTGGCTCGGATTCGAAGAACCTCTTCGCTGGAGCATTGTTGTCCATGCACTCGATTTGGCCGAACTAGTGCTGTCGACGGAGTTTTGCCTTCCGGACTAAATCCACTTAATGGTACCGCTCGTAGAGTTTGCGGTGATAACTAAATAGCTGCGATAAAAAAAATCACTTGCTCCGTGAATACTGATATTTTATTTTTTATTTTTTCAATTCATGAATTCAGAAAGTATTGATTAAAATCAGTTGGCAACTCTAATTTCTTACTATTGTGAATAACATTTGTCAACAATCAAATAAATGACAAACGTCAAAAATCGGAGCGTAAAAATTTGGTAAAAGGAAAGCGTCGCAGGCTGTCTGAGGGATTAAATTCCCATTTGTTGTTTTGTATTTACCCGCAGAAAAAGTAAAACTTTTCAACAATGCCGGAAGAAGAAATGACAACAGCGTTTTTAAAATTCATTGAAATGGAAAATTTCAAGTCCTACCGTGGCCATACCATAGTAGGACCTCTGAAAGAATTTACCGCGGTAATTGGTCCCAATGGCTCAGGTAGGTTATTCCCAAGATGTTTTTCTACCCATTCATCAAATATATGGCAATTTTCGTCTTTTAGGTAAATCAAATTTCATGGATGCTATAAGTTTTGTTATGGGGGAGAAGACGTCCAGTCTTCGTGTGAAGCGTTTAAATGATCTTATTCATGGTGCATCTATTGGTAAGCCAGTTGCACGATCGTGTTATGTTACAGCAAAGTTCATTGTTGACGGTGACACACAAATGGACTTCCAACGGTGTGTAATTGGTGGATCATCGGAGTATAAAATTAATGGAGAAGTTAGTTTTCAATGACGCCGTGGTGAATGTTTATGATGATCTTAATGTTCTCATTTTTTAGAGTGTTACTAGCAACACTTATCTATCCAGACTGGAGAAATTGGGCATAAACGTGAAGGCTAAGAATTTTTTGGTCTTCCAGGGAGCCGTGGAAAATATTGCAATGAAAAGCGCAAAGGAGCGTACTGCATTGTTTGAAGAAATAAGTGGGTAGGTATACGAATGCCATTGCATTTGAATCTTAAGACTAAGTCGGGTGTGAAGCAGTATTGCAAAAGCATCAAACTTGTTTTTGTCTTAAGCAGTTTTCCACTTTCTCACTATTCTGTACGCATTTTCTTCTTCTCAGTTCGGGACTTTTAAAAGACGACTACAACCGCCTCAAGCAAGAAATGAATCTGGCGGAGGAAGAAACGCAGTTTACCTATCAAAAGAAAAAGGGCATTGCCGCCGAGCGAAAGGAGGCAAAACATGAGAAAATGGAGGCCGATCGCTATGCTCGCCTCAAGACGGAATACGTAAGTATGATTCTTTCCTATCTTCCACAAAATACTAATCCTCATTGAATAGAACGAAAAACAAGTTGAGTATCAACTCTTTCGCCTATACCACGTGGAGAAGGATATCCAAAAGTTAAACGATGACCTTGACTTGAAACTAGATGAAATAAGGGCAGTTGAAGCGAAAAAAGAACGAGCCGATGATGTTCTTAAGGACAAGAAAAAAGAAGCCGGCAGAATCGGCAGAGATCTGGCCAAAGTAGATCAAGAAATTCGTGAGGTTGAGTCTGCAATAACCAAGAAACGTCCACTCTTCATCAAAGCGAAGGAGAAAGTGTCCCATTGTCAGAAGAAGTTGACATCGCTCGTGAAAACACTTGAGACCGCAAAGGAAGCAGACAATGCCCATCAGTGTGACATACGGGCACTGGACAAAAAACTGAACGATGTTGAAGTTCTGAAGAAACGATTCGAAGAGGAAATCGAAGGCGAGTCTCAGCGTCGAGGAAAAAGCGTTCACATGGAAGAGGGTCTCGTTCAGGAGTACGATCGTTTGAAACAGGAAGCAGAAGCAACCGCAACGCAGTACCGCTCCAACTTGGATTCGGTAAATCGAGAACAAAAATCCGATCAGGATTTACTTGACAGCGAAATGAATCGAAAGGCATCCATCGATGAAGCATTCAAAAAGCTTACTCTCCAGAAAGAAGAAGCAATGAAACGCCATGACAAACTAATGGATCATATCAAGTCGAGTCAAGCCGCTCTCGAGGAGCAGAACCGCATCAAAGATGATCTAAGACGCGACGTGGGATCGTCGAAGGAAAAGATTCTAGAGAAGCAGCGCGAATTGGAAAATGTTCGCGATCAGTTGGGCGACGCAAAGATTGACAAGCATGAAGATGCTCGCAGGAAGAAGAAACAGGAAGTGGTTGAGCTCTTCAAAAAGCAAGTACCTGGAGTGGTAAGTGATAGGGATTCGGTATGTTGTATTTAGAAATGACTGTGTTTGCATTTTCCTGGATTTCAGTACGATCGAATGATCAACATGTGTCAGCCTACACATAAGCGGTACAATGTGGCGGTAACGAAAGTGTTGGGCAAGTACATGGAGGCCATTATTGTGGACACAGAGAAGACAGCTCGTCATTGCATTCAGGTAAGAAATCAATGGTTTTCGTGACGTGGTGGGGATTTTATGATAAATCCAATTGCAGATTCTCAAGGAACAAATGCTGGAGGTGGAAACCTTCCTCCCGCTGGACTATCTCCAAGTGAAGCCACTCAAAGAGAGACTAAGGTTCGTAAACAAAGACATGTCTAGACCACTCTAAAGCAATTTCATCAAACAGGAACATAACTGAACCACGAAATGTAAAACTCGTATTCGACGTCCTGAAATTCGATCCGCCAGAGATTGAGCGGGCCGTGCTGTTCGCAACCAACAACGCACTCGTTTGCGAAACACCCGAAGACGCAATGAAGGTGGCGTACGAAATCGACCGCAGTCGGTTCGACGCCCTGGCTCTGGACGGAACGTTTTATCAGAAATCAGGTATTATCTCTGGCGGTAGCCACGACTTGGCCCGCAAGGCCAAGCGATGGGACGAGAAGCACATGGCTCAGTTGAAAATGCAAAAGGAGAAACTTACCGAGGAAATGAAGGAGTTGGTGAAGAAATCCAGAAAGCAGAGCGAGTTGGCAACAGTCGAGAGTCAGATTCAGGTTTGCTTTAAATGATCAGTCGCCACTGAGCAGGATTTTAGTTTGAAATTTGCTTTAGGGTTTGGCCAACCGTCTGAAGTACAGCATGGTGGATCTGGAGTCATCGAAGAAGTCTATTTCGCAGTTCGACAGGCAACTGCAGGATGTCCAGAGCCAATTGGACGAGTTTGGGGTAAGAATTGCTAAAGTTTAAGGCATTCTATTAATTGCGACTACCTTAGCCAAAGATCAGTGAAATCGAAAGACGCATGCTGAAACGCGATCAGCGCATTCAGGAAATCAAGGAGAACATGAACAACGTCGAGGACAAGGTTTTCGCCAAATTCTGTCGTCGATTGGGTGTGAAGAACATCCGGCAGTACGAAGAAAGAGAATTGGTCATGCAGCAAGAGCGTGCCAGGAAGCGAGCAGAATTCGAGCAGCAAATCGATGCTATCAACACGCAGTTGGACTTTGAGAAACAAAAGGACACAAAAAGTAAGAAATAGACTCGTTTTTTGATCAAGCCATTTCATGTATTTGAATTTAGAAAATTTGGAGCGTTGGGAACGTGCTGTTCAGGATGAAGAAGACGCCTTGGAGGACCTAAAAGTCGCCGAAACGCGTTACTTGAAGGAAATCGAA
The DNA here is from genome assembly GCA_964034865.1 of Eristalis intricaria. NCBI lineage: Eukaryota > Metazoa > Arthropoda > Insecta > Diptera > Syrphidae > Eristalis > Eristalis intricaria. Next base: position 136,428,162 of record OZ035873.1, read on the forward strand.
CAAGACAAAGAAGCTATTGAGAAACTCAAACAAGGGAAGCAAAGCAAAAAGACAGCCGTGGATGAGATGGAAGAGGAAATATCAAAGGTGAGTCCTGCATGGTGTCACACACGACTGATTAACATTGTCCGACTGTCCAATAGGCCCGTCGGGATGTCGCCAATGTGGCAAAAGAAATACACACCTTGGGCAGTCTGGTGTCAGGCATTGAAGCGAAAATTGAAACGAAGAAAAACGAGCGGCACAATCTTCTGCTGCAGTCAAAGGTAATTCGAAATGAATCCAACCGTTCATCAAGTCCAGCTGCTTGATCGTAGGGGTCTTTTTTTTTCTAGATGGACTGCATTGCGATTCCGTTGGCAAGGGGCTCGTTGGATGATGCCGTGCGGCAAGGAGACTCAGATGGCACGGTCAATGGCACATCGAATTCCATGATTCTCGAAAGAGAGAACCAGTAAGACCACACATTCCTTCACATGTGCATCTCTGATATGTTTTCCCTTTCAGAATTGAAGTCGACTACGGTATGCTGCCGCGAGATTTGTGCAAAATGAAAGACGATTCTCACTTCAAGAAAACAAACGATTCATTGCAGAAGGACTTACAATGCAAACTAGACACTTTAGAGCGAATTCAAACGCCCAATATGAAAGCAATGCAGAAGCTGGACCGCGTTACGGAAAAAGTCGCTTCCACAAACGAGGAGTTTGAAAACGCCCGAAGAAAAGCAAAGAAGGCGAAGGCTGCCTTTGAGAAAGTGAAAAATGAACGTGCTGAGAAATTCATTCGCTGCTGCAACCACATTTCAGAGGCAATCGACGGAATTTACAAATCGCTGGCCAGAAACGAAGCGGCACAAGCTTACCTCGGCCCAGACAATCCTGAGGAGCCATACCTGGATGGTATCAACTACAATTGCGTTGCCCCGGGCAAACGTTTCCAGCCGATGAGCAACTTGAGTGGTGGTGAGAAGACAATCGCTGCCTTGGCCTTACTCTTCTCCATTCACAGGTAAGTTAAAGAGAAATGTGCAAATGTCATGTGCCTGACGATGCTTGGTTTCAGCTATCAACCGGCTCCATTTTTCGTGTTGGACGAGATTGACGCGGCTTTGGATAACACAAACATCGGCAAAGTTGCTTCGTATATTCGCGATCATACCATGAACCTTCAAACGATTGTCATTTCACTGAAGGAGGAATTCTACGGACATGCTGATGCCCTAGTGGGCATATCTCCAGCGGTGAGTTGGTCGTTGCTTGAATCGGAGAAATCTTATATTTAATGAATGTGGTATTTTTTTAGGATGGCGATTGTTTAATCTCGAATGTCTATCTCTACGATCTAACGGAGTTCCCGGATAAATGATTTTACCTTTTAAAATATTTTGTATTTCGTATTTGCCTCTATTTTAATACACACAAGCAAAAAGTAATTTAAAGAGAAATAAAGCTATCGTTACGCTCTAAATATTTCACTTCATTTCGATTGTTATTGAATGTGGAATGTAGAACAGCGAGAGAGCACCGAAAGTGCATCTGCGTCTTTTACATTGCTCCTAGAACCAAAAAAGGATTCAATCAGGATCCCAGAGCGTCTTCACGTTGAAGTCATGCATCACATGACATCACTAGAATAACAAATTTTTCAACTGCGAATGGTAGTCGGCTCGCTAACCGGTCATAATTGCTTGAGATACCAAGAACACATAATGGAACTTGCACATGACATCCTATGCAGAGGCTGCGGGGGCAAAAAGGAAATTGAGGACAATCCTCACTATCCTTGTCTCTGCCTATTGAAACATAGAACACTGCAAGTATTCTTCTTCAAAGATATCAAAGAACTTACAGAAATACCACAAACTTCAATTTGCAGGTCAGCATTTCTGTGGCCTTATTTTGAAACACTTTCGGATTCGGAAATGAAATCCGATACTACAATCAATTCGTATTTTGTATCACTTTCGGATTGGGTTTGAATGCTGCCAACCTTTTTACCAGCAATTTCCGAGATTTGAGCTGTCAAAATAAAATAAGCAAAAACTCAAATAATAAGTCAGTTGCAAATAGATTCAGTTCAATTTATTTCCTTAACATTTTAACGCATTTAACAAATAAATAATATTATTTCTGAAAAAAGAATATCAAGTATTATTACAATAAATTTCCATTTTAAATGGGTCGCTGGAGCAAATCATGCAGGAGATCTCACCAGGTCACTCGACCCAAACTCATCAAGCGCTACCCAACTGCCTCGTCCGGGTCTGCTAAGTGGTCGCCTACCTAGTGGAATCGCGATTAAGGCACGCCTCGGAAGCCACGTGACCAAGTTATCAAAGCATAGCCCTTTCCATTCGAAGAAGGAGGCTGTTCAACGTTTAATGTTTAGTACACTGCCGCGTTCTCACATAATCCCGGCGAAAAATTCTTACAACAGCACGAAGAATCCAAGCTGTTTTAAAACTTACCCAGCTTGATCAATCCCACAGGAACTCAGCATTACTCCTCCCATCACTTGTGAAAAATACCCCGACATACTTACGTATACACCTGCTTCAACGGGACTCCTCCAACACCTTAGCGTAGACTTTCCCGGGGAAACTTAATAGAGTGCTGTTGCTGTTTGCATTGGATGCTGTGATCCGCATTCAAGGCAGATTCTACGACATTAGCCTAATATGCGCACACACCCCTAAAGACAAGAGGACTCTATCAAAGACGACCTTTTGGAGCCACCATCCAAGCCAGTCCGGAGTACGATGTCAAAATGGTGCTCGGAGACTTCAATGTAGTTAAATGCGTAGCTCAAGGACTTCTGAACCGTTTGAAACCTGTAGCGGATATAAGCAAGAAGATGCGCTGTCCTGTGATTTCTTCAATTTGGCACTGGAGAAAATAGTGCGGCCGGCAACTGTAAACATGGTCAATCCAACTTAACTCCACGGACGACATAACTGTGGCTGTGGCTTAGAGGGTCTTTGAATACGAGCCGCCCTGTTCGAGGAAGACCGAACCTCCGGTACAGAGACCAAGTCATCGAAGACGCAAGGCAGCTTGGTCTTGAGCTATAGCTCAGGCTCTGACCCTCCAAGGGTTGTTGGCCTGATAAGTAAGTAACGCTCCTTTGGTGATACACAGCCAATAATTACTTTTGAAAAATTTATTATTTATTTAATTTATTTTACATATGTATGTTCAAAATTTTTATTTTTAACATTTCTTCTAGGCTGCTTAGTTTCTTAATGCCGGCCACCAAACAAGGATGTCCTTTGTTAGAATTGGTCCGATGAATTCTATATGCATCCAGCGTGTCCGAGAATAGTTCCAATCCCCAATTGGGGCCGAGGACCATCCTGTAAGTAGAAACAGCTAACGCTACTTCTTAATACGGTCCTGAATATTTGGTTTCCAGCTTAGCTTACTGTCTATTATTACGCCTGAGTATTTTGCCTGACCAGGGATGGCAGAGAAGACCACATGAGGTACTCTACTCAATTAATTACGAGTAGTTATTATCTGCATTACCATACCCTTGGATTTTGCAGTGTTTTTAGAATAATTTCAAATTCTTCACATACAAAGACAATTGAACTGACGTTAAATTTAAATCTCAAATATATTTTGACATTGTTTCTGCGTCTACCACATTTTCTTACGTATACTAAAACTAAATTATCCACCACTATGAGTAGTAGACGTATGAAATGTAGTTATTCCAAAAAAGTGAAATTTCTGCCATCTCTAGGCCTGAGTAGTAGAACTTAGTTTCTTGTTCTTCAACTTTGGTAGGATAATTGAAGGTATTTTGCAGAGATAAGGGATAATAGAGATGTCCAGCTTCTACCTGATTTGCCCCTTGATTTCATCCGACAGCGTTTTTTGCAAGTGCTTCTTCATCCGCTTTTGAGATTGTCCATGCCTCCACAGAATAGAGCAGGACAGGGATGATCAAGGTCTTGTATAAAGTCAGCTTGGTCCTTCGAGAGAGGACTCTACTACTCAATTGCCTCTTGAGCCCATAGAAACAGCGATTGGCAAGAGTAATTCTGCGTTTAATCTCGGTACTGGTGTTGTTTGTACTGTTCACTTGCGAGCCGAGGTAGACGAAGTCCTTCACTACTTCCAAGTTATAGCTGCCTATGGTTTGACGTTTTTTCCAAGTCGTCGATGTTGTGCGTCCTTTCTTGATGACAGCATATACTTCGTTTTGTCCTCGTTCAACGCTAAACCCATTTTGGCCGCCTCCGCTTCAATACCAGCTTCATTGACGGCTCGCTGTTTTCTACCAATCATGTCAATGTCGTCCGCGTATGGTAGCAGTTGTACGGACTTTTGGACGATCGTGCCTCTTGTGTTAGCGTGTGAGTTCTGCACGATCTTCTCAAGAATGATGTTGAAAAAGTCACGCGCGTCGCTTTGTCTAAAACCTTTTTTCACATTGAAGGTCTCGGTGAGTTCGTTACCGACCTTGATGGAGCAGCCAGAATTCTCCATCGTCATCCTGCACAACCCGACGGGTTTGGCAGGAATGTCAAAACTAGACATGGCGTTGTATAGCTCGTCGCTATGCACGGTCATTTTACATTTTACAAAAATAGCAAATTTTGACAACCATTCTTATTACAAATAATAATAATAATAATAATAAATACAGCGGACCTCATTTTTAAGTTAATTTGTCAGGCATGGTATATGAATAGACTTAAGAATTAATAATACTATAATAATACTAATACACTAATAAAGTGCTTTGTATTACAACGAAAGTCCATATAACAATATAAGTGAATGCTCTTAAAAATACGGGTCAACTTTTGAAAACTCTCCGAACAACATACATGGATCGTGGGGAAATTCAGCAATCTGCCGCCATTTTTCCCACTAAATTTACGAATCTGCGGTCATTTCCCACTATTTGCATGGTGGGTCCATGGTTTGTGTGAAAGTATTTGGGAAATACAAGAGAATACCACTACTCTTGCATTTTTCTTCGGTGTGGAAAAGATGGCTGAAGTTAGATATCTCTATTATAACCTATCTCTGGTACTTTGAATCTTTTTGTGAACAGTATGTACGAACTCGGTTTAAGATATGTTAACGTCTAGTTCCACTTTTATAGTAAGAAGCAATTTGACTGTAACCAATGAGGCTCTGTCGTCTGCGCTATTGGTTTGCAACAGCCATGGCTAACTGCTTTAAGAATTTCGTCCACCACTAGTATCCTGTGAGGAGCGGGAAGTTTCGGAAAACACTTCTAGTTATGCTGTGGTATCCTAGTTTTGCTTGGATGCTTCTATGGGATCTTATCCTGTATCCAGTCTCCCTCCCTGAATAACCGTAACACGTGCCTGCCTACATACGAAGCAAGTATGGCCAAACCTGGACCTACAGAGAACCACGGCCATACTCAGTCTAGGCAGTGAAAACCTAAGTAAGCTAGTTGGAATCCCCACATGACACTGCGCAATGGGTAGACACGCCGCAAGACTACTGGGAAATTCTATAGAAATGAACTGAATATATCTGAAAAGGATGTCAAATCAATCTGGGCATTCGTCGAAAAAATAAAATGGTTCCAGGAGTAACGGACGGTAACCATCAGTGAATCCATCACTTTCGATAGAATCCACATAACCTAATCTAACCTATCGTTCCAGTCTCGAATACTTCATGTTGCTTACTTCTACAGAAACTTTTAGTTAACTGTAGTCTCAAGGGTGAAGACTAAAAAAACCACGTTTCTAATAATCCATTGCATCGGCAACAAATTCAGAAATGTCACAGGGTGACCAGACAATTAATTTAATTTGAATAAAATAAAAACGCTGTGAAATATAAAATTTTTCGGGTTTTATATTGAAGCTACCTTAATGCCATTATCTATGAAATTCAAATGACACCCTCGGCTGGCACTTCTCCCATCGTTCAGTCCTAGTTTTGATGACTCAGTTCAAAATGTTCCCACTCAACAATTGGTCGCGAAAATTTGTTTGAAAATCATGGTTGATGGGCCAAATCATCAATGTGAACGCTCGTTACAAGGTTATGTTAGGTTAGGTTAAGGAAGGGGAGTGCGATGGTAGGACATCACTTTCACTCGGAGGCCTTAGGGCCTCATCTGAGGAGAACATAGGAAGAAGAAGAAACACGCTCGTTACAACAAAACGGTAGACTTGTTTTGCGGTAGACAAAGCATTTTGACGTTTCAGCTTCAGCAAATCGTCACGACCAATTGTTATGTCCGAACGCCGCTAATAGGGTCTCAAATGTTAGCCTCGAGCTCGGTTGTCTTGTAAGCGTAGACTAAGCACTTGGTGTAGACCTGGAGAAAACAATCGAGTAGTGTCCACAAGTCGCATGATGACGGGGGCTAATTGATGAAGACTCGCTATGTGATGGCATTAAATTCGAGCCATCATGACGCACGTTGCGTCGCTTTAATGGCATGTAGCGCATTCTTGTTGTAAGCATCGCTCGGATATAACGATGTTGTCGAGCTCTGGTCTTAGAAAGTCGGTTAAAATCTCTCTATACCTGAGATGAATGACAGTAAGGGTGTCTCCTTCCTTATTTAGTGAGAAATAAGATCTAATAATGTCGCCATGTCATAAAGAGTTAATCTTTGTCGATGCGTTGATGATTGAACACTTGTGGATTGTGTCTACTCTAATAACGTCAATTTTGTTTGTTGTCATAGCCGTTGAACCAAAATGGGCTCGTTCTATTTTTTTACTACAATCACGACAGCTGCCCTACACTTTCAGCATCTAATTAGCGAAATTACGGGTCAGCCAAATCTTATACGGATGTTGGTCCAAATCCAACTACAATAAGCTATGTATGTGAGCTCTTTGGCGATGTCGAATTCACTCATTATTACCGAATTAACATTTCTGGGTACACTCCGATATTAGCCGCTACAAAAGCAGCTGTTTTCTTCATTTCGTGCCAGATAGAGATATGTTGCTCAAGGTTCAAAGAACTGTACTTACGCTCAAACTTTTCCACGTAACGTCTAATTGGCTGCACATCGAAGCCGTGGTTCGGCTGACCTCACGACAAAATTCACGTTGCGTGTTTACAACTGAGCTGAGCTTTCGATAATGTTATATTTTTGTTAATTTCTTCAAGTTTGGGAAGCGTAAAACAAATTTATGTCAATGACAAACCGTAATGAATATTTTGACACTTTATGTCATTGGTAACTTTGACAGCTGCTGAAACATGCAAATTGGAAAAATTATCGTCGATTTCTGGTCACCCTTTAAATCAAACTTTTCAGAGGAAAACATGTGTAAAATGAAACGACTAAAGTCTTAAAATGAACGACGACTCTTGATGAAAAACAGTTTATATTTTGTTTCGATAAATTAATTATCTATGGCGAGTATAAAATCATAAAAAAAAATTAAACGGTATAGAAATAATGTTGCATTGTATCTTCATTTATTAAGTTTACTTTCCCGTCTTAGAAGAAAGTAAGTGGTTGTGTTTGCATAACTTATCTTTTTTTTATTCGTTTTGTTTAAAATTGTTTTATCTACACAGGTTTACACAAGTTCTTTTTTTTACGATTTTTTTTCTGTTTTCTATTTTTTTTTGTTTTTTATTTTAAATTATTTGGATTGATGTGGCTTATTTCCTGGGGAGTTTGGTATAATAACATATCCTTATTACTTATGTATGTATTTCTAACGTCCATGTTGAGTTTTGTATATGTTGTGGCAATAAGTATGCAAATTTATGTTATATGGGTTTTTGTATTTTCTTTTGGGGATTTGTTGAAGAGAGTTCGTTTAAATGTTCATTTGTTGTTTTTTTTTATTTTTTATTTAGCTTTTTGTGGTGATTTAATATCTGGTGAACTTTGAACAATGAGCTAAATTTCAGCTTTTCAGTGGCCCCTTATTACTGCAAGAAGAAAAATGTCAATTTAGTTGATGAAGTGAAATTGTAGTGAGGAGACTTACATTGCTACATATTTAAGGCTATCACAGTGTATCTTATACTCAAGTACAGTATTAAGAGGTAGATTTAATATTCTACGTAATGTATCCCGGATTCGCGTTGTACTGCCGATATCAGTAGCCGTACGGTTCCATATTGATAAACTGTCCTCCTATTTATTGAATAAGAAAATATAAATTAGTTAAATATACCATACAAGAGCATTGATCTGAAAGTACAAATATTTGGTTGATATTGATGCGATCGGAGTATGGACTGATGTAGAAACAAACAAAACAAATTAAATCTGGAGAAGTTTAAATTCATTATGCACTCTCACGACTCACCTTTTTCGGAACATATAATATAATAATAATAATAATAATAATAAGGGTGGCGCGATAGTCCAAGGTGGACCTGGGCCTAGCTTCTCAGCAACCACTTCTGTTGTGCGTGGTATTGTTCTTTCACGCGTGGAAGGGACCTACAGTTTAATGCCTCCGAACAGCGAATTTGAGAAGCTTTTTCTAGACAGGAATACCCTTTCAGCATAGTCAGTGACTCGAAAGAGGTGGAGCCATGAATTATAAAAAGGTCTCTCTGCGTAGGAGTCGACGCACTTACCCACTACACCACGGAGACCCAACGGAACATATTCTGAAACTTAATTGTTTTCATAAAATAAAAGAAGAATTTCCACTTTAACCTTAGAAGCGTGTTTGTCGTGCAGGACTCCCCAAGCACTTTTCATTGATAAATATAAACCACAATTTTTTACACAACATCGCCAAACCTCTGTACTTTAATAGTATTGAACTGTTAGCATTGTAAAAATAACTTATTCGTATTCAATTTGTTGTAGTGTCTTGTGTGAGAGAGCCTTAAGCCAACCTCCATACGTGCTTGGGTAGTTGTACTCCCCAGTACATTTTGTTTTGATTTCGTTTATTTAAACGAATTTCTTGTGTCAACAAAGGTAAGTTAACATAAAAGTTTTTAATTATAAAGTAATGCCAAATAAAAATATAAAATATAAAAAATATTGTATTGTTGAGGGTGTTTGATAATAAAAAACAAACAACAGAAACAAAATTTCCTAAATATATTGTTATTAGGACAATAATGTTTCAATAATTCATTTTAGTGTACAGCTTTTTAATTCGAGATAAAAAAATGGATAGCAGAGTCGGTTATTTCGCAAATATTCTGCGTGAGTTGTTGAAGGACAGCAGGATCTCGTGGATATCGGCGTTGATGTATGTGAAATTAGCAAAGCTATTGGTTTACGAGGTCGTCCTGTAGCTTCTGTATCTTGTCACAATGTTGGCACTACTAATGATTCTTCTTCTGACGATGATCTATCAAATGAATTGACGATTTAAATCTTTTTTACCCAAATACATACTTTGAGCCGCTTCAGAATATTTATGTGGTGGAGCTGGTTCAAGGTATGGAAGAACCACATATTGAGTTAGTGCAAGTGACAGCACCAGAAATAGCAGCTGATACAAAGCGTGGCCAGAAAAATATATGGCTCAAGGCAAAAATGACACACCTATTTGGTGATCGATGCCCACCGCTACAGAGACATGACGCTTCAGACACATGAAAGTACATACAAGGAAGCCAGTCATAATTCATAATTATAATGAGCACAGCGGTGGCGACGATACATTTGACAAAATGGTACGCAAAAGGAACAGCAATCGTTGATCCATGATGCTTTTTGACGACATGGTGGACGTGGCTGGACTTTCAGCTTTTCGACTGTTTGAGCTATGTCACCCGGCTTGGAACACCAAATAAATCTCGAAAGCGAACAATTTTTCTCAAATAATTGGTTCATCTACCCCTGAACAACCGGTCCCGACTTCCATTGAATTTATCCGTTAAAATTGCAATGTACTCTCACAACAGTTTCTGGAAATACATATACATATAAATATATAAACGGTTTTCCAATAGGGACTTGACAACTTTGAATTTAATTTGTGAACGCACTAATCATCAAACTGTCACTGTCAATTTATTCAGTAAACTCAACATTACCATCATGGTAAAGTACATGTACGAGCAACATCTGCAAATTATAAATTCGGAGTCGGTGACCGCAAATTTAAGAGCGTTAACTGCAATTTTTGACGAAGCTCATTTTTGGTTCAATGGGTTCGTCAATAAGCAAAATATGCGTTATTCGTCGGGTGGAAATTCACACGTGCTTCATAAATTACCATATCACCCACAAAAAATAACTGTTTGGTGCGGTTTGCATGCCAGCGGCGTTATTGGGCCATGTTTTTTCGTCGACGATAACGATCGATCATCGCGCCATGTTTACCAATTATTTTTGGCCCTAATTGGAAGATTTGGACTTGGACGAGATGTGGTTTCAAAAGGATGGTGCCACAAGTAACACATCACACGTTACAATCAATTTATTGAAGAGTGAGTATTATGAGAGTTTTATCTCAAGAAATGGGGCAGTCGATTGGCCGACTCGTTCATGCGATTTAACGCCGTTTGACTATTTTCTATGGGGCTACGTTAAGTCATTGGTTTATGCCAACAAGCCGACGACGTTGGAAGAACTCAGAGCCAACAATGAACTGTGGCTGAGTCGTTGATTGTTTTGTTTGTACTTCATGCCGATATAATATCTCAAATGGTTTGCGTTCTATTTAAAAAAAAATGTCCAGTCCTCATTGGAAAACCCGTTAAAAATACATTTTTTTCAACTTAAACAAAATATTCATCTTTTAATGAAATAAAATACTGTTTGTTTGTGTGTGTGTGTGTTTGTGACCGCAAATTTTCCAAAAGATCGGATTTAAGAATGCAGTGAATATTAATTTGCATTACCGACATGCGAACGATTCTCCGATGTTGGAATAGTAAATTATCCATTTTTTGAAGTGATATAATATATCCTAAATAATATGTAGTCCTATTTAATGTTCTACCTCTCATAACCGGACAATTTCCTTAGTACCATAGGTGTCCTCTTTTGGGTTGAATCCTTTATGTGTCGACAGGGCCCCATCATAATAATTTTTTATGTGAATTCAACATACTCAAGTTTGTCTCAAAAATCCTCGTACACTTGAACTTCCACACATCCGATTGACAGTCCATGCCGAACTGCTAATTTTAATGTTCCACAATATTCAGAACTAAATTTAGATTAGGAAAAAACCAGTTCAAGTAAAAATGTCAATTTGATTATTTTTTCGCAACAAAACAAAATTTTTATTTACCTTAGGTAAGATTACATTTTTAATAATAATTAATAATAATAATATTAATAATAATTAATAAGAATACATTTTTATTTATTAAAGTTCATCTACACATGTGTTGATTTTATTTATTTATATTTTTGTTGTTTTCGTTTTTTTTTGTTGTTTTATTTAGATACAATTTATTATTGGATTTATTAAATATATTTTGTTTCCTCATCCTGTCGCCCTATGAATTGTAAATTTAATTTATGAAAATTGCTTCATTAATTGTATTAATTTTGTTTGTTTGTCTCTCAATTGTTTCACATTAATTCTCATTTGTGTTTCTTTCTTCCTCCTTTTCGTTATGCTTGATTATTAATTTGTTAATTACATTAATGGGTTAATTATAAGTTTATGTGTTTTCTTTATGAGGTGTACTGCGTAGATTTTTAATATGTATATATAATTTGGTTTTTTTTTTCATATACTCTTTTTCTTGTAAAATAATTTTATTGTTTCGTGTGAATGTCTTGTGTTTCTATGTCTTTTTCGCAAGTTTTTTTCTTTTTGTGTGCTGTTGTTGTCCTCACATTTAAATGTTTGTTTGTTTTTTTTTTGTTTTTTTTTTTTACTTTGCTTTTATTTGTCATTTTATTGTTGAGTTTTTGTTTTTATATGTTTTATAATTAGGTTTTAATCCCCCGTCACATTGATCTCCGTAAAATAGATTTACAAACTCGGAGAATTCACACCATATATACAATGATAAATAAATTGAATTTTCTTTTATATATATATATATATAAATATAATTAGACTGAACTTTGATTTATAATTTATTTATTTAATTTTGTTTTATTTTATTACAGATCACCGTTATACGTCACTGTAACTACTTCTTATAAAAAGTAGTTAACTGAAAAAAAAATCTACCTAGTTTATATTTTATAATTAAGTTGTTTTTGTTTTGTTTTACTACAGGGAAGTTGTTTGCTTAGTTACTGCGATATAATTTGAAAACTGGCAGTTGAAACAGAAACAGATACAACACACACTCTTAGTTATACAATTTCTTTGTTTTTTGGTTTTTCCTAAATTTTGTTATTTATTTTTTTGTTCTTTTTTATATACGAAACACATAGAGAAAAGATAAAATTACAAGAAGATAATTCCAGTGAAGTGTAGAGAAGGAGAGAAAAGGAGAACAATTGTTTGTGTTTTTTTTTCTTACTTATGTCTCCTCATTTCGTAAATTGCAAAGATTTTTGTTTTCATAATTTTCCTAGAAATCAATTAATTTGTAATCTATCTATTATACAACTTATCACTAACCCATAAAGATTCATTTTGGTTTTTCTCATTTAATTTATGTGTTATCCTTTGTTTAGCTAGAAATTGTGTGTTTCTTTTTGAATCCTCATTTCTTTGGAGATATGTCACAGACCTGACAGTTGTGGTAATTCTGGGTGAGAATGTATACAAGTGCTGTTTCTTTTTTTTTTCAGATGTTTACTTTTGGAAGAGAGCACGCACAGAGTGAGAGAGGTACAGCTCTAACTTGAATGGAGGATTGATATTTAAGATACACGTTTATTTTGATTTCTATGTTGCCTACTGACTTGATGGCGATGTGTGAGCAAAATAGAAATGGCAAAAAAAAAGAACACTTCAAAATATTCCCATCGCCATAGCAAAATGCTCAATGGGCGTATTTTTGTGGGCCTTTTTCTTGCATCTCACTTGTAGCATCTACAAAATGTTGTGTGCATTGCAAAATGCAGAATGCATTCGTCTATGACAAACAAGTGAGTTGTTTTTTTTTTTGTTTAAGTGTTGAATAAGGTGTTCACTTTTGTTTTTAAATATTCTTTTTTTCTCTTCATTAGTTTTTTTTTTTAATTTAAATATGTATCAAAAATTTTGCAAGCATAAAGAAATCTATGAAAAATGTTGTTAACTTACTACTTTTCCCAATAAAATTTATAAATATATGTATATATATGTTTTAGTTTAAATTTGTTACTTTTCTTAGTTTGTCTTTTGTTTGATAACGTGAGTGCCATGTGGGGGATTTGTATTCGTGCATATATGGCTGGGGACATGATTTACATGGAGAATGGTGGCTACTGCTTGAATGGGGTTAAATTTTCTTCCGAAACATTGCAGTCTAGCAAACAACACATTGTTGGATGCTTGGAAATTGAAGAAAAGCTTCAGTAAATTATTTTGGGCTATAGGTTAGGTTAGGTAAGTGTGGCTGGCTGCAGAAGGCAGTGACTCAGGCTCTTCCTGATACCACGCTAATTGACTACTCCTAATCTTGGAACCAGTTGCTGCTTATGAAAAGCGGTTTAACTGGTTAAAACTGATTGCATTTAGTTGATTAAGATTATCCACATATTAGAGCCCTAGATGTGAGTACGATAAACGAGTAGAGCAAGTGATTTGTGGTTTTTACATCCTCGCTTCTGCAAAGATCTATTTGGAAGACCAAACCAGCGGGAGTGTATCCATCATTTACAAACTAGTCAGGCACACTGTCTATTTATGACGTCGATGAACGTCATGATTGCAGAGTTTGAGCAGACAGAATGATTTAGTGCTGACCACATTTCTTAAGTTTTAAGGCCGCTTGTGGTTAGTTCGGGTCTTTAAACATCTATTTAATTTCGTTTGCCTAAGGATCGACGGTCTTTCTCCATAAGGTAAATGTCAAGGAATGACGAAGATCTCTGAAGGCAGGAGATAAACTGCGTAACCAATTGGTTGGCGAATGCTGCAGCAATGAATATGCGAGCACGTGATTTAATGGCGTTTCATATTGCTTAGCAGTCGATTTCCCAGACGGAGTGATTGAGACTCCCAAGTCTTCCTATATTAAGTAAAAAGCTTTATGGCAAGCTGACTCTTGGGGCCTTCGAAATAAAAATTCTGCGTCCTATTTGTGAAGACGCGCTGTACCAAGATGAGGATGTAGTCCGGAGGAAAAAAGTCTAGTTTGCCCATATCGATCTCATGGACATCAATACTTAAGCTAAGAGGGTCTTCGAATGCGAGACTTCTGGTGCCAGACGAAGATGAAGACGGAATCTCCAAGTCATAGCGGGCGCAAGATAGCTTGATGACTGGAAGAAGTGTGCCAAGGACCGTCAACGATGAAAGGTTGCTATTTTCCACGCTCTGATCCTCACACACATGACAGAAAAGTCGCGACTGAACGACTGAAGTGTCAGTATACCTTGGGCATGACTAGATGACAGCGACAGTCTAGCGTCTACGGCCAGGCTATGTAGAGAACATGGACAACACTGTTACAGGCCGAAGAGTCTTCGACTTCGAATCAGTGGGACAAAGCAATAGAGGACGTCCACGAAACCGACTGCAAACAAAAGGGGAGAAGGACCTCAAACAACTTGGCGTGCGAGGAGGAGGCAGTTGGGGAGATTTAGTGGCCAAGGCCCAGGTCCACCCCGGATTGTAGCGCCAATAAAAAAGGAAGAAGAGGAACTGAGTGGATTTGGGTCTAGCTTTCACAGCAGCCCTTCATGCTGTGCCCGCTATTGTTCTCTCAAGAATGGAGGGGATCTATAGTTTTATGCCCGAGGGTCTGAGGGACTGTTAACGAAGCTTTTTCTAGAAAGGAATACTTTTTATGCAGTGAATGGAAAGAGGTAGAGCTATAATTTATAAAAAAAATTTCCATTCGGAAGTTGGTCCTAGAATACCAGCGTAGACGCGGATGCATATGTCCATTACGCCACGAAGGCCATTTGTTGATATTTACTTGCTCGAAATGACAATGGCAAAATGTAAGTGTGGTAGGCATGGACAATCTCAGAAGCGGACGAAGAAATCCTTGGTCTTTCCAAGAGAAGAATTCTGCGAGCGATCTTTTGTCGAGTTTGCGTTGACGTCATTTTGAGGAGAAGATTCAACCACAAACTTTGCAGGCTGTACAGCGACATGAGCCTAGACAGACGTGTACGGGTCCAACGCCTAAGATGGCTGGGCCATGTAGAGCGTTTGAAAGACTCATCTTCGACAGCAACGTAACATAGGACGCCCGCCTTTAAGGTGGCGCACCCAGGTGGAGAAGGACCTCAACCAAGTGCGCGGGTGAAACTAAAGACAGCTAGCCAGAGATCAGGCTATTTGAAGATGCTTGTTGGTTGAGGCCCAGGTTCACACTCACTGTAGCGCCAAATATATAAGAAGAAGAATGGAGTGGAACGATATAGTTTGAAGTTGCATTAGAGTATTCGATGTTGCAGATTACCACAACAGAGGCCCTCCACGTTTAAGATGGCGCAGATGTAAAATCACCTCAATCAATGCAATAAACTTGACTAATGACAACTAGCAAGGGATCGAGCTAGCTGAAGAATCCGTAATCTACGGCAGTTCCATGAAAAGAAACAAGGAAACTGGTTGATTTAATATCCCTTGAATGTATAGCCATGAAAGGATTTGAAGATAATTCTTAGTAGCCATATTGGCTTAGTCTCTCCTTGAGGAGAATGTGCCAAATAAAAGACAAAATGTTTCTCCCATTATATTCTGCATGTAAATCATATTCCAATAGCCGTCACTCTTAAGAATATCGAAACGGAAGTGGCATCACCTCCACATCGAGTGTACTCTTAATTGTTTCTCGTCTTTTCTTGTGCTTTCGTTACTCGAATCATGTATGACCATACTGTGTAGCAATAAAAAAACCTGTCGTTTATGCTTTTAAAGTATCACAAAGAGACATTACGCTCATGCATGTGAATGATTAAAGGATTACATTCTAAGCAACATGTCTTTTCTATCTTTGTGTGGTTTGCAAATATTTTAACTTGAATAATGTACTTGTTTAGTTTTCTTTTTCTCATACGTTGTTCACCGAAAATTGTTGTTTCTTTTGCTTTTTGTTTGTTCATGTTCTCATGTTCATTTTTATTTTTTTTTTGTTTCTTTTACAATTCGTTTTCTAATTATTTTAAGATTTATTCTAAATTGTTATTGCTTTTTGGATATTTTTTTTTGTTTGTTTGTCAATATTAATGATTTACTTAATATATGTTTATGTTATAATATACACATTCGAACATATGAAGGAATTAGAGAAAGTTGTATATTTTGCTTGTGACTTTATCGGAAAGCTATTCATAGAATAAAATAAAATCAGTTGTTCAAAGAATGCCACAGTTTTCTATTTTAGCCTGTTTTTGTTGGTGGTGCTTTTTTCAACAAAAAAAAAAAAAAAAAAATTCATGACGACTTTGAAGTTGTGTGGCTCTGATAACTTCTTCGCTGATTAAGTAAAAACAAAGATTTCATTAAATGCACGTATTCTTTTGTATAGTTTAACGTAAATAAAGAAGGATGGAGAATAAATGATGTGCACTTTTTTATGAATACGAATTGTTCACCAATATTCCTCGTAGTTTACTAAGCTGAACAGAGGCGCATTGGATTTAAAACGAATCGATTTCAGTGCGTGTTAAAATTAAAATAACAGTTCAAGAATCTAAGACACAAATGCGAAATGTACTTAACAATAAAAACAAGGAACCATGTACTCAAAAGGTTTACTTTGGACGAAATATGTTTTGAATAAATCTAGAAATTACATTATCTACAACAAATACTTGAAACTGAGCGATTAAGTCTTGGAAATATGAAAATATGGTTCAAACATTTTGAGGGTATGCACGTTAATATATTTTGATCGAGATGTTTGGAGATTTGTGATATCGTTGCTTTGTAACTCTATTATCAGTCTATATTTGCTTTGACGAAATGCTATGTGCTTGAATTTGATTAGTGCAGACTCATGAGTGTTAGTTTTCTTTGAGACGCAATCTTGTTAGTTAGTCGGGTAACGTTTGAGCATTCATGTCACATTTAGTGGGGACTGATTATTTTGAGACCCTACATTTGATTTGAATTTGCCTTTTATTGTATTAATATTTTTTGTATTTTAATCGTTGTTGCACGAGTCTAATATACTATCCTATGAGCCATTGACAGACAATCCTTAGCAAAATCCTTAAGAATTGCTTCAGACTCATGTAAGTATGTATTGCTAACTGACAAGTTAAGAATATTTCAATTGGGACTTGAAAACTTTGAACTTTCACTGTGAACGCACCCTTAAACCAATGGGCAAACTGTGAATGTCAAAACAAGAATTTCATCACGAACTTTTCCAAATGATTACCGCAATTCCGAGAGACAGCAACTTTAAGAGCGTTTTTGTCAATTTTTGGCCGTAATTCTAGTCGAATTAAACAAGCAATTTATAGTCTAGTGACCAAATTTGTGTCTAAAATTAACTGTGCCAGTGCCACTGGTCGAAGTGCCGAGAATATTAATGACTTTCAAGCGTCCATCGTAAACAAAACAACCGATTCCAGAGTGTTCTCAAGATTGGGCATCGTTAAGACCATACAAATGATCTGTGCCTGCCCGCTTATAAGATGAATTTGACTCAAGAACTCAAGCCATTCAAACTTATGTAGCGATATGCGTTCTGCGATTGGAAGACGATGGCCGATTTCATCGCAAAATCGTCTATCTATTCGTCAACAAAGGATCAGATGAAAACCCTCATATATTTCAAGAGACAACTTGGCTCCCACGCTGTTGGAGTCATTGGCCGATTTTTTTTTTCTTTTTTTTTTTTAATGAAAAGTACCGTCACGTTTCTCTTAATGGCGATCGCTTGAGATACATGTTATAACGTTACTTCTTTGGCCAAGAGCATTAACAAGTCACACAGTGGGTGTAATGCTATGTTCTCATCAAACGAAATCGTGAGGCTTTTTCTAAACCTCTTAGGTTTTACCAAATATTTTCGGGGATTTTAAACCCCGTGCTTTCAGCGTAACTCACTTAAAACCCTCTTGAGTTCGTCCGTCCGTGAGGTGTTGTCTAACCGAACGAGCCTACAGCGTGAACTTAAGTGTATGTTGTTTACTTTGGTGTTGATTTTATTCATTCAACTTCTCTCTCTTTCAACAAACAGCTGTTTTCCTATGGGAACCAAAAAGGACAGCTGACTTTTGAAAATACTTCACACGAGGTGAAAACGGCCTATTGAGGTTTCATTAAAAGTTCATCCAAACCTCGTGATTTTGACTCGGTGGAAATAGCAAAACAGTCCACAATTCGATGAACGTGGTCCTGTTGAATGGCCGCTTAGATCGTGACTTAACACATCTACACTTTTAGCGCAGTGGGTTGAGTGCCTGTGGTACCCTCGGTACGAATCCCAGTGAAAGCTAAGCTAATACTCTTTTATCTGATTTTTCAAATCTGGTCCAGTCACCATTTGCCGTTGGGATCAAATTAACGGCACTATCATTGGAGTGGTCGATCAGTGGTAGCAGTCTGACTGTGGGTATCACAATGGACCAACTTGGTCTAAGTGTGCTGGTGAATGTTCAGACTTAGTACTGAACAAGAGATAGTGTCCGTTTCTTTCCTTTACGTATGACAGATTATCGGAAATTGGGTTCAACGAATCGACCGCTGCTGATGTGTCCGTTGTGGTCATATGAACGATGTCGAGTCCAATATATAAATGTTTTGATTTGACATCGAAACCAATAGTTTCAAAATTTGTCAATTTGCTGGAAAACCCGATAAATGTAAAGGATGTTTGCTTTAGAGGTTTGGTTTTTAAACTGACAGACACTATTTCTACGGACTGCCAATTTGACAGTTGAAGGCTGATTTGTGGTTTTCACGTTTTGTCAATTTGCGATAAATAGAACGCCAGGGCAAAACGCGCAAATTGTGAAAACCAGTGCGGTTTGCCAAACTTATCGTGTGTTGTGTCCACTTTCGTCCATTTGAGGAAGTTATTCGGAACACGATGATTCTGTAATCTCACACAGTGGGTATGTGAAGTAACTAGTCATGAAACGTTGGACGATTTGGAATATAACATTCACCGTCTTATTACGAAAAGTGGACTTCACGATTTCGCTTTATTCGAGCTAGGTTTGGCGCCAATGCCCGAATCCATATTCACACTGATGACATACAATTATGTATTAAATACACGATTTGACATTGACACTAGCATCAAGTGTTTTATTTTATATTCAAAAAACACCCTTCATATCACAAGAAGAATCATTTGTGGTAGCGTCTGTTCCTGCTAACTAAAGCGGCTACGCTAAAATTGATGCGTAATCTTTTGGACACTTTTTGGAAGCATAATGCTTCATAAAGGATATTTTTGTTCAAGCCAAAATTCTTTATTCCTTCATTAAGGCTTCCTTATCGCTGTGCTCTATGAGATCAGCATTTATACATTAGTAATCGTCTATGAACTCGTCAGTGTAAACAGCGATGAAATACTCCACTTAAAATACTAGGAATATAAGCGTCAAATAAATGTCTCAAGGCAATAAAAATATTTGATATAATTTGTTTGCACGTCACTCTACAACTCAAACCATGGTTCGAAACCAAAAGTACCAACTTTTCTGTATTTCCAAATTCATCCTCAATCCATTGCTCAAATGAAACAATTCAAAATCAGATGAATTGTATTCTGATATATTCAAAAAAAAAAAATTGGCTCAATTCCGTGTCAACTTCATTATAATTGGTTTTTGCTTGTTTTTTTTTCAGAAACTCCGAATATCTATACAATTATATCAAATATATTTATATAAATAAATTGAATACTTTCATTTGCAACAGTAGTAACATATTTAAATATATAGAGAGTATAGATTGAAGTTTATGTTTTTCGTTTTTTGTTTTTTGGTTTTTTTTTGTTTTGCTTTTTCACAAATAAGGATTAATTACTTGATGTATAGTTTATGTTAATGTTTATGTATACTTTAATGTAGTGGTTTAGTTAAGTTTGTTTTATGCAATCATTAAATATGTATATATATAATTTAATTATATAATTGAATCATTTTTTTTTTGCTTTTTCCATTTTAAGTTATGATGTATATTTATTATCTATAATAATGTTAGGTTTGTTTCCTTTACTTTTCTTTTCATATATATTAATTGAACTCTCGATCTTAATTAATAGTATTTTAATGTATATCTTTTTCATTTCTATATATATGTGTATATACTGTTATTCCATGAATCTATTAATTATGTACATTGATTTTGTTTTGTATATTTAATATATGTATAATATATTTGGTTACAGTATATACAGATATATACATAAATATTTATCATATCCATGTAATATTAAATAACTTTTGTACTTATAGTATAATAGTTATAAAAAAATGAATTACAGTTTTGTTTTCCTAAAACAAGAACACACATTCAATATAAAAAAAAGAATATATATTCAATAATAAAATTGTTTTTTTTTTGTTTTGATTTTTTTTCCCTAAAATCATAAAGAATTTCCATGAAGCGATTCACAACAAAAAAAAACACAATCCATACAAACACAACACAAAATAGAACACGACGACAACAGATTTTCGCTCGAGTGGAAGAAATGCGATTAATTTTTGGTTTTTCGACGAGAAAAAAAAATGTAAATTGAAAAATTGAAATATAATCAAAAGAATAACACTTTAAATGTACTGCTTTATGCTCAAATTTGATTCTTTTTCCGTAATATCATTTAAGTGGACATTTCATTGTTTTTTGCTTTTTGTGAAAGTTGATGGTTTTCTCTTTTTCACTTTCATGGCGTTTTAAGGCTTGTTTTTTTACAAATTTTTTCTTGTTACTCTACAAATGTGTTTTTGTTTTCAAGTCCATCTGCTTTACTAAATTTAATAAATTTTCTTTTACAATGACTAACAGTGCGGAGTTTTTAGTTTTGCTTTTTTTTTGTTTTTTTTTAAATATTTGTGCTCCTAGAAACTTAAACAATTTATTTTAAAAATTTAAACATTTATTTCGTTTTTGTTTTTCTTTCAACATTCGCTTTATTCTCACTTAATTTAACTAATCGTAATGCATTTTGTTCAAGAAATAAATGTTTTGCTTTTTTTTTGCAATTACTTGGGTGCATGGCTGATACGGTGCAGTACATATTATCTCTCGATTTTACCTCGAAGGAAGAGTTAATGACTGATATTTAGGATTTCAGCAAAGTTAGCTATACTTGAAATTATTTTATTAATTTTACTAGTTTCGTTGGACGCTTTGGTTTGGTGGGATAGTCCGAGGTGGACCTGCCTTTACCTGCCTAGTAGGACTGTGTAGTTCACGAATAAACTAGTTCAAAAAACAGCTCTATCAAGTGAACTAAGCGAACTAGTTCACAATGTCGTTTTATTTTAGCTCAGTATATGGACAAACTCAGGTATTCCCCTGCATACAAGAAAATTAGTAAAACTATCAGCGAGCTAAATTGAGTGCTTTGCTTTGTATGTGTGCATGGGCGTTGTGCACATCAGGGTTGTTCTTCCACCAAACAATTTTGATGTGAGGTGGGGATTATTCATGTATACTCACTTCATGCATACAACATTCTTGCATATTAAATATGACACATGGAACTACAAGGCTTCACGAACATGTATGCACCTTTCCTTCAATCCGAACATATCGGTGGAACTACATATTTCTGCGGATATATATCCTGCAACTACTTAACCTAACTTCACTATGTGAAATTAATAATAATATTTTGTTTGCATTATGTGAGTAGTTTCACTTCATTTTTTATTTTCCTTCAATATGGAAGTGATAGCGCTGTTATTTATGAGCGCTGTTATATGATGACCAACCGGCGAAACTAGAAGAAATAACTAGTTCAATAAACAGATTTGAACTAAATTGAGCGCTCTTGGGACTGAACTAGAAAGCAGAAGCCTACTCCCTAGATTCTGCAGCAACCACTGACGTTTATGGGTCAAATTTGACGTTTGACACTAACGTTTATGGGTTAATTTGTCCTCAAACGAGTTTTATGATGACTCCGTACTTCGAAGACAGGGTCATATTCTTTGATCACTGTCAGGGAGTCGAAGAGTTGGACCCTTGATTTATGACAGTTGCTGAATTCGCGAATTGAACCTCCTACCCGGAACATGCATCGGATTCGTTTTGGTTGACTATTGATAAATTAAAGCTTCGCTTAGCTAAACCTATTTCATTTAACATCTGAACCAATGGGTCTAGCACCCAAAACATTCCACCCATCAAACGCTACGTTAGCGTTTTTAACTTCAAGCCTAAGCTGAACACCAAGTTTCTAATTTCATTCCTTAACAATTTTCAAAATTTGTACATCCGTTACATTATACTGCTAGCAACTGACTTGACAGGCAAGCTTTTAGTATTTATTACGGAGGGTAAAGGGAATTGGGATAGCTTTGAATGAATGACATGGAGCTAAACAAAAGAGTTGCAGTAAAACTTCTCTTTTCGGACGCCTCTCTATTTACACACCACTATTTGGGGACAATTCGTCATGGTGCCGGAATGAAGATGGAGCTGTTCGTGTATTTCGACTCCTTTACAACTGACACCCTTAATACCGAACATCCAAGGCCTTTTAAGGAGTTGCACCCTTAATAACGGACGCACAAAACGAACGTTGAAGGATGTAACCCGGTTTAGGTGTAACTCGGGTTAACTCGGTTTTTTAACCCGGGTTGACACAGCACTAGTATTATGTACACATGTAAGCACACCCAGTGTTTGTTGAGACGAACACTCTTTGGTCATGCAAACGTATTGTATTTCAACATTCCAAATTACCTTAATCATTACAAACAATAAAGGTAAGTAGACAATTTGTAGGTGTTTTCGAACCGAGTTCATACATATTTAAGTGTTAAACTGTTCAGTTTATTCATGAAATTGAGAGTGCAGGCTTTTATTCCAATGGCTTGTTAAAAAATTGCTCACATGTAAACAGATTATAAGGAATAACTAACGTTAACCTCCTAGTACGGACATCCGCAATTAACGGACAATTATGATGGTCAGCAGGTGCACGCCATTGAGAAGGTTCGCTGTATTTTGTTTGCCAATTTTATAGCGATATCGCGTCCATTTTAATCTTTTCTGCCTCTGAACACTTTTGCTTGTCACCGAGTGGGTCTAGTTGGGTATCAACTGTAGTCATGTTTCCTTATGTTGTTACGATGTGACAGGCTAACGATACGAGCATAAGTATACTGCCAATGAATCCCACTTTAAACATCTCGCCCGCTGAATTATGTGAACGACGAGTTCAGCCTTAAGCTGCAGTTTTTCTTTGCGATCAGTTGCAGTTGCCTGTGGGTTCAGTCATATGCGTTTTTTGTTTTGGCATTTATAACATTGCTGTCCAATGCTTATCAAATTCGTTTAGTCAGTAAATCGAATTTTGCTGATTTAAAAGCGACCTGCAGAAATGAACGTAAGACGGCGCAAAGTCTGGTTCGCTGACAGTGTAGTCTAGCCACAGACTTCTATACTGCGGGAGGAATAGGAATGGAAACATTGGTAGCATTCTGAAGGAGACTCTGAAGAAGATTAATCTTTGTTTGATGTTCTCTTAGAAAGGCAGCTGTAGTGAAATCTAACAGGAACATGTCTTAATTTTCATAGTTCCTCAAAGTTCAATCTGTTCATTAGGGGTCCTCCCATAGAGCAGTTGGGTCGCGAGGCAATCTGGGGTGGACTTGGGCTTGACTTCTGTAGCTGACTCGTGTTGTGCGTGCGCGTAGAAGGAACAGTTTTTTTTTTAACTTCGAACTGGTGTTCAGGAAGCCGTTTTAGATGGACAAACTCTGCGAGCACTGTAAAGGGTTTGAGAGAGATAGTTTCATGAATATGGAAGTTAGTGCGCCCGGAATCGAACGAAAACCGTAAGAGAAGGAGACACGTATACATTTCTTTAATTTGAATTTCCTAGTAAATATAAAGTTCCTCGAGTCCTTTTGGGAACAGATCGGACAAAAAACTTTCCCTAAGAAGTTACGAAGAATTCAACTCTTCAACTTTTATTTAACCCACTTAACTAGGTCATCGAAAATTGAGACGAAATGCATCATGAAAAAGCACCGTTTTAGTCAGGCACCTAAGAATGTACATAACAACTAAAAAAAAAAAACAGAGAATATCATCAGAGAATATCGAGTTCTCAATCCATTTACCTTCTGGTTTGCTTTTGTTTTGGTTTCATTATTCTTGCTTTTATCATTTTGGATTTGGATATATTCTCTGATCACATTCGGAGGATTTTTTTTTCATATTTTGATTGAGGTTTCTTCCAGGGGAGAATGATATTTTGTTAAAATTATTAATGCATCATAGGAACGCGCGCTTTGCACTTGCCAATATTATAATTGTTTTCATCTTTCTGTCTTTGTGGTTTTTTTTCCTTTTATATTTCCTTAAGTTATTATGTAATAAAATTTAACATTTCTGAGTTATTTGGTTTTAGTATGTATATTAGCCATCTTACAACATTTACATGTATAAATTGGAAATTAAAAATTATGGTTTTGAAATTGTATTTGGTTTGTTTTTAATTTCGGCAAATTTTGTTATTATTTTTTTTTTGTTTTTTTTTGTATTTAAATTTAACATCACATTATAATTACTAATAATAATATTAATAATAAATATTAAGATATTAATGTATATATATATATATTTTATGTATATGTATATGAATCTATTTTATATACAAAAATTGATCACAACGTCGCACCGGACTAAATCATAATTAATAACAATAAATAGTTTAAGAAATAAAATGAATAAATAACTTTGTTGTTGTTTATTTAAGTAGTAGGCGAATTCCGTAGACATTTTTTTTGAAATTGAATTTTTTCCAACGTTGTCCTTGTGTATCCATCGTGTATATTTTATTTTGCTTAAGGGTTTTAATGTTTATGTGGGGGTAGGTACATTTTTTGACAGCGGCAGCGCGTATTTTTCATGCTGCTTCTTTAAAACCTAAAAGAGAAAGTTTAAATGGGAATAAGTTAAATATACCGGTGGGCTTTTGTTGTTGGGACCCGTTGGATCGATGTGCAAAAGATTATCTGGAACTAGGTCAGCCGGGATTATTATCGTGTTCTGTTCTTCTTCTGATGTGTCTCGTGTACGAGAATAGTTGAAAATCATTATTCAAATGGAAACTAAAAGTTAAAAAAAAAAAAATACCCTCGCACCGACTGCTAACAAAAGGAAACGTTTTACATTGTTTCAGTAATCCAACTTTGTTTCGCTTATCCCTTTTCGCAATACAATTTTTTTTGTGCTCGCTACGAACTTTTGAATGTAAATCCAGTCAATGTCTACTCTTTAGTTTCTGGTTTTACACTACACACGCAGGTAATCCTGCGATACCTGCTTTGAACGGATATGGGTGAAGGAGGATTTAATGATTTTGATTTCCATCGATCAAACCGCATGAATGCTCTGTGAAAGTTATTCAGATTGGAGAGTCACAGAACTTCAAATTGTATCGAAGGTAAGCTGGGAATCATTGTGTTCCTTCGAGTTCCAATTTTCTTTGCTCTGATGATTGAATTCAAGTTAAAATACACTCCATCCACGCATCCACACTCCACACTCCGATTCATGCAGGTAAGGTCAGAAGATAATGATTTTAACAGATACAGAAGTACATACCTTCTTTGAATGACATAAAATAATAGCCCGGACAGAGGGATGTTCGCTTATATCTTTTAAGCCCTGCGACTGATTTCAATGCGGTTTCCATCAATAGGTAGAGTAATTCAATACTAAGGTTAAAACGCATGGTCTAATATTGTCTTGTATAAATTTCGTGAAATATGACGATAATTATCAGGATATTACAAGAAGTCTAATCGACTGAGATTTAATCAAAAATGCTGTCTTAGAAAAGTGCGGAGCGTGTCGCAAGGGTGCATAAATAAGAGCTTTCGAGAGAGATTTCACACTCTCTCTCTCTTTTTTGTAATGTTTTTCTCAGCGTTGGGTATCGGAAGGATGTAGAGCATTTTTGAGTAAGAGACAACGTATGCGTTGACATAATTAGATTCTAGAAAAATACAGAAATCATTAACTGATCGTAAGACGCGCTTTAGCCGTGACCGGGAGCCAGCATAGACATAAACTTCAAAGAGCTAGAGACCCCCTGAATAAAGTTAGGTTCTCCTTAACCCCGATATGCATAGAGCTCAGACAGCTAGGTAGTCCGCCGATGGTTTAAAGGGTCATGACCGGGATAGGCATAGATCCTAGAGCGCCAGAGACCGGACAGGACAGCCACATGTCCGAGAAAGCAACTAATTCATGGGAAAATAATTTAAGGCATCGACGCGGTGCTTAAGTGTCGTGCAGGCACTTTTTAGTGATGTAAGTAGATGTGTGCAATGTTTTTATTCGCTCGCAAAAAAACAGCCGTAAATATTGTATATTGAAGCATCCTGTGATAATTAAACGCTCTTCACACTGAGACCACATTAGCATTCAAATTGCACCCGTACGAGGCCGGGACGGTTCCCTATTGTACGTGGAAACCAAGAGATTATTGATGAGGACAAAAAGAGCATGGGAGATACAACAGAGCCCTAAGGCACACCAGCATTTATAGCAGCACCTAGTTTTGTGCTTTCGAAAAATTTTTACGCCGGATAGCACAGAGGAAAGCGAACAAGGAAGAAAACACAGGTGCGATGGCTATGAGCTGTACAAAGATTTGGATGTAATCAGGATCTAAAAATGCTTCGACTACATTACCTCGACTACACCATCTTCTAATTTGAGAATCTAGGTTAAAAATACCAATAAGTTATGGCGGACGCAAGGCAGCAATACCCAGCATACTTTGATGTCCAAATCGATCAGTGTCGAAAAAAATGTTCCCTATTCTTTTTGGCAAAATATTAGGTTTAGTGGCGAAAATAATTTTGGAACATTTTTGGATCGAAAACAAGGCAAAGTATGGAGAAACAAAAATGCAGATCTGGAACATCAGAATATTAGGTTGGAGGATCAGTGATGGTTTGGGGATAGGGCAGCATCATTAATTTGAGAATGGATAAAAGCAACACTAAGTAGAAGCTGGGTCTATCAAGAGCATGAGTCGTAGACGAGCCTAAACACACAATGTACTTCGTTCGAAGAATTGATATAATTTCCAAAAATCATAAGGACACTTGTTGAATCCATGTCCACGAGGACTAGAAACAGTGATGAAGTCTAAAGGAAAGCTTACAATGTCCTATTTCTTTTTGGAAATAAGTGTGCACACGCTTTTAGCGCTGGTTTGGAGCATTTTTTCTACTGAATTGAATTAATTCCTTTATGAATACAATTTCGTAACACATGAGAGCTACTATTTGTTGTAACCTGGTGTGCTTTAATCCGGAGACTGAACTTTCAACTGAGACTGTGACATTCACTTTTAACGCTGACTGTATATCCTTATAACAAAATACCGAACACACATCGACTGTAAACCAACCTCATGAAAAAAAGCAGACCTTGATTTGCTTTAATTTCCAGCAATGGTTTCTGAAGAAGTTCCCGACAATAATTCATACGACTGCAGATGAAACCTTGGCCATGGGAAAAAATTCCGCAAGTTTTTGTATGGCATCAGAAACACCAGGAAAAGCAATCAACTATGAGATATCCAACTTTGCAATTGAAAATTAACCCTATCTGCAGCACATATTACTTTTTTGTCGTCTTCTCTCGCGTACAAGTTCTTTTTCGCGGTGCGTCATGTATTGGAAGCAAAGACGCATTCAGTCAGACGACGTCACACAAACAACAAGCTGTCAAGGAATATCAAAGGACAAGCGACGACAAAGTTGTACGAGTAGTCGCGTTCTGATAAAGAGCTATCACATCACAAAGTTCAGTAATAACAGGTAATGACAAAATGTTTTCCCTCTCCCACTGGCCTTTCATTTCAAAGGAATCTTAAGACTGCTTTCTATTTCTTTGAAAAATGAGCAACACGTCCGTTCAAAGCACTACACCTCAACAGGAATTGCATTTTACTCACAAAAACTAATTCAGAATTCTGCTAAAGGAATTCCGAAGTGCTTTAAAATAAATTGAATGCTACGTCTGGACCGGCCAGACAGAGTAAAAAAAAATAGAACATAATCTATTTAAATTGTAACCGAAACATAAAACGGGAGAGGAAAACTATTAATTGTCTTAATTTTGAGAAGACCGCCTTCGGCTTGAATCTGATGAGCGAGGATTTCATAATTTAAATTTGATGCCAAGTCATTATCATCCTCTGCTGGCTAACCTAGAAAACTTTAGTGCAGTCCCCTCGTGAATGAGGACATCCCTTCGTTGTTATTTTAGCTTGCACAGGATAGACATGCAGTTTTTTTTTTAAACAGTTTATGTCCTTGTAGATTTTTTTATTCATTTTTTATTCACAATGAGGTTAGTTTTTTTTAGAGAAACTTGTCGGAGGTGTTTGACGGTGAGTCTGGAATGGGAGGTTAATTGAGCTGGCGACGATGCAGACAGATTTTAGAAAAAGTCTTGAATGAGGTTGTCTGGACACAAAAGCGATTGGGGATACTTTTCAAACACAGAATTTAGTGATAAATAAAATTATAATTGAGACGCCTAGCGGTTGGGAAATTGGGAGGATTGTCCCTCTTTTCAAAAACGAGGGACAAAAGCGATTGCTTCTATTACACGGACATATTCCCATTTTGGTCACCAAAAGTTAAACACAACTTTGGAATTTTTCTCTTAAACTCCTGGATTTGGTTTCTTTCACTCAAATTTTATGGTTTAAACTTTCAACTTACAACCGATGAGTTTACCAACTCCTCCTTTTCTCAACTTACGGAAATAGCAGAAGTTAAGGGATGAAATCGACGATTTTTTTTCTCTCGCTCTCTCTCTCTCTCTTTCTCTTTTCTTCCATCGGCGTAGTTGCCTGCTCATGTGTGTATAGTACAGTAAATAAGATGCGTGGATTGTGATTTCATTTATCGTTTTCGTCTCTCAAAGCGGACAAATTAAATGGTGCTCGAACTAATACAGGATTCATCGCGGAGAAACGAGAGAAGAGCCCTTTCGATTTGATGTGAAATAATGAAGTATTTGAGATCCTTTTTTATTTGTTAACAGACACCGTGAATTACGGGCAATCATACACTGACCAATTATCAATATTATTCGCTCGGATCAATTCAATAAGTGTATGTGCATAATCGCTTGTGCTGTTCTCTATAACTTGCAGGCAACAACTGAAAACGTTCGGTTTCAATTCTCCTTCTCATAGCGCACACGAACAGCACACGCTGTAAATTCAAAGTAGAAAATGACATTGAGTGTGTGAGTCGTCAAAAATATGCCAGGGGAAATTTAAGAAGAGAAAGTTGGACAACTTCTGGATTTTAAATTTCAGACTGTGAGTTAGAATAGTGAACAAAATCAATTTTCAACTCGCCGATTAAATAACGAGTTGACACCAATCTGGAAGCTGATCAACTCCCAGTCTTCCGGGAAGTTGAGCTGTCTGTGACCTAGATATCATGGCAAGAAGGAAATGAAGCTGTCCACTGAAAAATACAAAATACCAGATCTTCAACCTCCCGTGCGTAAACAGTCAACCACTACCCCTCTCAATTAACACTAATCTCTAGGTCAATGGATGTACACACACGCGGGATGAACTATCCTTAGCAAAAAAAAAAAGCTCAACAGAATACAAAGAATGACAACCTCTTCAGACGGTCTAAGGGTCATGCTCCATCTTCTAATCATTCACACTGAAATTATAGAGACGTGTAGTGCGATCAGACTCTGAGAGAGCTTTGGAGACCATATGGCCTCAGCTGCATGCTGGATTTAATACCGAGAGAACTCGTACTGCTTGGAAGACCACAATCCGGCGAAATTAGATTTTTTCAAATATGTCGCCGTGCTCGTCCCCATTAGAGCAGCCTGCAGCGAATAGGCCTAATCTCGATGTGAGTGTATACACAGATGGTTCACAGTTGAATTGAGGTGCCGGCGCGGCGTGGGTATTCTCGATAGACTGAGCATCTTCTTATCCTACAAACTCCCAAAAGTACGCCAGCGTCCTTCAAACAGAAATACCTGCGTGCCCGGGGTTACGAAGGAAATCTCTTCCGAATACAAAGATGTAGCAAAGAATAGCTGTCTTCGTTGACAGTCAATCTGCCATCAAGGCAGTTGCATCGACCTCCAAAACCGCAAGAAATGCCGCAATGAGCTTGTTTTTGTCGCGGAAAAGTAAAAGTTCAAAATAACCAAACACATACTAAGCTTATGTAAATATCGACTGTGTTCCTGAACATTTCGGGTTCTACAGCAACCACTCGCGTTCTGTGAGACAAGCGTTCGTTCTCTCAAGACTGGTTGGGACCTGCATTTAAATGCCTTCTCCGAAACGTTGAATGTCTAGTTTTTTCTTGAAAAATACACTCTCTGAGCACAATGTCTCAAGAGCTAACTAAAGCTAGAAATCCACGACGCATCTACTCACCACATCACGGGGACAACATTAATTTATTTATTTATAACTCAATAAAGCGCAAAATTTGCACACAGTTTCTTTCTAAATTCAAATGTGTACCCACCCGAAACCCTTAAACAATGCAAATGAAAGCGGACAAGGAAAGCACATTTTAGTAAAAAGGAACAGACTTAAAGTAATCAACTGCCAGCACTGAAGAAGCATTAAATTAAGTGAATCATTTAGAATATTACGAAGGAATTATTTCGTGGACCGACCTCGTAAAGATAAATTTACTGTCGATTCAAATACAGTGTCAGAGAGCGATGTAATCTGTGAAATTTAGTGTTGATAGGAGACGAGCACTGTCGGGCAATCGTCAATACGATAGAGACAGATGAAGGACACAGCAGTTATGAACACAGTCCACATAGTTCTCGTAAAACGTGAAAATGCTGTATTTCTAAATAAGGATGATCTGAAGGAACGTTTGCAATGTTGAAGGACAAGGGTGTTAAGTGCAAACTGATGGGTGCACATAAAATCCATTTAAAGCATGAGAATTACGAAACCTACACCGCTTGTTTCTCACACCACATCTCTCTGAGTGCATCAGAAAAGCCCAATTAATTACCTATTCAGTATTCAGCTTAACATATCGATTTTACAGGACTTCGTTAAACCAATTTATTGCATTCGAATGAAGTTGGGATTCGTATGAAAGGATTTAACTAAAGCGCGTGTATGTAGACAAATAACCACATCAGAACGTCATTATAATAAAGCTTCCAAATTATCCCACAGTTTAAGCCTCACCTCCCATAATCACCGATGATGAATTATTCATTGAATTTATTGCCACTTATTTCAGCAGTCATTTCACTTGCATCCTCACGTGATGACATTACACACCCAAAAAAAAGAGGGAAGGAAATGAACTCCACGCTGCACGTTAAATTGTGTCAATCCAGGAAAAAAACATTCAAACGCGAGCTCGAGTGCATTAATTCTCATTCCTACGCGTGCTGGCAGCATTTCAATCGTTTCATTTCCCATGACCCCATCGTGATTCAATTGAAATCGATTTCTTTTCAAAATGCCCTGCAAAAAAAACGACCCAAAAAAAGCAGAAGAAATTGTAGATATCCTCCTCGCTCTCCCACCAAAATGGTGAAATGAAATTCCTAATCTGTATGTAAACTCAATTAGGGCAAGTGTATAGAGAATAGCCTAGCAGTAGGGGCGCGCGGAATAAAACACACTTCTTATTCAGCGCATGGGAAAATCTTGAAGAAAATTGCATTCAGCTAAGTGAAGAGACGTGTGACTGGGGGAGGATTGGAAGACGAATCAAACGATGACAAAGGACGATAAAAAAAAGTTTCGTTTACTTCCTCCTTGAAATGGTTTTGGTGAGCGTGTGTGTGTGTTGGGGTGGCTTATTTATATTCTCAGGTTTACCTCGAGGTTGTAATATATTATGTATTTTGTAGACGTTGCCAAAGCGGTGAGGAACAAGGAAGCGATGATATTTGCATTTTTTTCTTGGTGAAGTTTGTTCCAAACAAACTTTAATGAATCAATGTTTGCAGGGAGAGCAGGGTGTGCTGAAGTTGTGGACTGATTTTATTATTTCATCGGATATTGAATGAAATTTAAGAATCATCAATGAGCGCATTTTTCACTGATTCGAAATTTATTTTCTTTCAACTGTGTCGTTGGGATAATAGGGACCAAAGTCTTATTTGCACAGAGTGGGGCTAAGGTTGTTCACGATTGAATTAATGTAGGGTAACGGTATTAGTGGTCGTCCACTTTCGTTATGTAATATAAGAACCGTTTCCGACATTTTGCGAATGTGACGGCGTCGATACAAGCACATAATATTTAATAATATTAAATTTAATAATATTACATAAGCAGCTGAAGTAATTACGTAATGTTATTAATTTTTTTTAATGTACATTTGGCACGATTTCCTATTTTTTTGATTAGTGGTAAGTGTTTACAAAAATGCAAGTTTTTGCTATAATTTGTTTTAAAAATAGGACTTTAATGATTGGGAATAGTTATTTAAAGCAGAAATGAAGTATTACCGACTACCAGCACTCAATTTAATGCGAATTTCAGTGGTCGGCCGTCGATGGCCGAGCACTATTTTGATGAACTTATGTCCTAAAAAATGTAGGCTGTGATTCTTGTCCTCCGTGTCTCCACATCAAATACACTTTCTTGAAAGAACTGTGATGCACAGATGCATCAAACGGAGGTTTTGTCTGCCAATTTTGTGCAATTTAGATTATTTTATATTGAAAATTTTGCTGTAAGTACCTTTTTTGAAGCTTTTTGTTTTTTTTAAGTAGAAATATATTTTTTGTTGTTTTGTTTTTAAACATTATTAATCTCTTCAGCCATTAGTATTGATTTGCTTTAATGTCAATGATTATTATTTACTATTAGTACTTATTATACAGCAAGCCTAAATTGAATTAATAAGGTACCTTCTGCCTTTGCTGGCAACAGTTCGTTCAAACAACAAACTTTAATACCAGCTAACTGTTGCCAACTAAGTGTCTTTTTCATTACCTTTGTTATCAAAAATAAGTATTGATTAGTGTAAATAGACCCTTAAGTTTTATCATTTAATGTGTTTTATTTTTTTATTCATTCGACCTAGACGACCACAAACATTTTGTGACCAACCACTAGAGCAATATGACCTTTTCCATTATTTTGGTAGTTCATAAAAACCGGTATGTGCTAAATTGAAATTTATATTATTTATCTATTAAGATTTTGTTCTCGCATTTAATAACATTTTTTAAACTTTTTTTCAAAAAAGGAATTTAGTAACTGGACAAGAGCAAACTGAAAAAATAGTTAGGTGACCGACACTAGTGCCTTTACCCTATGTGTCTGTTAATGATCTTTAAAACGACAAACGTCATCTTCTGTGGATCGGGTGGAAGGTGGAAGCTAAGTATTATTTGGCAGAGATTGAACACACAATTCACTTTAAAGCCTTAAGTACAGTGCACTTCCCGTAAGTCGAATTGTCACGGGATTTGTGGTAGTAGGGAGAGTCCGAGTTAGGAAGAGGTTGACTTAAGGCTCCGGCACTTTACATGCGTGAGCGTCAGCAATACTTTGACAGATACATAAAATGCATGTGTTCTTATGGGAGTTAGGACATAGACCAACGCTGCCGCTGACGCGACGGATGTATTTGCTCAACTTTTAACTTGTCTCTCTCTTTCTGCGTTGACAATCATCAAATTGTGACATTCCCATTGAATTTGTTTTTTTTTGTTAAAGTTTGGGAGTTGTTTCTCTTCGTAGAAAAGTTCAAAATACATAAAAATATAAATAAATGCTTGTAATTGAGTATTTATAAAAAATACATATTTTAATTATGCATAAATAAGCAAAACATCTTGAATTTTCAATGGAAACTTGAAACTGCCAATTGAAATCAGCTGTGCGTTGAAGTATTCATTGTGTCATCCCCTTCCTTCAGGTTCTTCCCCGTGAATGGATACTTTGACACTACGCATGTAAAGTATTCTATTTGCCAGAGCCTTTAGAGAGACCTTTTGTTTGGCAAATTGTGGGTAAAAAAAAAATTGAGTAAGTAAAATATGGAGAAAAAGTTCGAGCAAGAGAGAGTTTCGACTTAGGCAAAGTTTGACTTAACGAGAGTCCACTGTATTTGGAAATGAATTTAAGATGTGTGGTGTGTTTTGAAAGCACAAGCACTAGCCTTGTGTAGTTCACGATCGAACTAGTTCAAAAAAGAGCTCCATTTAGTTAACTAAGTGAACTGGTTCACAATGTCATTTTATCATAGCTCAGTAATTCAACAAAAAATCGGGTATACCATACTCTGCATATATGTAAACCAGTACCTAAGAATAAGGGAGCTAAAGCGAACTAGAGTTGGATAGTTCCGGTCCAGTGTACAACAGGGCGACAATGCATGTATGTATGTAGTTCATCAATGAGCGATCGTTGTGGTTTTGATATGTGTAGGTATGTTCGTGTCCGTAATATGAATGGAACCTTTACTTTTTTTTCTTCAACATAGAAATGATAGCACTGTTATTTATAATGATAATATTACGACCAACTGGCGAAAACCGCACAAGAAAGACTATTGCCTGAGCAGTGAACTATATTGAACTAAATGAACTAGAAGAACTAACTTATTTTTTTTTTTTTCAAAATATGTGAACGAGTTCCCTAATTTAGCGCAACACTGCAAGGTTCATATGTGCACTCATGCTCATAAAATTCAGCCACATGTGCGATAGTGAAGTACCTGCTGTCTCAAATCTACTTCTGCTATTCCGCTTTATATTCTTTGTTTGGGTTATTTTAAGTTATACTGTCCACTGTTCGACATATCAATAAACTATTTGCTTGCTCTTTAGCAGCTTTATCATATTTCAGCTTCATTCATTGCAACAGTAGCAATTGCTACGGCATGTAATTCCTTATGGTATACGTGGCTTAATTGTATGAGCATGAGTGTATGCTGATGATTGAACCAACGACTATTAAAATTAATGAGGTCCTCCGAAATATTCTTAAATGGGCACTGGCTAATAAACTACTGTGGACTCTCCCAAAGTCGAAGCTCGAACTTTTTGGAAATGTTTTTCCTACATTTACGTCCAATTTCCAAACAAAACTCTCTCTTTAAGTCGAACAGATTATGGTATCCAGTGACTCCCCCAATTTAGGGTGGAGTCCACTATATTTGTAAGCCCGAGCAAATCAAAATCCATTGTTGTCTCTCGGATTAACATAGATCTGGCTTCTGTTCCTCAGCTGCCGGTAGGAGAATCGAATATTGCATTTTGTACGTCCTTCCGAAATCTGAGTATCAAATAATCATGGGATACTCATATTACTGAAAAAACTAGTCTATGGTTTTCTCTGTCTTCTCTGGGCCTCGCGTACATTTACTCCCACAAAAACGAAAATGATCCTGGCAAAAACCTTGCTACCACCAATCTTACTAAACTGTTGCGAAATATTCGGTAAACTGGATTACAGGTCTAAAAGGAAATTAACTCTGGTCTGCAATCACATTGCACGATATAATCACAACCTGTGTAGATACGACAGTATTAACTTAACAAATTTTCGGGTGTTCCTTTAAAAATGTATTAAAATACGACTCACTGATGTGCATCCACGACATTATTCAGACACAACAACCAGGCCTTAGGTTTCCAGTGTCACATCCAGCTTCTATTTTAATTCTACCTACGTACTCCTGCAAAGCATTTTCAAAACTGTTAATTATATAGTTTGTTAATAAAGCTAAGCTTAGTAGTACATGAGCTACTGCGAATAAAGCCATTTAAATGACATACATGTTCGCTCAAAATAAAGCCAGAATCAATTTTTATACCTATTTCCCCATCGTTCACATCTGTTCACCCTGTATCGTTCACATTTGAATAAAATGAATGTAGACACCATGTGTCCGTGAGCATAAACAAATCCAACACTCCCAATCATCGCCCAGATGTATCCACACACTCCGCAATGCACCACACGATTCACAGCACTGCAGCGAGTTTGCTTTAATAAGTTATGAGCCTCACCAACGTGTACCAGCCAGGACATCTAAAGCAAAAAAAAGGACACCATGTTTCAGCTAGCAAACAATCCATAAATGTTTGCATGACATTTGAAACTGTTTCATTATGTTAATGACGCGGCATGGAGCCGCAAAGTGACCACTTAATGGGGAACAACAATTTGTGGTAACACGATACTCCCTTTGAAATGTCGCCTGTTTATATCCTTAAGAGCTGACAGGCTCAGATTCCACTTGCCGTCACTAATTGACGTGTCGCGAACAAAATGCAAATTGATTTGCCATTTGCAAGTTTTAGGGATTGTCCCCCACAGGAAACGGGTGTCTGATGGGTCACCTCCAGACGACATGAGCCTCTCTCGGTGTCCCATAAATGTATTAACATGCCACAGCCAGCCAATCAATGCCTGTTGAGTTCAATTTTCTTTATTTTTTGCGAACCTTTTTCTTTCTCATGCCGATGTCGATTCGATGTTCGATTGAATGACAGCGTAATGTACAGTCATCGAAGTCTACGTCATGTTCGTCCTGCCACTGAATAGACGACGATGACGGCGTAGCGGCGGTGTTCCCCGCAGAGTGTCTGTGGTGGGAAAATGCACTAGACCAGCAACAGCTGACACAATTTGAGAAATAGTCTTTTCCTTCCCAGAGCTGAGGTGGTGGCATGTAGTCGTCGTCCTTCCTCCTTCTGCCGACGACTTGTCCTCTGTGTTTGACTCCACCTACATCGTCTGATGCAACAGTACCAGCAGCTCGAGTACAAATGGGACGGAGAATGGAGTGCGAAAAAATGGGGAAGGGTTTGGTCGATAAACTTTATTCAACAAATCGCTTTTCGATAGCAACAAGCACTAGGTTGTTGCATTAATTTGCGCCACTGCCATCCCGCAAAATGGGTGCGGGGGGCTTTTGGGGATTTTGTTTTTTGTTGTGTGTGAGTGAAATGAAATTGATTCATCATGGGGTGGCAGCAACTGCGTGACGTTAAGGTTTTTCGGGTACTTTGACAGACGTGTTTGGGGAGATATTGGACGCAGATAAAGGATAAATTTCCCATGACGATGCTTGTTCGGGCAGTCATGCTTCGCCTGGATTCAAATATTGTTCGACTATATCTGTAGGATGAATAAACATCGTACGTGGAATAAAGAGGCACGATTGGAAATGCATCTGCAGTTACGTTAAAGCATGTTCAGAAGTTCTCGTGGGTTGACAGGCTGTGACTGCAGACGGATTGATGAGTGTTTACACTCTGCTGGCAGCACTTGGAGGTGTAATTAAAACATTTCTAGAATTTATTGTGAGTGTGAGCGGAACCGACGAACCATACCAAAAGGCAATGCAAAGAGGAGTACCGGGTTAGAAGGCGTGAGGAGACTAAGAAGACGCCTGTAGAAGAACATCTGTTGCAAAGTTTTCAAGAATCTAGGGACAAGCTAAGAATATGGGGCTATTATAAACCGTGTTACTGACCAGCAGGAAATAGTGAATGTATTTAAGCAGCACTTCCAACAGCTGCTCCAACCCTGACCAGAAGAGCGTAGTTGGGAACCAAGAAATCCGAAGTAGTCCTCCCACCCAGGTTTGAAGAAGTTGGCACAGCCATTAAAAATCTCAAGAACAACTAAGCCACAGGATCAGATGGTCCCGATGCTCTAGTAAGGATTATACACCAGATCATCTGTAGAAATTGGGAATACAAAAGCATTTGCGACGACTGGAATATCAGCTCCATACCTCTCCGTCCAAAAAAAAAGGTTGTCTTACCTCTTGCAACAACTGCAGGGGTAAGGGATAGTCAACGTCGCCTAGAAGATCATGTCCTGTGAATGTCCAAAGCCGTTTTGCACTGCCCTGAACCAGTACCAGTGCGGCTTCTGGCTCGGCAAATGGATAGTAGACCAAATGTTCACACTTAGGCAAATCCTGGGGAAGACCAGCGAGTTTCAAATCAATCCGCAACACATTTTAGCCGCATTTGACAGCATTAATCGCAAGGAGTTATTCGATGCGATGGCCGAAGTAGGGATCCCGGGCAAATTGATGCGGTTGTATTGCAGCACGCTAAATATATGCGAAGTCCCGTGAATTTTGGTTCAAGGACCCGTGAATTTTGGTTGGTCTTGATGACTGGACGCAGTGTGTCCGGGATTGTTAGCGATAGAAGATCTTACCCGGGTAATATCCAATTGCACAAATATCCGAGTACCCGTTAATGCGGTTAATACCCAAGTTGACAGTTTGACAAGTTTGGATAATAATATAATATGGATGGCGCGACAGTCCGAGGCGGACCTGGGCCTAGCTTCACAGCAACCGCTCGTGTTGTGCGTGCTCTTGTTCTGTCACAAGTGGAAGGGATCTATAGTTTAATGCCGACTGCGAACGGCGAAGTTAAGAAGCTTTTTGTAGACAGGCGAGCATTGTCAATGACTCGAAAGAGGTGGAGCCGTGTATTGTCACTTACCCCACCCACTTACCCACTACGCCACGGCGACCACCGGACAAGTTTGGATATCTTATCGAATAAATAATATGAAATCACTGCTCACTGTCCAAACTAACCACCCAACCTTCAATCGAGGAGCTGTAGGAAGTTTAAATCTTCTAGAACCATGTCCTAAATCCACAAACAACAGACGGCAAAGATGAAACCAGATCCAACTGCAAATATGACTATCAATTGAATGGTCCTCTGGGAATCTTCACATATCGATTGGGGTGTGTAAATATGACTCACCTGCAAGGATCCAAATCATTTTGATTGCTGAACCATTGTAGTCTTGGCTTTAGACAGATAAAAAACAAATCTTTTCATTTATTCTGTTAGC
Organism: Eristalis intricaria; assembly: GCA_964034865.1. Taxonomy (NCBI): domain Eukaryota; kingdom Metazoa; phylum Arthropoda; class Insecta; order Diptera; family Syrphidae; genus Eristalis; species Eristalis intricaria. Next base: position 136,467,179 of record OZ035873.1, read on the forward strand.
CAGTCGGCGGCGATTAAGTACAAAATTGGTAGTGGTAGATCTACCATTTATAAAGCCATGTTGTTCTGGACAAACATACTTGGCTACTAGTCTCTATAGTCTTTTTTAACTTTGGAATTAATGGCAATGAGCCTATAGTTTTCTATTATTCGTTTAGACCCGGCTTTATGAGTTGGCGTTATGTAGGAATGTTTCTAGCAATCAAGAAATTTACCCGTTTCAAGAGATCTGTTAGATAATATCTTAAGAGGGTAAACTTGACTGTGTTTGCAGGCTTTGTTGCTAAGCAGCATTAAAGATAACAAGCTGCTAACCAACATTATCTTCGAAGAAGACGAAAAAACAGCCACGCTCGCTTACAAACTTGCTGTTACGCAACTTGGCGAATTGTGGAGCACATTTTAATATGTAACAATATTTCCCATATTTTTAATTGAAATCCTTAATACAACCAACATCAGGGATTACACTACATCAGCACAAGGAGTGCGTCAACCGTCGACCATTTTAACTTATCTGAGTCATTTCTTTCGAAATTTTCCATTAGAGGAATAAAAATAGCGTTCAAGTGCTAGGTTTTATTGACCATAAATTCCTCGCAGCACGTGAATCGTCTGGCGAACCGAATACTAGCTTTTATGAGTGATTTCAAGTAATTTGTACCCACGGTTAAATCGATTATTTTCCCTGATTATTTGCCGCACGCCACTGAACACAGTCGCGGAATGGGGAAACTCTGCGTAATGTGTCAGTAGATGAAATTAATACCATATTTCCCGTAAATTATTAGTTAGCTTTATTTACTTGAGATGAGGGAGTTAGAAGACACGATGTGTTGCTATCGAAGTCTATGAAGAAGCCAACAGTGTTTCGAAACTAACTTTATTTTGTGTTTCTCGAATTGAATCATGTTTTTTAACATAAATTTGAAAAATCTGTAAACGTTGCTCCAGCGTGAGGGTAATAATAATATAATAAAATGGGTGGCGCTACAGCCCTAGACGGCCAGGGCCTAGCTTCACAGCAACCACTCGTGTTGTGCGTGCTATTGTTCTCTCACGCATGGAAGGGACCTACAGTTTAATGCCGACTCCGAACGGCGTAGTTGAGAAGCTTTTTCGGAAATACTTGACGGAAATACTCTTTGAGCATTGTCAGTGACCCGAAAGAGGTGGAAGCCGTGAATTATGACAGTTGGTAGATTGGGGATTCGAACCTGGCACCCTCTGCGTAAGAGCCGACGCACTTACCCACTACGCCACGGAGACCCACTCAGGGTACTTATGATGAATTGCCAAACCACAACAACCGAGAACTGTCAAATCAGCTGTCACTAAAGACAATGCTGTTAATTCAAATTCTCCGCCTGTAGAAAATGCACCTTTTACTTTTTTTGCAGAATTTGTTGTGTCGTGACATAGCTGGTCCACCGAAGGTCTCTCAACGATGCTGCCACAGAATGTTTATTCTGCAGATGACATTGAATGCAACTTCTGTGCTCAACTAAATCAAAACCTGTATTTGATGTTCTCAAAAAACGTGCGCAATTATGCACAGAAGTTCCATTACATTTTTTCTTCGGTAGATTTTAATAGAAAATTTGACAGGTGTCAGTGTTAGTACTAACAAACTTAAAAAAATATATTTGCCAGGATAGTGAATACTTACTGTTAAGCATCTGGTAAGAGTTTCTGTTTAATGGGAACAAAAACAAATAAGTGCATGCTTAGGTATTCGGAAGCAATCACAACAAACCCTGTCTAGTCTATGAGAATGCAAGAAACACAACTGATCTTGTCTTGATAATTAACGTGTTGAGATTTATGGAAGATAAGTAGGTAGGTCCCTTATGACCGTGGATCACTTAGACTATAATATTGGGTCCATTATGCTCTTGAAAGGTGATCCTATACTAACGTGAAACCTTACCACTCCCAAAACCAACCGACTTCATTTGTACACGTTACGAGGTTTTTCATTTCTACACTGCTGAAGTCATCCAGCTCTGCGAAAAAGTGCTTTCCCGGGAACTGCTGACATTTAAAAACTCCTATTAACGTTCGCACTTTCTTGTGGCTAAAGCTGATCTATGACGTTGATCTCTTTTTGTTCAGCGTTCGGTAAGGGGCGTAGGTTGCTTAAATTTCCAGACCGAGTCACAGAATTCTGGCTGTGCATGGAGACAATGCTTTACAAGAACAGTGCAGGATGTGTGTAAAGATATTAGGAATCTGGTGATAATTTTCGAGACCATTGAATATTTGCTTCAAAACAAACATTATGAGCACAAAAAGCGCGGATGATTTGCTTGACACAAGAACTGCAATAACGACCCGTCAATAATGGGTTTTTAAATTTTATTTTATTATTCTGTGTAGGAATTATTGTAATAGAGTGGAACGTAGTTAATGTAATAGTTACACGTCAAATAGGTGTCATTTGTGAAATTATTTATGTAAATGTAACGATTGAAACCAGCGATGAATTCTATTTTGCATTTTTCCTTGAGTTCCCCTGATTCCGAAGAGATTATTTTATAGTAAGATTGGTCCGAAGACAGTTAAGAGATAAAAGTAACTCTATGGAACAGTCAAGCAAAAGTAAGAAGGATTTGAAAAACCATAAGACGAATATATTAGACTTCGATTTTCAAACTCAATGAATAAGGCGGCATTAAAACATGTTCTCTCTAAACTTGAACAATACCCACATTTTCTACCGCACTCCAGTGCTGAAATGAGTAACGACACTTTCGCTGTCGACATCGTCTATTTAATTGATAGATGACCCTTTTTGCATGGGATCTATATTGTTCCAGTTTGTCTCAAAAAATGTAGTCATTGCATTTGATGTTCATATGTACTTCCTATATTATAACTGTTATTCATATGATTTCTTTATTTACAATTAAAATTAAAATATTCACTGTCTACTGAACGAATGACTTTCGATTAGTTCAATACGTTCACGTGCAGGATAACGTGTTGTATGTTCCCAAATTACGTTCACGTGTCCTGTAATCCCAAATACATGTTTTCCAATAGCGATTCACTCGTTCACGGTTGCGGCGATTCGACCCCTATACTTTCACATTCCACCATCGTGAATTAAAGTGTCATTAGAATCATTATGTAACCAGTTCTTCAGGTTCTTCGCGGAAAGAATGAATATTTCTTCTATTAATCTCCCAATGTTTCAATCCTTATTAAACCGCTGAAGTAAATTACAAGTGACTACCCAAAAGTGTGAACTACTAGAAAATAATTGGTGTTCCGGCAGCAAATAAAACCGACACTTTGCGTGCAGAAGCAGACATAATTTACAACTGTAACATGGAAAGCAGAAAAAAAACAAACACAAAACCATCCTCCCAGTTGCCACCTTCACATGTTATTCAAAAGATCCTTATGAGCAGCAGAGTTTGTTTTGAAGTGTTTCCTCCATCTAATAACGATCCACTTCTGACCTTATTCACCACGTAAAACAAAAAAAAAACCGGTCTTACTGTCTTTACACACGCAGCACACGTCGTCCCCCCTTTTTTGTGATTAATGAGGAACAGATTGAAAAGCAAGGAAAGCAAGCATATCCGTCTTATCGCTATCGGAAGACGAAGAACAAGTAATTAATGATGGGGGATGAAATACATACACACACGTGTGTTCGACTGCAAAAAAGAAAAATTGATTTCACTTCAAACTGCCATTACGGTCCTCGCAATTTTTCACAGATAGCTTTTTAAAAGCATTCACCGCGAACAGAAGTCAAACACGGCGTCAATTAAGGTCATGGAGAAACCGTTTGTTCAGACACTCGCACATACACACGACTGCGGTCGATAGTGGAGAAAACTGGTAATTGAACATGCACCGAATCCAGTGAACTACTCGTTATTCCTCTTACAGCTGTTGAATTTGCACTTTTCGATGAACGAACTATTGCATAATCTCCCCCAATATTTAGTCCTTACAACGGCGATGTTCATTCATCCACCCACCACCCACGACCACCATGCTGATGCCCTGCGGCGGCGTGTCTGCTGTGAATGCCTTCGATGTCTCTCCGCCGCCGCCCTCCATTCTCGGTCCAATGTGATACTCTTCTGCTTTCAATAGTCGGATTCCAAATTAAAGGAATAAAAACCAACCAGCAACAGCGGAAGACAGAAAAAAAAAGGACTACAAGTTCTCCGGTTTTACCCCAAAACAACCATGACCCGGAATGGGGTCAGGTCAAGCCTCGAAAAAGAGGAGAAAGAATGAGAAGGCAGTACGATGAGTACAGCAATACAAACATCTTTAGCTGCGTTCTGTGGCCCAGAAGTACAAATCGCTCTCGACCTCATTCCATTACGTAATTTATCGGCTCAAGTGTATTTGAATGCATTATGAATGAAACTACTCGTAGCTCCGAGCACACATCCATCATTTTCGCGCAGCAGTCTACAGCATTGGTCGTGAGATCCATTTCAGGCGGGTAGTCTCTTCTTGCCAGAGGCCACCGCCACATTTACCCGCACATATACCTTAATCCGTCGGGCAAATCAATAAACTTAATCTGGCTCGTCGCGTGTGTATCCGTATTCGTCCGTCTATTCCCCGTCCCCCGTCAGTTGATGTCATGCTGTTACTACTTTTCTCCATCACTACTGATGATGCTAGTCTCTAAAGTATAAAGTGTCGTTTAATCAAAAAATCCCATCTATGCTGCCTGGCATTACCCACCGCAAAACCCAATCCCACCCAACCCCCGTTTGGGGAACGAAAAAACTGCCTCACAGCCCCCATAAAACATCGGCGAAAGAAAATAACGAGGGAAAAATATCTCACCGTGCCATCTCTGTGGGCATGGCACGGAGGTCATAGGTAGGCTGTGCTACACGAGGCTGCACAAGTGGACAGGGTGGTTCCATGAGGGAGGCCAACAGAAAAAAAAACCGGTAATCCACCGTAGACTAGTTATTTAATACCTCCCACACTTTGTCGGGGATTGAACTCGATGTGGGCCCGGTTCAATTCGTTGATAAATGATGCGCTATAGTTGTAAACGAACTTTATTTTCGAATTTCGCACAAAAGGAAAACACGACTTTAGTTTTTTTTTTTTTTGCAAACAAAGCATCCCCTTGAACACTGTCCAGTTCGGTCGACCATGACCTGGCTAAGACCGCCGCTTCAGCGGTAATTACTTTGATTTATATCAACAATAAAGGACTCAATAAATTATTGAAAGAAAAAGAAAAAAACAAGAAATTGTATTCTGATGGGTTCTGCAGGAAGAACAAGAACAAAAAAAGAAAAACAGAAGGACCCTTCTCAATTTGTCTTACGGTCGGTTTTCGATTTTCTTTTCTCTTGTTTTTCTTTTTTCTTTTCACTCCGTCCTGTGGGGTGATTATCGGCTGGAGTCTGGTGAGGTTTTGCTCGAGGAACAAATGTGTTGAATACCAAATTTGGCAAGGCATTCAGTCTTGGTCAAAGGTGAGAAGCGACTGAAGTTGGCTGCGAGCAAAGCTGTGTTCAACAATTGCTTGTGGCTTGTAGTGTTCGAGAGCGGAATTAAATATGTGTTATGATAAATGTTCAATGCATCTGGTTGCCATTAGACTTGATGTCCTCCTCGATCGAATATGAGCCGACTTGGAAATCAGTAAATTGGTAAATTGACTTATGAAGCTTGTCAACAGACACGTATCTCGAGACTTTTGTGGCCTAGGAAGCGCACAATGTTCCGGTCTTTTGTGTCCGGTTTAGCTTGCAGACATTTTATTTCTTTTTTTTTTGAGATTGATCATTTTACGCAGGAAAATTACACTTTATGTTATTTTTAAAATCAGCAAGGGGACAACGAGAAACTCACTTATGCTGAAAGCCAGACCACAAAGACGATCCATGCAACTCACGAGATATCCAAGCAAGCAACAACTCAGTCTCCATTCCAATGAACAGACATAATAAGAATACCCTTCGCCACCTCGTATATCTTGTGCAAGTGCGTACCAAGCATCTTAGATATTTGTGGCCAGGTTGGAACCTGACGGCTTTAAGCAGCTGCGTTCTTTAAATAGGTTAATAGCTGAAACACAATATTTGCGTTGCCAACGACGTCTTCCAACACAAGCAATACAAAGTCAATCCCCAGACTTCTGCGATGTTTGTTAAGTTTATTAAAAAATTAGACGAAAGTAATAACCCGTAAGATCAACGCATTGTGTCATGGAATGAGCTGCGTTCAGCTGACATTTGTCAAACAAAGTTCTTCTTACAAATTAATGGTCTATACCCAAATCGCATAGGCCTTCGGGCTTTGGCATTTTTTATTTTGTCATTTGAGCGGTCGCGCGTTGAATTTTCACAGACCGTAATCTCGTAAGCGCGAGCATAAATTTCTAGGTAGAGCTACAGTCACTTGGACTTTTTGACATTTGTGAAACAATTTTTTAAAATTTATTTCTCAATTTGAATTTTTGGCAAACTGAGACGATTATTGCCGCAAGTAATTAATTTTTTCTACGAATTTTATTTACCGTCATTTCATATTTTTCTTGAAAATTATATTTCAAACCATTTGAGTAGAGTAAACGCGCGCGTTCTTTTCGATATGGAAAAATGAGGCTGTCGCTTTCTGACACAACATTCTCGTAAGGTTGATAAAACGCGTAGCAATGCCTATTAATGACCAACCGCGCGAAAGCCCCTTTGCGATTCAGCCTTTAAACTACAGCTGAATCTTATGCCTGAAGCACAATAGTGCGCTGCGCCAGCCGACTTCATGTTACGGAGAGAGTGCGATGACGCACTGCGTTGAAATAAATACTCAACTTATCAGCTGTTCTCTCTCTCATCTAGCAGATGAAAAATATTGCCGCCTTTCTGCATACACTCATTTGAAATGACTTTTGCCGTTAAATTACTTTTAATCAGCTGTTTTCATTTCTCAAATGACAGTTGACACACAATGCTCTCAATTTGGAAGAAAATCTCTCTCACAGCGCACCCCTCTGTCAAAATATATTCAACATGTTGAATACTCAGTCAATCAACGTGCGATGGACTTACGTTTTACGTTTTATTACGATCCTCTCATTTTTCACAAACGCAGGTCGACGCTGTATTTTGTGCATGGCCATTGAATTGTGTGCGTTGAAGCCAGCGCAAACGCGCTATTGTGTTTCAGGCATTAACCCGAGTTCAAAATTCCGTCCGTCATTTATTTGAACTTCGTCTGGGTAATGCGATCGAAAAAATAGCAACCCTTCAAACTGGTTCGTGTACTTGCTACATTTCTTATTGGCTTTTTGATGTATTAGCTAGGTTTGAAATTTTAAAATGCTTTTGATTCAGTCCTTTGAAACTTCTGTAGCCCAACTACCTAGTCGCTGTGCACAGTGATTCGAAAGAAATCAGAAAGGGATGGATTCCATTATCGAACATCAGTTGTATTGAGAGCAAAATGCTCTCGCTCTCATAAGACCGAAACAAAATGCAGCTGTGTTGCAGAATAGAGCGTTTAACGATAAAATAGAACACATTTTTCTGTTTTTGCACGAATAGAGAGTATGTACCTAACGATACCACAACAATATATACATCAATCCATTTGTCATGAGTAGCGGTATTACTAAGGATGGTTTTCTTTATTCTTTATTTTATTTATTTATTAATTTTTTTTATATAGAAGGTTTTGCCGTAGTTTCCTTTAAAGTTATCCTTTTTTGTAGCATATCCCAAATTTAAAATTCAAAAGATAATGCTTCAGTTCAAAAATTCTAAATAGTATCGAATCTCTGTATGTAAATTGTGTGGCCACTATATTGTAAATTAAATACGATATAAAGAAATTCATTCATTCAGGATGGTTTTTACGATCTTAAGTCCATTATTCAACCTTTAATTCGGTCTTTAAATCCATTTTATTTGATTTAACCCGATTTTTTGTGCTTTAAACGCATATTACTACAAAATGGCTGAACAGATTCGAATACGACTTTATTCTTCGATTAGAACATTTCCTAGTGAAGAGATTGATTCATTTCCTAGTGAAGAGATTGATCTGATTCTTATAACGGAAGTAGGAAGCAACAATTTAATTATTTGAGATTTATTTGAGTACGGGTCCATCCATTAAGAGAGTCGAACGCTTAACTTTGTTCTCTTCCTTTGTGTATTTCATGCAACAAAAAAAACACTGCTTTCATTCCTTCCACCCCACTTTGAAGTTGTCTGTGAGTTGTTACGTGATCTGATGTGTCATGTTCTCTGCCGTATATTTGGCTGGGCTTTGCTTGTGTATATAGACAAACGCATGTATACAGTAACGCAAATTTCCGAATGTTTTAAGGAAGACATTTGTATGGGACTATTTATTATGCTACGGCTACACATATGAAAATACATATTAAGAAAGGAAAGGAAGAGATTCAGGCCTTTTTAAGGCGATGTTATCGAACATCGATATTTTGAGTTCGATTATTACCGGTCATCGATGTCAACATCGAACATACCTAATGTGCACTGCACTTTTTCTGATCAAATATAAAACTTAAGAATGCAAAAACATTGTTCACACTTCAAACAGCAAATCCCCGAAAAGTCCTTCGCATTAAATTGTTTCCGAAAGTCATGAATGGACCCCGGATGCATTCAGGATGCCTTCTGTTTTCAACATACACCTCAGTGCTCAGTGTATGCGAATTCAAATTATATTTTCTTTTTACATTCCTTGCTTCCATCAGTATGTTTTAATATCCATCGAGAATTGAATGCAATTACCCGGACTGCTTATGAAAATACACTTGCCCCCCTCTTGGCAGGGATGTGATGTGTACTCGTATGTCGACTTGAACGACTTGAAGGATTTCTCTTTACAAAAAAAAAAAAAGAAATCCTCTTACCCATGAGATCCATTTCCGTGACCCATCAACATTCAAGGACTGAACGTTTAATTTTTATGATGTACAGAACTCGGTTGGTGGATAAAAGCAATGTGCGTCGCGAACATGGTGTCTGACGGAATATGTGTTCTTCAACTTTGAGATGTTAATTGTGATTAAAAACATGTTTTATTTTATTTTGATTCCGATATACAGTCATGCTCACGTCAACATCAACATGAATTTCGAAACAAATGTGGGTTCCATCTGAGGTGATTCTTTTTTAATCGCTTTTGGGTGAGATTTGCAGATTGTGCTGGGTGAGATAATGATTTCTTACGAAGATAAAGAAAGTTTTTTTTTTTCATGGCGGAGAACTTGAAATTGGCAACATTGTTTTCTGTGACAGCTGATTTCACAGTTATCGGTTGTTTTGAGGTTAGTTTGGTTCGAAAATTCATCACGTAGGAATAGACTCACAACGGGAAAACGTTCGCAAAGACTCCTTGGCATTTAGTGATTGCAGAATGTGCAAACAAAGCAAAAGAAGGGATAGGAAAAGACAGGTGCATTAAATCGAGACAATTTGATGCACTAGTCAAAAAGCAACCTTGACTCTTGGCCATTCCGAAGGATGACGTGATTCGGAAATTCAACTTCTAAAAGCAGTTTACCATTAAGCTCAGCACCAAAAAGGACTGGAGCAATGAATCCTTAATCCATACAGGGTAAAATGGTATACAGATGGATCAAGAACTGATAACGGAACAGGGGCTGGAGTATTTAGACCCTACTGCCCAGCTCTCCAGAACCGGCGCCTAGCTTCGCTCGGTCAAAGATTCTTCGCAGAGACTACGGACCTAGCGAATGCGGATATATCAGATCTTATAAGATTTTTAAAGAGCACAAGGAGGTTCAAGCCATCACGTGACACAGGATAGGTTTATTCAGAATGTGTACTCCACAAACGAACAATGGGCCTTAAAGCCTCCGAGTGGAAGTGATGTTCTGTCATCACACTTCCCTTCCTTAACCTAACCTAGACCCTGGACAAAGTACTACGAACCCATGGGGTAACGGACCAGTATGTTTCAAGCAGAAGTCGTCTTTGCCATAGACAGATGCGCTCAAATCAATGTTGACCATCTGCGACATAACAATAATGTCAGACAGTCGTGCCGCTATCCTGGCACTAGACGCCTATATCATGAAATCCAAGCTAGTGTGGGAATGTCTACAGAAGCTTAAGAAGCTGAGCAGGAATAACGGAGTAAAACTCTGCTGGATACCTGGCCATATAGGGATTGAAGGCAACGAAATGACCGACTCCCTCGCTAGGAAAGGACCATCGGATCCTTTTACAGGCCCGAATCATTTTTCACTGTAGGAGATCATGTTGTTCTCAGGGAAGAGTTCAGGGAACTAGAAAGAAGGAACGGGGCAGGTGCCTGGAGCAACGCTCATGGCATGAAGCAACCGAATAAACTCTTGGGTCAATAAAACCGGAAGAGGTTTGAGGCTTAACATGCTTCCTAACGGGCACTGTAGACTTATGGAACACCTAAGGAGACTAGGAGTATCAGAAGAAGGTCTCTGCAGCCTCTGCGGAGAATCTAACGAAATTGCAGAACAAATAATGGGATTTTGTGAGGCAATAGCCCACAAAAGACAAAGATATCTGGGCAAGCACCTAATATCTGATGTCACTAGAACCAGCTCTCATTCTCAGATTCTTAAAGGAAACTGGCTTAGAGAGAATTCTCCAAGATGAATCTATTCCACCTGCGCGCAAAAGGAGCATATAATTATTAATACAACTCTGAAAAGAGATGCATGGGAGGAAAGGCAGATCTAAAGGTCGCGGTGCAACACAGTTTCAACAACAATAATGATTATAATAACGTTCAGAAAATTTTCAAATTTATTTTGAAAAACTTGGTTGAATTTTGTTCCAACTAAATCAATTGTCAAAGCACAATTACATCTAGAAAAAGTAATTTTCGATCCACATTTTTAAATTACTGGAATAAAATGCCTATGTGCCTACTCGGGCGTATGTGTAACATTTTTTTTTCATGTTCAAGCATTAACAAAAAATGTATGTGTAGTCTCATGAACTCAGTCAACTATACTGAAACAGCAGTCTATCGGCAATTAAATTGTTGATGTCTGTAGCTTGGTTTTCAAACTGGATATTTGACACTGAAAAACTGTAAATAAAATACATTTTTTTTTGACTGGTTTGTCATCAGCGGCGCATCTAAGAAATCTACAGGAAATGTGCAAAGCTTCGGCATCCACCAATTTATTATAAAGCAGCTGACGTCAAGTCTGTATATATGTATGAGCAGTTAACTACGCAAAAACTCCCGAGTTATGAAAACCCACGGTTCATTGATATACCGTTGGGTGCACTGGGTGCTTTTAACAAACAACAGCGCGGCGCACAACTTTTATTTGATGCCAATATGTATACTCCGGTATGCTGGTACTGACCAATAACTGAAATTGAATTTTTTTATTGTCTGAGGTTTTCCTATTGTTCATCTAGAGCTGTGGAAACTGACCAGCGCAGCATCCGTTTGAATATTTCGAAGCAAGTTTCAACGCAGCTTACAAAATATACACACACCTAGACCTGTTGTGAAATTAATTAATTTCTGGTAAATTTTCCTTGAGATTGTTCTGGAAAATGGAGAAGAACTTGCAGAGAGTGACTGCTGCACGGACATTAGCGCTACACATTTTTCAATATACAGTAGTGTCTGGGAAGCGTGAACCTCTGATTGTGTGAACAGTCCGCTGGCGTGAACACCAAGCCAGATTGATTAAAAAATCGAGATTTCAGCCAACCATATTCTAAAAGATGTGAGAAAAAGGAATGTGACTATTACTAATATATTGCTAGTTAATTATGTCCGATAGCCAAAAACGTGCAAGCCACTCTACCATTTCAGTCAGTATTGTGAACTCTGGATTTGGACAAAACAAAGCCGGGCAGAATATCCATAATTTTTACGCCAGTTCTTGAATTCGGACTCTTTTAGCCTTAAGTTCTGAAACTCCAATTCTGATTTTCAATGCAATTTCAGAAAGCGTTTGCAGGTGAATATTTTTACCGACTTACCTTTTCGAATTTTCCACACCACGCCACTGGTGTATAGCGACTTGAGCTTAGCCAGTCGTTTACAAATTCAACGCCTAAGGTGGCTAGGCTATGTGGAGCGGATGAACAATTCAGCTCCGGTCCGAACTTTTGGGAAAATGAAACAGAAGACGCCAACGTCTAAGACGGCGCACCGAGGTGGAGTAGGACCTAAACCAAATTGCAGTGCGAAACGGGAGAGAGCTAGCTGCAGATGCTTGTTACTTGAGGTCCGTATCCACCTCGGAGTGTAGCGCAAGTTTAAGAAGAAGTAGGTCTGCGGTTAACAGGGCCTTTCAGAGTTTCTCGAACTTCCATGATCTCGACCGAAACAGCATTTCTATTCTCGTGTCGCCACATCAGATACCCCTTATCCAAAAAACCCACTATTATTGCAAATTAAACGTACCCTTTGTTTTGTTCCTCATCTCTCATCCATGTGACCGCAATGTGCCACAGCTGGTAGTGCATAAAATTGTATTTAATACACAAACAAAATTTAATGTGGCAAATCTATTACAAGAGTTGTACTTGTTTAAGATTCTTTGGCTCACCCTATAGTTGGTGAACGAATTGCAGAAAGATGTCTGTTCCAGACGGGCTTTGAAAACCACGCAATTATGGGCATAATCTAAAATTGGATTCTCAAAACCACACAATGTACAGCGTGCACCCCTGGAGATTAACAGGTTGCAAGACCCTGTCTCTCTCCCACAACCTACAAAGTAAGTTTAATGAAGATGCGCCCTTGTTGTGCCATCAGCATCCTTCTTCTCGATGGAAATACAATGTCCTCTCGATAAACAACACGACTCCCACTTGGTCTACGCCCTTTTTCTCATTTAAGGACGAATACAAAACCCCACACTGTTGGGCTTAATTAAATTTGTCAGCAATCAAAGGTCAAAGTACAATCGCAATCACAAGCTAGCAGATAATGCCGCAGAAACATGGCCACCCACTTGGCTCACACCAACGCAATAATCCGATCAAGTCGCAGTAATTAACTTTATGCGTTACAACTATCTGACGTCAGACGCACACACACACAAACAGCACCGTCGGACGTGCAGCAGCAGTGACGTTCTCTCGCCACAGTGTAGGTACAGAAAAATCCAATGTTCTACAAGATTTCCATTTCGATGAGGTACGTACGAATGTGCCCAGAAGTTAAGTCCGTAACACCATGCTCGCACCTAACCACAATACAACACTGGATTATAGGTTGTACACCTACACCGGGGACAAGGCGATGGATTTCCAGCTGCATGTGTACAAGCGTGAAAGTATCTGCATTCAGTAGCCGAAAGGCAGCCTGACTAGTCGTCGTACACGTGGGCAGAATCCCGGCTGGAGCTAAATATAGAAAAGTGCTTAAAGGAGACGAGTTGAGATGTAAAGCGTGGGAGCTCACCACTGTTGAGTGATGGCTTTTTAAGTAAACAAGCGAGTCCCTCTCTCTCTCTGTTTGTGTGTGTGTGTTGTTCCACTAAAACGTCTCCTCCTACACACCTGACTTCCACCGGGTTGATGACGTTCACTTTGATTGCAACGGAAAATTATTTACAGAGTAAGAGGCAAATACACACCAGACGACGACGAAGGCAGATCTCACCGTGACTATGACTAAGTGTTCCAAATTGAAACGATGACACATAGAGCCTTTGTTGAGTTTCCTTCCACATTCCCTACCCCCCACCACGCTCCACGTTTCGTATCCTTTTCACCATCGCACGCATACACAGCGACAGAGCACACGTGCAGGAGGAATGAAATTTGTTGTAAATGCCGAACGAGGAGGTGTGGGTGCGAGGGTGCTGCAAGCTTTATGATACAACCCAAGTTTATGGAAATTGTTGGCAAAGGCAACACACACACACGCACACAAACTGTAAGGTTACATATGAGCAGTTAACCATATACATCCTCTCGCATACATTTTATTTATGATCGACCTCCCCAAAGGCACATTCAACTTTGTATTTAAATAGTTGCTGTGGGTAAAGACGTGGAGGATGGAGCTACTTTTGCCAAACAACACCGACACCCCAGCAGCGCCTGTCGACGTTTTATTTTTTTTCCCGACTTTGGGTTGATTTTTGTGCCCCACTTTTTCGGTTTTTTTTTTTTTTTTTTTTGTCGTCCCTTTTCTCTCATCCATTCGACGGTCGTCGTCATCGTGCAACCTCGCAGCCGTCCCACGCTCTAATGACTTTGGCTTTGGGAAATTTCAACTGCAAGCATTAGTTGTGATCCAATTTGAGAAGGAAGCGATTTTTCTCTGTGCGTTTTCTTCTCTCGTATCCTTTTTGTTTTTTTTCAGCGGCAGAGGGCCTCAACTCGATTCGACTCGACTCTGTGGCCGAGGAGAAACGGATGCAGGCGAAGAAGGAGAAATACTTATCATCAACATAAGTGGTGTTTGTTGCCGCTGAGTGGATGTGTGGGTGGGTGGGTGGAGGGTCTGTTTTGGCATTCCTTGAGTATGCGAGCTTTAATAAAACCTTTCTCCTTGAGTCACTTATATACTTGTTCTTGTACGTACAGCAGCAGCAAAAAAAAAAAAAAACAGCCTGGGGGCTTACATTGAGATACAATTTTTCATGGGAATACGAGTGGAAGATGACGGCGCGCGCTGTGGACCAGCAAAATGAGCAGTATTCCCCAGACTATGATATAAATCTAAGGACTGCCACATCCGGAAGCAGAGGGGAGGAAATTCCACTCGAGATTATTCAGGATTTGAATATACTCTTTTTTTGGGGGGCGCGAAATAACAGTTGCGGATGCAGGGCCGTGGGGTGTCTGGGACAAGAGGACAAGTCGAGGAAATCTCACAGTGGTGAGGACTGGAGTTAAATTTAGACTTGCGCTAGGGATTAGGATGTTTTTGTTTTATTTATTGTTCCCTCTCTTAACTACTTAGGAAGAAGGCTAAAGCAACTGCTTAAGTCGAGCGAAAATAGTGAAAATGCAATTTCGTATCGTTTGGCTTGTTTTCGTGACGCCCTTTAAAATAGGGTTTTATAATTCTGGAAAGCATTCTTGTAATGTTCACATCCTAGGAAAGACCTAATAAACCTGAGAGCATGGTAGAGGTATATGGCGCCCAACGTGTGGATACAGGCTTAATTCTGCTTACCGAGCCAGTTTTGGATTCAGATAATGTTGCTGAACTAGATTTTGTGGGACTAGGACTTGGAAAAGGATAAAATACTTTTTCGTCATACAAGTACGCCCATTTCGTTGTTCCGAAAGTACAGTGCAGTCTCGATTATTCCAACCAATGTAATGGACTTACCTACTTTCGATCTACTTTTCGATCATATCGAAAAAAAGTTGTCGATTTTCGCAAATTTGAAATTGTACGGCCCAAAATATATACCAACATTCACGTAAATATGTGTGTACGCTTCACTATGCAATGTAACAGCAGATGACAAATGTTGACGACATCATAAATTGTCTAGGCATGGTTCGATGCAGAAATGATATGGTATTTGAAGATGGCCAACTTCACAGCGGATTGTCCCCTTGCCTGTCGACGAATTTGCTTTGGTTACTCACGAAATACTGCTCGTCGCTCATTTATTCCATGGAAAGACTTACAAGCGACTACCATCACTAAACGTTGGAAAAAAGTTATCAGAACTAACGATCACTGGGAGGAAGTAACTGTGTTCTTTTGCCTTTAACTCGGGATCAAATTTTGTCCGAAAATTTACAAAAATGTAGAAGTCCGAGAAGTTTCCGATGTGATTGGGGAAATGGAAGTTATTGATATACAGCCCAAAATGAAATTGGAAGCCTTAATAAAATTTGTTTCATATACAGTACGTTCTCGATTAAAGCAACACTCGATTTAAGCAACTCCTAGGTTTTCGCAACTTTAAAAAAAAAAGTTACTCGATAAGTGCAACTTTTGTTCTTTTATGCATATTTTTTAACTCAGTTTCTTGGCAATCTTTGATGTTTTCTTTTGCGTTACATTTTCTCTTGGCAGTTATTTTACCGCTACGTCTGAGTAATAGAACGATGAATGTATTTATTGAAAGCATGTTTGTTAGGTTAGGTTAGGTAGGCGGGCTAGTGTGCATCACGCTTAGACCATATTCATTGTGATATCCCTAGTCAGAATATTATCACTGATTGGCTACTGCAGTGATAGCGCCGTTAATTTGTTGCCAACGGCAAATGATGCAGATTTGGCAATCGAATCGGGGAATTCGAATCCCAGTGAAGACAAAGACCCCGCTAACCAGGGGTAGGCACTCTACCAACTGCGCCATCCAGTCGTTTTGTTAGTTTAATGAACTCAGTGTAGTGATCAGTAGCTTTTGAGTTTTTAAAATGGGTGTCATTAAAATATTCTAAAATTATCAATTAAAAACAAAAGTGAAATTTAAGAAAAGATTATGAAAGGAGCTTCCATACGTTCATTATGCCGTGAGTAGAATGTGCATAAATCTACAATTAGCATAATATTAAATAATATTAATAAAAGGAAGAGAGAGCGAAATAAGGAAGTTTGTTTCCGATACCGAATGTGGACCCGGGAAGAGGATAACTTTAAGGGCTGGCGAATACCCGAATATTGAGAAAGCACTGTACAGGTGGTTCCTAAAACAAAGACAGAAAAATGTGCCAATTTCCAGCGAGGTCCTCAAGACAAAGGCTTCCTCATTGCATGCGATAAAGGAAAGGCCAGGATATTTTAATGCCAGCAATGGTTGGGTGACAAATTTTAAAAAGAGAAACGGAATTCGCCTTTTGGAAATTTGCGGAGAAAAACTGTCAAACAAACCGCAGTTTGTGGATCAATTTTTAATTAAATTTAAAGACCAAGTCAGAGAGCTCGACTTGATTCCCCATCCAATTTATAACGCTGACGTCCGGATTGTTCTACCCCGACAAAACTCTTGTAGTTTTTAGGAAATCGTCAGCTCCTGGCCGAAAGATAAGTAAAGAAAGAATCACAAATCTGCAAACCCACGATCTTTTAAAAATGTTGGACATATGCCCATTGTGTACAAAGCAACAAAAAATGCTTGGATGGCGTTAGTATTCTTTGAACAATGGTTCCAATCGACATTTGTGCCTGAGGTAACGAAACTAAACCAGCTACGGTAGGGCTTTATTAATTCGTTTTTGTGTCTTTTAGATCCGACGGTTTTTAGGTTCGAAAGGTCTTCCAATGAAAGGTATATTGCGAGCGAAGTGATGATGGAATGATTGCTGTTATGAGTCTTTTCCGGCAAACTGCACTGCAAATCTTTAACCAATGGACCAGAATGTACAAATTTGACGTATTTGCACCATAAAAAATGTCTATTGGCGTTCTTGGTTGTATGTGAGGGATCAGACCTTGAGTTAAAACTTAAAGCAGTTAACCTACGAGATGCAATTTGCCTTCTATCAAGGATTGCAGACAGATTCAATAAAAAAATGCTAGAATGCATTGATGATTTTCATAGTCATTGGGAGATGAAGATGAACTTCCTTCGAGCACAGTGACAGCTCAAATTATTACTGAACACGCGATCATCGAATCACTATCAACTCTCTTAAATAACATTTCCTGTAACAAATCTATTACAAATGAAGACATAAACGATTGGGTCATTTATGAAAATGAATCAGTCGAATTATGTTATGAAAGTGAACTCGAGGTCGAGATTCTGGCTCCCAAAATAAAGATTCAATAAAAATTGGTTATATTTAATATACATATTTACTAGATTATTTATTTATAGTACATATTAGTGTTGATTTTCCTTGTTGAATTGAATCTTGAATTGAACTTAAAAAACTATAGACGCGATTATTGCAACAGCCTCGGTCATTGCAACTACGCTTGTTTTTATTAGTTGCGCACAACGAGAATGTAATGTACTTTTAGTGGGCAGAATAGCATGACCTAACCATTGGAAAAAATTATGCAACCGCAAAGATATGCGGGTTACAGCTGCTGTCAAGCGATCTTCTGCAAAACATCCGCTGAGTTTCACATATTATGTAAATGAATTTGTTTTTTTTTTATAAAATATTTATAATAAATATTATTTATTTGTACATTAAATAGTATTTGCGAGAGTTTAAAATATCTGTTGAATTATAGCAACAGGTCATGTTTTCCTTATTTCTTAATCTTAATCGGATTATTTGTGGGATATAAAATGTGGCCAGATTGCAATGATAGCTTTTCCAATTGTTTTGTTTCAGTAGCTGTCAAAGTCGCCACTGTCCAGCCATCTGTCAAAATATTCCGTAAGGTTTGTTATTGCAGCATGGCACGGAAGAGTGTATAAAGAAGGCGTATGTACATATATGGCGTTCTATACGTACAAACGTGTCTTCGATAAAACGCTAGTAGTTTTGTAAAGTTTGTTTGTTTCCCTTTTTTCCCAGGAACTACCAGTCGATTTGAGCTTTCTTTTTGCGTTCAATGTTTTTTTTTGCGTTTTATAACAAAATTTTACCGAGTTTATTGTGCGAATTTATAGCGCTGCGATCAAAGAATGTGACACAAAGAGAGCCAACATCATGACGATGGCTACTTCTCGCATATGTTTCGTTGAGTGCCGTATGACACGCGTCACATTACTTTGACTAACGCTCTTTTAATTCTTACTCTCTCGCTCATCACGGCACGCGGCTCATTCGTGTGGTCAGCGTCATACGCAACAGGCGTATTGAGAGCTCACTGACAAGATTTTTGCTATATCAACGAAATTTGTTAAAAATTTGAAATGACTCGAAGCGATTGAAACGAATTACACGTTCCAAATTTAGGATGGGTGAAAGCGGAGAGCATAGCTGGTATACACATTTTTCACACAGCTAAACCAAGATTCAAAAATCGGCCTCTTGTTTCAAAACAATATCGACGGCTGCACTGGATGCCGTCCGCTTAATCCCTCCTCTCGCTGATCATTGGCCCTGATTTTTAGAAGGAAAAACAATTCGGTCACACTGCTATACTAAAAAGTTGTAGGCAAACTGACAATTTATCACCAACCCTATAATAAATGAAAAATAAATGACAGCCAATTTGACAGATGTAGCACAACAATATGGCCGCTATCAACTATCAAATTTAGGAAGTTCCTATCGAAAAACCCTTTTTATTTTCAAATGGCAAACATCAAACCAAAATACATGCAGTCTCGGGTGACAGTTCGTTTTGACGTTTGACAAGAGTGACGCCAAGTCCAAACCACGAATTGGTTGACCCTCGATTTGGAAAACGATGGACGGGGTCTTTGATCTAATTTCTGTGCAACGAATCGATCCGCTTCATTTAAACAAAGAAGGTAAAGGCAGACAAAGACATTATACAAATCAAGTGGTTCCGAACATCAAATGCTCCGCCATAAGCAACATATGTTTGAAGCGGCAACACGCTGGCATTGAAGAGACCACTATGGTCATATTCTGGAATGTGTTCTTTAAAATACCCGAATTTCTATTCAATGGCAGTCAATATGGACAATATTCCTTTTCCTTTCTACATCCTTTCCACATTCTGTGGCCATACGTGGATATACAAATATATTAAAGAGTTTTCCAACAAGGACTTGACAACGTTTTTTTTAAATAAAACGCAAACCATTTGAGATATTTCAAAAACTTGCCACCGCGGCCACACGTTAGTAACGGTCGATTGGTTGGACCCAATTTTCAACGGCCCCTATTACGCGTTCAATGTTGCCTCTGGGTTCTCCCAACGTCGTCGACTTGTTGGCAGAAACCAATGACTTAAAGTAGCCCCACAGAACATAGTCAAGCGGCTTCAAATCCCATGAACGAGACTACCAATCGACTGGCCAATTTCTTGAGATAACACGCTCACCATGCTTACTCTTCAAGAAATCGATTGTAATCTGTGATGTGTGGTTTGTGGCACCATCCTGTCCAAGTCCATATCTTTCAATTCGGCCGAAAAATTATCGGTAATCATGGGCGTTAACGCTGACCATTCGCAGTAACGTGACGATCGTTATCGTCGACGAAAAAATATGGCCCAATAACGCTGCCGGCATGTAAATTGCACCAAAGAGTTATTTTTTGTGGATGAAGTGGTGATTCATGGAGCACATGTGTTTCACCCGACCAATAATGCATACTTTGCTTTTTGACGAACCCATTGAGCCAAAAATGAGCCTCGTAACTGAATTGCGTGATCTTGGCGCATCTTCTCAAGAACCAAGTCGGAGAACGTACGTCGCTTAAAATGGTTCGTTCAGGCGCGATATTTTCGACACTTCGACCAACCCGTTGTCTCACTCACACGGCAACATCACACAACAAATATGTAGACTCAAATTTTTGCACTAAGCTTGTTATTGCCTGTCTACTAGGGCGAGAGTTACGACAGAAAATTGAAGTTAACGCTCTTAAGGTTCCGACTCCGAATTTCGTACGAAAATTTTTATAATTCGCAGACGTTGCTCGTTCGTGTGCTTTATCATGATGACAATGTTGAGTTTAAAAATAAAATGACAGTGACAGTTGGATGATTAGTGAAAGAGTGCTTTGTGAACGCACTTAAATTCAAAGTTGTCAAGTTCCTATTGGAAAATCCTTTACATTCAAGTCTTGTTAGTCCCAAAGGGAAAGGGCAAACAATACGATGGCGCTGAACGTAAGTGAATGTATTTAAAGTCGCCGAGGATAGTGTAACATCAAACTTCGCTTTCAAAAGAGACTTGCCACGTCTAAAAATCGAAGCACACATTCCTTCGTCCTTAAATATTTCTCTCAAAATGTACACGCGTTTATGCCCACAATTGAACTAACCGACTTTCCTCGATGCTAACATGCACGCAAGAATTTAAAACAAATTACTTTCCATTTACGAGGCGTATACGTAACATTTTTTTTTTCTATCCCGTATTTTATTATTTCGCTTCACGAGGCAATCAAAATAATAATGATATAGCCTTGTAAACGAGACGACATTGCGAAATACGGTCTTCCCCCTCATCACTCGTGTTCCTCTATGGCCTGTTAGCGATTCAAATTGGCCCCGACCCCCGTCCCAGTGGCCGGATGTAAAAATAGAATGTATTTGCATCAAATTTTTGGAAAAAGAAAAAAAAAAGAAGCAAAGAATCAGCCGAAGGTTAGAGAGCAGAGTGAATCTTCGGTTGTGAAATATTAAATGCTCGTGAAAGCATCTAATTAATTTATCCCTAATCAAGCGAGATAATGGAAAAATACAAATCCATTTGAGTTGAAGCCCAACCAAGGTGGTCCATTTACAGGCAGAGAGGTTCGTCCTTTTCCCCCATGGGCAGTGGCTTAGGCGGTTTTACTTTCCACAGCGCTGGCAACAAAGATTACAATGGAAAGGACAGAAAATTAACGATTATGCCTTATTCCCATGGCCTACACTGTTCACCCCACAAACGAAACCCTCAATTTAATTTCACTCCCATTACCCATCAATCGAGACCCCTTCAAAGTTTTCGCCCCATCCACCCACCGAACCAAAGCCAGGAATTGCTTTTTAATGAATACACAATTTCATTTCGTAATATAAACATTCATTTCAACACCTGTAAGTGAGGCCAACTGCAAACATACACGTGCACAGATGTACGGCCGAGAAGTATTTCTCTAAATAATCCAACAGCTATCCTCTCAAATTAATTGGTGTTTTCAGGAGGGGAGGGGGTCGAATACCCAATTCCTACATTTCTCTCGTATAATCATTTTAATCTTCACTCTAACTCTGGCTGATTGCTCCTCATCTGGTATCTGTTGAAATAAAGACACCGCACCTCTCGACTGTAGTCTGCAGCATTTGAACTGCAAATGAAACGTTTTCCGTTTCATTCTCGGTAAAGTTTTACGATTTAGTTTTATTCTTGTCCTTCTCCCTTTCCCCCGCACAGCACACCGTTTCGAAGGCTGTTGAGGAAGGTTAGCATAATACCAAACGAAGAAATAAGAAGAGAAAAAAAATGACTAGGGGAGGTATAAACCAAATTTCATTTCCAGCCATTAAACCTATGTAGCAGTAGAGCCACTCAGGAAATGTTTCAATCGACCTTCAGATACATTCCGATGCGAACGAGAGCAGAAGTACTACAATGGACAAAAGTAAGAAGACAGAAGACAAGTTTCATAATATCCTTTGTATTGTTTCCTGCACGTTCTCTCCCTCATTTGATGGGATGTCTCCCGCTCTCTCTCTCTGTCTCTGTTCAACCCGTGGTCTCTAGGTCCGTTGTCCTTCTAACTCGTTCTCCCGCAAGGAGACCAATTATTATTCATAAATCTACTATTTGGAACCCTATCTTTTCGGTTCAATGGCTCAATGGGGACGATTCCCCGGGCAGCGATGGTAAAGGTGGGTTAAGCCCGAACCAATTCCCTTTTCTGTCACTCTCTCTCTATGTCTCTGTTGCTCTCGGACACGAGACTTGTACGTGCGCGTTTTTCGATATTTCTTGTATATTTTTTTCCTACTTTTCGTTCATTATAGGCCAAGACCAACCGAGGGAAAACTCGACGAGCACGATTCAATGATTTTATCATCTACATACACGCCGCCGCCACCGTGCCCCCAGGTCGGAGGGGGGAAGAGCGCAGCTGGATTCAAGTTTTCTAGGCGAATTTTCCAAGCCTTCAAGTGCGCTGCTTCCGCGGATGTATCCAAATTTCACTGGATTTGCTGCAAACTGTCTTCGTGCTCTCGCGGAACGGAATCTAAATTCCAGAATTAATACACCTCACGAACAAAAGGGCATTCCAGTCTCTTGCAGAAAACATAAATATTGATTAGTAATTTAAACGAAAATTAAACTCTCTGGACGTGGTGGAATCTGTTCGCATTCATGACTCACAATATAGAGTGCCGTTCTGGAATCACTAGTCACATATCAAGGTATTGATAAGAACTTATCTCGTTACGAAGTTATTTGCCTCCCCCTATATTCTGTCAATTTGCTAAGCCAATTTAATGCCACATAAAAAGAAAAAAAATATTGGCAGTGGGGTGTGGTTATGCGGGTGTAATAAATGGCTACATGACGACGTCGCCGACGCATACCGAATGAGTGTACAACGCTCCATTTGGCTATCAGGCATACAATCACTAAGCCAGCGATTTCGACTGATTTAACTGCTTTGTGCTTGTGTTTCAACTGACATCGATTTCAATTTGATTTGCTGAGGTTTATCTATGAATTGAGTGAAGATACATATTTTCAGTTTAAAAATAAATTATGACACATTTCACACATTTTTATTATTACCATTGTGAATTAGTCATGCATGTATTGAATGACATGTGTCAGCATTGTCACGTGCTGTACAAATATTGCATTTGTTTTTGTACATTTTGCTACATTTACTGTGGCTGATATCGCTTGGAGTGTTCGTTCGTCAGTTTCAATATAATAAATCTAACAAATAATGTACAATGGCTGAGTCGCCACTCGTGGGGGATCCAAGATCGACTACAATTTGTTGCACACAGTTGTGAATTGAGGTGTGAATTTGTGGAATGTACAGCTACTACAATTCGTTCCACACAGTTGTGGATTGCGATGTGAATTTGTGGAATGTACAGCGACTACAATTTGTTGCACACAGTTGTGGATTGCAAAGTGAATTTGTGGAATGTATAGCAATGCTAGCTTCCAGTCACCATCTGCGGAAACTATTGGCCCCACGACAGCAATCCATATCAGAAATGAAGTATTACTTAGATGCCCGACATCTACCTCCCTTGCCCCTTAAAGTTTTTGACAACTGTTTTTCATAACGTTTTGTTAAACCAAATTGACCAATCAGAGGACGGCATTTACGTTATTTCGTGAAGAACTGTCAAAAATGCATGAATATCTGTCAAAACAGTACTCAAACTCGTCGGTGGACTAGGAGGCAATCAGCTGTGAAGAAGCTGAGAAGCGCGCGATGAAAGATATGGAGAGGTGTTACGGCAGAAATGACGTCCGAAAGTTCTACCAACGGGTAAAACAACTATCCAATGGACACAAAATTCGGACAGAAGCCTGTCGTGACGCAGAGGGACAACTCGTAGTAGATTCTGAGAAAGTCGATACTGAGAATCTGGAAAGATCATTTCTGTAGACTGTTGAACGGCGAGGAAGACTCCAATACCACTGTCAGGCAGAATGTTCCACTCCACGTAATTAACGATGATCGACGAGAATTCCGTCCCCGCGACCTAGACGAAGTCAAGATAGCGATATCGAGACTAAAGACGAAGAAAGCTGCTGGTGCCGAGCTGGTAAGGTACATGCACCAACTCATCTGCAAGATATGGTCAGAGGAAAGCATGCCCGACGAGTGGAACCTCAGTATCGTTTGCCCGATCCACAAGAAAGGAGACCCCTTCAATTGCGCCAACTACCGAGGGATAAGTCTCTTCAACATCGCCTAAAAGATCATCTCTGCCGTTTTGTGTGAGCGCCTGAAACCATTCTTCAACAACCTGATAGATCCTTATCAGTACGGTTTCAGGCCGGGCAAGTCCACCATCGACCAAATCTTCACGTTACGGCAGATCTTGGAAGAAACCCAAGAAATGCAGATCGACATCCACCAAATATTCGTCGATTTCAAGGCCGCATATGACAGCGTGCATAGGGACGAGCTATACACCGCCATGTCTAGTTTTGACATTCCTGCCAAGCTCGTCAGGTTGTGCAGGATGACGATGGAGAATTCCCGCTGCCCCATCAAAGACGGTAACGAACTCACTGGGACCTTCAATGTCAAGAAAGTTTTTAGACAGGGCGACGCGCTGTCATGTGACTTTTTCAACATTATTCTTGAGAAGATCGTGCTGAACTCACACGCTAACACAAGAGGCACGATCTTCTAGATGTCCGTACAACTGCTAGCATACGCGGATGACATTGGCGTGATTAACAGAACACAGCGAGCCGTCAATGAGGCGTTTGTTGGCATTGAGGCGGGAAAAAATTGGTCTAGCTGTGAAAGAGAGCAAAACGAAGTATATGCTGTAATCAAGAAAGGACGCACAACATCGACGTCTTGACTTCGAGGCAGTCAAGGACTTCGGCTACCTCCGAGAGAAAAGTTCTGCGTTCAAACTTTGGTCCTGTCTGCGTTGATGGCTATTGGAGAAGAAGATTCAACCACGAACTGTACGGGCTGTACAGCGACATGAATCTAGTCAGGCGTCTACGGATTCAACGTCTAAGATGGCTGGGCCATGTAGAGCGCATGGACAACACTACTTCAGCCCGAAGAGTCTTCGACTCCGAACCAGTGGGACAACCCAGTAGAGGTCGCCCACGGAAGCGATGGCGCACCCAGGTGGAGAATGACCTCAATCGACTTGATGTGCAGCTGGTTGGAGGCAGCTGGTTAAAGATCGTGCCGGCTGGAGAGTGCTACTGGTTGAGGCCCAGGTCCACCCCTGACTGTAGCGCCACCTGAAGAAGAAGAACAATCTGGCCTGCTGGCCTGGCGCTCGTACCATTGCCTGGATCGAATAATTTTAAGAGTGAAATACTTCTTGCTTCGATTTATATAACCTAGACATTTTGCAGCGTTTTTGGCGACCGCAAGCATGTGACTGTTCCAACTGAATACTGTGTTGATGCACATGCCGACGCACGATAGAAAGTCTTCCAGTTTCAAAGACACAAGCGGAGTTCGCGGAAAATGGCTGATTATTAGGACTTCGCTTAGGTGACAGCAGACAGCATCGACTTTTAGAAGCCTATAATTCCACTCCAATTTTCTGAAGAACGTTGATTATGTTCTCATGATCAGATCACGGTTAAAAATACGTTCCCGTGACAATTCTACGGCCGAATGACATGGTCTTGAGTCTTGGAACGAATATAAAAAACTGAGCGTACTCTAATTAGTGAAGGAGAGAATTGTATACGAAATAGCAGAGACATGAGCTCATTTATAAAAATTAGAAAGAGTGTCGGGCACAGAACAGAGCCTTGAGGAACACCAGCGGGTATCAGTGGGTGGCCGTGGCGTTGTGTGTACGTGCGTTGAAACCCTACGCAAACTTATCTCGCTGCCTGGGTTCGATTCGCATCCGGTACGACAAAAAATGATTTTCACG
Source organism: Eristalis intricaria (assembly GCA_964034865.1). Lineage (NCBI taxonomy): Eukaryota > Metazoa > Arthropoda > Insecta > Diptera > Syrphidae > Eristalis > Eristalis intricaria. The sequence continues at coordinate 136,493,287 of OZ035873.1, forward strand.
GTCCCATCTCTTTCGAGTCACTGACAATAATCAAAGAGTAATAAAATACGTTCTCAAACGTTTCGCAGTTCGGATTCGGCACAAAACTGTAGGTCCCTTCCACTCAAGAGTGGTTTATGAGAAGCTAAGCCCTGGCCATCTATCGTCCGTGGCGCCAACCATATTATTATTACTATATTAGACTTGTGAGTCGCCGTAGGGGGTTAGTGCTCCAACGCAGAGGGTTCGAGAGAGGTTCGAATCACAATCTACCAACTTTCTTAATTCACGGCTTCCACCTTTTTTGAGTCACTGGCAATTCTAAAAGAGTATTCCTGTCTAGAAAAAGCTTCTCAAACTTGGCCGTTCGGGGTCGGCATAAAACTGTAGGTCCCTTCCACTCGTGAAAGAACAATAGCACGCTCAACACGAGTGGTTACTGCGAAGCTAGGCCCAGGTCCGCCTCGGACTGTCGCGCCACCATTATTATATTAGACTTCAACGCTTCCAAAAAGGTTCGGTAACTTCTAATTCATTCATCGATGCCAAAGACGCTTAAGACCAAACCCAGTCAAATGTCTTACATTAAGCGCAACGATCTTGCAAAGATTGGTTGCACAGAATAAGCCGTCAAATCACCAATCGCTGAGGAAACCAACCTGCCGGCCGTTAATGAGCTTTCGCTATTCAAGATACTTCATAAGTGTTTTTAGAAAGAAGGAACGAGGATGGGACGGGCATCCGCATTTTTTACTATCGGGCTGGACAAATGCTTTTTTCCATCTGCTCGGAAAGACACTTGAAAAGTAGGAAAGATGAAAAAGCTGCGCTGTCGTTTTGCTACTAAGTTCAGCCACGTTGTTAAAATATGAAAAAAATGATAAAATCAAAAAATGAAGATATTAGCCTCGTTTTTTTTTTCAAAAACTATAAATAGTATATAGTAGGGTTTTGCATGTAATGCACATACAATAACCGACTGCCTACAGTGGTGCCGATAAAAATTCGACTCCGAATTTTTGTTCATACATTTCGGCATCAAAAAATTTCTTTTTCAAATATTTTGACAGATAAAAATCAGAGCCACTGCGATTAGTTTTTCTGAATCTTACTTTACTTCACTATCGATAGCGATGAAAAAAACACGGTTACAGAAACTACCCCCATGCATTATTGGTGGCATATAACCCTCCGGTTGAGATTGAGGAGGAAGCTTCCTTATGATAGAAATTCACTTAGCAAGACATTGCAGCGTCTAGAATTCATCCGCCAATTAGTGCAGAAAAGTACAAATAAAGAACACAAAACCATTCTTCCCACATCATATACGCGGTCTACTAATTAATTTCTGCTCCAGGATAATCTCCTGCGTCGTCTGTAAACCATGAGAGTACGGAAACCGAATCGTATTTGCCGAACAATCAGTGTTACTGCTAACAATGTCCCAAAGCGAGGTAACCAAGGCAATGTGTTGAGAGCATAAGTCTGCAAAATCCCATGAAACATAGTTTGCGTCAAAGATAGAAAAGGTGATCAGCCATTTTCCAACCAACACACACACAGACACTCGTACACAATTGTCTTAGCGAAGAGTACAAAGTAGCAGTTTCCCTCCCTCGGTCGAATCAAGCCAATACATCCGTTTACCGACATCTCTTGGTAAGATGCCAGAGTGGAAGCGGAAAGTAGCGTCAACTTCCTGGCTCTACCTGATTATCTGCATAGCGCAAGTACACGTGTTTGTACACCACCATTCAGAACGGAAGGGATTTCAGTTTAGTACCGCTACCCCATACGAATCCTATTATTATGAAGCGCACTTTTGTGAGACTGTGGGGTTTTACTCTTGACTCACACAGGAATCATTTATGGGGGGTTGTTGTCGTGAAGTACACAGGGGATTTTCACAAAGTTGCACATGATTATGACATCATGTCTGTTGTTGGTAGCATTGGATAAGATTGACTCAAGAAAAGGCGAGAGCGAATGCCATGAGACTGACGACGGGTGTCTTGAATGTTGTACATTGATGAAAGATGAAAGTACATAATGTGGTCATTTCCGAGGTTGTGCATTTGGCACTGTGCAATTTGGGAGGTGCCTGTTTATGAGTTCTGCTTGGAATTGACGTTGCAACAGTGGTGCAACTTTGGTATTGGAACTTTTATCAATTGTGGCATCCATATGATGTATTAAAAGTATGTGTATGTATGTATGTGATGGCAGAAGGATATAAGACCGCATAAAATGTACAAAAGGCAGTCGATCGTTGAATGTAACGCGGGTAAGATAGGTTTTTTTAAAATCGTCGATGATAAAATATATAGCTATATCTTTGAGTTTTATTTTCCGAAATACAACTGCAAAAATAGAAGAGCATGAATACAAAGAGTGTATACTTACAGAATTGAATTGAATATATGCGTTGGAACATTCTACTGAAGAAATGAGCCGCTAGACAAACTTTTTGTTGCTGAAAAAGGTTTTGCGTGGCAAACCGTGGATAAATTTATTAAAACTTAAGACGACATTAAGTGTAAATAAATTCACGAACAATTCTGATTTCTGGCATTATACAACTTTGATGACTTCCGATTGGGGATGAATTGCTCAGATTAGCAGCGTGGCCACAGCTAGTGATGTGTCAACCCGGGTTAAAAAAACCGAGTTAACCCAGGTTACACCTTAACCGACTCAAACCGAGTAACATTTATTTCAAACCGAATTGGCAAAACCGATGAAACGAACCGAATACATACAATTCTGATTTCTGGCATTATACAACTTTGATGACTTCCGATTGGGGATGAATTGCTCAGTCAGGTACAACCCGGTTTGAGCATATAATGCCGAACCGAAACCAACCCCAAATCGAATTAGACAATACAAATCGATTTGCCTCATGCCATGTTGATACGGGTAGTAGCCACCACAGCAGTCTTCAACATTTCGGTACCTTTTCGTGCATTGTGTGTTTTGTTTGTATTTCATACACTTAGTGACAAAAGTCTACGTACACTAGAGGTTCGAGTCAATAAACGAGTTATTCTCTAGTAAAACACAGTAAAATTCAAAAAAGTAAATATGGTTCGCTTTATTATTCGATCAACAATAAGCGTAAACATCTATTCCGTAAAAAAAGGTTAAAAACTAGAAATCAACTTATTTTCCCAAAAAACTATGTAAAACCAGGATGACAAAAGTCTACGTACACCAGCTGCAGCTGTTTCCTTTTTGTGTGGTAAAGTTCTGCAATTATTTTTCTTTAGTTCGCATTTTATTCAGTTGTGTTCTTTTAATAAGTCAGTGTGGAACTGTTTTTTTTAAAAAATATTTACTAAGTTGTGCACAAAATGAACGCGATACGCAGGGAAGTTTCCACTGAACTGTGGAACCTGATAATAAAACATAGTTCTGAAGAAAAATCATTACGGGAGATTGCAAAACTTATTGAAGACCACTACACTACAGTGCAAACAATAGTTAATAATTATAAAACGACCGGATCATTTAATCCTAAACGTCGATCTGGCGTCTAATAGTAAGGAAAGTGTGCAAAAATCCTAAAACAACCGCATCGGAAATAAAAGCTGAATTGCTATAAGAAACGGGTAAATCTTGTGATGCAAATACTGTTCGGAGAGTTCTCAAAAGAAAAGGATTTCGGAGTAGAGTGGCCAGGAAAAAACCCTTTATTAGCGAAGTGAATAGAAAAAAAAGGTTAGACTTCGATAAATTCCACCAAAATCATGCAAATGAGTTCTGGCGAAAGGTTATATCCAGCGATGAGTTTAAATTTAATATTTACAACAATGACGTAAAAGTGAGAGTATGGCGTAAGCCCAATACCATACAGTGAAGCATGGAGGTGGAAGCGTTCTCGTGTGGGGTTGTATGTCAGAGACGGGGGTGGGAAACCTAGTTTTTATTGACTCCATAATGGATAAATTCGTGTACTTGAATATTCTTAAAAATAACCTAAAGCAGGGTGCTGAAAAACTAGGATTGGGGGAGTCGTTTGTCTTTCAACAAGTCAACGAACCCAAACATACCTCTCGCTTCGTACAGGAATGGCTTGTATACCACACCAAACAATTAAAAACACCTCCCCAATCTCCTGATATGAACCCTATAGAGAATTAGTGGAACGAAAACACCTCAAGAAAATAACCATCACAAATAGGCAAAGTTTAAAGTAGGCTCATGAGGAAGAATGGGCCAAAATTGATCCCTCAGTTAGCAAAGATTGGTAATTAATGCCGAAAAAGAGAGAGCAGTGAGATCCTCAGGAAATACAACGCATTATTAACAACCATTCCATCCATCTATTTTTTTAATTCACGTTATAACCTTTAAGTGTACATAGACTTTTGTCATCCTGGTTTTACTTAGATTTACGGGGAAAATAAGATGTTTTCTAGTTTCTAACTTTTTTTACGGAGTAAATGTTTACGTTTATAGTTGATCGAATAATAAAGCGAACCATATTTACTTTTTTGAATTTTACTGTGTTTTTATTTTCTAGAGAATAACTCATTTATTGACTCGAACTTCTAGTGTACGTAGACTTTTGCCACTTGAAAAACAAAATTGTGTCCAAACTTGGAATTCAAAATGACCAACTGTAGCTAAGAATTACCAAAATTTTGTAAACACAGAACAACGAATTTATCACGTTTATTTCAAAATATTTTGCTGTGTTCATAAAAAAGGAGGACTTGCTCTCAATAATAAAATAAAATAAAAAAACTAGCTAAAACATGCGCAGCTAAGTGCGAGTTACGTATGAAGGGCACCTTACTTGAACGAATACCCAAGAGAATAAATATGAATCAAATTTGGTCAGAAGAAAATGCGAAGAGCAATAAAAGAGAAGAGAGAACAATTTAAGCAACTTGCACACTCAGCCGGTTTTGGCTTGGCTACCCCGTGGCGGTTAACTTTTTCCGTACCAACACAATCGTCTTAGGGTACACAGAACACCGAAACCAGCCCGAAACAAAATAGAATTAGACAATACAACTCGACTTGTCCCATTCCATAATCCATATTTTTGGCTTTTGGTATATCATCAAACCGAGTTCGTCAACCCGGGTTACAACTCGGTCTGTTTCTATTTAAACCCGGGTTAACTCGGTTTGCAAAACTTTCGGGTTGGCATACCACTAGTCACAACATGCTCTTACTTGGGGTGTTTGCTTTTTCTGCACTTTGCTTCAGCAGATTTATTTATTTCCGATGCCATCACCAATCTATCTTGTTTACCGCCTAACAAAAGATATTCGCACAAGTTGCTCATTAATTTGAAACAGTTTGTGGGATGAATGAATGCACGGTCATCATAAACATTTCACAACACGCGTACATTCTCGTCACGTTGCGAAAACATGTGCAGTAGGAGTGTGGATATGGAATATTGTTTCCTTTCCGACACGAGTGGGTGATGAATTCAATTTGTGTGAATATTTTTAGCTGCGGTAAATTGCGATGTTTTTGTCGCTTACTCTGAATATTTCAAGTATCTTTAAATGTGTTAAATTAATTACTACACGCCAGCGTTTACATACAAAATTGTAGTTCCTTTATTGCTTTACAGACGCCATGTTTTATCATGGCCATGCTCTCATATTTCCAATGCATTGAGGATAACCTCGTTTTTAAATATAATTGAAACATAGTACATACATTGCAATGAATGCACAACTTGAACCGAGCGAAATTGGTTCACAACAATGCAAGCAATCCATTAATGTTTCAAATCAATTCCCAAATCTCTCGCATAAAAATTTACGATACTCGTGATCTTCGAAGTCCATCCCTTGGCTTTAGTGTGGATTCCTTTGTTGCCGCCCTTCGTTTATAGGGCATCTCAGCGTCACTCAGTCTGCACTCAAATCAAATTTGAATCGATTCACTGAACCACCCTGCTGCCAACACAGGGATATTCTTTGATGACGATAGTCGTAAAAACGTTCAATAGGATACGATAATAGCTATACCGCCAACAAATCATTTATAGCCATCGGAAATGTAATGAAAACTTCCACAGCGTGCACTGTGTTACCGACACAAAGTGTCATGTGACACATTTTGACGTATCGCTTCAAGCTTGCACTTGGCGTTGGCAAGCTGTCAAAAATTGAAAACCGTAATTATTCACTCAACTGAAATTCAATTTATAAAAAAAAAACAAACTATCGATTCACGAATCCAGCTGAAATGAGAAAACGTTCTTAGAGTCTCTCTCTCTCTTGACTGAGTGCCTCCATTAATCACTTGACAGACGAGGAACGGACGAGAGGAACGCTCCCTCCCCGTAGAACCAATTCCAAAGCATTTCGCAGTATCAACTTCACACTTCGGCAGCAGTCGTTGATGGAAACCGAAGCAGTGGCATGAGCATGAGCATGAGCACATGGATATAGTAGGCATAGTAGTAGTTTGACACGAAAAACGAAAAGAACCACCAAGCCGAACGTCGCCAGATCCGGAGATAGTGCCCCGGTCATGACCAATGCATAACACACACTCGTATTCCCAATCAATTTCGTTTAGGCACGCACAGTTTACATGATTACCTTATGCGACGATGCCGCACAAGACCCATAAACATCTTATACGCTGTGGTTGCCGCACACAAAGACACTTCACCAAATATTGCTAACTTGCACGATTCTTCACTGACTGACGTCGTTGACGCGGAGTGCCTGGGCCCGGGTTTTGTTGTGGAACGCGGTCGTGTTGTTTGCATTCGGTTCCACGCGAACCACTCATTTTCATTACCGCGTGCCTAGAAGAGCCAAACGCGGCTCCAAGACGAAGAAAAGAAAAACGATTTTTTTTCGCTGAACATCACGTGAGGGGCGGGGGGTGGTATCGTAAAAGCCACCCCTCAATGAAATGTGGATCACCGGGGGCAGGGGAATAACAAAGGCTGTCGTTAACATTGGCGACAGCTTCTCGTTGCCGCGCCGTTCATTCACCGCTGTTGGTGTGAAAGAGCAAAAGAGCAAACCGAAATGCGGATTAAAAACGAGGGGGTTGCCGTCGCCGCCGCGCCACCCGTCCAGTGGGTGGCTGAATTACAGAATATGGACGGCTATGGCTTTAATGGCATCGGATGGTGTCGCTAGGTCTGCGTTTGAATTTATTTTCACTTCAGCGTCAGCAATGGAAAGGGGGGGCGCGTCGTTTACACAGGTGCTGGTGCTGATGACGACGAGTATCATATCTGTTTCAGCTGAAGAGCGTTAAACGACTATCGCACGCACAATTCGGAACGTCAGTTAAAACCCCCACCTGGAGCTCAGGTTATCGATTTTTAATTTCAATTCCAGCGAGTGTAAATTACCAGGCTTCCGATGCGAGGGTGTGACACATTCAGCTTCCGCCCAGGAACTGTCTAATAAATACTTAATGAATGAGAGAAGAATTACAGCACGACCTCTCGCCGAAGCCAGCGTTTGTCCCGCGCTGGCATTACTCATTAGGCAGGTGCCTCGGATGGCAGTCACTTCACAAAATACAAGTATCTCTGATGTCATCTAAACGAGATTGTTTTTGCCGTCATAAGCAATGGGGGACGAACGACGCGCGTACACATGCCTTGTGCGCGTGAGATCAATGCCAATTGATCCCTATTAGTGTACCAGTCGGTCGGGTGGCAATTCTCATGATAATGCGATATGCTTCTGTGGGTCAGGACTGTACGTGCGAAAGAGATGGTGCGGCAATCGCTTTACTCACTCTCGGCCTTTAGGGATGGCGAGGGTCCAATGCATGAGTAACCACGACAAACGATGCGTGCCCTTATGGAGTGGATGCAGTCGATTACAATGAAACTATTTTCTCTCATTCGCACTCTGCGCCTGTGCCAGCGTTAATGAAATTAAAAATCTGCCTTATTTGTGAAATTTCCGAGCGTCCGAAGGTCACATACAATTGCTACAATTGCTGCAAGTAGCACGCAATGACCTGAACTACGTTCTACGAGTAGGAAGTGCTCATCATTTATCAGAGATTATATGTGACGTTGGGTACTTTGTTTGCATTTGCTGCTTACAGTGCGTAGCGAAGACCTGAAACGAGTGGGAAATTGGATGACTAAGCAACGCTCTAATCGAATTTGCTGCAGGTATTAATTCACGTCTCACTTCGGGTGTTGTTTTCTTCGTTTCTTGTGGTTGTCAACGATTAATGTGCTTAAAGACAAAGATAAAGAAATGGTCAGATGAGGGGTTGTCTAACCCCGGTCGGGCTCACAGTTTGGTTATGTTTTGGGAGATGACAGCATGATAGTATTTCGCATCATTCTCGAAATGGAAAAACGCGCCCTTTGAATTTTTGTGGAATTCACCTAAAGTGGACTCTCCCTAAGTCGAAACTCTCCCTTACTCGAACTTGTTCGCCGTATTTTACATACATTTCTCTCAACTTTCCATACAAAAACCTCTCTCTAAGTCAAACTCTCTCTAACCCGAACAAATTTTGGTATCCCGTGACAATTCTTACTTAGTCCACTGTATGTCTTCTTTTCAACATGTTGCGAGAAAGTTTTCGTACTTTTTTATGCTAAATGAATGGACGTCTTTAATTTATTGAACTCTGTGCATGTTGATATCAATTAACGAATATTTTTAGTTGCAGCAGTCTTGCAGTATTTAATTTGAGGCCTTGTGTGCTCGCACAGTCCCGTGAGTCTATTTCCGTCCACCTAATCTCAAAACATTTATTATGTTCCATTAGCTTCTCGCGGTTCAACACTGAGACTGGTCAACTCCTGGAATTTTTAGTTGTACTCACATTTGACATTGTAATGCTCGTGCGATGCAATTTTGTGATTTTCGACGGCATTACTTTGATTTGCCAGAAAATCTGTGCTGGGATGTGTCCCAAGACTGAATCACCTTTAGGCATTGCTTTGACATGTTTACATCTACTCTTGCGTGGATATTTGGTCATCAAAGTGTTGAAAGAATAATACCCATATCACAACGGCTCAACAGTCACTTGAGCTTTTTGACTTTTGTGAGACAATTTCTTTAACTTTATTTCTCAATTTGAATTTTTGGCAAACTGAGACGATTATTTCCGCAAGTAATTAATTTTTTCTACGAATTGTATTTATAGTAATTTCATATTTTTCTTGAAAATTATATTTCAAACCATTTGAGGAGGGTAAACGCGCGAGTTACATATATGTCAACGCCCGAAATTGTACCCATGTCAATGGCAGCAACGGAGGATAAATATGACCTCTTTATCCGGTCAATAACCAAATAGCTGAGCATACATTAATTGTATTCTTAAGAAATTCACTTGTGCAACGAATTGTAAAATCTCTGACACGTTGTCTGCGATTGTAAAGCATTGAAGAGATATACAATAAATAAAGGTGAAGCACACGATGTGTGTGCAGTAGTACCCGGAGTATATTGAATTTTGTTTCGCGTTGTTATTAAGCTCAATAAATAGATCACTTAAATAAAATAAAACTTTTGTGTTTCTTTTGAAGTCCGTATCGACCAGAGAACAAAAGTCGCGTGTTCATTTCGATGTGGAAAACTGAGCCTGTCGCTTTCTGACACAACATTCCCGTAAGGTCGATAAAACGCGTAGTTACGCCTATCAATGACTGACCACTTAGGTGTATATCATCGTGACAGATAACTAGCCATGGATCTACTCATGATCCCAGTGGTCTTTCATGATTTCGAACAAAATTTACTGTGGTAATGAAGAAAAAAGATCGGTTGGCTTTTTCTTTGGTAAAACTAAGAAGGATTGCTTATTCTGCAGCTACCTCGATCTGAGCACGGGCAAAGTAATCAGTGTAGTCATGGAAATTTTCTATACGTATTTATGATGAATCAAACGCATTCGCATGCATTGTGCATTCAGGCGTTTTCGTATGAATAGTAAGTGCGGCAAGTATGGCCCATCCTTATATTCCCTAAGAGGTTAAACGCAAGGAGTAAAAGTTAAGTTCACTGCAATCAAGTTTGAATCTGTTCTGCTTGAACCGATCGTTGTTGGTCTGGTGGGAGAGATGTGCAATATATCAATATACAGTAGTACCTCGATTCTTGCTCGCAATGAAAACTGGGCTCGGAGCAAGTTTGAAGGATGGTGCAAGTACCGAATACTTACTCATGTAATTTATAAAGCTTCATGTAAATTATAAAGCGATTATAAGTCTAAAAAAAGCCATTATACGGTCAAAATTACGTTGAATACAATGTACACATTATATGGAATTAAAAAAATTGATAATTTTAGTTTGTTTTGTAAAGACGCGCTAGTTCAGTACCACCTTACATCTAAGCCTCTGAAGCGTCATGACATCGTTTAAGGACGCATTGCTTTGCTCCGCCCATTCCAAAAATGTATGTATAAGGTATTTCCTCGAATTGGATCTACTAAAAGAGACGTCACATACAGGAGCAAAATAAAAATTGTACTTAGTGCGTAATGTAAAAAAATGTTTGTCGCAAGAATCGAGTTGTACAAGTACCGCATACGTGCTAGAACCGCGGTATTTCTGTAATTGTGTTCTTCTCCTTTTCACTGTAATATGTTGGTATGTTAAGTGAGTCGCCATGGCGTAGTGGGTTAGTGTGTCGATTCCTACGCAGATGTGCCAGGTTCGAATCCCCAATCTACCAACTTTCATAATTCACGCCTTTCACCTCTTTCGAGTCACTGACAATGCTCAAAGAGTATTCCTGTCTAGAAAAAGCTTCTCAAACTTGTCCGTTCGGAGTCGGCATAAAACCTTAGATCCCTTCCACTCGTGAAAGAACAATAGCACGCACAACACCAATGGTTGCTGAGAAGCTAGGTCCAGGTCCGCCTTGGACTGTCGCGCCACCAATATTATTATTATTATACAGTGGACTCTCCCTAAGTCGAACTCTCCTTAAGTCGAAACTCATTCTAACTCGAACTTTTTCGCCATATTTTACATACATTTCCCTCAACTTTCCATACAAAAACCTCTCTCTAAGTCAAACTCTCTCTAACTCGAACAAATGTTGGTACCTCGTGCACTGTATGTTTGTATGTTTGTGTTTATGGTTAAATAGTATTCAACGTGTTCTTATTTTTAGTCATATCAAAGTTTTATGTAAAAGTTCGTGATGTGTGTGTACATCAACATTAGTATAAAATCAACGTTAGAAGGCCTAATAGGTCATATTTCACACAAAATCATTGCTAAATGCATCTTTTGCACGTACAATTTGTTGTATGCACAATGTGGAAACAAGAAGATGTATGTGTGTTTTAGTCCACCGTTCAAACACAGACAGTATTACCTCCTGGCTGCGAACTGTCCAATAAGCACGGTCCACTTAACACCCTGGATTAAGGGATGGACTTAGTTCACCGATCACCTCATCCTTCTGAATGGAGCACCTCTGTCCAAAGTATAGTATTGCTTAACTTGGCAGAATCACCCTTGCAGCAGGCTGTCCATCTCGCGGAGGCCATATTATTAGCATATTTTCTTGGCAAAAGGGATCAAGTTCTTGTGAATAATATGCTTCTACACATGTTCATTTGATGAATTTTGGTGTCAATTTTTATAATTGGAAAAGCTGTCCACATCATTTTATTCCCGCCTCCGTGCTTTACTGTTTTTTGTGTGTACTGAGAGTTGTACTGCCCGAAGAGTCTTCGACTCCGAACCAGAGGGACAAACCCCATGTACCCAGGTGGAGAAGCACCTGAACCAATTTAGCGTGCGCAATTGGAGACAGCAGACTGAAGATCGTGCCAGCTGAAGAGGCTTGTTAGTTGAGTTCCATCCCGGACTGTACCGCCACCAGAAGAAGAAGGGGGTTGTGCTGTTGGTTGGGACACCAAATAAACCTTGGATTCATTACTCCACAGTAAATTTTTTTCCAAAAACCCATTCGTCTTATAGAGGATTTCTTTTACGGGAAATCCAAATTCGATTGTCTGCCATTTAAGTGCCCACCACTGTACATAATGTACAAACCGCATTAAGTAGAATATTGGTTATTTATAATTATCCAATATCACACGCGGTATCTTTAATTGATTTAAATGACCACGAAATGGAATGAAACCACCTCATTACTTTATAATATACAACTCCATTCGTATCGAATATTGAAATTATTGAAAGCCTAGTATCGCATGAAATCGATTCTCATGTACATACGTACAACAATTGGTGATTTATTTCTCAAATTAATTCCAGCCGAACCATCTCAAACGAGAAATTCGCCTTCGCCTGACCAAGGGGAGTACAGTTGTTGTGTATCAGCCACAAAACTAATATACACTGTAGGCCAAAATTAAAACAACTTGCAATGGGAAGAAAAAATGCCATGCCTTGGGGATGTTTCTCACGACTCTCAGTTGGTCTGATTCATCGATTAGGGAGAATTTTGTATCAATGTGTGTACAAATACATGCTGGAAATTATTATGCATACCATACGCACGTTTAAGACTTCCTGCTTCTGCTTTCAAATTTGTTGTTGAAATAAATGACGTCTTAACAACTCTCCGAATGATAGCAGATAACCATCAACAGATCTTCGGCGAATTCGCCTAGCGCTTCTAAATTTACCTTCTTGGATGGCAAAATGGAGACAGTCCTTAGACGCAATTTTTCATCCCCATTGCTTGATATTCTTGCCCTTCCATCTCGAAGTACGAATTAGTGCAGGACTTATATATTTTGTTTGTTTTTCATTTAAGTAAATCCATAATTTTTGTTTTCCGAAATTTACTACAATAGGCGTATTTTATTGAGAATCTATACTCAGCTCGGTTTTGGTTCTCAATAAAACGCTATTTACTCACTTTCGTTTTGCGTGTCAAAAGTTGGTTCGTAACTTTACTATCAATGCACTAGACATCAAAATTATATATTATACACAAATGGTTTTGTTTACTCAAAACGTGAGATTTAAAACACCAATGTCGATAATTTAGTTGTATCTTCAAGAATTTTTGTCAGTGGTGGTATCTGAAGCGCCACCTATGATTGAGAGGTGCGCTATACTCAACGCTCCATACTCAATTTTGATTACGGAGTTATTATTAAAGGAGCTTCTAAGTAGCTACACTCTCAATAAAACACGTCTTATCATGGGTGATCCAACGATGTTAATTGTTAAACGTCAAGTTTTCTTGCCAAACAAACATAACATTTGTTGCAATTTATAATAAGTTTTCAGTAGTGAAGTAGTGTGTACCGTATCTCTGTAAATTGTGCAATTTAGTTTTAAGAAAAATGTACTTTTTTAGCTACAATAAAGAATCAATAACAAAACATAATTTGACATTTCTTTGTTTCTGTGTGTGACAAATTCAACCATGGAGAGGTACACGTTTGAGCAGCGCGTTAAGATTATTGAAGCTTTTTACGAAAATGGACGTTCAAATCAAAATGCTTTTCGGGCACTTCGTGATTTTTTTTTTTTTTTTTGAACAGCATAATCGACCAAATGTTTCGACAATCGGTAGAATTGTCCGCAAATTTCAACAAACTGGGTCTGTAGGAAATGTGAAAACACATGTGCATGCACTGCTGTTGTTCGCGATGGTGTGTCAGAAGGTCCGTCAACCTCGACTCGTCGTCGTGCCCAACAATTGAACATCTCAACAACATCACTAATCTGAATTTTGAATAAAGATTTGAATTTACACGCTTGCAAGGTTAAATTGACTCAAGAGCTGAAGCTTACTGACTATTTCAAGCGTCGTCAATACGCGGAATGGTTGGATGAACCGACATGGATGGTTACTTTACAAAGAAAATCATCTTCAGTGACGAGGCACACTTTCACCTCAATGGATTCGTTAAAAAGCAGATTTGCCGCATTTGGGTTTTTCAGCCGTTGCAGACTTGGACTCGAAAGCCTACTTGGATCCGAAAGCTGGTGCATCCACAAAGAGTAACTGTTCGGTGCGGTTTTGCGTTGACGGTGTCATCGAGCCGTACTTTTTCGAAAATTAAGTCGGCCCAGTAGTTAACCCACGGTAACAAAATGATGTTCTCTATCGCAAGATGATAACGGACTTCTTGTGGCCAGAAATTGAGGATACGAACCTGGGCGACATGGGCTTCCAACAGTATGGTGCCACTTGCCACACAGCCAACGAAACAATGGCTCATTTGCGCGAGAAATTCAATGGCCGTGTTATCTCACGTCGTGACGATGTTAACTGGTCGCCACAATCGTGTGATTCTACGCCCTTGGGCTTCTCTCTTTGGGGATATTTTAAAGAAAGAGTGTACGTCAATAATCCAAGAAAATTCAAGAGCTAAAGGATGAGATAATTGGGCACATTAACGTCAATTTTTTTTAAATTCATTGAAAATTCTTATTTGCTAGACAAAAGTGCTTAAACTAGTAGGACGAGCAATTTTCCTATTTCTAACTTTCTGTCCCTTAGCGGGCACTCTAAGATAAACTTAATCTTAAACTATGTATTTCGACTTATCCTAACCAGTATTAATTTTGATGGTAAACATTTAGACGGAATTATATAAAATAAGAAACCTCAATTATGTGTCAGAGTCATTGAAAATATGGACCATCGGATAGAGGTATGCCACCGAAGCCGTGGTCAGCATTTACCTGATATTTTGTTTCCCTTCTGGGGTCCCACTTCTTTGTTAATCTGGCTGAACTGAGCAGCATCTGAATCAGCCATGTTCTTCGCTTTATCAAAAGCACAAAATGGTTTGCGGAATAGCTAGCCTAAGATCCGCGTGGGAACACAATGGGCCTATGCTTGGCCTAAGTGTGTCTGATGTCCGTATGCACGGCAGTCAGCCACCTCAAACTAATCTAACCTAAACTTGTTTTCTATATAATTTTCATAGATCATATAGAATCATATTAAAAAATATTATAATTCTCTGAAAACTTTTTTTCTTTTGTTGGGCCACCCTTTATGCAAAAATTAAAAAGAAGCCAACATTTTTAAAATCTGGCTATGAACGCAAAGAAATTAAGAAAAGTGGTGAAAGACACTGTTGCTTTACTTTTGGCCAAGACTGTAAGTCGAAAGAAGACCACAGGCCGCACGAACAATAATCCTATCTAGGCGACCAGGAATCTACAAACCCACCACGATTCTAAGAAAAGATATCCAAAATTGGAGAATCAACAGATGAATTATTTAAAAAATGATTACTTTATAGTCGGCAGGTAATCCTCCCACATTCCGCACCCTAATCCGCTCACAATCCCACTCTCGTCACAGATGTTATCTCCTTCATATTCACGCAGCTGGTAATTACATACATTTCTGGGCAAATTTCATTAGCTTCCACTGCAACCACATGCGTCTCTTCAACTTAAGTCGTTCAAAGTCAACACGTAACGTGATCAGATATCCTTGAAAATGTTATTTACACAAAGGTCTTACGAGCCGAGCCCATGGCATTTTCTCCCACGGTGATTTTCCCTTTGGCAAAAGGAAAAACGAAAACTTGTGTTGTGTTTATCAAATAACAAAAGCTAATGAGTCTTTTAAACTTTGACCTTCTCGGAGTGGATGCTTTTTTTTTACGCAGCAAAACAGACAGAAACAGAGCGGAGATCCACCATCACCCCGAGACTTTTAAAGGTCAGACTTCACAAGATACTCAACAGCACAAGTTGTTCATAGAATCATCATCTATAGCTGATGGATGCTAAGGTGATTCGATATAATCCCCCTTTCATAGCTCATTAGGATTTCGCGAATATTGCGCGTATTTGCAGGGGACTCGAATGATGATTCTGAAGAGGCTTATGTGTGAAGAGTGTCATAAATTAGCGTAAAAAAAGCCGAAAAAACAATCAAGTTTGCCACGTTAACGTAGCCATCACAATCGAGACCATCCTTGGGCTATTTTCCGAAATCACCCTGACACACCAGAGCCCAGAGATTCTTCAGATTCGATATAAATTAAATTACGAAAGTTACGAGAGAGAGATGAGAGCGCGCGCAGAAGCTATGAATCCGACCCTCGATAGCTGTTATAATTAAGAGGATATTACACCCATAAAATCCTTCCTTACGCGTCTTGATGTTGTGTTCATAAAATTTGCCAAGATTGCATCAACTCCGGCAAGTGGCAACCCTGCGCCCGCAAGGCTATTAAGGACCCCTCATTCCACTCGGGTTTTGCTATCAAAAACCTTTCAGTAGATAAAGCAATCTCTCTCGAGCAATTCACCAGCCAACCAGGGCTATTGTCAGCAGTCAAGTGTGGGGTGACATTTTTTACGCACGCTTTGCTCCACATACCGTGAATAGTTTTTGAAAGTCCCTGAATGCAGGCACTCTCGACACGTCATTGTTGCATTTATTTGTTTTGGTTGAATCAACTACTCTCCGCCCATGACATGTCTAAGGTCAGTGAACTTAATTACATTTAACCTCAACGTAGCGGGTAATTAATGCGTTGTCGTGACAAGCAACATGTGATGGGCGGCATCATGGATTCTCTGCACCATCGTCCCTGTTATGAATGATTTTCCTTCCCTTTAGCCTTTAACGTTCATCGTCTTTCTATATCTGTTTTGAGCGTAATGAAGGTTCTTGGGAAATCCATTTGATCTATTAACTTCGGTACGCTGACACAGCACAAAGAAGCGGTGGATTGACGGAACTCAACCAGCAGTGGCTGTACTGTTGCGCCTTCTTGGGGGTTTCTTATTCGTTCTTCTCTTTTTTCCTATCGAATTAAATCCTGTTTGGATTAATAACGCTCACAAAGGACGGAAGCTTTAATATTGCGTAATCCATCATCAACCACCATTAGACACCATGGACTTGTTGATGTCATTTTATTGTGTTTTTTTCTTTTTAACTCATGCTCAGTTTTTAGCTCTGGTCGCTTTTTCTTGTCTTTTGAGTGATTATAGGGTGTAGTGCAATATATTTTGCTGAGTCTGAGTTTAAATTCAAGAAACGGATTTATTGGATTGTGGATGAAGAATGGATGAAGAGTGAGAGAAGAAGACACTTGACGTTGCAATTAATAAATGATTGACAGAATGTTGAGAATTTGACACATATGTCATATTTGTCATAATCCAGTAAGCTGTTAAGAGGTGTTGTCAACCGTTAATCTCTAACAATTCTGACAGGTCGCCCAATTAATTTTTCTGGTACAAGAAAGCGTCAAACTTGATTTCAATGTCAAACGCAGTTGATTCACAATTGTCGAAAAGAGTTACGCCTTTCCAGTGACAGTGGCAGAACAGTGGTGCTTGCTTTTGATTCCTTCGAAATAGATTTCATTTTTTTTTGACAGATTTTCAATCTCATTTACTGGAGGAGAACAGCCTAGCCCTAAAAAGGTTTCAAAACTACATAGTTCGGGGTTGTGCGTTAGATTATCTCTCTCATCATATGACAGAGACGACTAAAGGCTGCGGCTCATGCGTAGCGTCAAAGCATCCGTTAACGGAGTACCGTACCGAAAGTACCTGACGCATGGGCGGACACAATGAATCAACGCATAGCAGATTTCATGTGACCATAATTTTATATTCAATTGTTTTGAATGTACTGTAGACCGGTTTCTATTGAAGCGTCACAGGTTGACGACTGTCAACGGTGAAGTAAACGGAAAAGTTCAACTTCATCTCTCGCGTCGTCGCGGGATTGCCCGATTATTATCGAAGCTCAGCGGGACAAGTCAAAAAACTGTGGAAAAAATACCGGGATTTTAACTTTTTACTAGGGACGAAAATAAAACTTAATTTTTAATCGAAATAGGGTTTGTTCGACTAAATGTTAAAGAAAATGCGTAACGTACAGTTGCGAGGAAAACTGGATACATCATTTCAGTTTTTCTGATTTTTCGTCAATAAAGTTGTTTCCTTACGATGGATGATTGACATTTTCAGTTTCCGTCGGACTCGAACCTGCTAAATTTGACTTGTTTATAGTCATCTGTAGTCCAGCCTTTACGTTCTTTGCACACATTTTAGTCGGGCCTATATTTTTTTCCTGTTTTTGTATTTTCGTTTTTTTTGTCGATTGTTTTTATTTTTTCATGATGGAGACAAGCCAAATTCTGTCGAGTATCATTTGAAAAGTCCTTTTGACCAATGTACACAACTGCTTTTGGTGTTTTGGCATCTGTTTTTGCTATACCAATCTCAGAGTACAGTGAGGATCAACAGTTTCGGGCACACACCTCTGTTATGCACGGTCTCAATTTGTTTTTCCCGTACGGTGCGATGGCATGGACCGAATTTCCGTGCTACGTTCCACGATTAAAGAAGTTTTTGAGGCAGCGAAACGATGTTCTTCTCAATATTCTATATACATTTCTTAAAATTATTATTTTTTTTAAATTTATATTTTTAAAATTTAGAAAGAAAAAGTAAATTTTTCAATCGCTGCTACCGCTCAGTATGTGGCCAAAATCAGAGTGACGAAATATATCATGACGTACGATACGTCAACTTTAGAACTTGCGGTAAATGCACACAAAAAAAATGAATACAAAATTAGACCGTGCAAAACTGGATACATGGGATCCGCTTGTTTTTTTTTTTTTTCAGCCGTTACAATTGCACGATTTTTTTCAGTGACCCCCCTTCTTTTAGTAATTAAATAAAAGAACATCTCTGAAAATTTCAATTAAATCCGTCGTAAGGAAACAATTTTGATGAAAATCCACAAAAGCTTAAATGATGTATTCACTTTTGCTCGCCACTGTCGATACTATGTACTATGTTCGAGACAATCGACCAGAATTGCGGGCGTTATAAAGAAGCCATCATAGAAGCCGTCACTTATTAGGACTACGTTAAAAAAGACATTTCACCGCAAACACTTAAAAAAGACGAGATTGCAGAAATGTGAAATCTCCTCACCAAAAGCACAAGCTTCGAAGTTACTCCTTTAGTAAAAATAAATAAAACAAAAAAAAAGTAAGATTACCGTCGATGATGCGACATTTACTTCGGATCCGGAATACACTTCACGGTTGAGTGTGTACAGCTCCCATGACGTTTAAAACCGTTTAACGCTCCGTTCCTCCTTCCTTTCAGAATGGGCGTGACTACCCCGCACGATGACAAGGAACTCCGCCAGTCTTTCCGCACACATTACACACTAGTTTAAGGGGGGAATATAATTTGCGCATAGTTTGCCTTCAAACGTGTTCACAAAAAGAGGAAAGAACACCACCGGAATAAAACCCGATAAAAGATGGATGTGAGCTAATGCATGGCAGTAAAATGCTTACAACACAGTTCCGCCCAATTAAATTGGTGAATCACATGCATCAATCATGGGATATTATTTTCTTGAAAAAGTACGCTTTCCGCCGCCCGTCCCCCCGTCGCCCAAAAGCATAAATAAATAAAACACCCACGCACAGTCACTATGTGTGGATGAAAAGTGACACACAGAGTGTAATCCAACACTCGTCCATGTAACGACAAATATGAGGGGCGCTGGGGGGTGTACACAGGACATCATTTGGTGCTTCCACGGATGCTAATGGAAAGCAAGTAGAGGATGCGACGAGACAGTATAGAGTTTCATCCGAAGATTAGCTCAACCCGGGAAAGGATCTTAAAGACGAACGAACGCTCTGGATGTACGTTGAATTTGCGATGCGACAACGGATGGTTGTCAGACACACGTGTGTACAGACTTTCGCATTCGCAAACACCCTCACACAACCGATTTTATACCGGCCTTGACAGACCCTTTATGGCTTGTTCAAGTCCGTGATTTCGAAGTATTTTTGGATATGGCGCAATTAAATATAGCTGGCGACCGTTTCAACCGAAATACACGTCGATGTTGCGATACTTCCATTAAATCCCACTTTTGCCAGTGCCAAGATCGATCAAAGATAAAAATACATTTTATGTGTATCGCTTTCAAGAACAAGGATCGTTGGAATTGCACTTCGGAATCACGGTGCATGGGATGAATGGAGGGGATTCGAAAGTCTTAAAAGTCTCCACAGCCAGTTGATGACTCTGGTGCTTGTCAGGGGACAGTTTGATTGCTTGAGTGGTTCAGATTTTTGGGAATCATCACAATCCAGTGGTTGTCGTTTTCCCAAGCCCAAAGTAGGGGGGAAGTTTATCGAGAGCATACAATCAGAAGAAGGTTGAAAGAGAAACATTTCAAATTCTGTGCTTAGGCATATGGTTGTAGTCTTTTTAATTTTAACTTCACTGACTTCTTTTGACTAGACTCTTGGTTGCATCAGTTCGGGGACGAAGAAGAACTGCAAAGGGAAGGCAAATTGACTCTAAGTTGCGATTTTATGTTCTTTCATTCTGTATGTCAGCCGTAACAACAGTTTAGTACTGGAATCCGACGATTGTATTCGTCCATGATCATGTGAAGTAAAGGAAAATCCCATGCGATTAGAGGCAGCTCTGGTAGTTAGTTCATTCAGTAATGAAATTTGTCGGTGGCAATACACAATGTTTCTTTTTCTGGAGTTCCTTGACATTTAGTCCCTTTTTCGGTTTAAACGATAGTGTTGACACATTCAAATTTGAGTTCGAGAATAGATTATTATAAAAAATTAATATTAAAATAAAAATTAAATAGTTGACGAACATGATAAACTAGGAATACAACTAACAACAGCGCCTGTGAACACATTCCAATACCAATTAAACAGTATTTCTCTGAAATCGACTCACAACTGCACTTGCAAGCTAACAACAGATGGGAGACGACTCCAGAATACCCAAGCGAATCAAACGAAATGCTTTCCATCGCTATCCAGAGTTGAATGTGTGATTTTTAACTCAGCATTACATATTTACGTTGTCTGGTATGACACCGAGCCCACAGACAAGTGCTGATGCCGTGCAGAGCATCGAACGAAATCAAACAAACCTCTTTGCGACTGTCGGATATGAAGCAAAGAGAGAAGTTAAGAGTTGAGCAACGACATCCCTCGCGTTAGCTCTAGGATTCGAAGTTCAACAGGACAGATCACAAAAATATGGAAAAAATACGGATTTTAAATTTTTACCCGGGACGGATAAAAAACTTTTTAATCAAAATAAGGTTGGTTCGCCTACATTTCCAAGAAAATTCGTTAAGGCGAAGACACAATTCAAAAGTTAAGTTAATGTGGTGTTTACTCTGAATTTATCCGGGATTTAAGTTTATCCTCTTTGCAAGAACCCAGCGCTGGTTTGTTTGGAAGACACTTGGTCTCTGTGGACTCTCTATTTGTTTGCGCTTGCTTCAAAGTCATTCGGTGCACAAGATACTAATATCTAAGCGACCTAATCATCTACGGGCACAATCATCTCATCGCATGGGCACAAGGGACCCAAAGCGTTGATCTATGTGAGCCGCGTCCAGAAAAGAATCAGCGCCACCAATTACCTACCTACCTAATCATTTCTGGTTATTCCTCTTTGCCGTCATGTCTCCAAATTTCCACTGCAATTAGATGAGTTACCGTGGTCACCTTAGTTTAAAAAGACCTGAAGATGCTCTAGCCGAAGTAGGGTATTGATACAAACTAAGTACATAAGCCCCTGAAAACTAAGGCTAAGCAAGATATTTTTCTTGATTCGAAGACTTCTTCATACGAATCATATTTTCGTCATGCACTGAAGAGCCTTAATTCACAAAAAGACATCCCTAAAATTACAACTTATTTACTTATCAGGCCAACGGTCAGAGTCTGAGATAAGACTGCCTTCCATCGTTGACGGTCCTGGGCACGCTGCTTCAGTCATCAAGACCAAGCTGCCTTAGATTCGTGATGATTTGGTCCTCTCCTCGAACCAGGAGGCTCGGATTCGAAGACCGAGCGTTGGTGTTCATGCGCTCGATGTGGCCGAGCCAGTGCAGTCGACGGATTATTGCTTCGGACTACATCCACATCATGGCAAAGCTTGTAGAGTTCGCGGTTATGTCGTATCCTCCATTCACTTTCCTTGCAGAACGGGCGGGACCATATATCCGACGTAGAATTTTTCTTTCCAACCAGGAACCAAGAATCAGCTGCGCAGTGATGCTTGGTTCCAGCTTTCGGCTCCATACAGCAGTACTGGCAAAATAGGAGTTTTGTAAAGCATGATCATTGGTCCTTCGAGTCAGGAGTTTTGAGCCCGGTTGTTTTGACAGACCGAAGAAGCATCGGTTGCTAAGGGCGATCCTACGTCGGATCTCTACTGCCGTTCGTGGAGTTAACGTTTGTCTCGAGGTGGACCAACTCCTCTGGGCACGCTACTACCTCGAAATTGAAACTGTCGGTCGTATTGTTTTGGCAAACTGGAGTGCGGCAATTAATAATAATAATATGGGTGGCGCTACAGCCCGTAGAAGGCCAGGGTCTAGCTTCTCAGCAACCACTCGTGTTGTACGTGCTATTGTTCTTTCACGAGTGGAAGGGACCTACAGTTTAATGCCGACTCCGAACGGCGTAGTTGAGAAGCTTTTTCTGGACATTGAATACTCTTTGAGCATTGTCAGTGACTCGAAAGAGGTGGAGCTGTGAATTATCAAAGGTGGTAAATTGGGCTATCGAACCTGGCACCCTCTGCGTAGGAGTCGACGCACTAACCCACTACGCCACGGCGACCCGCGGCAATTTACAAATTACAAATTACAAATATCGGGGTTTAAACATACAGGCTTACGAGAGTCAGCACTCATTTTGATCTTCGGAAGATCGTTCCCAGTATTTTTCTTTCACTTCTCTGACGTTAAATAAGTCATGCGAGTTTGAGAAAATAGTTATTTTAGTCCCGATCTTGCTCAGAGATTACGACTGTTAAAACTAAAATTAACGTCGGTAGATCTATAAAAAGGCATCCATATGTACTACTAATTACTACTAATTTGTTGTTACTAGTTACTTTCGTTACTTCCAACCACACTGGTATCTACGTTTTTAAAGTATTGTATTGCTCTGCAGATGTATTGTATTGCTCTTCACAGTCTATACAGACCATTTCAAACAAATTAAGTTGTGCTACCATCATCCAGACTAACAACGTACCGTTTCTTATTGGGGAGTAACGTGTCGTGACAAGTATTCATTTACTCGTTACTCAGTAACGATGTACTACAGAAACAGCATTCACAATTAGCAATCATTTCCTCTAGTTGGCAGCACTTTCAATAAATGATGTCAAATTTGTATCGAAAGCAGACAACTTCATTCACAGTACTCCCACTATGGCGTCACGAATATGATTATTCATTTCTAGGTGGCAAACCAACAAACATATATTTACCCAAATCTGAAAATGGGATAAATATATCCGTAAGCACAAATATTAAGCTCTGGTAGACTTTACGACAGTATTTTTGTTTGCGAACACAAGGGTAAACTGACCCTTTTCTTACGCCAAAACAATGTGTCCTTTTTCTCAATACTAACGCATTAACAATTTTTGTGACATTTTTAACCTCTTCTGAAACACTCGGTCTTACTGGTCCAAAAAATCCTAACAATATAATAAATAAAACCAAAGGAAGCAGTTACGTTTTCCGACAAATTGTCTAGAAGTCAAGAGAAGTACGTAATTGTGCGGTATTGCGACTTAATTATATGAACTCGTGGTGCAAATGTACGAGCACGAGTGTAAACAAATGTTCAGTACATAGGTTTAACCAGTTCACATATTCTAGTAATTCATATAACCGCGGGTTCATATAATCGAGACTCTACTGTAGTCATACTGAATTAAACTGTCTCTTACTTGTTAAACTCTATTTTTGCACAAATTGAATTATTAACAAGAGAAAACCAAAACTGCTAAATGAAGTTATTTGTTTTTTTTTTTCCCGCTTTCTACAGACTCGCCACACTGTGTGACCTTTCAAACAAAAAAACACAAGAGCGCCAAAAAAAATCACAATCATAAATATTTTTCTTTTTTCAAATTACAAGTGAGTGAACTGAATCTACTATACCAGCATCACCTTGAACATCTAGATCATCAACCTGCCATAATGTGTAATTAAAATAGATACACACTCAAAGGTGCGTCTGTGTTCAATTTCCCACCCCTCGAATGATCTCACCCAAAAAGGTGATTCATCTCACGTCACGATGTCTCTCTGTTCGTACACGCAGACCAGCAGACAGACTCGCGTTTCACTTTTACTTTTTCGGATTTAGGTTCAAAACAAAAAAGGGAAAACTATGAAAATCGTTGCGATGTCTTTTCGCGAATAGATGCCGTGGCTGTGATACGAGCGGTGGCAAAGAGAAAAATCGAAGAGAAAATACGTATGGAATTGTGAACAAATTAACTGAAGTCATAGTCGTTGATTGTGCATTTGTATGTATTGCGTCCAGATGGAATTGATTATAAATCTTGATCGTTTTTGTAGTTCATTAAGATAGAAAATCGAGGAATAAGATGGGGAAGCAAGTACATGATTATTCACAGAGTTTGATTGAAGAAGGGGAGGTTATGAATTGTTCATGTGAGGCAACCTTATTTTTCTTTACGCATGTATGTGCACAAATCTTAAGTCTATGTGCTTGTGAGGCAAAACAATAGATAAAGATGACGCACGCGGGGGAAACGGACCATAAATGGTTTGGACGAGCTTGAAAGGTAACAAGGTGTCTGGAAAGTATAGTGGATTGACAATCAGGCATATCTCGGACTGGTGGCCGACAACAAACAGGGATAGCACGTCGTTTTCTGAGAATCTCTGCCTTCAGTCCTGACAGAATCTTTGAAGACATGGAATTAGAAAAATTAATATTTTTGGATATTTGTTTATTTGTGTTGAGGGGATGAGACGATGCCCTAGTCGAGGATAAACTTGAACATCAATCAACAAACCCAAAGACTAGGCAGCAATAGTTTAAAACGTCGTAGAGTGCCCCCCTGTTCGAATCCCAGTGAAAAGCAAAATTAATACGCTGGCCCAGTCACCATTTGCCGTTTGGATCAAATTAACGGTACTATCACTGGAGTAGTCAATCGGTGGTAGTAGTCTGACTATGGGTATCACAATTGACCAATATGGGCTAAGTATGCTGGTGAATGTACTAGCAGCTTAACCCTAACCTAAAAGTCCATTGCTTCCAAGACTGAACATACATACATACAATGTGGATACTGTGCCTATCGTGCGAGTCCCAGAAAATAAGCCTTTTTCGAAACATGGCTGCAGTGATCAGAATCTCGTGTTCTTTACGTTAGCGGACGGAGTGTGTGGCGCACAGTGGTTCCCTTATAAGGGAGCGATGGACAAATTTCGAATTTGATTTTAATGAAATTTGAAAAAACATCGTGAAATGGGATGAGTTCGTTGCAGGGTCCGAAAATTGTAGAGATGGATGTGGGTCGCCGTGGCGTAGTGGGTAAGTGCGTCGACTCCTACGCAGAGGGCGCCAGGTTCGATACCCGAATTTACCACCTTTGATAATTCACGGCTCCACCTCTTTCGAGGCACTGACAATGCTCGCCTGTCTAGAAAAAGCTTCTCAACTTCGCCGTTCGGAGTCGGCATTAAACTGTAGGTCCCTTCCACTCGTGAAAGAACAATAGCACGCACAACACGAGTGGTTGCTGAGAAGCTAGGCCCAGGTCCGCCTAGGACTGTAGTGCCACCCATATTATTATTATTATTATTTGGATGTCCCTTGCCACATGTGGTCGGGACATAATTCATATGATACCATAATAAACAACAGCTAACAACATCCGCATTCATAATCATAAATATTTTTAAACTGAGTCAGTCCCTCTGAAGCTCTAATACAAAATTTGCACAATACGAACGTAGTTTAGTCGACTGCACTGGCTCTGCCACAACGAGCGCATGGGCAACAATGCACCAGCTAAGAGGGTCTTCGAATCCGAGCCTCCTGGTTCGAGAAAGAGAGGAAGACCGAATCTCCGGTATAAAGACCAAGTAATCACGGATGCAAGACAGCTTGGTCTTGACGACTGGAGCAGCATGCCCTGGACCGTCAACAATGGAAAGCAGCTATCGCTCAGGCTCGGACCCTGCATGGGTCGTCAGCCTGATAAGTAAGTATCATTGCATAATAAATGCAGCTGAGCTCAACATAAAGCTAAATTTAAAAGGCTCTTGCGCCCTGTATAGGTTTGTGTAGGTATACACAGAGGTACGTACGCTTCCAACCTTTTGGTTTTTTTTCTACAGTTCAGCAAACATAGAAACATCTTTGTGCTAAATTAAGAGCCTAGTTTAAAAAAATTAGTAACAAAAATCAAAAAAAAGGAACGTATGTGGTTAAAAGTTAAAATACAGTAGAATCTAGGCAACATGACCGGAATCCATAAGATGAACATTTCGGAAAGATTATCGGATTTTTTGAACAACTTTCTTCCGGGCGTGAGTTTATCATAGAACAATTTTTTTTGTTCTATACTTTTGTAAACAACTTTTAATTTTTGTTTTTTTTTTCTTTTAAATCGAATTAAATTTTTTTTGGTGGATATACATAAAGTGGCGAGCAAAACTGGATACATAACTTTAGTTTTTGGGTTTTCATCTATAAAATTGTTTCGCTACGTCAGATTTGATTGAAATGTTCAGTTTCCGTCAGAGTGGAACCTGTTGATTTTAACTCGTTAATAGTCTTCAGTTTTTATTGTATTTGCAGACATTTGATCGGGCCTATATTTTTTACTTTATATATTTTTTTTTTTTATTTTTCATAGCGGACACTACCCCATTCCTACCCAGGGTCCTTCTAAAAGTCCTCTCGCATAATTTTGTAGAATCCAGTTTTGCCATAGCGATCTCAATAAGGTGAGGATGAACAGTTTTGGGCACTCACCTTTATTATGCACGATCTCAATTAAAATGTTATTTATTATTAAAATTAAAACGTTGTTGTTCGAAATATTTTTTTTTACATATCATTTTTTTTTTAATTTAAATTTTTAAAATTTTGAAATAAAAACCTGATTTTTCAAATAGAATGTCGCTGTTAGCGCTAAATTGGATGACAAGATCATAATGACCAAATTTATCATAAAGTATGATACGCCAAGTTTAGACATAACGGTGAATGCACAGAACAATGAAACCGTGCAAAACTGAATGATTTCTGAATTGAACAATTTATTTCATGGATAAATCTATCTTTTTGTAATTAAACAAGAAAACAGCTCTGAAAATTTCAATCAAATCCGTAAACAATATTACTGGTGAAAAACACAGAAACTAAAATGATGAATCCAGTTTTGCTCGCCACTGTACGTTCTTTTTTGATTCTTGAAAAAAAAAAAAACAATTTGAAAGATGAACGGAGCCTGTTTTATATCTGTTCATCTTTCTAAGATTCCACTGTACATGACTTTCCAGCTTAATATTACTCCTTTCATCAAAGTACCGAATTAAGGAAATTGTTTAACTTCAACTCGGTCCTTTCGAGAGAAAAGTTATGAATTCAATCTTTGGTCCTGTCTGTGTTGATGGTTATTGGAGAAAAAGATTCAACCACGAAATGTACCGGCTGTACAGCGGCATGAGCCCAGTCAGGCGTCTAGGAATTCAACGCCTAAGATGGCTGAGCCATGTAGAGCGAATGGACAACACGGCTACAGCCCGAAGAGTCTTCGACTTCGAACCAGTGGGACAACCCAGTAGAGGTCGCCCACGGAACCGATGGCGCACCCAGGTAGAGACGGACCTCAATCGACTTAATGTGCGCAGTTGGAGACAGTTGCCTAAAGATCGTGCCTGGAGCTGGAGAGGCTTACTGGTTAAGGCCCAGGTCCACCCCGGACTGTAGCGCCACCAGAAGAAGAAGCTTAACTTCAAAATTGACAAAAGAAAGCACACTTTTCTTATATAAAGTGCAACTTTGGGCTAACAGTACAGCTGAACGCAGCAAAAGTCCAAACAATTTTGGATTTCTTGGTTTTCACATTTGTGGAATCGAAAAATCAGGAGCACATGTCTTCAAAAAATATTTCGTTTGTTTTCGTTTTTTTTCCTCTAGGGAACCACTGTGCGGTGTTAGGGAGATTCAATTTCGTGCCAACTTCTCTGGCAGTTCGTTGGTTTGGTTGACAGAGTTTTGTTTGAACACGCTTCAGAGGGTGACACAGACAACGAAAGGATACATCAAAGCCTCGCTATGCGGCGTTAATTGAGACCGGAAAAACACGACGCAAATCGAATAAATGAATCCCATCTATTGCATAGTTGCAAATATTTCTCCAAACTGGGTATATAATAAATGGGTACATAAATCATAAACTAAGGGAGTCCCCTTTAAAAGAAAAAAAATAATAAGGACGCAAACCGAAATAATACCGACACAACTTCGAAACTACGATAATTTTCAACCGACGCAACTTAGAAACTATGCAAATCGGAACGACGCTAAGCGTGTACAATTTTTCTTCGATAAAGGCAAGCCAGGCGGCTAAAAATATGAATAATGTTCTGTCCTTGAAATTGTAACAAACACGTAATGCGAAAGAAATTTTTGTGATATACCACTGTCTTGTTTTATGAGGAGACGAGGAGTTCTATACGAAAGACATACATTTCTTCTCCTGTCAACTGTCAAAATGACAAGTGTCGTGCTTCCGAGAACGAATCATGTTGAGCTCATTAGTTATTCGGACCAAGTCACTGCCATCAACTGACCACGTCTAAAATATCCCATGATATAGAATCATACAAATATCAATAACAACACTGACAGAATTAGAACAATAGTCACCATTGAAATGAACACCGAAGCAATGAAGTCAGAGTGTCGGTTTAGACTTTCCCACTGCACTCAATCATAAACAAGTCTCTCCCAAGCCTAGTATCTAAACCGGAATTCACAACACAAGGTCGTCTAATCGCTTCTCAATGCTAATCACGTGCAAAGCATACAGTACCCCGACTGTAGAGGAACAACAAAACATCACGTTTCAACTGGAAAGTCAACGCAAACGCAAGATCACTCTGCTCGTAACCTCCACACGAATAGATGATGATGTTCATAACTCCTGACAGCCGTGCGCTGACGACTTCAAACAGAAACGTCAGAGAAAACACAATAAACACACGCCAACACGTGCGTGTGTCAATGTACTCAGCAATCTTCTTTTCAATGGCACGGCATCCACTGATAAACCGAGGAAACGCGGAAAACCAACCGCTGTATACAAACACCGAGATGATCTCTGGGTTCCTCTTTAAGTAGCTATCAGTAAACATACAGAGAAATAATAAACAAATCAAGTCTTGGCAGTACTGGATACTCAGCTCCTCGATTGGTTTACATAATTTTCTACAAATAGTAATTCGATAATTGAATCTCATCCATCCACACGCACAGTGGATGGCGACGAGGCACTTCGGCCGTGGCGGCTGTATCAGTGGCAGCTCCTCATTCTCGGCTCAGTTTTGTGTCAGGGCCATGCACACACATACACACACACACACCCGGTGAATGAGTGCCAAGAAGACGATGAAAAATAAACATCTACACAACTCGCAGGGATGTGCTGTGAGCCAAGGGTAGACACTAGGGAGTGTAGAAAATAATAAGCAATCTGTCACGAGCGGATACATCTCATCGCGCACATGATGAGAACGCGTGCAATTAAAAAGTTAAACTGTTGGGATTCTGTGCAACACGCTTGAACACGAAGTCTCACTTTAAAGTGTGAGGGTGACGATTACCGGTAACCCCACCCACGCCCCATTTCTTTCCTTTTTTTGGCACACTTTCCTCCTTGGTGTGAAGTGGAAAAGTTTAAGTTTTGTAACTAATTAGGAACAGCAGCAGCGTGCATCCTTTCCCCCCGCATTCGGCCTGGAATTGTCAACATTTACCACGCGCCCCTCAACTCGAATGAAAAACATGACTGAGAGCTCTAATTGCGGAAGGGACGAGTGTTCCAAGGAAGAACCGAGTTGTTTTTGAATTGCAAATTCCAATTCCACACGGTGGTGGAGCATGCGACGAGGTGCGGGGAAGATTAATGTATTTCCCTGGAAACTTGAGAGCACTGAAATTAGAACTTTTTGGGGATTTAGTGGTTGATTTGCTTTCATCTCCTCACCTTTTTGGCTGCTCTCCGGATTCTAACCCGAAAAGAATTTTCACTGAAGTGGGACACATCGCAATAACTCAGCGCGGAGTAATTAATTTTGTCTGTGCATCTGACACTTGACGTTTCACACTTTTACCGTAGCATGCATTTGGGGTGTGTTCAGTGAGTCATGTAGCTTAGGCCGTTGACTTCGAATTATCAAACATCACCAACCGGATGAACATCTTAAAGCTCGTGTGAATCACATCACAGCTTTGTTACGCGGACAAATAACGATGACATATGAAGATTCCGCGGAACAACTTTCATTGCTTGATGGCTTTGTTTTACATGTGCTTACCTAGGTTTCAGGTGAAATTAATGAATGCTGCTGTGGTGATTACGAGAGCTCATGGATATGTATAAGATGTGAATCATGTTCACTCTGTGACAGGGGTAGTTATGACAGGTAGCAACTATACTGTGACAGATGGGCCAAATATCTCTGTGTTCAGATCTATCCTCTCTCTGATTAATCAAAGCGAATGCGATGCAAGTCATAATGAAATGTCCGACGAGATCCAATGAGATTAAATGTCATATGTGACAGCTATTTCACACCAGTACTTGAGGAGACAGCTGCCTGGCTATAGTGTCTCGGCGACATAGTTTGCCGTGCACTAATTTGAGTCTCGTCCGATTGACAGCTTGAAACGGCCATTCACACGCGGTATCGAGATTGACAGACTTAATAATTAATCTGTTTCCTTTATCGCTGTGCGCCAACAATTAATCAGCCGCTGAAGTAAATCGAACTTTTAAATAAAGAATTTGAACAATATTAAAATTTCTTTCGAGCGCCTACATACTTCTGTTCAGAATTTGCGGCTTTGGATACAAACAATTGCTACCAAACTGAATTAAAACTTCCAGTGTAAAAATAGGAACAAATAAGTGCGACAAAAGGCTGAACACACAACTGTCAGTCACTGAAAACTTTCACAGCTCAAACAACAAGGCATGATTGATGATGATTGCACTGAAATTGCCATCAGTAGTATTTTTATCTTAAAAAACAGAGACGATGTGTCAGGAAATGTAGTTTGTCATGAAATTGATTTGCACACTCATTATTTCGGTTACATTCCCACGGGCACGATAACCTGAATATCTGTGTTTAATTGAGAAGCAGTGTTCGCTTGGAAATCGGAGGGAAAATTCTGGGAATACCGCTATATGTCGTCGATCAAGTGCCATTCATATGCGCCGCGAACTGCTAACGTGAACTTTTAGAAGCAATGTCATAATTCTTGTTATGTAAGAAGATTTGAATTGTATAATTATTAAATTGGATTGAATTATAAAATTGTTCTATCGACGAAAATCTCAACAGCAATTAGTTCGAAAAAGAATACGAATTTCATTATCTTTGCGTAATGTCAAGTTGAGTTCAAGACACAAATTCGCGATCCAAAAATTGGCTACGAAGTGTCTGTTTGCTCAGATTGCTCTCTGCGAATGGGAAATGAAATACTACCGAGAAGACCGACTTCTACATCCTTGCCCCTTGAAATGTGTGACAACCGTTTTTTATATCGTTTTCCCAAACCAAATTGACCAATCAGATGACGGCATTATCGTTATTTCATGAAGAACTGTCAAAAATGCACTTAAATCGGCGTGGAATGCCGAAAAGGTGGATGTTTGGTTTCACACGACCAAAAGCTGAATTTATTTGGCTGGGAAGTTCTTTACCGCCCATCGTACTACCAATACCTTTCGCCTTCTGACTACCATCTGCTCCGGTTTCTCCAAAACAATCTGGACGAAAGGCAAATTAATTCCGAAGTTGGCATCAAAATGCACCTGATAACTTTTTTAACCCATCAGTATACTGGCTTTGTTAAAAGAAGCACTATATCTCATCCAGAACGTTGGAGGAAAGTAGTAGATCATGATGGACAACATGTCGTAAAAGTAAGGAGTTTATAGCGAATATGTGTGTTTAAATTTATACTTTAAAAAACCACAGGACTTATTGAATAACCCAATACCTACATAATAAGATAAAACCCCAAAGCGCCAAAAAAAAAAAGCGCAAGGCACTGTCGTAAAATAGAATCTAGTTGCTAATCAGCTATGCAAATCGATATCAAACCGCAAACTCTTCTGTACACTATTGCAGAAGTGTTGCTCAATAAATAGGCGTCAAAGTAAACATCACTCGCGATTTGGGAATAAATCTTTACAAGAGTATCGACGCTTACTGTCGCAAATTATACACAAAGCAGTCAATGTCTAATGGTGTCTTAAACATTCTAGAATGCGTGTAAATCAATTGTTAAGCGTTAGAAAATCCATTTCAAATTGTGTCATGTTGGCCCACAAGTACAATTCCATCACGCCCCTCAGTCGTCTTGTAATAAACAATTTTTACGGAATTTTCTTTTTTTATGCTGCCCACCACCTCACTCCTCACTCCTCTGTCAACGTTGAAACCACCCATTTTTTCGAATTAAAAAATAAAGCGAATATACTAAATATAACGGTAAACATAACCCAATGCCATCCACCCACATTGTGTGCTCATGTTCTTTCACTTTCTGTTAGAATTTCATTTTCAGCGCTGAGTTATTTCGCAAGCATATTTTACACAAAATGTCATAAAAACAAATAACTGTATATATACGTATGTGTTGTGATCCACACAAACCGTTAGCGTTTGCCACGAATGGACATGCAAGTTGCGTCAGCTGTCAAACCTAGTGTGGAATGCTCCATAAACACACGTTTCATCGCCGCTTGAGTACCCTACTTGCCTGAAAACATTGCTATCCACCGATATACTTAACTGTATGTGCACAATGGTTGGGTGCGTTTGACATCGATGTACTGCGGATGTATGCGAAATTCTCCCTGTTTTCTGACATTTTCCTTGCACACAGGGTGTGCTTGGCTATGTACACAGAGAGGTGTTAATTATGTTTGACGGTAATTAGGTTTTTGGAAAACGTTACGTTTACGAGTATATTTTGTTTTATGCTCCAAAGCCTTGAACATTTCAGGTTATGTATTTCAAAAAAAAAAGGGAGAAAAATATATTAAAGGCATTTATTTGGAAAATGAGTAAACGAACCACCACTCTGTTACTCATATACGGGTATGTGTCACAAATTCTCGAACGTAAAGTTCTGGGGGATTTTTCCTTTCAAATACTTGCGAGTATTTTTGGCAAAGTTTTTATTGAGTATGCCATGAGAGGGGTGGTGTCGCTTTGAAAGTCCAGAATGGCTAAAGTTCATGTGAGGAAAGTTTTTTAATTGAACAAGTTGCAAATTATGACAGACTGCGTTGAATACTTTTCATTCGAAATTTAGACGTTAAAGACATAAAGACACTCAATTGCTGCTTGTAAAGTTGAGATCTAGGGCAAAGCAAGAAATTATGGAGCCCACTTAATTGTAGTAGATCATACATATGTGAAGGGATAATTAATTACTCTGGAGCAATTGCTGAATAAGTTGTCGGAATGATAACTGGTTCAATATAGGGTGACACATTAAATTAGTAAGAGAACACAAAAGAGACAGAGAACTTTGAATTGTTTTCTATGACAGCTGATTTGAACGTTCTCGGTTATTTTGAGGTTAGTCTGATACACATGGGTCAATTCGAGAACTAAATAAAAATAGTAGTAGGCGAGTTTTATTGAGAGTCTATACTCAGCTCAGTAACGTTTCAATCATCAATAAAACGCTGTTTACTCAATTTGTACTTATTATATTACTTTTTTGTCAAAAGTTGGTTCGTCACATTACTTTCATTGTACTAGACTTTAACATTCAAATAGTTCTGACCAAAAAAGACTTCTACCTCTCTTGTCCCTTAAAATGTTTGACAACTGTTTTTTATATCGTTTTCTCAAACCAAATTGATCAATCAGATGACGGCATTTACGTTATTTCGCAAAGAACTGTCAAAAATTCATGAATATCTGTCAAAAAAGTGCTCAAATTCCTCGATGGACTAGGGGGCAATCAGCTGCGAAGTCGGCAATCTCTGTAATTCATCATTTCTTGTTTTGACAGTTGGTTGGCAATTTTTGTACAAATACTTCTTTAAGCGCTGTAGCCAGTGTTGATCACTGCGTCTTGCTTAGTAATTTATTTGGTTATTGTGTAAAAGATTTACACAACGAATGAGTATAGATTCGCACTAAAACACGACTAATAAAACAAATGTTTGGTGCCCATAGTGGAATCATTGGTCAAAATGTGTTCAAAAATGTGACACCCAGTGGGAGAAATAAAAAACCCATTTTTTAAAGAGAAGTAAGATTTTAAATTTTTTTAGGGTTGAGCCACAATGACAAAACTATTTTTCAAATATTAAGGAAGTGTTTACGATGACGCTTCCGGGAATTAAGGTGTCCCGGCGGGACTGTTGAATTTTGATCTAAAAACCGGTATGTCCTTTGAAATCCGGGTTTCTGGCAACTCTAGATACACTCATTTTAGACTTCTCTCAAACGCTTCCACTGTTATAGATCCCGTTACGACAGCGATTGCTTATTCCGCTAAATTTGTGGAGCTAAAACGGGACTCAGATGTTCAACTTATGTAATCGTTGCTTTAGGACGAAACCACAAATAGTTTTGTTATGTTCGAACAGCAAAGCACAAGCACTTGTGTACTTTTTTCAAGTGCCCATTGGTATACATTGCCTGGGTTTCGAAATATAGATAATAATATAGATATCCTGCGGCTGTTTGTACAACAACCACCAGTGCCTGGTATTGTGCACGCTAGAATGGTTGGGACCTACATTTTAAAGCAGAGTCCGGCGAATGACGAAGTTTGAGAAGCCTTTTCTAGACGGGTACAGTCCACGAACTTTCTCAGGAACTTGAAAGAGGTGAAGCCGTTTATTACACACGTTGCTCTCTTCGGAAATTAACCCCGATAGTCATCTGGGCATTCATTGCAAGGAACCATTCGAAGCTAAGGATGCGCTGTCTTCAATTTGCTACTAGAGAAGATAGTGCAGAAGGCAGCTGTAAGCCAAGTCAGTCCAACTGTTGGGTTAAGCAGATGACATCGCCAAAGCGGCGAGTTCCGTGCCGTGGTGGAAGCTCTTACAGCGATTAAAGACCAGGCGAAACAAGGTCAATGACGACAAAACGAAGTATATGCTGTCGAACAAGATACGATCTGTAAAACCACACCTTAAACAAAACATCACGATCCACAGCTGCAATTTTGTGGTATTAGATCCGACTTAATATCGCCCTTGCCAACCGCTGCTACTTCGGTTTGCTACCACAACTGGGCTCAAACCTCTTGATTCCCTATTATTTTTACAGTCCTGTTTTATGAAGCCGAGAGTTGGATGCTAAGTAAAACATCAGAACTGACTCTTGGTGTCGTTGGAAGAAAAATTCGGATTCTTCCGTCGGATGTGATCCATAGATGGTGAATGGAGAAGATGGCATAAACGGAAAAGATGTGCGTGTATTCCGAAAGCCAAAAATCCATTTGCTCGGCCACATTGAGCGCTTGGAAACCAATACTCCAGCAATGAGGGTCTTCGAATCTAACCTCCAAGTTTGAGAAGGAGAGGAAGACCGAACCTCCGGTATAAAAGCCAAGTTATTGCGGACGCGTGACAGTCTTAACGACTGGAAGCTGCGTGCCCAGTACTGTCATCGACAGAAGACATGTATTGAAGCTCAGGCTCAGACCCAGCAAGGGACGCAGGCCTGAGAAGTAAGATACTTTAATTGGCGTTGCCTACAAGGGACGCAGGCATGAGAAGTATGAAAGTTTGGGTGGCGTTACATACAAAGGTGGACCTGAGACTTGCCTCTACAGTAATCACCACTCGGAATGTGCCTTCTAGGTTATTTTAGTTTTCTACAGTTTAAAGCTGACCCCGAACCGCGGCTTTAAAAAATATGTGTAGGATGAAGGATGCTTTAGAGTGCCAACTGAATGAATCTGAAGTTTGGGAGCGGTCTCAACATGTATTCTAATTTAGTAGTCATCGCCCGATATGTGGTTGCCATACGTGATACAGAAGACTCTTTGACATTCAAAAACATCCTCATGTCCCTTC
Source organism: Eristalis intricaria (assembly GCA_964034865.1). Classification (NCBI taxonomy): domain Eukaryota; kingdom Metazoa; phylum Arthropoda; class Insecta; order Diptera; family Syrphidae; genus Eristalis; species Eristalis intricaria. The sequence goes on from OZ035873.1 coordinate 136,529,372, forward strand.
GACAACTAGATCCCAGTTATTCAGCTCACGACGAAAACTGTCCTATTCTCAAGAAACAACGGGTGGAGCACATGTTTAAAAAGAAAAATACCGAAAAAACCACGACTCACTCTCCCATAATGGTCACTAACCTCAAATGTCAGTCGCATTCAACTGGAATCATTAAAGAAGCAGATGGAGTATCTGTAACCGACGACAGGGTCAAGGCCGACAATGCGTAATATATGCAACAAAAGCCACATGGAACACCCCCTTCCATGTTCAATCAAAACCGACCAGAGGCTGCCTCAACACTGCGTCAACTGCAATCGGAATTGCCGGAGACCCAACAATTGGGACACGTCGCAACCGTAAGTTTGCTGAATATTAATTCACGCTCCAAGGGTTGTGTTATGAACGTTTTCATATTTTCCGATGTATGCAATTGCGGACGCCCTCAGCTTTATGTGCCGCCCCCCAGTTCCCGTCATCACTCAAGGATACACACACACACACATATACACTCTTGCGAGAGAGACATTTTTTTTGCGTAAATGATAATCAAATGTGTCCGTGATTTATTGTCGTAATTTATTTCGTCAGATATTTTTCGGAGCTTTCGCTTCTTCTGCCGACAGACACGAGGGTGTTGTGCGTGGTGGGAGACACTTCCACTTGCAGTCGAGAGGAAAACAAATATTTGACTGTGACATTTCTTTTTTTCTTCGTTGCGATTCCAGATGCCTCCACCGCTGGCTCTCTCACATGAAGTCATAAATATTTTAACCGAATAGATTATGTACTCGTGTTCGAAGTTGATTTCCTCTGTTTCCTCTCTGCTCAAGGACAAGCCAGCTGCCAGATTCTGTGCGGCGTCTCTCTCAACGCAGACAAGTGGTGGTAGGCGCCGCCCGCGTCGGTGTCCGCCGCTTCAGAGTTCAGCGAGAATCGTATCGAACGTTACAGAATCGATGACGCAACATTTATTTTCTTCCAAACCTGTCTCTTGCCTCTTCCTCAGCCGGTAATTTATGAATATTTGCGTATTCAATTATTTAGCGATTTGTGTGAAGATTCAATTCGGTGGCGGGAGGTAAAGGGGAAGCGATAAACAATTTGCCGGATATAATCGCCAAAAGCCAGTGTTGACTTTCTTCAGTTTATTTATGTAAATTATTATGTGAGGTTATGTAACTTCGTGTGTCGCCGGCATGTGCGCCGGCCTTCCTTCACTCGTGTTCTGCTGTATATGCGGATAATTCTGAATGAACAACAATTTCACCTCGAGCATGATTACTTAACAACAGCGCAACACTTGAGATTTACAAATCCAGACGATTTCAGACTTCAGATATGCCTCTTTTCACTTGAAAATGTTTTTCACGTCTTCGTTTTCATTTATTTTCGTGGACACACAATATTCAGTCGGAAATGTACGCCATGCGATGGAAATGAGAGAAATTCCCATCGCAACCAGACGACGAACGACATGAATTTATTTGCGTCATACGTAATCAAGTGTGAGGCGTGCACTGGACACATGTGGATGCGGCTTTGCGGGGGCTGCTACAGGGATTACAGTTTATGATGTCATTATTCCTGATGGTCGAACAGATTTCGGAGTACTTTCTGTCTCGTGTGTGTGCGCCCGCCCCGCCATTGAATGGGAGTAGAAGACTTAAGTGGCAGTACACTGGAACTTGAGCAACTACTAGTCAGTTACCTGAAATGACATCATTCAGGCGGACGTTCGTCGTTCTGGGGGGAGAAGATTTCGTGTTTTTTCTTCTCTTTGCCAATGTGTTTAGTCGTTTCTGTGTTGGAATAGGTATATTGGCGAAAAAAAAAACTAGTTTTTCTAAATTTTTTTTCGTTTGCGTCTATTTTGAATTCACACAAGAGGCGCTAGACCAGATCTCTTCACCGAGAATTAAGTAATTTGGGTGAGTTTTATGACGTTGGATACAGAAATACAATGTTAGACGCGTCAGTGGATTGTGCGATTGTGTTGGAATATATTTATGTTTATGCACGGCGGTAGGTGGGATTTGTCAACGTCGGCAAGAGCATCTTCACTTTGATCAATGAGATGTTCTGTGAGTGCAAAAGTGGAAACAATTGCAAAGGGAAATACGAGGTTTTGACTACAGGTGGTGATACTAGTTGACACAGTGAATGCTCCCATAGGCGGACAGCGACGGTCGCAACACTTTTGTCCGGCTAAAGGAGTTGTCCGTCCAAGGGAATGTATGTAACTACAGATCAAGATCCACGGTCGTGAAGGGGAGACAGTGTCCGCTTATTGGAGCTTTCACTGCATTTGTTTGTGATTAAAAAAGATATAAACATTAACGGAGCATTGACTTGAGCCTTCCGCATTTGAGTGATGATGTTGACTAGACTACACACTTCCTTTTCTCGCAGATGTGTGTTCCCAATTGTCACTTCAAGAACTTCAAAGCTTATCAAACGCTTAAGGTCCTAGCCCATCGAACCCGTAGCGTGCATTGCGTTCTGAAAAAAAAGTTGACAAGAGAGCGACACCAAATGCGGCCCACAAGTGGAATGCATCACGACGGACTTTTCAACTTTCAACTTTTCGTACGGTTGACAGGATAAATAAATGAATAGCAACATTTTGTTTTGTTTACAGTTGTTTTTGAACTATTCCAAAAAATTCAGAAACTTTAAAATTTCGAATTTCTTAGGAAGTGGATTCCACACGCAACGTACGCAGGATGAAGAAAATTGCTTATGGGTACTAAACGCACGCATAGAACGGAATCCATGGGCTGGGGCCTTATCCTTGGAAACCTTCAACCTTTCCGGGGACGGGTTTGAATTAGGCTTGTGTTTAGTTCAAATCAGTTTATTGAACTAGTTCGTTCATCTAGTTCATTTTGTTCAATGTATTTCACTGCTCCAGAAATTAAGGCTTGTGCATTCATTAATCGGGCCAAAAACCATATAAAGCATACTCCCGCACTTTCCAACCCCGACAACGCAACGACGCTCCATTTGCTTTTGCTGTTGTTGTTAACCGAAAATAATCCTGGTGTGAAAAATGCCCATACAGAAACAAAGCAAAGCACTAAATTTAGTTCAGCTTCGTTTGATATAGTTCAGTTACAGAACTCCATGGATAATAGCACATACATAAAATTGTGTTGTTTATAAGCGGGTTTTCAATTAAATTCCTATTAAGCGGGGACCTTAGGTAGGTTTAGGATGGCGTTGGTAAATCTCAGCTGATACTAATTTATTGCTATCCGAGGAGTATTGTATTCTTACTGAATCACATGTATGCAGCCTATATACCGGAGTTTGATAAACTAGTGAACTAAATGTATGAGAATAAAATTACACTGTGAACTAGTTGACTTCGTTCCGTCGCAAACTAGACAAGTCTATTTACAAGTTTTAGGAAAGGGCAGCAAAGCCCATTTTTTTAAAGACTTGACTTTAGTGGTTTTGTTTTCCTTATTAGAGACATACGCAGACTTCGTAACCAACAGCCAACGTTTTCAAAACGACAGCCGACGCATGAGAAATTCTTTTGGCTATAATATTTCTAAATTTTCAGAAATTTTAAAATAGTTTAGCTGATCTTGAAGAGCTTCGATAGACCTGAAAATCACTGTTTCTTCAACCGAATACGACGTTTGGTTCAAAATCGAAGACACTAATACGAAATATTTACACATGTATATAATAACATTCTGTCCCTATGTGCGCTTATATCATTTAAACTACGAAACGCATTTTAATGCGGTTTTCGTCAATAGATAGACTAATTCAAAAGGAAGGTTTATTCGTACAGAGTTGTATTGTTTTTGTGTTGATTTTTTGAAATATGACTGTTGTGGTAATTGTTCAGGATGTCGGATGTGTTCATCGAAATTGATGTCTTATTCTTATGAATTGCTCCTCTTTATTTTGACTGATACATAAAACAATTCAGCGATTGCATATATTGCACGGATAGCTTTCTATAACCATTTTAATGGTTAGAAAAATAGATACTACTACTTTGGAGTTTGGAAAACTATTTAGACGGATACGATATGTGTTCTTATCACATCAAGTAGATACTTAAGCTACCTACCTTAAGAATTGACACAATTTCCTTTTACGTCACACAATTTAAATTAATGTTTTATGAAATATTGTAGAATTATTAATCACTCCACACTACTATAATCCCTGCGAGGCCGATGCGGGTCGCTAGTTCTTTGTAAAAGAATTTAAATTTCGCACCCAATTTAATAGCAGATACAATATGCGCAACGAAAGATAAACAATAAAAACCTTATCTTTAAGCAGAAAATCGTTTCGAGTTCAGAGAGAACGCTGCATAAAGTCCCCCCAGTCGCCTCGGCTGCATGGCGTGCTCTTATTTTCAAAGACTCAGAATAATCTACAGGCCTATTCTTTAGCTCCATTGACAAGTGACCTTGAAGGACGTATGGGTTAAGAAACGGATTAAATACGTATATCGTAATTTGTTCTAATAGTCAAGCGGTGGTTAAAAGTAGATTTTCCTGAGCTGGCGCTTATCTCTTAGGTGGGTGCCGAATAAATGCGACATTCGAGAAATTTGGGCGGCGGAAAAAATTGCAAGAAGGATGGAGATCTATAATCCAGTCTTATCTCTAGGGCAACACATCGTCCATATCTTGACACAATTTCTCTCTTTTTAAAAACAACTGGATGGCACAGTTGGTAGAGTGCCTGCCCCTGGTTAGCGGTTCCCGGTTCGAATCCCAGTGAAAGCCAAGTTAATACGCTTTTATCTGGTTTTTCAAATCTGGTCCAGTCACCATTTGCCGTTGGGATCAAATTAGCGGCACTATCACTGGAGTAGTCAATCAGTGGTAGTAATCTGATGGACCAATATGGTCTAAGTGTGCTGGTGAATTCACTAGCAGCCCAACTACCTAAACTAACCTTGATACAATTACTCGCTCAAATCGTAGATGATCTAATGGCCAAGAGTGCCTCAACACGGAACTATTATGACATGCTTTCGATTCGAAATGGTCGCAGTCTGTTCAGAACGAGTAAGAAACTCTAACTCGAGGACTCATCACTCGACGCTATTTGAAATTACGCCTCATAATGAATCTCTGCTCTGAAGCCACAGACACGAGGAGGAGGAAGTAGCAGCACCCACTCCTCGCGAAGAAGTCACTTAGGAATATAGAGTGTAACTTCTCCAACTCTCTTTACGAACAATTCGTCATGGTCCCGGTATGAAGATATTCTTGTATTTAATCTCTTCAGAACGGACATCCCTTCATAACGGACGATCATGACGGTCCCGCTGCTATCCACCATAGAGAAGTTGTACAGTTAAACTTCTCTATGGTTCTTTAAAAAATGATAACAAATAACGAACTAAGCACCACTAGTGTCAGCCATTTTCATGGTCTGCTGGGCAGTGTCGACTTAATCCACGTGGTAACACAACGGCCTACTCGGGCTTAAGAGTGTTTGCTGCTTGCCGGCTAACAGCCACTCTAACCTAACTCTACTAAGGAACAGTCGGCCCCAATGGCATCGTATTCTAATTGCAAGTCGATTAGTTCGATGTGAGTTAAATAAATTCTTCGCACAGTGAGAGCTGTCAGGCAGTTGCCCGTCCATGGGAATGTGTGTCGTGCGAAATTGTCCGCCTCAGAGAGTGTCCGTAGCTTTCACTATATATTGCAGGAAGATCTTCTCGGCAACAAATATGCAGTGAGCGTAATGAATAACCTGAAAAACATGTGAACCCGTGCAAGCAGTCGAGAAGCTTATCACCTCCATGCCGAGATGAATCCCTCAAAACAAATGTCAAGCAAATGTCAGGCAACATATAAATCAGGAGCAACGAAACTTTTACAACAATACAAATCATACAGTGTGTTTAATTTCTGTCCATCACTGCATGAAGCATTCGTCCTTGTCAGACCCACTTTAAATCAGGACATCACACTTTATACATTCATGAGAGAAATCCAATTCGCATTATCAACAAGCTAAAAGACTGAGGAATTCCTAATGAAAGTAAAACATAACAAGAACGATAGCAAACAACACTGAAAGCAATCAAATACTTTAACAGATCCTTGGCGCCTGCGGACCATTTGAAGCACATAGCCAGGCCAACAATCGATATCCGAAAATTTCGCGTGTATCCTATTTACTTCCGTTTTCCAATTAGACGCACGAGAAAAGAGAAGAAAACACTGAACACGCTCCGAAAGGACATCAAAACCTCACTCAGTTATCGAATAGATTTCCTGGAAGTTTTTCACATTCAAGCATACAAAATGAGAATTAACGGTCCCTCTCTGGTGTGTCTGTGAATAGATTTCATAAAATCGAAGTTCCTCGATCATCAGCATGTATCTGTCCGCAAAGAAAAAACAGAAATCCATCCTGGACAAGAGGACGCCAATGCTCAACTTCCTTCCGCACTCACAAAAGGGTTCAAGAAACCATAACACAAACAGCAAACAGCCTTAACTGGGACTATGGTGGAGGAGAAGAGCGGAATCTTGTGCACGGTTCGATACGAAAATACAGTAATAAAGCACAATTCCATTCCGTTGCGTGTTCAAGCTCGCCAAGTAGGACTCTCAAACCACGAACCTCAGCCCCACACGACCATCATCGCCACATGTACACGTTCTCATAAAATAAACTGGCGCCATTTCTTGTTTTTTTTTTTTTTTGCTCCACCAAGAAATGCAACAACACAAAACACACGAGAGTGGTTTAATTATGTAAAGCTTATAAATAATTCAAGTGTGCCTGTATCCGTAATTCAGTACTCGAAGGATTTTACTACGTTTCTCCTTTTTTTCATTTAAATAGAGAAATGCTTGTCCTGGGGGGCTTTTGCCTACACAAAACCACACCGGCGGAGACCAGTTAATGACGCTAATGTAGGGAAACCCTTGTGTGTTATCTCACATTCCTAGGACTTAGGTTTGTTTGAATTTGAAAATTGTGGGCTGATTGTAAATTCACCAGAATCGTAAATTAGTTCAACTGGAAGGGGGGACGGTGCTCTATGAGTAGTGTGTTGTGATGGAAATGGATTGAACCAAGGGGCGTTATTGGTTTTGAATAATACGCTACCGAATTAGCATGTTAGCGGGAATTTTTTATTCGTTTCGGCAGAATCGAAATTATGCGTTCAAGAAAAGGCTATTTGATCACGAATTGTGGGACTTGTTCGACTGCTATTTTTCACAAAACGTCTGTTTTATGATTCACTTACATAAATAAGGCCCAAATGAGATTGTAAATTGCCGGCATAAAGTTAAAACTAGGGTTGCGATATAATTTTCGAAGCCAACCGGGACACATCACAAAAAAGTGGGAAAATACCGGGATTTAAAATGTTTACGCGGGACAAATAAAAAACTTAATATCTTATTTTATTAAGAGCACGTAACAAGTTTTAACTTAAATACTTAAGGCCCTTCTCAGTCAAAATTCACTAAGACTTGCCTTGGTACCGAGTCATCACGGGGTTACTGAAAATAAGATCGGCGATGAGCTTGCCAGACAACGATCAGGGAGATATTCTCAGGACGCTCCCATTAATGGTTGGGCCTCTCGAGTACACAACCGGAGGTGGTATAACCCTCCAAAGTGCAGGCAGACCAAACCTATCCTCCCAAGCCTATTTCTTGACAGAAAACATTCGAGATGACTTACCAACGCACCTTCGCCAAACATCTAAGTGCGTTGGACCTAAATGATGAAACCCGCGACGCCTGTGGAGAATCCAACGACACGCCTGCTAGTATTCCTTCGGAGGGCCGCCAGTCAATATTCAAAAATGCAAAAGATATGTTTTCAAATATGAAAGAGGTGTTTACACTGTCCCGGCCAAACCGGGACGTCTGGCATTGGTAGATAGTGTTTCGCCAACGTCGGTAAGGTGGTGTTTTTATAAAAGTCGAAAATTAGAATCGCATTTATTTTCTCACGCGTTTTTGAGCACACGCAGCACGCCGCAGAACGCCACAAGTATAAATGTTTTCGCGATTTTTTTGGCAGTAAAGAAATAATGACTGCACAATCTGCCCGTTATCGGCGACATATCGACGTTTATGAACAGTGGGTACTGCAGTTCACCTAAGTAGAAGTACGATCGTCAATCTGTATTAATTTAAATGTCTAACGCAGACCTTTGTCTGTCTGACGTTTATGAAAAATAATTTAGACGAAGATGTCATGATACCTTTTCAACATAATTCTCGAGAAGATCGTGCATAACTCAGAAGTCATCACTAGATGCAAGACTTGATCGACGCAATGACATTGACACTCGACTCAACGGACTGTCAGTGAGGCATTTCTGAGCATTGAGAAGGAAGTAGCTAAGGAGGGTCTTGCGGTGAATAAAGGTAGGACGATGTATGTGCATGCTGTCTACAGAAAAAGGTCCATCAACTCCGAGGTCTTGGACAAATACAGTCAGAAATACAGAGCGAAGGAAGCATTTATTTGGATTGTTGTTCGAGGCAGACTTAGGCAAAAGGTCTTAAGCTTTAAGTACATAAGCGAGCGCCTCATAACAATCCGCAACAAGCCTAATCGGGAACACCAGCCTCATCTGCGCCCACGCCCCAACGGAGGACAAAGATGACTTCTATTATCTAGGCAGAGCATTAGATCCCTAGCTATTACACCTAAATCGTTGTAGGAGATTTTAACGCTAAGCTGGATAAAGAGGACATCTCTGATAGTCATAGGTAAGCACAGCCTGCCTGATACCACGTCCGAACCATTTTCTTTTTGTAGCCAAAGTAAAAACTCGGATATCCAGAGCACACCGGAGTCGAGAAAGCACCATACGGTTTGACGTCGGAAAGCTACCGATCGAGTCTCCTGGAATCTCTCTCTGAGTTCGTCGACGCCAAACAATCGAAGAACATTGGAGGCGTTATTAAGAAGCCATCAAAGAAGCTAAAAAATCAAAAAAGCTGGAAAAACCCATGTTTTGACAACGAGTGCAAGCGGGCATATGCAGCAAGGCAAGAAGCCTACCTAAGCAACGCTGCATCGAACTACAAGAGTTGTTCGTAAGCTCTACGAACAGAGACGAAGGCAAAAGACGAACAGAAATCAAGTTACTCGTCATACGAACGAACGTATTGGAATCATGTCATACGAATGTTGACGGAACGTAATTATTCTGTGTAGGAAATATTGTAATAGAGTGAAGCGTAGTAAATGTAATAGCTAAACGGCAATTATTATTATAATTATTGTAAATGTAACAATTGAAACAAGCGATGGATTCTATTCTGCAATTTTACTTCAGTTCATCTGATTCAGAAAATATTATTATTATAGAAAGATTGGTGCGAAGACAGTTAAGGGGTAAAAGTAACTCTATGAAACAATCAACCAAAGCGTAGGAACGATTTGAAACACAATAAAACGAATATATTAGAGAATTAAAACTCATTAAACGTTTTCGTTTGAATAATGAGTCATGAAAACATGTTCTCTCTATACTTAAACAATACCCACATTATCTACTGCACGACCTCCTGTGCTGAAATCGGTATCGACACTTTCGCTGTCGACGTCGACTATTTAATTGATGGATGGCTCTTTTTGCAAAGGACATTTTTTGGGTCCGGTTTGTCTCAAACAATTTAGTCATTGCATTTTATGTAGCTAATTAATATATTTTAACTGTTATTCATATGACTTAATATTTAAATAAATCAAACAATTTACTATTCAAATCAATATGTTCACTGTCTACTAATCGAATGACGTTTCGCATACGTTCACGTGCACGATAACGTGTTGCATGATCTCAAATTACGTTCACGTGTCCTGTAATCCTAAATGCACGATTTTCTACAGCATTTCACTGGTTCGCGGATGCGGTGATTCGACCCCCGGTTTCTCAAAAGAAAAAAGGAAGAGCACGATAAACGCGCGTTCGAGGAGAGTAATGTATGAATGATGAAAGAAGGTTACACCATGTACGCGACGGTCACATGGCCAAAATCATTATCCAACTTTAATGCCATACAAATATGTATATAAATACGTACGTATGTCAATTTCATGTGTATTTAAATAATTTGTTTGTGCTTTATTTAAATTTAAAATACTCTGAAAAAAAAAAATAGAAAAGAACAAGCTGTGTTGGGAATTTACCATAATTGTAGTAGATTTACTTACATTTTCCAATCTGACACATCTACTACCCAAAGTGTTAAATCTAATAATCATAATTTTAGTGGCGCGACAGTCCGAGGCGGACCTGGGCCTAGCTTCACAGCAACCACTCGTGTTATGCGTGCTAGTTTTCTTTCACGAGTGAAAGGGACCTACAGTTTTATACCGACTCCGAACGGCAAAGTTGAGAAGCTTTTTCTAGACAGGTATACTCTTTGAGCATTGTCGGTGACTCGAAAGCGGTGGAAGCCGTGAATTATGAAAGTTGGTAAATTGGAGATTCGAACCTGGCACCCTCTGCGTAGGAGTCGACAGACTAACCTACTACGCCAGGGCGACTGGTGAGAGGTTTAACTGGTGATAAATCTACCACGCATTATATCTGAAGGCACTGTGTTACAAAAATGTGACCACAAAGGAGAGTGAGGAGTTGTTTATTTTTATGTATGAGAGTGTAACAAACGTGTTACCATGGAGTGAACACACCCCGATTAGTCAGCTAGTATGAATGTCAAATAAAAAGATTGGCAGCTGTCATTTCGAGGTTCTTTTTTGACAATAAGAAAGAAGTGTGGTTATCAGTGGTTAAAAGGGGTTATATGCATTTTTCCACATAATTTGTTTAGACCACTTACCGGAGGAAACACACATATTTGCAACAAGAGCAACGTTAATGTGGTACGTGCAGTTTTTTTTAGAATTTAAACAAGTTAACGTGGTCAACCACTGTTCGTTCTTTGGGATCTACCACACTTTGGAAATTTCAAGCCCCAACCATCTTGTTAAGTCTCAAATTTCAGAGTGAACTTTTTCGGACTTGCAAACTCATCACATTTCAGTTCCCGAATAAGTTTAGTTTTAAAGTTTTATAATGCACAAGCACATGGGTATGAGTGATTTTTAACCTCCAGTTGTTCATAGAATTGAGCACGTATCCCCAAAAGTAGATTGCGGCTGTGTTCATCAATAATGTACAAGCTGTCTTCAGGTTTTGAACAATCTTCACTGTCTTGCATCCTTGCGTTTTAACTTTTCTTTAATTAAAAACACAGCTGGTCGGATGAATTCAGGTTATGCTCAGGTACATTTCAATCCTTTTTCAGAACAAAACCAGTGCCCTGAGGAAACTGACGCTCTACTCTTCGGCCCTCCCTCTCATTAAATGTGTATGCTTTAAATCTTTAAACTCCAGTACACCGAACACTCGCTCATGCTAAAAATACCTGGAAACTAGAATATTAAATTGCATTTCACATTCTCCATATATTGAGCATGGGAAGCACCACACAGCCTATTCACCTCCGGATGTATGAGTAATTACAGACACATTCCCGAAGGTCAACCGGCGAAACAATCGCATACATTCCCACCACACATAAGACTCACTCGTCTCTAATTACGCCAATTTAAATTATATAATTGCAGAACGCAAAACGATTCCACAAGCAGATAAGATAAAAGATTTGCATCAGATAATCGGTGTCAGCGTGCCAAATAGGGGGGGAAATACGCATGCACGACAAAGGACACAAAGTGCAAGATGAAAATTTCAATCAAATAATTAATTACGTGCAAACCTACACCGCAGCAAAAGCACTCATTGAACACGACCCTAGAGCAATTGCAAATGTCATCATACTTATTATGTCAACTAGGTTCACAGGGTGGCGAGGGCGACAAGAGGAAAGCAGACGAGCATGGGCGGCTTTATGTCACGCATATACACAGAATAAAATCCCAAACCTCGGACGATGATAAGATAAGCTAATCTGACCCTGTGTTGTGTCAGCATTCGGTTTATACATCATTTCGACGACCAGTAACTACAAACCGACCACACAGAAATCCTTTGGACCCACACCCTTCACACTCCCAGACACGCGCTCCCAGCAGCAAGAATATTCATCTCGGAACGTCGCCAGTTGCTAAGGGGAGCAATCCTAGTCGTTTGCACAAGACCCGGTCCCGCAAACACACACACATCTGTGTGTGTATACATGACAAATAATTGAATTACACACAAAATTCAATTTCACATTGTTTGCCCTAGTTTAAGCAGCCCATGGTGGACACAGAACGAAGGCCAGTCGCCACAGAATGGCTGAGGCAAGCAACGCAACGGAATGCAAGCAAAGTGGCAGCAGCAGTAGCAATGAACAAGGACACAAGAAATTATGAAGGAATGAAGAGATTCGAAGGAATTTTTCTGAATAATAACCACTCAGGCAGTTGGATGTATGCATGTGCCCTCGATTTTTCCAAAGCTAGACTGTGCTCTCTGCCATTCAAATGGATGGCTAAAGGAAGCCATAAAAGAAAAAAAAATACCCCGAAGGATATGAAAGTTTGTGCTGTGGGCGCTGTTCCCAAACTGCTGGGGGGTGGAAGCCGACACCGCCTGCCTAGAAAAGTCAGTGGGGAATAAATTAAATTTTACATTTTACAATGTGCTCCCGCGTGGGATGTATCCTGGGCTGACGACATCCGTTTTATGGATTTTTTGCGTATTTCACTTGATGAATGTGTGCCGGATACACACATGTGTAGACATCCATTTGTGCCCTCAGTGCCGGGGTGTGCGCTGAGCTCGCGTCGAGGGTTATGCATCCAGGAAGCACTCGATTTCTTCGAATTAGACACAAAGCAAGTGCGTGTGCCGTGCCGGGAGCGTGAGATAGACGGGAAACTACGTGTGTACGCACGCACGTCACGGAAAAACATAATTACAATGAAAATTAATTTCTGTCATTAAAATTCTGAACACAGAATAAATTCCATGAAAAATTCAGTTATCGAGTTGTGCCCCACGGAGAGGGGCCGCTTTAAGGATGAAATTGTGAACGCAACGCAATTCATCCTTAACCTACCCACACATTCACATTCCCATTCCGAACCAGTGGCATTAAGTCGCACACACAATTGGCACATATTACATGAAGTTTGTTTTAGGGTGAAATCCATTTATAAACTTCAAGGACTCTTCACAGACAACGTCAGAGAGAATGATACTAGCGAATCCTTGTTGCACTACATGTGCTTTTTATATCTTCTTCTTCTATTGCTCCTGCTGCTGCGAGTAAGTTCTCGGGGACGTTTTGACACTTTTTGCGAAACACAAGAGAGAAGCGGGTTTTTTTTTCCTCGCTTTAAATTAGCAACGGCAACGGTTCCGTGTCTGAAGCAGCATTCCCATCCATAACACAATAAGCTCGTAAAGGCAGACAGACTAACAAGGAGAGAGATAGAGCGAGAGTGTCGACGTGGCCTCAATGCTAGGAGCATGACACGGCAGGACACACTGCTGCATGGGGCAACAAATTGGAAGTTTTGTGGAAAATACGATTAAGCCATTGCTTGCAGCACGGTGGTACATGCCAGAGGTCTGCTCCGGACTGAAATGACCAAATTACGATCAGATGCTGCCACCAGGATGACAGGGTGGGTATGTGTGAGTTTGAATTTCCACTGGTGTCAGTCACTTGCACTAGATGTCACAGTGGTAATCGTTAAGCGGCCAAGTGTTGAATAACTACTGGTGGCAGCAAAAATGGAGTTAGTTAAACATTTATCAGATGGATTGGCAGCTGATGGAGAACACTTTTACGTGGCTCTGCTGCAATGGATTTGTCAAGCGAAAGTTCTTTGATTGGGATCACTCAAGGGATTGAGGGAGAATCAGGAGGAGCTTATTGCCTTGGATATGCACAGCCTTAGAGTGTTTTTAGGTGACGAGGTTTCGTTATTAAGTTGACACAATCAGTAAGGGACGTCAGTGAGAGAATATGCAAGACATGTGCGGTCTTAGGAGTAATCACTTATTCCTAATCCCATCCAAATGATTACTTCGATTTAATAGAGAGATATAGGGACTAAGGTTTCTCTGAGGTAGATTCCTTCGAAATAGGCTTCACGAATGAACCATGATACACAGAATACACAGAATACAAGGAAACTAAGCTTAGGAGGAGCGAGGATAAAGCGGACATTGGATGATACGTCCAAATGTACAGGTCCGAAAGCTCACAGACATTTGCTGAAGAAAGGCTATCTATTTCCCGCCGTCGTAACGCTGCAAAAATTTGCTTCGAAGATTGATGTCCAGCCTGGATTCCTCAAATCAGTTTTTAACCTGATGAAAAATGCTAAACTTTCAAAACGTGAAAGAGTTTGCATGTTAATGGTTGGCGAAATGAAAATTCGTTCTTGCCATGAATGCGATAAGAAACCGGACACCCTACTTGCCCCGGCGAATTATGTGCAAGTTATAATGGCAAGAAGAATTTTTAGCAATTGGAAGCAGTCAGTTTACTACAATTTCGACAAGAAACTGTCCAGGGTTATGATGGACAACATGATTGGCAATTTAAATTTGATTGGCTGCCAGATTGTTGCTGTAACGATGGAAATGGGTGGGAATATCTGGCTGAGTGCCTCCTAAATCGTTTCAAAGACAAAGAAGACACTGGTCTGACATGGAGAAACGTGGTAACTGAAGGACGTCTTCATAAGCCGAATCAAAAATGTATGGCAAAGTTAGAAAACATAGATAAGGTATTTAATAAATGCAATGGAAATGGTTATGCAAGAAGACCGGGTACAAATTATATAAATAGTATGTTCAAATTATGTTCAAATTCCACTTTAAACCCCCAAATTATTAAGACTTTTTTTTCAATGTATAATGTACTTTAGAACAAGATTTCAAAACATAACCATTTCCGAAAATAATATAAAGCACTTTCGTATCTGTATATACATTAAATAATAAAATCTTTGGACTGAAATTGAATTTCGATATGAGTTTCATTTACTTTCGTCTGTTCTCAAGAGCTCACACGTATTCACAGACACGGGACAAAAATCGTATAAAAAACGCTGTCAGATGAAATCAAGGGGCAATGTAGTTAGAAGTTGGATATCTCTATTATCCCTTATCTCTGAGCATCAGTATTGCCACTGTCTGCTTAATGCAGATCTGTTCCTTTCATTGATGTGATTTATAAATCTGCATGTTTTTAATTGTGTCTATTTTTGCTTTTCTGTCTTCTATGTGCTTACAACAGAAGTTAGTAGCATATGGGCCCATTTTTGTGAAGCGAATGATAAGAATGCTGGATATAAGTACGGTCCTCAACGTATTACTTTAAGCGTAAGGCACAGAAACACATATACACGTCATATGAGAAGAAATCGTCCATTTATCCAGCCTCCTGTTGAAAGCCAACAAATCGCTGAGAACCAATACCTTGAGCAGTGAACTAAATCGAACTAAATGAACTAGAATATCGAACTAGTTTAACAAACAGATTTGAACTAAACCGAGCGCTCTCTGGACTGAACTAAACTGCACAAGCCTACTTCGATAGCTGCCCCCGAAGACCTATCCATCGTCATAAAAAAATACAGTGGCGCGATCAAGCTCAGAGATTTTTGGATGTGGCTGTGTGTAGTTAAAGGTCTTGACTATGCTGGCTAAATTAGATCACTCAAGAGTATATGAAGATGTTTGTGTCGATAGCCAAGCCGCCTTTAAAGCAGTCTCGACCTTCTTAGTCCAAAATTAGGCAACGAATGCCACAATAAGCTAGCAAAATATGCGAAAAGGTTTAAGTTAACCATCATTTAGGTTATTTTTTAGGCAAATTTGAAATGAACGAATGACATCTTAGTGGAGATCCGACTAGAATTGCCGTTGGAAAGCAATGCTACTTGGTTTGTCGAAACAACTGGGCTCAAAACTCCTGGCTCGAAGGACCAAAATCACACAAATATTTTGCATCAGCCATGCGGTATGGAGACGAAAACTGGACGGAATAAGGAGCTGATTCTTAATGCTTCGAAAGAAATGGGTATATGGCCATGTCTAATAGGAAGTTAAATGAAACAGAATGTACAACCGCGAGCTGTACCAAGATGTGGACGCAATCCAGCAGGCAAAAATAGGTCCACGGATCTGGTTCGAGAAGGATATCAAGACCGAACCTACAACATAAAGAAGTGACGACCGGAAGCCGCGTATCCATGACCGTCATTGACCGAAGCCAGCTTTTGGTTCTAAGAAACGAGACGCAACAGCATCATCTTTCTTGAACACGGCCAAACTAAATCGATCTCGTTTATTTAACTGCGCAACATGGCTGTGGAGTTGTAGAAGCCGGTGTTCGACTCTTCGTACGTGATATAATTTTTACGGTTCCACCTCTTTCGAGGCACAAACAATGCTCAAAGTGTAATAACTTGTCAGAAAAGGCTTCTCAAACTTGGCCGTTTGGAGTCGGCATAAAGTTGTAGGTGCCTTTCACTCGGTAGAGAATAACACACACAATAACACGTCCAACAAGAGTGGTTGCTGTGGAAGCTAGGCCCTGGCCCTTTATAAGCTGTAGCGCCACCTATATTATATAATCACCATCTTATTATTTGGCGCTACAGTCCGGTGTGGAGCTGGGCCTCTACAAGCCTCACCAACTAGCACAGTCTCTTGCTAGCTGTCTCCACTGTCGCACGCCAAGTTAGTTGAGGTCCTTCCCCACCTGGGTGCGCCACCTTAAACGCGGGCGTCCGCTGTTACATTGTTCCACGGGTTCGCAGTCGAAGACTCTTCGGGCCGAAGCTGAGTTGTCCATACGCTCTACATGGCCTAGCCATCCTAAGCGTTGAATCCGTAGACGGCTCATGCCGCTGTACAGCCTGTTCGCGGTTGAATTTTCTCCTCCAAAACCGTCAACGCAAACAGGACCAAAGATTGAACACAGAGCTTTTCTCTCGAAGAGACCAAGGACTTCATCATCCGCTATTGAGATTGTCCATGCCTCCGCGCCGTACAGAAGGACAGGGTCTTATATAAAGTAGGATAAGATCTTCCTCTTGAACCCATAGAAACAGCGGTTGGCAAGAGTTACTCTGCGTTTGATCTCGGTACTGATGTCGTTCGTACTATTTACTGCGGAGCCGAGGTAGACGAAGTCCTTGACTACCTCGAAGTTATAGCTGCCCATTGTGACGCTCTGTCCAAGACGTCGATGTTTTTTGTCCTTTTTTTATGTCAGCGTATAGTTCGTTCTGCCCTCATGCACCGCTAGACCCATTTCAGCCGCTTCCGCCTCAATGCCTATATTATCTCATGCAGTTCAAAAACGGTCTGATCGTGTCAATGGCTGATAGAGGACAACTCACCAAAATTGGGTAGGAATTCCTAGTATTATCTATCTACCAGAAAAAAAAAAAAGAACTATGATACACTTAATTTGTACCTCCTATTAAGGACTGCCTTGAACTGGACAAAACCATGAACTAATAATTTGCAAACCACGCGATGGTTCTAGGAGTCTTCAATAATCCCACAAAACAGGTTATTAGAGCTGTGGTTATATAAATGATAATTGAATTCTCATATTAAACCGCCACATCCATAAACACACACACAAACACGAGAAAACGAAAATTGAATTACCGATGGAAAAATTCATCTCTTTGACTACACATCGCAGTTCGAAATGAGATTTATGCAACCAATTTTCAATTCAATTTGCTCCCGTAACCTAATTTGGTTTCGCCATTTCCGTGCTGCATTTCCTGATAAATTTGATAAAAAATGTCAAAGGTAGACCATGACGTTGTAGGAGACTATATCCAGTCTGGAAACTTCCGAATAGGTGGAACATTTCCCAGGATTTGCCGGATCTCAGATAAAGTGAATCAGATTTCTGACGGTTTCAAACATTCCCACTGAACCACAGAAAAGTCAACTCCTAGAGTGAGAATGTAATTTTGACTAAAACACCACTCTACGTTGCTTGCTTACGTAGTTTGAGAGAAAGCTACGTTCAACTGACACTTCTTTTATAAATTGCTTCCAAATTCCGAAATAAAGAGTTCACAAAAATGAATTTAACGACAAATGTCATTTGAAATCAGTGCATTCGGGAAGGACATAATATTTTGCTTCGGTCATGTAAAAAAAGAAAGCTGCTGATAAATTGAGCTGTCATTTTAACGCAGTCTTGACGCACTACTTCCGTATCGCGCAGTCAGTTTTAACAACGAATTATTCTGTTTTAGCTTTAGGCATAACACAAACAACACGAGACACGTTCTCAGTCTGTAATGACACCCGTATTATTAAATACTATGTTGGATAAATAAAAAAAATTTGTTCGAACTAGACATGCTGTCACGGACTTTTTTTTTAACTTTTAAAGAGGAACACTCCCATCTTTTTTCAATTCAAAGAAGTAGTTCCTGAGGTCAGCGCGTTCAACCAAACAAATTCTTCAGCTTTATAATTGTCTAGGTATAAATTACTGCAATTAAAGCAAACAAATGAGTGAAACAGTCTAAAGAACGAGACAGAGATTCCAAAATGAGCTCTTTGGTCACGAGAGATTTTTCATATTCGCCGATTTCGTTATTGGCTTAGAAATAAAGGGGTTTTCATTAAGCTCTTGCTATCTTTATATAACTGAAATTATTTTATACATTTGAGAGATCAATCGATACCATTATGTATGGGATATAACATCGTTCAAATGTCCTCCGCGGCTTCTCTGCTGGCACGCATCCGAAATGTCAAATTTTCCATGATTTTGGCTGAATAGGCACTGGCCTGGCACTTTAGAAAACCTCACAAGAAAAAGTCTAACGCGTGCAGGAAAAAAAAGGTTATTAAAAAAAATTCGCCAAGTTGTGTTCTACGAAAGACCGAGTTTTTATTAGCGGCGAAATCGACTACCTCAGATTCCCTTGTACTCTCTTACGGACAGCGGCGATGTTTTAGGCACTTTTAACTGTACCAGTGGACTCAAGTATATCTTACACACTAGCCCTCTCGGTAGAACGATTAAGGTAGCCGTAAAATGAGCGAAGCGCACGGAACAGTTCCTCAAAGCAGCACCCACTTTGATAAATCAATTTTATCATTTACACGTATTGGTGAAAGCTACGAATGGTGATTTGGCAAATCAGACTGAATAAGTGACATCCAATTTGACAGATGTAGCTTCAACAATATGCTCGCTATCAACTGTCAAAGTTCGGAAGACCCTTTACTGAGAAACCAAAGTGATTCTTTGTTTCAAATACTAACTGCCAGGCACGTTCAACGCTTTACTGAGCAAGACATCATGAATCTTCTGCAAGCGAATCAACAAAAAATGAGCAGATGATTCCTGCATAGCAAGTTTTTGTTTATTTATTCAGGAAACAAAGACAAACTGTTCAACTTTTGACTCAGTAAAAGTTCATCCACAATGAACGGCATTAATGGCTGAAACACCGGCGTTGGCTTTCAACGCACACAATTCAATGGCCATGCATAAAATACAGCGTCGATCTGCGTTCTTGAAAAATGAGAGAGATGAGAGGATCGTAATAAAAGTTAAAACGTAAGTCCATCGCACGTCATTATTGAACATGTTGAATATTTTTTGACAGAGGGGTGAGCAGTGAGAGAGATTTTCTCCCAAATTGAGAGTATTTTGCAGAAATGAAGTATTACAGAGAAGCCCGACTTCTACCTCTCTTTCCCATTAAGATTTTTGACAACTGTTTTTTATAAGGTGTTCATAAACCAAATTGACCAATCAGAGAACGACATTTACGTTATTTCGTGAATAACCGTCAAAAATTCTTGAATATCTGTCAAAAAGGCACTCAAATTCGTCGATGGACTAGGGGAAGTCGGCTATCTCTGTAATACTTAATTTCTGTTATTTTGTGTCAACTGTCATTTGAGAAATGAAAACAGCTGATTAAAAATAAATTAACGGCAAAAGTCATTTCAAATGAGTGTTTGCAGAAATGCGGCAATATTTTTCATCTGGTAGATGGGAGAGAGAACAGCTGATAAATTGAGTAATCTTTCAACGCAGCGCGTAATCGCAGTCTCTCCGTAACATGAAGTTGGCTGGCGCAACGCACTATTGTGTTTCAGGCATAAAGCTAAGTCAACCGGTTCTTTGCGTTTCGTTCACTAAACGTAAATGAGGGTTGGTTTTGGAGTTGCCCTCAAATTCCAATTGCGGTCATTTTGAAATTCGACGAGTTTTTGCACACTTTCCGTTCAGTTTTGACATATGGTTGGTTGGGCGTGAAAAGTGAGATTTATTTAACAACTTGCCGCTACTCGTCAAATAAATCTCCAAATTTAAAGGTATTTTAATAAATTATCGAATTAGTCAGTCATTTTAAAGTTGACTTCACATTTATTATCAAGATACAAACATTCATTTAAAAATGTTGCATTTAAAATTCTTCACATGAACGAACGGATTTCCATTGAATGCAATGTGATAACAAAGCATTTTGAAAATCTCACAAAACTTAGCAACGTCTGCCCAGAGTCCAGGGAATTATAATCAAATTAACAACACACACAATTGATTTTAATTCGATGATTGAATGTGTCTGGTTGTGTGCAAAACTCATGAGCAACAACATGGATCAGAAAGGGCCACAAACATGAAGCCATTATTTGGCAAGCAATACCGATTAAAATCACATGTTTCTGATTTCTAAAAGATTAATGCAATTCAATTCGATAGAGAATGCAACTTCGATACGCCCTTCAATTTGATTCCATTGAAGCTGGACGAGAGGTGCCCGAATATGCACTCTCTCTAAGGAAGCCTTGTAAACACATGGAATGGAACGCATACCACTCACATCTAAGTGTGTTTCTGGCAAACTCATGGATGCCAATTTCAACTGGGTCTGATCACTCCGACAAATGGATACTTGTCTGGTTCTTTCGAATGTCGGCGCTTACATTGTTAGTTCGAATTCGCAAATATGCCGGACTTCAATTCCTCTTCAGCGTAGGAGGGCTGGTGTCAATCAAACTGAAATGACAACGGAACCTAGAGACATTTTTATTTTTTGTTCATTCAATGGATTAAGCTCTCCTTTTTAAGAGTGAAACGAGTGTGTCTGTGTGTGTGAACAACAGTCTGCCATTAAAATGTCAAAGTTGAAGTACACGTACGTACTTATGGTCTTTGTTAAATGTCATTGATTTCACAGTTCAATGAGGGGGGGATGAGAGTTTCCTGCAAACCTGTTCACCTCACAGGGTTGCCGTGGAAATTAAGTTGCCTGAAGGTTGACAGTGGCTGGAAAATGCTGCATAAACTGCGTCCGAAATTAAAATCATTTCCAAATAATTATTCAAATTGCGAATTCATCAAGTCAAACAATCCACGAGGACAACTTCTGAAACCTTGGATGCTATGGATGTTGTGAACTCGCGTTTGACAAATGGAGGCTCTACGTTTCCACGTTGAATGCGCTTTGTTTGGGAAGCTTAAGCCAATTTAGAAGCAACGCCTCGTCGATTGCGCTGTCATTATGAGGGAATCGAATGTCAAAGCATTACATTTGAACTTTGCGGAAAATAAACTCGAGTGTCCATTGTCATTTCGTTGAAGTGAGAAAATTGAATCCAAATGTGGGTGGATTTTGATCAAATTCAAGCCCATCAATTGGGTGGATGTTTGCGGCGAGGGATGGATGGGAATTCAATACTCAATGAGAAGAGATAGAATAGAGTCTCCGATTTCACATGAATATTTGTTGTTCGAAAGTGCAGTGATGCGAGCGAGGCCCTACCTACCATGCCCCTGTGCTCATGTATACATCATTGACTAATTACTAATGCATTCAGAAGCTCTGCTAGAAAATCCAGCAATCGATCCGAAACAGCCGCGGAGGGATGAATAAAACAACCACGAAGAGTTATTAACAATGTTCAAATCATTTCAATTTCCAGTGAAGGATTAGGTAATCAGAGACCGCAAGTTACACGAGTTCACAGCGATCCAGGACATTGACTGAACAGCAGTTAGTCTACAGAAAAAAAAAGTCCAGTGAAGTCGCATAAAATAAATGTGAAAACTTTGCCAAATGACCTCGTGACATTATTCAGTCTCTGAGAGAGTTCCCCAGACGCAACATTTTTCTTGGCGAATGTCTCCATTGAAAGAGTTTCACGAACAATGACATGAATCACCATACCACTCAAACAGCAGAACGGAATGGAAAGCCAACGAAACAGCGTCACTGTGTGTGGCGCCGCTGTCGAAGAAGCCGAATGCATTAGTTTTCGAGTAGATTATATGGTTGGACATAAAGCACACAACCTTCACTGGCATGTGATCTTTGTTTGTGTCATGCGACCAGTAGTTATCGTACATTAAGGACACGCGCTCCGCCAAACCATTTTTATTTGTGTCGTTTAGCTTCGTCCCTAAACAAAAATTTAACGATTTTGTAATGACTCCTGGCGATTCCGCATGCCACAAACAGCACTTCAGAGCGGCGAATGTCCTAGTTAGGGTCGGTTCAGAGTTCTCGTTCGACTTTAAATTGAAAACAAAATCAAATATTGATCCAAGTCGGTAATCCGCCACAGACTCGCCGCTCAGAATTATGACGAACGAGTACGTCATGCGAGATATACGGACGCACATTATCTCCATGGATAATGCCGGCCCATCAGCACCGCATTGAGTCATATTTTTGCCTTGAATGATGGAATTTAATAATTCACCGCATGTAACAACAGGATGCCATTACGATGATCCCTACTGCAAATTGGTATTAAGTCGTCCTTCCTTGTCGGCCCCGAGACAGAGTGTACACTGCACGAGGACGGATGAATACCGATGCCAACAAGGACTGGGAAATTGGTGGGAAGGCGTTTCCTAATTGATTGATTATGAAGGAGAAAGCCGTCGACTCGGAACGACTATAATCGAATCTCGTTTTCGATTACAGACTGAGCAACAGCAGCAGCAGGTGACAGTTGAAACTGTGACTGACAACCATCCCCTCTTGGCTGTCATCAGAAATCATGGGCGACGGTGTGAATTTGAAAGTGTGCAGGGGATATGTAAATGGTTTGCAAATTTGTTGCCGCGAATGTCAAAAGAAGAGGACTTGAGATATGTGTCAAATGGCTAAATTCTTCTGCGTCACTAAAAAATAAAAAACACAACTTTCTTGCATAAGATGCACACGCTTTGAATGCGAATACGTTCAAATTTTGCGAACACGTTGGATTTTCCCAACTCGTGTTTCAGCCAGAAACTGGGTCACAACTTTAGCGGGGGTGCACCTCATTCGCTCAATTCAAAGATACACTCCTCCCCGTCTCGGGGCCGCCTGGATACATAATGTCTGTCCGGAAAGAGAATGTCGTCAATCAAATTTACACTAGATACTTGTGAAAAGTTTCGATTTCAGTTGATGACTGTTGGAATGGTTTGAATGAAACCATCGCTGTCATGATTATTAATGGGGAATATTAACTTCATCATCAGTCAACATTTTCTGGAAAGCCCACACAAGATGAGGCGTCACCACAATAACAGTATGGAGGTGGTCATGTTTTATGGAAAAATAAAAGCCATTTTCATGAGGCGACGGATACGGCGTTTGTTTTAGTTGAAGTTTGTTGAGCATTTGTCAAATAGGGTGTCATGGATGAGGTGGTCGCTGGGGGGAATAGTTGCGGATGGAACAGTGTATCTGTTGGTTAATTAGAAATTAACAGAGACTGTGTTAAATTATGCTATCATTCATCTCGCAACGCATACTCCATCGGAAATATAAAATTTGAAGACGATTTGAGTGAACCCCAGATCCACCCCGGACTAAGAAGAAGAAAAAGTCGAACAATGCTTCAAGATAAATTATAAATACTTTTCGGAGAGTATCGGGACAAAATTGACGTTTGCCTGACACGAATGATTGTCAAAAAATGCAACGCAGCATGGTGGGAAAAATGTTTCTTCCGAATAGATATATCGCTAGGGCAGTGACTATCACCCCTATTCTCAAATCTAACGGATCGGCGATTTCCTTAACTAGTTCGATTCACGTCAACGGCTTCGTGCTATTGTGCCGGAATCACTGTATCATCGAAAACACTTCTGTCTTTTTCGAAATCAGCTGTTCCCCGTTTGACGTCTGATTTAAGAAATTTGTTTTGAAATTCAAACATGGAGATTTGGGTTATTCGTTCAAAATTGTTCGTTTAATAAACAAAGTGAATGGTATTGCTCACTTTTATGATGACACAAAACAAAAGTGAACAAATTGACAGTGCGATCATGTTTAAGGAGAGAACTGCTGGCTCTAATCGCGTAAGGTGACAATCGTCTCGCGCCAGCGTTTCGACGATAGTTTCACTTCATGTAAGCATAAAAAATCGATAGCATCTGAGAGATATCGTTTTGCCTGCTTCGCGTAGAATGAAAACTGTCATTAACTATCGTCTCGAAGACTGATTTTGGGCGATACCTGTTTCAGTATAGTCTCCTAGTAAATGAGAACAAATTGTGTATACATATCTTGTTCTACACTTTTGAGACGTTTTTAGAGTCATATGCCGCACTTGTATTAGTTTTGCTCGCAAACTGAAATGAGAATGTGGAATTAGGAGGAAATTAGAGCACAGATGTCATTTTTACGTGAGAGTTATTATTTTCAGAGCACTCAAACTGTAAATGAAGCAAATTATCGACGATATCATCGAAGTGAATTAAAAGGACGATAGTCGTCTGAAAAGTTACGCGACAGGAGCCCAGGAACTGAAAGTGAGCCAAGTGACCCATCATCGGAAATTTTCCCAAAAATCGTTATTCGCTGTCAGGATATTTTGTTCATGTCCTGGACCAGCACTTTGAGTTGTTTCTTGTTTCTAGTTTTTTCTTACAATTTCATTCCTACTTTCTTACCAGCAAACTACTCAAACACATATAATCCGCAAAGATTTTAATGTGGATCTGTTTGTGTGGTGAGATTCGATTCGATTGGATTCAAGAATGCAGTGAATCTCAATTCACATTACCGACATGCGGACGATTTACTTCAAACGTATTTGGGAATAGGAAATTTTCGATTTCGGTGGACGGTTCCCCCCGACGGATTTGAGAATAGGGGTGTATAACTTGCCATTGATTCCGACAAGCGGAACAAACATAATTCCACACACCATTTATTAGTCGTGTTTTATTGAGAATCTAGAATCTATACTCAACTCAGTAATACTGTAACAAAACTATACCGACTTATTACTGAGTACAATTTACTCAATAATCATTACTGACTGTAGTGCGTTGAAAAATCGAAATCACAGGTGGCGCCTCAACTATCACCACTAATTCATAGATGCCGCTGACAACAATTCTTGAATATACAGCAGAGTTATCGACATTGGTGTTCTAAATCTCGACATAGGATAAATGTGCAATTCATCCTTTGTTTAATAAACAAACGCTTCTAGTAAATAAAGCCATATTTGTAAAAACACTGGCAACCAACTACCAAAACTATTTGAATTTGGAAGTGTAGTACAATGAAAGTAAAGTCACGAACCAACTTTTGACACAAAAGTGAAAACAAACAGAGTAAAGAACGTTTTATTGAGAATCATTACAGAGCTGAGTATAGCTTCTCAATAAAACACGCCTACTCTTGGACAAATTGAAACTTAAGTCAGTGTAAGCATTATAAATAGAAATTTAAGTCCAAGATTATGGAGCCATCCAATGAAATGAGAAACAGTGTGACTTTAATAACCAATTATATTGTTTTCGTCAAGTTTCGTTAAATTTGTCATACTTAAGTGGATTTGAAATGAATCGCTAATCTTAGAACGGAGTCGGATATCTCGGATAAGTCAAAGAAATGACATACATTGTGTCGTGACAATAATCACTTCGGTCAGTTTCGATCACATTTGTTTGAGTGGGGACGCAAATAAGCGCTTACTGACAGTTGGTGTTGAAGGTACTTCCGCACGTAAATTTAGTTTGACAGAAACCAAAAATGACTGCTTGATTCAACTTGATCTCCCGGAAGTAATGATTTCGATTCGCCTAGAGTACTGTAGCAATAGAGATGATAATAGGCAATCGAAGCGATTTAGCAGGAAATCTAAAGTCTTAACTAGGAAAGAATAAGAAAGTTAACGAGTTTACTACTGGCCACTCAATTATGTCAAAATTTGCATGTGCCAGAACAAGGAATGTCGTCTATGCCTGGAAGAGGATGATATATCCGAACATATTCATGTGAATGTGCGGCAATACTCTGGTTAAGGAAACGTTTTGTATATATGGAGATACTCGCTTCCGTTCAACTAATCAGAAGTAATATGTCCTCTGGATTAGCGCCAAGCCTTCAATAGATCTCTTCAGGTCGCGGTTCAGGTTGCAATGACGACATGGGTTGAACAAGAAGAAAAGAATCACTTTTATTCGACGATGGTTCTGAATACTTTTCGTTTATTTTTGACATAAGCTTAGGACAATTATGGCTCATTCCGAGCAATGACTCGTCAGAAGTTAAAATGCAAAAATGTTAATGATTTTCTTTTCAAAAAGTCGTCTAGTTTCCAAAAGTTCAAATCACCGTGAATCCTAGGAAATATCGAGCTTCAAAGTGATTCATAGTTCATGTATAACAGCTCTATTAGTTACGACTAATCATCGCGGTTTCTTTTACATCATGGGCGGCAAGTTAATCAACTAAGTCACAACAAAGGAATTTACAATTCACGTGCCTGAACAGTTGATTATTTCATTCGATGACTGTCTGGAATTAAGTCATGCGATTCATTTCGCAGAACGAGAATTGAATTAAACAAGGTTTTTTTGTGGCGATCATGGTTCTGGTGACTAAATTGGTGACCATTGTCAATTAAGGAACCATTCTCAAGCGCCAGAAATCCATGTAAATGGCTTAAGGTTTTAGGGCTGCTAGTGAATTCACTTAGACCATGTTGATGCATTGTGATACCCACAGTCAGACTATCGCCACTGACCACTCCAGTGATAGTGCTGCTCTTTTGATCCCAATGGCAAATGGGGACTGGGCCAGATTTGAACTTTGTTTTCATTGGGATTCGAACCGTGGACACATCTAACCAAGGACAGGCACTTAACCAACTGCGCCATGCAATCGTCATTCAGTCTTGAATAACAACGATCTGTCTTCTTTCTTTGCCAAGCAGATTGAGACTAGCTCCATTTTGTGCTCCACCATGAAGCCACTCAAACCCAATGTAAACAACAACCCGGAAAGCTGTAGATTTGTCAAAAGGTAATTTGGTAAACTGAAAGAGTCCTCCACACAATTTCCGGATAAGAAATTCCTGTAGATTCCAGTTCAACAGGAAGCACAAATTGAATTGTTTCTGTGAAAATGAAAAGAAAAAAAAATCTTCAATCGACTGTAGCACACAATCCCATGCCAATTCCCCATGTGAATTCAAGCTGTTCCCCAAACCCGAACGGAACCTTTCAGTGTCTGTTGATTAACGTTAATAAATTATCCCATGACAAATTCAAGAGAAATTCTGCAGAGAGCAGTAGCAATCAAGGCTCAATATGTTCCTTTAATTCCCACCACAAATCAACATCTCAACGAGCCCCATTCTACAGCAGTTGCAAACGATATTTGCTTACACTTCCGGCAAGGTGAGTGACAAGCATGCCACAGAGAATGATGGAGTAAACATGTAACTTTTAAGAATCATTTATTTAATTCAAAATATATATTTACAAAATAATTAAGTCAACAAATACTTAAAGCCAACTAAGTCGTACGGTAGTTCCTCTCAATATAATGCTTCATTTCTCTTATCTTTCTTCTTGTTATACACTTTCGCTTAAAGACTACAATTGTTTGGATTGTTGAGAATACACAAAAACAAAAACAGATCTCAATTAAAATTAAAGTAAATAAATTAAATTACTACGTTATTCGTCAACCGCCTTTTTTATCACAGAAAATTTTACATTTGCGCATTTCAAAGCAACAAATCTGGCGCATCAGGGTTGAAGCCTTGGCGACTTCCTTCACCTGACTTCCCCCCCGTTGTTTTGTGCAAATGTAAACAAAATAAAAAACAAAAATTAATTAAGGAACCTCATTGAACTTGAAGCGCACAGTTGGAAGCAGCTAGAGTTTGGCAATTCAACTCAAACGAAGCTCTCTCTGGGAACACATTTGAACACTTGTGCGCATAAGCAGACGTCAGGTGATAACAATGGAATCCAATGGTGTGTGAGTTCATCGAGAATACTGATGGTGACTTGCCTACTTAAAAAAAAAGTAAATAAATAAAGAAACAAATTAAAATGAAAGGAACATTTTGGTATTAAATCAAGAAGATTATCGGTGGAAGAGATGTTCTTCTGGTGGGATCCTTTGAGAGCAAACTTGAAAGGAAATTGATGTGAGATTGAAAAAAGAGGTTTAAAGAGGAAGGAAATCTGCCAGAAAGTCGTTCAGTTGTGTGCATACGCCAAGGCACTAGATTGACGAGCTGTCAATGATGCGTTAGCTGGCACTGAGCCTGGCGTGAATGGCAGAAAAACGAAGTATATAACGTCCTCGAGAATGGACAGACAACATCGACGTCTTGGACAAAGCGCAGCAATGGGAAATTATTACTTCGAGATGGCACGAGTTATCGATAACCCAGTGATAAGCACATCATCCTGGCGTGAAATCTCGTGAACCCAGTGATAAGCACGCCACGCAGTGTGGGCTCAACAATTAGCGCAATTGAACAACGAAAGGCATCTCTCTCGAAGAAACAAGCTTCGTAAGACATTGATCATTTCATTCCTTCTCTACTAGTTCTTCTTTCCTGACCGCGACCGATATTTGGTTGTCCTTGCGGTGGTGGTATCTAGAGGACGACATTTATATTTCAGGATGTACGGCGACATGTGTCCAGTCAAGCGTCTACCAATCAGTGGACATGTACTCTGGGTCGAAATCTTCAAACGTCATTAGCTGCCAATTTTTAACAGCTGTTTGCTGACAGGGAATTTGACTTGACAATAAAAGAGAAAGAGGATATTTTGAGATCTAAAAATTAACACCAAAATAAACTCATTTCACGCTGTTCCTGAAGAGAACCTTTAAAGACGGATGAAGCTAAGAAATTTCAACTAGACTTCGTCGAACTTGCAAGGTTTCGAAATCCCGAAAATGTATGGTGAAACCTCGGAAATTTGGAGAAATTTCATGAAACCTCGAGATTTCGTTTTGTGAAACCATGTTCCAACCGAATCAAAAACGCATGATTTGGATGGAACCTTAATATGCCATTCTTACCGAGTTGTCAATTTTGAAGTGGGAGCAAAGCAGCTATTTGTTGACAGGGAATAATAGTGTTAAGAACCAGAAAATAGAAAATGGACACCAAAATGAACTGAAATTCACGCTGTATTGTTCGCTTTAACAACCTCTCACGAACGGATGCACTCAATGGGATTTGAACTAGCGAGGTTTCGAAATCAGAAAATGTAAGGCGAAACCTCGCAGTTTTTGAGAAATTTGATGAAATCTTGCGATTTCGTTCTGAGTAAACCATCTGGAAAAACTTCAGTACTCAGTCAAACTTGGCGAGTGAAACCAGTCTACTAACGAAACGATTTCAATCGAACTCTTGTTCATGAACAATATGATGCGGTCCTCGTATAACTTCTTCAATCTGAACCTGGAAAAGATGCAGGCTACTGAAAATGTGGAAGACGATATATGCTACAAGTTAGTCCAACTCTTGGGTTACGCAGATGACATTGACATCGTCACGAGCTCCCGATACACGGCGATTGAAAAAGAGGTGAGACGAGCTGGCCTTAATGTCAATGAGGAATCGCCCGACCATTTGGGGCCTCATAAGTAAGTATCACAACTTCGGTAGTAACAGCTACATGACAGTTCTTGAAAAGAAGAAGTCATCTCAAGCTATTTCGAAAGGAGGAGGAACGGCCGTCATCGCTTAGTTAAAGAAGTGCAAGGCAAAGAGAATACAGAAGATTTTAACCAAACGAAGCTGTGAATAATAACAAGTAGATTCTGTTTCCCCTCACTTACTAAAGCCAATACATTAAGGGAAATATCATCCATCATGCATCACAAAAGATTCACTAGAACTGCAGGCGACTCAGTCATACACAGACTTCCTTTGCCCCCATCACCTGCTGAGTTTACATAAAACATTCGTATGCCACCACCTACGACACCACACTGATCGGACCATTGTACACGCCATGGAAGCAACAACCCGGGAGTTTACAGTATGAATTCCATGAATATTGATGCATCCATCTGACAACGAAATTTTTCTTTGCATACAAAGCCACCTGCACAAAAGGAAGCTTCAAATTCCGCAGCAATTCTTCAGATTATTCATTAATTGAATTTGCTTCAAATTAATTTCGTCACCAGCTGAGCACAGCGGACAACTAAAATAGATGAATGGAATTTTATTTCTGGATTATGTCGTAGCGACGGACCCACTCTTGTGGAAGGGAACTATAATATTAAGTGCCCTCGTTAAAAGGAATCCCCGTCACAAGTCAAAAGCATGACTTAACACGATGAACGAGCCATGACCCGATAACAAAAATAATTTAGAACAGCTTATACACACAACAAAAAAGAAGCAACATATTCCAGCCCAGAAAAAAAAAACTCTAATCAAGCAAGACAAAGGGGTGACATGAAGCTCGTTTTATGGGATTTACTCAATTTATTTATGGTACTCTATTGAGGGCGGGGTTTTTTTTTTTTTTTTTTGACTGCACGCCAAAAGCGATCGTCACGTTTCAGTCTGTGCTGCGTCACAAATTTCTGGGAAATCACAGAAACCACGGAATGCTTGCCAATTTCCCACGACAGCCTTACACACAGTTTTAATCGTCAAAGCAAACAATCACTCGCCGGCTTATTTATTAACGGGCTCACAGTGCATTAAGACCCAGCAGCAGCCAATTTGCATGTGCACGCAGGTTGAAGGTTAAGTTGCATTGCCATTTTACTCGGTTTTCATCGTAAACACTTGAACATAATCCCAATTCTCAAAATGAAACTTCTTGGGAATAATAAATCTATTTTCAACATTTGAAGGACAATTTGCTGTTGAAGAAGACTCTCCACCTCAAGGTATCCCCGCTCCGGAAAGCATTACGAACTTAAAGACAAAACTGAAAAATCCCATTCTCAATTGAGTCCAGTCATTCAACGAAGATCTACGTAAATCTCTCATCCATTGTTGGTTGCAACCGTTCTCATCGAAATGGATTGTATATAAATCTATTTCTGGTACGGATGAAGCACAAATGGAAACCCCCGAGTTGTAGAACAATTCAATTCGTTCGTTACGAGCACTTCAGCGTTATTGCTTCTTTCACTGGCACTGCTGCTGCTTGCTCATGAATCAGTTTTGCGCTCTTGCGTTCATGTTTTTTTCTGTCAACGTAAGTACACATCTGCCATTGATCGAAAGCAATCTTTTCGAGATAAGAAACTTTGCGTTCGAAATACACTTGGTCACGTTTAAGTTTTAAAAACACGAAGATGTCAGGGATCAAGCGTGGAAAACACGTTGACTTGACTGCTCCTCCACACGATAAGCCAACGGTTAGTCATGAAGAATACTTCATTCGCTCTTGGATTACGATAATGTGCACCAACAGCATAATCAAGAAAGCGTGAAACTGTACAAAAGTGCGCGCTTATTACACACGAGCTATTACACTTACAAGTTATCTCTTTATGAAGTCACGTGTTATGTAATTTCTCAAAGATCGGGGCATTCCGATCGTAAAACAATTTTTTATCAACTTTGCGATAATTGCTTAGAGAAAGTTATTGTCCAAGAAAGCATTTTTAAAGCAGCTACCTGGAGTTGACCTATCCAGGTCAGTTTGTGGAGTGAGACAGGCTTTTGATGGGTGATTATGTTCTTCATGATATCAACGCAAGCAATATTGTTTTGGGACTCCTACTGAAGCGTACATTGCTTCAGTTTTAACATTAACGGGCTAGTCCAACACACCCGAGGTAAGAAATACGAATTTCCATCAAAAGAGTTCAAGAATAATGGTATTTTAATTTGAAACGAGAAACGAGGCGGGCAGACCAGTTTGCATGAGGTGGAAATTAATTGATAAGCGAAATGGAAAATGGATTTCACTCACTAGCCCATCTCATGAATTTAATTCAGATGGAATACGGGGGTTTCGAGCAAAAAGGATAGACTATTGAACTGCTTGTTTTTGTATCTAGTCTAGTTTTTTGCAAGCAATCTTGGATGCTGAGACAACAATGCAGTTTAACGTTATTAGGTGATTCATCCGTCCGTCTAATTGGAGTGCTCGTAAGTTCAGACGTGACTAATTGGACTGAATTGCATATTAAAGCAAATACTTTTTTTCTTACTTCCTGGCAGCTACGATAATTTTCTAGATTTACTTGCATCTCGACAGTTTCTTGTGGAGTAGCATTGCTTTACGTCAGATTTAGGCCGAGTTCATAAATGCAGCAGCGCTGCACTGCAAGATCATCGTTCATAAATGCAATTAAGCTGCATTAACTTTGAATTACTGCCGTCGGCAACTGCGTTCATAAAAGAAATGTGACAGTCAAACTGCTTTCAAGTTGTCAGTGATTTTTGTCTTGTTGCAGGGAACCCGAAAGATGGACTACTTCATGCAAAAATAGTTCCAAAAAAAACGTCATTCGACAGTTCTCTTATGACTTTAAGGAAATTTCTGTCCTTTGGAACATGTCTTGACACACAATTCTTTTTATTTAAAAAGCATGGCAAGGTTCCTTCGTAGTTTGCTATCCTTACAATTTTGAAAGGTTGCTCCGCTTAGTATCTCGTAAATTAAATCTAGTTTTCAATTTATTATTTTATATATAATATTTTATTATTTTTAAGAGATTGTGAACAATATTTTGTTTAGCAAAACAATTAAACGTCACTCAAACTCTTCTTGTACGGCAACTTATGTTGCATTTATGAACACTCTTTTGACAATACTGCCCTGCTGCAAGCCAGCGGCAGAATTTGTGTTCATACATCCGTCGAGAAAACTTTTTGTACAGTGGAAGGGCAACAATTCCAGTTATAAACTCAACCTTAGCCATTCCACTGGGGAGAAGGATAATGTTCTAATGAAGGTTCAAAGGAGTTCATCTTTGAGAGTTTTGATCCTGACGAGTATGTTGCCAAATGAACTGTGTTCAGAGGAATTTAAGGAAACCTAGATAGTCCACTGCAATCTCGTACATGCGCTGTCAAAAGGATTCTAGTGGACGTTCGAAACGAATGATTACGAGTGTCGATATTGCCACAAATGGGGACACGGAGCATCCTCGCTCACTAGTTAATTTTACGAACGTGACGCAGATATGCCCAGACCTAAATTCATGTACATTCCAGACAGAGAAAAGTTCACTCTTATTAAAAATATGATAATTTCTGTTAAGACTGCGTTTTTGTGGTTAAAACACCCAAAAAATCAATCAATTATCACCTCCCTCCACAGCACAGAACGAGTTTCTTTAGAAATTCGGCAAAACAATTCGATGATCACCATCTTTCACGTTTTACTGAGAAATTTCTCGCTACTAATCGAACACTCTAGTCAAAAGCATATCCATATGCTCTTCACAGATGTACAAAATTACCAACCTCGAGAACAGAATGAAGTGCCTTTAATTCTTCTCTAGGGTGATATGAACACAGAGAGCCGCAGCTATTATTGTGCGGTATAATGTCAAAGTCACGCATGAGATGAAGCATAATTATCATTTGTTTTATGTTTTCGCTTTGGAAAATGACGCAGACTTTGGAATTAAATTAATTTACATCTTGTAAGCTATGCAAAGTCATGAAGGTCAACGCCTTAATTCCATGACAACCTCCAGAGGGCAATTTAAGAACCTTCGAAGAGATTTTTGAAATTCTCTCAAAGACAAAGAATTTTGCAGCTGTTAAGTTCAAGCATGTGGGATTCGTCCCCATTTTAAGGGATAACAATGAATTTTTCATATAACATGACAACAGAGTGAGTCATTTATACCCTTTCTGAAGACCATCTAACGTTGTGATCTTCTTAGTTCATCACTCCGAGTCGAACTGAAGTCGTTGACTACATTGAATAACCTTATGAATTGGAAAAGCTTCAACAACTTAATAGAATTTTCCCTTTATCTCGCCGTTCATCGAACCGCTTTGAAACAGCCTACATTGAGACTGACTATTCATCATTTGTTTATTCAATCCCCACTCAAATGGAACTACGTTTGTTTCTAAATGTGTGTGCAGGCACTTGTTCTTATCATACAAGTGTTCAAATAAGGTGAAGATTGTATGAGATTGCATATCCGTTTTGCAAAAAAGATGTTTTAAATTTTTCATGTCGTACAACTGCTTTTGACGTCAGAACCTGCTTCAGACAGTATCCGTCGTGTGGGAAACTAATGTTCCCCCTGTCTGCATTAAATGCAGTTCCATCTGATTGGAAGAAATCAATTATTTGCAGCGAAACAGGGACTTTGACAAGCGATTCGTTTTGCATTCCGATTCGAATAAAATTTGTTGAAACCTGTAATTTGTACATGTTCAGTGTTTAGCCGGCTTATCGAACTATGACCAACCTAGAGGCAGTCATTGCCATGTGAGATTGCCCATTCCCCAGCCAACGAATAAACAATGAATCATTTTACGAAATTGCGACAAACAAAAGACAAACACTAACACAAAAAAAAAAAAACAGAAACAGAAAGAAATTCAAGAATAGACAGCGAAGACAGAAAATTCCCTTCGTTTGCACATCGACCCAAAGGTAAATAAATTAAAACAAATATCACATCACTGACGTCGACAAAGCCAACGTCATTCACCGTCGCGGGGATGTTCAAATTGTAAATACTGACAAATGGCCGCACAACCTACCTGTTTATTGCTGAATGAAGCCGAGCATTTGCTGTTGTGGTTGTTGTAGTTGTAGTTGTTGTATTTTTTTCTTAGTTCTTTTTTTTTTTGTGTTTTAGATGAAGTACTTCTCGTCGATTGGATGATGATGTTTTTAGTGGATGACACACTGCATTGCAACTTTTTAGTCGAAATTCGAGTGAAGCTCCTTCCCGATTGTTGCCGATGTTATTGGTGCGGGTGGTGGTGGTTGCTGTTGTTGCCTGTCTGTTGTGTTGGTTGACTGGGTGTTGTGTTGCGGTTTGTTAGTTGATTAGTGGATGGAGGAAGCTACTCAATGTGATGGATGCAAGCAGCTCATGCAGGAATTCAAATCGTTTTATACATTTTAAGTTACTAGTTTTTCATACTGCGTTTTGTGGTTTACGTAATCAATACATAGCCAGGCAGGAGGGTTGTAGGATGAATGTTAAATGATGATAAACGTTATCGGATGGTGGTGGGGTTGATTAGAACGCAAGAAAATTATACGGAAAGTTAACCAAAAAAGAAAGAGGAGAAAAAAACAAAAGCACAAAATCAAACAAAATGAATATTAGGATACAACTAAAACTAAGGTCAGATTCTTTACATGACATAACTGGCAACGTATGAAGCGGCCATGATACCCAACACAGTCAAACAAATCAGGATCATGATCTTCTTTCGGCGGGCTTTGCTCTGGTATTTCAGCGCCTTCTTTGTGTCCTGTGTAGCGGTTTGCACATAATCCATAGCGTGCTCTACATGGTATTCAATGCGATCGATCATTTCACCCTGGCTTTCCACGAGCATGGCCATGTCCATGAACATGTCGTGCAATTCCCTAATGGATGTCTCTAGTTTAATAATATCTGCGTGTCGAGCTTCAATATCGGCTAGCGTCTGTTTGGCTTGTTGCGTCTCCATGATGATACCTTGTGTGAAGACGGCGGGATTACCCTGTTCCAGCATGTCTTCGAGTTCCTCGTTTGTGGTCGCCCGACCGGTGATTTCCAGCTGACGTTGTATTCTGCCTTTGCAACGCTCTCTGTAGTCGGTCTGTGTACGATTGTACTCGGTCATGACTTCTACAAACTTCCTGGACAGTGTTGAATGCTGGGTTTTGCGAATTCGCAGATCCGCACTTGATTTGTTGGCCTGCTCCTCTTGTTCGATGTTCTGTTCGATTCCCTTGAGTTTGCCACGCACTCTGTTTGCATTCTTCTTAATGTCGGCCATCAGATCTTCCAGCTCCTGTTTGGTCTTCTCGTCCGATTGTGGAGCGGACAGAATGGCGCTGTGTTTCTTTTTAACTTCCTCGACATTATCTTGAACTTTATCAATCATCTCACGGATCTCCTCCACTTGGTTGAAGAACTCGTCCATATAACCTTCGCGGCCCTCCACATTGACCGCGACATCATCTTGGGCGACATCCTCATCGTCACTCTGGGCGGCGTGCAGCGCTGCTAATCTGTCTTTCGTCATTCTGCTTTAGGTGGTGTGCTTGTTGGATTAGTTACGTCTAATAGAACAATGGATCTACGAGGTGGGTGCTGATTGGTACTCCAAGTGGTGGTGTTAATTACTGGTGGAAATGTATTTCGTTTCCCTCTTGCTCTCCTATTAGCTAACCGTCGTTCGCGATATCCCTGAAGGATTTCGTAGCGTTCGCACTTTTTTGGATTTAATTTGTTCTCACTATGCAACAATCACATTTGCCTTTTCTGTCGCAACGAGAATCAGCAAGAAACTGACTTGCGGAGGAGGAAAATGTATTGTATGTGGAAATGACTCACGAAACTTTCCGTCACCCGTTTTTTTTTTTTTTGGTCTAATCGCTTCGGTTGTCGATTACACTACACTCCGCGAGGCGTACTCTTCTTTCTTGACTTTTATCAAACGTTTTGCTAACCCGTTTCGTTCGCTATTAACACTTCCACGCAGATTACGATTGGAACTTTTTTCTTTCGGTTTTTTTTTTCCAATTTTTTTTTCGGGTGAACACTTGAATCGGGAGTGTGCCTCGCTGCCTACACGCACACTTGCCGTGAACACACTTCTTTATAGTTTCAGAGGATTTTTCATTTGTGTTTGTTTTTTCGAATTTTTTCTAATTTATTTTATGGAGATTTTCGAAGATAGAAATTCGCAAAAAATTAGCACAACGATCACAAACTACCTCGAGAACTACCTTGTGAAAATCGATATTTTGCTTCTGCAGTGGTTAGACTGTCGCGTGAAGTACGCCTGCGTTCATATTTGTTTCACTCTTCTTGCACTTCTCTTTTACACTAACGTGTCGCTTCGATATGATAGGCAAAGGCAAGATGTGTTTTCACTTTTATTATGCCATCGAGGTTTTTCGTAACAGAATGTGACAGATAAATTTATTGGAATAGATTTGACAATGGTGGCGAAGAGATTGTAGTAAATTTTTGATTTAAAAGGGTGACTTTATTTTATTTTGAAATGACTTTTGGTAAATTCTTTTGAATACGTAAATAAAAAATTAATGTGATTAAAATAGTACTAGGTATTCACTGACATTTACATGACAGTTGGTATATGAGTTTGGATTATATATTTTAATTAACCGAACTCCTATTAATTTGTTGGTGGAAAAAATC
Source organism: Eristalis intricaria (assembly GCA_964034865.1). Lineage (NCBI taxonomy): Eukaryota > Metazoa > Arthropoda > Insecta > Diptera > Syrphidae > Eristalis > Eristalis intricaria. Next base: position 136,566,959 of record OZ035873.1, read on the forward strand.
ATTTAACTCGTTTTAAAATGTTGCGATAAACTCCATATTCCAAACCAATTTCAGTCATAAACCATAAGTCTTCTATATCAAAGGACCAGACAAATCTATTACATAATTTTCTAAACTTGCTGTCATCTACTATGTTTTACGCCATTTCTATGTATACGTCAGTTCTTCACGTTGTTCAACCAATTCGCTTTTTGATAAATCCAATAAGAGTATCACTTCTCTTACATAAAATACCATTTGCTCTCTTTCCACTGACTCTCTTTTGAAGCACATAAACATTTTTAAGTTATTGTATTTAGTGTTGCCACTTTTCTACAAATACAGTTGCTTTGAAATTTGAATCTATTCCATAAATTGAATTTATTATAGTACAAAAACGGCAACGTACAAAAGGAATACTACAGTTAGTAGTGATTGGGCATTTACCCCCAAAATTGGCTATTTTAAGACGGTTTATTTTGATAAGGACGTTGAAGGGGACTGGCAGTTGCGTATATATTTTGTTCACTGCATAGTTTTTGGACGTTTTGGATCATGGTGTATACAGATCAAACATTGTTTAGTTTCCAGCCTTTTCTCTTGTGGATCTATAGGGGAACGGCGCCAGTGGTTGACTCTCTACTGGTCGACAACATTCTAGTGATCGGCCACTACTGACGTTACACTGAAACACTTATTTTTTTATCCACAACGAGTGCAGAGTGGCCGACCACTAGTCTCCTACTGGATGGATATGAAATTCTAGATTCTGAGCCGTGGAGCAAAGATTCTTGAGGGAACTATGATAATTCATATGCCACTACATTTTAAATGGGTTTGAAAAAAACTCGTCAGAGTTTCCTGTGACTCATGTCCCACACATTCAATGAATTTGAATACCGAACAAACTACGATATGACAGTCGCAACTAAGAGATGACACATACCTATATTAGGTCACCATTTTTAGCATTAGCGTGTGTACAAACCACATACGCAACATGAAGGAGCTTGGGTGAAATTTGTGCTAGAAGGAGTTTATGGTTCATCGCCGAAATAGGAAAGCAGCTTTTGTTAAGATACGCGGTTTCATAGTAAACATCAGACAAGGTTGACTTTTGCTTGAAAGAGAAAAGGGCTGAAGCTTGCCATTTAGTCACATGGTGACAGTAGGAATTCCACTATAAATGCACTTTTTCAACTCATAGGGAGTGAATGCCTCGCAAAGTCTGTGGAAATTTCAGTGATTCCTTGGTAAGTCTGTTAAAATACTTCTCTACTTCAGGGACAAGAATCATACGAGATGATTTTATAGCGAAAAGTGGCACGCCTTCATGTGTCATCATCATAAACTAAGAATATACCCTACAGACAACTACAATCTCTCCGCCAAGTATCACTTATGTATGTCCCGTTCCATATTCCGATCAGCATCAATCATGAGTATGTAAGAAGAAAAATGAAACATCAAACTTACCGGATATTTAGTTGTTAGGACAATACCACATATTTCATCACCGACGAGAAATTGTTCGCCAAGCATGGCCATACATACGTTCTCCCATGCTCGATCGATTTTATTTTTTCTCAATCGAATAACCCATTGACCACCTTTCTTATTGGCCGGATCCTCCCACATTGGTTTTATGCCTTGTTTAAAGAGGCTTAACTCTCGAAATGGATGTAACGCTGTCGGACGTACTAAATGAGAATACAATGACCACCATTGTTGTACCGTTGCACATCGGCCAACAAAACGCAACGATTTACTATAGTCTACAGCTCTGTGTGTGCCCTTTCTTGAGAACCACAAACAGTAAGTATGCTGTAAGCGGTTCTCATTCGGATTTATCACTAGTGGTGCCAATTTATCAACATCTATATCATTTTCTACATCACTTTCGTCGCTGTCCACTAGGTCGAGCCATGTTTTGCTGCAAAAAAAAACAAAAAAGAGGATAAGAGTCAGAAATCGTGCACAATTTTAGAGGATTTATAAATGCATGAAATGTTGCTTGGGTGTCAATTGAGATTTTGCACAATTGCCTACTTTTGGGCTGAACTTCTGAGATGCATTCGGGAACAATATTTCTTTCAAAGAACTTTGATGACCACGTAGCTCTTTGAATAAAGTCAGTAAATGTATTGTTTTGATTACATCTCGTTGGATTTGAACTACCATGTGGTACAGCCCTTTATTTTTTTCCAGATTGGTAATATTTCCATGTTTGCATGATTACATATTGAGAATGTGAGATGTCGTATTAAAGGAAGTTGCCTTGCCTAGAAAAGAGTCCTGGCCGATTGTCATTCGGTTTCTTCGTCTGATCGAAAACTGAACGCCAAACTTTTCTTTCAATCAAAAGGAAAAGCACAACAACTGCGAAAAGTGAAAGGGAAACAGTTGATTTATTTGCTGAGGTTCGAGAATCAAGTAGATTGTCTTCAGGAACATGCCCTATGAACTGCTAAAATATGATTAAATAAACCGTCACAAATTGTTCGTGTCAGATTTATGATGGTTTCAGTGGTCTATGGATTGCAAATCATTTGAAGAATGTCTGTCCAATTAGGTGTCAGCGATAGCATTCTACTATATCCTTTATTAAATCATTTAACACATGATAGCCCTGAAAGAGAAACAAATTGAAATCTGACTCCACACGCGAATCACAAGTTAATGATTCCGTCAGCGAAAGTGGGCAGAAAATGAAGTAAACATTAATTCGGAAAACTGAAGATTCAGCTATTTCACTTATCAAGATGCTTACGAATCGAAAATGTGCTCAGGAGCAAACCGGTATTCTGTCATCATTCAACAATCCCCGTCAACTTGCAAACGCGCAATGTTGCCCAAAACAATCCTTAAAAGATAAGAAACGTCATCAAATAACAACTTACAATTCACCATGATTTCAAAAACCATTCTCGAATATCATTCATTCCCATTTGCGAATGCATTGAGGTCTGTTACGAGACCAAATGACATCAGGATTACATGCAACAAGTCGGTTTGCATTTTAGCAATTTGTATCTGTTAGCATATCCCAGCGGCAATTACAATGCCACATAACCATTATCACATTTCAACATGATTCTTCGTAAAGAATTAACTCATGGCATATCCTGGGATAGCCCTAAATTCCAGTAGAACTTATTGCATTTTTTTTTCTCACACGTTTTGACAGCTCACCGCAGACATAACCTAGAGACCGAAAAACTTCCTGGTTAGAGGGAAACTTTAGGTGAGTCTCGCGATAGATTTGTTGTTGCGTGCATCATGACATAGGAATTCATTGGTCAATTCCAAAAAATCTCAATAGGACAATTCAGCAACAATATATGTATGGTGTACTTACAGTTCGACCTGTTTAACTGGAGCCTTTTCCATTGTTGTTGATTGGTGGTGGTTATTAGATTGGTTGGTTGTTGGATTGCTTGATTTGTTGGTAGATATTAAGCGGTTTAAATCACTTATCTCCGTTTATAAATAGTTTTATAAAGTTAACACTTTCTATCACAGATGCTACTGTTATAAGCAATTAAATATTTTCCAAAATTTCTTGCCTGGTTATCAATGAAATTAAAAAAAATCGCTGAAATTCCCGCAGATATTGTTTTCACTTACTCGACAATCGCTTTTACTTGACGTTTTTGTACACAAAAAAAAGAATTGACACCTCACATGGAATTGGAGTAGATTTGTTGTGATTCTATTCGATTGGATTGTGGAATGTAGTTTCTTGGTTGACATGCACATGTGTTTCTATCTTGTTTCTCAATAAGTAATGTGTTCGTAAATTCGAACAGGATTTTATGGATACAGTTTTGAATGCAGTATGCTATGTTATCCCTATAAAATGTGTACATTTAAAATAAAAAATAAAAGCACGATTACATTCCAAGCATGAGTATGCTCATGACCAGAAATGAAGTATTACAGAGATAGCCGACTTCACGACTTATTGCCCCCTAGTCCATTGAGAAATTTAATTACCTTTTTGACAGATATTAATGAATTTTTGACGGTTATGCCTGAAATACAATAGTGCGCTGCGCCAGCCGACTTCATGTTACGGAAATACTCAATTTATCAGATATTCTCTCTCTTATCTACTAGATGAAAAATATTGCCGCCTTTCTGCAAACACTCATTTGAAATGACTTTTGTCGTTAAATTATTTTTAATCAACTGTTTTCATTTCTCAAATGACAGTTGACACAAAATACTCTCAATTTGAAAGAAAACTCTCAATCTGGGAGAAAATCTCTCTGACAGAGCACCCCTCTGTCAAAAAATATCCAACAAGTTGAATAATGACGTGCGATGGACTACGTTTTACGTTTTATTACGATCCTCTTATCTCTGTCATTTTTCACTAACGCACGTCGACGCTGTGTTTTGTGCTTGGCCATTGAATTGTATGCGTTGAAAGCTAACGCCAGCGCAAACGCACTATTGTCTTTCAGGCATTATTCACGAAATAACGTAATTGCCGTCCTCTGATTGGTCAATTTGGCTTATGAACAAGTTATAAAAAACAGTTGTCAAAAATCTTAAGGGGAAAGAGAGGTAGCAGTCGGGCATCTTTATGATAATTCATTTCTGCTGATGACCATAGAAGAAGAAAAATATTTCACGTTTTAAAGATAAATATGTTGCAAAACATGTCAAATATGGATGATGGATGATCACTTGAACAATAAGCTGGCGATCACGATTTTACCGGACACTCACTAGATCCAACACATGAGTAGTCCGGACACCTCATATTTCTGATACTTTCAAAATGTCACTTCTACAGTCTGTATTAAATTAAGATAAGACATTAAAACCACTTAAAATAAGACATTGAAACCACTTTTGGTTTTGGATAATGCCCCATCTCACCCTAAGGAGAACGAAATTAGCCTTGATCCCAATTTCAGAGTTTTATTTACCTTTTTACCGCCTTTTTGCAGCCGATGGGTCAACATTTAATCCAGAATATTAATGAAGCATATTGAAAGCGGTTATAGACCCACATTCTACTGGAAGATGATGGAAAAATTTTAGGAGTCTTAAGAAATTCAATTTAGATGCGGTTTTCTTTTCTAATTCAGCTTGGAGCGAAACATAATAAAAAGAGTTGGTCAATATTATGGCCAGAATTGACATTCCAATCGGATAATGAACACCATATAACACGGCAACAAACTGAATTTTTAGAATAATTGATTAAATAGAATTCGTGACATATTTAGAATCATTGAACATACACAAACGGTATTTCTGTAGATGAAATAAACAAATTGGCAACTGGTCAAAATTAACTGTTCTACAACTTTCTTGATGAACATATTATTTAGTCTGCCTCACAAACCCAACAAGATGTTTATGAAGATGACGAAGAAGATATTGAAGAAGATGACAATGTAATAACGAAGTTTGCTAAGGTCGCTTTCACACAGGAAAATTTTGTCGGCGATTTTTTCATCTTGTTGGCAAGTGATGTGAGACGTGCTAGGGGTAGCCCGCGTCTCGTGTGCTCGGGGTTTGCATTTGGATTTTCTATTCTCCTTTATCTCTCTTCGTTTTTTCTTTGAGTTGGTTTATTCTTATGTTCTTAATGATGGGTATTTGAAGCATGCTGTACGCGTGTGAGAAAGAGAGAGGGTAGAAAACAGAAAAAGTTCATAATTGGGATCTCAATTACAGAGACCGAAAGATGTCCTGCGTGAAAGTGGCTTGAGATCACAAAAGGGAATTTGAAAAAATCGCCGACGAATCTTAGCGAGTGTGAAAACAGCCTAAGATGTCAAAAAAAAATCCAGCAAGGACATTTTGCCAGGGGCATTCAGTGGGTAAAACAAAATAATATGAGCCTACAAGATGTTTTTAGAAAAAGTGCTCCAGCCAAAAATAAACACGTCCTTTCCTGCTCTTGAAAGATTTTTGAAATGCGTACATAGGTTAAGCTAGGTTGAGGTGGCTGACTGCCGCGCTTACGGACATCAGACACACATAGGTCAAGCAAAGACCCATTGTGTTAACACGCGGATCAAGGGTACCTATTCCGCAATTCTATTAGCGCTTTTAATAAAGCGAAGAAGAAGACTGATTCTGATGCTGCTCAGTTCAGCGCCCAGACGTCTGAATCTATGGAATCCATGGAAATTGTTCAATGGTTTCTTCCTCATCCTCGTCCATGCAGCTTCGACAGAAATCATTACAAGGAAGGCCTTGTCTAGAAGCGTGAGTACGTGTGTGACTACATTGAGCATATAAATGTCTATTTGTAATAAAACGTGCATGAAAAGTTGTCGTTTGTCCACTTCATTTTATTTTGTCTCTATATTCCGGACACACCCGAAACTTTATGTGTCCGAGCCTAACGAGGTTTTATACTATATGTATATACAGTGGCGAGCAAATCTAGATACTTCATTTTAGTTTTTGTGGTTTTTCATCATGGTGTAAGGATAATAAGGTGTGCTGGACAGCTTGTCAAAATCGCCATATTTTTGTTTTGTGACGTCACTCAGGGTCCTTTTTTGACATTGGACAGACGTGTTGCTTAAGCTTACATCACAATTCGATTTCGTAAATAACAAAATTGATTTGCAAATTGATGTAAAATCAAAGAATTTATTTCATTTATTATATATATATATATAATGTATTGGAAAATGTTGAAAGACAATCCGTTTTTGTTTTTAAGCGTATGAAAATTTTTCCACCTTTAAGGTTCTGTTGACACAAAAATTCCGCGATGACGTCGCACAGGGCTTCAATAGAACTGTCCAGCGCACCTTATTATTCAAAACCATGGTTTTTCATCAATAAAATTGTTTCCCTATGGCGGATTTCATTGAAATTTCCAGAGCTGTTTTCTTATTTAATTACTAAAAGATAGAGGCATCAGTGAAAGCAATTGTGTAATTAAAATGGCTGAAATAAAACAAAAACCAAGCCAAATCCCGTGCATGAAAATGGTTTCGTATATGGTTTTGCTGTCTCAAAAACGTCTTTAATCATGGGACGTAGCACAGAAATTCGGTCTATGTCATCGCACCGTACATATGGTTCGAAAAGGGAAATTGAAATGAGATCGTGCAGAAAAAGGTGGGCGCCCAAGATGTTCTTCACCTTTTTGAGATCGCTATGGCAAAAACTGATGTCAAACACACAAAAAGCAACTGCTTATATTAAGCGAGAGGACTTTTAAAATGACACTCGTTAGAATTTGGCTCAGAAATGAAGTATTACAGAGATAGCCCACTTCACAGCTGATTGCCCCCTAGTAAGTTTATTCACGAAATAACGTAAATGCCGTCCTCTGATTGGGCAATTTAGTTTAAAAACACGTTATAAAAAACAGTTGTCAACAATTTTAAGGGATAAGAGAGGTAGAATTCGTGCATTTCTGTAATACTTCATTTCTGATTTTCCTGGTCTCTATAACTATACAAAATCCACTCCACTACACTACAATCCACAAATTCCACAATCCACTAAAAAAAATCAGCACTTTCCGAAAAAAAGCTGAACTGAAAATATACTTTATAAATGAGTCAAAATTAAAAAGTTCCAATTCAAAGGAAATGGAAAATTTCAAACCGTCATAAAGAAACTATTTTATTGATAAGAAACTGAATTTATGTATACAGTTTTGCTCGTCTCTGTACGCGATTACAGTTTTTTTATATACCGTACTTGAAAACTGTTTAGGTAGTTATTTCCTCGAGCTTTTGGCCCATTTGTAACCTCTGTGTAAAAAATGAAATGTTTTGTTTTTAGTACGAAGTTATAGAGGAACAGTCTTTAAGTTTTTGCCTATGACCATTGAATGAAAAACGATCCCGCGTGTGTAACCTTGTACAGTCGAACCCGGATAATAGTACATCAACCGAGCAACGAAATATTGAGCCATTAAGCAAACAGTTTAATAATGCAAAAAATTAAAATTTACAATACAGGCGTTGGTTTCCTAAATTCCAGAAATCTCACGTATAATAATAATATTATGGGTTGGTGCTACCTGGGCCTAGCTTCTAAGCAACCACTCGTGTTGTTCGTGTTAATGTTCTTTCACGAGTGGAAGGGACCTACAGTTTAATGCCGACTACGAACGGCGAAGTTGAGAAGCTTTTTCTAGACATTACATAGCATTGTCAGTGACTCGAAAGACGTGGTGCCGTGAATTATCAAAGGTGGTAAATTCGGGTATCGAACCTGGCACCCTCTGCGTAGGAGTCGACACACTTACCCACTACGCCACGGCAACACAACGGAAGCTCACGTACACAAACATGTACACAAAAAAAAAAAATGGTGGGACACTTCTAGTATGGATAGGAAGTCAACTTTTTCCACGGAAGTCACATGAATTAAGGATTTGTGTATGATGTGACAATAAGCGGGCAAGATTGTGCGTGAGGTCTTTGTTTCGCCATATTTTTATGTGATATTAAGCGGGTTGTGGTATTAAGAGCCGTTTGCTGATACACATATTAGCGACTTAAGTTTCAATTAATTAGTTAAGAAGGACTTATCGGTTCGCACGAATCATAAAGTAGTAGATCATAAGGTCGGTTAAGTATAACTTAAACTAAGTAGAAGAAATAGTGGATCATAAGATCTAAGTTGCACTTTTTTACTGGCAGTGACATGAAATCATGGACAAATTTGTGAATAAAAAAAACGAATACTGCAATACTAAATACGGAAGTGCTAGATAATTTTACAAAATTAAAATTTTTATGTTTTGAGGAACTTTCGTTTTACAAACGTTTTCGGCTAACCAATGCCATAATTGTTTTACAGCAGATTTTAAGATAGAGAATGTCCTTTCAACAGGTTTAGTACGGTTTTCCTTATTAATTTCCTAATCCAACTTTTTTATGAACATACATTTTCAAGAAATTATTCGATTGCACTTATCAATCAAATATTGTCACATTGCTGTTTTATGCAATAAGAACTTTTTTAAAAATCCAGAAATGTTTTAATGTTAACATACATAAATTGCGGAAGACAACTATGGCAAATGCCAAGATTTTGTTCGAATAACCTTGTTTCCATTAGTGATTGGCGCTACCTATGGAACCCACATTTGCACAAATTTACTTACTGCCGACAAGCTTATATGAGAAACTAGTATCCTGCCCCGATAATAGGATATTTAGTGTTAAACAAGGCACTATATACTTCGATATTAAGGAAATCCGAGCAGGAGTCCCTCAAGTGAGTGTCCTTGGCCCTACATTATACACTAGAGACATATCTCAAGCTGAGTTTACACTTGTGGCTCCATTTACGGATGACACAGCGATCCTGGCAACGGGAAGCTCAATTTAGACCTCAACTGAAAAACTGCAACGAGCTCTAGACAAAATAAACGAAACGTCAAAACCTGGCGCATTGCTCCCAATGAGACCAAATGAACGCATATAAATTTTACCTACACAAATATTGAAAATCTACCAGTTTTCATTAATTCTGTACAAATACCGTGCAATAATGCAGCAAAGTATCTTGTTATGACTCTCGATGCGAAACTCAAGTGGAAGGCCCACCTGAAAAAGAAACGGGATGAGCTCGAACACTGGTGTTGGAGAAATGTACTATTTATTTGGAAGGCACTTCAAGTTAAGCATGTACAACAACCTGCTATTATACAAGCAAGTACTGAAGCCTATATGGACTTACGGTGTACAACTATGGGGTCGCACCCAAGCAAATAACAGAGGATTTATTCAGTCCTTTCAAAATAAAATTATACGGGATATTGTAAAAGCTGCCTCGTATCTCAGGAATTGTGATATGCAAAGGGACCTAGGGATAACTACCGTCGACGAAGAAATAACAAACTCCGCTCGAAAGCTAAGAATCAGACTTCATGGTCATTGTAACAATGTCATCCTCCAAACTTTGGGCATGAGACGCTTAGTACGCCGACTCCAACGTACGAGACCGCTGGATTTGGCTCAATGGTAATAAATCATCCTAACGATGGATATGACAGGTGATTTTAATTTTTGAAGGTCTACCTGCAACACGCAAATACATCTTGTAAGTAAGTAAAAATCGGGCACTACTTTGTGGACACGGGCCACAGTGTCTTGTTGAAGATTTTCACCAACCCAAGCAAAAAATATAAATATTTACTTACAAAAATAGCGAGTTTGAGATTTAAAATCGAAGTGAAGTTGGTTGCATTTAAAGAAATCTGTATCATAGCTAATCCCGGCTTAAATATTTACGAGCAACGTAGAATAGGTCAAGTTGAACTTAAGATTTAAGTGCGACTTGGCTATGAAGTAGATTTAAGTGTAGTATCAGCAAGCGGCCCTAAAACACATTCTGATAGAATTTTTTTTACTGGGTTCAGACTGATAAACTTTGTTATGAGGACCAAACCCTCTACGTAGCTAGCATTGGCACACTTCAACTTTCGAAAAGGGGACCGGCAGTCTACCATCATCTGGATTGAATATATTGCGATCGACTTCAGACACTCCTTCAGTATTCTTGATGTGTAAAGCTTCCGAGGAGCAAGAGAGAACGTAGACTTCTCGCCAAAGGTTCTAGTTTCCGGGCGGTACCTTCTACTGACTTCAGTTATCTTCATGAGGACCAAAGTAAAAACAAAATAATGGTTCACGTTAACGACCCCCTAAACCACGACCATGGCACAGAGTGGACTCTTCAATCGACTATCAGTGCACCTGCTGGTGTGGGCTTCATTCCGCAAATGTGAAAGATCACCTCAATCAAGCTCGTTTTTGATTGTGGGCCAGTTCTGAATTCTTGGCACACCCGTCAATGCATCATGATTTTTCAATAGCATGATTTCGAACTCGGTTATATTTAGACCGATATCAGCTCCACGCGAATCTGATTTTGAAAACCTCTCCACCTGCGAATTCCGGCTTAGGCGTCCCTCAGATCAGAGAAAACGCGAGTTTTTGTTGCTGAGAACACGGGTTCGATAAAGGACACAACGGTTTAACGTCAGAAATATACGACAGCTATGGACTGCTAGGATCTCTGCCGATCGAGTCTTCTATAAACTCTCTGTAACAGAGCCAATACCCAAAAAAAAAAAGAATGAGATTGGATTGAGTTTTCAAGAAGCCAACTTTGACGCTGGCTTTTACGACACTACCAAAGAGAAACCCCTATTAAGACGATGAATTCTGACAAGCTTGACAAGGCTGGAAGCCTACCAGGCAAGGCTGGAACACAAGACGCTCGTGAGCTCAGCGAAAAGAAACTAAACCCAAAATTTGCATTGCCTGGCAAGTGATCTTGTTGGCCGACACTAATAAGTGCCAAGCAATGAAAGCAATTGCCAAGCATCATGCTCATTTAAAGTGCCTTGGTATTTCCCATCTTATTTCAATCTCCATTTGTTCTCGTGACTAAGCGGTCTGCTTTAAAAAAGTCCCCTCACTCCGCCGCCAACGATGTGTGACCATCGTTCCATTTGTAGCCAATGAAGTTTACAACCAATATAATCTCACAGTCCAAAGGCATTGAAATGAAAACAAAAAACAATTAACACATTGTAGCCTATGTGGGCACAAGTTGATGGCCAAGGATATACTCGTTCACATAGCAGTGCCCCCTCTCGCCGCATACACAGGAGCACCAAGTTTCTCTTGTGCCACCTTTAGCCAGCACATAAAAGGAGCAGTCATCACTATCTCATGCCCATCATCGCCATCAACGGCAGAAATCAAAACCATTTACTAGACCCATCAGGACTAAATTGAAACTTCGGACCCAGCGATTGGGCTCAGTTGCGGTTAGTTGTTCATTCGCGGTGGTTCTCGGGCGCTAGTGTATCCTGCCGTTGCCCGACAGGTAACGCTTGTCATTTGTGAGTGTGTGCATATGTGATGATAGCTCCATCGTTCGCGGGGTATGAGCTAGTGTGTTCCGGGCCAACATGGCAAAAATAATTTCAACAATCAAGGCGATCCTTACGCGTATCATATTCAGCGCGCACAGTCTAATTGCGATTTGGCAAGTCACCGAGAACAAGGGTGAAATCATCTACTGGTCGCTGTGCGGCCCTATTGGGCTGCTCCTGCTCGAGGGCATATTCACGTTAGCCATCAAAAAGAACCAGGAATGGCGATGGTAATTTTACTGCTGTGTGTGTGTGTGCGTGGATGTGGAAAAAAAAACATTTGAATTTGAATTCGAGCATAAGTGACCGGATGTGCGAGTGTTTCCGTTCGATAGCACGCTCACCATCCGCAGGCTTACCGAGCGCTCAGGTTCGTCCCGATTGATCAACGCGATAAAGACATCATCATCCTAGTGTAAACAAAGATTACGTAATACTTTTTTAGTTCTGTAACGTGGATGGGAGTGTACCATGTACTAGAGCTGGTCAATATACGTACATAGACGTTGACTCGTCGAACATTAGCCCGGGGGAGGTTCGTTAATGTCGATTTCGCCTCTAAGTGTGGGTGCTGCGCTTCTTGCGATTGTCGAAGAAACTGGGGATTGCTAAGGCAAACAAACACACGGGGTGGATTGTGATTTATTAAATGAACTGTCCCTGAACTGGGTTTGGGTTTCTCCCCCGCGCGACAGGTTTTTAGTACTGCAATTTATGTGTGTGTACACACGGTTGGAGCATTGAGTACCTAATCAAAGTGCAGTCGTTTTTATTTAACGGCTTACTTGATTAATTGAAATGAAGGTCCTGCTTCGTTTCTCAATCAATTTTTTAAACGGCAATTTAAGGGGTTACTTTGCGGGAAGGTTACGAATCGTGTTCTTTCACTTTCCGAGAACTGAGTTCGGTTTTATTTTACTTTGAATTTCTGCTCATCATGCGTATGCTAATTTTTGAGCAAAGTCATATCTTCGTTAGGCTTTCAAAAAACCAATTAGGGTGCGATCACACAGTCGGACTGGATTGAAAGGGTGTTTTTTTTTTTTTTTTGAGTTGAAGGACCTTCAGTTGGAATTAAACACAAAAAGGTGATCTTTATTTCGTTAGAACTGAATTTATTTGTCAGATAATTTCATGGTGTATGCTGACCATGATTTCGGGCACTTGACGATGCACGTGGCGTTATCTGCAGTGTTGTACAATTTTCACATACTCTTCGCAACACATGCTGTATTTGGGCAATAATGAGTCCAATGTTGGCTCCAAGTCTAAGCCTTGCACGAAAATGTAATCTTGTCTCTAAGCCGCTGGCCGTTGACTATTAGGTTTTGCCCATCATCCGTTTTGAAAACATATAGACCAATTATTGCACTGGGTTATAAATCGCACCCTGCTGTGACCTTTTCTGGATGTAATGCTTCTCCAGACCTTAACATTGCTATCTCCCTGAATATGCTTGATCACTGTATGTCTGTCTTCCAGGCAGAAGTCAACTCAAAGTGCTGGTCCAGAAATTCCTGACAGCGAAAAACTTGACAAAAGTACGATATGAAGTGTGAGATTTTTTCGAAAATTTGAGAAGATATTTAAACGAAAAAAATAGCCGTGTTTTTATCAAAAATCTATAAATAGTGAAGTAGGATTTTGCACGTAAAGCACATACAACAACCTACTGCTTATAACTGCCTATAGTATCGGCACTGAAAAGTGGCTGCCGATAAAATTTCGAGTTCGAATTTGTTTCATATATTTTTAGAGCGATTCGAACATATAAATTGTTTTCTTCATATATTTTGACAGATAAAAATCAAAGCCACTGCGAATCGTTTTTTTGCATCTTACTTCACTTCACTTTGGATGGCGATGAAAAAAACACGGCTAATATTTATTTTTTCATTGAAATATGCATATATATTTTTTTAAGTTGAATAAATGTAATTTTATTTATTCGCTACTACATGTTTATGTATGTATGTATATTAAGTAGATATGTACATATGTGTGTATAAATTTCCCATTGTTTCGTTGTGTCGAGTCAGTGGGTTCAGATGTGTTTCGAGTCCGTTTGCCAGCCAAGAACTGGACAGCAGTTCTCTTTAAGCATACACTGTAATTTTGTTCACTTTTGTTTTGTGTTATCAAAAACGTGAGCAATACTATCCATTATGTTTATTAAACAAACAACTTGGAACGAAAAACACAACTTCCAATGTTTGAATCAGAGATAATGGATGATAGAGACAACGCTCGTCAATTCACCACAATATGGCGACCGATTCATGAATTTTGTGGGAAAAAAACGGCAGATTCATGAAATGTGGGAATCCATGTACTTTCATGTAACGTATAGGGGAATGTTGTTCGGAGGATGTTCAAAAGTTGACTAGTATTTTTAAGGCTTAGGCCTCCCTCGGATCAGAGAAAACGCGAGTTTTTGTTGCAGGGAACACGGGTTCGATAAAGGACACAACGGTTTAACGTCAGAAATATACGACAGCTATGGACTGCTAGGATCTCTGCCGATCGAGTCTTCCTTAGACTCTCCGAATTTGAATTAACTCAAAAAATGAGGCCAGCTTTACTTTAAACAATTTGATAAGAACAATGGTAATATATTGCAACTTTAACTAATGCTAAAAAATGTTTGTCAAAACATCTTATTTGCTATTCACGCTTCAATAATAATTTTATTATTGGTTAACTGAACGTGTGAATGTATTATTAATTTTTATTCATATGAAAAAATTCACACTATGTTGTGCTTTCATTAATTATGTCCAAGTATTTCAGATTGTAAATTGCTCAAAGTTTTAATGAATCGACTTCATGAACTTAAGCTTTGTTCGTTCGTTTACTCCTCCATACTGTGTTGAAAATTGAACACCGAAATTTGAAAAAACGTTCAAATAACGAGCGAATTTTCAAATAAGAACTCTTATTCACCCCATTACTAAGGTGGGAAGGGTATCAGCTGTCTTCACAGCTATTCTCAAGAGCTCACACGTATTCACAGACAGGGGACAAAAAGCGTATAAAAAACCCTGTCAGATGAAATCCAGGGGCAAGGGCGGTAGAAGTTGGATATCTCTATTATAGGTTATCTCTGGTTTGAATTGCAAATTAAATTTCTTCAATCAAACATCAAATCGAGGAACATCTGATTTCGAAAAAGTGATATCGATAATTTAGTGCATCGGACGGATTCAATGATAGCACGAATCCGTTCACGTGAATCGAACGAGTGAAGCGAATTTTCGATCCGTCGGATTTGGGAATAGGGCTGACTATTATTTTATTCAACCACCTGACCGACAAGAATGCTCTTAACGCTAACTTAAATATAAGCTTATGCCTATAGTAATGTAAATTCACTTTATTTCACTAGCTTAACTTATTAATAGAAAAAACACCAAACTTTCTTTTCGATTTTTTTAAATATGGTCTTTATTCAATGATTTCCACTGCAAGACTGACTGACTTCCAAAAACAATATGCATAATTTTTCTTAGCATTGTAATAAAAAATAACAGAACTTAATTTAACACAGAACAAAGCCGAACAAAGCCAAGACAAGCGAAAGAAAGAGACAGAGATAGCCACGCGCATGAAAGTACAAGAAGTGCAGTTAGACAAAGATCACATGATTGCAACCTTCGCTTTGGTTGCATTAGAATTTGGTAGACTGTACCTGCAGTAAACATCAAGTGTTTTGTTTTTCTTGATGTTAGATGGTATTGTATTTCTTAAGGGGTAGGCAGGGGAGTGGTGATGTAAGTGCAAGCAGTATGTAGCACTTCACTCTATGCCCACATCCGCTGAGCAGCGTACACGTGCGAGGGCAGCTCAGCATTTTTTGGTCTGGGAACGCTTCTAAGCTGGATCATGCTGGCTCGCGCATGCAGTGTGTTATATTGCACGCACTAGCAGTTGGAAGGTTCAAGGTGATACCTTCCATTTCCACCGGCTGGGAAATGCTTAGTGTTAACTAAATATGGCTCGCAACTCGAATAAATATTTTTTTAATTTGAAGGCTTGTAAGATTGACTGGATGGCGCAGTTGGTAGAGTGTCTGCCCCTGGTTAGCGGGGTCCCCGGTTAGAATACCAGTGAGAGCAAAGTTTTCAAATCTGGTCCCTCACCATTTGCCGTTGGGATCAAATTAACGGCACTGGAGTAGTCAATCAGTGGTAGTAGACTGACTATGGGTATCACAATGGACCAATATGGTCTAAGTGTGATGGTTAATACACTAGCAGCCCCACTACCTAACCTAACGTAAATAAGTGTATAGTATGTATATATTAAGAAATGCTTTGAAATCATAAACCCAGGAAGTAGTTAGACATGCAACTATGAATGCTACAGAGAACTTTCTCCAAAGTACTTTTATCCGCTGTTTACCCACTGTGTGCCATCGTATGTGAAACTCATTGCATAACATTTTATTAAAATTGATCCTATTTTCGATTATAAGAAATACCCCCGGCATTTTTTTCGCCGGATATTCGGGGTTCTACTGTATCTGCAAATTTGCATTATTCATTGCGATATTCATTGTATCTACCTACTAGCTTATTTATTATTACTAGTGCTAAATTGTTACTTAAAATAATTTGAAGCACTGCATTTACTAAAATTTGATAACTGTACCTAACATTATAAATAAGCACGGTATTTATTTATAACATTTTCACTATGCTAATACAATGTCAACAGCTAGACCGTTTCAAAGTTCTCTCTTTTATCTAATATTACCTTAAATCGGAATATGTTCCTTTGGTATTGCCTTTGGAGAACTGATCTCCCTGCCAGTTGGATCTCGACCACAGAAATGAACACATTTTTCACATCGTGGGAGGAATTTCAACGGCAGTCATCAATCGCTTCTTAACATCTTTGGATTTTTCTTGGTTGAATCCAGTACTGTGACTGTTGCGGCATACTTAGAGCCTGACCAACTTGTGATGTCAACAAAATGGAAACCGGTTTACTGCTGAGCAACTAACTTGCAAAAGAACTGCCATAGTGCTCTAGGATTCTACCTTCGACAGTTCTTTTAGTTTATTGAATAAGAAATTTCCTCATTTTTCTGATGAGCACAATATACGTACATATCTACTTCTAGAAACAGAAGATATTAGCCGTGTTTTATTCAAAAATCTAATAGTGAAGTAGAGTTTTTTCACGTAAAGCACATACAACAACCTACTGCCTATATATCGGCAGTGACTGCCGATAAAAATTCGAGTTCGAATTTGTTTCATATATTTTGAGAGCGATTCGAACATATAAATTGTTTTCTTCTTTCTGAAGGATAAAAATCAAAGCCACTGCGAATCGTTTTTTTTTGCATCTTACTTCACTTCACTATCGATAGCGATGAAAAAAAACACGGCTATTTACTGTCATGTCGAGCTTTGCCATTCGGGGTCTGGACAAAACGCGGTAGTGACAGCCGGTATGGCTTTAGAATGTAGACCCAGGAGCCTTATTTTGTATTACTTTCGAATTCGAAAATGAAATCCGATTCTACAATTTATTCGTGTTTTGTATCACTTTCGAATTGGGTATGAATGCTGCCAATTTTTTACCAGTACCACCTGTCAAAATAAAATAAACAAAAGCTTAAATAATAGCTGTGTTTTTTTGCATGTAATTGTATGTCACTGTACGCTAACAACAAATCCTACATCCGTTTAAGTTACTCATCATATCTATCGCCGCTTAAGAAATAAGCGCGGATAAAAACAATGCTTCCAATCATTATTTTCTGTGTGTTCATTCCTGAATTTATTCATTCATTGTTTAAGGTTGCTGTATATGACTTACATTTGTAGGTGTGGTTGATGTATTAGATCATTTTTAAATGTTTTCGCATCCATAATTATACAACTTTTGGTATACCTAGAGTGTCTCTCTCTATACATTCCGTTTAGGTTTCGTAATCGATTCTTTTCATTTGATGAAAATTGTTTTTATTTTATAATTATTAAGTGTTTTTGCTTTTAAAGTGAGGGTCACGCTACACAATCCCAAAGCGAAGATTATGCTCATTAACGATCAACTATCACTTTACACGATTCCACCCCCTGACTGTCAGAATCGTCATAAATATCGCCGGTGCTGCCAAGGTTCTAGGATGATGATCCGTTTTTTTGTGCACTTATAAATTAAGCGTATATGCGCTTGCAAAAAAACGCACCTATTATTTCCTTAACATTTTAACACATTTAACAAATAAATAATATTATTTATAAAAAAGAATATCAATTATTATAACAATGAATTCCCATTTTTAGATCCAATCCATGCTTCTTCCTACGATACCGAGCAATATCCTTTCAGGATATTGAAATTGGGTTTGGTTGTCCAAAAAGCATATTTTAGTTGTTGTTTGGCGATTGTGGGTATTTGAAGATTGTTTAGAGCAGGATGGGTAACAATTGCCTATAACTGGCAACATTGCTATGTTCAAGTCTTCCACTTTGCCAGTATCTTCCTAGATCTTGTGTGAGTGAATGGGTGATATCCCTAATGAAGATGCATCTCGTATCCGCATCGGTGGTCCTTTAAAATGTGATGCCTCTACCAGCTTAGTCCAAAGCTGGTTGGATTTCGGCGTTGCATATGTAATACTTCCCACCTTCATGCTTGGACATAAATCCAAAATTCAACCAGAGATGCTCTTATATTAGACCTACTATTATTAGTTGATTTCTGTTCCGTTCAACTGTACACTCTTTGTATGGCCATTTTTGTTTTGCTTTGAAATAAAAACAAAGAAAATATACTCACATGTTTCACCAACGCTCAGCTGTACAAATTTTTTATTAATTTCTTAATTTCTTTTCTCTCTTCGGTGAAAAAATTAATTACTTCTCTCAAAATAACTTTTGCTCACCAATCCGATAACAAAAGAGTTTTCGAATGAAAATCCGCTCGCGCTGCAGATGTGCTCGTACGTGAGATATCCGACATACACTCACTTGCAGTCTGAGCGGTTCACCGCTATAGGTTAACAAGTAGTCGACGCGCCGCCTCGATGATCATTCGCACTTGTCAAAATTGGATTTACACTCTCCGCTGTCATCTGTTAATTAGTGCGTCTAACGTGGAGAGCTACTGCTGGCATCCCACACATCAAATCTTCGACTAATGCTAAGTTCCCACCGAAGGAAACCGCTAGGTTTCGTCAATTTTCTTCCAACCTACCAGGTTTCGTCATACATTTTTTGGGTATGGAAATCTTGGTCGGGTATGGTCGGTTGAAAGTATGCCCGACGTTTGGAATATTAGCATCGTTTGCCCGATCGTGAGTCGTATAAGATCTTCTCTGCCGTCTTGAGTAAAAGCCTGAAACCAGACGTCCACACCCTGATTGGTCAATATCAGTGCCTGCAGGCCAAAGCAATCCACTATTGACCAGGTATGCACATTACGACAGATCTTGGAAAAGACCCAGGAGTTTCAAGTCGATACTCACCATCTATTTATCGACTTTAATGCCGCGTGTGACAGTATATATAGAGACGAGCTGTACAGCGCATTGTCTAGTTTCAGCATCCCTGCCTTGACGATGGAGAACGCCCGTTGCTCCGTCAAGGTCGGTAAAGATTTTACCGAGACCTCTGATGTCAAAAAAGGATTTAGACAAGACGACGCCATGTCATGCGACTTATTTAACAAACATCATCACGAGAGGTACGATCTTCCACAAATCCGTGTAACTGCTCGCATATGCCGATAACATTGACATTTAGAGGGACGTTTGTCAGCATCGAGTAGGAAGCGGCGAAGATGGGTTTTCCGGTCAAAGAAGGGAAAGACAAGTATGCTGTCAAAACGGTCCACGAACACCGACGTCTTGGACAAAAAAAAGCCATAAACAGCTATAACTTCCAAGTAGTGAAAGACTTTGTCTACCTAGGCTCCGAAGTTACACCACCGCAGAGATAAAACGAGGGATCACGCTTGCCAATCGCTGTGTTTATGGGCTTGGAAAGAAATTGAGGAATAAAGCCCTCTCTAGAAGAACCACGATCGGCCCAGTCCTGCTTTATGACGCAGATGCATGGACACTAACCAAAGTGGACGGAGAGATTCTTGGTCGCTTCGAGAGGAAAGACCTTCGTATTATCTTTGCTCCCGTATGTACTGATGGTGTTTGGAGGAGAAGACTGAACGACGAACTGCACGGACTGTACAGCGACATCGATCTGGTCAAACGAGTCTCTCGTCTCAGATAGCTAGGCCATGTAGAGCGAATGGACACCAATGCTCCGGCCCGGAAAGTCTTAGACTCCAACCCCGAGGGACAACGCGGTAAAGAAAGATCACGCCTCCGGTGGCGCACCCAGCTGGAAAGGGACCTCAATGCTGAAGGTGCGTGGCTGGAAGCAACTAGCACAAGACCGTGCTAGATGCAGAGGCATGTTGGCTGAGACCCAGGTCCAACCCGGACTGTAGCGCCAGCCGAAGAAGAAGAAGAAGTAACTAATACTTCTCTCCAACAATTAGGAAGGGTACTATGGTATAAAAGTGAAATTTAATGAATGATATTTTGACTATTCGGAACAAACTCAAGATTAGCTACTCCACTTGACAAAAAAGCGTCGTTTAGTAAGTTTTCAATAGGCAAAGTAAAAGATGAATTTGTTTTTCCCAGTGACAATGATACACAAAATGTTTCTTAACGAATTGATTATTGTTGAGTTTGGAGAAAAAAATACCTTCAATACATGTGCATTGAACCAAGTCATAATTAATTGACTTCACAAAATTACATGCGTTTATTTCAGGTTCTGTCCGTCGGTGTTTCTGTACTTAGGAAGCATCGTGCCTGCAATTTGGTTATTGGAATTGGACAAGGTTGAGCGTCGAAACACGGGAAGATACAATGTCCCAACGAACCGCTCTCTCGAGTCATCGCCCCTAGGGACTATCGATGATTTTCTAGGAGAAACCGGAATCGAAATGCCCAACATCAACGTCGACACATGGACAACGTTGATTGAGCAGTTCCTAATGTTAATTTTGATTGTCGGTCGATGGTTGCTCCCAAAGGGCGATCTGACACGCGACCAACTCAGTCAGCTGCTTCTTGTCTACATAGGTGAGTATTCCCTTCTGGCCGGAAATGTTCAAGTGCAAGTACGTACGTTCTGTGTTCAGGTACCGCAGCTGACATCATTGAATTTTTCGACTCCTACAAGGACGACTCAATTGCAAAAATACCGCTTTTGGTGTATTTAACTTTGGGCATTTGGTCGTGGAGTCTGCTGCAATTTACGATTGTCCTATCAGCCACAAGGGCGCGTCGGCCTCGAGGCGGTGGATCGCAACCCAATGAGTGAGATTCAAAATCTTTTCTTGCAGAAGCACAGGAACTAGCGATAATTTCCTTTGATTGCAGATCCAACGACTGCTGCAACAATTGCTGTTGCGGTATTGACGTTTGGGGCATCGTATTGAACGTGATCCTTCAGGATGCACCCTTCCTCACCTTTAGACTACTTATCATTTTTCAGTATAAAATAATAAATTATATGAATGTATTTTTCACATGTAAGTATCCATCGGAACCAAAACCAGATCCGCAGGGACATAAGAGAACTTTCGTTTTAGGCAAGAATTCACTGGTGATTGTCCTGCAATTGTACAGATTGTATGTGGTCAATTCGGAGTTTTGGAAGGCGCGGAAGAACAGCAAGGCCCTGAAGAAGTCAAAGGCGGCTGCCAAACCAAAGAGACGAATATCAGACGACCTCACGGACATTTACGTGATATCTGAGAAGGAACCCGATGTAAGGAGAAAGATCAAAAGGTGAGTCGTTCTTATTTTTCTATGTTTGATGTTCGAGCGCACAGCACAGGCAGAAATAATAGAAGAAGGAAGGGAGTAGAGGTCTTTATGCACATTGGTCTTAAATGTCTGTGGAAAATTTTGGGGTGGGAGAACTTTCCATATTCGTGAAGTGCGGCCGAAAAACAAGAGTCTAAGTGTAGCCGAGCATCTGAAAGCAGGCTTGAGGGTGAGCTGATGAGCATTCCTGACGAGATAGGTGTTGTGGGTGAAGTCATGGGGAGGAGAAATGCAATTAGCTGGCTAATTTGAACATCGCTTGTCAAAATAGCGATAGAACAGGGACAATTAAGGGACCCTCTGGTCTATCGAAATTACTTATACTTCCTTATGAGCTTAATTTCTCGTTTTTAGATTCTATCTACACACAAGACAAAATATTAGCGATGCACTCAAGCTTAAGGCGGATATAAGCCTGATCAATTAAAGAAAAATCAAAGGAGATGAAATATTTCTTGCATCAATTGATGACACCTAGCGGCATTTCACTTGTCCTCAGGGAACATAGGGCGTCATCCACGCCTATAAATCTCATTCGGAGTTCAGAAACGCGTTTGAGCTCTCTCCAACGTATTCTTAAAGAACTCGATTCGTCCTTAACTGTTCTGACCAAGAGCACAGCTCCTTAATACAGAACGTTGTTAACTTTCTCCACTTCCATTCCAGCAATGTTCAATTGGGCGCGGTGTTCCAATTGAAGTTTTTTCTGTATATTTACTTTATTACGCCCACTTTGTTCGCCTCAACTTCTAGAAGGCAAAGGTCCATTATCCGCTGTGAAGGTAGATGCATATCGTCAGCCTAGTTGATTAATGTAAAATTGCGGCAGCCCTGCAAGATTGGGGCTCATAAAGGTTAATAGGTTGCATTACCTTTGCATGGCCGCAAATACGTTGTGACAGTCAAACCGCAATCTAGTTGGCAATGATTTTTGTTTGTTGCAGGATTGCAATCCAAAATGTGGACTCATGCAAAAGCATCACCCGGAAATTCTACTATTATTTTTTTGTTGAGCATGTCCATAGAATTTTGATACAGTTTTTTTCTTCTATATTTTCAAAAATTGCTCTGTTTATTGTATCAAAAAAAAAAAAAACCCACCCTTATCATACTTTTTAGCCATAGTGATAACCACCAGAAACAATAGCGGTGACAATGTGCAACCTTAACGAACTCTACTTTGGACTCGTCGGGCAACTTACCATTGTGTGAGCATTTTTGGCGACCTCGAATATGCGATCGTTTCAATTAAGTGTTATGTTCAGTCGCACAAGTGCCATTCATGGAAAAATGGTGTAAACTTTTTTTCATATTTTGTTGTTTTTTTGAATTTGCATGGGTTTGTATGCGAGTTAGTTTAGTAAGTTTTTGAAAAATACTATTGAAAAATATTTAGAATTAAATATTCTTTATTGTAAGTGCTGTCTTTGTTTTTTAATATTTTTTTTTTCTTTTCATTTTAAGTAATTTCTGTAAAATTGTCTCTCCCTTCAAAACGGGGCGAGAGAAATAAAAACGTTGTTTTTGACTCCTACTCGTGCTCGTGAACCTTTTTTTATAACAAAACTAGCGTTACCCCGTCCACTTCGTTAGACGTTTCCTTTATTTGTTTGCTAAATAAGAAACTAGTAGTAGAGTCGCAGTCGATACTGAGAATTTGGAAGAACCACTTCTGCAGACTGCTAAACGGCGATGATGACACCAATACCGCTGTCAGGCAGAATGTTCCACTCAATGTGGACGATGATCGACGAGATTTCCACCCCCCCGACTTAGACGAGGTCAAGATAGCAATATCAAGACTGAAGTCTAACACAGCTGCCGGTGGGGACGGACTGTCCGCTGAATTCTTTAAGGCAGCTGGAGATGATCTGGTTGGGAGCATGCACCAGCTCATCTGTAAGATATGGTCGGAGGAAAGCATGCCCGATGAGTGGAATCTCAGTATCTTTCGCCCCATCCACAAGAAAAGGGACCCCTTTGACTGCGCACACTAAAGAGGGATAAGTCTCCTGAACATCGCTTACAAGATCTTCTCTACCGTTTTGTGTACTCGCCTGAAGCCTTTTATAAATAACCTGGTCCATATCAGTGTGGCTTCAGGCCAGGGAAGTCCACCATCGACCAGATTTTCACACTACGGCAGATCCTGGAAAAGACCCAAGAAATGCAAATCGACACCCACCACCTTTTTGTCGATTTCAAGGCCGCATATGACAGCGTGCGACGATCTATACAACGCCATGTCTAGTTTTGACATTCCTGTCAAACTCGTCAGGTTGTGCAGGATGACGATGGAGAACTCTCGCTGCTCCATCAAGGTCGGTAATGAACTCACCGAGACCTTCAATGTCAAAAAAGGTTTTAGACAAGGCCCTGTCGTGTGATTTCTTTAACATCATCCTGGAGAAGATCGTGCAAGACTCCCACGCCAACACTAGAGACACGATTTTCCAGAAGTCCATACATCCGCATACGCGGACGACATTGACGTGATTGACAGAACACAGCGAGCCGTCAATGAGGCGTTTGCTGGTATTGAAACGGAGGCGGCCAAAATGGGTTAAGCGGAGAACGAGGTGCCGTCATCGAGAAAGGACACACAACATCGACGTCTTGGACAGATCGTCACACTGAGCAGCTTTAACTTTGAGGTAGTCAAGGACTTCGTCTACCTCGGCTTCGCAGTAAATAGTACGAACAACACCAGTGCCGAGATCAAACGCAGAGTAACTCTTGCCAACCGCTGTTTCTATGGGCTCAAGAAGCAATTGAGTAGTAGAGCCATCTCTCGAAGGACCAAGCTGACTTTATACAAGACCTTGATCATCCCAGTCCTGCTGTACGGCGCGGAGGCATGGACAATCTCAAAAGCGGATGAGGAAGCCCTTGGTCTGTTCGAGAGAAAAGCTCTGCGTGCGATCTTTGGTCCTGTTTCCATTGACGGTTTCTGGAGTAGAAGATTCAACCACGAACTGTACGGGCTGTACAGCGACATGAGTCTAGTCAGGCGTCTTCGGATCCAACGCCGAAGATGGGTAGGCTTCGTAGAGCGTATGGACAACTCAGCTCCGGCCCGAAGAGTCTTCGACTTCGAACCTGTGGGACAACGCAACAGAGGACGCCCGCGTTTAAGGTGGCGCACCCAGTTGGAGAAGGACGGACCTCAACCAAATTGGCGTGCGACACTGGAGACAGCTAGCGAGAGACCGTGCTAGCTGGAGAGGCTTGTTGATTGAGGCCCAGGTCCACCCCGGATTGAAGCGCCAAATAAAGAAGAAGATTACCAACATTCTCCCGCCGCACAGTGGAAACAAAATCGATGCACTTAGGGGATTTGCATTCTTAAAGCGTATAACACATTTCGATGAAATGGAGAAATATTTATACAGGGCTCTAATCGCGTAAGGGGACAATCATCTCGCGCTAGCGTTCCAACGATAGCATAAACAAACGATAGCGTCTAAGAGATATCGTTTTTTTGCCTACTTCTCGTCAGAGATAACCTATAATAGAGATATCCAACTTCTACCTTCCTTGCCCCTTGAATTCATCTGACAGCATTTTTTATACGGTTTTTGTCCCGTGTCTGTGAATACGTGTGAGCTCTTGAGAACAGCTGATACCCCTCCCCACCTTAGTAATGGTGTGAATTAGAGTTCTTATTTGAAAATTCGCTCGTTATTTGAACGTTTTTTTTTTTTCAATTTCGGTGTTAAATTTTCAACACAGTATGGAGAGGTAAACGAACGAACATAGCTTATGTTCATAAAGTCGATTCATTAAAACTTTGTGGAAGCTACAATCTGAGATACTAGGGCATAATTAATAAATGTACAACATAGTGGGTGTATTTTTGCATATGAATAAAAATTAATAATACATTCACACGTTCCGTTAACCAATAATAAAAATATTATTAAAGCGTGAATCACAAATAAGAAGTTTTGACAACCATTTTTATGCATTAGTAATAGTTGGAATATCTTGCGATTGTTCTTATTAAATTGTTTAAATTATATTCATGAGTTTTTCAGAATTCATGAATTAACCGTATACAGCGGACCTCATTTTTTGAGTTAATTTCTCGGGTATGGTTTATGAATAGGCTGTATATACACTTAAGAATTAATTTGAGCACAAATAGTTCGAATTAAGCGGGCATTGCAATACATTTTTATTCACGTAAGTCCATATAACAATGCAAGAAAATTCTCTTAAAAATACGAGTCAACTTGTGAACACCCTCCGAACAACATACCCATGTATGTTACAAGGATCGTACATGAATTGTGGGCAAATTAAGAAATCCTCCGCCATTTCCCACTTAAATCCACGAATCGGCCGCCAATGCGTGGTGGATCCATGGTTTGTGTAAGAGTATTTGTGAAATACAAGGGAACACCAATTCTCTTGCATTTTTCTCCGGTATGGACTAGGGGAAAAAATGGCCGAAGTCGGATATCTCTATTATCCCTAATCTCTGTTTTATTAAAGCTAGACACTGACAGTGATTCCGCCATCAACGCCAGACGACGAACTACATGCAATAAGTCATCCATTTTATGGAAATATGTCAAACCATTTAAATTAAATATGAACATGCGAGAGTTACAGAACCACAGACTTGAAGGAGAAATCGATTTAAGGCATTGTCTAGATACATTACATTTTTATTTCATTTTAAATACCGAACTCATCGCGATAGTGTTTTCAAGCATTGATCAAAATTACAAAAATCATATCTGGTTAAGCGCACGTGATATAAAGAGTGCAACAAACGTTGATGTTAACGAAATAAGAAAATTTTCAGATTAAAAATGAGATAAGTGCGAGTACAAATCAGTTCATTCTGTTACTAACCAAGATGATTTACTCCCAACGGAATTTTTAAATTCACTGGAATTGCGTGGATTACGGCCTCATAATCTGCACTTCAGAGGACGGGATCGGTAATCATTATGATTGCTGTGAAGAAATTAGTGAAAAACGTTTTCGAAGCCACAATTTTGAAAAGGTAAAATTACAAACACGAAGATGTTTTGATTTCACACATCTCTATGATTCCGAACGAATGGTATCAGCTTTAAACGGTTACAATCTCCAGCGTGGTTTGCATAAATAAGACAACACCAAACCTCCAAACACACATCAAAGCACATGGTGCATACATACACATTTGAATAATTATTAAATATATGTACATATTAACGGCAAACTGATGAACTAATAGGCGACATTTTAAAAGAGTAGCTCATTCTCGTTTGGACGAAACATGAATGGTACGAGATTTGGTTTAAATCTTCTTCTATACAAACCTTGTACTTACAATAACGAACACAAAATAAAAAGATTTATCCAATTTTGTGCGGTTGTTCGGAAGTTATGGAGCTACATACATTTCGGCGATTCATTTTTATAAATATAAATAGATAGATATAAAAAATACGTGGAACATAAAAAATTTACACTTGAGCCGTTACCAAGTTACAGTGATCACCGACTTCGAAAACATGGTTTCGAGAAGAACGTGTTTGAAGTTTTGAGAACGATAAGCATGCAAATATGGATGCATCCACTCAAAGTTATTTTTTCTTTTTTTTATTTTTTTATAGGTGGCGCGACAGTCCGAAGTGGACCTGAGCCTAGCTTCTCAGCAACAACTCTTGTTGTGCGTGCTATTGTTCTTTCACGAGTGGAAGGGACCTACAGTTTAATGCCGACTCCGAACGGCGAAGTTGAGAAGCTTTTTCTAGACAGGAATACTCTTTGAGCATTGTCAGTGACTCGAAAGAGGTAGAGCCGTGAATTATTAAAGGTGGTAAATTCGGGTATCGAACCTGGCACCCTCTGCGTAGAAGACGATGCACTTACCCACTACGCCTCGGCGACCCACTCAATGTTATTTATGGACATAAATAATAGATTGATCTAAGTAGCTTACATTTTCAGAGAATACTTTTTAAATATTATATTTTTTGTGAAACTACAATAAAAAAAAACGTATAACCGTTTTGGATCAAGAGTAGGCCATAACTGTTTCGTTATCAGACAGTCAGTTCGGGTAGACCAAGCAGTATACTCTTGATCCAAATCGCTCACTTTTACTGATCAGAAGGAGTAGACGGAATATTAGAACCATTATCAGGGTCATAAGCGGACATTGTCCTATTGCAGTCATGCACAACCTTTTCATCGCTTTGGGCCGCATTAGAAAGTTAATAATTGAATGAGGGCCGAATTAGAAAATTATTAATTGGCAATCACTAAAACTTAAACTCTAGAAACAGTTATTATTACATATATACTTTATTACAGAAACAAGAAAATTCACATTCAAAATAATTCAAAATATTATAGTAACTTAATCAAAAATCAATTAATTGTAATGGAATTTTTGTGGTTGCATATTAGATGATAACTTTTTTACATCCGGAGTAATACTTGTAGGAGCTACTTTAACCACGGCGTTTTGGTTTTTCGGTTTCTTTGAATGCATTTATTCAACTTCATTATTGAAAAATTTTGCTCACAAATTTACGTACTTCCGAATAAGCTTCCACAATTTTGTCGTAAATGTGGAAAGTTTTCTGGAGGAAGACATCTGTAGAAGATCATTAAGTCTCCTTCTTTAAATTTGGACTTCAAATTCTTCGCTGCATTGAATGTCAATAAGCTCAAGTTGGAGTATTGATTCAGCATTTTCATGTGATGCTTCGAAAGGATTAGCAAAGGTGCTGAACAGTATTTTGTACCGGTCAAAGTCTTCAAATCGTTCATTGAAATATTGCTGCAGTTGTTGAATATAAATACCATATTGATTACTGTTCATCTTGTATTTTTTGAATATTTTATCGCAGCTGGAAAAGTGACAAGTATTATTATTGCTTATTTGGGAATGGAACAATGATAACTTGATTCGAAAAGCTGATACGTCACCATGTAATGTCGTAATTAATTGAGATTTTCCTTGAAGTTTAAGGTTCAGATCATTTAAATGGCCGGATATATCTGTTAAGAACGCATGGTCACACATCCATTTTGAATCTTCCAAATAATCCACTGGCTGACTTTTTTGATTTAAAAACATTTTAATTTGTTCAATAAGGTTAAGGAAACATTGCAGAACTTTGCCTCTACTTAACCAACGAACTTCACTTTAGTACAAAACATCACCATTTTCGCATTCAATTTCATTAAGAAATTCCTTAAATTGTCTGTGATTAAATCCACGTGATCGGATGAAATTTACTGCTTTCACAACTTTTTTTATAACATGGTCGAAACCCAGATTTTTGCCAATTAAATTTTGTTGGTGTATAATGCAGTGATACTTCATTAAGTCCCTATGTATTCCTTTTTGCTTCATATGTTCGGATAAAAGAGTTGTCATACCGATTTAAGGACCAATCATTGAAGGAGCCCGTCAGTCACTATGCCAGAAAGCTTTGACAAATCCAAATTATGCTTCTGCATGCTAAACAATAATGCCTGCAATAAATCCGATCCTCTTGTTTGATCTTTAATTGGATAGAGTTCAAGAAGTTCTTCAAAAACCTCATAATGTGATGTTATACAACGGGCATATATACACAATTGAGCAATGGAAGTTATATCGGTAGATCCATCAACAGCTAATGAAAACTTGATACAATTTTTGAATATTCTTGAAAATTTAGTCACGATATCAGCAGAAATATCGGTGATACGCCGTTGTATTGCCATTCGGTTTAAACTTAGTGCTTCAAATTTCGAGGTGCATTTTGTACAACATAATTTTTTTGATGGTACGATTAAGCAGTTCTTTACAAAATCACCATCGGTGTACGGTCGAGACGATTTTGCTATTAAACTCGCAATATCAAAACTTACTTCAACTGCTTGCTCTGCAGATTCATTGCACTTTTTAAATATATCTTGTTGTGCTTGTAATAATTGGACCATTGAAGTAATTTTTTGTGTTCTTAAAGCACCAGAATACTTTTCATCAAAATCAGGATGCTTACTTTGAAAATGTCTTTTTAAGTTATAATCTTTCGGCACTGCAATTTTTGCTTTACAAATTAAACATATAATGTTTCCTTTATGTTCGATCAAACAATACTTTTCAGTCCATTGCTCTTGGAAAACTCGTTTTTCATCTTCTAACTTCCGATTCTTAAGTTGTTTTGATACCGACATATTATTTTTTGGATACACAAATTAAAAAAAAAAAAAAAACTGAGTAAAACTAGAGAAACTAAAAAGTTACTTTGGCAAGGTACAAACTCAAACTGAAAAGTAAGAATAACTCCTATTGTAAATTTCAAATCACTATAATTCCAAGTAAAAAATGTTGTGGTCCATGGCCATGGTAAATAAATTTAAACAATTGAATATGAGAACTAAGGGAATGTATTTCTATAATTTCATAAGTAATTATATTTATACTTATTCTTTTATGTTATTTGAAAAACATATTTATTTTTTTCTTAGTATAGTAAATAATTTATTATCAAAAATATATAAAAAAAATGTATTTATTTATATTTAAGGCTGTAAGCAATTTATAATAGTTTAGAGCTGCAGGAAATGTTAAATAGGGCCGCGGGTTGTGCATGGCTGTCCTATTGGTTAATAACTCTAACTGGTTAGGATCAATGCGGCTGCTCTGGCCTAACTGTGACTGCTGCTAACAAGCAGTCAGCCACTCAAACCTAACCTATATTCCAGCACAGAGACATGATTCAGAGGAGAGGAATTTAATTTGTAAATACTTTTGAAAGTCTGTGTTTTTGAATACACATAGCTCTGCCATGTCGTTTGCTTCTATATTAAGAGACATTCAATTCAACTTTATTTCTAGATCGAAAAACTACAGCGACGATGAATACGTTCGAAAGAAAAGACCGAAGAAGGAGACGTAAGTACTCACAAATCGATAGCAGATCTTAAATAACAATTCCTTGAAAACACAAACAGTAGACAGAGTAAGAGTCGCACACGAAAGGACACTGGTTACTCAACAGCAAGTTCACAAAATCTGTATTCTACACGCGTGATCAACGAAAGAAACGTCTCGCGTCACAAGGATAAGAAAGCAAAAAAATCAAAGCGTGATCTTAGCTCATCGCCAAGTGAGAGCGAAGTCGAGGTGAAGCGTTCGAAAAGAAAACACGACAAGACAGATAATCGAGGAGATAAAAAGTTGGTTAGCATCCTTGAAATTCGTAGTAATTAATAAACGATTTTTCTTCTTCTCTTTTCACTTCACAATTCACAGAAACGCAACAAGAAAAAGTAGAGTTTTTGAGGCGGTGACCGAAGAGTCTTCATCATCGTCAACATCTTCGACATCATCTTCATCGACCACAACATGGACAAGTAATTCGACTCTGCCCAGTTACGAGGTGATTAAGGACAAAAAGTCGAAGAAACGTCGTCGAAGACCGAGCACAACGTCGAGTTCGTCATCAACATCAACTTCATCTGATACATCGTCTTCGTCGTCGTCTTCATCGTAATTATCATCCCCGTGAAACAGTTGGCATGCATTCGTGCAGCAATTGGAAAAAACTTGACCAATGTCCAAAATTTTGTTTGGATACGTGTATTTTGAGGGCATACTTTGTAGCGCTTAGGATAAAGTGTTGTTTGAATATTTTTATAGGAAGAATTGTCCCTGTAATCAATAGGGCAAATTATAATTATACTTATAACTTATGAAACAAATAAAGAATGTAACTCGAATTAAGAGAAAGCGATGCTAATTCTGTTTAGTTCGTAGATCAATAGATTACAGTGAATTGCGTTTCCAGCTCAGACGAAGCTATAAGGATAATCCCGCTCATTTAAGTGTATCTGGCTCTTCCTTTGGATAGATAGCATAGGATAGAGAAAGTATTTTTTCGCAAAGATAGCAATTATTTTGCTAAGGATCATACACTGAATATGTGTGTAAAAAGTACATGCGATGCACACTTGATACGGATGTGATGCTGATTGAACTGTTCGCTGACGTTTCAGAACGCATTGTTTATCTTAAACACTTTGTCAATATGAAAGTTAGTTAGAAGTTAGAAAAATTATTAATTGAGAAAGGCGGATGCACACAATGAAAAAAAAAGATACGAAGAAAAAAACTTCAGGATTAAATAATCACAACTGAAAAATATACAGATGACTTCCTCCAAAATCATTTTAGAGTGCTCTTTTATCTTATCAAATGAACATTGTGTCGTATCAGCAAAATTCTCGTTATCACCACACACTGTTAGAGAACAAATTCCTAAAAGAACAATTTGGCTGTACGAGAAAGCCGATTGGCACGAACTTAACAACTTCTTTAGGAATTTAAACTGATCTCTTTGCTTCCTCGATAGTGACGTGGATGCGGCTGCTGATATGATCACAAATATTCTTCTGCTGGGCATGAGAACTTTCATTCCTCACAGAGTGAAGAGTAGCAAGCCCAAAGCAAACGCATGGTATGACTCGAGCTGTAAAGAGGCTATCAGGTTGAGAGATTTGAATTTCCGGACATACAAAGCCAACCCTACTGAGGAAAACCGGAACAAGTTTAAACGGGCCAGAAATGACTGCAATGCAACTATCAGACGTGTGAAACTCTCTTATGAGCAAAAGTTGAGGCAAAAAGTGCTACAATGTCCCAAGGGTAGCAAAAACATTTGGTCATTTATAAAAAAACATAAAGAATTCCACCTCGTCTTCAATTCCCACGCTCATTTACAATGACATTCCAGTTGTCAGCTCCTTAGACAAAATTAATCTGCTTGCAGCTCATTTCGCCAGCCAGCTCAACACTGCCGGATTCCAATATGTCTCCACCTGTACTTGAGAGTGTTGATTTCACCATGGGACAAATGCACTTCCGCACTTGTATAGTTACAAGAATAAAGATCCCGACGTTCACAAATCCGCTGGCCCGGATGGTATTCCCCCTATACTTCTGAAAAGTGTTTTTCTGCGCTGGCAAAACCACTGCATAAGCTTTTTCATCTATCCAGACGTCTATCAGATGGAAAACAGCATTTGTCCAGCCCGTCCCTAAAAAACGGCCAATCTTCGTCACCCACCTCGTACCGACCCATAGCACTTACGTCCCTTCTTTCTAAGGTCATCTAAACGCTGATAAATCGTCAGCTTATGAAATATGTTGAATCGCGGAAGCGATTGACCGACAATATGATTTCCGCAGCGACAGGTCCACTGGTGATCTGATAGCGAGTCTCATCGAAAAGTGGAACCAGTCTTTGCACAATGCAGGCGAAAGCAAGATCGTTGCGATTGATATTTCTTAAGCATTTGAGAGAGTTTAGCATCAAGCTCTCTTGTCGAAAATGAGTGCCTATACCTTTCGAACTGTTCAATTCAAGTTGTTTTGGATGGGTTTAAGTCTGATATCCACCAAATAAATGCTGGTGTTCCCCAGGGCTCAGTTCTGTCTCCGGCACTCTTTCTCATTTTTATAAATGATCTCTTGTCTGCTACTTCTAATCCAATCCATTTCTTTGCTGATGACAGCACCCTCAGCTTTTCGTATTCGATCCAAGACTCACGACCCCACCCTTCGGCCGTGGAATTGGAACGGCAGCGTATGTTAAGCATCTTGACAGCATAATTAACTGGGGAAAAAACAATATAGTGGAATTCAATGCTTCAAAAACTCAATGGTGTCTGCTGTCACTCAAGCGAACCCTTGATAATCAGCCATTATCCATGAATGACGCTTGTGTGGATGAAACCGGAAAACTTTCCATCCTTGATATGGGTATCAACACAACACTTAATTGGAACGATCACATATTTGAGGTCGCCAAAAATGCTGCGAAATGTTTAGGTTTCCTTAATGCAAGAAATATTTCACCCCTTCTGATTTGGCTTTAATTTATAAGGCGTACATCCGCCCCAAGCTTGAGTACAACGCTCATATCTGGTCTGGTGCTCCCAAGACCACCCTGCACCTACTTGATAGAATCCAAAAACGAGCGATAAGACTTATAGGAGACAACAATATCGCAGAGTCATAAGACTCGCTCGAACATCGACGTACCGTCCGTGTTTTATCGTTATTTCAACAACGATGCTCAAGTGAGCTAGCCAACTGCATTCCTGCTCTCCATGAATGCACCCGTAATACTCGTCTCGCCAGCAATGCCCATCAGTATACCTACTTAGTATAGCCTACTTTCGGACGCACAGTTAAATTCAGAGACTCGTTCTTCAGCCGCACTGCACGAATATGGAATGCTCTCCCCAAACTAATATTTCCCATAGACTACAACCCGCAGATATTTAAGACCAATGTGCACAGGTACCTCCACTCCCTTTCTCCCTCTATACCTTCGGCCCGTGCTGTGTCTTGAAACCGGACACATAAGGGTATTAGAAATCCCTTGAGCACGCGCAAATTATAAAAAAAAAGAGTTTCTGTAAAATTGTTTTCAATTTCCGCATTTCCTACCAACACCGCATCAGCAAATTTAATGATGCTCAAATGTTCGAGGTTTGCTCATCTGATGCCCGAGATGATGCTTTAATGAACGTTTGATGTTTGCGGCGACGCCCAAAATTGCGTTTATAACGGTAAAACGTAATGCAAAGGTGATGCAGCATCGATGCCGCAGTGATGCGTTTCTGAATCCACCCTATATATTTGAATTTCAAACAGAAAAATACATGTCAAAAAAAAAGCTTCTATTGGCTAAAAAATGTAGATGGCCATGGAACAGGACAGGTGTGAGGATCAAGGTAGTACATGATGATTGCTTGGTCCTTCGAGCGCCTTGAGTACAAAAGTATGGGTGTTTTCACAAACGTCGGAGATCAGCATTTCTTTTCTCGTGCTTTTGTGTTCGCGGGTGTTCATTCCTCTCATGTAAAGATGTTTTCTTCCAATCGCCGGTTTTTGGCAACCAAACAATAATGACTGCACATTCTGCGCCCCACTATCGACCGAATTTCTTGTCGACAAATTTATCGGCTGATATCACTTTTGGTATTGTGTAACTCAGTCGATAGATAGTTCAATCACTGTGAACGAATAAGTTCATATTGTGAATATTTTACACTTTTACAGCTAAAATTCTAATTGTTAGTACATTTTTCAAAGGATATTGCTTTGTTTGCGTAAATATTAATTATTAAATTGGAGTAATAAAATTAAAGAAAATGTAATGTCTAATGTTTAAGTTTTTACAAATCGGACGAAAAATTTCAAGCGATTTCCTTGAAATTGCACGTAAAATGAGGCGGTTAAAGGGCCCTTCCACCATTTGGAAATATATAACAAACTGAAAGTACAAATTATATATTCGTTACAGTTTTCTTAATTACTTTCTGAATAGGCATTCAAAAACCTTCTTGATGTCCTAATATATCCTCCTAGAATCAGAAGCAATGTAGCCTGAATACTGGTTGCTGGGTGCTGGTTTGAGGTATATGAGCAAGTTTTGAAAGAAATTGGTTTCGAAAACTCGTCTGTAGATCGTTGTATTTATATTCTCGATAAAGCAGATATTTCTAAAAATATATATTTGTTATTATACGTTGACGATTTAGTCAGCGATTTAGTATAGCAACAATGTAAAATATAAAGTCATATTTAAAAACTAAATTTAGAATGACCGATTTATTTGAAATTCGTTATTTTATAGGAATTAAAATAGAGAGAAAATCTGATCAGTTAGAGTTTAGTCAGTCTGTTTATATAACCAATATTTTAAAAAGATTTAATATGTTGAATGTAATCCAGTAAAAACTCCACTTCCAAGTAATATTAATTAAGAAGCATTGAATTCGGTAGAAAGATATGATGCACATTGCAGAAATTTAATCGGGTGTTTGATGTATGTAATTATGTACACGACCCGATTTAAGTACATCATTTAATATCTTGAGTAGATATACAAATAATAATAGTAAGGAGTTATGGTTATACTTAAACTTCTACGGTGTTTGGAAGGAGCTATTGATTTAAAATTGATTTTTGTTAAGAACTCTAATTATCAAAATATTATTGCTGGATATGTTGATTCCGATTGGGCTGGGAGCGAAAGTGATAGAAGGAGCACTACTTATTTAAATTGTTTGAATCTTGTGTTATTAGTTAGAATACCAAGAAACAAAATTCAGTGGCAGCGTCCTCTACTGAAGCAGAATATATGACACTATTCGAAGCTGATAGAGGCTTTATGGCTCAAATCTTAAATGAAGAGTATCAAAGTTGAGTCAAATAAGCCAATAACAATTTTTGCAGACATTCAGGGTTGTATTAGCATTGCAAATAATCCCTCATGTCACAAACGAACAAAACACATAGATATTAAGTACCATTTTTCACGAGAACAAATTGAAAAGAAAATAATTTGCCTCGAGTATATTTCCACAAATAAACAACTGGCCGACATTTTCACCAAAAGTTTACCTTCACCTAGATTCATCGCCTTGAGTAGGGAAGTGGGTCTTACTGATGAAACTGACGTTATTAATCGACCGCGACATATGTTACACGAATAAATAACTTGTATTAATTTGAATTATTCACTACCTAAATTCTTGAAATGCTTGAATAGAGTGAAATATTTTTTTTATGAATTACATACTTAATTTTGTTTGTATTTATATTTAATCTACATTGGTCTGATTGGGTTTTTCTGGGTTTTCCCCAATCCTTGCAATAAATGTTGGATCATGAAATTGTATTTTCTCCCAGAGGGCACAGCATATCAAATTAAAATTAAATGTACATAATTGAATTGTTGTATTATTTTTTAATTTGTATTTATATTCTGTATCAATGTTTATTTTGAGGAGGTGCGTTGGATTCACCGGAATTTCGTAATAACCGACAGACATAATGATTGTCTGCAACATTATGAAGTTCCTGTGTAAAGCAAAACCAACATTCATCTAGATAGTACTTGGAATTGTTTCATGGATTTCCTGGACTTAAGTCGGGCAACAAAATTCTTTTTTCCAAGTACACAGAATGGTTTGAGTTTCTTTTGTATTTTGTGTATTTCTATTCATTCATGTTTTGTGACGCGAAGTGTGCGGAGTTGATATGCTGTGCTAAGTTTTTTCTCTTTTTAATAAAAGAAAAAGAATTGATGAACAACGTTTTGTTTTATTATAAAATATTGACAGAATTCCAACACAGGCTTTATTGGGATAAATCGTCTCTAAAAACGTTCTTTACTATCTCAAAAAATATGTTGTTTTTGATTCTAAAATGTCTGTATTTTCCACTAAACTACTTGCCATGACATAAAATCGCTTCACATTACAAAAACCTAAACGATTTGACGGAATATTATTGGATTTTCAGTCTAAAACTCTTAGTCGAAACCAGCGACCCCAAATTTGCAATCGCGTTATAAACTGCTGTCAAGTCGACAAATATCGACTGCGAACGACATTCGCAATACCAAACGTCAGAATCGATAGGCGACAGTCGACAACGAACGATTCTTAGTCGATATTCGACACTCGCAACATGAAATTCATCTTAGCTGAAATTCGAACAAACATTTGGGGATCAAAGTTAAGGGCATTTGCTGCGGAAAAGGTTATAATCGATTTTTCGAAGGACCAATGACTAGGTGGACAAAAGATCAAACCAAGTTTTAGTGTTATCTATTCATTCTTGAGAAACTGTGATTTGTACTGACAAAGCTTGAGGGGCGGTAAGAAAACGGCTACACCACCAGCTGATACATTAATATGTATTACTCATAAGAACAATTTAAAAATCTTAATTCTAACAGAATTTATGAAAACATTTTTGGTACTTCGAACTTTCAAATTGACGGTCAGCTTTTGAAAGACAGCTTTAGAAAGTGTGTGGAACATAAGCTCGAGTCGATTTAGGTTCGAAATACCGATAGTTAAGCGCCATTAAAGTGATTAGGAATGTCAGATGTGGCGATTTATAGCCAAACTGGCGATATTATATTTCATTTGGCGACACAAAAATGTATATTGCCATTGGCGAACTTTCTTTTGTATAGAAATCTTAAAATTACGTTTTGTTTTTTTTTTCGTTTTAAATAGAATTTCATATCCTTCGAATAGCTGAATTTTCTAAATCTGAACACACCTCTGTTAATTAAGTATTCGAGCTCAGGTGTAAAAATTGTATCCAAGGCCAGTTCGGGGCCTTGAAGTTCAGTTCTCATAGTTCACGCTCATAGCTTCAACAGACCACTTTACCCAGCTCGTCTATAATATATGGTCAGACAAAAGCATGGCCAACGAGTGGAGTCTATGTATCATTTATCGTTTAGCCCTTTGACCGCCACTTATAATGGGATAAGTCTCCTAAATATTGCATACAAAATTTCTTTGGCACTTTATGTCCCCGACTGAAGCCGTTTATAAGTATTCTGATAGACTCATATGAATGCGTATTCGGGCCGGTAAAATCCACCAGCTACTAGATCTTTGCACTACGGCATAACCTGCGATGGACACAGGATTACAAAACAGTTAATTTGTTAAAAAACGTTAATTTTTGTATAATTTATGTATTTTATCGAAAAATGTAAGTAGTTCGTTCTCGATGCCTAAAGTATGATTATTTGACTTAGTTAACGTAGGTCATATTTTAGATCCTTATCGAGATGCGAACTTGGCCATAACCCACTCATAGAAGAACTTAATCTAGAAACGGAGGCGGCACCTCCATAGCACAGCATCATTATAAGACTAGCCATGTCCATTGTAGCCTTATATTTATTCTTGTTTGACTGTTATTTATTTGTTATTTATTTATTTACTTATTTATTTATTTATTTATTTATTTATTTATTTATTTATTTATTTATTTACTTATTTATTTATTTATTTATTTATTTATTTATTTACTTATTTATTTATTTATTTATTACTTGTTACTAATTGTAATATATATACACAATACAATTTACATGAAGGTTTTTTTTCCATTTTTTCCTTTAAAAGCATTCACTAACGACTAAAAATTGTAAGCCTTAATAATAATATTCCAGAAGCAAGATAAATATGAAATTTATACTGGAAATAAATCTATCTATCTATCTTAACGTAAGTCTACGGTACACTTTCTTTTCCGATTTTGGAGTTTTTTTTTTTATTTTGCCGATTATGGCGTCGAAAACTTGGACATGACACATGAAACATTTTCCGTTTTTTGACGGCGATTTTTATTTCAGATTTGACATAACGAAATCCTACGTTAAACCTGTCAAGCCTGAAAGTGGCTCGAGTCTCACAATTTATGCCATACAAATTTTTAATTTCTTGGCAATGGATTCAATTATATATATTGGTGGTGTGTCAACTCGGGTTAAAAAACCTAATTAACCCGGGTTACACCTAAGCCGAGTAACATTTTTTTCAAACCGAATTGCCAAAACCGATGAACGGTACAACCCGGGTTGAGCATATGATGCCGAACCGATAGCAACCCCAAATCGATTTGCCTCATTCCATATTGTTTGCTTTCGGTTCATCATAAAACCGAGTTCGTCAACCCGGGTTACAACTCGGGTTGGCACACCACTAATATATACATACAGCCAATTAATTTTAGAAAGCACTTTGAATTTGTTGTTTTCTTACCTTGTGTGCACTTACCTTTGTGACAGGGTTGTTTAGAATTCATCTTCAAAAACAAGACTTTCGTGAGATTAGCTTCTTTTTTAAATTTCGTTTCAAGCAAGTTCTTTGAAGCTTTGATTCCATGGGCACAGCTAATAATGAAGAATAAAGCATGAGCTGCTCAAACAACGGTTTATTTCAGCACATTGGAAAATAAAATGAAACACAGTGGAGTATTACTTACATTTTCAATTTATTATTTCTTTTCTTTCGTATTATTTCAATTTTCTTAGAAAACTCTAATAAAATAAAATGTTTGGATTTTTCTCTGATTTCTTTCATTTTTTTTTCGTTTTTTTTTTGTATTACATAATTGTTTCTTCATATTTATATCGCAAAATAGATTTTTCTTCATCATCATTTCATTTTGTAACAAACAGTTTTTCGAAATAACATTACATTTTCGATTTAAATATATTTTTGTTTCTTTTCTTTTTTCCTTTACATTTCCAACTTTAGTTTTAGTTAAATCTTAAAATCTTAGGAGTTTGCATTTTCAATTTTCAAATATGATAGGCAACCTTCTATCTAACCCTTTATCGGAAACAAACAAATTAACAAGAATGATGTATGTTTTAAGATAAACCGACAAGGGGAAAGCCTTCAAATTCGATGAGGGAACAAAACATTCTCCCAACTCTATCATACATGAAGCAACTTTTTTTTGTTTTGTTTCTAATTAAACGAAATGCATAAACATTTTTAAGAAAGTATCCAATCTCTTATTCATTCATTACGAATTAGTTAAATTAATTAAATGAAGTACAATCAATGTCAAATAACATGAGAAAACAATCGATAATCTTAAGGTAATCTCTATAAAAACTGAGGTAGATAACAATGCGTGTTAAAAAAAAAATAAAATAAGTAAAAAAATAATAATAAACAAGTATTTCAACTGTCTGAAAACAATCAAAAAAATAAAACGGACAACTTACAAAAAACAAAATATAAAAGAGAAACTGAATGAGTGACAATATATTAAATGTATGTGTATCTCTACTAGTGTTTTCGTCGTCGTCTCTATCTTCTGCCTTATTCACAAATCCACAGGGATCACAATAAAAAAAAAATAAACATAATTTATAGAGAGCAATCGTTAAAAATCCACGACAAGAACAGAAATTCCTAATATTTACTGTATAAAAGTGTGTAGTGTTCTTTTTTTTGTTTCATTGTAATTTAAAAAATATATTCACTTTTGTTTGTGTTGTTGTTTATGATAGTGTGCTACTCAATTCTAAATGGAGGATGAATTAACTTAGTTGATGACAATTTACAAACTATTTAATTATTTATTTTTTTGTTTTGTTTTTTTTTTTTACTTCCATTTATCCCTTTTTTTGTTTTTGTCTTATTTTTATATTTTATACATTATCACATCCACTTACATCGCGAGACAACATTCTTTTCAATTTTGTATTTAACTCTCTCTCTTTTCGATTTCATTGAGTTGTTATTTGTATTTGTGTAAATGCTCAATCATACTCTGATAGTCTTAATATTTTAGCCTGGAATGTATGGAAACAGATTGAAATGCGTTGCTTTATCACGTGTGTAGATGAAACGGCAGATCTGTGGGCTTGGAGAGTCAATGCGTGTGGCGTGAGTGGGAGTGTCTACACGCGATGGAGAGAGTTATCACAACAGTGCGTTGAGACTTTGACATTTTCTGTTGAATATATGTTAATTCTTGGTGGCGAGCTGGTATTCAAAGATCTTAATACCGTTAATCCGAGCACAAAATTCTTAACTTCTAGGTAGAGGTAGTCTCTACTCACTCAGGCGTTTTTAAAACAGGAGCAAGCGTTCTGTTCCGATAGAGAAAACTGGGGGAGCCGCGTTTTGAGACAACATTATCGTAAAACAACGCCTATCAATCGCATGAACGCGATATGACTTGGTCTTTATGTTTTATACTTCGAATTCGATGTAGGCTAGTGTAGTTCACGAACGAACTAGGTCAAAGAAGAGCTCTTACAAGTGAACTAAGTGATCTAGTTCAAAGTGGCATTTTATTTTAGTTCATTTAGTTTAACAGTTCATCAAATTTAGGTAAACCTTAGTCAGGACTAAGTTGAACAAAACTGAATTAAATTGACGGTTTCGCTTTGTGCGTATGGGATCGTGCAAAGCAGGGTTATTTTGTTCAACTACCGCTGCATAAGCATACCGAGCGAGGGAAGTTTATAATGATAATGACGACCAACCGACTGAGCAGTGAACTCCTTTGAACTAAATGAACTAGAAGAACGAACTAGTTCAATAAACACCGAGCGAGGGAAGTTTATAATGATAATGACGACCAACCGACTGAGCAGTGAACTCCTTTGAACTAAATGAACTAGAAGAACGAACTAGTTCAATAAACAGATTGGAACTAAAGTGACTGCTCTCTGGACTGAACTAAAACGTACAAGGCTAATTCGAAGTGTCGATGTAGGGGCCATGACAGCTCCTACATGAGCTTTCGAAAAAAGCAGCATGTCGGCATGGTTGCGGATGGCTTGTGCCTATACACGTAAGTCCCCAGGACGAACACAGACTCAAGTGAACTTAAGCAGCCGAAGAACGAAGGTCGTAGAGAAAGAAAGACTGAGAAAGACTGTACTCACGATGATCGCTTCGTTCACTTTCGTTGTTTTCTATAACTTTTGCTTACATAAGTGGAAGCGAAATAAATCGCTCTCTACGATGATATTGAATTTTGCTTAAGTTCTCGGGAGCAAGAAAAGATGGCACGAAGTTGTGCTCCATAAAAGGACGTCAGATGGGTGTCTGATCAATAAATGAGATCTGTCAAATGAAATCGATGTGCTAGTGGGACATTGTTTCGGGTCAGAATTTCTAGCTCTTTAGATTCTTAAAAAAAAATGAGGTAAAACGGAATGCTGTAGGTTTTAAGCAAGTTTTCATTGTTATATGCCGCAGGGTTCAACAGAAGATCTCTTTCGGGAGCTAAAGACGGCCTGACAGCAGGAAAAAGTTAAGGTATGTTCATTTTTTTGACAGATCACAATCAATTCTATGACGATGACACTTTCCATCACTCACATACAGTAAAGGACTCCAGTTTTCGCACAGTGTTAAGTTTCAAAGTAAAAGAAAAAAAATAAATAGAACAAATAAGAGAATTGAGTTTCTGAAAAATTTCGTTAACAAGCCACAAGGCTATATCTTGGAACAATGTATTGTTTTCTGACGAAGGGCCATTTAATTTATTTCAGTTCGGCTGGATGATGCTCCTGTAGAGACTACTCAACTCTGATTTGGATTTGAAAAGTAGGCTGAGTTCGTAATCGTCAAAAAATGCGCATCACGAAAGCAGCCTTTGCGTTGCAATGCAATGATTCTTTAATGTTGGGATGCATCATGACGCTTTAATTTTTTTGACATTCTTGAACGGCTCGTTTTTTGTTTGTCACTCAGTTCGTTTTCATAAAAAAAATGTTGAAGAATCAGCAATCATTCTTTGAAATAATTCGGAGAAAGTAAAATATTTATTATAACTTCATATTTTTAAATTACATGCGCAAAAGAGGATTCTTCGAGGTATTACAATGGAAAGTGTGCAACTTTCATGATAACACGGTGATAATACCCCAATTACAAACAATGAAGCTTAGGTCAAAAGGGGACAATGATCTGAAATCTTTCACTTCAGCCTGATTTTTCATTAAAATCGACAAAAAAATATATAATTTTTATGACCTTCCAATTTCATCGCATCACCATTATCTACGATGTTTTTTAATGCGATGCATTGTATCATTGTTTATAATTAATGAAGAAGAGCGCTGAAAAGTTGGCATGAGACAGAAGTTTCAATTTCCAGCAGGATGATGATTCCAAAAATGATTTCCGAGTGTGAATCTACCTTGCCCATGTTCTACCAACTGTCCCGCGAGCATGTGGGGAACAAACTGGAAAATCGTATCCAACAACATCAATCAATTTAAACGTATGGAAAAATATTTCTGCTTATTAGACAAAAATACCCGTAGATTCTAAGCCAAACAGACTGAAAGTTGGTATGAACAAAAAATGTGTAGGTCAACGGCAAATTGAATTTCATTTTTTAGTTAATTTTTTTAATTAAACTAACCTGTTGTTCAGGCTATTTTAATGTATTTTTGATATTTTTTAAGTGAAAACTAGTTTAGACTTTTACTGACGATTTGCTGAAGCTGAAAAGTTTAAAAATGCTTTATCTACCGCAAAACATATCTGCCTTTTTGTTGTAAGGAGCGTTCATTGACGATTTGGCCCATCAACCACGGTTTTCCAACAACACACAACAAATTGTTGTGTCTGAACACCACTAGCAGTAAAATGAGTGTGTTGAGTGTGAACGCCGCTGATGATACTAATAACTTAAGAATAAATAAATGTTTTGAAAAATGTAACGCTTCCCTTACTTTGAAACTTAAATTGTGCGAAAAGTTTTGATCACCACTGTACATGGTAGTCTATGTCAAGCCTTCTCAAGGGGTAAACTGATTGGTGTTGATTACACAACCGATTTGACTGTGAAGTTTGTGGTTAAACTGAAGTGAAGTGAAGAAGAAGTAGTGACAGTAGAAGTCAACACAGTCGGCCATAGACCAGCAAAGTTCAACGTACGAAACTACATACGACTCACGTCTGTCCTAGAGGACTTCGCGTGGAGAATAAGTCGTAAAGGAAGCTCATTGGGCCTACGCTGGCCTAAAAGTGGATGCTGCCTTTCGGCACAGCAGTCAGCCACTTCAACCTAAGTCCA
Organism: Eristalis intricaria; assembly: GCA_964034865.1. Lineage (NCBI taxonomy): Eukaryota > Metazoa > Arthropoda > Insecta > Diptera > Syrphidae > Eristalis > Eristalis intricaria. The sequence continues at coordinate 136,611,101 of OZ035873.1, forward strand.
AGCTGTCTTGTGTGAATTCTCATACCATTTGTAAGCCTGGGCCTAACTTCTTTAGAAACCACTTGTGTTGTTTATGAGTGCTAATTCAAGAGTTGAGGGAACCTAGAGTTTTATGCCGACTGCGAAAGGAGAAGTTTGAGAAGCCTTTTCTAGACACGTGGACTCCTTGGTCGTTGTCTGAACTACAATAAAAGTCGCTCGTTTGGGAGATTCACTAAATTAGAAGTCTCGGCTTACGAATCTATTCAGTACGCCAGAGCACACCCTAAATTGATCTATATTTCTGCTTCTAACGAAGACAGTCACCTTTCTTCATTTGCCTAGCAACCATTAACCCTTCTGTTCGTTGATATAAATCTAAATATTAACATAAACAAAAACCAATGTAACCATAAAATTACAACTGAGAGTGAAGAAAAAAAACAAGAATATAGTTTTCAAATAAAAAGAGTGGTGGTAGGAATATGTAAATAAATTAAATATACTATAGGTACTATTGGTTTAAAGCTACTTGGTTTTATTGCACTTACGAATGTTTTTTGTTTCATTGTCAAACGAAATTTCACTTGTTTTGAGTCTTGATTTTCATTTAATAAATAATATGGAATGTGTTGGTTTGCTTGCGCTTAACTATTGCTATTTTATTGGTATGTATGTACACACAGATGTATCTTGCTATATTTGTTTAGTTATTCTTTATTTATATTTGTTTTTTTTTTGGTTTATGTACACTCTTTTCATTTTTGTTTCTTTTCTTTTTACTTAACAACTGATATTAGTAACATTCCTTGTTCTAAATTTATACTTTTTTGTTTGTTATATAATCTTCTTAAGGATGTCTTTTGAACACATTGGGTTGCATTTGCTTTTTTTTTGTTTCTTTCATTTAGAGAATTTGTTTTTCTTTAAGGTACTTTGATTTACTTGATTTATGTTTTCGTTTTTCGTTTTTTGTCTTTTCATAATTTTGAATGAACTGAAGAAAGGTGGTAACCTGAACGAAGGAACTGAATGAACGAAGGGTTAACGAAGGCTGCGGGTGATTGATGTCTTTTCAAGGCTACACACGTGATTCAGGGCAAGTCAGTCTGTTGTTGCTATAACTAGATTCTTTGAGATAGAAAAACTGCACAATCGAATGGGGAGAGATGCGTAAACGATATCTTCGTCTTCGAGTGGTGTGTGTGTATGTGTGTTTGTGTGTGTAAGTAGATACGTATTTAAAAAAAAAAGCTGTTGCTAGTAAAATAACTATCTTTAGATAGTTTAATTATATGAATATTTTTAATGGTTCAGGTACAATCATTTCTGTTTTCTTTTTCTTCTTCTTCTTTATATATGAATATATTATATATATTTACTATGTTGATATTTGTTATGCTATTTCATCAGGAGCTTTGAAGGTTATGAAATATATTTTATTTCTTTTTTTGATAATGGAATATTATGGGAAAATACATATTTATTTTTTATTCTTTAAAAGAACAGTTCTTATCTGAGATAAGCAAGACGTTAGGTGAAAAAAAAAATAAATGAAAATAATTGATTAACTCGAATTATAACTACAAATTAAAAATAACACATGCGCTGTTTTCGATTCCCAGGAGGCGTACATTTTGCAGGTTTTTCGTAATCATTCAGAGGATAAGGTGGAGTATGAGTTAGTTTCGTAAGAACGTATGGAGAAATGGCAATGGGATTGTTGATCCCAAACACATTTGTCATTCAAAGCGCTTTGCATTGCATACATTTAGTCGTTGTCTTCGTCAAACGCGTCATGTGAGGAGACATAAACGGGGCAGAAATCCTATAAAAGTTTTTGTTACCATAATTCGAAGATGAATTGCCACTAAGATGGGTCTTCGAACCAGATGAGAGATGATGAAAAGTGTGGATGCCGGGTAATTGGGATACAAGATATATGTTAAAATGGAAAGCAGAATTGAAGTATTACAGAGATGCCCGACTTCCACCTCTCTTTCCCCTTAAGATTTTTAAGACTATTTTTTATAACGTGTTCATAAACCAAATTGACCAATCAGTGGATGAATAACCGTCAAAAATTCATGAATATCTGTCAAAAAAGTACTAAAATTCGTCGATGGACTAGGGAGCAATCAGCTGTGAAGTCTCTCTGTATCTCTGTGATCTGTGATCACTGTAATACTTCATTTCTGATGGAAAATTATGGAAAATCATTGGGGAGACAATAAATAGCCATACATATGAGCTCACTACGAATCGCGAACTTTGTAAACTCTGACACTTCATTCATATGCAGCTTTCTCATTCGCAGAGAGCAATGGACACATTTTGAGCAAACACTCACGTCATCACGAATTTGTTGGTCATGAATGAGTGGACCGCGTTTGACTCTCTTGTATATTGCGAACTCAGGTTGACAGTTCGTAAAGAGAATGACTGATTCGTGGAGAAAAAAAAATTTAAATCGTTAATAAGGATAGCGTAACGCACGCAATTATTGGCACAACCTTTTTTTGACCATTTCTTTCTTAAACGATTTTTTCAAAAACTATTTATCCAAGCAAACCAATTTAATTTGTTTCAAAATTAAGACCAATTCCTCACAATTGTGCATAATTTTTTTTTTTAGTAAGTAAAGGTGGTAACAAGTTTACTAAAGTAAAAAATTAGCTAAATCTTGTGTGTTCTTGCTAAGGACCAACGATTTGGTAAACCTTATTTAGTTAGTAACACATATTTGTTTTATTAACAATTTATATTTTTTGATATGAGAATATACCAAATTAATGGGTTTTAATTTTTTTTTGTTAAAATTATTGTTAAATTAAAAAAATGGGTGCCAATATATAAAATAAATATAAAAATAGGTTCCAATAAAAGTAGGTGTTGTATTAGTGGACCCAACTGTATTAGTGGTGCCAACAATTGGTTCTATGGAACTTCAACTATTGGCACTGCAAATAAAAAATATAATCAAATCGTTATTTTTTAAATTAAAAAAAAAATGCCGAAAGCAGCGTTACAGATATACTGTAGGACCGAAAATACTGTTTTCTTTAAATTCAATGATGCGAATAGTTGTATATTTTTGAGGTGCCGACAATTGTGGTCTGGTAAGGTTTTTGGTAAGCTTTTTTCAGTATCCCGTTTGTATGCCTTTTTTAATAATAAAATACAAAGTAAAAGATAATTTTATATACAATTTTTTTCAAATTTTAATTTGGTATATTTACTGTTGTCGTGTCAAGAAAGAAGCCTTACTGACGCCTGATCGACGCGACTACGAAACTGAGTTGTGTCGAGTGAGGAAGAAAATTATTATCGTTGTGACTGACGACGTCCAGATGACTGATTCAATGAAAAAGATTTTATTAATAGAAGCCCTCATTGGTGTTCGACTGGCGCCATTCATGTTCCTGTGGGTTGCGGTCGATTTTGCGAGATAGAAGTTAGATCTTGATTGGCCGACAATGTAACTCAGATCGGGATCTGGCTTCCGTGTCGCTCTATATAAATGTCGCTAATATGAATGCCGAGAGGAGTCAGTCTGAGTTTTGCAGTCAGCGACAACACCGTAAAAAACATACAAATTTTAAACGTACACTTTTGTATTCATGTGTTGTTCTCCATTCAAAGTTTATTTTAATAAATAATTCAGTCGTTTATTTAACTTTTTTTTGCTTTGTCCTCACGCCAGTTAATATTTACCATATTCGTTCGGTTCTATCAATGTTTCAACAATTGTATCCGTTACGCCACTTAAATTAATTATTTTGGAAGTTTTTAGTTGATAGAAAAATTCGATAATTCAATTCTTATCAGGTCCAGAGGTACACTTTTTGTTTAAACAAAATTTGATGGAAATTGATTGCTTCTGAGAGTTGGCGTTCGCAGTTCGCGGCTCATATGAATGGCACTTAAGAGAGCTATTGATAACTCAAAACCAACAAATAATGGCGAACTTGGAGAAACAATCCAATGGTCTTGGGTCCTTATACAGCCCGAGGGGTAAAAGCACTTAGCTCGACGCTGTCAATCAGACATTAAAAATGCGGGATATTCCACAAACTGTTATAAATACGGAATTAAATCTTTTTTTTTTCAGAAGTTTGATAAACGAATATGAGCAACGGACTTCTAAAATTGAACATGACTATTCTTTTGTGTTCGCAACTGTACTTTGGCAACGTAATACAATTTGAGACGTCTTTCAATCATGTCTGTTCCACAATGAGGCTGTTGCATAAGTGGTGTAGCAAATTGCATAGGAGAATATATAATGTATAGGAAAGAGCTGGGCGATAAATAAAATAGCGGAGCTGATTCTAGGTGTCTTCAAAGGACAAAATTCAGGGTAAGACATAATATACATGGTGTTGCCTGCGAGGAATGGCAAATATCCATCGACTGCACTGGCTCAGCCACATCAAGCGCTTGTATAGCAATGCCTCACTAAAGAAGGTCTTCAAAGCTCGGTCTCATGGTTCGAGAAACAGAAGCAGACGAAATAATAATAGCAGACGGATAGTATAAAGACCAAATCTTCGTGGACAGCTTGGTCGTTAAAGAGATATCCAACTTCTACCTACCTTGCCTCTTGATTTCATCTGACAGCCATATTCCCTCCCGTGTCTGTGAATACACGTGAGCCGGGAATCTTGTGGAAGTGAAATGCATAAAGGAATTCCCCTACACTCTTATTCTTTACGGATGAATGCAGTCCTGGACTAGGGGTAAAGTGTTCATATCTCTTTCCTTCTCTTATCTCTGTCTGAAAGCAGCGTGGCCAGGACGGTGAAGGAGATCTTTTGCTCAGTCTCACATCTTCCCTGGGCCGTAGACAGGTTACTGAATTCAAGTCACAATGTTAAGTGTTCTTTTGATCGAGTTTTCGTTTGCTATAGAGTGTTTCATTTGCGTAACGAATCATCAATCTCCCACAATTGGAAGTTTTTATTTACCGACGGTTCATAAAATAAAACTAGGTAAGTTCCAAACTGATTTTAAAGAAGACTTCACTGCAGTGGAATAGATATTTCCATTCACCAATCACCGCCAAAGAAAATCTAAATTGAAGCAAGAAATTACATGTATTCCTTATCGATTTTCGGATCACTGGAGACAATCGACACAAATTGGTGTGTCGTCAACACTTTGAAAAGTCTCCTTGTGCAGGACTAAATCTGCGATATGGATTGGTAGTAAGTGGTTGGGATAGAAATCAGAGTAAGGCGGAGAAAGTCTTGTTAATCTTCTAATACTCTCTTTGCTCTTGGATGACGTCTCAGAAAGAGTACAGGACTTTAGTTTGCGGATGATATGGCAATCCTGGCAGAATCGGCAATCCGTCTGCAGCTTATAAACAACAAGGTGGACAGCGTCTGCGAAATTTGAAAAATTACGTCAGACGTAACTGTATCTGGGGGGTAAATTAAAAATAGCCATTCATTGAAGAAAAAAAAAAAGATTTAAAACTGAAGTTTTAATGTGAAGATTGACATCCCAGTAATATACTACATTTCACAAGAATGGGGAGGAAATTACGTCCAGGACGTGGAGTACGTCTTCTGTTTCGTTCTGCAAAGGCCACCTAACTAGCGTCCTAAATTCAAGTTGGATGTGATTATGTTTGTCCAACCGAGGAATATTTCATTTCATTTCATTTATGGATTAGTATCGCTGTACAATGTGCTGGCGGAGAACCCAAATGAGGAGCGTTTCTAATAGAATGGGATAATGTTTCTAAAATGATAGATTGCTAATAAAATGCAGAAATTAAGTATTACAGAGAAGCCCGACTTCTACCTCTCTTGCCCCTTACATTTTCTGACAACTGTTTTCATAACGTTTTCTCAAACCAAATTGACCAATCAGAGGACGGGATTTACGTTATTTCGTGAATAACCGTCAACAATTCATGAATATCTGTCAAAAAAGTACTCAAATTCGTCGATGTACTAAGTGGCAATCAGCTGTGAAGACGGCTATCTCTGTAATATGTACTTCATTTCTGCTACAATGGTCACTTGGATCACGAGTACTATCGTTATGTTTATTTATTAAGTGGGAACAATATAAATCGCTCTCGCTCTCTTTTGAAATCCAGAGATCTATCCATAACCTCTAAGCTGCTGCAGTACACGAACATGGTCCTCCTGAAATCCAGAGATCTATTCATAACCTCTAAGCTGCTGCAGTACACGAACATGGTCCTCCCAATAGGCACGTATGGATATGAAACTTGGGTGTTTAGTAAAAGGAACACCGATCTCTTAGCCTCGTTCAAGAGGAACGTTTTATGGAGAATTGTTGGTCCCATATTTTAGGGAGGACGATTCCGGAGATGCTGCAATCACGAATTGTATGCGATCTACCTCGAAGGTGATATTTTGAAAAACAAATTATAAGCTCGGTAGACTATCGGAGTCTACTGGAAACGCCCCGGAAAATTCTTTGCAGCTCTTTTTATGGTACACTTCACCGTGGTAGACCATGCTTACGCAGATGGTGTAGACCAAGAAGCCTTGGGGTGCTGTGCTGAATGGCGTCGGCTCGCGACCTGGATAGGTGGAGAGAGTTGTTGACGGAGGCCAGGACAGGATACCGGTTGTAGCGCCGATGATTATGATGGTTGTGTATTTACATTTTTACCAGAATTAATAAAAAAAGAAACGAAGACACGTGGAACGTGGTTTAATAAAAATAATTACGAAGATCATGACGCTTCCTTGCAAAAAAAAAAAAAACGCCGCAAGTCAAGAGACAATGGTTTACGGAAAATTCAACTGTATAAATTGTTTCCCACTGAAATAATACGAAGGTAATCTTTTGCATAGACATAGGCGGTCAATTCGAAGTAGATTGAGAGAATTGTTCGAACTGCTTAGGCCGCTTTCACACAGGAAACTTTTGTCGGCGATTTTTTCATCTTGTTGGCAAGGGATGTGAGACGTGCTAGGGGTAGCCCACGTCTCGTATGCTCGGGGTTTGCTTTTGGATTTTCGGTATTCTTGTTTTTTCCTCGAGTTACTTTATTCGTATGTTCTCAATGTTTGGTATTGCAAGTATGCTTTACATGTGTGAGAAAGAGATGACGCATGTGTGAGAGAGGATGGGAAACAGGAAAAGTTCAGAATTAAAATCTCAATTGCAGGGACTGGAAGATTTCTTGTGTGAAAGTGGCTTGAGATCACAAAAGGGAATTTGAAAAAATGGCCGACGAATTTACGATGAACTCTTACGACACAGCAAAAGGAACTAAGGAGATAATGTATGGCTACATTGTAAGTGTAAATTAATAATAGTATAATATAGGTGGCGCTAGAGCCCGTAGAGGGTCAGGAACTAGCTTCTCCGCAACCACTTGTGCTGTGCGTGCTATTGCTCTCTCACGAGTAGAAGTGTAAATTATTACGAAAACAAAAAGAATTCGGTTTTGGAAGGATATCAACAGATTACATGCGCATTCCTGGACAGGGGGTTGAAAATGGCGAGGAATACCTGCCCCGGTGAATGGCGGTAATGAATTGAACACTCACAAAGGAATTGCCAAAGCAAAGTTACCCGTTCAAAATGTTGTCCAGTATTTAAAGTGACAGAACAGTGAGAACCTGAATGTGAATCTGAACCAGATCTGCGTCAATGTCGAATTTGTTTCTTTGTGTGGATGTAACACTTTCAGACTACAGGTGTTCCTCTATAGACATGCCGTGCCGTCATTGTTCTCTCCCAAGCCGTGGTATCATTGTTCTGTCCTAAGTATGTATTTAATTAACTCTGTCATCAGAAAAAGTCATACAACAACGAGAGAGATTATTTATTTATTTAAAGATTATTAATATATAAGTAAATTATAATATTAATAATTGACTTAAGCTCTAGCTACCAGAGCTTACAGTGGGTTTAAGGGAGAATATGTGCAAGACATGTAAAATTAAATGCTCTTGACTAAATTCACTGGAAGAAGAATGTTTTAATGTTGGATTCTGAAGGACAGGGATGAGATTAGGAATGAGGGAATTGCTGGTCAATACGTTCTTTTTATGGTCTTGCATTGAAAGAATAAATGATGAGTTGATAGCCTGGCGTAACGTGAACCGCAGAGACAAGTGAAAAGTTAGTCCTGTGTGGACCTTGTGTGCCCCAGACGGAGACGAATGCAAGTTCTGATTATATTACCGTGGCAGTTTTGGGGGCAGATTTAGCATCAGGGTTGATGAGTTTGTAGTAACGAGTAAAGACGCCAATCTTTCAAGCATTTCATATATTTTTTTGTGTCAGAACTGTTGAGAATGAATTGAGAAACCAAAGCTTGAACTGGTTCCTTGGCTGCAATGACCACATACTCAGAGATGCCTGCATACCCACAACAGACGAATTTTACCAGCCTTCTTTTTTAGATTCTTCCGAATGGTGGTAATAGCTGGAGAGTTGTTGTTAAGGTTCTTGATAGCGGTTAGTGTGGGGAGACCATCGGTACAGATGATGGTTTTTTTTTATCGGCGAGAGTTGTAGCTGGGAGAATGGCGGAAGATTAGGCCGAAAATATATACGCAAAATGCGGTAGAAGACCTTTTCAGATCGTATTACCATTCTATAAGACGACTGAAAATGCTGTTCCATGCTCGGTTTTTGAACCGTTGGTTATTTGTTGGAGATTGTTGATTCGTCACGCATATGAAACACTCTATAGCAAAAGAACTCTAGGTAAAAAGAACACTCCTCGAGAGGAGTGTCGAGAACAAAAAAGAGTATGGAAAGGTTAAGAACTGAGGGACACTTGCTAAAACAAACGATTCTAGACCTAATTGTGGTTCAATGTACTAAGAAGGATCCAAAGAAACATTGATCAAGTTAAGTTTTTATGTCTTTTATCAAAGTTAAAGCAACGAGCATGAAGATGAGAAGCCAATGATGCAAAACACAAGTCAAACTCCAGTATTTCTCATCTGCTAATTGGATGGATGTTCGTTTGACATACGCTCCGAGAGGCGGTTCGGGAGGACACACATGTCACTGTGCATGGTATACACCAAGAAAAAACAAAATATTTGATACACTCCTTAGCCCTCAATCAATGGGAATCGAAAACGCGCACTTAAAAGTAGTTTATATCAATTTGGTATATATTAAACACAACATGAAATTAAAAGCAATGCAATAAAAGTCCTAATTATCAAAACTCGAGCTCGAAAAGGCAACAAAAATTCGAAATAAAAATAGAAATAAGTAATTTTCAATTTTAACAATTAAATATTTGATTTGATTTTTTCTTTATAAGACTATACTTATCGAGATTGTGGAATTAGATTCCGTTTCTCGGTTTCCTGCGTTCCGAAATAATTACGTCCTTACAAATACCTATGCGCGTGTATAGTTATCTCGTATATCTCTAACATAGAAGCCTCAAGTTATACATATATTATCCTTCGTGTCTCGTATTTTTTCTTTTCTTTTTTTCATTTCATTATCCTTCTTGTATACAAAAGGAAATAGCATGCTTTTGTAATGAATGCCATTGGCAATTGTTCACATACAAATGAAATGAGTTTCAAATAAACAAACAAAATATAAAACCTAATATTTAAAAAGCTGGAATGTATAACAACCATATATGATTGCAACTAACCTGGTTGCATTGAGTGAGAGAATACACACAAGATCCTCTTGTCTACTTACCGGTTCGTCGACTTCTTCTATCCATTCGGATCTACATTTGGCCTTCGATGATTCCAAGTGGTTTTCAGTAATGGATTCGATGAGTTGTCTGCCTCTTGATTATGATGATTTGGAGGGTTAGAATGATGCGAAGATGTACTACTACTGTAACCACTAACGCTAGGATGACTATCTGAAACTGCGGCCATTGTTGATGGCGAGGAGAATGCTTCAGAACCAATTGTGCTATTGTTATCAATCAGTGGGGCTGTTGATGAATTTCGAGGATGAAGGATTTGCTCGACTGTTAGATCAGCAGCAGTCGGAGCTTGTTTATTGTGCCATGACAGGGTGTTGTTGTTATTTGTGATTCTTAAATTTCCATCGTTCCTATCTAAGGATGGGTTGTTGGTTAATTGAAGCTGTGGCACAACGCTCAACCCCGGTGAATCTTGAGAAAACAATTGATTCTAAAATTGAGAAAAAAAATGCTTTAGCTGTGGTCAGCTAGAGTCGCGTATTCACTCACGTTAGATCCACCTGCGGTGTCATGTCCACTGTTGATACCGTACGACTGTGGCTCTGACAATGGCGCTAGACCATTGCCAGCGGAATGATTTAACTGATGAGAGGATGGTGGTGGTGGTGTTGGTGGAGGAAGTTGTATCTTACTATTATTGCTAGAACTACTGTAACTATTTCTATTGTTTGCTGTATTTACATAGTGGGAGCAGCCGTTTTGTAAGATTGCAGGCTGCCATTGGCTGTGGCGGTTTGTGTGTCTCTGGCGGCTACAGTCTTCAGTAAGTGCTAAAGGTCTGCAGCCACCGCTTACACTGCTCGTGCCACTGTTGAAGAAATTCGGCGAGGAACTTATTTTACTCAGAGCAAAGCGACTCGAATGAGATGCTGCTGGTGGTGGTGGTGGAAAATCGACTGCAATGTCTCTTCGAAGACTTTTTGTTGCCATGGGAATGAAGTAAAGAGTATCGTCATTGCCAACATCACCATTGATGGATGGTTGCCTTGGGGCTAGCGGTGTGGATGAGCACAACGCGATGGGTTCCTCATCGAGTGGCGTCTCGGCCGACATATAATCAGTAATGTCGTCGCGACGTGGGCAATTGCCATTTCCATTGGGCAACTGCTTTGGCATCGCAGGACTCGGTATATCTTTGCAGATTTGAAAATCTTGCGACTTCGGTATCAGCGTTTGCATTTCGTGATATTCGCTCAGTGTTCCGCTTTCACCCAAGCCGCCTCCACTGTCACCGAGAAATCTACCCAGTCCGGTAGTTTCAGTGCCCCCACCAACTCCAGGAGTGCTTACCGCACCGATATTCGATTCGGACTGTGAACTCAATTGAGTCTGACCGGAATGCATTTTGAATCTGTGTCGCTGATAAATGCACACCAAGCTGAATATCAGAACGCAGAGAAACGACAAGGCGGCACCGATCGCTATTCCCCAGTAGGTGTCCATCAATGAGGTTCTCTCGATTTCCAGATGCTCATGACGAACATTCCGCAAGTCAATATAAATTGGCGCGCTTAGACCATTCTCGCCAAAAACTCGGACGGTTATGTTGATTTTTTCACGCTCCGTTATGTTGGGGAACTGAAAGCAGAGAGAGAGAGAGAGATGATTATGATGTTGACTCCTATTCGGAAATGATCACTGTTTACCTTAAAGTAGGTTTCACTTGAACTGACGTTAGCCTCGTGCGTTACATTATTCACTGTCCACAAAATATTGTAGTGATATATTTTCCCGTTGGGATTTGTGGGTGGATTCCAGCTTAGCTTGAGTCCGTTTTGTTTTGTGACTTTTTGGTTTGTAATTGTACCCGGAGCTGGAAAAGGGACATATTTTTAATTGTTATTTGTATATTGATGAAGTATGGTAAGAGAGGAAGTCTGTGGACTATTTTTGGGGAAAGCAGGACTATCGGATATGATAATGACTTGTCTTTAGTTGCAGTATGTGTGAAATGGGTGTAGCGGTGAGTGGGGGAAAAACGACGTATATGCTGTCCTAAAGAAAGGACATACAACCTCGACATCTTCGACAGGGCATTTATAATTCGAGGTAGTTAAGGACTTCGTCTACCTCGGCTCCACAGAAAGAGTATGAACAACATCCGCACCGAGATCAAATGCAGAGTAACTCTTGCCAACTGCTCGGTTCCCTTGGGCTCATGTGGCAATTGAGTAATACAGCCCTTTCTCGAAGAACCAAGCTGACTTTATATTAGACACTGATTTTCCCAGTCCTGCTCTATTGCTCAGGCATGGACAATCTCAACAGTGAATGAAGACGTCATTATTCTCTTTTTGGAGAAAAGTTCTAGGTGCTTGGTTCCTCGAGGAAAAGCTTGAACAACGAACTGTACAGCGGCATGATGCCACAGGGATCGACAGTGGTCTACGAATGCAACGCCTAAGGTAGTTGGATGATGTAGAGAGTATTGACAACTTAACTCTGGCCCGAAGAGTCATCGACTCCTGTTAACCCGTTTAACAATAGAGGACAGCCGCGTTTAAGGTGGTGAAGGACATCAATAAACTTGCAAAACTGGATACTATTTTAACCCGGTATAATTCGGTTTGTAAAACTTTTGGGTTGGCATACCAACTCTCGTCACTATCAGTCCCTTTGTCTATATTTGTTCTATATTCGGAGTGTCTTGCACTGAAGTGGAAGCTGTTGATCTGCTAACCTGACAATCGTTTCATAAAGCAGCCAGGTAAAACTCCCGAATATTCATCTCCTTCTTTAGTTGCTGCTACAATTCAGGGGACTTAGGAGTAACTTGTATGACAAGTTCTTATAATCATTGATGGTAAAGTGAAAGAATGTCTCATCGTGACCAAACTATTCGCAAAGAATACGACCAAAATTGAGAAGTAATGACAAAACAAAACTTACGATCGGGTAACGTCCGCACATCGATTTCTGCTAACAAATTGTGAACGCTGCCACAGCTGTAGAACTGCGTCTTGTAGTTCTTAGTTGGTTTCAGTCCACTTAAATTAATCTTCCACGATGTGAGTGTCCTTCAAGAAAAGATGGCACAATTATGTAAATGCTCCAAAAGACAGATATAACACCAAACTCACTTATCATGGCAAAAGTTTCGATTGCTGTAACCAGTGTCTGGCATGTCGTAGACAAAGTTGCACACCTGCACGCATTCATCCTCGAAGGTGTCCTTAAAGACATAGGTAATGCTCCTGGATCCAAGGTGTGCAACCCTGACTAAAGCTTCTTCGGTGTTGTTTTCAATCTAAAAGACATATGAAGTCACAGAGTTTAGACAAGAAGAGGCAGAATATCAGGAGGAACTTACAATTTTCCATTGGACGTAACGGAAGTCTTGTTTTAGATTCTCAGTTTCGTTAGTCACAACCAGAATTCGAATTTTCGCTCGTATGCATTTCTTCAAAAGTATGCCGGTGACATTTGAGGGAACGACTAGACTGAAGACGTCCTCGTCAGGATCGTAATCGTCCGAATCGTTTCGTATACTTTGAGTTTTGCTGAGGACATCTCGTGCCTGCGACTCGGTCAGCGGAATCACATCCTGCAAGTGGCTCTTGATGTTTTCCTGATCATTGCGTATGACAACAGCTGATGAGATGCCTTGGACGTTTGAATTTTCAAAGAAATCCCTTGGATGAGGACGCGTGAAAGCTGTGGAGAACTGAACGATAAAGTATTTAGTTTTCAACGGCTGATTGGCCCAAGTGATAATAACATCGGCAGAAACATGAAACGCGTGGATGGGAACTGCAAAAAGATATAACTTCATGATTATATGCGTAACCCATTGGGATACAGAACATACGTCCTTGAGTACAACAGAAGGCTGGAACGCTAAGAGGGGATATCTTCATGGTGGTCTCGTTGATGTCCTTGTTGTGCGGCAGGGAGAGCATGGAAATTAGAGTTCTGGTAAGAATGACAAATGGTTTGTAAGTTGGCATATGTCCAGATATAATCACATAGTCTGTGTTGTTCACTTGCTGAGGTGGTTTCGACTCCCATGCGTAGGGAGTCTTTTGAGCAAAGTGCACACTGATGAAGTACGACTGCAAAAAAGAACAACAATTAATGAATCTATTGCCAGTTGATTGAGGCGCGTTTTCTCACCGATTTCGAACTGCTGCTGAAGGTCACATTGATTGTGTTGAAGTTCAGTGCATAGCATCGAACATTTTTCAGAGTTTTTGGCATGTCCATCGCACTGGTGGAGGTTGGGAGTTGCAGGAGGGCTGCCGAGTACGTATCTCCAGCTATGTTCTTGGCAAAGCACTGATAGATGCCCTCGTCGAATATGTCGAACGATTGAATCGTTAGAATGTTCTTCCGAATGTTAATCGTGTAGCTATCTCCATTCAACCGTTTCCCATTTCGATACCTAAACGAAATAAGAGAGGACGCTGTTATTACCATTTTGAAGGCAATCATTCACTCATCACAACAAACCAAGTGTACTCCGGCTGCGGGTTGCCCTCGGCTGAGCAGGAAAAGTTCACAAAAGCCGCCAGAGCAGTATCGTATGATTTTAGCCGTTTTGTTAAGATCGGTGGCACGGTGACAATCACTTGGAATATCTGTGAATCATTTTTCGTTGTACACATGTAGTAGCCGTCGTCGTTTTCAACCGTTGCATGGCGAATGTAATAGCTCACGCTGTTGTTACTCAGTTTCTCCGGTTGAGCGTTAAGAGATTTGCGAAACCACCACTCGATGATGATGTTGTTTGAATTTCCTTGGCAGCGTAGTTGAAGATCAGTCGATGATGGAATGTAATGGACGTCATCTTGCAGCGGCGGCAGTAATTTGTACTCTAGAGATGTTGTTGTTAGGCTATTTCTAGTTGTGGATGATATAACGTGAACCGTTATCAGGATGTGACGATGTGTTTTAGCGGCGTATGAGTTTTGAGCTATGCATCTGAAAAGAGATAATGCGTGTGGATTAGATGTGAAAATTGAAGTGGAAGTGGGAGAAGAGAAATTCGATGCAATTTGAAAATGCAATTAGAAGACAGGAGGAAAAGAAGTATGCACGCCTTAGAACGACTGGATGGCGGAGTGGGTTAAGTGCCTGCCCTTGGTTAGTGGGATCCCCGGTTTGAATCCCAGTGAAAGCAAAGTTAATACGCTTTTATCTGGTTTTCAAATCTTTGCCGTTTGGATCAAATTACCCATCGATTAGTGGTAGTAGTCTGACTCTGGGTATCACAATGGACCAACATTGTCTAAGTGTGCTGGTGAATTCAACAGCAGCCCTCCTACCTAATCTAACCGAACTCAAAGTCGCGCAGCGGCTTCTTCGAACGGCAAGGGCTGTGTCTCGATGGTTTGGTCACGTGGCACGATGAATGCGATTCCATTAAGAAGGCAACCGTTTAGCAGACCCAGAACGAGTCCAAAAAACCCATCTGGTTACGCTTGGGCATAGCTCCGGATGAGTTAGAGCCGATGGCGGAGGATCAAGTTGCTTGGAGATCCCTCGTGCGTGCTTTACCCCCGCGACTCCTTCAATCGATTAGTGCATCATGCGGTTCAGAAGATGAAGAAGTGTAGCCATATATTTCAGCTCTTTACGAAATTTCTTCTAAATTTTTAGGGTGATCTGGTTACCGACCCGCAGGGAATAGTGAATTTATTTATTTTTATTTCAATGAACATCCCAATGCTGCTTAGAGAGCACGACCAGGACAAAGTGATAACGAAAGAAGAAATATTGACTGCAGTCCATACACCAATTTTTGAACAAGTCGACGATGAAAAATCTGAAGAACAGCAGTCATCTTCAAGGCAGAAGGTCATGTTCTCATAGGGAGCAAGCACAAGATCAAGTCCAGGGTTTGGGAAGACGAAAGCAGTCCCGACGACTGTAATAGCAGCTCTATGTGTCCCATCCAAAAAAAAGGCGATCCTTAAAAAAACTACAGATCCCTGCTCATCGCCGCCGTTTCCAACGTACTTTTTTTCTGCAGGATTTAACCGCTCACACAACTTCATCGCTCCGCTAAGGTTATGCCAACTACTGTCAGGCAGGCGCCAGAAGCTAAATTAGCAATCATCGACATCAGTCGCGTGAGCAGGTAAGAGGCTGCGGAAAAAGTGTTAAAATTCTATGACCAAGCCACCCACCTCATTTAAAAGTGGGAATTTATTTCACGTCTAGAGGGAAACAGTCCAACAGTGGACTTAATTCCCTGCACCGATTACTCTATGCTGGGTCCCGGGTCACTGGGACATAGCCGGCAATGAGGTAGCGGATGAACTTATCAGATAGGGGCCCATATCCCAGCCAATCCTATGTATCAAGCCACCTCTTGCAGATGTCAAAGGTGGATGAGAAAATCACAGAGTAGGCGTAAAATCTTTAAAGCAGCTCATGTGTAAGATATGGTCGGAGGAAAGCATGCCCGACCAGTGCAATCTCAGTATCGTTTGCCGGATCCACAAGAAAGATGACACCTTTGACTGCGCTAACTATAGGGTTAAGTCTCCTGAACTCGCCTGAAGCCGTTTATAATCAACCTGATAAGTCCATATGAGTGTGGCTTCAGGCCAGGGAAGTCCACCGTGGACAAGATTTTCACACTACGGCAGATCCCGGAAAAAGACACAAGAAATGCAAATCGACACCCACCACCTTTTCGTTGATCTCAAGGCCGCATATGACAGCGTGCATATGAACGAATTATATAACGCCATGCCTAGTTTTGACATTCCTGCCAAACTCGTCAGTCTGTATGGAAGACGATGGAATCAAGGTCGGAAGCGAACTCACCGAAACCTTCAATGTCAAAAAAAAGGTCTTAGACAAGGCAACGCGCTGTCCTGTGACTTCTTTAACATCATCCTGGAGAAGATCGTGCAAGACTCACGCATCAACACCAGAGACATGATCTTCCTGAAGGCCGTACAACTGTAGGCGTACGCGGATGACATCGGCCTGACTTGTCGAACACAGCGAGCCGTCAATGAAGCGTTTGCTGGTATTGAAGCGGAGGCGGCCACAATGGGTTTAACGGTGAACGAGGTGCCGTCATTGAGAAAGGACACACAACATCGACGTCTTGGGCAGAGCGTCACAATGGGCAGCTTTAACTTCGAGCTAGTCAAGGACTTGGTCTACGCAGTAAATAGTAAGAACAACACCAGTACCGAGATCAAACGCAGAGTAACTCTTGCCAACCACTGTTTCTATGGGCTCAAGAGGCAATTGAGTAGTACATCTCCAGAAGGATCAAGCTGACTTAATACAAGACCTTAATCATTCCAGTCCTGCTGTACGGCTCGGAGGCATGGACAATCTCAAAAGCGGATGAGGAAGTCCTTGGTCTCTTCGAGAGACCTGTTTGGTCATGTTTGCGTTGAGGGTTTTTGGACGAGTTGATTCAACCACGAACTGTACGGGCTGTACAGCGACATGGACTCTAGTCAGGGGCTTCGGACCCAACGCCTAAGATGGCTAGGCCATGTAGAGCGTATAGACAACTCAGCTCCGGCCCGAAGAGTCTTCGACTCCGAACCCGTGGGACAACGTAACAGTGGACGCCCGCGTGTAAGGTGGCGCACCCAGGTGGAGAAGGACCTCAACGAACTTGGCGTGCGACACTGGAGACAGGTAGCCAGAGACCGTGCTAGTTGGATGAGGCCCAGGTCCACCCCGGACTGTAGCGCTAAATAAAAAAGAAAAAGAGGAGCAAGTAAAACGCGGTACTGTCTAACCACATTTCATAGTGCAAAAACCGACAAACTCCTTCAATGCGACAGAAAGCTTTTTCGGATTTATGTCGTTTGGGCAGTAACTGGCCATAATCATCTGAAGTACCATGGAAACAAAATGGGACTTACCCATGATTCAACATGCAGAAGCTAGCTTGACGAAATAGAAAAAACAAGAGGATACTCCTCACTACCTTTGCCACTGCCCCAAACTCTCTTGAGATATAGAACACTTTTTCCAAGACCTCCAGAATAAATGCCTCTAACTTTTACTTTCAGGTTTATTAGGATGCCTGTGCGACACATTAACATGACAGATTCCCACTACGGGAATCCCAATGCGTTCATCAGGAGAGACGTGGCTTACGTGCTACTCACTTACCTTACCTAACCCAGTTCCGAATTACAATAGATTCTGAAAACTGTTGCAACTTCAGCTTGTCAAAACAACTGAATGAATTCTTGGGCCCTTCGAAAGAATAATTCCACGTTGAATGGAGGCGAAGTCATGGTCGAGAACTCTACCAGCTGTACCAGAATGTGAATGTAGTCCGGAAACCAAAAATCGACGGTTTAACCTGACTCGAGCACATCGAGCGCATGTCCACTGCCGAGTCACCAGTAGGTCCGCACTTGCCGCGCGTCAGATCACAGCTGGCATGAGACGAGATTGGACATGCAGACAAGACAACAAAGATAACAGGTAAGATGCATGTCATGAGTGATATGACCTCTCACGCTCTACGGTAGTGTTGCACAGCCGTCAAAACTCAAACCACTGGTTCGTGAAAGAGAGGACGACCGAATACCCGGTACAAGACCAGCTTGGTCATGATGACTGGAAGCAGCGTACCAACGACAGTCCAGGCTCACCCATTCCGCAGCGTACAAGAACGATTTTATTTGCCTCAGACACCGTGAATATACACAGCTATCCTTCCTCCAGTTCCGTCCCGTCAGATTCATAGGAGAGAAACAATAAAGTTCTCTGGCAACCATCCATCCGTCCATAAATAAAGATGACTTCATTCCCAGTAAAACATTAATTTAGTTTGGAAGTGATGTGGTTTATCGGCATTGTAGGGCCACATATCATAAAGATTATTACCCCCCTCTTGCCACGCTCACTCCCATGACTCCATGAATAAACATAACATTTATCATAGGAACTTCCGAAAGCAGAACTCAGTCATTGAATCGAAATTACGGCGAACCGAACACAAATCCAATTCAAATAGAGAACTCATTTATAACGTTGAGCCAATTAAAAAATTCGCAGAATGAAATAATGCTCACTTCCTTTGAAACAGCGCTCACACGACTCACCCCAAGTCGAATCGAAACGAGCAAATAAATTAATTAAATTGCAATTGCAAAGTTAAGTCGAACCGGTGGGTATGGATGGACACATGTATCGCATGTTCTTCGCACTTAGTTATGAAATGCAATCGTATCTTTGGGACAGCATCTGATCATCGGCAGACCAGTCAACCCCTCCCGGGCGATGTCTATCTCGTGTACAATTTCGAACACTTAACGAGTTCTAATTGCTAAGTACAACGAGTCATGTCTTATAGGTCCGCTTTCGTTCAGGTCTCAAATCGTCGATTAGACCAGATCCAGTTCGTGTCGTTCTGATTTGCAGATTGCACACCACTGCACTCGGGTATGGCAATTTTAATCTCCGGCTTATCTTGATGATTATTGTGTCCCATATCACGCGGTCTGCTAGGGTGCTGCATTGCAGGTGAATACTGTTGTTTGCGTGGATTTCACAAATCAGAGAAGCAAGAAATTACATGATTTTTAAGTAAGCAAGGTGTGGAGGGCGTCACAGCATGTGTGCACACATCGCATGCATTTGACGGGCTGCTTTAATGAAAAGATTTGTTCAACAACTCGAAACATAATTATGTGATGATTTCTGAATTACTACTTCTTATGCATGCTGTTTTATTACGTTCTCTTAATTGGAGATCTTGATTTTATGCAATTGTATGCCAAAATTGACGTTTAATTGGACAGACGGAGTCATTCTGAAGACTCGTTCACATAAAATCTTCAATTTAAATGACTCTAGGAGCTCATCCTCTCAATTAAATTTTACATATCATCTAGCAAGCACAACACAACCAACGTTCCATAGCAACTGTTCTCTCACGAGTCCCTTCTAGACAGTCACACTCTGAGTGTTGTCGCACATCATAGGTGTTCATTTGGGTAGGATTCACCGCACATTCCCTCTAATCAATATTTTAAGCGGTTTCCAATTGAGACTTGACAACTTTGAACATTCACTGTCAACGCACCCTTAAACGATTGGCCAAACTGACAATTAGGCCTGGGCTCTCATCGCTTAACTTTTCAGACGACTATCGTCATTTCGATTCTCTTCGATGATATCGTCTCTCAAATTTAACTAACACATTCTCGTTTCAGTTAGCGGTCAAAACTAATGCAAATGCGACCTATCGCTCTAAAAATGTCCCAAAAGTGTAGAACAAGATATGTATACACAATTTGTTCTCATTTAATAGGAGACGATACTGAAATAGGTATCGCCAAAAATCAGTCTGCGAGACGATAGTTAATGACAGTTTTCAGTCTACGCGAAGCAGACAAAACGATATCTCTCAGACGCTATCGCTTTTTTTATGCTTACATGAAGCGAAACTATCGTCGATGCGTTATCGCGAGATGATTGTCGCCTTACGCGATTAGAGCATTGTGCATTTTGGTTCAGTCCAGAGAGCGTTCAATTTACATACTTTGAATCTGTCAGTCCAGAGAGCGCTCAGTTTAGTCAATTAAGTTAACTCAATATGTTAATTGAACTAGTTCGTTTTGTTCTTTAGTTCACTTCGTTCAATTTAGCTCACTGTTCAGGAGATTGAGTTTTGTGCGACTCGTTGGCGTTTATCAGCAAGAGTAAATCGATGCTCTCGTTTCGAATGATGGCAAAGGGTACTGGGTGATCCTCCACTTATACTAATACGTTACCCTTCTTGTCATTTTCTTCACTTAATGGGACCCCCCCTCCATACTCGGTTTCAAAAAATCTAAAAGGCGAATTTCAAGAAAAGACATTATTCAAAGGCCCGCTATTTTGTAATTATAGGTGCGAGCTTAATAATACTAGTTCATACCAGATCCAAACATGTTCTCTTACTAATCCCGTTGAAATTTTTGGTTTCAGATGTTCCAGTGAGCGGAAATTCAGGGCTTCCGCTTGACCACAAAAAACAACGACAAAAAAAAATTGATGTACAATTTTCTTCTTCTTTCTCAAGTCTTCAAATAAATGTATGCAAAGTTACAAAACTAAAAAATAACTTAAAAATCGTCAAAATTAGAAATTGAGAATGGGGGCGTCCCCTTAAAAGCGCCTACACGCTAGTTAATCATACTGAATAACATGTATGCAAAGCAAGGTATCTCTGAGTTTGGTGAACTACTGAAGTAAATGAACTAAAATAACATGACATTGTGAACTAGTTCACTTAGTTTACTTATTAGAGCTCTTTTCTCTAACCAGTTCCTTCGTGAATTGCACAAGCATACTACCAACTGCTGCTTGGTTGGTTCATCATGGCGAAGCTCGGTGACGGCAACTTCAAGAGCGTTAACGCCAATTTTGGTCGTTATTCTCGGCCCAGTAGACAGAGAGAATAAATTTGAGGTTTAAATTCTCGCTGGATACTCGCTTGCCACTGAGACAAAGGGCCGGAATATTCTGATTCTCTTAGTCATCGTGTCACGTGACACTGTGACAAATTTGTACTGAATTAGTCACAGTGACACGACTAAGATAATCGGGGTGATTGTTACCGTTCAAGGTTGGCAGGGAATTGGGTGCCCTGATGGCATTGCGGCTGTGTCTCACTTAAAACAACGTGTTCAGTCCATTGGGTCCTTGCTGGGCAGAGTTATAGTCACGTGTAACCCACTGTCGTTCTGAAACTTGCCAAATTCACATATTCCGTTCGACGCCGCTTAAGAGCTCCATCTTTACAAAGAAGAACTTTTCTATAAACTGCCTTCTCGTCCTTGCTAGGGAGGGACACTCACAGATGTGATGCTGCAAAAGATTCTGGTTCAATTTTATCGAGACCTTTGATGTCAAAAAAATTGCGATTTTTTAAACATTATTTTCGCGATCGTACGCAACTCAAACATCAACACCAGAGGCACGATCTTACACAAATCTGTGCAACTGCTCGCATGTGCCGATGACATTGACATCATGGAAAGGGCACAACAGGCTGCCAGTGGGGCGTCGAAGGTGGGTCTCGCGGTCAAAGAACGAAGAGACAAAGTACAGTGGGTGTCGTTAATATTCGGTTTTTTACGAGTAGTTATTTACGTTTTTACGAGTTCGAGTCTCTCGTCTCAGATGGCTAGGCCATGTAGAGCGAATGGACACCAATGCTCCGGCCCGGCAAGTCCGCGCGACTCCACCCTCGAGGGACAACGCGGTAACGGAAGACCACGCCTCCGGTGGCGCATGCAGCTGGAAAAGAACCTCAATCAGCAGAACGTGCGTGGCTGGAAGCAACTAGCACAAGACCGTGATAGATGGAGAGGCATGTTGGCTGAGGCCCACGTCCACCCCGGACTGTAGCCCCAGCCAAAGAAGAAGAAGAGAGAGTTTCAACTTAGGGAGAGTCCACTGTACGATGTTTCGAGCACTTCCACGGAACAGATTCCAAACACAAATCGCGTTTCTCTTTCTCCCGAAGGTGTCTTACCAGTATAGATTTGTCCTTGACTGGAGGAACACTGCAAACAATTCTAAAACACAATTGACAGAAACAACCAACTCCATCTGACACCTGTGGACAGAGAAAAACGTATGACACACCCGGGTGTATAATTTTGTGGGTGTTGACACAAGGGTTAAATAAATAAGCGGTACACCCCACAAAATAAGACAGAACTTTACGAATTTCAACAAAGGTCTATAAAATGTGCCAATTTCCGGTTGACTAGATCACGATGCCATCCCCACATCACATTTCAGCGACATGGCAGCATTTAATTAGCAATATCACCACCGAGTGAGGATTAATCAATACAAAGAAAGGAAAAGCATTCACCATGAATGGAGCAGGTCGACCGCGAAATATGTGACGCGGAACAATTCACGACATCTTCGAGTCAGAAGTCGCAAACGCGAACAAATCATTGCCTGTCTTCCTCAAACTGCGGGTTTATTAATAGAATTCGTGTTTTTTACGACAAAATTTTATATCAACGTGGCTCAAATAAAATTAGACAGTCATTGCTGGTGGGAGGAGTTCCCTAGTCCAAGCCATGCGCCTCACTTACTTGTACATTCCCCGGTCATTGTCGGTAACATTCTTCAGCAGCAGGCTTCCATTTGTGAGTATTGTGAATCTGCAAAATGAGACGAAGGAGAGATTTTCAAGTTAACTCAATGGTTTCAATTCGCGTGGATACGACAAATATATTTATTCGCATTTGTTTCGATCTTTACTCGCCTGCTTTCTTTTAGTCGCTTCTCGATCGATGTGTTCCTAAACATCCACGAGATGTTCGCAGTCGGCACGCTTGTCACTGGGCAGCTCAGCGTCAGTGACTCTCCCACGTTGGCTGTGATATTGAGTTTGGTTTGAATGCGCTTGAAGACTGAAAGTACAAAAGGGACGTCATGAATACCGCCAACGATTAGGGAATATTCTCTTACTTGGATAGTCCACTGAACAGCTCTCGGATAGCAGGGCATGGAGGCCTTTCGCAGTTGCATTCACTAGGCATTGATAGACTCCAGTGGCTTTTTCGTTTGTTGGTAATCGTAGAGTTCCATTGGGTAGCAGTTGAAAATCACCGCGACGGGAGGTGAATGTCTGCAGTTCCTTGCCGTTCCGAAACCACGTGTAGTTGAAGCTTTCGACTGATACAAAAGTCTCATCTGGAATGTACAAGAAAAGAGAGGATGAAGTGGAAAACTTTGAACTTTATGGTTGGATGTCTTATAATTAGAAACTATTCCAGCTGCTGTCGGTTACATTGCAATAGGACAAGAGCGAAGACGCTACTGTGATTTACAGGCGCTAGAAGTCTGGAAATAATTTCCTACAGAAGAATTACCAAAGCAGGCGAGAACAAGTGCAAGAGATTGCGGGTCCTTTCAAATGGCAATATCCTTGTCGGAAACTGGATTAAGTCACCGATGAAAGGGAATGTCAATACAGTACTGTCTCCATAATCCGCACAAAATTCCAACCATAGGCGGAGTCGGAAAACGACGCTTGTAATTTGGAGGAAGGACAAATTGAATCAAACACCAAAGACTCTCCAGCTAGCACGGTCTCTTGCTAGCTGTCTCCACTGTCGCACGCCAAGTTAGTTGAGGTCCTTCCCCACCTGGGTGCACCACCTTAACGCGGGCGTCTTCCGTTACGGTGTCCCACGGGTTCTGAGTCGAAGACTTTTTGGGCCGGAGCTGAGTTGTCCATACGCTCTACATGGCCTAGCCATCTTAGGCGTCTGATCCGAAGACGCCTGACTAGACTCATGTCGCTGTACAGTTCGTGGTTGAATCTTCTTCTCCGAAAACCGTCAACGCAAACAGGACCAAAGATCGCACGCAGAGCTTTTATCTCGAAGATACCAAGGACTTCCTCATCCGCTTTTGAGATTGTCCATGCCTCCGAGCCGTACAGCAGGACTGGGATGGTCAAGGTCTTGTATTAAGTCAGCTTGATCCTTCTGGAGGTGGCTGTACTACGCAATTGTCTCTTGAGCCCATAGAAACAGCGGTTGGCAAGAGTTACTCTGCGTTGGATCTCGGTACTGATGTTGTTTGTACTGTTTACTGCGGAGCCGAGGTAGACGAAGTCCTTGACTAGCTCGAAGTTAAAGCTGCCTATTGTGACGCTCTGTCCAAGACGTCGATGTTGTGTGTCCGTTCTTGATGACAGCATATACTTCGTTTTGCCCTCATTCACCGCTAGACCCATTTCAGCCGCTTCCGCCTCAATGCCAGCTAACGCCTCATTGACGGATCGCTGTGTTCTGCCAATCACGTCAATGTCATCCGCGTACGCCTACAGTTGTACGGCCTTTTGGAAAATCGTGCCTCTAGTGTTGGCGTGTGAGTCTTGCTGGATGATGTTGAAGAAATCACATGACAGCGCCTTGTCTAAAACCTTTTTTGACATTGAAGGTCTCGGTGAATTCGTTACCGACCTTGATGGAGCAGCGAGATTTCTCCATCGTCATCCTGCACAACCTGACGAGTTTGGCAGGAATGTCAAAACTAGACATGGCGTTGTATAACTCGTCCCTATGCACGCTGCCATATGCGACATTGAAATCGACGAATTGGTGGTGGTCTAGATGTCGATCTGAACTTCTCAGGACTTTTCAATGATCTTGAACTTCCCTGTCCTGAAGCCACACTGATATGGACTTATCAGGTTGTTTATAAACGGCTTCAAGCGAGTACACAAAACGGCAGAGAAGATCTTGTTTAGGATGATCAGGAGAATTATCCCTCTATAGTTGGCGCAGTCAATGGGGTCCTCTTTCTTGTGGATGGGGCAAACGATATTGAGCGACTCGTCGGGCCATATCTTACAGATGAGTTGGTGCATGCGCCCAGGTCCTCTCCAGATGCCTTAAAGATTTCAGCGGACAGTCCGTCCCCACCGGCAGCTTTTTTAGACTTCAGTCTTGATCTTGCTATCTTGACCTCGTCTAAGTCGGGGGACGGAATTATCGTCAATCATCGTCCATATTAAGTTTAACATTCCACCTGACAGCGGTTTTCGTTTCGTCATCGCCGTTTAGCAGTTACAGAGCTTAATCATGACAAATCTTGACTCGCACAATGTAGTTGTAGGTTCGTCGAGCGGCGGATAAGCGAATTCCACTAATGGTACAAGGCCTTTAGAGCCTTATCAGTAGATAAATGTGATAATCTATAAGTACACACCCATGCTTTAACCAAGATTGCCTTCCAAAACCAACATCCTTCTTGAGAACATTCTGAGCTTTGGTAAGTAATGACACGAAATAATTGCGCATGTTAAAAGAATTGGCTGAGGTGGCAGAAGTGTTGGGATGCAGCATTAGTAAAGACGGAAGCAATAGGAACGAATAAACCAGAAATTAAGTATAACAGATATAGCCGACTTCACAGCTGATAGCCCACTAGTCCGAATTTGAGTGCCTTTTTGACTGACATCCATGAATTTTTGAGGCTTATTCACGATATAACGTGAATGTCGTTCTCTGATTGGTTAAAGAGTCACCTATAACGAAGTTCTAAGACAGCACATTAGAGGAGGCCAAGTTCTAAGTAATATCTCCATTTATCCCAACCTTATACCTAAATGCAGCTGGAAGCAGGTGGGATAGCTGGAGCTGTGGCTGCCGGTGTAACTTCTTGATTGAAGCCCAAGTCGACTCCGCACTGTAGACTGAGGTTGTTGAAGTAGGTTGAATCTTAAAAATACTCCACATAATCATAATCAAACACGCGTTCATTCTTGAAAACGAATTAGAACCTGCTCCTAAGCTCCTAATTATGTAGTGCGTTCTTACCACTCAAGGCATTGAAAGAAGCAACCACTCCACCATTCAAGCATGGCCTCTCGTGTTTAAGAAGCCCTCCCAACGGCTCGAATCTAAGTGACAAACGTCCATAAGTCAAAACTGCTGCTAATTAGAAAAGCAGGATTAGATTTCCCCAAGACGAGGATGATGCTAAACTTAAGAGCATCTTAAATTTGAAAGCACACCAGCAACTCCACGATAAAAATAAACTTAATTACAATAAATTCATTTGATGTTTCCATGAGAAATTAATCTTCAATCAGATTCGCACCATTAATTAGAAGTATTAGGCAATCAATACTCATTTCTGAGTGCCGTCCTTCTTCGTCTCTTCATTAAGATATCACATTGCATGGATCCTGTTCGGAATATTCGACGAATTTTAAACGTACGGGAGAAACTTGAAATTCTTGCAGTGAAAGAGTTCAAGTCATACTTACTTCCTTGTTGAATTGAGGCTGAACATGGCAGATAATGGGACACGTGTGGCTTTGATATCAGCAATCGCTTCACTGGTGGCTTTTGTATGTGAATGAATTTTGCTTCTATGGGGACATTACCGCGGGCAGCGTCAACTGAAAAGAACAAAAGAAGAAGAAGAGAATAAGTATTTGCTTGATGATGATAACTCAAGTTTAGAAATGCGTGAATTTTCACAAAGGAATACAGGTGGTAGCTAATAGCTCTATTCATGTCATTTGTTAATAAGCCTTTTTCTTTACATTCGTATCGTAACCGTTAACAACAAACGGCGTTTTTAGGACTGACTACGCCTTACGGTGGTAGTCTCAGTCAAGGCTGCGTTGAATGATAGTCAGCTGTGTTAATCAGAAATGGATTATTAGCTGAGTTTTTTTGCAAGCGTATATACGCTTAAATTATAAGTGCACAAAAAAAAAACGATCTTCGGCGCTTAATAATTCATCATAAAATCTTGGCAGCACCGACGATTTTATGACAATTGCGACAGTCAGGGTGTGGAATCGTGTAAGGTGATAGTTGATAGTTAATGGGCATAATCTTCGGTTCGCGATTGTGTAGCGTGACCATCACTTTAAAAGCAAAAACACTTAATAATTATAAATTAAAAACTATTTTCATCAAATGAAAAGAATCGATTGCGAAACCTAAACGGAATGTATAGCAGAGACACTCTGGGTATACAAAAGTTGCATACTTATGGATGCAAAAACATTTAAAAATTATCTAATACATCAACCACACCTACAAATGCATGAACAAAATCGATCAGGGGCTAACTCGTAAACCACATACGCATACCTAAACAGTGAATGAATAAATTCAGGAATGAACACACGGAAAATTATGATTGGAAGCATTGTTTTTTATACGCGCTTATTTCATAAGCGGCGATAGATATGATGAGTAACTTAAGCGGATATGGGATTTTTTGTTAGTGTATTTTACATACAAATTGAAATTTAAGCGTATATACGCTTACAAAAAAACACACCTATTATTGATATAGCCAACTTCACAGTTGATTACCCCTAGTCCAGTTGAATTTAACGGATAATCATGATAGAAACATTCCAATTATTTTAAAGTTATTTGGATTTATTTTATCATTTGAGAATATATGTACAATTTTACAAGACAATAAGAGTGTTTTATTGAGAATCTCTACTCAGCTCAGTAGCTATACATGCGGAGCAGCAACAAAAGTGAGTAATCAATACTGACTATACCGCGTTGAAGACACTCGATAACAGGTAGCGCCTTAGACAGCACCATTGAATCACAGATGGCGCTGACAAAAATTCTGGAAAATGCAGCAAAATTATCGACATTTGAGTTCTCAATCTCGACATAGGTTAACGTTTCTCAATTTGTGATCTATCCTTTGTTTAATATACAAAAGGTGGAATGAAATATGTTTTATTGGCCAGCAACTGTCAAACTATTTGAATTTTGACGTTTAGTGTACTGAAAGTAAAGTAACGAACCAACCATAAAGTGAGTAGCGAATATTTTATTGAGGATCAGAACTGAGCTGAGTATAGAAGCTCGCCCAATTTATGATGATATTGAATGAAGTATTACCAGGATTGTCACAAGAAATTAAGAATAGGCAATTACTAAGCAATACCAAAGAGAACGTAAATGCACATTTAGTTATACAGTCAAAGTTCTCATTACGGACACCCCTCTATAAGGAACACCTTGCCTTACGGACAATTTGTCATGGTCCCGAAGGTATTCATGCATTTCAACCCCTTAAGAACGGGGTGTCCGTATATAACAACCTAGTCCAGTTGAATATGACATAACGGGCAATCATCAATAGAGATGTTTCACTGGAGTTGCATGGAACTACTAAGGCCTTTTGAAAATACCAGTTTTTGTAAATCTTCGTAAATGCGTTTTTTTTTAAGTAGACTAAAACCCAAAATGTGGGCGGTGGCGTAGTGGATTGGTGCGTCGGGTCCTATGCAGAGAGAAGTGCCAGGTTCGATCCCCGAATTTACCAGTCCGCATATATTTTGTTGGTCTTTTTTTCATGCGTCTAGAAATTTTGGTAAGCAATGATTTAATTATACATGGAAATGAGGAATTTTCTAAAATTTTTGTTTGCGAAAAAACTTTGAGAACACATCGGAATAGGCAAAAGAGGGAGAAAAAGACAATAACGGTATAAAGAAGCAAAATAAATTACATATAGAGCACAAAGTCGCATTTACGCAACCCTCGATTTTCGAAACACTAAAATATTAAATTTCTTTAGAAACAACTTTCTTAGAACAATAGTATGCATCAAACGTCCACACATCTATTAGACGTGCCCATGACGTAGGCCATTATACAATAGATTTCGATGTGAGCATAATTACCTACCTATAATCCACAAACAACCACACAAGTTTTGAACATGCCAATCGAACTACATACATCCTCGAACTAGGAGAAAATCACAACAACAAACCACTCATCTTCAATCGGTCTGAACGTGATCTACATAACACATAGTTCGGTGGAGTTGTATGAATCCTGATTCCTTCAAAAAGTCTGGTAGACATTTCAACGCAGTCACATCTATGGAACTACATAGCTCCGGAGACGTTGTTAACCTATACATAGTCAAAAAAAAGTCTACGAACACCACTAAAACCTTTCACAATTTTGGGATAAACTCTTAAATATGGTTTCAAAACATAAAAAATACACGTAAAGACTACATGAAAATAAGCATCCAATCTGTCCCTTAAATTTAAATACAGAACAAAACATGTTTCGTTGAAAAAAAAAACTTAAACTTATTCACAGCACAAAAGTTGACAAAAACGTGGCAAAAAAAAGTCTCCGTACAATTGCTTATTTTGAATTTTCTTAAAAGTAAAAGTAATAACAGTAACGAAAGAGTAATAAAAACAACAAAGAGAAATAAATAACTTAACAAAATCAATATTTGGTTGGGCCTCCTTTGTTCCGTATCTTCATCGAATGCAGCAGTTTGCAAGTCGTAGCTTGAGAAATCTTGTTTCACTCATCAATCGAAATGGCCTTCAACTCAGTCTTACTTGAAATCGAGCGTTATCGGATCTTTCTTTGTAAGTGGTCCCTGGGTTTGGGCTCAATTGGGTTTAAGTCTGGTGACTGAGCAGGGTGTTTGATCTGTTTTTGAACATTGTATAGCAACCATTCTTTTACCAGAAAAGATGCGTGCTTGGTGTCATTATCCTGTTGGAATATGAAGGTATTGCTGAGACCCAGTTTTTCAGCACTTGAATGTATAATTGAATATACAGTGGACTCTCCTCCCTAAGTCGAAACTCTCCCTTACTCGAACTTTTTCGCCATATTTTACATACATTTCCCACAACTTTCCTTACAAAAACCTCTCTCTAAGTCAAACTCTCTCTAACTCGAAAACATTTTGGTATCCCGTGACAATTCGACTTAGCGGGAGTCCACTGTATTTTCTTTAAGAATATTCAAGTATCCATATTTGTTCATAGTTGATTTAATAAAAACTAGATTTCCAACGCCGGGGCCATACATCCCCACACAATTACATTGCCTCCGCCATGCTTTACTGTAGGGGTTAAGTTTTTTGGATTAAGAGTAGTGTCTGGCTTCCTCCAG
Source organism: Eristalis intricaria (assembly GCA_964034865.1). Lineage (NCBI taxonomy): Eukaryota > Metazoa > Arthropoda > Insecta > Diptera > Syrphidae > Eristalis > Eristalis intricaria. The sequence continues at coordinate 136,641,185 of OZ035873.1, forward strand.
ACCATCCGTCGTCCATCTGAACCAAATACGTTGCATTTGCTCTTATCAGTAAATATTACTTGATCTCAGAAAGAATTATCTTTTTCTAAATGTTCACTAGCACACTGCAACCTCGCCTTCATATTCGCTTTCCGTATGTATGGCTTCTTCCGGCTCACTCGACCATTGTACCCATTTCTTTTTAAGACATTTCTTACCGTCTGGGGAGTCACACCTATTCTATCATTGGTTTTCAATTTACCGGCAATTACAGGGGCACTTGGCCGAGAATCTTCTTCGACACTTCTGACCAATCACCTCTCCGTACGATTATCTATTTTTCTTGGACGGCAAGATCTTGTCTTGTTGGCAATGGTTTTTGTTTCTTAAACATTTTCCCAGACGTACTGAATAGAAGAACGGAGTCTCTTAATAATTTATGAAATTTCTTCCAGCGACTTTCCTTCATTTCTCAGTTCTTGTTGGCCAAAGGGATTTGCTTATTTTTGCACTCCATTTTATTTTCTTTAAAAAAAACTCACGAATTTAAAAATATTTATTGCTGTAATACAATTAAGAATGTTTAAACTTACCAAAATACCAAATAATCCTGGATCACACACATTACATTACCAAATGAAACACAAAAATGACATCTGCACGGAAACTTTTTTGTCTCGACTAACTGATCGCAGAAAAGGATTCTTATCATAACGGTACACATAGGCGACGTTAATTCTTGGAATTTGATTTAATTTGGAAGGGAAGGAAATCCATCTTCCCTTTCTGTGTTTTCTTTTAATGATTTTTATTAATTCCTACCAAAATGAGCTAATTTTTTGTTCAAAAATAAAAAATTAATCCGCTGTACGGAGACTTTTTTTACTATATGTATATACAGTGGACTCTTCCTAAGTCGAACTCTCCCTTACTCGAACTTTTTCGCCATATTTTACATACATTTCCCACAACTTTCCATACAAAAACTTCTCTCTAAGTCAAATTCTCTCTAACTCGAACCAATTTTGGTACCGGTGACAATTCGACTTATTGGGCAGTGGCGAGCAAAACTGGTCGGATGTTTGTCAAACCTAAGTTCATATTGCTGTTTAACTTGTAAAAATTACTCAGTTTGCTTCCGGTTTTCAATTATTAATTCATTATTTATTACTTGCATCATTTCATAACATAAAATGTATTAAACAAACATAGAAACAGAAATTTCTTAGAAAAAACAAAAAAAGTCAATGCGTCCAGTTTTGAACGCAAGACTCAGCATGCAAAAAACATTATTTTACCGTTATCTTTATGAGAGTTGTCAAGAGCTTATTGCGTTTCTTTAATTATTTCATCATTATAAAGTAATACGGTGAAGAGTTAACATTGTTATACCCAAAATTTGTGAAATTGTTGTTTATTTAGTGCAAAATGAAGAAAATCACTAAAGATTTAGAAAACCGAATTGTTGTACTACTGCAAAAAAAGAAAAGTACACGAAAAATAGCTGAAAAGACAGGCGTTGGAAAATCAACAGTGATAGCAGTACGAAAAAGAAATAATTTTGAGTCTCCGGGTGATTTTGGAGGGCGACCGAGAATTCTGACGGATAGTGACGCTCGTGAAATGGAACGGTTGCTGCGTAAAAGCTCCAAGCTACACTGGCCATTAACAAACCAACAAGCGAATGGACAGCCAGAAGATCATCATTGAAAATAATAGGGTTAATCGCTTCTGTAAAGCAGAATAAACCTTCGCTTTCCAAGAAAGACATGTCAGCTCGATTACAGTTTTGTAGAGAACACAAAAACGGGTCTGTTGAAGACTGGAGACGTATTATATGGTCTGATGAAACGAAGATGAATAGTATTTTATCGGATGGTAGATCTTATTATTGGCACCGACCCAGTGAGCAGCTTCAGCAACACCAAGTCAATCAAACTATGAAACATGGCGGCGGTAGTATAATGGCGTGGGCATGTTTCACTTGGTGGCACATCGGTCCTATCCATAAAATAGAAGGAAGACTACCTTAATATCTTGCAAACATATTTGCCTGAATTTGTTGATCAGTGTGCGTATCCAATTGAAGAAATTGTATTCCAACAAGATGGAGACTCCAAGCATACCTCAAAAATAGTGAAAGAGTGGCTTGAAAACCAACCATTTAAAGCATTAAAATGGCCTGCACAAAGCTCAGATCTCAATCCAATTGAGAATTTTTGGGCAATTGTTAAAAAACATTGTGTAAGCATGATTCGCCTCCGCATAATTTGAACGAGCTAGTTGCCCGGACCAATATACCAAACACAACAATTGAAAAATTAGTGGAAAGTATGCCAAGAAGGGTGAAAAGTGTTTTAAAAAGAAAGGGTCTCTGGTCCAAGTACTAAAATTTTATTTAAATCGTTGTTTTTTGTATGCTGAGTTCAAAACTGGACGCATTGACTTTTTTTTGTTTTTTCTAAAAAATTTCTTTTTTTATGTTTGTTTTATTATATTTTATGTTATTCAATGATGAGAGTAATAAATAAAGAATTAATAATTTAAAACCGCAAGCAAACTGAGTAATTTTTACAAGTTAAACAGCAATATGAACTTAGGTTTGACAAACATCCGACCAGTTTTGCTCGCCACTGTATCTCCGGGAACCAGTTCCAACTGCGAAAAGTTTCGTTCCATGTCCGTTCCGTCGTCGGAACGGTTTAGGATTAGCAACAATCTAAATTGTTTACAGCGGCGTAATTTAAATTGATTTTCGTTGGAAAAAAGAAGAGGAGGATGAGATTGGAGGTGAGGAGGAGGATTTAAGGCGAAAAAGGATGTTCGGAACGGTTTTGAACATTTTTGCTTAAAAAAGGAGGATTATCCTCCCAAAAGGAGGAACGATGGGATGGTTAGTCATGCTCCGTGAAAGGCCTACATCGACCTAGGCAGGATATCCAGGCATGGTTTTGTATCGGTATTGTACGAGAGTCATGCTCCGGTTCAAAGACGAATTGTTGCGACATTATTTCCCAGGAACTCCGTTAATGACTTTTTCAAAAACATTGCTGATACTTGGAAGTATACCTATTGACCTGAGGTTTGCCGAATTGGAGGTGTCTTCTCTTTTGTTCTGGATCGGCTGTATCACACTTATTTTTCAATGTCAGGGATTGTCCGCATTATTCAGAGCATTGTTGAGTAAAATGTAAATTTCCACCACCACTGGGTGTGCTGAAAAACAATGTTCCACCAATTCCCACTGCTTTCTTTGTCTTTAATAATTCGAAAAACGTTTGAAGTTCTGCCTTCGATAACAAGATACATACAAACGCGGGATGAATCCCTTCATAGGCGATGACATTGAATGCCAAATGGCTTTCTTCGTTTTAATTATACAGGGTGACCTGACAAGGACATGGAAAGAAATGTCAGTAAGCAAAAACGGTGGGAGATATAAAATTGATTATGGCTTTATTTTGAAGATATATCCTTGCCACAGAGTGGCGCAAAATAATTCATCCATTTTTGATTTTTAATTTCTTTTTTGTTAAACAAAAAATTTAATTTGAGTGATGGAAATAGTATTTGGACAAAGGTATATAATTTTTCTGTTAAGTGGAAAAAATGATATCCCTTAAGTGGCTGCCGCTGGTGTTGATCAACATTTGTGCCCGTTTCATTGCATTTTCCATGTCTTTCCGCAGGATTTCCGGTGATAACTGATCGCATTCGAATATTCTCCTTAAGGGGTGCTATTGTCTGGGGCTTGTAGTAGATTAGGAAATCTACGTCGAAATTCACGCTGCGCTAACACCATCGACCGATTATTGGTCAATTATTCCACGCTCTTGTGGGGCCTAACACTCCATCGCTTGTCTGTATGAATAATGTCTAGATCAGAAACGTCAAATATTATTAACGCACGATGCCAATTATAACATCGTCCGATTGGATGATTAATTTTGCGTCACCTTGTATATGGAAGGGCACATCATTCAAGTCAACTCGGACAGTGTTTCAAGCAGTCGGTTAAAATTGTTAACGTCTTGGTCGAAAATATGTAGCTTTCTTCGGGCAATAGTGTCTCCAATGCACGCCCCGAGCTCGTCCGAACTGTTTGGCTTGTTAGCGTAGACTAAGGACTACGTTAAGTAGCACGAGAAAACAAAAATCTTATGGTGTCAAGTCGTATCATCGCAACGGCCAATTGAAGAATGCTCGCCCAGTCGCCAAATTTCGTAGACAAGTTTGAGTGTTTCGTCGTTTGTATGACATGTAGGATTGTTGTGTTGAAGCTCCTCTATCTTGTCGAGGTCAGGGCGTAGGAAGTCCATTGACGGCAGCGGTGTCATAAGGTGCGATGCAGCTGTGACACAAACCTTCAATTCTTGCGTCAGCACAAAGTTATACGGATTGGGACTTGCGACTAGGACCGTAACACAAACAACATGCTCTCCAGCCGCCACGATCTCTCGCCAGCTGCCTCCAGTTTCGCACACAAAGCCGGCTGAGACCCCCGTCGACTTGTGTGCGCCACCTTGTACGTGTGCGTCTTCTGTAGGATTGTCCCACAGGCTAAGAGTCGAAGGGTGGACCATTTGCGATATCTAATTGAGGTTATCGGCGACGGACCAACGTTTCTGTCATAACGATCCCTACAGCGGCTATTTTCCTGAAAACTCTGTCTGGTCCGAAGGAGCGTACTAAAGCTCAAACATTTCTACAATGCGGCAAATAACCTGCACACCCCAACCCTAATGGCAACCGACATCATGGTTCAATTGATCCAGCATTGATCCTATATTTTTAATAATTACCTCTAGTCCGTTAAGCGTCAAACGTCGCATGATGAAATGGAAAACGTTACTGAATATTTTGACAGCTGGAAGTCATTCGCAATTTTGACAGCTGTTGAAGGATAATACTTGGAAATATTATGACTGCTATCTGGTCACGTATCACGCTACAGTCTTAACGTAGTTTCAGGCAATCCACTAAACAATAATCATGTGGGTCCCAAATGGAAAATAGAAAATGAAAAATTGTTTTTTTGTATGGGAGCAACGAAAAAAAAAATCTGTAAAATCTATACCAGTCCACCGATCTAAATGAACTTTGAAACATAGTACAAATGGTATGAGCTCGTTACATGACCCAAAAATGGCAAATTGTAGGGGTAGCTCAAAAGTTAAGATATAAAGTTTATAAAATTTAGATTGGTATAGGCATCAATGACAAAAGAAAATTCAAATTCTTCTCTGAGTTCGAGCAGTTTATTGTTTTAATTTAAATTGTTTTGTTAAATTGTTTTAAATTAAAAAGTGCGGAGTAAACATTTATTGAAGAAACAAACCCGGGCAAAGCCGGATACGAAATCTAGTATCTTATAAATATCAGTTGCAGTTCATTAGTTCTGGTCTACTGAAGTTTCGCAAATATTGATTTTTAGGCGATTAATTTCAAAAATTCCCAGCTGCTAGACGAATGCGAAAATCAAAGTTAGGAAAACTTTTACGTTTTCTTTATACATGCTGTAGAATGCATAACAAATTGTAAAATGATCAATCATGTCGCGAAAGAGATAATGACTAAAATAAGAGGCCTTCGCTGTATGCACTAAATATGGTTAGATAGTGGACCGACTTTAAGCTGGGCTCATCTCGTAACTTTTCAGACGACTATCGTCCTTTTGTTTCACTTCAATGATATCGTTGATGATTTGCTTCATGTAAGACCATCACTAACGTCTCGCCTATCGTTACAGTTTGAGTTCTCTGAAAATAATAACCCTCACGTAAATATGACATAATAATATAATAATAATATGGTTGGCGCGACAGTCCGAGGTGGACCTGGGCCTAGCTTTTCAGCAACCCACGTGTGGCTGGAACCTACAGTTTATTACCGACTCCGAACGGCGAAGTTAAGAAGCTTTTTCTAGACAGGAATACTCTTTGAGCATTGTCAGTGACTCGAAAGAGGTGCAGCCGTGAATTATTAAAGGTGGTAAATTTGGGTATCGAACCTGGCACGCTCTGCCTAGGAGTCGACGCACATACACACTACGCCACGGCGTAAATATGACATACAGTGGACTCTCCCTAAGTCGAAACTCTGTCTAACTCGAACTTTTTCGCCATATTTTACATACATTTCCCACAACTTTCCTTACAAAAACCTCTCTCTAAGTCAAACTCTCTCTAACTCGAACAAATTTTTGTATCCCGTGACAATTCGACTTAGCGGGAGTCCACTGTATGTGCTCTAATTCATCTCAAATTCCACTAATACATTCTCATTTCAGTTTGCGAACAAAACTAATACAAATGCGAACTGTCACTCTAAAAATGTCTCAAAAGTGTAGAACGAGATATGTATACACAATTTGTTCTCATTTAATAGGAGACGATACTGAAATAGTTATCGCCAAAAATCAGTCGTTGGGACGACAGTTAATGACAGTATTCAGTCTACGAGAAGCAGAGATAATGGATGATAGCGATACCAACTTCGGCCATTTTTACCCCTAGCCAACAACGAAGATGTAGTTGTGATCCCTTGTATTTCACTTATGCTTTTACAACGCTCGTCAATTCACCACAATATGGCGGCCGATTCGTGAATTTGGTGGGAAATCGCGTCAGATTCATGAATTTAGTGGAAATCCATGTACTTTCCATGTAACGTTCATGGGTATGTTGTTCGGAGGGTGTTCACAAGTTGAGTCGTATTTTTAAGAGAATTTTCTTACATTGTTATATGGACTTTCATGAATAAAAATGTATAGCAATGCAAATTTAACTGGGACTGTTTGACCTCAAATTAATTCTAAGGTATATATACAGTCTATTAACTCAAAAAATTAACTCAAAAAATTAAGTCCGCTTTATACGCTTAATTCATGAATTCTGAAAAACTCATAAATTCAATTTAAACAGTTTGATAAGAACAATCGCAAGATATTCCAACTATTACTAATGCATAAAAATGGTTGTCAAAACTTCTTATTTGTGATTCACGCTTTAATAATATTTTTATTATTGGTTAACTGAAAGTGTGAACGTATTATTAATTTTTATTTATATGCAAAAATACACACACTATATTGTACATTCATTAAATATGCCCTGGTATCTCAGATTGTAGCTTCCTCAAAGTTTTAATGAATCGACTTTATGAACATAAGCTATGTTCGTTCGTTTACCCTTCCATACTGTGTTGAAAATTTAACATCGAAATTTGAAAAAAAAACGTTCAAATAACGAGCGAATTTTCAAATAAGAACTCTAATTAACCCCATTACTAAGGTGGGGAAGGGTATCAGCTGTTCCACAGCTGTTCTCAAGAGCTCACACGTATTCACAGACACGGGACAAAAAGCGTAAAAAAAACGCTGTCAGATGAAATCCAGGGGCAAGAGAGGCAGAAGTTGGTTATCTCTATTATAGGTTATCTCTGAGGAGATGTAGGCAAAACGATATCCCTCAGACGCTATCGTTTTTTATGCTTACATGAAGCGAAATTATAGTTGGAATGCTAGCGCGAGATGATTGTCGCCTTACGCGATTAGAGCCCTGTATAAATATTTCTCCATTTCATCGAAATGTGTTATACCCTTTAAGAATGCAAATCTCCTAAGTGCATCGATTTTGTTTCCACTGTGCGGCGGGAGAATGTTGGTAATCTTCTTCTTTATTTGGCGCTTCAATCCGGGGTGGACCTGGGCCTCAACCAACAAACCTCTCCAGCTAGCACGGTCTCTCGCTAGCTGTCTCCAGTGTCGCACGCCAATTTGGTTGAGGTCCTTCTCCAACTGGGTGCGCCACCTTAAACGCGGGCGTCCTCTGTTGCGTTGTCCCACAGGTTCGGAGTCGAAGACTCTTCGGGCCGGAGCTGAGTGGTCCATACGCTCTACATAGCCTACCCATCTTAGGCGTTGGATCCGAAGACGCCTGACTAGACTCATGTCGCTGTACAGCCCGTACAGTTCGTGGTTGAATCTTCTTCTCCGAAAACCGTCAACGCAAACAGAACCAAAGATCGCACGCAGAGCTTTTCTCTCGAACAGACCAAGGACTTCCTCATCCGCTTTTGAGATTGTCCATGCCTTCGCGCCGTACAGCAGGACTGGGATGATCAAGGTCTTGTATTAAGTCAGCTTGGTCCTTCGAGAGATGGCTCTACTACTCAATTGCCTCTTGAGCCCATAGAAACAGCGGTTGGTAAGAGTTACTCTGCGTTTGATCTCGGCACTGATGTTGTTTGTACTGTTTACTGCGGAGCCGAGGTAGACGAAGTCCTTGACTACCTCGAAGTTAAAGCTGCACATTGTGACGCTCTGTCCAAGACGTCGATGTTGTGTGTCCTTTCTCGATGACGGCACCTCGTTCACCGCTAAACCCATTGTGGCCGCCTCCGCTTCAATACCAGCAAACGTTTCATTGACGGCTAGCTGTGTTCGACCAATCACCTCTGCGTAACACTTCAATCGTACGAACTTTTGGCAGATGTTGCCTCTCGTGCTGGCGAGTGAGTTTTCACGAGCTTCTCAAGAATGATCTCAAATAAGTCACTTGACAGCGCGTCGCCTGTCTAAGACCTTTTTTGACATTGAAGGTTTCGGTGAGTTCGCTTCCGACCTTGATTCCATCGTCTTCCACACAGACGTCAGTCTGTGGCAGTTTGGCAGGAATGTCAAAACTAGACATGGCGTTGTATAACTCGTCCCTATGCACGCTGTCATATGCGGCCTTGAAATCGACAAAAAGGTGGTGGTTGTCGATCTGCATCTCCTGGGTCTTTTCCAGGATCTGCCGTAGTGTGAAAATCTGGTTGACGGTGGACTTCCCCGGGCCTGAAGTCACACTGATATGTACCTATCAGGTTATTTATAAACGGCTCCAGGCGAGTACACAAAACGGCAGAGAAGATCTTGTAAGCGATGTTCAGGAGACTTATCCCTCTTTAGTTGGCCCAGTCGAAGGGGTCTCCTTTCTTGTGGATCAGGCAAACGATACTGAGAGACTCGTTGGGCCATATCTTACATATGAGCTGGTGCATGCGCCCAACCAGATCATCTCCAGCTGCCTTAAATATTTCAGCGGGCAGTCCGTCTGCACCGGCAGTTTTGTAAGACTTCAGTCTTGATATTGCTATCTTGACCTCGTCTAGGTCGGGGGGACGGAATTCTCGTCGATCATCGTCCATACTGAGTGGGAAATTCTGCCTGACTCCGGTATTGGTGTCATCACCGCCGTTTAGCAGTCCAGAATGTTGGTAATACCCAAAACAAATATGAGGTTATTCCACACCCTGTAATCATTTAGCCCTTATTAAACTGATACTCTTCCCACCGATATAATAACTTTAGTCAATTCGGATTCAACAAATCATCTGTTTAAGCCCCAATTAAAAACAAACTGCCTGTCACATCCAAAAACCGGTTTATGTTCCACAAAATTTTGTTCGTAGCACTTTCACTAGAGTTAAGTTAAGTGCTCTCTCATCATCGTAACGAACATAGTTGGCCGTCACAATGTGTACACCCCGAATGACACATGACACCGCAAAATGTGAGTATTCATCAAACCCAGCACAACTACAGGCCGGCCATTTAATAAAGTTAATACGAGGCTATTTTAAGGTAATTATTCAAATTGCATTCGCACCGCACCCGGTGATGATACTGACACGGGATGTGAGTCCGCATTGACATGGAACACCACACCAACAGGTGCCGCACAGTCCGGTTTGATGGCACCGGCAACCCCCCATCGACTCACCACCACAAGCCGTTCGGCAGTTCTGCAATGAGCTTGGGAATTGTATAAAATTATTTTTTGCATAATTAAATTAAAAGTGTAATCAAATTTAACTTCACCAGCTTTTCGGCGTGAGGCTTTTTTTTCGCTTTTGTTTTGTTTACAATTTGCTGATAATGTGCCTGAACTGAACTTCTCTTTTTATTTCAGAAATTATTGAAATGATTAAAATTTAAGGATAATTGTTTTGGATGAAAGGGGAGGGAGGGAGGCAGCGAGCTTGCATGCTGTGAGCAATAAAGGCGTCGCTCGCGTTGGGGACTCTCATTTTGTGACGGTGACGGCCTTGAAAGTGAATCATGATAAATGATTTCTTACGTTGACGGGACATGCAGACAGGACACAGCTGCTCTTATAAATTTACATTAAACGATCAAAGTTTTCGATAGGACTCGTTGGAGACAGACAATTTTGCACGTACGGCTATGTTCAGTGAGTGAGTGGCACGACGGGGCCGGGGAATTCTTTGCATGTTTGTAATGGAATTTGTCTCATTGGAATTTCACAATCAACACGATGATTTCGTTGGGATATCACATGTCAGGTTCGAACGCATAAAATACGTCTTCTTATCCTAAGTGACTGATAAAGTTACAGGCGCTTTAGGTGAACGGTTGTTTAGAGTTTAAGTTTAAATAGGTTAGTAGTTAGACGAATGCCAGTGTCCTAGTTGGTGGCGTTAACCACATTGATAGGAGAGCGGCTTTACCCGACTGAAGAGACGCTTCTAGACCGCACTGATCCATTCCACTCCCATGCCCACTACAACTTAGAGTCGATCCATTAAGCCCTGACGAGACTGAAGCTTAGTATGAAGTGAAGTAAATTTAAGATAGGTCCTCAATTAAATGGCTAGGCATAGGGATGAAAATGTTGAGCCCAGAAGTTGGATACCCATGTGAAGCAAATCGCCCAAAAAAACGGAGTAGATTTGCAAAATAAGGAGTATAATAAATAATAAGGCGAATATTATGTCCGGACTATAAGGACTGAATAAGGATCTCCCAACCACGCTACCTTTGAAAGTTCCTCGTGAAAAGTGGTGATGTGATGTAACTTCGTCGCCGTGGAGTAGTCGGTGAGTGTGTCGGTTGTCAGGTTCGATACCCGAATTTACCACCTTTCATATTTTTCACGGCTGCACCTCTTTCGAGTCACTGACAATGCTCAAAGAGTATTCCTGTCTAGAAAAAGCTTCTCAACTTCGCCGTTCGGAGTCGGCTTTAAACTGATGGTTCCTTCCCCTCGTGAAAGAACAATAGCACACACGACACGAGTGGTTGCTGGGAAGCTAGGCCACCCATATTATTATTATAACTTCTACCACAGTCTTTGACATCAAAAATGGTCTGCAACAGGGAGCGGTTGGTTCGCCGATCTTGTTTTCAATATTCACCGCAGATCTCATGGTTCCATGCGGCACTTAATTGCGTACGCCAACGATCTAGTAGCCCACAGATAAGGTCCGAAGGTCGAAGTGATAAATAACTCGTTGCAATGTGACTTCGAACGGATTCAGCGATTTCAGTCGTCGCGACTGGAAGTTTGTTATCAACTTCCTAAAGTTTGGAACAATCCTTTCCAAAACCCCGTTGTACATGGCATCTTGGCGTTGGCGTTGGATGTGAAAAGTGTCGTAAAGTATCTTGACATTTGGTTGGATCAATATCTGTACTTAGACAAACATATAGATATTGCGCTCTATCAAGGTCAGAAGCGAACTCACCAAAACCTTAAATGTCAATAAAGGCCTTAGACAAGCGACGCGCTGTCATGTGACTTATTTGACACCATTCTTGAGAAGCTCGTGAAAACTCACTCGCCAGCACGAGAGGCAACATCTTCCACAAGTTCGTACGATTGAAGTGATACGCAGAGGTGATTGGTCGAACACAGCTAGCCGTCAATGAAACGTTTGCTGGTGTTGAATAGGAGGCCGCCAAAATGGGTTTAGCGGTGAACGACGAATTACATTTTTTTTATTACATACAGTATCGGGCAGTGGGTCGCCGCACAGTGGTCCCGCAGTGGAAATAAATACCCGAAGTGACAAATTTTTTCCCGGCCAAATGGTTTATGTTTTTCGATTCTACAAATATGAGAACCTACAAAGCCAAAATTTTGTTGACTTTGGATCATCCGTTTGGCTGTACCGTTAGCTCAAGGTGGACTTACAAAATTACAAAAATTGACGCATTCTTTTAACCAAATTTGATGTGCCATATTTCCTAAGATTATGTACATTGGAACCTAAGGTACATTTTTTTAAAAGGCTCATACATCTTGCTTTCAAACTGCGTTTTCAGTGTTTTCATATTCCTTACCAATTTTTTAAGCCAGGCTTTTAAGTAAAGGCATGTTTTGAGATGGGCATTTCAATGTTTGATGGACTATAACAAAAATGCTCCAAGAGTCTCCAACGGGAGACCAACTTTTGAAAGCTAAAAGTATTGTCTATCGATGCTGAATAAACTAGAGACCACTTTTGTTTGCAATGTCGTGCATTTTTCGGCATTTTCAAACGATTTCCCTTGCAATGCATGTGTTCTGCAAACGCTATGCGAGATGCCGAGGATGTTTTTATTATTGTGAATTAGAATTCTTTGGGTCATAAAATTGTTATAATTATGAAACTAATTGCTTTTATCTTGTTTTGTTTGCGGTGTCATAAATGCATGTCGCAGTGGGGCAAAAAAGGGGGTAATTAGGGCGTTATTGGCGAATATCTATCGCATCGGGAATTAGTTTATGAAATTAGTTATTGATTTGAAAATATTGAAGATTTCAATTTGGAAGATGAAGTTTTACTTTATATAGATATCGAAAATACTTTAAAAATTGCAGTTGCATTCCAGCATTTGTTGTGCCAATTTGAAGTTTTTCGCGATGGCAAGTATTGTATTTGAATATAGATTCTTGTGCGATTACTTTTTTGATGGAAATATTTCCAACTGAACGGTATAAGGTAGTGCCTCACACACACTTTTCAGTGAACTTTGCAAAGAATCGTGGCAATGTGTTATCGGAGAATGTGTAATGATGCGGAAGACCACATAAAGACTCTGAAAAATGCTGTGATAAAGCAAAAAAAAAAAAAAAGAAAGTCCAAGAATTGAAATCCGCCACAACGTGTTCCCACAGATTAGTTTTCAGTCCTGATGAAGCCTTGGCTTTAATAATTCAAACAAAATTAAGCAAGTACCAATATGAAGTTATAGAAAAAAGCAACAGATGACATTGGGCATTCAATAATGTCGACACATAAGCAGGTCCCGAAGTCTAAAATACAGTGCTACCCAGAAAACATCCAAATTTCAGAAACTGATGCCCAAATCCCACTTCAGCAACTACTTGACCGACCATACAGCAACCAGAATCATTAAGGCTGGAAATTGTGGCGTTCTTGAATCACAACAAAATTTCAGTCTAACCCTTTCGACTAAGTGGGGTTGTGATGGATCTTCGGGACAAAGTGAATTCAAACAAACGTTTTCAAACTTGGATTCAGTGTCATCCGATTCATATTTGTTCATGACATTGTTGGTACCGCTGCAGTTGACGGAATCGGATGAAGTGAAATTTGGAAAAAATCCTCGACCTTCCTCAACACGTTACTGTATGCCAGTGAAGCTACAAACAATAAAGTATGGACCTAATACGAGAAGAAAAAGCCAGAATTGAAAATGAAATTCAGAATTTGCGGGAATCAATTATAAAAGTATTAAAGTAAGTCATGAATTTCACTTAACGATGATAGATGGCAAAGTAGCACAGGCTGTGACAAACACGTCTTCTGCAAGTTCATGTGTTATATGTGGCGGGAAACAATCAGAGATGAATGATTTGAAGTTAATTAGAGCAAAACCACGAAATCAGGAAGCTCTAAGATTAGGAATTTCACCCTTGCACGCTCGCATCTGTTTTATGGCATACATGCTACATGTAGCCTACAATTAGGAGTTTAAAGCTTGGAGAACAACAAAAACGACACAGCTCATACACCAGGCAAGGAAGAGTCAAATTCAGCAGAAGTTCATACAAAAAATGGGTAATAAAGTAGATATAATAAAGCAAGGATTTGGCACAACCAACGATGGGAAGACATCTAGAAGATTTTTTGAAGACCCATTATCAACGGCAGAAACAACGGGAATAGATGTGCAACTCATAAAAAGATTCAGTGTTATCCTGGAGACAATATGCAGTAATCTTTGGATTGACCCCGACAAGTTTGGAGCTTGTGCCCAGGAAACCGCTACAGCAACAGTGCATACAATTCTGTTCCACGGAGCAGAAATAATATCATCAGCAGCCTTGCCCATCGGATCATTGTCAGAGGAGGCGCAGGAAAGTCGGAATAAAGACTATAGGTACTATCACACTAATAATAGTCGAACATTTTCTCGTTCGGCAACAAATGAAGATGTTATTCATCAAATGTTGGTATCATCTGATCCCTGGATTGCGTATTTAAGGCCTGAACCAAAAACGAAAGATTCGCTGCCACTAAGTACTGAAGCACAAGCCTTATTATACTGAATTGCTTAGTTTCTTTAATTCCAAATAAAGTGTACGTTACCAAAACTTGTAAAATTTAATTTTTATCTATAAATAGTGATTACAAATTTGCGTTAAGTCCCAATTTCGAGTCATCGACAATAATAAATAATTATTTTATGCATTTATTTTTTTAACTTAAGATTACTCCGTTAGCTTATGAGATACATCAACCATTTTTGAAACATAATAAGATCTCGTAGTATTTGCACTATGTTTCAAATTTCATTAAGATCGGTTCACGGGTTCAAAAGTTACAGATTTATTTCCAACTCTCCCATACAACGGGACCACTGTGCGCCGTGACGTAGTGGGTTAGTGCTTCGACTCCTACGCAGAGGGTGCCAGGTTGGATACCCGAACTGACCACCATTCATATTTCAGGGTTCCACCTCTTTCGAGTTACTGACAATGCTCAGAGTATTTCCTGTCTAAAAAAAGCTTCCCAACTACGCCGTTCGGAGTCGGCATTAAACTGTAGGTCCCTTCAACGTGTGAGAGAAGAATAGCACGCACAACACGAGTGGTTGCTGAGAAGCTAGGCCCTCGTCCTCTATGGGCTGTAGCGCCACCCATATTATCATTATTATTATTATCGGGCAAAACTACAGCACCCCCCATAAGCAAATTGAGTTTTTTAAAGTGTGCTTAACGTAGGGGGTGTTGTAAAGGGCGTCCATTTGTCTCTGACCGGTTCTGGCTTTATACATCGCTTTCGCATGATTATCTGGATCATAAAATAGTCCCTGGTCGTGCTGAATGTACTGTAACGGGCCATTCATATGAGCCGCGAACTTTCAGAAGCAAGCAATTTCCACCGAATATAAACAAGAACTAATACTTCTCAGTATGCAAGAAGATGAGGACTGAATTATCGAGATTTTCTATCGACTATAATAAGTTCAAGTAACCTTACTAACGATTTTTAATTGTTTACTCACCAATCATTCAATCTCTTTGCGAACTGTCAATCTGAGTTCGCAATACACAAGAGAGGCAAACGCGATCCACACATTTACGACCAAAAAAAAAATCGCTATGACGTGAGTGTTTGCTCAAATTGTACTCATTGCTCTCTGCGAATGTGAAAACTCCTTATGAATGAAGGAGTTCGTTGTGAGCTCATACGAATGGCCCTTAACTGTTTACTTATATGTAAAATTATATGTTCCTCTTGTGGAACATGTAAAGGACCAGACAACGCCAACTATAAATGAAACCAAACTATAACTAGCAACTAAAACTATAATTAAATTGTTAGTTTCGATTTATTTTCACGTACCCAAGAAACTTCTCAAAGCTCAAAGGTTTAGCTGCAGACAGTGACAATCTAAGAGAAAAAAATCGAAAATTGTGTCCCAGAATTTACCCCCGAATTTTGTTCCCAAATCCACTTGGGCGACTGGACGTTGCGACTAAATGAAATCGAAATACTGCTTGGGTGGACTTGTGCACTTGAAATTGATCCGAATGTTGTCGGGCGGACATATTAAAAATAAATATGATCCTTTCTCAATCCTGAACGTAAACGATGCTACGGAATTTGCCAGGTAAAGGTATCACAAGACAGTGGTAATTGAATGGCTAAAGCATTGCCCGCGGGGAGTTTGAAAAAGTTTTCCCCAATAAAAGCACAATGTTATGTTACCTTTATCCGCGCCTTGGGCGATAAGTGATGCGTGCGGGCGGACAGAGAGTCAACAAGGAGCTGGGTCTTTTCCAATTACAACGGATTTTCCTGGAATACGAAATGAAGAGACCACACCACCACATCGTGCATTAAGAATGTCCCTATTTTTTGTGAGCACAGTGAAATTAATCCCACAGCCAGTGTTTATTTGCAAATACATTCCACAGCTCCGTTTTACATCGATTACAGTACAGAATTCATCAACAAAAGACCATCGATCATTTCGTTTGTCAACGTTAGAGCGTGTAAATTTAAAGAATAACTTTAATCTCATTTTTCACAGTCCATTGCCGACGAATTGCCGGCGGGAAATTACGACAGACCAAGGACGTCCGTTTGCCAGTAACGATGATATTTGAAACGTTTGCTTCTTGTTTTTTTTTTTTACAATGTCTGGAGTCGGATCACACTTGAAGTGACTTTTTGCTCGGTCCGTCTGCGACACTCATGATATCACATGGATTTCGGAGTAATAAATATGATTTTTGTTTTTCTACATGCTTACCTGCAGACGTGTATAATTAATCTACAATTACACCGGTTTTTCTTTTTTGTGGGAACAGCAGATCCGAAATGATTCAATTTCAATTTTGTCATGAGACTGTTCAGCGTCTCGTAATGGATACGAGCACAAGTACGTACCTCATGCGGCCAGTATTCGTTGATGTTTTATGCAATAATTCGATTGAATTTAGTCGACAAACATGTATCGAGACGCATTATTTGACTTATTTTTTTTTCTTTTTTGCAAGATACACCGTCGTGGGGTGGCTATGGGGAAAGTGTCACGAGCTCGAGATTCGATATCCGCTTGGAAATTAGGTAGGATTAGATGAAAGATGGAAGTTCGCAGCCGTTTAGAGTAGGAGCGCCTCATAAAAGGTCAATCACTAAGTGCTTTCTATCTTTAAATGCGAATAAAGTGTGTGTGAGTTAATCGACGTTTTTTATTCGCATCAAATTCCTATCGATGTCCAAGTGTCCGCTGCAGCTTCTCTGGCTGGCACGCATAAGCCGCCACATACAGTGGCGAGCAAAACTGGATATACATATAAATTCAGTTTTTCTGGTTTTTAATCAACAAAATTGTTTCCTTTAGACGGATTTGATTGAACTTTTCATTTTCCGTCGCATAGGACCTTGTTGATTTTGACTCGTTTATAGCCTTCTGCAGTTCAGCTTTATGTTCTTTGCGGAAAATTAGTCTATTTTTGTTTTGCTATATTTTTATATTTTTTTTCGGAGTGCTGATTCTTTTTTATTTTTTATAGGGGAGGCCAGTAAATTCTATCGATTGTCATTTTGAAAGTCCTCTCGCTTTTCTTTTATGCACGATGTCAATTGTTTTGCCCCTTTTCGTACTATACAGTGCTCCACAAAAGTTTGCGTACAATGATGCAATTTGGAAAAAAATGGCTGTCATTCACCTAATATCAGCTAAAAATATTTTTGAAAGGTAAATTCCAATAAAACAACGTCTCAGGTTTCAGTTTTCAACAAAATAAATTCAAAATTATTATTCATTTAAAAAAGAAAACATAACAAAAACCAAAAGAAGTTCCGAAATTCACTCCACAAAAGTTTGCGTACACCTGTAACTTGAATGGAAAGAATTTTAATTCAAATGGACAAATAATCATTTCATCTTATTGCTTTTGGTGTTAATACTTAGTAGGATATCCTTTCATCCTTATTACCTCTTTCAACCGGTTTTACATGGATGCTACCTCTGAAAGAATTGTTTATATTAGTCCAATCAACCAACAAAGTTTCCTTCAACATGGCTTTATTTCTGATATCGTGGGTGAGGATCTTCCTTTCTAATGCTTCCCACACGTGCTTAATTGGGTTGATGTCTGGGCTTTGTGGTGGTGTTCGCAGCATGTGGGGAGTGTTATATAACAGCCAAAGGCGGGCATTATGTGCTGTATGTCTTGGGTCTTGTTGGAAATAGTAGTCGTTGGAAATACCCAACATTTCAGCACTTGCTCTTAAATTCCGTTTGAGAATATTTACTATTTCCAACTTTCCGACCCCTGATGACTCCATACAGCCACATAACATTACACTTCCACCTCCGTGCTTTATTTTCTTTATCGTGTTCCTTGGATTAAGGGCATCGTTTTGTCGCCTCCATACCCTCAAACGGCCGTCAAGACCCAAAAATGTTATATTTGGATTCGTCTGAGAATATAACAGAACGCCAGAAGTCTGGAGACTTATTCACGTACTCCTTAGCGAATGCTATCCGTTTTTGTCGGTTGATTTTGTTTACCAATGGTTTTTTCCTGGGTGTGCATGACTTGAACCCCTTTTGAATTATTGTTCTCCTCTGGGTGGACTTTAATGTTACTGCTTCTCACAAGGTTAGCACTCACTTTATTTGCAGTTATGAATAGTATGTATGCTACAATGACAGAGACCGACTTTCTGTGCTACGTTCCATGATTAAGGACGTTTTTGTGGCAGAAAAACCATGTTGTTCTCATTATTTTTTAAAATTTTTATTTTCTTATATTATTTTTTAAAATTTGTATTTTAAAAATTTAGAAGTAAAAACTTTATTTTTCAACTGGAATGTCGATGCTACCGCTAACTATGACGCCAAAATTGGAAGGACGAAATACATCATAAAGTATGATACGCCAAGTTTAGACCTAATGGTAAATGCAGAAAAAAAAGAACGGATAATTAAAACGTGCGAAACTGGATACACGGGATGGACTTGGTTCTTGTCTTATTTCAGCCGTTTTAATTGTACGATTTCTTGCGTATATCTCTTAGTAATTAAATAAGAAAACAGCTCTGAAAATTTCCAGATTAAAACCAGATTAAAAAACGAATTCTTCTAATAAAGCCGAGCTAAAGGATAGAACTGAGGATGCATGGAACAGTATCCCCCCCTTGTTTTACAAAGAAATTGCTAGATTCTATACCACGACGCTTGCAGGCGGTTATAGACGCTAAAGGTGGTCAAACCAAATATTAACAAAATTAAAAAATATGTATCTGTAATTTTGAAGTCCGTTTTTGAGTTTTTGACGTTTTTTTTACTGTGTACGCTCGTTAATTTTGTTTTTTTTTTTTTTATTTTAAGAATAAATTCATTATTTTTTGTTTGTTTTTTTTCTTCTATTATTACTATGAAATAGATAATAATCTAAGTTGCATTTAAATTTTTATTTTTAAAACAGTCCTTCCCAGTGAAAAGGGAATAATTACGACTGTTCCATGGGTGTACGCTCAATTTTGTGAGGTACTGTAAGTCAAATTGAGAAAAAATGTCGCTTAGAACCCTATTGTCATCGAGTACTTGCTCCCCATTCCGAATCACATGAGTAAGCCAACAAAACTGCAAAACGTACGCAGATCTGCTTCCAAAAACAAATCCAAATCAAACGAACAAAGACTTCGAGAGAGCAGCACGTCAATTCAAATCAAGCTTCACTTCTTGGAAACATCGCTTCGCAATGACATCACACAGCCCGGTCTCGACTTTGACGGAATCACACTAGAACACAAATAACTTTGCAAATCTTGCACAGCCCCATCAGTGATGAATGGGAATTTAATGCTTATCTGCATAGTTAGCCGCTCCATCACTCGGGACATTAAGACCCATTCTGTTGGGGCTCAAAAAAAGAAGAAAAAACACACACACACACTCGTCATGACTCATCGTCGACACGTGTCCTTCCCTTACCGCACAGAGACCGTGTTTATTGCCGTCCCCCTGCCAAAAATGAATATCTCTGACGACATTATCTACGAATCAATAAAACACTGCAAGCCGGATATCCCTCTCCACTCTGACAAGCTTCGAATCAAAATTCTTTAAAAAAAAAAAAACAAAAAAAACAACACTTTTATGTCATTCGTTGCGTCCTATCCTCCCCCTTTGCGCGGTGACGAGAACGACTTAGAAAAGCGAAACCAGTCCCTCCGCAGCGATCTGAAGAGGGATACACATTGGCCACTTCAAAACTGGGGCAGCACACATTCGTTCGTTTGGATGTGTGCCGGTGCCGGTGCTTGTGCCTGTGCCGGCAGAAGTCAGTCAAAAAAAAAAAAATTATACGCGTCCAGCGCCACTGCAATCATCATTTTAGAGCCGCCACTGAACTGATCCATAATGAAATGGTAATTGAAGTGAGTATTTCCGTGTATCTCGACCGTTTCCTCATGCAGATGGACACACCGCGAATTGAGGGCGGATCATTGAAGGCAGTCGCAAGCAAAAGGGTAGCAGCGGCGGATGCCGACGATCACACTGTGCATGGCAATTAATTACGAAATATATTTAATTCATGCCGCTCCTCCCGCACCGGACTGAGGCCTAATTAGTGCACGTCGAGCGACGAACTGCCAACTAAGTGCAATTAGAAGCTCACTCCGTTCGAGTTTGAGGCTCGAGTCGACGGCAACTCCTCAGGTATCCACAGTGGCACTTTAATGCACATATGACTGATGGCCGTATCGCGGATAAGACATTTATGCGATAAAAGAATACCACAAAATAATTAACTGCCTATGGCTGCATCGGCGACTGGTGGCTGGCGGCTTCCTTTCAGATTGTAGTGCACAGCGCCCAGGGAAACCGACGATCGACCGGCTTGTCTTGTAATGAATGCTATAATTTATGTTCACAGATTAAATTGAATGTAAAAGCGTTTGTTAGCCTCTAAGTGGGTGGCTGTTGGCTTAACCCATGGGAGCGTAATTAACTTACTGTATCCGTGGTGAGAGGCTGAGTAGATAGCACGGGCAGTGCCGCAGGGAAGTTGATTGACTTTCGCTGGTGCACTGAACTGACGGCTCGGAGTATCTTACAAATGTGAAACTCGCTTATTAATGGTTATAGAATTGAATTTGAACGTAATTCATTTCATAATGTTCAGAATACTGTTGAACAACTTATATCGAAGAGATCTTGCGTATGATTATTGATCGATCATAGCAGGGCGGATCACAAGACGCCTTAAAATACTGAAAGATCGGCGTAAGGGACAGCACAAGTCTTCTTAACGATCAACAGGTCGGATCACAAGATGCCTTCAAATTTTGAAAGATCGGCGTAAGGGACAGCACAAGTCTTCTTAACGATCAACAACAAGTCGGCTCACAAGATGCCTTCAAGTTTTGAAAGATCGGCGTAAGGGACAGCACAAGTCTTCTTAACGATCAACAGGTCGGATCACAAGATGCCTTGAAATTCTGAAAGATCGGCGTAAGGGACCGCCCAAGTCTTCTTAACGATCAACAGCAGGTCGGATCACAAGATGCCTTCAAATTTTGAAAGATCGGCGTAAGGGATCGCCCAAGTCTTCTTAACGATCAACAGCAGGTCGGATCACAAGATGCCCTCAAATTTTGAAAGATCGGCGTAAGGGACAGCACAAGTCTTCTAAACGATCAACAGCAGGTCGGATCACAAGATGCCCTCAAATTTTGAAAGATCGGCGTAAGGGATCGCCCAAGTCTTCTTAACGATCAACAGCAGGTCGGATCACGAGATGCCTTCAGCACAAGTCTTCTAAACGATCAACAGCAGGTCGGATCACAAGATGCCTTCAAATTCTGAAAGATCGGCGTAAGGGACAGCACAAGGCTTCTTAACGATCAACAGCAGGTCGGATCACGAGATGCCTTCA
The DNA here is from genome assembly GCA_964034865.1 of Eristalis intricaria. Classification (NCBI taxonomy): domain Eukaryota; kingdom Metazoa; phylum Arthropoda; class Insecta; order Diptera; family Syrphidae; genus Eristalis; species Eristalis intricaria. The sequence continues at coordinate 136,662,868 of OZ035873.1, forward strand.
GCACAAGTCTTCTAAACGATCAACAGCAGGTCGGATCACAAGATGCCTTCAAATTTTGAAAGATCGGCGTAAGGGACAGCACAAGTCTTCTTAACGATCAACAGCAAGTCGGATCACAAGATGCCTTCAAATTTTGAAAGATCGGCGTAGGGGACAGCACAAGTCTTCTTAACGATCAACAGCAGGTCGGATCACGAGATGCCTTCAGCACAAGTCTTCTAAACGATCAACAGCAGGTCGGATCACAAGATGCCTTCAAATTTTGAAAGATCGGCGTAAGGGACAGCACAAGTCTTCTAAACGATCAACAGCAGGTCGGATCACAAGATGCCTTCAAATTCTGAAAGATCGGCGTAAGGGACAGCACAGGGCTTCTTAACGATCAACAGCAGGTCGGATCACGAGATGCCTTCAGCACAAGTCTTCTAAACGATCAACAGCAGGTCGGATCCCAATATGCCTTCAAATTCTGAAAGATCGGTGTAAGGTCGGATCACAAGACGCCTTCAAATTTTGAAAGATCGGCGTAGGGGACAGCACAAGTCTTCTTAACGATCAACAGCAAGTCGGATCACAAGATGCCTTCAAATTTTGAAAGATCGGCGTAAGGGACAGCACAAGTCTTCTTAACGATCAACAGCAGGTCGGATCACGAGATGCCTTCAGCACAAGTCTTCTAAACGATCAACAGCAGGTCGGATCACAAGATGCCTTCAAATTTTGAAAGATCGGCGTAAGGGACAGCACAAGTCTTCTTAACGATCAACAGCAAGTCGGATCACAAGATGCCTTCAAATTTTGAAAGATCGGCGTAAGGGACAGCACAAGTCTTCTTAACGATCAACAGCAGGTCGGATCACGAGATCCCTCCAGCACAAGTCTTCTAAACGATCAACAGCAGGTCGGATCCCAATATGCCTTCAAATTCTGAAAGATCGGTGTAAGGTCGGATCACAAGACGCCTTCAAATTCTGAAAGATCGGCGTAAGGGACAGCACAAGGCTTCTTAACGATCAACAGCAGGTCGGATCACAAGATGCCTTCAAATTTTGAAAGATCGGCGTAAGGGACAGCACAAGTCTTCTTAACGATCAACAGCAGGTCGGATCACGAGATGCCTTCAGCACAAGTCTTCTAAACGATCAACAGCAGGTCGGATCACAAGATGCCTTCAAATTCTGAAAGATCGGCGTAAGGGACAGCACAAGGCTTCTTAACGATCAACAGCAGGTCGGATCACGAGATGCCTTCAGCACAAGTCTTCTAAACGATCAACAGCAGGTCGGATCACAAGATGCCTTCAAATTTTGAAAGATCGGCGTAAGGGACAGCACAAGTCTTCTTAACGATCAACAGCAAGTCGGATCACAAGATGCCTTCAAATTTTGAAAGATCGGCGTAGGGGACAGCACAAGTCTTCTTAACGATCAACAGCAGGTCGGATCACGAGATGCCTTCAGCACAAGTCTTCTAAACGATCAACAGCAGGTCGGATCACAAGATGCCTTCAAATTTTGAAAGATCGGCGTAAGGGACAGCACAAGTCTTCTTAACGATCAACAGCAAGTCGGATCACAAGATGCCTTCAAATTTTGAAAGATCGGCGTAAGGGACAGCACAAGTCTTCTTAACGATCAACAGCAGGTCGGATCACGAGATGCCTTCAGCACAAGTCTTCTAAACGATCAACAGCAGGTCGGATCCCAATATGCCTTCAAATTCTGAAAGATCGGTGTAAGGTCGGATCACAAGACGCCTTCAAATTCTGAAAGATCGGCGTAAGGGACAGCACAAGGCTTCTTAACGATCAACAGCAGGTCGGATCACGAGATGCCTTCAGCACAAGTCTTCTAAACGATCAACAGCAGGTCGGATCCCAATATGCCTTCAAATTCTGAAAGATCGGTGTAAGGTCGGATCACAAGACGCCTTCAAATTTTGAAAGATCGGCGTAGGGGACAGCACAAGTCTTCTAAACGATCATAGCAGGTCGGATCACAAGATGCCTTCAAATTTTGAAAGATCGGCGTAAGGGACAGCACAAGTCTTCTAAACGATCATAGCAGGTCGGATCACAAGATGCCTTCAAATTTTGAAAAATCGGCGCAAGGGACAATGTTCGGAAGTACACACAATAAATTAACTAAATTTCGGGTCCGGATTGGGAAATCAGTGTTTTAATCAACTATGTTCTGAGGCTTCTGAAAAGCCCTTAACAAAGTTTGGCACGAAGTATAATTCTTTTTCGAAAAAGCTTGCTGACAAAGCATCTGCCAGGAAGGATATTTTCATACAAATTGGAGCACTACAAGGAATGCTAAAACCTCAGGTCTTATTGTTTTGCAAAAAAACCTTTGTGAGACACCAGAAACAGCAAACATTTTAGCAAGAGAAATAAAATTTAATAGAAAATTGCTAAAGCCCAAGAAAAGAGTTGATCGAAATGTCGAACAGTGGTCTGTATATTTTACTGAAATAAATAATACAATGTGAGTCGCCGTGGCGTAGTGGGTTAGTGCGTCGACTCCTACGCAGAGGGTGGCAGGTTCGATACCCCAATTTACCACCTTTCATATTTTTCACGGCTCCACGTCTTTCGAGTCAGCTGTCTAGAAAAAGCTTCTCAAACTTGGCCCGGGTTCCTTCCACGCGTGAGAGAACAATAGCACGCACAACACGAGTGGTTACTGAGAATCTAGGCCCATGTCCGTCTCGGACTGTAACGCCAACCATATTATTATTATATTATTATGTAAAGACACTCCAATTAACAACTAACATGCGAGTATTCATTTATCGTAAAAATTAATAAATGGTGCTGCTGATGCTCCAACGTGTTCCCACAGATGGAATCATACGTTGGGTGTGCCACCTTTAAATCCCCTTCTTTCGAGTGACATGCTCAAGGAGGACTCGAGCCTGCATAAAGCTTCTCAAACTTCGCCATTCCGAGTCGGCATAAGACTGTAGGTCTCTTTCATTCGTGAGAGAACAATAGCACGCACAACACAAGTCATTGTTGTAGAAGTTAGGCCCTGATACACCTCGGAGTATAGCTACGCCCATATCATTATGATAAAGGTCACTGTTATGCCCACAATCCGCCGCCTCTTGACCCTTTGAAGACGAGTATTCGTTAGGTTATGGCCGATATTGAGTCCTGAAGGACATCTCAATGGATGTTATTTGCTGCTGCTTCAAAAATACGGCAAAGAGCCCTCCGAGAGGATTGATCTCGGAAGAGGCAAGGCGTAAGATGAGATTTAAGCTGTCTGCTGATTTAACGAAAAGAACTCAAGTGGGGTTTCTCCGTGGGCCCTCGACTAAAATTTTGTTAAAATAAGCACATCTCTCTGGATTAGAACAACGGTCAATGACCGGGCTCTAAAAATACGATGAAATCGGTTTCATGGGCTGTTTACAGATACATGAGCCAGTCGGTAACATCTAGAGAACACCCACATTCACTGCGAGACCTTACTGCACTTGGGTTCCATCAGTTTTGACGACATGTCTGCCATTGGAATCCACACAATAGGCACTTCAATCACGTCTACCTCCAAATAGAGTCAATTAGAAGTCGGAGACTTCATTGCTCAAACCATTGAAACGGTTTTCCCAGAATTCCCAGAATCATCGTGTGCAGGCAGGCCTACGCACGTGAATGCGTTGCCTAAAAAAGGACATCCCACCACGAGTGCGAACACTTGACCAATTCAGCAGCAATTCGCTGCGAGACGCCATTCTGTGCGACTGCCTGCCAGCACAAGAAACGTGGTCATTTGAAGCATATTAGCACTAAATTCAAATGCAAATGAACGTCAATTAAATACGTCGCGGACGCCGCCGCCAACGTCGTTGCTGGTATTCCCTCCCAAGTTCCCGCATGCCGGAGCCAAAGTCAGAGCCAGAGCCTAGACAACGATGTATTCTCTCATAGGGAATTCCAAGAAACAATCGAAGGCTAAATTGAGAATGACTCCGCTCCGCTCCGCACATCGCAGTCATTGTCTTTCTGCGAGACGAAGAGGAACACGAAAACACGAGGAAACAAATTAAGCCCCTTGGCAGTCACATCACAACAGGAACCGCATACAGAGCTGAAGGTATTCCTCATCGCTGCGCTGTGTTCTGCTCTTGGGGTGATGAGAGGAGAAACGCTCGTCGGTGTCCAGCCGCAAATGAATTCAGATATTGCGTGCTTGGGTATGCCGACATGACTGCATCGATGCGTCTCCCCTTGGCCGATTCCACGCCACGGAAACGATGACGAATTACATGACTTTGCACAGATTTGTGGATGTGGAACGCACTACGACTCGACTTACAGTGCTTGGCTTGGGGTTACGCGTGTCTTGACGATGTTGCACGCGAGTGTGACAACGACGAGATGGTGTCTCCTTTCTGGTCACTGGATGGTGCTTGGTTTTGCGAAAGAACGAGTTTTTTTCTTTTAACTTCCGCGTGACATTTTAGGTTTCACGTGTGTGGCATGTAGCAAGCGGTTTTTTTTAACCAGAACTCGTCCACGTCCAATTGTGGGAGGAAGTCTGAAATTTGTGATCACTGATCTAGCGGCCATTAAAGCAATTTCGGCTAGAAATCAAGTCGAAATACCCTTTAGTAATGGCCGTGTGGTCGCCGTGGCGTAGTGGGTAAGTGCGTCGACTCCTACGCAGAGGGTGGTGCCTGGTTCGATACCCGAATTTACCACCTTTGATAATTCACGGCTGCACCTCTTTCGAGTCACTGACAATGCTCAAAGAGTATTCCTGTCTAGAAAAAGCTTCTCCACAACACGAGTGGTTGCTGAGAAGCTAGGCCCTGGTCCACCTCAGACTGTAGCGCCACCCATATTATTATAATTATTACAGAAGTTTGAAAGCCATGTTTGGTCTATCTACATTCTTTGTGTTGTGATCTCGACAGGCCTCAGATAGTCTCAGAGCAGCTTCAAGTCCTTAGAGTGTCTTCTCTGATCCTTGTCTACCAAGATCAGTGGCGATCTCATTTCCCATGATTCCGTGTAGGAGACTGCCGATCAATGGATGATTATTGTGAGTCGAAAAATCAGAATCACGTGTCTCCAGACAATATTTAGCTTTCACTCCAACCTGCTAATGAAACCAACAATACTCCTTATTTGCACTTGGATGCCGATGTGCATTAGAAAATCTACTGCGACTGCGACTTGGCCTTTGATTGCTTAACTTTTGTCACTCTCATTAATTCATTAATCTGACAGGAGTGTTTGATTTGGAGTTGTAGTGACAGCTCAGCTGAAGGCTGTGGTGAAGTTTTGATTTTTGAGAGTGGTGAGTTGACAGCCAGGAGGGCATGGACCTGTGCTTATAGGGCAAAGTAGTTGACTGCTCTCAACTTGGCGAGATGCCAGCACCGATCCCTGTTAAATGCATAGGTCAAGTTGACAAACAGCCTCCTCGCGGCGCTCTCTGAATAGCCTTTAAAGCAACCGCTTAGAAGTGAACTAATGTATGCAGCGGCCCCCTTGTCCAGGGGTTTAAACCAGGACCCGGTCCTCCAGGTTCGGCGGTTGCGCGTGGGGTTAACTCCCCCACCGTGTAAAAAATTAGTAGTTCAGAAACAACGAGAAACCTCGGATACGGATAACCCTACTGCTGACGACCATGGACAACGAAATAAGGACAACGATTTTCGGTTCTGCACGTGGAATGTGAGGTCCCTGAACAGACCACGTGCAGCAGATGAACTTGGGGAAGCCCTCGAAGCTTAAAAGGCAGATATCACCGCCATTCAGGAGGTGCGGTGGGATGGGCCGGGCAAAAAAAGGATGAAAAACTGCGATATTTACTTCGGCGATTGCTACAAAGAGCGAAGGCAGCGCTTATTCGGATGCGGGTTAGTTGTTCGAGGCAGACTTAGGCAAGAAGTCTTAAGCTTTAAATACATAAGCGAACGCCTCATAACATTCCGCATCAAGGCTACATTCGGCAACATCAGCCTGATATGCGCCTACGCTCCAACGGAGGATCTCCTAGAAAGAACATACGATCAATGCCCCAGCTACGACACCAAGATCTAGGAGATTTGAACGCAAAGCAGGGCAAGGAAGACATCTTTGCTAGAGTCATCGGAAAACACAGCCTGCACGACAACACGTCCGAGAACGGACTCAGGCTTTTGGACTTCGTAACGAGGCGAAACCTCTTTGTAGCCAGCACGCGGTAACCTCACCTCAACATCCACAAAGGGACCTGGCGGTCTCCTAATCAATTAACCGTCAACCAGATTGATCACATTGCGATCGACGTCAGACACGCCTCCAGTATTCTCGATGTCCGAACATTTCGAGGAGCCAACATCGACTCGGATCATTTCCTTTTGTAGTCAAGGTAAGAACACGGATATCGATAGGACAACGGAGTAGAGAAAGACCAAAACAGTTTGACGTCGGAAAGCTACAATCGCAATTGACCGATCGACACCCACCAAGGACTTCCTAATCAATCCGCTTTTGAGATTGCCCATGCTTCCGCACCAAAGAGCAGGACAGGGACGATGAAGGTGTTATATAATGTCAGCTTGGTCCTCCGAGCGAGGATGCAACTACTCAATTGCCTCTGGAGCCCATAGGAACAGCGATTGGCAAGAGTAATCCTGCGTTTAATCTCGGTACTGGTGTTGTTCGTACTGTTCACTTGCGAGCCGAGGTAGACGAAGGCCTTGACTACCTCGAAGTTATAGCTGCCCATTGTGACGCTCTGCCCGAGTCGTCGATGTTCTGCGTCCTTTCTTGATGACAGCATATACTTGGTCTTGCTCCTGTTCACCGCTAAACCCATTTTGGACTCCGCCTCAATGCCAGCAAACGCCTCATTGACGGCTCGCTGTGTTCGACCAATCACGTCAATGTCGTCCGCGTATGCTAACAGCTGTAAGGACTTCTGGAAGATCGTGCCTCTTGTGTTGGCGTGTGAGTCTTGCACGATCTTCTCAAGAATAATGTTGAAAAAGTCACATGACAGCGCATCGGCTTGTCTAAAACCTTTTTTGACATTGAAGGTCTCGGTGAGTTCGTTACCGACCTTGATGGAGCAGCGAGAATTCTCCATCGTCATCCTGCACAACCTGACGAGTTTGGCAGGAATGTCAAAACTTGACATGGCGTTGTATAGCTCGTCCCTATGCACGCTGTCATATGCGGCCTTGAAATCGACGTATAGGTGGTGGGTTTCGATCTGCATTTCTTGGGTTTTTTCCAGGATCTGCCGTAGTGTGAAACTCTGGTCGACGGTGGACGTCCCTTGCCTGAAGCCACACTGATAAGGACCTATCAGGTTGTTGACGAATGGTTTCAGGCGCTCACACAAAACGGCAGAGAGGATCTTATAGGCGATGTTAAGGAGACTTATCCCTCTTTAGTTGGCGCAGTCAAATGGGTCTCCTTTCTTGTCGATCGGGCAAACGCGTGGAGAACTCCTTAAACTTAATTTTATTCCCCACAGGGAGGACCTCTCGATACTATGAGGCATGTGTAATCTAAATGAAAGAGAAGATGTCATGCACTTCATAGGCAGGTGTCCAATTTTGAATGAGACTAGAAGAAGTGTTTTTGAGAAAGACTACTTATCTGAAATGGAAATAGTATCACTGCTCAATGAAATGAATGTAGTAGAGCTATTTAAATACTGTGAAATTGCTTTAAAATATAGGGAACGTGTATTAACAGAATCTTTTTAAAATTGCTGAATTGATAGAGTAACACACTTAAATTATATATACCTTAAAAGAAATTAGATGCAATGTTTAGTAACGTAATAGTTGTCAATCTGGCAGACGGCAAAGCCATGCTAATTGATTTTATATAACAATTTTTTATTAATAAAATTACTTACTTACTTACTTACTAATATGGTGTTTACGTTTCATTCATTTAATTAAAATCTCAAAGACAATATTTCGCGAGCTGGAGAGGAGACGACGGACTGTATCGAACGTTAAGTGGAAAACTGTGTCTATTGCTATAGCGCTCACAAAAAGTAGTCAAAAATGTAATAGAATATGTATTAAGCAATAATTTGATGATAGTTAAAGTATCGTTATTAGGGCCAGTTATTATCGTATTTTTTTCCCTCTAGGGAACCACTGTGAGCCATCGTCATCAGCCAAGCCAAGTCTATCAGCGGATGATTAAAGCAGCGGAACCGGTTGCCCTTAAATCTCCGCTTGAAAAAACGCTGTCGGTGCACCCGAGTGAGTGGATTGCAGTTGGTGTCTTTGCCCACCAAGTTGTGACTCAAGGGAGTACGCGTCTGATAATTGACACGGCCATGCAAGACTGTTGAAGGTGTGGACGGTCTAGTGACACCCTTTTGGTTGATGGATTCCATTGCTGGCGCTGTGATTTTACGTTAACGCAGTCCTGCGCATTGAGAGGGTCAAAGGCAGGAATCTTATATTTCCTAGTGAGTTTTTTTCCGGTGAACAACTGGGAGGTGTTCCAGAGTTTTAAGAGGGCCGTCTGCACAATATCCTTGACCGTGGACATGCATTTCCCACAGGCATCACTCGGACTCACACGCTCCTCCACTCAAAGCACTTTTGGGAGCACCTAGATCTCAGATTGAATTGCAACCGTCAAACTAAAATGAAAAAGATACACTTCACTGCGGGATATCCAACGGATACCCTCAATCAAATAAATCATACCCAGAAAGAACTCATTCGCTGCCGAACACCACACCTTTTCCTGAAGCAACAGACTCGCCGCTTTCTCTTAATCACTTCCGTCTGCATAATGAAACCTCGTGCAAATGTAAAATCCTGTGCCACAACCGCTTCGTGTTCTCGTGACAACAGAGTAATCATTTAATCCCGCCGGACCAGCGGCAAACACCGCAGTTGAGTGGTGAAACGACTTCCAGCTAAACTGGTGGCAACTACTTGCATGCATAAATTGGATGCATCGGAATTTCACGAAACCAATTTCATAGAAGAGATCGTAGATCTAAACCCCTCGCCCCCACCATTTCCCTCCCCATTCCCGTTCACAACCCGTTCACCCCAGCGGGCTTTCCAAAGTAGAATCGAATAGCAACCAGATGAACTGGAGTCACTCTGCAGTCGACTTTCCTCCTGCTCCTGTTGCCATAGCTGCGGTGAAGAATAATTTATTTCGTTGCATGCCACCACATTCCGGATCTGCTGGCTGGGAAAACTGGCCCCAATTCAGGCACACTCGCGTCTGCCCTAATCATCCATCCGTCAAGCAACAATGTTTACCACATGATATCGCACATCTCCAGCACCGCTCCAGCAAATTGCTGGAGCAAAAGAATCTTTGAATAAGTAATTGGTAGACATTCCGACATGGAGAAGAATGCACTTGTGGCGAATCCAGAACTGCTGGCAAGCACCGTGCGTCGTCAACCCACACCGAAACCGGAGAGAATCTCGATGAGGACGACTCGGGGGAGTCTTCTTTCTCGGAAAAACAGTGTTGCACAAATGTAAATTACTCCGACAGCCGGAGAGGAGTCTGCCTAGTTTCAAGTCTCCGGTCTTTGGAGAGCTCCAAGGAGATGGCCTGGGGCCAGTCCTCCGCTCGGCGCTGTGATGGAATGTCGCTTCCTCATTCTTTGAACCGCAATCTATTGCATCCAATGGAGGGGAGAAATTCCGAAATTAATTGGAGCAATTTACATTCGACAGAGTGCCGGGTGGGGGAAAGGGGGATGGCTGCTCCTTTCTTTCAGCTCGCTCTTACTGAATATAATTGATGTAATAAAAGTTCTATTTTGCAGAATGCCTCAACCCGGGCTGTGTGCGCTTAATAGCTGGCGGAACGCAGCGAAAGCAGTTGACTGCAGAGCGCGCATAACGAGACAGAGAGAGCACTCAATCCGCGTTCAGCGGTGCTGGCGGTGGTCGACAGCGTTGGTCAAGCGGGGCAATAAATATTGACTGCCAACTGATTGCCAGCGGGTACCCTCGCGTAGTATGCTCGTCGATTGTCGTCTGTTCAATTTGAGTGCCAGAATGAACGTAGGCCTATTCCATTGGCGTGATCCTGATTCGGATTGCGATAGTTGTCAGCCGGCGCGGGCGTTGGGAAGTGCGACGCGACGCGACGGACCAGGACTTGTGTGTGTTTTGAAAGCACACACATTGCAATTGCGATTATCATTTATTTCGCAAATATCTCTTGGTGATCATGTGGCCAGATAGAGCGAAGTGAAATATGTATCACCTAGCCGGCGAGATAGCCAGGTGGGGTGTTATTAATTTTAATATTCCTAGGTGGACAACATTTGATGGGAATGCCAAGCGATTGCTCTCCGTTGCTGTTGCTGGTGGTGGTGGCGTGGTGGAGTACGTGATTGTGACAGGGATTTGTTGCGAGATTGCACTATGGATTGTGGATTGTGTGCCGGTGGACTGTGTTTATCTGATTTCGAGAGAATTGTACGTAAGAGGTTTCTGGGTTGTTTCAGATGAATGATAATTCAAATGACGGTCCAGGTGGCTTCAAATGTGTTCAGGAACCGAGCGGCCATTAATTCAAAATTGTTTCGTCCCTAATGGGCTATCTGTGGACATGGTTGCTTCCATCAGAGCACGCATTCCTCGTGTGCCTCTTTGGTGTGGACGATGTCAACGTGGTCATGGCAATAAATAAATCCTTATTCGAACGTGATTATCAAGAGGAAACGAATTGAATGAGATGGAAAAGCACTTAAGTCTTTAATCAAAGCATTCTTCCGGTTGCTCGATGGCTGCAATTATGCATCGGGTCCATCTTGTCACATGAGTCTGATAAGGTTAGTTTATTTACTCAAAAACCTGCGATTCGCGGTTGTCTCTTTGAAGTGACAAGGAAAACGGGGCGATTAAGTGCATAAATTCCGAGTCGCGATGTGTTTATTAGTTTTCTTCGAACAACAACAGCTGTCCGTGAGATCTACGAATGGAGACGACATTCCCTGTCCAACTTCCGGGGATGAAAAAGAGGCTGTATGTGAAGTTCGCGATCGAGAAGATGGAGAGTTGCTGTGGCAGGAATGATGTCCGAAAGAGGGTGAACGAATTATCCATCCACTAACTTCCTGGAGAACTTGTAGTGGAGTCGCAGTCGATGCAGGGAAACTGGAAAGATCATTTCTGTAGACTGTTAAACGGCGAGAATGTTCCACTCAATCTGGACGATGATCGACGAGAATTCCGCTCCCCGACTTTGACGAGGTCAAGATAGCAATATCAAGACTAACAAAGCCGCCGGTGCAGAAGCTTTAAGGGAGGTGGAGATGATCTGGTTGGGCGCATACTCCAGCTCATCTGTAAGATATGGTCGGAGGAAAGTATGTCCGATTAGTGCAATCTCAGCATCGTTTGCCCGATCCACAAGAAAAGAGACCCCTTTGACTATAAGATCTTCTCTGCCGTTTTGAGTACTCACCTGGAGCCGTTTATAAATAACCTGATAGGTCCATATGAGTGTGGCTTCAGGCCAGGGAAGTCCACCATCGACCAGATTTTCACACTACGGCAGGTCCTGGAAACAACCCAAGAGATGCAGATCGACACCCACCACCTATTCGTCGATTTCAAGGCTGCATATGACAGCGTGCATAGGGACGAGTTATACAACGCCATGTCTAGTTTTGACATTCCTGCCAAACTCGTCAGGTTGTGCAGGATGACGATGGAGAATTCTCGCTGCTCCATCAAGGTCGGTAACGAACTCACCGAGACCTTCAATGTCAAAAAAGGTTTTAGACAAGGCGATGCGCTGTCATGTGACTTTTTCAACACTATTCTTGAGAAGATCGTAAAGAACTCACACGCTAACACAAGAGGCACGGTCTTCCAAAAGTCCGTACAACTGCTAGCACACGCGGATGACATTGACGTGATTGGTCGAACACAGCGAGCCGTCAATTAGGCGTTTGCTGGCATTGAAGCGGAGGCGACCAAAATGGGTTTAACGAGGAAAAACGAAGTATATGCTGTCATCAAGGAAGGACGCACAATATCGACGACTTAGGCAGAGCGTCACAATGGGCAGCTATAACTTCGAGGTAGTCAAGGCCTTAGTCTACCTTGGCTCGCAAGTGAACAGTACGAACAACACCAGTACCGAGATCAAACGCAGAGTAACTCTTGCCAACCGCTGTTTCTTTGGGTTCAAGAGGCAATTGAGTAGTAGAGTCCTCCCTCGAAGGACCAAGCTGACTTTATACAAGACCTTGATCATCTCAGTCCTGCTGTACGGCGCGTAGGCATGGATGGAAGTCCTTGGTCTCTTCAAGAGAAACGTTCTGCGTACGATCTTTGGTCCTGTTTGGGCCGGGCTGTACGACATGAGCCTAGTCTGCGGATCCACCGCCTAAGTTGGCGGTGTCTCATAGAGCGTATGGGCTAATCAGCTCCGACCCGAAATTTGTGTGGGACAAGGCAACAGAGGACGCCCCCTTTTAAAGTGGCGCACCCAGATGGGATAGGACCTCAACCAACTGGGAGTGCGACACTGGATACAGCAGCAGGGGTGAGTTAACCGCAAAACTTGGCATAAACTCCAATATTTTTGTTTTTGCAACTCAAGAAAACACAAAAACAGTAGAATTAAAGTAAAATATCGTAGATATCTGAAAAACAAAACACCGAGTTAATCTGTGAAACCAATTGCCCACAGTGAAAAGTTGAAGCGCTTGAAAAACAAAATAAGACATTTTTACGTGATTTGCTTTTTCGGGAAAATTAATTGGATCGGGTTTAAAATGGAATTGGTTTCTGGTTACTATCATTCAGTGTAGGCACCTCTGCAGCTGTTTTTCTCCTTAGTCCCAAAATAAAATGGACGACGATTGCTGATGATGATGCTGCTGTTCCCGACCAGTTCCAGGCCTAATTTTGAATTTTTTGATGCCGTCTAATGGGGGAAAAAAATTGGCTGCGCCTTTTTGCTCCTTTCGGATTTATTTGGTATTTAGTGAGTCATGATTTTCATGCCATTCTATAGGGTCAAACATATAAGTCGCAAGTTTTCCCAAAAAAGCTTTTAAAAATTTACTAAATATTGAAAACGAATAAAAAAACATTCCCCACCCCTTTCGCCACACCAAACCCATCCACAACATCGCACCTGACCAGGAAACCATTAAATTTACTTGCAGTCGCAGAAAAAACATTTTACGTTAATACCATGTTTTGCGGTCAAATACCCCACTGTGCGCTGGTGGCAAGGTTAAATTGCCCGTTTTGAGCCATCCGCCAGTGAACGGGCCATACTAGCAGCGAAGAATAAGGACGTCGAAAACTTGAATTTCATCATTCAAAGTCAAATCGTTGGAGGAATGCATTCCGTCGACAGCGTGACCGACGAGCCAACTATCGGACGGAATTGTGAACACGCTTGATGTGCCAGGAACTCCGCCGCATGATTTACAGCTGAAGGAGGGATCGATCATAATCATGTCGCGAGATTTGAACCATCCGAAACTGATGAACAATGTGATTCCAGCGACGATCATCAAGTGCAAATTCAAAGCAGAGGAAGTCCTTATCCATCGAATTCCGATTATTCCAAATGATCTTCCATTCAAATTCGGTTCCCCATTCGATTGGCTTTCGTGATGGACTTCCGAAATCTTGGGAATATGCCAGACCCATCTACAGCCCTTTTGTAGATTTGAAAAAGACATATGACCGAGTTCCTCGAGGTAAACTTTGGAGTATGGGATTGAAGGAGGGTCCTCTTTTGATGGCCATCTATACACAAACTGTAAGAGCTGTGTTCGCGTTGACGGTACTAGATCAACAGCTTCCACCGTGGGTGTTGGAGTTCGCCAAGAGTGCGTCTTGTCACCTCTCCTTTTCATTGTTTTTATATGGACTGGATATTGCAGCGCAGCCGAGGCGAGGAATGTTTCACATTGGGAGGGTTGAGGGTAAGTCATCTTCTTTTGCGGGCGACTTAGTTATCCTCACATCTTCCCAGACGGAACTCCAGCGCGCACTCGAAAGGTTTGTGGCCGTATGTGCTGATTCTGGGATGAAGGTAAACACGGACAAATCAGAGGTTATGGTAATTTGCAGAACGCCTGCACTCTACATGTTTATGGAGTCTGGTTGAAGCGGGTGGAGAAGTTTAAGTATCTCGGGGTGTTCTTCACGAGTGATGAAGGAGTAATACTGAACTTTCCTGTAGGTTTGGTCAAGCTGGGTCAGTTTTGACACAGCTTGGGCGGTCTGTAATAAGGAAGGCCGAGCTTAGTGTGAAGGCCACGTTCTCAGTATTTGTTCCAACTCTCACCTACGGTCATGAAATTTGGGTAATGACCGAAAGAATAAGATCGCGAATACAAGCTGAAGAGAGGAGATTCTCCGTGCTGTTGGGGGAATTACTCGCCGGGATAGGGTGAGAAACACGAGAGTGCGCGAGGAACTCAACGTTGAGCAGCTGCTTCTTCGAACGCAAAGATCAATGCTTCGTTGACTTCGTTGCGAGACGACCACATGGCAGACCCAGGATGAGGTGGTTGGACCAAGTCATTAAGCTCGCCTGGTTACGCTTGGGCATAACCCCTGATGAGTTAGAGTCGATGGCGGAGGACTTAGTTGCCTGAAGGTGCGTGGTCAACCCCCGCGACCCTTAGTGGATCTTGCGGGTCAGAAGATGAAGATGAAGAGAATAAGTCGCAGGCCAATCGTTGGAAGTCTGTGGGATTAATTTGGAATTTCCTCGGTTTTGTTCTGATGATGGAAGGAAACTTGATGCACTTTCACATGTATTAACAAACTTGTCCATTTGTAACACATTCGACAGAGAAAACAAAACACTTGCGGTCTTGAATAAAAGAAGGAAATGTCAAAACTACACAACAGATCTGAATACGGAACATAAGCGACAGTGAATCGTAATCAATCATTGGGACGGCGATCCTGGGGAAGCGACATTGGAGAGGCGATCCTTACCCTCATTGACGTCTTCATTAACCTGTAGGACCACCTTAATTCACTGACAACAATGACAAGTCCTTTAACCAAAACTCCAGCAGTTGCCAGAGTACATTTGAGCACATTTCACAAGAGGTGATAGAAATGACATTCCCATTCTACGCCATGTCCTTGGTTTTCACCTGTCAATTATGGGACCATCGTTCTTGCATTATCCTCGCTGTGCGCCAGACACACATTTGATTGAGTCGAGTCCAAAAAGTTCCATAATTGATTGCCGAGGGGAAAGGAGATCATTTTTTTTTTATTTTCAGAAAATTGCCCATTTCATTTAAACGGCTGCCAAGGTGGCTGGGTGGGGATCTCTTTTAAAGATTCATGCGAAACGACACGTGTACATTTGCCGACGGTGTCAGCCTTGACATCGGTGGTGAGGCATTCTCGCTGACTGTTTCCACGGACCAGGGAAAATGTTCATATTTCCTTTAAATGACAAAGAAATTAGGATTCGCGGCAGGGATGATGGAGGAAATTGTGGGCGCTAGTCTGTTCGAGTGGGAATGTCGCGTAAACTTCTATGAAGACTTTGATTTGATTTCGGCAGATGAAAAGACATGCTTTAGTTGATCAAATATTTACTATGGAAACCGCCTCTGCAACAAGTTGAAAGGCAGCACTTGAGAAGCACCTCTGTGTGTACGTCTCCATCAATTTGAATGGAATTTATTACAACATTCAGACAAGACGACTCATTCCGCCACTTCAATGACATGAGTTCACTCGCAGCCCTAAAGGCATCGAGGGCGGAGAGTTTTGCATAAATTCCACCGTTGCAACGAACTTGCAATGGCTGTTGCTAAACTGGTTGGCTGGGGCGACGCGACAGACGTGTCTCGATGTGTGGACGGAATCTGAGACTGCAACTTGTCGGCCTATCTGGCACTAATTTATTTGACCCTTGTTTTCAGATTATTATGATGGAACGGCACATTACTTGAATTGGCTGTTCACACTTTGGCCAACGTTTCGCTTGCTCTTGAGGACTTAAAGGATTTTCTAAAACTGCACCGCACAGCACGTAGACAGCAGTGCGACTGGCAAATCCTAAAGAAGACCAGCGGGTGACAAATCGATGCCTTTTCGTCGATTTTATCAGCATTCATTGCAAGGAGCTACTGGAAGCGATGGCCGATTTTGGGATCTCGGTAAAACTATGTCGCACCAGTTGAACTGTTTGGTTATGCAGATGCGCATTTCCAACGTGCCTTAGTGGACGTGAACAAACTAGCGCCCACAATTTCCTCCATCATCCCCGCCTCGAGTCTGAATTTCCTTGTCATTTGAAGGGAATATGAACATCATCTCTGGTCCTTGGAAACAGTCAGCTAGAAGAAGAGGCGGAACGAACCTATCTTAAGATCAATGAGGACAAAAAGAAATAAGAGCTGGGACAAAAGATCACCATCGACAGACACAATTTCAAGGCAGAAAAAGTAAGCAAAGATCCGTCGACTGCACTGGCTCGGCCACATCGAGCGCATGGACAACGATGCTCCAGCGAAAAGGGGCTTCGAATCTGAGCCTCCTGGTTCGAGAAGGAGGGGAAGACCGAACCTCCGGTATGTAGACCAAGTAATCGCGGATGCACGACAACTTGGTCTTGAGGACTGGAAACAGCGTGCCCAGGACCGTCAGCGACGGAAGGCTGCAATTGCTCAGGCTCAGACCCTCCCTCCAAACAAGTTGGTCGACCCGACAAAAGATATCCTACTGGAGATCCGACGTTTTTCAAAACTCTTGACTCAAAGGACCCAGATCATGCTCTCTAAAACACTTATTTTGCTAGTCCTGCTATATGACGCAGAAAGCTGAGCAATTTACGATGATCTTGTCCAACATCGGCCATAGATCCGTAACTGTTGGTCTAAAGTCCAGACAAAGTCATAGATTTCTGTGTCCATTCGAACTTCGTCTTCCTTTTCCGCAATGAATCTTAGAGGCATGTGTGCATTTCACTGCGCCAACTACGGAGGGATAAGTCTCTTCAACATCGCCTATAACCGTTTTCTGTGAGCACCCGAAACCA
Source organism: Eristalis intricaria (assembly GCA_964034865.1). Classification (NCBI taxonomy): domain Eukaryota; kingdom Metazoa; phylum Arthropoda; class Insecta; order Diptera; family Syrphidae; genus Eristalis; species Eristalis intricaria. The sequence continues at coordinate 136,679,891 of OZ035873.1, forward strand.
TTCGTCAACAAACTGATCGGTCCTCATCAGTGCGGTTTCAGGCCGGGGAAGTCCACCATCGACCAGATTTTGACACTACGGCAGATCCTGGAAAAGACCCAAGAAATGCAAATCGACACCCACCACCTATTCGTCGCTTTCAAGGCCGCATAAGACAGCGTGCATAGGGACGAGCTGTACAACGCCATGTCTAGTTTTGACATTCCTGCCAAACTCGTCAGGTTGTGCAGGATGACGATGGAGAAATCTCGCTGCTCCATCAAGGTCGGTAACGAACTCACCGAGACCTTCAATGTCAAAAAAGGTTTTAGACAAGGTGACGCGCTGTCATGTGATTTCTTTAACATCATCCTGGAGAAGATCGTGCAAAATTCACACGCCAACACTAGAGCCTCGATCTTCGAGAAGTCCTTACAGCTGTTAGCATACGCGGATGACATTGACGTAATTGGCAGAATACAGCGAGCCGTCAATGAAGCGTTTGCTGGTATGGAGGCGTCCAAAATGGGTTTAGCGGTGAACAGGAGCAAGACCAAGTATATGCTGTCATCAAGAAAGGACGTACAACATGGACGTCTTGGACAGAGCGTCACAATGGGCAGCTATAACATCGAGGTAGTCAAGGACTTCGTCTACCTCGGCTCCGCAGTAAACAGTACAAACAAAACAATCAGTACCGAGATCAAACGCAGAGTAACTCTTGCCAACCGCTGTTTCTATGGGCTCCAGAGGCAATTGAGTAGTAGAGCCATCTCTCGAAGGACCAAGCTGACATTATATAACACCTTGATCATCCCTGTCCTGCTCTTTGGTGCGGAGGCATGGACAATCTCAAAAGCGGATGAAGAACCACTTGGTATCTTCGAAAGAAAAGCTCTGTGTTCAATCTTTGGTCCTGTCTGCGTTTATGGCTATTGGAGAAGAAGATTCAACCACGAACTGTACGAGCTGTACAGCGGCATGAGCCTAGTCAGACGTCTACGGATTCAACGCCTAAGATGGCTGGGCCATGTAGAGCGCATGGACAACGCTGCTCCAGCCCGAAGAGTCTTCGACTCCGAACCAGTGGGACACCGCAATAGAGGACGCCCATGGAACCGATGGCGCACCCAGGTGGAGAAGGACCTCAACCAACTTGGTGTGCGCAATTGGAGACAGCTGGCAAAAGATCGCGCCGGCTTTAGAGGCTTACTGGTTGAGGTCCACCGCGGACTGTAGCGCCACCAGAAGAAGAAGAACCCGAACACAGCTCTTACAGTTTGTGTATAGAAACTGAATGGCACTCAAAAGAGAACCCTCAATCGCATACTCCAAAGTTTACCTCGAGGAACTCGGTCATATGTCTTTTTCAAATCTACAAAAAAAAATGTAGATGGGTCTGGCATATTCACAAGACTTCGGAAGTCCATCACAAAAGCCAATCGAATGGGGAACCGAATTTGAATGGAAGATCAGTTGGAATAATCGGAATTCGAGGGAAAAGGACTTCATCTCCTTTGAATTTGCCCTTGATGATCGTCGCTTGAATTACATTGTTCATCAGTTTCTTGATAGACAATTTCGGATCGTGCGCAACATGATTACGATCGATGCCTCCTTCAGCTGTAAATTCCTCTGTGTGACCCTCCCGTCTCGGCTGAGGTGCGGCATCCAGTCTACCTACACTCTCGGCGTAGTCCAACACCTGAGCCACCACCACCAGCTGCTACAGTTAATAGAAACTGAATGGCCCTCAAAAGAGAAATAAAAATAAAAAACAATGACTTGGCATCACCTCCGCCAAATGCATCGAGACCAATGACACGTCACGTCATTAAACAAATTAATTGCCTATTACTTTCCCGTCAATCTCTGACAAGGTCCGTCCCGTGAATAATCAATGGCTTTTCGAATATGCATTTTGACCTAATCTAATTGCCTCTGCAGCGCCATTACAATTGGCAGCTTAATCTCCATTAGCACGGCCATTACGACCAGTAATGTCCAGCATTACCATATTGACTTCGAGTGGCCGGCGACACTCTGCGAAATCTCACATGCAACACCTGTCCTCTTGGCCCACACATATACCGACACCTCGGCGTGTATCACGCGCATTCGACGTTTTCGATTTAACGACTCACCCAAGACACAATAAGTGCCCCATCAAAAATTCATCGCTGAACATAAATTAATTTAAACAACATTTTGGCGAGCTTCACTCACTCCTCACATTTCGACGCCAGCCGTTGGAAAACAATAAAATCACTGGCAAAAAGAAACAACCGCTTTGGGGCCCATCTCGGCACAGATTATACGTACAAGCAAGTTATTCAATAAAGCCTTTCCATATACTCGAGTTCAAACTCATAAACGAGTCGAATGTCATCGATTGTCATTTGGACGCGGTGGTATACCGCTATATACACATCATCTCCCCCTCGCTTTCGAACTCACTCCAGTCGAAGTTGTGTGCGTCCACCATTTTCGGAAATGATTCGCAAGTTATGACAGTTTTCGACGCTGGTTGGTGGTGGGTGCTTGTCTTGTGTATGGCGTCTCATTCTCGTCGAATTGAAGTTGTTCGAAGTTAATTGACAGGCAGTCAGTGTCACAATTAAATGGGACTTTAAGTAAATGTTTTTCAAATAAATTCTTGCGCCTTTCGCTTCGATGATCATGTTCTGCTGCCCGATGGGGTGGAGGTGGCGGCGGGCGTGGGGATCGTTAAATTCAATTGAACTGTGGGCGATGACATCTCTGTTGTTCAGTTGGAGTGATTTCATCAATCAGAATTAGAACGTGACGGTAATTGAGTTGTGTTTTATGCGAATCTGATTTGAATGCCTTACAGTTGAATTTTTGTTGAATAAAATTTTGGTAAAAAAAGACAAACAAACAATTTCGTCACTATTTCCGAATACATTGCAGACCCTTTAAATTTAAATGCATCGTCGAAGAAGTCGCTTTGACAGTTCAGTCAGAAATTGATTCTTTGGTTTGGTTTGGTTAAAGTGACTGTCGCGTTCAAAAACATACCGTACGGCCTCGGAAAGAATATCGACCTAACGTCCTTGACCACCATTAGCAGTATGAAAAAGACGTTAGGTAGATATTCTTTCAGATGACGTACGGCATGTGGGCAAGGTTGGTCTTATCCTTGTATTTTTTTTTCACAGCCATGAGATCATATAAATCTAGGGTGTCCATCGTATCTCCTTTTTGACACTCTTTTTCCGTAAGGATATTTTGTTGTTCTCTTTTTTCGCTGAAAGTCACTTTTTATTTGTTCCAATGAATCTTAAATAAATGTACAGTCAATCAAATTCATATTCGTACAGTAGGTGCGAAATTATCAACAACACTGTTTTTAACCACAACTATATTTTTTTTTTCATTTTATTTGAATCATCAATTATTCTAAATCATAAACTAAATATAATAAATTTATTCAAAATTAGATTAATAATGTCTTACCAGCATTATGTGTCATCTGAAAATAATTGTCTGCAAAATCAAATTAAATTCATATTCGTTCAAAAAATCATGTGCAAAGAACTGTTACAAAACATATCAAATACGTTTTTGGCCTTCAAGTGTTTGCATAATTCTGCTGCGTGTTTAAAATTTAAAAAAAAAGAAAAACAAAATGGGACGAAAACAGTGCGAAACGGTTCGGTTGAGCTTTATTATGTACCATATTAATGGTAAGTCATTACAAGAAATTTCGGACCTTATTGGCAGACCGAGATTAACTGTCCAGTCAATTGTCAAAAGATTTAAAATTGGAAATCGAATAGTCAATACGCGAAATTTTCAACTCGCGTGATAAACGTGTTATCATGCGTGAAATTAATAAAAATCCCCGAACTAGTGCACCTAAACTTGCGGAAGAGATGTGTCAGGAACTAAAGAAAGAATTTTACACAGAAACCCTGAGAAACTTCATTCGGGAGCATGGTTTTAATGGTAAAGTTGCCAGGAAAAAACCGTTCATAAGTACCAGGGCAAAGTTGTTGACTGCTCTCAACTTGACGAGATGCCAGCAACGATCCCTGTTAATTGCATAGGTCAAGTTGACAAGCAGCCTCCTCGCGGCGCCCTCTGAATAGCCTTTACAGCAACCGCTTAGAGGTGAACTAATGTATGCAGCGGCCCCCTTGTCCAGGGGTTTAAACCAGGACCCGGTCCTCCAGGTTCGATGGTTGCGCGTGGGGTTAACTCCCCCATCGTGTAAAAAATTAGTAGTTCAGAAACAACGAGAAACCTCGGATACGGATAACCCTACTGCTGACGACCATGGACAACGAAATAAGGACAACGATTTTCGGTTCTGCACGTGGAATGTGAGGTCCCTGAACAGAGCAAGTGCAGCAGATGAACTTGCGGAAGCCCTCGAAGCTTATAAGGCAGATATCACCGCCATTCAGGATGTGCGGTGGAATGAGCCGGGCAAAAAGAGGATGAAAAACTGCGATATTTACTTCGGCGATTGCTACAACGAGCGAATTCAGCGCTTATTCGGATGCGGGTTAGTTGTTCGAGGCAGACTTAGGCAAGAAGTCTTAAGCTTTAAATACATAAGCAAACGCCTCATAACAATCCGCATCAAGGCTACATTCGGCAACATCAGCCTGATATGCGCCTACGCTCCAACGGAGGATAAAGATGACAGCAAAGACGACTTTTACGATCTCCTAGAAAGAACATACGATCAATGCCCCAGCTACGACACCAAGATCGTTCTAGGAGATTTCAATGCAAAGCTGGGCAAGGAAGACATTTTTGCTATAGTCATCGGAAAACACAGCCTGCACGACAACACGTCCGAGAACGGACTCAGGCTTTTGGACTTCGTAACGGGGCGTAACCTCTTTGTAGCCAGCACGCGGTAACCTCACCTCAACATCCACAAAGGGACCTGGCGGTCTCCTAATCAATCAACCGTCAACCAGATTGATCACATTGCGATCGACGTCAGACACTCCTCCAGTATTCTCGATGTCCGAACATTTCGAGGAGCCAACATCGACTCAGATCATTTCCTTGTTGTAGCCAAGGTAAGAACACGGATATCGATAGGACAACGGAGTAGAGCAAGACCAAAACAGTTTGACGTCGGAAAGCTACAATCGCAATTGACCGATCGACACCCACCACCTATTCGTCGATTTCAAGACCGCATATTACAGCGTGCATAGGGACGAGCTATACAACACCATCTAGTTTTGACATTCCTGCCATACGAGGGCAAAACGAAGTATATGCTGTCATCAAGAAAGGACGCACAACATCGACGACTTGGCCAAAACGTCACCATAGGCAGCTATAACTTCGAGGTAGTCAAGGCCTTCGTCTACCTCGGATCGCAAGTGAACAGTACGAACAACATCAGTACCGACATCAAACGCAAAGTAACTCTTGCCAAACGCTGTTTCTATGGGCTCAAGAGGCAATTGAGTAGTTGCATCCTCTCTCGAAGGACCAAGCTGACTTTATATAACCCCTTGATCATCCCTGTCCTGCTCTTTGGTGCGGAGGCATGGACAATCTCAAAAGCGGATGAAGAACCACTTGGTCTTTTCGAGAGAAAAGTTCTGCGTTCAATCTTTGGTCCTGTCTGCGTTTAGGGCTATTAGAGAAGAAGATTCAACCACGAACTGTACGGGCTGTACAGCGGCATGAGCCTAGTCAGGCGTCTACGGATTCAACGCCTAAGATCGCTGGGCCATGTAGAGCGCATGGACAACACTGCTCCAGCCCGAAGAGTCTTCGACTCCGAACCAGTGGGACACCGCAATAGAGGACGCCCACGGGACCGATGGCACACCCAGGTGGAGAAGGACCTCAACCAACTTGGTGTGCGCAGTTGGAGACAGCTGGCAAAAGATCGTGCCGGCTGGAGAGGCTTACTGGTTGAGGCCCAGGTCCACCCCGGACTGTAGCGCCACCTGAAGAAGAAGAAGTACTGTTAACAGAGTTAAATGTCTAAACTTTGCAAAAGAGCACCAATCCAAGGATTTTGAATTTTGAAAAACTGTAATTTTTATAAATGAATCTAAATTTAATGTCTCGGGATCGGATGGACGCAAATGGTATGGCGAAAACCAAATACCGAGCTTCTACTTGAAAATACCGTGGCATAGATACAGTAAAGCATGGTGGCGGATCGGTGATAGTTTGGGGTTGTTTCTCCGCAGCTGGGTTGGGAAAACTCCATATTATTGACGGAATTATGGACCACAGGAAATATATTGATATTTTAAAGCTAAATTTGGCAGAAAGCGCACGAAAATTGAGTCTGCACAACGATTTCATTTTTTACCAAGCCAATGACCCAAAGCATAAAGCTTACAATACCCGAATGTGACTCCTATACAATTGCCCTAAAGTGATAGAAACTCCATCCCACTCACCGGATATTAACCCCATCGAAAATTTATGGGACCATTTAGACCAGCAAATAAGAAAATTACCAATTAGAAATGCAACAGACCTAAAAGAGAAGATCTGTTTGCAAGAATGGGAACAAATTTCGATTGAAACTACCAAAAAACTTGTCAATCCATGACAAATAGGCTTAAGCATCTAATTAAAAATAAGGAATATGCCACAAAATATTTAAATTTGTTTCTTACCAAAAAAGAAGTTATTTCTATGAATATGAATTTGTTGTCTGTTAATTGTTTGGTTTTTGTTATTAAATTTTCTGTTTTTGTTAAAGAATTGCGTTGATTTTGTGTTTGACAATAGATGTTCACCAGATCTTTGATTTTACAAACAAATGACATTGAAAGTTAAAAAAGAAGGAAAAGAGTTATTTGTTTTTATTACTGTACAAATATGAGTTTAATTGACTGTACGTTGTTTTCAACAAAATATAATCCAGGTGTGAGGTAAAAACATTGAAATTCATTCTGTTACCATTGTGTAAGGCAGTCATGCACAAACCGCGGCCCGCGGGCCGTATGCGGCCCTATTTAACATTTCCTGCGGCTCTAAACTATTATAATTTGCTTACATTTTTATATAAAAATTTAATAAAATAAAAATAATTTAAATAAAATAAATACTTAAATAAAAATAAATATTTTTTTATATATATTTTTTAAAATAAATTATTTACTATACTAATAACTAATAACTATTTGTGGGTCGCCGTGGCGTAGTGGGTTAGTGCGTCGACTCCTACGCAGAGGGTGTCAGGTTCGATACCCGAATGTACCACCTTTGATAATTCACGGCTCCACCTCTTTCGAGTCACTGACAATGCTCAAAGAGTATTCCTGTCTAGAAAAAGCTTCTCAAAATCGCCGTTCGGAGTCGGCATTAAATTGTAGGCCCCTTCCACTCGCGATAGAACAATAGCACGCACAACACGAGTGGTTGCTGAGAAGCTAGGCCCAGGTCCACCTCGCACTGTCGCGCCACCCATTTTATTATTATTATATAGCCAGATCCCCAGGTATCTGACTACAGTCCTTTGGGCCAGTGGTTGCCCGTGTCGTCCAACAATTGAAAACTTTCGCCAATTCTTTTTCGTATCCGCCGCGGCCTTGTACAACGGCGTCTTGAACAGAATGGTTTCCGACTTCTGAAATTCCAGTGATCGCAACTTCTCATGAATGAATCGCGGTCACCCTGCGTGAGAATAGTGATTTAATCGATCTTTCTGTCTGATCGGTACACGATCAAGTCATCGGCATAAGCAATTGCATGAGGAGGAGATCTAAGCAGATCACTCAAGTAAATGTTGTTGAGAATTAGCGGCACCCTGTTGGAGACCATTTTTAACTTGAAATATACCTGTCGAGGTCACGTTGCCATTCTTGACAACGAACCGTCTACCGGTAAGCATGTTACACAGTAGGCACAGCAGTGGTTTTCTAATGGCCTAGCCGATTGAGCTTGTAGAAAAGTCCTTCTAACCATACGGTGTCAAAGGCCTTCGCCAGGTCAACCAAGCAGGCACCCGTACATTGTTTCTGGCTCTTGTTCCATTGGATATCCGACACCAGTTTCGACGCGGCATTAATAGTGTCATGCCCCGCTTTGAAACCGGATTGGTTATCCGGAATTATATTTTTATCCTTAGTCCAGTTGATCAAAATTCTATTGATCACCTTCTCGAATACCTTGCTGATGTTCGGAAGGAGATTTATTGACCGGAGGTAGCATGGAGTCGAAGAATCCTTTCCTCTCTTGGGTATGGGGTGCACAATCGCAGGTTAATCTTAATGTTAATCTTGTTGTAGCGTCGACGTTTTCCAAGGAAACAATGTAGTGCCCCTTCACATGTTCAATTTCCGTGAAACAGACTATGGGCAAGGCGTAAATGTCAGCGGTGACCGGTCCAGAGACAAGATTACCAACATTCGACGCCAGATAAATTCAATATCGTGGATATTTTAAATCATTTCTTAGTGTTTTATTTCAATTTAAAGGAACCCGCATCAAAAAACACCTTTACAACGACTTTGACTCGTCCCTCGTGACTGATGACAGTCAAGACAGTTAGTTTCGGTATTGTTCATCGAAGTCAAAAATGCAATTTACATTTAAAAAGACATGGCCTTGGACCCATATCAACAAACCACGTGACCCGCACTGCGATAGCTGATGACCCAAAAACTAAACATTTTAAATGCTTTTTTCCAATGAATGGTTGATCCCCAGGCAAAGGTGTCCACTTGTAAGTAAATCACCTAATTTCGACTAGGCACAGCGGCGCGCAGAAGTTTCCGAAAAATCAGCCGTCTTTCGCACGACATAAAAAAACCTTCTTTATTCTCCGCCAGATTACAGAGCCCAAGTTGAATGCACTGACGTATCCATGAAGCGTCATCGGTTGAGTTCATCGGTGATGAGATCTGAATTGATATCCCCACAACACATCACTCCACTTAGGCTGTTCTAAATTCGCGCACTGCTAATCCACAAAGTCGCACTCCGAGCGACGCATCATTTACATCCATCTCTTCTCAGTTCAGCACGCCGCCGCCGCCGCAAGTCCTCTCCACTGACCCAATCGCCCGCAGCCTACCCTACATACGAACAAAAACACATAAAAAGGTCATGTTTACCGCCAGTGCATCCATGAAGTGTACAAATTATGACAAGCAGCGATTCAGAGAGTGAGAGAGACTGCCCTCTATAGCCATGCGTTGCAACATTGTAGCTGAGAGCCTGTCATGCATTTATTGTATGTTTATGGGTTATCCATATACCCCGAGTGACATAACAAGTCTTGGAATTCTAGAATGCTGCCGCCGCTGGCGCTGCGCGATTCAGCTGAAAAATCCTCGTAACAATTTCAACTTTATCTCAAAGGAATCATCAGTCAGGTCGTTCTCTTTATCTTTATCGTCTTCCACTTCAATTTATGGGGGAATGCATGTTTTAGGAAGCTGGCAATTCAATGAATGGAGATGCGGATACTTGGACTTGGACTGTGGACCGTGGACCGTGGTGTGCAAGATGCTGGCGGTGAGTATCTCAGAAATGGAACACCTTCAGCCGGACGGTGGTGCGGTGCACAGTGAACGACAACGACGGTAAGGTGACTTCAAAGGTGATTCACATCGGGCTTGGTTAAGAAATCGAGGATAAATGAAGAAATAAATTGTGGAACTTATTATATGATGAGTGGAAGTGTGTACTTTATGGAGTCGGGGGGGAGGTCTCGCGCGAGAAGCTCTTTAGCTAATTGGATTCGTTACCCATGGGAAGGGGATAATTGCCTTGGAGTTGGTTTGACAGCGAATTATATTCTTTTGCCTTCGCCTGAAATGTGGTTTTCGGCTTCTGTGTTTTTCAGGCGAACATGTGGGATGGAATAATTGTCAGAGTCTCAGATTGGGTTGCTTATGTACGACACGATGGCGAGGTGTTCAACGGGGGGGTTATTGCGCGGGCGTTCTTTTGCTCAGATGTTCTGGAGAGGTGAAGAACATTTTTTCTTTTTCAATTTCGAAACAACCTCAACTCAGCCTAATGGATTTATCTAAAAGAATGTACGTACTCTTTACCGCACGAAGGCTGAACATTCGAACAGCCGTCGAAGTGCCGCATAAAAATCGAAGAGTGTGCGAATATTTTGTAATTTCGGCTTCTCAAAGAGCTTCACATGCAGACGTAGTTCCTTCGGCGAACTTTTGTGGGAAGGAAGGAAATATGTTGCCACAGACGATATGCTTGAAACGTTCTTTCGAAATTGAGAAATGCCTTTACTTTTGGCTCTACAGCGTTTAAATTCGGGTTTTTTTTTTTTTGAGTGAGTACATTATTCAAGGTAGGGGGGCAGGGTCTGTGGCAAAGTTGTTGATCGCAAGCAACGATCCTTGTCAATGCACAGATCAAGTTGACATACAGCCTCGCCGCGGCGCTCCCTGGATACCCTTCACAACACCCGTTGTGAGGTGAATCAATGAGTGCCCACATAAAAAAAAAATACCGTTATGTCTCCCATACTCCCATACAAGCCTCGGATACAAGCCTAGGACAATGATTTGCGAGTGTGCTCCTGGAATGTAAGAACACTCTACACTCCAGGGGCCGCTCATAAACTGGAAAATATCCTCACGCAGTGCAAGACGACCATTACTGGAATCGACACACAAAATTGAGCATATAGATGTCAGAAGTCAGGAATGGAGCAACAAATGTCCCTGATGATCATTTCTGCACACGCTTTTGAACTGAAAAGACCGATATTCTCTTCTTTGTGCGAAAATTTGGAAAACATGCGAAAACAGACTACTTTGTCAACGAGAATGCTCATAATTAAGCTATTTTGCGAGGGGAAGTCGATGCGAAAAATAGGAGAAACTGTAGGGCGATCGCATGCAACGGTACAAAAAATAATAAACAATTATAGATATGAAAGGACACTAAAAAACAGACCTGGAAGGGGAAGAAAAAAATTGCTCTCAGAACAAAACGAGCGGTATATTGTTCGGACAATCAAGTCCAATCCAAAATCTAGCGTTCCAAAGTTGACGGCTGAGGTGTCATCCGTAATTAATAAGCCTCTTTCAGTGCAAACCGTTCACAGAGTCTTGAGAAAGAATAATTTAAGGGCAGAAAGCCGTACATTTCCCTAGTCAATAAGAAGAAAAGATTGGAGTTTGCTAGACAATATGTAAACCACCCGGAAAGCTTTTGGAAAGGTGTTTTGTTTTCAGATGAAACAAAAATAAATTTATTTGGGTCTGATGGCAAACAAATTGTTTGGAGGGAACCAAATACAGCTCTCAAAGCTAAAAATATAAAGTCAACCATAAAACACGGGGGAGGATATGTGCTGTTGTGGGGTTGTATGGCTTCAAATGGCTGTGGAAAGTTCGAATTTATAGAAAATACAATGGACAAAATTGGGTATTTGAATATTTTAAAACGAAATTTAAGAAGTTCCGCAGTAAAATTAGGTCTACCTTCGGTTTTATACTTCCAACAAGATAATGATCCGAAGCACACATGGTTGTTTTATAACGCTCCAAAGCAGCTTTAAAACACCCTCACAATCGATAATCTTAACCCTATTAACAGAACATCCATGGCACGAAATAAAAGTGCGGGTTAAAGAAAGTACCTGCTCCAATAAGCAGGAGCTAAAAGCTAAAATTCAGACAGCTTGGGAAGGGATTCAGCCACCTTTGACTGAAAAACTGGTAAAATCCATGCCACGGGGGTTACAAGCTGTCATAGATGCTGAAGGAGGTGCCACGCGTTACTTAAATTTTATTTGTAACTGTTTTTGTTTTGTGTTTCAGTCGTCACTCGAATTTACTTTAAGTGTTAGCTCAATTTTGTGTGTTAAAATTAAGTGCATTTTGCTTAGAAAAAGCAAGTTTTTTTTTTAACTTTCATATTTTTGTTTATGGTTTTTAGCAATTGAAATATTTCAATTCGAGCTGCATTTAAGTTTTATTAATTAACTACTTTCTGTAAGGCGAAAAAGATAAAAATATGTTTAAGCTGTGAGTGTATGCTAAATTTTGTGAGGTACTGTATATTACAGCTGTCACAAGGAGTTGCACATATTTGGATGCGGATTCGTTGTGGGTAAACGATTAAGGTCGAAGATCCTCGACTTTAAACCGATAAGTGATCGCCTGGCTGTGATCCCCATCCAAGGCAGATTTTACAACCTCAGCCTCAGATGAGCACACGCCCCTACCGACGAGGCTGAAGACTCTGTCAACGAGGACTATTATGACCTCTTGGACGGTGCCTACGGAGCCTGTCCGGACTACGATATAAAGATCGTGCTCGGAGACTTCAATGCCAAAATCGGTAAGGAAAACATCTCTGGAGTGATCGGAAAGCACAGCCTCCACGACACGACAACAGATACCGGGTTGCAACTCACAGGCTTTGCGGCAGCACGGAATAAGGTCATAAGCAGCGCGGGCTTCCCTAGCAAAAGAATCCACACAGCAACCTGGCGATCTCCGGACGGTCGAACCGCCAACAAAATCAACCATGTCAAGGCAAGGCACGCGTCAAATATCCTCGATGGGGGGCAAAGGTCGATTCTTACCATTTCCTCGTAACAGCAAGATTCTGAGCTCGACTCTCCAAGATGAGTTTGGACATTGGACCAGAGATTGCCAGAGCCTACATAAGAGCAATAAAGTAAGAGACTCACCGGTACGCAGATGTCGAACACAATTGCCAACGAGATGGTTATCAGAGGGGTAGCCGAAACTAGTGGTGTCCAAAAGCGGAAAGTTTGACAAACCGAGTTAACCCGGGTTAAAATAGAAACAGACCGAGTTGAAACCCGGGCTGACGAACTCGGTTTGATGATGAACCGATAGCAAAAAAGTCGAGTTGTTTTGTACAATTCTATTTTGTTTCGGTGATCTATGTGTATCCTAGGACGATTGTGCTGGCAAGGAAAGCGATAGGCGCACGGGGTAGCCAAACCAATACCGACTGTGTGAATGTCTCAATTTTTCTCTCTTCGTATTCTTTTGACACATCACATAAAAAGAGAGAACATTGTGTATACATACAAAGCACACAGTTCGCGAAAACTTACCGAAATGCTGCAGCCTGCTGTGGTGGCTACGATCCGAACCAATATGGAATGAGGTAAATCGATTTGTATAGTCCAATTCGAATTGGGGTTAGTTTCGGTTCGGCATCATATGCTCACACCGGGTTGTACCGTTCATCGCTTTTGCCAATTCGGTTTGTAATAAATGTTACTCGGTTTGAGTCGGTTTAGGTATAGCCCTTGACACACTACTAGCCGAAACCACCCTAGGCTACCTACCACCTCCGACGAGGAACCCGTTGAAAGGCGAGTGTGAGCAGAAGAAAAGGGCAACTGACGAGGCATACCAAAAGGCGCTGCAACGAAGAACTAGAGCAGCGCAGGAGGAGTACCGAGCTAGAAGAGGGGAGGAAAAAAAATCGTCTACGCCTGAAGAAAAGGTCTCTCGCAACTTCCCAGCTCGAGGATATCGAAGAGTCTAGCGAAAAGCAGAAAATACGGGCTGTTTAAGAAAATCATGTTCATACATTTATTAAGTCTGTACTGTGTTTTATTTGTATTATATTGTATATTTAATCAGTTCGATTTTTCTAGTTAACTCTAATAATCGTTCATGATATATAATTTGTTCAACGTTACCTAACATTGTACATGTACCCTATTTTTTCTTCGTTCAAAGAATAATTTACCTACATATTGTAACTTCCAATTCCAATTGTATTCCATCTCTCTATTACTCGTATGTAATTTTAATGAACATTGTAATCGCATATCGCGACAAGTGGAAGCGGTTCCTTTTGGTAGAGTCCTCGATCGACTGATCTGTCTGCCTTTTGGATCGTGACCACAGCGGAGCAAACATCAAAATTGGTAACCAAATAAATTGATTATTTTTCTGGAGTACAGGTTTTTTCATCGTTGGAAGAATTTTCTATGGGCATCATCGTTCTCATCTTCGCCTCTTAACAGCAATCGAACTTCCCTCGTTTTGATAATTAATTTCTTACAGTCCTATACACGGGCCTTCTACAGAAAAGCCATCAGGCTCTTCGAAACCGTGAGGGTAACCTATTACTGAGCCGCAGGAAATAGTGGATGACTTTAAAGAACACTTCCAACAGTGACAGGGAATCAAGAAATCCTGATGAAGTAGGCTATTAAAAGGCTGAGACTTGAACATGTCCCTAGTCAATGGAATGTGGCAGAAGTTATAATGCTACCAAAACCCGGTAAGCCACCAATGGACAAAAAGTGCTATAGACCTATCTCACTACTCCCGATAATGTCTAAAGTGTTTGAAAAAATTCGGCTTAGACGTCTAATTGTGGAAGAAAAATAGCTCATACCAATTAGATTTTAGATGAGTTTAGTAAACACTCATTTATTGACCAAGTACATCGTATAACTGATGTAATAGAAAAGGCATTTGAACAAAAGCTCATTTGTCCAGCCACATTTCTCGATGTTTCTCAAGCCTTTGACAAAGTTTGGCATGCTGGCCTGAAATATAAACTATGCCGATCTCTACCAGGGAAACTGTATAGTATTTTAGCGAACTGTCTCTCGGATAGGATTGAATATGAATACTCTGCTTTTAAAAATATAAATGCTGGTGTACCGCAAGGGAGTGTTCTTGGCCCTCTGCTATACCTACTGTATACTAGTTACTTACCACTAGTTAATCCCACGGATTGAAAGTTGGGTAAATCGAAAACAGTTCCTGACTGGTCACGGTGGTTTTCGGGAATATTTATTCAAGCGAAACCGTGACTCGAGTCCGGCCTGTCCTCACTGCGTAAACGTGGCAGAGAACGTGGAACACATCTTCTTCGAATGTGCTCGATATGCAAACGAACGAGCTGTATTGCGGGACGCATTTGGTGAACCGCCAGCACCAGAAAACATTGTCCAACATATCTTGAGCTCTGAAGACCTTTGGTCTGCTGTGCACGACACAGCAGTACGAATAATGTGCGATCTAAGAAACTTAGAACGGCAGCGGAAAGCGAATTCGCTAAACGACACGTGACGAAGCAAAAAGCCCGAATCCGTCCCTCGCGAAGTAATACCTAGCGGTAGTTCCGCGAGGGAATAAACGGAAAGTTTCCACGGGGGGTGGTTTTAGTCAGTTAGTCTCTGACACTACCAATGGACGTCGGACCATTGGTGCCTATAGAAGGTTTCCACCTACCCACGAGAAAAAAAACAAAAAGACTTACCACAAGAAGCACACACTGTTCTAGGCACATTTGCTGACGATACCGCCATTTTGGTAACAGCCAAAACGGTTGAAGAGTCTACAGCAAAATTACAACGTTCACTAGATCAGATCCACGAATTAATGAACTTCTGGCGAACTGTCCCTAATGAAAGCAAATCTGTCCATATTAATTTCACTTATAGGCACGTTAATACTTGCCAGTCTTCTTAAATCGTGTCCAAATACCTTTTGGCAATGAAGCGAAATGCCTCGGGATGACTTTTGACGTAAAACTAAAACGTGCAGAACTTGACATGGAATATAAAGATATGTACTGGCTTATTGGTAGACAATCCAAGCTAAGTATTGACAGCAAACTGCTTGTTTACAAGCAAATCTTAAAACCTGTTTGGACGTATGGCGAACAACTTTAGCAAGTAATATGAACATAATACAGACTTTTCACAAAGTATGGTATATCAGATATCCACAGAGATCTTGGAATATTACCACTCCAAGATGAAGTTAAGAACTTTCCTTATAAACATAAGCGCCGCCAAGAAGAGCACGCAAACATTGCAGTTCCCCCGATCTTTGAGGAAACTAATGTCTTGCGCCGACTTCAAAGGATTCGACCCCTTGATCTCGTGCGATAGTCTACACCCGCGCATGATTGCGGTGTCGCAGGAACTTTCATTGGAGAGTAACCTGCCGATCCTAAATTATGAAATGCAAACTACTGGTTAAGTGCTTCACTTAGTTGTAGTCTTACTTAGTGCGAACGTTCGCCATAGTCTTGTCGAAGATTTCCACCTAGCCACGGAAAAAAAAATATAAAATTTAACGCTGAGGAGCAACAAAGCCGCAGGCTCAGATAGCTTACCATCTGGAGCTTTTCAAGGCCAGTGGCGATGTTCTGGTAGAGAGCAGGCACCAGATCATGTGTAGAATTTGGGAGGACGAAAGCATGCCCGAGGACTGGAATATTAGCTCCATATGCCCCATCCACAAAAAAGGCGATCCTACCTCTTGCAACAAAACAAACTAGGTATATCCCTGCTCAACGTCGCCTACAACATCCTGTCCAGCGTACTGTGTGACCGTCTAAAGCCATTTTGCACCGCACCGCAATCGACAGGTTCCAGTGCGGCTTCCGGCCCGGCAAATCGACAATAGACCAAATCTTCACACTCAGGCAAATCCTGGAGATGACCAGCGAATTTCAAATCGATACGCAGCGAGTTTCACATCGATTTTAAGGCCGCATGCGAAAGCATGCCCGGGTCGAATTCGGGAACCCGGGAAAAAAATGATCCGGTTATGTCGCAACAACAACTACGCGATGCACCGTGCAGTTCGGCTCGAGGACTTCCGAGCCGTTTGAAACCTGCACCGGAGATGCGCTGTCGTGTGATTTCTTCAATCTGTTACTGGAGAAGATAGTGCGGCGGGCAGCTCTAAACACGGAAGGCACTATCTTCTACAAGTCAGTCCAAGTGATGGGATATGCAGACGACATCGACATCGTCGCGCGTTCCCAACGTGCCGTAGTGGAAGCATTTACGGCAATTGAAGAAGAGGCAAAGCGAGTTAGTCTTATGGTCAATGAGAATAAAACGAAATATATGTTGTCGACGATCCGTCAAACACCACCTAG
Source organism: Eristalis intricaria (assembly GCA_964034865.1). Classification (NCBI taxonomy): domain Eukaryota; kingdom Metazoa; phylum Arthropoda; class Insecta; order Diptera; family Syrphidae; genus Eristalis; species Eristalis intricaria. Next base: position 136,696,730 of record OZ035873.1, read on the forward strand.
GACAAAATATCACAATCGACAGCTGCAATTTCTTGGTGCCTTCGAAAGAAACATTCTACGTCGGATATATGGTCCCGTCTGCGAGGAAGGCGAATGAAGGAGTAGACACAACCGCGAACTCTAAGAGCTGTACCAGGATGTGGATGTAGTCGGGAAGGCAGCTCGGCCATATCGAGTACATGGACAACAAAGCTCCAGCTAAGAGGGTCTTCGCATCCGAGCCTCCTGGTTCGAGAAGGAGAGGAACACCGAAGCTCCGGTATATAAAGACCAAGTAATTGCGAATGCAAGGCAGCTTTGTCTTGATGACTGGAAGCAGTGTGCCCAGGACCGTCAACAAGGGAAAGTAGCTATTGCTCAGGCTCGAACCTTGCATGTGTCGTTAGCCTGATAAGTAAGTAAGTAAGTCGATCTGCCGTAATGTTGAGATTTGGTCGATGGTGGACTTCCCCCGGCCTGAAACCGCACTCATAAGGACTCATCACGTTGTTGACGAATGGTTTCAGGAGCTCACACAAAACGGAAGAGACGGTCTTATAGGCGATGTTGAGGAGACTTATCCTCCGGTAGTTGGCGCAGTTGAAAGGGTCTCCTTTTTTGTGTTTCTTTCAACATTTCTACGATATATTAAGGATATCAATGAATTTACAACATAAAGAATTTATGTACACATATGTAGGAAAAAATAAAAATTAAAAACTAAATACACGGGTACGCATTGTTTTAAGGGGAGTGTTCAGAATGTAAACACAGAAATATTTAATTCCCATGAACTAACGAGAGTATAAGCACGACTGTACTTTAGGCTTGACAGAAAAACTTCAAGTGGTAGCTGGGGCATATAAGTGGTGTGTTAGAGATAGTTCAGCAGCGTTACCAGATTTAGCAGTTTCCTAAGATTTTAGCAGGATTTGACCATGAAAAAAATATGCAGCAGATTTTTCAGCATTTTTAAAAATTCTGCAGTTTTAAGCTAAGATTTTAAAAAAATTGGGTTTGAAGTAAAATGTGTTAATTTGACAATTCACATTAGTAGGCACACTGTAGCACACAGTGTAGCGAAGAACACATCATCCCAACAGTTTACTATACAGTTTGGCTGGAAGGGCTCTTTTACAAATCGAGCAGGCTAGGTATTAGTAAACCACTATTGTACATGTTGCTTAATATGCTCACAAACAGAAAGTTCGTGGTTAAGAATAGCAAAGTAACTTCTGTTGGTACGTTCAAAATTAAAAATGGCCTGCAACAGGGAGCGATTAACTCACCGATACTCTTCAACATTTACACAGCGGATCTGATAGGATCTCTTCAGCACGCGATAGCGTACGCAGATGATCTGATTGCGTACAGATCAGGTCCTGCCATCGAGGGCATTGTAGCACTCTTGCAACGTGACTACGAGACGATTCAGCGATTTTGCGACGACTGGAAGTTGATCATCAACCTTGGGAAGTCGGAAACAATTTTGTTCAGAACACCAAAAAGAATTGGCGAAAGTTTTCAGTTGTTGGACAACACGATCAACCATTGGCGCAAAGGACTGTAGTCAGACACCTGGGGATCTGGCTAGATCAGTATCTATATTTTAACAAACATGTAGATGCTGCTCTGGCCAGAGCCTGAGGTGCTTTCGCTCTTACAAAGAGATAGCCAACTCGATGCGAGGGTGAAGGTGATCTGCTGCATGGCCCTCATTCGGCCGATGCTTGCCTATGGTTGTCCCGTGTGGTTCAACGTGAGAGCCAGCTTGATGGAAAAGATTCGGGTGTTTCAAAGGGCTTGTCTTAGGGCCAGCCTTCGCCTTTATAGAACACCAGAGTCCCAGTACCAAAAATTCCATCGTAATGAATTCCTATATAACAGGGCGAACTTGATAAGAGTGGACAATTTCCTAATCAAGGTGATTCGCAGACATGTTGAAAGGTCTATGCGCTCGGCAACAACAACCTGATCTCTGGGCCTTACTACCCCAATTACAGGTACCATGAAAAGGTGCGCCATAAGGGCTTCATCCCCCCGGAAGCATTTGGGTCTGATCCAGGATAAATTAGCAGTTCCGTTAATCTTCCACTTTGCTCGGACAACCGCGGATACACAACTACAGTCGAGACGTAACACTGAGCACTGAGGAGCTTCTCCGATTCAGCAGATCGTTATCCATCCGAGATGTTAAAGATGTGAATAAGCAGCAGCAGAGCTCCCTCGTCGATCGCTTTCTACCCTGGCTAGACTTCTGGCTAGTCGGCAGACATATTAGGTCCTATGGCCGACTTTCATCGTTTCCTAGGTTTTAAGGTAGCAATAAGAAAAAAAAAAAATAAAAATAAAAATAAAAATAAAAATAAAAATAAAAATAAAAATAAAAATAAAAATAAAAATAAAAATAAAAATAAAAATAAAAATAAAAAAATAAAAATAAAAAATAAAAAAAAAATAAATAAAAAATAAAAAAAGTACATACATACATACTTAGATCTATACATATAAGTATGACTAAAATACAATGGAATGCATGTCGTTTCAGTAATGTAAAGATTACTTACATATTGTCAAATTTATATAAATCAAATCATGCATAAATGCCTTCCACTTAGCGTTTAATATTTAATTTTAAGGTAGGCTTAAGTTTTATTTTTAGGTTTAGGTTGAAAACAAAAAAAAAATGTTCATATACTAAGTTTTTTGCTTTCTTTCTAAATTTTTTCTTAGTTGTCACATGCCCATAAATGCGAACTACCAATGTTGTAAGTAGATAGGTTAAGTCGAAAGACATAGTTAAGATTTTTAAGTTTATCTTAGAGTGCCTGCAAAGGGCCAGTAAGTTAGATCCAATAAGTTAGTTAAGTTAGTTTTAGTCATTTTTGTCTAGCATGTAAGAGTTTAAAGAAAAAAGAATAAGCAAAAATGAAAAAAAAAACACAGCATTCCTGCGTCGAATAAAGAAGGTATGAACATTTTTAATGTTTCCATGCAGTTTTAATTAAACTTTCTTTATAATTCAGATAAGTCCAGATCACCCATTGACAATTAACTAATTTGAGACATTATATTTTTAAATTTAAAATTTAAACTTTAAGATTAAAATTAAAAAAAAATTGTTAAAATGTCCACATTTGGCGATAATAAATTTTTAGTTTTTAAATTTAAGACGAATATCGGCATATCTTTTGAAACCCGGTTTTAACAACAATGAGATTCAGTCAGTTGAACAAAAAATATTTTCACATGTAATTTTGTTTGAAACAAAAAAACCGTAATCGCTTCAGTAACGAAAATATTGCATTAATTTTGCCAGTATTTCAGGGCACTTCTCAAGGTAAAATCTGTTGCAACTTAGTAGTATATTTATTAATACAGTATGAGTTTTTAGTTTTACATTGTCGTCGCTATTGCACAATTTACAGAGATTTGGTTAAATAACCTTGCTACTGACAATTTATATATTTATTAACAATCTACATAAGAATTAATTGTTTATGGGAGAGGAAAACCTGATAACAAAAACCTCTATACAGTAAAAAAAACATAAATATATGAATTCGATTAAAAATGGACTTAGAATGGGAAGGTGTTGGTTTTCTTCCTTGATTTCAAGTTTCACACTTAGTAAAATAAATATATACATTAAAAAAAAAATAAATTTTTAATTAATTAAATAAATAAATAAATAAATTATTAAACAAATTAATAAATAAACAGATCAACAAATAAATAAATAAGTAAGTTAATAAATAAATAACAAAAAAGATAAATAAGTATATATATAAATGTTAGTAAATAAATAAATTAATAACAGTATAAATAAAGGCGTATTATGCATCATTATACAAACTTGAAATCAAGTAATTGTCAGATTGATTGCAAGACAATTTATGTCGTTCGAATAACTTCGTCAGTCTTATAGAAACTCTTTCAATATTAGAGACTTCATGAAGCTCATCAGTCGAAAAATGCCACGGTAAATTAAGCATCATTTTTAACAGCTTATTCTGTGCGATTTGTAATTTCCTTATGTGGGTCTTTGCACAATGGCCCCATACAGGGGAACCATAAAACATGATGGGTTGAAAAATTATTTTAAAAATAGTGAGCTTATTTTCTATACTCATCTTAGATTTACGACTTACGAAGGGATACAGAATTCGTGTTGCTAAGTAGATTTTTTTAATGGTTTCCTGGACATGAATACTGAAGTTTAGTGTTTTATCCAGATGTACCCCAAAATATTTAGTACTTGATTTCCAATCTGATTCAATGCTATTTAACACTATTCTGTGGCTTGGCAGGAAACAGGCTTTTCTTTTTCTAGTAAAAACGACAGTCTGAGTCTTTGAAGCATTTAATTTAATTTTCCATTTATTAAGATATGTTTCTACATCATTTGCGCCAGATTGCAATTTCGTTACAATGTTGCAACCCAACGTATCTGACGCAAAGATGCATGTGTCGTCCGCAAAGATTGCAGCTTCATAACTGTTGGATAATGGAAAGTCATGAGTAAATATATTATACAGTATTGGAGCAATAACTGATCCTTGGGGTACACCTGCCTCAACTGGGAAAACTTGTGATCGGCTATTATTCACAGAAACCATGAAATTCCGACCAGTTAAGAAGGAATGGACAATCTTTACCAAGTGGATTGGGAAGTTAAGGATGTGGAGTTTGTGTAGTAAACCCTTATGCCACACCGTATCGAATGCTTTTTCAATATAAAGAAGGATTAAACCAGTGCTTTTTCCAGCCTGAACATTTAGTTTTATGTTCTTTGTAATGCGGTTAATTTGATGAACCGCGGAGTGAAGTGGTCGAAAACCGAATTGTTGTGGGGGGAGTATGTGGAATGTCTCAAGATGATCTACTAATTTGTTTTTTATGACTTTCAAAAAATTTGCTTATTGAGCTTAATAAACTAATAGGACGGTAACTGCTCGCCAGGGATGGGTCTTTACCAGGTTTTTGGATTGGTATAATTTTGGATGTTTTCCATTCTCGAGAATAGTAACCTATTTTTAAACAACTGTTAAATAGTAGTTGCAAAAATTTTTTCCCGCAAGATGGGAGGTTCTTGAGAAATGTGTTTTTAACACCGTCTAGGCCTGGGGACTTCGAATTTTTAAGTTTTTAATGACTACTTCTATATCATCGATTGAAATAAGATCGTTGTTATCAATGGTTATGACTTGATCATTTATTTCATCTAACGAGTGTTCCACTAACTTCTCCTCACTACTGATTATGGAGTTACCTATAGAATGACTAGCCACGAAAACCTCGGCTAATGCATCTTCTGTTGCAACTTCATTCCAACAAATCAAATGTTATCTTTAATGCATTCGATTCAGAATAATTTCAGTCAGTAACTTTGTACATATGTTAATTTAGAAATGATCATCCTTTATAAATTAACAATTGAGCATTGTCAGTGCCTCGAAAGAGGTGGGGTGGTCCGTGAAAATAATTTTGTACGTACCGAGAATCGAACCCAGGCACCTAGGTTCAGCTGCTTTGAAGTCGACGAACAGAACCACAACTCCACTGTCGCCGGAATATATACTTAAGACAACTGTGTAAATGCGCTAAAATGCAACTAAAACATAAAACAAAACGTATTTCTTAAGGAGAAATCGATCGCAGTTTTTTTTACCATTTTTTCGTTCCTGTCTAGCCGAATTGGCAGTTTTTCGTGCTAGCCTTCACAGGCTTGAACAAAATAATCTGGTAACGCTGAAGTTCAGTTCGATATCAGCATTCAGCAACGGGAGACATATGCCTGAGTTCTCCAGGTTCACAAAAAGTTGACCGATAAAAAAGTTGACTGTAGCTCACACTGATGGGGGAATGTGTCACGTCTAAAAAACCCAGTCAGATTAAATCAAGGGATGTTGGCGATAAACAATGCCTTGCCTGTAATTTCTGTAACTGACAAATTGCAAGAGCAAATGCATCCACAGTAACTTGGCAGCAATATGAAGGAACAACAGAATGCCACAAGGCGCTGCTTCTTTTAAAAACTGCCATTTTCCAAATTTCCTACCTACTCTCACTCCAATCCACACTCTCTGACTGAAGGTTAACTCAATTTCACAACCATTATGCAGTCAATCCTCCGGTAATCCTTCTGGAAAAGATGACCAAATAATTTGCAGTTCAGTGAATGAAGTGCACAAACGCGTCCTTTCTAGGTCACTTCACGTTTTCCTGTTTCCCAGTGTCATTCCCTCAACTGAATACCACCGATTTAGATTGTCCCCTTCAACAGGCTGCGTGTGAGTGGTTTTAAACACTCCAACGGACGAGTATTCCTTTGTTGAAAAGTACGCTCTATTAGAACCCTTCTTATGTGAGCTAAATATCACATCAAAGACCATTGAATATTCCTCCGTTTTTCTTCAACTCAGTGATGTCTTCCACCACCAGCACACCCCGTCTTCGTCGACAGTGACCTAGAGGAGGAAGGAAAAACAGCAGCAGCTCCCATGTCTCTAGACGATATTTACTTGTCCCGCTCCTAATGCAACTTCAGTTTCAATGGCTTTTAAGGATCCCCCACCGCATCGGCTTGTGTGAATGTTTGCACAAATGTTTACATTGCGAAAGAGGCTCCCCCTTTGGTTGCGAAGACGCTAGACTGCACACTCTTGTGGCATCTCTTGGCCAACACACCATCGTTGTCATCGAGATCTTTTATGATTCAATTAGTCAGTGGCCGGGGACAGAGACACCCACCGCCTCTGGTTACTGTGCGAGGGCGCAGACGAGTCGCAAAACGAACGACCACTGAATGGAGACGTCGTTCGCGTCGTCGTGTTTACGTGATGATAATCACTCGTCCTGGTTGTTTGCCCAACAATGTATGCACATCGTGCGACAAGAAATGCAACGCCGTCATTAGCAGTCGCCACAAGTGAGTGAGGGACTTGTGTTCGGTTTTTTTTTCCCAAACAATGAGCGCTCCTTCGACTCTGCCACAAAACCACAACAATGTTTGACAAACGAAACAATAACCGTCGTAGCGACAATAAAATCGAGGAAATGGTATGTACTATTAGCGATGACCGTTCCGCTCGTAAATAGACTCCGCGTGCATAAATTGCGCCCCGACCAGACCGGGAAGACCGCTGCTGGCACTCATGCTAGTCAGACTTATGGGCCGTAATTTAATCGAAATATTGCACGGACTTCTGGCGCTGGTGGTGGTTGTGCGTTCAGTGAATCACCTTCGTCGGGACCGACCTGCAAGGGGGCAACAGTAGCACTCTGTTGGCATAGGTTTGGTAATTAGTGATGCTCGTGTGGAGGCATACAAAGTAGATGGCGCAGAAGATGAGTGCATTCGTGCGGTTTGACTCATCATTTTTTGCTCGTGGGTGTTACGCTAAATAATGGCTTATGTTCCGTCATTTGAACATCCAGACATTTGCGGACATTAGCTTATCGGGCATACAACCCATGGAGGGTCTGAGCAAGAGCAATTGCAACCTTCCATTGCTGTTGGTCATCTATTTGCGGACATTATCTCCTGTCAAAAGGATGTGTCTGTTGTGCGAATGATGACAATGGTTAAAGCGTGAAATGGATGCGTGAAGTATTAAACAGATGAAGAATATACCTCTTTTCTAGTAGGCTTAGCTTAAGAAACAGGAGATAAACACATGTATGCTCCTGGAGCAATAGCTATCAATAGAGGTGGTACTGGATCAAATCAGGGTCTATTGACGGACGCTACGAACAACTCGCGGGCACGTTCAAATCACTTCTAAGCAGATTTTTGTGAATCGCGGTTGACAAATTGAATGTGATCTAAATTCGCGTTCGAAGTTGTAGTTATGGATTGGAATTAGGCGTATAGTATCTTTTTTATTTATTTATTTTACCATCCCAGGGCATGCACAAAACACTACGTTCTCTTAGTGTATGGCCTCAGTAGCGCTGTACAGAACAGATGCTTGATGCGCGACTTAGGATCATCTACCGGTTTTTCATCTCATAGATTACACCAAATAAACAATGTTAATTAAAGAATAGTGAAAGAAATTTTTATAAACGCCAATCGAGACAAGGTAAAATCATATTTCAATTTGCATGTAAAATAAGCTAACAACAAGTCCTATATCCGCTTAAGTTACTCATCATATCTATCGCCGCTTAAGAAATAAGCGCGGATAAAAACAATGCTTCCAATCATTAATTTCTGTGTGTTTATTCCTGAATTCATTCATTCATTGTTTAGGTTGCTGTATGTGGCTTACATTTGCAGGTTTGGTTGATGTATTAGATCAATTTAATTTTGTTGACATCCATAAGTATGCAATTTTTTGAATACCCAGACTGTCTCTGCTATATATTCCGTTTATGTTTCGTAATCGATTCTTTTCATTTGAGGAACATTTTTTTATTTTATAACTATTAAGTGTTTTTGCCTTTAAAGTGATGGTCACGTACGTTGTTTAAAGTACACAAAAGTACTTCCACGACTACACCCTTGAATGCTTAGCAAATGTCATAAATGTCGTCGGTGCTGCCAAGATTTTATGATGAATCATTAAGCGCCGATGATCGTTTTTTTGTGCACTTCAAAATTAAGCGTATACACGCTTGCAAAAAAACACAGCTAATGATTCCAATCATTATCATCTGTGTGTTATCGGTAATTCATTCCTGAATTTCTTCATTAGGTTGGTCTATATATTTACAATATTATGCGCCTAAAAGCATTTTTTCATGTATTTTTTAACATTTGAAGGGGTGGTTGATGTATTCAATACTTTTGAAATGATATTGCATACAAAAGTATGCAACTTTTTGGTATACCCAGCGTGGCTGGGCTATACATTCCATCTATGTTTCGTAATCGATTCTTTGCATCAAGATGTGTTGAAATTGATACTAATTAAGTATTTTTTCATTTAATGATATGGTCACCCTGAGAATGAGAGTGAGGGATTAGTGCTCGTGCTTGGTGCATTTTTAAAACGCATCACTTTAAATACGAAGTGCATTTGGAGTGAAGATGAGACGCCTAAGCCAAGGAGTGCAGAACTTATGGTCATAAATGTTGCAAGTGTGGCAAATGTGCCTTTTTGAGGTTCCATCCGGACAGTGGCCACGTACTTTAAGGATTATCACCGCAAAACTTACTAGGATACGTATAATGTAGGGATGTAGTTTTCGTTCAAGTTGACTGATAAATAATTAGTGAGTTTCAGTTTACTATGAAAGAGTGGGTGCCCACTGAGGAAGAGGGAAGTTTGAATGAGGGGGGACAAATACTCGGAAATCAGTTTGTGATGGTTGGGATTGAATAAACGACGGTGTTGGATACGCAATGTGTATCCATTGTCCACATTGATTTTAGCTGACAGTCGATTGCTGGTCGAGATCTGTTCGATTTGACATTTCCAAGGAATGCGGTGCTGATCACACGGGGCAAAGTTGTTAATTGCTTCCAACAATCGCAATAAGAATTATGGTGCAGTTGCTAAAGCCAATGTCAACTAAATGGGGCTGTGGGTCTGTGAGTCGACCCTGATACAATTCATGGGTGGTGGCTACCCCAAATTGTTTGGAACTGCGCACAGTGTTGTATTTTGCGAATCTAGCGGAACATAAATTCAAAAATCAAGGTATTTGTGTGAGTGTGATCAAGGAGAGTGTGAGTCGCCGTTGCGTGGTGGGTTAGAGCGTCGACTCCTACGCAAAGGGTGCCAGGATCGAATCCCCAATCTACCACCTCTTCGAGTCACTGCCAATGCTCAAGAGTATTCCTGTCTAGAAAAAGCTTCTCAACTACGCCGTTCGGAGTCGGCATTAAACTGTAGGTCCCTTCCCCTCGTGAAAGAACAATAGCACGCACAACACGAGTGGTTGCTGAGAAGCTAGGCCCTGGCCCTCTACGGGCTGTAGCGCCACCCATATTATTATAATAAAACAAAAAAATCGCTTCATTCTGTATGCTTCCACATACACATGCACAATCATTCTTAATGCAACTCAGCTATCAACTCCCTATAATCCTCTCAACGATGTACAATTATTCTTCTTTATTTGGCCCTACAGTCCGGGGTGGACCTGTGCCTCAACCAACAAGCTTCTCTATCTAGCACGGTCTCTGGCTAGCTGTCTCCAGTGTCGCACGCCAAGTTGGTTGAGGTCCTTCTACACCTGGGTGCGCCACCTTAAACGCGGGCGTCCTCTGTTGCGTTGTCGCACGGGTTCGGAGTCGAAGACTCTTCGGGCCGAAGCTGAGTTATCCACACGCTCTAAATGGCCTAGCCATCTTCGGCGTTGGATCCGAAGACGCCTGACTAGACTCATGTCGCTGTACAGTTCGTGGTGGAATCTTCTCCTCCGAAAACCGTCAACGCAAACAGGACCAAAAATCACACCTAGAGCTTTTCTCTCGAACAGACCAAGGACTTCATCATCCGCTTTTGATTGTCCATGCCTCCGCGCCGTACATCAGGACTGGGAAGATCAAGGTCTTGTATAAAGTCAGCTTGGTCCTTCGAGAGATGATTTTACTACTCAATTGCCTCTTGAGCCCATAGAAACAGCGGTTGGAAAGAGTTACTCTGCGTTGGATCTCGGTACTGATGTTGTTTGTACTGTTTACTGCGGAGCCGAGGTAGACGAAGTCCTTGACTACCTCGAAGTTATAGCTGCCCATTGTGACGCTCTGTCCAAGACGTCGATGTTGTGTGTCCTTTCTTGATGACAGCATATACTTCGTTTTGCCCCCATTCACCGCAAGACCCTTTTTAGCCGCTTCCGCCTCAATACCAGCAAACGCCTCATTGACGGCTCGCTGTGGTCTGCCAATCACGTCAATGTCGTCTGCGTATGTTAACAGTTGTACGAACTTCTGGAAGATCGTGCCGATGCACAATCTATGTATGCTCTCATTCAGATTATGTTCTCATGTCGTACTCACTGTGTTATACAACTATTATACGAATGTTATAAAAAGGCTGATCGATGTTATTAACGCTCTCTGTTGAATAAACTCTGTTAAGGCGATACGTTCTCGAAAGAGTGTGTGTTCTTTCTTGGTTTTTCATGTTACGCTTTTATAGATAAGTACAATTTGAAGAATTTTATAGCATTTGAAAATTCCATGAACATCGTATATAAACCAAAGAAATTGTAATGGCCCTAAATGGCTACCTTGTGGCACGCCCGATGAAAATGTGATTAGTCGTTTAGTAGTTCGAACTCGCGCTGTACAACTGCCATCCAATAATGTAGCCGCTTTTCCAGGCGATGCAAGTGCTGATGCTATATTGTTCTGTGATCTTAAAGTTGCTAATAGCAAGGAAATCAAAAACGTCCTTCCGGTACCACCTGGCGCGTCTATAAAAACATGTCTTCGCTTTCGTTTTGAACAGCTTGCATTATGGTATCATATGTATTTCTTTATTTCCGATTCAATTTCGGAACTTCGTTAAGGAACAAAACAAATAGTAATGGCCTTAAATGTCTACCTTGTGGCACGCTCGTTTTGGAAACTCGATTGGAATGATGACGATGATTGATACAGTTCATTAGGAACCGGCAGTTAAAAACGCAAACCACCGCCAGACGAAGACTGCAGGAATCCGTCGGCAGGCAATGAGATATCATGTTGTAACAAACGGATAACTCTCTTAGGCGGACAATTCCCTTGATCGGACAATTACTCACTACTTGCAGTGGAATAAATATTTATTCGTGTTTAACATTGCTAGTTTTTCTTTGGCCCACTCTGTACAAAATTTTAGAGAACTCGTGATTGCGATGTAAACATAGGCTTAAGTTAAAAATGTGCATATTCTTAAAGTTCACAGTTTCCCACATTATAACGTGTTCATATTTCCCACATACTCATATTCCCATATTTCTACATTCCCACGGTCAAACCTTCGGTCACGCTTCTATCCCAAGCCACAACCTAATTCCTCCCTAAGCTTTTGTCTGAATATAAATGAGGCGCTGGATTTTGTAAGCGAACGAAACAAGTCGTGTTTTTTGTACTTTCCGCGATCGGATCAACTCACCGGTTTTATCATGATAAGCACATCGATCAACTCATCGGTTGTACAGCAATTTGCATTTTTTGAGCAATAACACGTTAGAGTGGTTACTGCAGCTTCACGAATAAAAAATCTTCATACTTTGCATTGACCTTAGAAATGTGCTCAAAATGTGTTGATCCCCAATAAAGAAAAGTCACTCTGAGAAATGACACTCACCTTGGTTCGTCTGTCACCCAGAAACCTAGAAAAGGTTACAATTATTTATCCCCACGTTATTTTCAGTACATTTCCATGATTGTCGTGAAAGGGAAACCCAAAGAAATGTGTAAGAAAACACACAAGTTCATTCTGCCATAAAATACCAAGAAAACATTTGTGTTTAAAATTCCTTCGGAATGAGCGCCAAAGCGAACACCATCGGATTTTTAAGGATAATCCTTGCCAAAATTTGTTTGTAGAACAAGTTATTTTTGGAAGCCCTTTTCTGAGACGAGGGTACCTGAATAATTATCAGTTAAATAGTTCGTAAATGTTGTTTCATTTTGGGGTACCTTAATTACAAATGCCTTTTCTTGGACGAAGGGTGGATTTGAAAAGTGATAAAAGTTTGCTGCTGCTGTTGAACGCTTTATAAGTGCACTTTGACAACTTCTCTGATACTTGCGGGGCAAAGTTATGGAACAGATTTATGAAGATGTAATGTTTCTCTGGCCGATGAGGATGTCATGCGTAGTTTCTGTTTCAAGTTCTTCTTCTGTTCGATGAGTCCGTGACTTGGATGAAAAACTGTTTTTTTATTTTATTTATTTTTCAACATCTGCTCTTTCCGAAGTTTTTATAACCTGTTTAGCCCTTCTAAGAACCACAACAACTAATTTTTCTATTTTGACCAAATCTCGTAAGCAGAAGTTACTTCAAAATGTTGAAGCTACACTCAATTCTCTTTTTATGCGGTAGATACGTTCCAAAACTAACCGCACAAAAAAAATCGCATAAAAAAATACACTAATGTAGTGTAAAAGAAGGGATGTGTTCCATTATTTTCAAAAACGCATAAAACCAAAAAATCATATAAAAAAAGACATTAATTACATTATAAAATTAGGGTTACGTTCCAAAATTTTTTAAAAGTTCATAGGACCAAAAAATCGCAAAGAAAAGTCGATATCAACTAATAAAAAATGAGGATATCTGAGAATTTTTGAGCAGAGTATAAAGTTTTGGTAAATTCAAATCAAATACATAACATTACTTTATTTTTAATTAAATATATTTATTTCACATTACTTTAATTAGTAGTTTTATAAAAATTTTATATTTAGTCATTTTTTTTCACTTTCTAATAACACCCGCAAACTTTTGTGAACTGGCGCGAAATCATTATCATCACTAGAATAGACAGTCAGTTCATTTTGTGACGAGATTGCTACTGCATCAATGGATTCAACGTAAGTTTCGCCTGCTGAAGGTTCTCCTGATTTGATAAGAAAATCAGTTATTAAGCTTTGCGAATCTTTCCGTAATTCTTTATGAAGTTCTTGATACCCAGCTCACGCTGGCATTTGAATGCCCGCTCAGTATTCGGGTCATTATTAAGAAAATGTGTTTCTAATTTTTTTGCAAAGTTGAAGACCTTCTCAAACTATTTTTGCAGTTAATGGGAAAGGATTGTTATCTTCTTTCTCACTGTTATTTTCTGGTTCTTCGACTGAATCAAATAACATTTCAATAATATCATCATCACTTGGGGGCTCATCTACAAGCAACTCATTGATGTCAATCTCGTTATGGCTATCAAAACCTTCGCCACCAATTTCATGTGCCAAAGCAATAATTTCAGTTGAAACCGTCATTGCTTGATTAGTAGCATTGTCCCTTGCAACGCATTCAGGCCAGATTGCTTTCCAGCAGCCATTTAAAGTTTGTGGTCTTATTTCACTGATTGCAGAAGAAGAATGATTTATGCAGTCTAAAATCGAAAAATTTTTCCAAACGTCGGTTACTGTTACTGGCTCACTATCAATTTGCTGGAAAATAAAATTAAAAGTATGTTTTACATAATACTTTTTAAACGTAGCAATTATGCCTTGATCTAGTGGTTGAATAATGCTCGTTGTATTAGGTGGAATAAAAAGTATCTGAACATTTGGATGTTCTAAATGCGGATGAGATGGAGCATTATCAATAATTAATGAAACTTTAAGATTTAGTGATTTTTCCTGCATATAAGCTTCTACTTCTGGAACAAAGCATTGATTAAACCAGTCAGTGAAAACCGCAGATGTTACCCAAGCTTTTTTATTGGACATCCAATGCACCGGTAATTTTTTTAAATCTTTGCCTTTTAGTGCCCGTGGTCTAAGAGATCGATTAATGAGCAAGGGTTTAAGTATTCGATCACCTGATGCATTGCTACAAAGTAGGAATGTTACTCTATCCTTGGCTGCTTTAAAACCACTTGCTTTTTTTTCGGCTTTCGAAATGTAAGTTCGTGTAGGCATTTTTTTCCAAAACAATCCTGTTTCGTCTGCGTTGAAAACTTGATCGGGGCAGTATCTACCATCTTCAATAATTTTAATCAACTTTTCAGGAAAACGTTTTGCAGCTTCTTCATCTGCTGATGCAACCTCGCCGGTAATCTTCACGTTGTGAAAAGCATTTCTTTTTAGAAAACGAGTCAGCCATCCTGTGCTCGCTGAAAATTCTGTACCAGACTGAGTGCAAGAAGCAGTAGATGATTCCACTTGCTTTAGCTTCTCGTAAAAGCAAAGAGCTTTTTTTTTATTAAATTACCATCTAAAGGAATCCTTTTTTTGTAAGTTCTCCAATCCAAATCACCAGCGCTTTTTCAGTTTTTTCAATTAAAACACTTCTTGAATATGAAGAAAATTTCGAACTTAATTTAGTACCGGATATTACAGACTGCCTTATTGAAACTTCATTCTTTTTAATGGCTCTTATTGTCGATTCACCGTAGCCAAAACGCCTCCCAACATCAGTAAATCTTTCTCCTTTCACTAAGCAATCTAAAATTGCAATTTTTATTTCTAAGGAAATTGCTTTTCGTTGCTGCTTCTTTTTTTTCCATCTTCAAACAAATTTTTATTTTAAAATTTAAAAAATTAAAGTTCTTAATCAACCAAACGCGTCTTTACTAAACGAAAGCATTAGCTCAAGTGATAATTCATTATTACACAAATAGCATTGAGCATATGTAACTATTGTTTGCTTGCTCTGTATAGAAGAAATATTTAAAAAGGGGAATCCCATACAAAATACTATAGAAAAACAACGCATAACTTCAAAATCTTTGAAAAAAAAATCGGAATTAGATTCTCAGGAAAAATCGCATAACTTCAAAACCGCATAGAAAAGATTCGCATAAAAAGAGAATTGAGTGTATGTACAGACGATTGTCATAAAAAAAATAAAGAAAAAACGCAACGCTCTCTTGGTATCTTGGTCCACTGGATACAGTTCATGCCTCTGTGCCGTAGAGAAGGATGGGGATGATCAAATGTCTTGTGGGCTCTATTACTAAATCGTCTTTTGAGCCCCAAATAAAAACCAGCGGTTGGAAAGAGTTATTCTGCGTTTGATCTCGGTACTGATCCTGTTTATACTGTTTACCGCGGAGTCGAGTCCTTAACTACGTCGTGGTTAATGCTGCCCATTGCGACGCTCTGTTCAAGACGTCGAAAGGACAGCATAACTTAGTCACAAGTCTACATACGATTTGAAATTATTTATATTATTTTTTGTTTTGTTTCTTTTGGTTTATTCTTTCTTCTTCGAGGTGCGTAAGTAAAAGTAATTAAGCCTTCATAAATACCACAATAGTGGGTCGCCGTGGCGTAGTTGGTTAGTGCGTCGACTCCTACGCTGGTTCGATACCCGAATTTACCACCTTTCATATTTCATGGCTCCACCTCTTTCGAGTCACTGACAATGCTCAAAGAGTATTTCCTGTCTAGAAAAAGCTTCTCAAACTTGGCCGTTCGGAGTCGGCATTAAACTGTAGGTCCCTTCCACTCGTGAAAGAACGTGGTTGCTGAGAAGCTAGGGCCAAGTCCGCCTCGGACTGTACCGCCACCCATATTATTATTATTATTATACCACAATAAAGAAAAATCTATTTTCAACATAATTCACAGAAATTCCGCGTCGTTTGTAGACAGTCACAAAAGTCTACAAACGACGTGGTGTACTTCGTTTTGCCGTCGCACAGTGGGTTATTTTATGAATCTAGCGGAACTTAATTCCTGTGGCGCTTGGCGTCGATGTACTGTAGCCATACTATGTTCAGAACTAGTATAAATTTGATTCTGTGAAGTTGTTAGGACCTATGACCATATCCTCCATATCCTCCAATCCATCCTCCATAAACCTCATGGACACAAATGTCTCTAACTAAAAGACGACTGAATAGATTTTGTTCAAATCTTCACCAATGTGGTCAGAAAAGATTGACATTAGAATCCATGTCTCCAACCCATTGACACAAGTAAAAAGATGTTTTGATCAAACTAACACATTTTACGTCCATCATCACCTTCATCATTTATGAGTAAAACGTAAATAAAAGATTAAGAGTTTCATTCGATTTAAGTTATTTTATTTATTTCTTAATTTAGTCTTTATCTCATTATCGTCTTCTTCTAAGCTGCTACTTGATGGAAATGCTTAGGGAGCCTGTTGGGGTATGGAGGACCCCTGGTGCTGGTTCTCGGCTGCTCGATGAAAGAAAATATAAAACGGATTCTCTTTCAAGTTTGTGGGTTAGAATCCTTTTATTAGAACACGTCTTACCTCGTTGACGTTCGGTTTCAGAAAGCCAATTAAGGGCTTTAAATATGGCTGAGTGGCTTCCGAGTGACTAACTTTGGTACGAGAGACATCTAGCTACTGAACATTGAAATAAGTGCTAGAAATTGTCAATTCGATGTTAAGTGACACCTAAACAGAGCCCTTTAATGTGGGCTTTTCCCCAGAGCTTACACTCCTCAGTCTTAATGCAGCATGAGTGGCAATAAGCTTCCCGTAGATGGCCGTGATCCAGATTGAACAAGATTTCGGGGGCCGCCCGTGGGTGTTGATCCGAGTGACCCTGTGATACAGATGCATGCCGATCTTTGTATTCTGTTTAGATTTTGCTATATTTGTAGTGCCTTCCACCACACTAGTACTCCAGAAGTCAGTACTGGTCTTGCTATTGCCGTGTAGAGCCAGTGTGTTATTTTCGGTCGCATTCCCCATTTGGGTCCGACTATTTTTTTGCACGTGTAGAGTGCAATCGATGCTTTCCTGAATGTTATGCCTCCAGTTTAGTTTACGGTCGACGATAACACCCAAGTATTTCACTCGGTTATATCCTTCAACTTTGGCAAAGTGAAATTTGCAATTTTATGTTGTGAACGGGACCAGCTCAGTCTTAGATGGGTACACATCAAGTCCGACGCTGTCCGTCCAACATGATAAAGATTTTAGGGCTGATTCCATCATGTCAGTTATGGTATATGGAAATCTTCCTGTGATAGCTAGTCATCTGCATATTCCATGGGCTTGCATCCTGTTGCTCTTAATCTCTTATGGATGTCTTCAACTACAATAATCGAAAGAAGAGGAGATAAGACTCCTCCTTGAGGTGTGCCTCTGTAAACTCTTCCTACTGTTTTATAGTTGCCTAGTTGAGATACAATTTTTTTGCTATACAGGACATTGTTTATCCACTCTTGGATGAGCGAATCACTCGACAACTGACCAGGTATACAGAATAACGAATGAAATAGAAGGAGCATTAGAGGAGACAAAGATCTGCTCTACCGCCCTACTTGAAGTTTCCCAGGCCTTCGACAAAGTCTGACAGGAAGGCCTAAAATACAGGAAAGCACCTAATACCTGACCATTCGGCTTCTGAGTTCGGGTTTCGAGCGAAACACGCGCCAATTGACCAGATATACAAAATAATGAATGAAATTGAAGGAGCATTAGAGGAGACAAAGATCTGCTCTACCGCCCTACTTGAAGTTTCCCAGGCCTTCGACAAAGTCTGACATGAAGGCCTAAAATACAGGCTAAGCAGGCTTCTACCGACAAGCTTGTATAAGATACTAGAGTCTTATCTCGATAACAGGATATTTAGAGTTAAACATGGAACTGAATACTCCGGTTTGAAAGAGATCCGAGCAGGAGTCCCTTAAGGGAGTGTCTTTGGCCCTACATTGTACCTGTTGTACACTAGAGACATACCTCGAACTGAGGGTACACTTGTAGCTACATTTTCGGATGACACAGCGATACTGGCAACGAGAAGATCAGTTGAGTCCTTAACTAAAAAACTGCAACGAGCTCAAAACAAAATAAACGAATGGTCAAAACGCTGGCGCATTGCTCCCAATGAGACCAAATCAACGCATATAAATCCAGTTTCATTAATTCTGTGCAAATACCGTACGCTAATGAAGCAAAATATCTTGGTATGACTCTCGATGCGAAACTCAAGTGGAAGGTCCACGTGAAAAAGAAACGAGATGAGCTCGAAGACCGGTTTAGAAAAATGTACTGGTTACTTGGAAGGCACTCCAAGTTAAGCATGTACAACAAACTGCTATTATACAAGCAAGTACTGAAGCCTATATGGACTTACGGCATACAACTATGGGGTTGTACCAAAGTAAATAACAGAGAATTTATTCAGTCCTTTCAAAATAAAATTATACGGGATATCGTGAAAGCTCCCTGGTATCTCAGGAATTGTGATATACAAAGGGACTTAGGGATAACTACCACGACGACGTAAAAAATAACAAACTCCGCTCGAAAGCTAAGTATCAGACTTCGTGGTCATTGCAACAATGCCATCCTCCAAACATTGGACATGAGACAGCGTACGAGGCCGCTCGATTTGGCGCAATAATAATAAACCATCCTAACGATGCTCTTGGCAGGTGATTTTACCGAAGGTCTACCTGCAACACGCGAAAATATCCCTAAGAATAAGCTACTAAGGCCCTGGACGCTACAAAGCAGACATTACCGCAATCCAGGAAGAGCGGTGGAATGGGTGGAGCAGGAAGAGGATGAGAAACTGCGACATCTACTACGTTGCTGGCAAGAGGGAGAGGCGCTTACTTGGATGTGGATTTGTTGTTCGAGGCAGACTTAGGCAAAAAGTCTTAAGCTTTGTCTTTTAAAGCGAACGCCTAATAACAATCCGCATCAAGGCTAAATTCGGGAACATCAGCCTGATTTGCGCCCACGCCCCGACAGAGGACAAAGATGACAACAGCAAGAATGACTTCTATGATCTCCTAGAAAGGACTTACTATCAGTGCCCCAGCTTCGACACCAAGATCTTCCTAGGAGATTTCAATGCAAAGCTGGGTAAGGAAGACATCTTTGCCAAAGCCATAGAAACACAGCCTGCACGACACCACATCCGATAACGGACTCAGGCTGGTGGATTTTGTCACGGGACGTAATCTCTCTGTAGATAGCACGCGGTTCCCACAGCTCAACATCCATAAAGGGACCTGGCGGTCCCTTGACCAATCAACCGTCACCCAGATTGATCATGTTGCGATCGACGTCAGACACTCCTCCAGCATTCTCGATGTCCGAACGTTCCGAGGAGCCAACATCGACTCGGACCATTTCCTTGTTGTAGCCAAGGTAAGAACTCGGATATCAACAGATCAACGGAGTCGAGAAAGGACACCACGGTTTGACGTCGGAAAGCTACAACCGCAACGGACTGCTAGTATCTTTGCCGATCGAGTCTCCCGGAATCTCTCCCTAAGTTCGTCGCCACCTGCGCGTTGTCAAGAAGCCATCAAAGATGCTGCCACTGATGTGCTGGATTTTACGCCACCACCTAGAAAAAACCCATGGTTTGACAACGAATGTAGGCTGGCACATGCAGCGAAGCTGAAAGCCTACAAAGCAACGCTTCAATGAACAACGAGAGCTGTTAGTGAGCTCTACGAAGAGAAACGAAGGGATGAGACCAGGCTTCTCAGAAGGAAGAAGAAAGAGCACGAGAAGCGCGCGGTCGAGGAGATGGAGAGGTGCTACGGTAGGAACGATGTCCGAAATTTTTACCAGAGGGTGAAACAGTTATCCAGTGGATATAATGTTCGGACAGAAGCCTGCCGGGACGAGAATGGACAACTAGTAGTAGAGTCGCAGTCGATACTGAGAATTTGGAAGAACCACTTCTGCAGACTGCTAAACGGCGATGATGACACCAATACCGCTGTCAGGCAGAATGTTCCATAATATGGACGACGATCGACGAGAATTCCGTCCCCCCGACTAAAACGAGGTCAAGATAGCAATATCAAGACCGAAGTCTGACAAAGCTGCCGGTGCGGGCGGACTGTCCGCTGAAATCTTTAAGGCAGCTGGACATGATCTGGTTGGGCGCATGCACCAGCTCATCCGTAAGATATGGCCCGAAGAGTCTCTCAGTACCGTTTGCCCGATCCACAAGTAAGGAGACCGCTTTGACTGCGCCACCTCCGAGGGATAAGTCTGCTCAACATCGCCTATAAGATCCTCTGAGCCGTTTTGTGTGAGCGCCTGAAACCATTCGTCAACAACCTGATAGGTCCTTATCAGTGCGGTTTCAGGCCAGGGAAGTCCACCGTCGACCAGATTTTCACACTACGGCAGATCCTGGAAAAGACCCAGGAGATGCAGATCGACACCCACCACCTATTCGTCGATTTCAAGGCCGCATATGACAGCGTGCATAGGGACGAGCTATACAACGCCATGTTTAGTTTTGACATTCCTGCCAAGCTCGTCAAGTTGTGCAGGATGACGATGGAGAACGCTCGCTGCTCCATCAAGGTCGGTAACGAACTCACCGAGACCTTCAATGTCAAAAAAGGTCTTAGACAAGGCGACGTGCTGTCATGTGATTACTTTAACATCATCCTGGAAAAGATCGTGCAAGACTCACACGCCAACACTAGAGGCACGATCTTCCAGAAGTCGGTACAACTGCGGATGACATTGACGTGATTGGCAGAACACAGCGAGCCGTCAATGAAGCGTTTGCTGGCATTGAGGCGGAAGCGGCTAAAATGGGTCTAGCGGTGAATGAGGGCAAAACGAAGTATATGCTGTCATCAAGAAAGGACACACAACATCGACGTCTTGGACAGAGCGTCACAATGGGCAGCTATAACTTCGAGATAGTCAAGGACTTCGTCTACCTCGGCTCCGCAGTACATAGCACGAACGACAACAGTACCGAGATCAAACACAGAGTAACTCATGCCAACGGCTGTTTCTATGGGCTCAAGATGCAATTGAGTAGTAGAGCCATCTCTCGAAGGACCAAGCTGACATTATATAACACCTCGATCATCCCAGTCCTGCTCTATGGTACGGAGGCATGGACAATCTCAAAAGCGGATGAGGAAATCCTTGGTCTCTTCGAGAGATCTGTTTGGTCCTGTTTGCGTTGAGGGTTTTTGGAGGAGCAGATTCAACCACGAACTGTACGGGCTGTACAACGACGTGAGTCTAGTCAGGCGTCTTCGGATCCAACGCCTAAGATGGCTAGGCCATTAAGAGCGTGTGGACAACTCAGCTCCGGCCCGAAGAATCTTCGACTCCGAACCCGTGGGACATCGCAACAGAGGACGCCCGCATTTAAGGTGGCGCACCCAGGTGGAGAAGGACCTCAACCAACTTGGCGTGCGACACTGGAGACAGCTAGCGAGAAACCGTGCTAGCTGGAGATGCTTGTTGGTTGAGGCCCTGGTCCACCCCGGACTGTAGCGCAAAATAAAGAAGAAGAAGTAAGCTACAAGATAAGGGAACTTAGTTGGAGTAAAGAAAGACCAAAAGGGGATGGTGTTTTTAGTCAATAAAACACTACTATGTGGACACGGGTCACATAGTGTCGTGGATACAGATTTTCAGAACGAAATGTTTCGTAGTATGCGCATATAAAAATAATAGGAGAAGCTCATCAACCTCTCTCTTCACATTCCTATCTGATTATTGTGCCCTGTACCAACATATAATCGTCTGTGGAGACTTTAATACAGACCTGAAAAAATCTGATTGCCTGGCTTTACAAATGAAGGAAATAATCAACACCAACTATCCTACACGATTTGCCAATAACTGCACCCCGAGCCTTCTAGATCTTATATTTGTCTCTTCTCCGTTGCTTTTAGAACTGTTCGACCAATTATCGTCTGGTTTTTTCCGACCATGATATACTCTTCTGCACTTATAATACTAACCAGTCAAGAACTGTTGTCCCTGATATTTTTTCATTCATAATAATAATATGGGTGGCGCGACAGTCCGAGGCGGACCTGGGCCTAGCTTCTCAGCAACCACTCGTGTTGTGCGTGCTATTGTTCTTTCACGAGTGGATTTCCTTTCAAGTTTTCAAGTTTCATTCAAAGCTTTTAATTCTATTGATTTTAATTACCTCCAAAGTGCCACTAGTTCTGCCCCTTGAATACAATGCCGAAATAAGACTGACCCCAATGACAAAATCGATGCTTTCCAGCAAATACTGATGCAATCATTTGATCAGTGTGTACCCACAAAGTCGGTCACGATCCAAAATCGAGCATGCCCTTGGTATGCGGCTGAAGTGGTCACTGCCATCAAAAAAAGAAATAGGCTTTACAGTAAATGGAAGCATAACCAATCTCAATGCAATGCTACAGCAATAGAACGTACTTCAAAGTAAAACTTTTTCACGTCGAAACTTAATGCATCTCTCCCGCCGAAGATACGCTGGAACAAACTTCCAAAAATTGGTGTATCTAGTTGTAACCACAGCTCAAAATGTGACTTTAGTGCTGATGAACTAAACCATACCTTCCTGGGGGAGAAACCTTGTTCAACAAACTTTAATTTTAATTTTTCAGTTGACCAGCTCAATTCCAAGATTGGATGATTTTGTAGTTGTTTCTGAAGATGAAATCTCCCGTTGTGTAGATAGTATTCAATCAAATTCAATTGGCGAAGACGGAATACCAATCCGATTCGTCAAACTTGTTTTGCCACAAATTGTCTCCCCTCTCACGCATGTGATCAATTGGTGTATTATTACATCGACTTTGCCGAAGTCATGGAAAATCGGTCCCTATCGCAAAGAAAACTAACCCTGCGTCTACAGCTGACTTTAGACCAATTAGTATCGCGCCCTGCTTATCCAAAATATTTGAGAAAATTATAGCGTGTTTGGATTTCTCTAAGGCTTTTGACAAAGTAAACCATAATAT
Organism: Eristalis intricaria; assembly: GCA_964034865.1. Lineage (NCBI taxonomy): Eukaryota > Metazoa > Arthropoda > Insecta > Diptera > Syrphidae > Eristalis > Eristalis intricaria. The sequence goes on from OZ035873.1 coordinate 136,720,011, forward strand.
TTTGTGCTGGAAGCTTCAGTGGCCACGGTGGTCGCCGTGGCGTAGTGGGTTAGTGCGTCGACTGCTGCGCAGAGGGTGCCACGTTCGATACCCGAATTTAACACCTTTCGTATTTCACGGCTTCATCTCTTTCGAGTGACTGACAATGCTCAAAGAGTATTTCCTGTCTAGAAAAAGCTTCCCGTTCGGAGTCGGCATAAAATTGTATGTCCCTTCCAATAGCACGCACAACACGAGTGGTTGCTGAGAAGCTAGGCCCTGGCCCTCTACGGGCTGTAGCGCCACCCATATTATTATATTAAGCTTCAGAATTACTTTGTGAGAGAGCGGTTAGATTAGTGAGGAGTTTTCTCTCAGGGAGATCACAAAAAGTAGTAATGGGTCAAAGTCATTCCTGTCTTTTGGAAGTAGAACAAGGTGTTCCGCAGGGTTCAATACTAGGTCCGATTCTCTTCAGCATGTTCATCAATGACTTACCTTCCGTGTGTAGGTATTGCTCAGTACAATTGTATGCTGATGATGTTCAATTGCATCTGGCCAAACCTTTTCCAAATTTTGAAGAACTCGCGACTCTTATGAACAACGACTTAAAAGATATTTTCGATTGATCAACTGTAAACGGGCTACAACTAAATCCAATTAAGTCACTGCTAGTACCTATTTCCAAACTGAAGCTTGATCTAGACCATATCCCCCAACTCTATCTTGGTTTCTATAAAATTAAAACCGTTGAGAAAACAACGAGTCTTGGATATGTGATAAACAAAGGTCTATCTGGATATGATCGTATCAATATGGTTGTTGGTCGCATCTATGACTGCCTCCGTAAACTGTGGCCCAGTGCTTATTACACCCCGCAAGACACACACAAAACACTTGTAACTGCCCTAATACTGCCTCTCATAAGATACGGTGTATCTGACTCTGAACCTGACTCGCTCTCCATGCACAAGTAACAGGTGGCTTTTAATGATGCAGTTCGATACATTTATGGCATTCGCAGATGTGAGCATATCTCTGCTTATGTCAGGGACTTACTGGGGTGCAGTCTTCAAGAGTACAGCAGTCTCCCAGGGACTGTATTTTCCTCCACAAATTGATTCACAGTCGTAGTCCGGATTATTTGTTCAACAGGCTTAATCTAATAACTTATCGCAATAACTTTTTAAATTCATCGCGTTTATTTTTCATTCATACTGCTAAACTATGGAACTCTCTACCTTCTAATTTTAAATCGATATCGAATCACAAAGATTCTAAAAGTGCAATCATCCCCTATTTTTCCACCCTCCCATGAAATCATCCCCCAAATCCTATAGTTTTTAAGAAAAATCTGTAAAAATTCCAAATTGTAAATACTAAGTACCAAAAAAGATGTAAATCTTAATGTACATACCTTTTATTTAAATAAACTTGAAACTTATTTATTTAAACCAGGTATCGCAGAGCGTTTCCAATCACTTCGAATTAGACGTTGTTGAAGGCCCCCTCTATATCGGGGAAAGCTACCATTGTGAAATCCTTGTTGTCAAGGGATATTTCAATGGGGCTTACTAGAGAGTCTGAGTCGATTAGCCTCTTCTGTAGGCATGTTGGCGCGGCTACAGGGACCCACTATTGTGAATGCTTAAAAGTCCGAACGACGGCCAGGACTGAGGGGATGCTGCTCGTGTTCGCTGTTGCTAATGAGTGAAACTGAGTTGGATTCTACCCAGTTCACTCACACAAGTTGCTGCAATCTCAGAGTCTATTCGAATGCGACACTCTCGTCAGCGGCTTCCCTTGAGGCCACAAATTTGGCAACCATAATCACCAAGTAATTTCCCAAACTCACTGACGACTGCAAATCATCGACATTCGACAAACTTATCCAGCAACGAAAGCAACCAATCAAAGGCAAAATTCATAAATTCCCGACGCGACATGACAAAAGAGACAAAGTTGAAGGCGGACAAGAGCAATGGCAGCAGCTCAGACGCGGTAGGTGCTCAACAAAAGAAAATCCCGTCCTTGTTTCAATCGGCACGCACCCACTTCAATGTTTTCCGACGGAGAATAAATACAAAAAAAAAAAACAAAATAACTGAAACATCCTTACCGCCACCCACACACGCATACTGAGCTGAGAGGACAAATCAATATTTTGTCCGTGTTTCCTCTTCTCCGGCGACGCTGGGTTTATTTCAGGAAAATTCAATCAAAAGGCACACATACAAAAGCAGACACTGAGTGGGAGAGCGTGAGACCGAGAGCGAGAGAGCGAGGAGAGTTCAATGACCTCATTTCTGCCGTAGAATGTAGTGCCTAACTGAAGTAGGGGAAAGTTTAAGCTTTTCCCGTGCCACTGTGCAGTGTGCTCCTCCGTGCTTGTGCTTTAGTGGTTCTCCTTCTTTGGCAATATTGGGTGAGGTTGCGTATACGCCCTAGTGCTACCTACCGGCACAACATAACGGAATAAACTTCCAAACAATGGCACAACCACCGCATCGCACAAAGGATATGATAATCAAAACAAGCGCTTAAGTTTCCCAGCCAGCCAGCCAGCCAGCCAGCTATGCCTGTCCAGGGCCTCCACTGAGCTGAGCCACACCTCCTTGGCACACCAACGACGACGACGATGGCATTATTGTCGTCCTCCTCCGCGCCTCCTCTTCGGTGGCGTTGTGCGGCCGCATTGTAAAATGACATGCAACTCTCGAGAGTGAGTTCATCCGGCGTGCAGCCGAGGAATGACGACAACGCGGACGATAATGAAGATAATGACAACGACGATAATGATGTCTGCCGGTCTCAGTGTGCCGACGCGGCGGAGGTGGTGTAGCGCCAACTTCATTCTGTAGGCGGTCGACGATGATTGGGGGCGGGCGCGACCGTAGCAGGAGGCATTTACTCGGGTTGCGTGCGACGTGCCGCAAGCAAATATCCATATAGTCGCCGCACCACTCGACCGGCGCGGCGTCTGGGGGGGCGATGCGTTCAAGGTGCGCAAAGGTGTGCACAAAACACAAACCGAAACGATGCAACGAGAGCGACGCAATTCAGCGTTACACTTGCTTGCGACATTGCGTGTATTTTCAAAGAGAGAATGTCTCTGCTGTGAATGGAGATGGAATCGGCTTAGAGGCTGCCGTTCGATAGACATGGCCTTGGGCGGGTATCGTGGCGAGGATTTCGCACACGCATGTCCGGCGTGGCAGCTGCCATGTAGGCTTGTCAAGTTAAACATTTTTTCCCCAACAGTGATCGTACTCGTGAGCGCACGGAATGAGAGGAGGTCGAACTTTAACGCTGACAATTGAGTCTTTAAAACGGAAGAATATCCTCCGGAGGGTTCTTTTCACGGACGTGGCTGGCACTTGAGCAGGCCTCACACTGCATCGTGTCACAGGTGCTGCAGGGGATTAGTCGAATTTTAATTAAGTGGCCCTTCCTTTGACTGTTTAAGTGGTTCCAATTGCGACATGAGGATTTTTGGTACTTTCAAGAGCTTTACGAACGAGAGAAAGAGTTCTTAAGGACGTCAAGAAACTGCGGTTAATGTAGTGCACGAAATGGACTAAGGAACAATGGCGTGGGAGTACTTCTGGCGAGATGGAAGGCCCAAAATTAATTTTGCTTAAGGCTGACTCATAGGATGCGACTTTGCCGAAAAACAAACCGCTTACAAGATGTGGGTCTCATTCTAACCTTCTCCAAGGGGGAGGGAGGTGTGGGGGCGGGGTATAGAAAAATGCGTCATTGGATCCTCTATCAATGTCCAGAAGGAAGGGCCGACGGCGGACGCATAGTTTTCGATATATGGGAGATTTTTCAAGGTGTAGTCCAGAGGTCACTTTTGCCAGCAATCTTAATTTTTTTTTCAAGACCCTTTAGCTTCAGCTTCAGGGATTGTGGGGTGTCCTAAAGCAGCACATCCAGATCATTTTGTTATGAAAGACGTCCCATTTCTCCTACGGCTTCATAGACCTTAAAGTATAGGTCCCCTGCGTTTGCTTCCAAGAAATTCGAAACTTTGATAAACTTTGGTATGATTTGGGACATTGGGAGATCCTACAGTCCAGTCGAAGTCAAATGATACTTGGTCCCACTAAATCGATTTCTAAAGAACTCTGACTTCGGGTTTAATTAACTTGAGTTTACATCGAGTTCAAATTAATGAACGAGCTTCCGATTATGGGTATTCACGTGGATTCTATTACCCGTGTATAGCTGTACGCATGGAATTTGACAGAGACGGATACACGGGCACAAACGTGCACAAATTTAAGAGCGCACATTACGTTCAATTTTGCAGGCTCCAATATTTTTCTCAAAAAATTCCTAACAAACCATAACCCAGCTTTAAATTCTCCGTGATAAAACTGTCACGTGCATGGGAGCATACACATTTAAATTGCGTTTGGATTGAGGTTTCATCAACTTTATTTTTTCGTGAAAATATTCCAAACCTGTATATTTTGTCATTTTACACATTTTCTGCGAAAGGCCTTACCTGAAAGAAAAAGAAAAACCAAAAATCCATTAAAATACATACATTATTTAGTTATAAGTTAAAAAATAGTAATATAGTATTAACAATAAATTTATTATTCATTTGGCTTATTAAAAATATTTTTTTTAAATTTCCCTCACACTAATATATAAAAAGATAAGGTTTGTAAGTTTGTTTGTAAGAGCTGCTGAACCAAACTTGAAAATTCTTCCAAGAGTAGAAGGCTACATTATTTCTCCGTGACATAGGGTACATTGAATGTGATTAATAATATAGTTCAATGAGAAAAAACAATATTTGTCAATCGACTTAATAAAAGCAATCATTTTAAAAAGCATCACCATGATTTTCTTTCAGTGGCTATGAAGGTGATTTTAGCAGCGATCGTTGCAATAGCGTATGTGAGCATACGATCGCGTTATGACATGATCTTGGAGAAGCAAAATTTGAAGAAAAAAAAAAGAGTTCATACATAGCAATCGCTATTTTGGATACATTAGCTGCTTCGTTACAGTAGTTTTTTAGGAGAAAATGTATGCGGTATTATTTGTAGAGCTCTTGATACCTGCATACCCGGGAACCAATGTGGTTACCCAGTTACCCGCCTTCCCAGGTATTACTCGGGTACCAAAATAGAGAGTACCCGTATGGTCAGAGCCTGAGATATACTAGCTGCCTTCCATCGTTGACGGTCCACGGCACGCTGCTTCCATCCGCGAAAACTTGGTTCTTATACCGAAGTTTCGGTCTTATGCTCCTCCTCGAACCAGGAGGTTCGGATCCGAAGATCCTCTTTGCTAGAGCATTATTGTCCATGCGCTCGATGTGGCCGAGCTGCCTTCCGGGCTACAACAGAAGACAAAGATCAGCGTGTATATCTGCATCAAAGGGGGATTGCTATCTACTCCCACAACCCCCATGGAAACATTGCTACATGGACATCTATGGGAAGCTGGTAGCTGCCAAGGCACCGTTAAGGCTGCTGGAGTGCAACCGCTTGAATAGATCACATAGCTTAGGTCATACAGCGATAATCAGAAATGCGAGACAACCAACGCATACAGATTATACAGCACCCGCTTTAGACTTCGAGTTTGGGCTCAAAACACTCATCCCAGACAGAGAAGATTGGAAAAAAGATCTGGTAAGAAAACCAGCCTACCTGGACATCTACACAAATGGCTCAAAACAGACTAGCGCACCGGACTAAGAGCATTCGCGATATCGCCGGACATATCTTTCCGTGTGTCTTCGACTTCCCGACCATTCTAGTGTATTCCAGGCAGAAGTTAAAGCTATCCAAGAGGCTGCCCGCTTATTGTCGATGAACCCGATGGACGGGCTACCTATCGCCATTTATATAGACAGTCAGGCGGCCATAAAGGCTCTGGACACACCATCATTTGAATCGCAGATGGAAAACTTTGCCGTCTATCTCTCAGGGAGATAGCGGTTAGGTGCTACCTAACCCTATGCTGGGTGCCTGGGCATAGTGGTTTTCTAGCCAACGAAAGGGCACACGAGTTAGCAAGAATAGGGTTGGGACTGCCACTAGCAAAAAAACCTCCCTTCAAGTAATAATCACCCTTTTACTTACAGATGCCTTGACATCCGCTAATCGGAGATGGATGGAATTAGACACATGTAGGTCTTCGAGCCTTATTGGGTCCTCACTAAATCCAAAGAAAACAAATACACTCTTCAAGCTAAACAGGAATGTAATAAGGAACGCACTGGGCATTATCACCGGCCACTGCCTTCTCGGTATCCATGCCAGAAGAATGGGAGCCCCCCACAACGACTACTGCAGAAGCTGTAGAGACTAGAAGGAAGAAGAAAGTACGCTTCACCTCCTCGGCACTTGTCCAGCCCTTGCAAAAACTAGAACTACTAGGGAACTACTTTTTCAGAAACCCAGAGGAAATATCACACTTAAAGATAGAAGACATGGCTAAGTTTATCAGGAAAACAAATTGGCTGTGAATCAGCACAGGAGAGGATTTGTCAAAATAGGAGATCATTAGGCAGTCTCCAGGTTTATTTTCTTTTCTTTAGTTTAGTCCCTTTGAATTGAAGGGGAGCCTGTGTAAAGCTCCGGTAAGTGATAGCACAAGGGATCCAACCAGGATCTAAGTGGGCAACAACTGCCACAGTGGTGACAGTTGCCCTAACCTAACCTAACCTACATCCACATCCTGGTACAGCTCGTAGAGTTCGCGGTTATGTCTTATCCTCCATTCACCTTCCTCGCAGACGGGACCATGTATCCGACGTAGAATTTTTCTTTCGAAGGCACTAAGAACCATCTCCGCAGTTTTGTTTATCGGCCAGCTTTCGGCTCCTTATAGCAGGACTGGCAAAATAAAGGTTTTGTTGAGCATGATCTTAGTCCTTCGAGTCCGGAGTTTTGACAAACCGAAGTAACACCGGTTGCCAAAGGCGGTTCTACGTCGGATCTCCACAGTGATGTAGTTTCTGGAGTTCGCGTTTGCCCCGAGGTAGACAAACTACTTGAGCACTTCGAAATTTCAGCTGTCGATTGTTATGCCGTAGGTGGTGCGTGACGGAACGTTTCTTGGTCGACAGCATATACTTTGTATTGTCGCTCGTATCGCTGCGAAAGCTTCCACCACGGCACGTTGAGAACGCGCGACGATGTCGATGTCGTCTGCATATCCCATCACTTGGACTAACTTGTAGAAGATAGTGCCTTCCGTGTTTAGAGCTGCCGGCCGCACTATCTTCTCCAGTACCAGATTGAATAAATCACACGACAGCGCCTCTCTTTGCTGGAATCCGGTGCAGGTTTCAAACGGCTCGGAACTCCTCATGCCGAACTGCGCGGTGCATCGCGTGTTTGTTAGCGTGGTGCATAACCGGATCGGTTTTCCCGGGATCCCGAATTCGGCCATCGCACCGAATAACTCCTTGTGATGAATGCTTTCGCATGCGGCTTTAAAATCGATGTGAAACTCGCTGCGTATCGATTTGAAACTCGTTGGTCTTCTCCAGGAATTGCCTTAGTGTGAAGATTTGGCCTATTGTCGACTTGCCGGGCCAGAACCCACACTGGTACGTAACAATTAGACGTTCACACAGTACGCTGGACAAGATCTTGTAGGCGACGTTGAGCAGAGATATACCTCTATATTGGCTGCAAGAGGTAGGATCGCCTTTTTAGTCTATGGGGCAATTAAAATAAAGACAGAATTAATTTTATATCTCAAATCGTTATTGTTTTATTAAAATTAAAAAATGTTCTCTCGGTGTTATCTGGGAAGCCTGTATCAGTCGCAAGCATAACAAAAATACGCTCTTAACAATATTAATTTCAATCGGGACTCCAAGAAAAATACAACACGTAATGTAGTTTTTACAGTTATTAGTAATGTACATAAAATATATAAGCATAGTCCAACCACTAAAGGCTCGGCGAAAAAAAAGCAAAATTAACAAAGCAAAGTAAGCACACACCACATGTAAATCACGTGGAGAAAGTAGTCCTACTATATGGGATTTATGGTTGCATTTATCGTGGTCAATTTAGTGTCCACTAAACAAACATTTTGTGGATTAAGAGGAATCTGCGGCCAAAGCGTTTGAAAGCAAAGCTAAGAAGGACCATTTATTAATAATAATAATATAATATGGGTGGCGTAACTGTCCGAGGCGGAACTGGGCCTAGTTTCTAAAGCAACTGCTCGTGTTGTGCGTGCTATTTTTCTTTCGCGATTGGAAGAGAACAAAAGTTGAATACCGACTCCCAACGGCGAATTTGAGAAACTTTTTCTAGACAGGGATATTCTTTGAAAGAGGTGGAGCCGTGAAGTGTGAAACAAATTCTGGTATCGAACCTGTCACTACTCAACGCGCACAGTGATCCCGTTGTATGGGAGAGTTGGAATTAAATCTGTAACTTTTGAACCCGTGAACCGATCTTAATGAAATTTGAAACATAGTGCAATTACGACGAGATCTTATTATGCTTCAAAAATGGTTGATGTATCTCATAAGCTAACGGAGTAGTCTTAAGTTAAAAATTTTTTTTGTTTAAATGCATAAAATAATTATTTATTATTGTCGATGACTCGGAATTGGGACTTAAAGCAAATTTGTAATCACTATTCAATTTTACTAGTTTTGGTAACGTACACTTTATTTGGAATTAAAGAAACTAAGCAATTCAGTATAATAAGGCTTGCGCTTCAGTACTAAATGGCAGCGAATCTTTCGTTTTTGGTTCAGGCCTTAAATACGCGGGACGGGAGAAATTGTACGGGATCAGATGATACCAACATTTGATGAATAACATCTTCATTTGTCAACGAACGAGAAAATGTTCGACTATTATTAGTGCGATAGTACCTATAGTCTTTATTTCGCCTTTCCTGCGCCTCCTCTGACAATGATGGTATTATTTCTGCTCCGTGGAACAGAATTTTATGCACTGTTGCTGAAGCGGTTTCCTGGGCACAAGCTCCAAACTTGTCGGGGTCAATCCAAAAATTGCTGCATATTGTCTCCAGGACAACACTGAATCTTTTTATGAGTTGCACATCTATTCCCGTTGTTTCTGCCGTTGATAATGGGTCTTCAAAAAATATTCTAGATGTGTTCCCATCGTTGGTTGTGCCAAATCCTTGCTTTATTATATCTACTTTATTACCCATTTTTTGTATGAACTTCTCCTGAATTTGACTCTTCCTTGCCTGGTGTATGAGCTGTGTCGTTTTTGTTGTTCTCCAAGCTTTAAACTCCTAATTGTAGGCTACATGTAGCAAGTATTCCATAAAACGGATGCGAGCGTGCAAGGGTGAAATTCCTAATCTTAGAACTTCCTGATTTCATGGTTTTGCTCTAAGTAACTTCAAATCATTCATCTCTGATTGTTTCCCGCCACATATAACACATGAACTTGCAGAAGACGTGTTTGTCACAGCCTGTGCTAGTTTCCCATCTATCATCGTTAAGTGAAATTCATGACTTACTTTAATACTTTTATAATTGATTCCCGCAAATTCTGAATTTCATTTTCAATTCTGGCTTTTTCTTCTCGTATTAGGTCCATACTTTTTTTTTTAAGTTGGAGCTTCACTGGCATACAGTAACGTGTTGAGGATGGTCGAGGTTTTTTCCAAATTTCACTTCATCCGATTCCGTCAACTGCAGCGGTACCAACAATGTCATGAACAAATATGAATCGGATGACACTGAATCCAAGTTTGAAAACGTTTGTTTGAATTCACTTTGTCCCGAAGAACCAACACAACCCCACTTAGTCGAAAGGGTTAGACTGAAATTTTGTTGTGATTCGAGAACGCCACAATTTACAGCCTTAATGATTCTGGTTGCTGTATGGTGAAGTAGTTGCTGAAGCGGGATTTGGGCATCAGTTTCTGAAATTTGGATGTTTTCTGGGTAGCACTGTATTTTAGACTTCAGGACCTGCTCATATGTCGGCATTATTGAATGCCCAATGTCATCTGTTGCTTTTTTTTATAACTTCATATTGGTATTTGCTTAATTTTGTTTGAATTATTAAAGCCAAGGCTTCATCAGGACTGAAAACTGATCTGTTGGAACACGTTGGAGCAGCAACATTTTTTAATTTTTGCGATGTGGAGGATTTCAATTCTTGGACTTTCTTTTTTTTTTTTTTGCTTTATCACAGCATTTTTCAGAGTCTTTATGTGGTCTTCCGCATAATTACACATTCTCCGATAACACATTGCCACGATTTTTTGCAAAGTTCACTGAAAAGTGCGTGTGACGCACTACCTTATACCGTTCATTAAAATGTGGCAAAAACCTTTTTGTCACTTGTAAAACTATTTGTTTAACTTGGCACGTTGTTAAGTTTCCGTTACTATTTGATAAAAAGCTGCCGAAGTTGGAAATATTTCCATCAAAAAAGTAATCGCACAAGAATCTATATTCAAATACAATACTTGCCATCGCGAAAAACTTCAAATTTGCACAACAAATGCTGGAATGCAACTGCAATTATTAAAGTATTTTCGATGTCTATATAAAGTAAAAAGTAATCTTCCTATTTGAAATCTTCAATATTTTCGGAATCATAAACTAATTCCCGATGCCTCAAAGTCAGAAATAGATATTCGCCAATAACGCTCTGATTACCCCCCTTTTTTGCCCCATTGCGACATGCATTTATGACACCGCAAACAAAAGAAGATAAAAGCAATTAGTTTCATAATTATAACGATTTTATGACCCAAAGAATTCTAATTCACAATAATAAAAACATCCTCGGCATCTCGCATAGCGTTTGCACAATACATGCATTGCAAGGGAAATCGTTTGAAAATGCCGAAAAATGCACGACATTGCTCCACTTAAATGCCTCGTACTCCCAAAGTGGTCAAAGTCTCTAGTTTTTTTTAGCATCGATAGACAATACTTTTAGCTTTCAGAAAAAGTTGGTCTCCCGTTGGAGACTCTTGGAGCATTTTTTGTTATAGTCCACCAAACATTGAAATGCCCCTCTCAAAAAGTGCCTTTACTTAAAAGCCTGGTTTAAAAAATTGGAAAGCAATATGAAAAAAACTGAAAACGCAGTTTGAAAGCAAGATGTATGAACTTTTTAAAAAAAATTTACTTTAGGTTACAATGTACATAATTTTAGGAAATATGGCACATCAAATTTGCTTAAAAAATACGTCAATTTTTGTAATTTTCAAAGTCTCAACTTTGAGCTAACGGTACAGCCAAACGGAAGATCCAAAGTCAACAAAATTTTGGCTTTCTAGGTTCTCATATTTGTAGAATCGAAAAACATAAACCATTTGGCCGGGAAAAAAATATGTCACTTCGAATATTTATTTCCACTGCGGGACCACTGTGCGGCGCCCCACCATTGGACCATTTATTCGTCATTGGCCATTGGTGACATAAATTTCGTTACTTTTTTGGTGTATAACCCGCCATCCCCATAGTTCGGTTTTAAGTTCATTAATAACTACATGAGAAAACTGCCCTTTTATATTTACAGTTCTGTTTGAATGAAGCTTTTATTAACTGGTGTATCCACACTATTGAGACTGACTGTATTTCACAGCACAAGTCAATAGAATTTCATTTAAACTCTTGAACACTGTTTCGCCTGCAACAAGGATGTTAACTACAAACGTCGAGCACAAAATTCCATCACGTTCGATGCAACATCCATCCTTCGCCTGGGGGCAACAATTTACTCTTGAACCTAACCTACCCTATTCAAACGCCGTACATGCCGTGCAAAAATCATATGAATGAAAATCGATTTTTCAACTTTTTGTTTCGAATCATATCTTCTGCTTGCGTGGATGAACACGCCCAGACATGTAAACACAAGACATTTACTTGTACAAAGAGGATACACACAACGCTACCTTCTGCGCGTTTATTTAGTTCTTTTATACGCTCTTTTATTATTTCCCTTTGCTTTACTTTCTTCTTTTTTTTTACTTTAAGCAACGACATGGGAGATGAATGACGAACAAACTGTGGCGGCAGTCAGTGAGCAGTGGTTATGAAGAAAATGGCATTTTAGAAATTTTGTTTGAAATTAAGAAAAAAAAACAGCAGATTACAAACGTCAATTTAAATCGTCACAGATACACGACAAAACTCAGTTTAAATTCCAGTAAATGGTGAAAAGTTAAGGGGAGTTATATAAGACCAATCGATGTCAGGTTAGGTTAGGTTGAGGTGGCTGACTGACGCGCATACCGACAGCAGACATACTTAGGCCAAGCGTAGGCCCATTGTGTTACCACGCTGATCTTAGGCTACCTATTCCGCAAACCAATTTGTGCTGATTCTGACGCTCTTAGTTCAGCCGGATTAACAAAGAGAGAGAGCACTGCAACTGCATAGCAAGTGTTCGATGGTTTCTTCCTCATCCTCGTCCATACAGCTTCTACAGAAATCATTATAGGGAAGGCCTAGTCTAGAGGTGTGAGTTCCGATAGCACAACGCCCTGTTAAAACGTCAATAGAGACCTGAGGTTTGGCCTGCTAAATCTGATCAAGCTAAGCGATCGCTTGGGATCGATCATAGGCCATAGTTGTTTGGTAATGAGGCATCCTTTTTAATGTTTCACCCTTTATAATTTTTCAAAATACAGTCGATCTTCGATAACTCGAATGAAATCGGTTGGCAATAGTGCCAAGACTGAAATTTACATGTAATTTCGCTTCGATAACTCGAACTTCAATTACTCGAACAGATTATTTCGCGTCACCTTCGATAAGTCGAATTCTGAAGAGAAATTCCAAAATTCTGCGTCCGTTATGTTTTTCAAAATAATATGATTATACTTTGGAGGAAAATACGAAAAAAAACCTCCAATGTGAAAAAAAAAACAAAAACAAAAGTATATAAATAAGTGAACAATACAATTTTAGTAAAGAAACAAGTTATGTAAAAAGTAAAATAAATAATAAATAAATAAATAAGTAAATAAATAAATAAATAAAGAAATAAATAAAGAAAATAAATAAATATATAAATAAATAAATAAATAAATAAGCAAATAAATAAATATAACACAGTAACATTGAATAAACAATAGAGATTAAGTATCACTTAGAATATTAATAAGCGGGTTTTCAACAAAACTACAGCGTTCTTGGAATTTTAATTTCAGTTTCTGTATCCTATCAGAAATCAATTCAACATTCGCTCTTTTGTGTATATCTTTAGTTGAGTGATGCCAAGGCAAGTTTAACATCATTTTAAGAAGTTTATTTTGAGATACTTGCAATCTTTTTATGTGACATTTCGCACTGTTACCCCATACTTGACATCCATATAGCATAATGGCTTGAAAAATCACCTTATAAATAATCATTTTATTTTCAAGTGAAAGTAACGATTTCCTATTTATAAATGGGTATAACATTTTTGTTGCTACCCCTACCTTTTTAATTGTTTTACTAATGTGATCATTAAAAGTTAGTTTCGTGTCTAGATTAATACCCAAGTAACGTACGGAGTTTTCCCAATTTATAGACAATCCATTTAACTGCAATTGCCTTGTAGGAACAAAGCAGGGCTTTCTTTTTCGTGTAAAAAGATAGCCTGCGTCTTTTCCTCATTCAACTTGATGTTCCATTTGCTGAAATATTTTTCCACAATTTTGATCACATTTGAGAGATTGCTCTCAATATTGAGAGCTAATTCGTGTGAAGAAATTATGGCGGTATCATCTGCAAAAATCGCAGTGTGACAACTTGGCAATTTTGGGAAGTCTGATACATAAATATTATATAAAATTGGAGCTAGAACTGAACCCTGTGGAACACCAGAAACACCACTGTTCACTTGGACTACGAAACGACGACGAGATAAGAAACTTTGGACAATTTTACATATATAAGGAGGAAACCGGAGGTGTATCAATTTATACAAAAGTCCGTCGTGCCAGACAGTATCAAATGCTTTCTCTATGTCAAGTAGAACCATCCCAGTTGATTTGCCTATAGCACGGTTTGACTTTATGTGATTGCAGATTCTTAATACTTGATGGGTGGAGCTGTGGTGTGCCCTAATCCAAATTGTTCATTGGAGAATATATTATTTTCAGAAATATGTTTTAAAATCACTTCCTTAAGAACTTTCTCAAAAAGTTTGCTAAGGTTACTAAGCAAACTTATTGGCCTGTAGCTTTCAGGATTTTCAGGAGGCTTGCATCCTTTTGGTATAGGAATAACTTTGGCTAATTTCCAGGAGTCAGGAAAATATTTCATTTTGAGACACGCATTTATAAGAAATGTTAAAAACTTTATTCCACTTTTGGGCAGCTGCTTGATATAGATGTTTCTAATCAGATCAAGACCTCCCTTTTTGCGAACATTTAAGTTGTTGACAAAAAATGCAATGTCGTCTTCTGACACATAAACAGCAGAAGGGATTTGCTGAGAGCTGTTCTCGAAATAATTCTGAATAGTGCTCTGCACTGCGTCGCGTGTGCCTTGGTCACTTAGGTCACTAGCCACGACGTGGTTATATATTTATATGGTTATATATTTTCGAGATATTTAGATGTGAATCCGAATCTTCTCAGCACGACAATAAAGACGACAGCGGCAGTGATCTAATAGCGAAAGACTTGGCGATAATGGGGGATGATTTGATTTAACCACCTTCAGATGAGTTGGTTGAAAATTCATCACTCATTTTGCATTAACAGTCAGATCAAAAAGTCTGCGTACAAAACATGAAACTTTCATTAAAATGAATTAAATCTTCAAATCAATCAAAAACAAAAACCAAAAAGAACTGACTCAGTTTTCGTAAAGTGTGGATTGAAGTAACCCAAGCTCAAAAAACAACACAAAAAGTCTGCATACACCATTTAAAACCTTTCTGGAATATCGTGAAATTTACGAAAAACAAAAATACAAATATTCCTAGTCTTACAAACATGGGTGCGACATATCACACTGATCTAGACAAAGCCAAAATTTTCGGCCAGAGTTTTGCTCAAAACCATTGCGTTTGCCTACATCGTACGAATGCATATGTACAAAACGCGTTGCAAGACCTTAATGCCTCAATAGCCACAACACCAGAAAATGCGTTCATCACTGAGACTGAGATTGTGTTCTATCTCAGAGCTAACCTCATTGTAAGGAAAACTGGGGGTCTTGATAGAATTCGTAATATTTATTCGAAGAACTTACCTAAGGTTGGCACCAGGTTTTTAGCATTTATAATAAATACTTGCTTAAAAATTCAATATTTCCCAACTGCTTGGAAAGAAGCAAAAATAATACATGTTCTAAAAGCAGGGAAACCTCCGAATGAACCAACAAGCTATAGGCCTATGAGTCTATTGAGTAGCATGAGTAAAATTTATGAAAAAGTAATAAAGGATAAATTAGTGAAAATCATCGATGCCCAAAATATACTTCCCAATGAACAATTTGGCTTTACGCGCTTTCATAGTACGAACCACCAAATTCTAAGAATTTGCAATTGTATTAAAATGAATCGTGATATGGGAAAATCAACGGGTATAGAACTCAACTGTGTGGCACAATGGCCTGTTATATAAAATGATAAGATTCCATTTCCCAATGTATATTTGTAAAGTTGATCAGAGTTTTTTGTCAGATCGAACATATAAGGTTCATGTCAATAATAGTCATTCATGTTTGTGTAATATAGATGCAGGTATTCCTCAAGGATCAGTTCTTGCCCCGATCTTGTTTAACATGTTCTTATCGGATTTTCCTCATTTACCGGAATGTGATTTCGCTGATGACTCTGCTGAGTTGTTGCTGAGTTGCTGAGTTTTTCGTCGCATAAGTTTGGTCTCAATATTGAGACAAATTTAAGAATTGTCGCGGGTATAGTTATTTTATACCTCAACAAATGGAAAATCAAAGTTAATGAGGATAAGATAAAAGCTATATTTTTCACAAGAAAAAGAAACTCTTGTTATCTTTCATCCGACCAGTTAACAGTAAACGGGCAACACATACTATGGCAGACCTCGGTGAAGTACTTGGGCGTTTATTTAGATAAAAGACTTACTTTTAATGAACACATAACAAAGACTCTCCATAAAACGGGCACTGCAATTAAAATGTTGTTTCCATTAATAAACAAAAAATCCTTACTATCCAATGGAAATAAAATACTCTTATATAAGGTTATTTTTCAGGCAATATTGTTGTACGGCTGTCAAGTGTGGGGTAAATGTCACATAAAAAGATTACAAATACAACAAAACAAGATACTCAAAATGATGCTCAACCTTCCTTGGCATCACTCTACCCGCGATTTACACTCTTAAGCTGGTGTTGAATTGATCTCTGTTAGGAAACATGCACTTTACCCTTACACTTACTATATCTGATAGTCCACTAGTTAGTGAGCTTAATAATAACTATAACCGACAAGACTGATGTTTCCTTTTTATAATGATTTTAAGTACTTATTTGTTTATTTATTTATTTAATTATTCATTTATTTATTTATTTATTTATTTATTTAATTATTCATTTATTTATTTATTTGTTTGTTTATTTATTTACTTATTCATTTATTTGTTTATTTATTTATTTATTTATTTATTTATTTATTTATTTACTTATTTATTTATTTTTATTAATATTTTTTTTTCTTCCTTAAATAATGGGTTTTTATTGTTCTTTCCCTTTGCTTAAAATAATTATGTAAAATGACACTTGTTTTGTTTTTTATATGTATTTCAGTAGATCAGATAGACATCAGATCAGACAGATATTATATGACATTATACAGTATAACAAATCTCTGAATTGTAAATTGTGCGGTGGCTCGCTTTGTAAACTAATGAACGAAATAAACATGCTTTGATTTGAAAACCAAACGAAGACAAGGAAAAAAAAAATATAATAAAATATGTTTCAATATTTTGTTGGGTACCGTCTTCTGAATATGACTTCCGTCAGTCGTTTTCCGATTGAATTTACTGAGCGTTTCGTATCTTCAGGAGTTATTGTGGACCATTCCTCAAGCAAAAATGTTATGTTGACAGATGCGCCGGTCCAAGAACTCCCACAAATGTTCTATGGGATTATGGTCTGGTGATTGCGGAGGTGTATGCAACTGTTACTGGAACATTATACAGTTGCCAAAGCTTTACAATTTAAGAAGTATGCATGGGATCATTATCGTGTTTAAATATAAAATGATCCACAAGCCTAGTTTGCCGGCACATTCACGGATATTTTTTTTTGTATTCTGCGTAAATACTGGAATCAATCCGTTGTACTTTCCATAAACTCCAAGTTCTCAACTCCATTTGCTGCCATACACCCTCATACCATGACCACGCCATCACCGGGTTTAACTGTTGGAAATAGGTTTTCTTTATTCCATTCAGTTGCTGGGTTTCTTCACACAATACTGCGCCCATTTAATCCAAATATGCAAAATTTGCTTTCGTCCGAAAATAATACACTATTCCGTATTCTTTCTTGCTTGTCAATACTCTCCTTCGCAAAAGCAACACGCTTCTTTCGGTTGATTTCTGAAATATAGGGTTTTTTCCTTCCGGATCGTCCGTGATAACCTCCTTCGCTTAGGGTATTCCTAACAGTAGAGCAACTAACCGACTTTTCAAACTTCTCTTGGATTATCTTAACTATTTTAGGAGCACTTATTCTTGGATTTGCTTTTACTTCAGCCAAAACTGACCGTTTTTCTCTGGCTGTAAGTACTGCTGGGCGTCCAGATCTGTATTTCGAAGTAAAATGTCCAGTTTGTGCTCAGTTTGCCAAAACTCTTTGCACGGAAGAAAGTGGTTTGCCAATGATTTGACCAATTTCTCTTAAACTTTTACCCTCCGAACGTAGTTTTACTATTCATTTTCGAATCTTCATGAACCAGTAAGCCTCTCCAGCCGTCACGATCTGTCTCCAACTGCGCACACCAAGTCGATTGAGGTTCTTCTCCACCTGGGTGCGCCATCGGTTCCGTGGGCGTCCTCTATTGCGTTAGTTCGAAGTCGAAGATTATTTTTCGAATATCCACTGATAATTCCTTGTTCATAATTTTAGTTTAAAAAAAAAAACTCTTAAAAGTCAAGAAAATAGTAAGAGAATACATATGCCCTCAGATAATTCAAACGCTCGACTGAATGAAAGAAGAAAATGAAAATATAAATTGAAGCGGAAAATGGACCGGCATTGGAAATTCTCGGGAAAAAAGTCTGCCTAAAACATAAATGTACGCAGACTTTTTGAGTGGTATTTCCCTAGGATTGAGATCTTTTGAGTTCCCGAATGTGGAGAATTAGAAAACAGTTATGTTGCGATGTGAAGGAGTCATTAACATTATTCTTGTCTTGAAAAAAAATATTGTTTTCGATAAAAGTATAGGCGTTTTAGCTATTTTTCTAGAAAGAGTTATAATGTACGCAGACTTTTTACACTGACTGTATATCAAAAGACTCATGAAATGACAACCGATTCAGTGTACCTACAATGGTTTAAATTCCATTGAAGTTTTTTTTTTTTTAAAACAAGATAAAAATACTATTTTAAATTATAATAATGCTCCACTACGTTTTATGTGTTATACCGCAGATAAATAAATATTTATATCAATTTTGTATTTTGGGTCACCGTGGTGTAGTGGGTTAGTGCGTCGACTCCTACGCAGAGGGTGCCAGGTTCGATACCCGAATTTACCACCTTTGATAATTCACGGCTCCACCTCTTTCGAGGTACTGACAATGCTCAAATAGTATTCCTGTCTAGAAAAGGCTTCCTCAACTTCGCCGTTCGGATTCGGCATTAAACTGTAGGTCCCTTCCCCTCGTGAAAGAACAATAGCACGCACAACACGAGTGGTTGCTGAGAAGCTAGGCCCTGGCCATCTACGGGCTGTAGCGCCACCCATATTAGTATTATTATCAATTTTGTATTTTACTTGATAACTCGAAGTGGTGGTTCGAGTTCCGCTGAAATCCCTTGTGTCCCTTTTGCAGATGAGCTCTTGGAAAAGTGTAATGGATAAATAGAGAATACAACGATCCAATGTTGTACATTTATTTTTTTTCATTTAATTATTTATACCTCAATTGGACCCGACATTTTATGGGAATATTTAAAATACAAAGTGTATGTTACTGAGTTAGGCTTTCCTGAAATCCGAAAACCGATAGTCTCTAACAAGAAGGCAAATGCTTCTACTGCATTCGGAAACATGAATGATTCTTTAAGATGAATAATTCGGAAAGATGAACGAATTCCTAAGACAACTCTATTCCAGGCTACAGTATACCAAAGAGCAGATTTTTAAGAAAAGCGTCCAAATAAGTCTGTTTTTATACCTTTTATAAACAACTTTATGAAGGTACTGGAGAAGATAGTGCGAAGGGTTGGTGTAAACATGTAAACACGGAAGGCACTATCTTCTACAAGTCAGTCCAAGTGATGGGATATGCAGACGACATCGACATCGTCGCGCGTTCTCAACGTCCCGTAGTGGAAGCTTTCGCGGCGATTGAGGGGCGACACGAGCGACAAAACAAAGTATATGCTGTCGACCAAGAAACGTTCCGTCACGAACCACCTACGGCACAACAATCGACAGCTGCAATTTCGAAGTGGTCAAGGAGTTTGTCTACCTCGGGGCAAACGTGAACTCCAGAAACGACACCACTGTGGAGATCCGACGTAGAACCGCCTTTGGAAACCGGTGTTACTTCGGTTTGTCAAAACTCCTGACTCGAAGGACTAAGATCATGCTCTACAAAACTCTTAATTTGCCAGTCCTGCTATATGGAGCCGAAAGCTGGACGATAAACAAAACTGCGGAGATGGTTCTTAGTGCCTTCGAAAGAAAAATTCTACGTCGGATACATGGTCCCGTCTGCGAGGAAGGTGAATGGAGGAGAAGACATAACCACGAACTCTACGAGCTGTACCAGGATGTGGATGTAGGTTAGGTTAGGTTAGGGTGATTGCCACCACTGTAGCAGTTGTTGCCCACTTAGATCCTGGTTGGATCCCTTGTGCTATCACTTCCCGGAGCTTTACACAGGCTCCCCTTCAATTCAAAGGGACTACACTAAAGAAAAGAAAATAAACCTGGAGACTGCCTAATGATCAAATCCACTCCTGTGCTGATTTACAGCCAATTTGTTTTCCTGATAAACTTAGCCATGTCTTCTATCTTTAAGTGTGACATTTCCTCTGGGTTTCTGAAAAAGTAGTTCCCTAGTATATCATTTCTAGTTTTTGCAAGGGCTGGACAAGTGCCGAGGAGGTGAAGCGTACTTTCTTCTTCCTTTTAGTCTCTACAGCTTCTGCAGTTGTCGTTGTGGGGGGCTCCCATTCTTCTGGCATGGATACCAAGAAGGCAGTGGCCGGTGATAATGCCCAGTAAGTTCCATATTACATTCCTGTTTAGCTTTAAGAGTGTATTTGTTTTCTTTGGATTTAGTGAGGACCAAATAAGGCTCGAAGACCTACATGTGTCTAATTCCATCCATCTCCGATTAGCGGATGTCAAGGCATCTGTAAGTAAAAGGGTGATTATTACTTGAAGGGAGGTTTTTTTGCTAGTGGCAGTCCTAACCCTATTCTTGCTAACTCGTCTGCCCTTTCGTTGCCTAGAAAACCACTATGCCCAGGTACCCAGCATAGGGTAATCTCCCTGAGAGATAGACGGCAAAGTTTTCCATCTGCGATTCAAATGATGGTGTGTCCAGAGCCTTTATGGCCGCCTGACTGTCTATATAAATGGCGATAGGTAGCCCGTCCATCGGGTTCATCGACAATAAGCGGGCAGCCTCTTGGATAGCTTTAACTTCTGCCTGGAATACACTAGAATGGTCGGGAAGTCGAAGACACAGGGAAAAGGATATGTCCGGCGATATCGCGAATGCTCTTAGTCCGGTGCGCTAGTCTGTTTTGAGCCATTTGTGTAGATGTCCAGGTAGGCTGGTTTTCTTACCAGATCTTTTTTCCAATCTTCTCTGTCTGGGATGAGTGTTTTGAGCCCAAACTCGAAGTCTAAAGCGGGTGCTGTATAATCTGTATGCGTTGGTTGTCTCGCATTTCTGATTATCTCGGTATGACCTAAGTTATGTGATCTATTCAAGCGGTTGCACTCCAGCAGCCTAAACGGTGCCTTGCTACCAGCTTCCCATAGATGTCCATGGGAAGAAGCAATGTTTCCATGGCGACTATGGGGGTGGATCGCAATCCCCCTTTGATGCAGATACACTTCTGTTGTAGCCCGGAAGGCAGCTCGGCCACATCGAGCGCATGGACAATAATGCTCTAGCAAAGAGGATCTTCGAATCTCTTTCTTGGTTCGAGGAGGAGCATAAGACCGAAACTCCGGTATAAGGACCAAGTAATCGCGGATGGAAGCAGCGTGCCCTGGACCGTCAACGATGGAAGGCAGCAGGCTCGGACCCTCCACGATTCGTATTCCTGATAAGTAAGTAAGCAAGTAAGTATAAGCATTTTTTGCTTTTTTTGCTTGCTAAGGAACATATTTTATACCTGCTCATGTGCTGTACTGGCATTCCTGGACGTTAAAAGACCAATAAATATGCTACTTCAACGACGTGCTTAGAAGTTTTACCAGACCTTCTTTTAATTGACCCCCACACGCAGTGTCTGTCTGTTGCAAACAGCGCCATTAGGATCCATTTAATCCAATGACTGGCTCCCAAGCTTTACTGATCCTCCAAGTATACTGAGCTTTCATCGTGTAAGACGACGTCGTTTCAACGAACTTTACATTTTAGTCATCCGAATTTATCCATTCCAAGTATTCCTTTTCTACCACCTGTCAACTGGCCGCACTGTAAACATGAACGTCATCCAGATGGAAACAGCTTGACACAGCCAGTTGCAGGCAACAGAACTTGTACATGCCCAAGTGGGACACACTGCTGACAGTCAAGAAGCGACGCACACCTGCCATCAAAACACCACGGACTACCAGTAGCCGAACTGACAACGCCTAGACGCTGTTGTCTCTCTTTACTCGCGTAAAGATTGAATTTACAAAGAAAATGCAAATCTTTTCACACGCATTCCCTGTCTGTGCTCCCTTCCTTCTGCATTCCAGGGTTCTACTTCTGTCCCCCTTGCGCTCACATAAAGCTCCGATCGATGGGAATACCTTAATCTGATGATGGTGACGAATCGATACGTGGTGCATATCGTGTGATGCGATATGTACAACGCGGCGGCTGTCAGTTGACTAATGTCAAGTGGGGGTGAGGAACGCGTTTGACGTGCCGTGTTGTTGTTGGTGTGGCTTAAATGCCAATCGGCTTATGGACCGGATTAGAAGAGCTTTAATAAGGATAGTCGTGCTTAACACCGATAATGGCTGGCGCTGACCAGCAAGGCGATTCCACTTGCGATCGCAAGTATTTAATGACGGCTGAGTGAAGCAGGGGAGGATAATAATATATATTATATGGGTGGCGCGACAGTCCGAGGCGGACCTGGGAAGGGACCTACAGTTTTATGCCGACTCCGAACGGCAAAATCGAGAAGCTTTTTCTAGACAAGAATACTCTTTGAGCATTGTCGGTGACTCGAAAGAGGTAGAGCCGTGAATTATCAAAGGTGGTAAATTCGGGTATCGAACCTGGCACACTCTGAGTAGGAGTCGACGCACTTACCTACCCACTACGCCACGGCGACCCAAGACCCAGGGAAGTTCAAAAATTGACTTTTCAATCATGCATCGTCTGTCTACATCAACTGAGATCACCTCGTTCTTGTCGCAGTGTAACGTTGTAAAGAACTTGTTGACACAGCTTGGATACCAAGTAAGCCCAGTTTAAGGCCATAAAGCGCCTAAGACTTCTTGCAAAGCTTGTCTACTCTCCAGGTCGGAAGAAGATCATGAAGGTTTGGCGTTTTTAAAGACGGGCTGATATTTTAAATCAGCTTGGAAAGAGTAAGAGTAGGAAGCACAAAGCGAGGAAGATAACAGCTCTTTAGCAAAAATTGGGATACCATCTAGACCAGCGGATTTGTGTACGTCTAGCTCTTTAGCCCTAGACGCGCCTAAGAGACGCGCGCTACTGTCCTCTTTTAACAGACGCGCGTACAGGCACGTGTATCTTAGCCAACTCAGTTGTCGATCAACACTTGCGAGAGACAATCGTTTTTGTTCAATAATGCATCAATCCAGTGAAGTTTTAAAAAAATAATAATTTTAATTTTAAATTTAACTTTTGAAATAAATCTTATTTTTAAATTGGGCGCCTCTCGGTGCATGTTTATTTTTTCATTACTAGAAAATAAGGTTTTTTTTCTTTCTAGGATTAAGTACTCTTGAGGGCACAATGAACCCACGGACGTAAGGGCGCCCATACACCTACCTACCCAAGTTCTCTTGCAACGGTACGAGTGGCAGGTGAGGACAAATTAGAATCTGGCACCGTTGAGCAGGCTGCTGCGGAAATACAAAAGATTGCTTTTGTCTAAGGAGGTAATAAGCGGCTTATGTCATTCTAAATGAATGAACGTTGAAGATGGAATGGAATTCATTATATTTCTGACAAATTCCCAAAAGCGTGTGCTACCGCTGACTCGATCGAAGGCCAAGCTAATTCACCTTATAATGGATTAGACAATTCTTCACATTCTATAGCAATGGTTGACGAAAAGCTATATATTCAAAACCTGACCAGAGCAACTTCCTCTACATCCAGAAATGCTTACAAGCACTTAAACCACCAGCTTTTTGATGCTAGCTATAAAAATGCACATCCAAAGTAATTAGTACTATCTTTGAAGTTGAGTTGCAATTTTGAAATTGAACTTAATACCCCACCGAAACGATCTGCCAAAAATATGTAGTCGAAGGCCCTACGGCGCTGGACTTCGACAAGGGTGCGTCTTGTCACCTCTCCTTTTCACTGTTTATATGGACTGGATGTTGCAGCGCAGCCGAGGCGAGGAGTGTTTCACATTGGGAGGGTCATCTTCTCTTGCGGATGACTTAGTTATCCTCACATCTTCCCAGACAGAAATCTAGCGCCCACTCGATAGGTTTGTGGCCGTATGTGCTGATTCTGGGATGAAGGTAAGCGTGGACAAATCAGAGGTTATGGTAATTTCCAGAACGCCTGCTCAATGCACTTTACATGTTAGTGGAGTCTGCTTGAAGTAGGTGGAGAAGTTTAAGTACCTCGGGGTGTTCTTCACGAGTGATGGGAGGAGTAATACTGAACTCAGTTTTCACACAACTTGCGAGACATGTAATCAGGAAGGCCGAGCTTAGTGTTACAGCCAAGTTAGCAGTTTTCAACTCAGTATTTGTTCCAACTCTCACCTATGGTCATGAAATTTGGATAATGACCGAAGGAATAAGATCGCGAATACAAGCTGCTGAGATGAGATTTCTTCGTGCTGTTGTGGGAATTACTCGCCGGGATAGGGTGAGAAATACGAGAGTGCGCGAGGAACTCAACGTTGAGCAGCTGCTTCTTCGAACGCAAAGATCTATGCTTCGTTGGGTTGGTCACGTAGCACGAATGGCACCACCATCACGACCTTGAATGCGATTCCATCAGGTAGACGACCACATGGCAGACCCAGGAGGAGATGGTTGGACCAAGTCGATAAGCTCGCCTGGTTACGCTTGGGCATAACCCCTGATGAGTTAGAGTCAATGGCGGAGGATCGAGTTGTCTGGGGATCTCTCGTGCGTGGTTTACCCCGCGACCCCTTTAGAGGATCATGCGGGTCAGAAGATGGTGACCAACGAAGGTATCTACCACATCTTTGTCCGTGTTACTGGAAATTCAATGGTTACATTTCCAAGACAGTCAGATATCTCTGCCGCGTTCTTACGAAATTTTTAATGGAACAGAAGGATAGCTAAGCCTGTATAACTACTGCAATCATGCTTTTATAATAACATATAATATGGGTGGCGCTACAGCCCGTAGAGGTCCAGGGCCTAGCTTCTCAGCAACCACTCGTGTTGTGCGTGCTAATGTTCACGCGTGGAAGGGACATACAGTTTAATGCCGACTCCGAACGGGAAGCTTTTTCTAGACAGGAAATACTCTTTGTAGCATTGCCAGTGACTCGAAAGAGGTGGAGCCGTGAAATACGAAAGGTGGTAAATTCGGGTATCGAACCTGTCACCCCCTGCGTAGGAGTCGACGCCCTAACCCACTACGCCACGGAATAACTTCCTGTAATAATCTCAGTTCTTCATCCAGTTGCTGCATTATAACTTCCCTAATTGAATGTTTCAAATGATAACATACCAAACCATACCTACATCTTATAAATTTGGTTTTAAGTGGCAAATACCTCCATACAAATGCATGTAAATTTATATGGGTCTGGTCAGACACCATGGAAGGTTTTACAGTAAGTTTCCAACGCAAGGTTAAACTAAGCGAATACAACCTCGGATGACAGTTCCGTTTGACGTGGGTGTCAGGGAGGAGGGAGGGTGACAGGGATGTCAAATTCCAAGCACGAAATGGATGAGACTTTACTTCAATGCAAAATAGTCTCAATTTCCTTTGCTGTTTATTGACTATTATGAAGACCCGTGCACTTTCCAAACTCAGTTAACGTTTTATTGAAGCATAATTTATGACAATTATATTTAATGCGCTGACGACGAGCGCGTCGTTACTTAACGAAAGGGTCAGGCGCAGTGGATGAAAACCTTTTAGATGGTGGACAAACTTAAACAGTGTTTCCAAAATTCGATGACGAAAGATGGAGCTGTTTATGACTCTTCTCGGTAACCACTCTGGTGAACGACTGGATGGCGCAGTTGGTAGAGTGCCTGCCCCTACGTACGCCGGCAAGCAGCATTCAACGATGCGAAGATATGACCATGTTTCTGAACAGTCAACAACTATTAGGCTGCCCACTGCAGCAATACAACGCTGCAAGAAATTGTATATCGCTACAAACAATTGTCTACAATAATAAAGCGCTATGTTTGTAAGTATGTCACAGCTATACCAAATGTGGTCAAAGAAAAAGCCCTGAAACTAAAGTGGTTCGTTGGTGGGGTAGGCGTTGCTCCACATTACCCGATGCACTGGAAAACGGCTGTTGTTCAACCGATCCCTAAACGGGGCAAAGATAAGTCCATTCCGACAAATCTTCGGTCGATCAGTCTCCTTCCCTGCATAAGCAAGGTTTTTGAAAAGATAGTCATTCGAGTTCTGAAGCAATGGGTTGATGAAAAGAAAATCATACCGGACAATTAGTTCGGATTCCGAGCGGGGCATGATCCCATTCATGCCGCGTCAAAACTGGTGTCCGACATACAACTGGTGTACGACATACTGGTGTCCGACATACAATAAAAACAAAAATCAGTGCATGGGTGCCTGTCTGATTGACTTGGAGAAGGCATTCGACACCGTTTGGTTAGAGGGCCTCTTCCTCAAGCTGGTCAGGCTTGGCATAAGCAAACCATTGCTATACATGGTCTACGACATGATTACAGGTAGAAGGTTCGTTGTGAAAAATGGTGACGTTAAGTTACGTCACTACGGTCTCTAACATTAAAAACGGTCTGCAACAAGGAGCCATCGGTTCCCCGATCTTGTGTTCTATATTCACTGCAGGTCTTATAGGTTTCATGCCGCACTTAATTGCGTACGCCGACGACCTTGTTGCGTACAGATCAGGTCCGAAGGTCGAGGTAATAAACATCTTGTTGAAGCGTGACTTCGAGAAAATTCAGCGATTTTGCGACGACGTGCAGTTGCTTATAAACTTCCAGAAGTGCGAAACCAGTCTTTTCCGGACCCCGTTGTACATGGGACCACGGGATACGCGCCAAAACTGGCGTAAGTTGGGCATAGTTGACCCACTGGGTCGGCCGTTAGCCGTGAAAAGTGTAGTGTATCTTGGCGTTTGTTTGATTAATATCTGTATTTTGACAAGCATATACATGTTGCTCTGACGAAAGCCAGAGAAGCCTTTGCTGCGGCAAGGAGGTTGTTTTTCATCAGCCAACTTGATACCAGACTGAAGGTAATCTGCTACATGGCCCTAGTACGGCCAATTATGGTGTACGGTTGTCTATTGTGGTTCAACGTGAGTCCTTCCCAGATGGAAAAGATGAGGGTGTTCGAGAGGCAGTGTCTTAGGAGTTGTCTCCGTCTGTATCGCACACCCGAGTCTGACTACAAGAAGTACTATCCTAACGAGGTCCTGTACAACGAGGCAAACTTGAACAGAGTAGATAATTTTATTATTAAGCTGATCAGAAGGCACACGGCACGAGGTATGACCTCTTCCAACAGTCTGATCTTTGCGGCTTACTACCCCAATAGTATGTACCATGAAAAGGTGCCCCTTAACAGCTTTATTCCTCCCGAAGAATTCCTTTATCTAGACACAAGTGGCCTTATACAGGATCCACAAGGATGTCCTATCATCTTCCATGTCGTACGCCGAACAGTGGACAGGCGGTTCCAATACGAACCGGATGTCGTTCGCACACACGAGGATCTCCTCCTGTTCAGTAGAGCGATCCCCGCTCGAGATAGGAAAGAGTCTGCCAAAGAACGGCAATTTTACTGGGGGTTGCACCAAAACCAGCCTCCGCCACCGCTAGCTTTTCCACAGGATCCGGTAGCTGACCATAGTGGCCAGCTTACGTAGGTTTTAAGGTAGTTTTTAAGAAAAAAAGAAAAAAAATAAGTAAATATTAAACAAAAAATCAAAAAAAAAATATAAAACAAAAATAAAAAAAAATAAAACGTAAAAATGAAAAAAAAATAACAAAACTAAAAATTAAAAAAAAAAATATAAAATAAAAAAATGCAAAAAAATAACAAAACTAAAAATCAAAACAAAAAAATCAAAAAAAAATAACAAAACTAAAAATCACAAAAAAAATAAAAATACAGAGGACTCTTCCTAGGTCGAACTCTCCCTAGGTCGAACTCTCCCTAAGCCGAACTCTCTCTAACTCGAACTTTTTCGCCATATTTTGCATACATTTCCCTCATTTTTTTCATACAAAAACCTCTCTCTAAGCCGAAACTCTCTCTATCTCGAGCAAATGATGGTATCCCGTGACATTTCGACTTAGGGAGAGTCCGCTGTATATGAAACAAAATCAAAAAAAGGTGCACCACGGCGTATAAATTATATATGTACACCTATCCCTCGTTTTACACGCTACTCGTTCTGCACGTTTTCGATCTTACACGGTTTTTAAAATCAAAATTTTAAAAAGTAAAATTTTTAAAAAATGCCAAATTTTGACTGCACGCAGATTTATTTATACATACTTAATTATAAATCTGGTAACACTTCAGACGTATACATGCTCTACTGTCATAAACTTATATATGTATGTATATGTTGTTCTTTGATAAGAACACAAAATAAAATGGGAATTCCCCTTTAAGTGTCCAAAGCCAAATTGTATGTGTTTATGAATTAATGGATTTTATACAACAGATCGAGTATCATCATTGTTTACCTACACATTTTAAATTTTTTATTTTTCATAATTTCGTATTAGTTTTCACAATTTATTATACATATTGTGTAAATTATTTGAAGTAAGTAACTAAATAAGAATTATGTTTTAAAACATCCTTTTAATTAATTTTAAATTTTAGTTTTATCATGGCAAAAGTAAAAATTAACAAAACAGAGATTAAGAGAAAAATTATATCTTTGGAAACTAAAATTGAAATTTCGGACCGTCTAAGAAATAAAGAAAGGATAGTAGATGTTGCTAAATTTTATTTTATGAATGAAGCAACAATACGAACAATAAAGAAAAACGAAGACTTAATTAGAAAAAGTGTAGCAGCTGGAATGCATACGAGTATGAGTACAACTTCACATGTAAGAAATGTTACGATGGAAAACATGGAAAAGGCTCTAATGATATGGCTAGAAGACCAAAATCAAAAAAGAATTCCAATTGATACGTATGCCATACAAAATAAAGCTTTAAAAATTTATGAGAAATATCAGAATCAAGCATCGTCTACTTCTGCGAATAAAGTGCCTTTTCACGCGATCCATGGTTGGTTCCAACGATTTAAGCAAAGACATTCTTTGCATAGTCTTAAATTAAAAGATGAGCAAGCATCTGCTAATTTGGAAGCAGCACAACAATATCCCCAAAAATTTTCTGAAATTGTTGCCGGAAAGTCTTACAGTCCTGACCAGGTTTTTAATGCTGATGAATCCGGATTATATTGGAAGAAAATGCCTGAGAGGACCTTTTTAGCAAAACATAACAAGTCAGCTAGCGGCCATAAGGCAGCAAAAGATCGTATAACGATTCTTCTCTGTAGCAATGCTTCTGGTGATCATATTATGAAGCCATTGGTAATTAGCAAAGCTAAACGACCACGTTCGTTTAAAGGAATAAATATTAACAATCTTCCCGTTTATTGGAATGCGAATAAGAAAGCTTGGGTTGCCGCCACGTTGTTCAATGATTGGTTCCATAACTTTTTCGTGCCAGATGTGAAAAATTATTTAAGCAAAAAAGGTTTACCTTTTAAAGCCCTTCTTGTTCTTGATAATGCTCCAGGTCACCCTCATGATTTGCAGCATGAAAATATTGAAATTGTGTTTCTACCACCAAATACAACTTCTTTGTTGCAACCACTAGACCAAGGGATAATTTCGACTTTCAAGGCAATGTATATTAAAAAGGCATTCAGATATATTTTAGATCATATGGAAAGTGAAGGATCTCTTTCAATTATTGATGCCTGGAAAAAATTTACTATGTTAGATTGCGTCAAGCATATAGGAATGTCATATGCCGAGATTAAACAATCAACGCTCCATGGGTGTTGGAAAGCAGTAAGGCCTGACATATTTCAAGGTAAAAATTATAGAACATCTTTGGAGCAAGAGTATTCTCAGATAATTGAGTTGGGTCAAGAATTGGGTGGAGAAGGCTTCGACGATATAGCTGAAGCAGATATTGCTGAAATAATGGAAGACCAAGAATTAAATGAAGACGACTTAATTGAAATTATTAAAAATATTAGTGAAAACGAAAATGATGTTGAATCTGACGTTGAAAACTATGAACCCAATGCTTTCACAGCAAAAACGTTAACGAGGGACTTGTGTTAGGAAGAAAATTAGGAAACTTTTTTTCAAGAACATGATCCGAATGTTGAACGAGCTCTCAAATTTCAACGAGATGTTAATAAACTTTTAAGTCAGTATGAAGAAGTCTACAAAGATATAACAAAAAATATAAAACAGATGCTTATTTCAGACTTTTTTTCTGACAAGTCTCAGCAAACTACATACGGCAAAAATCCATACAACAACTGTAGACAGTGAATCTAATGAGATAATATCCAGTGATGAATCTGATATTATACAATTTCGTAAGAGAAGACTTATCGTTGAAAGTGACAGCAATTAAGTTTGATTAAAATAAGGAACATAAGTCTTATTTATAATTATTATTATGAATGAAGTCCAATACATATGTATATTTTTTTTTGCTATGAAATAAATTTTGTATGCTTTTTTTTCATTTTACAAATAAATTTAATTGTTTTTATGTTTTCTATGATTTAAATGATACTTTTATATTTTATTAAGTGTTTTAGTCATATTTTGTGTTCAAGAAATGTCTAAAAAAAAGCTTCTTTGTAGTTGTTTTCGTTTAACACGATTTTTCCATATAAAAATTAATTTTTCGAATTACACGGTTTTTGTCAGGAACGTATCTACCGTGTAAAACGAGGGATAGGTGTACTTAACATATACGCCCTGGTGCACGTGTGCGTACTGTTACGGACATAGTTAAGATAGTCTTATGTTTTGTGTTAGGTTCAGTTAGTATAAGGTAGTTTAAGTAGTTAAGTTTAGTCAAGTTTTTTAAAATATAATAAAAGACGGTCATAAAGACTAAAAAACGTAGACTAAGTAGATTAAGCATAAAGACACTTTTATAAAATAGATTAGATCAGCTTAGAGTACCCGCAAAGGGTCAGTAGGTTAGTGTTAAGAACATTTGTAGTTCTTAAGTTAGTTAAGCTAGATTTTGTAAAGTAATTTTGTCTAGCAAGTAAATAACGCATTTCAAATTAAATAAAATTACATGGTAAAAAAAGGAGTGCCTGTCACTGGTTAGCGGGGTCACCGGTTCGAATCCCAGTGAGAGCAAAGTTAATACGCTTCTATCTGGGTTTCAAATATGGTCCAGTCACCATTTGCCGTTGGGATCAAATTTACGGCACTATCACTGGAGTGGAGGCTGTAAGCCAATAGCCTATGAAGACGCCATAGCCCTAGTTGTAAAGGAAACATGCCTTCACACCGTTAGGGATATTATCAACGTCTCACTAAGCAAAATAGGGAAGTGGACAGGAAAAGCCGGAGTGGACGATAACCAGTCCAAAACAGAGCTCGTACTTTTCTCGAGAAGATGTATCATATGTACCTCCGATAGAGCCCCCTAAGGTAATAAACGTCTTGTTGCAGCGTGACTTCGAGAAAATTCAGCGATTTTGCGACGATTGGAAGCTGCTTATCAACTTCCAGAAGTGCGAAACTAGTCTTTTCCGGACCCCGTTGTACATGGCACCGCGGGATATGCGCCAAAGCTGCCGTAAGTTAGTACTTTTCTCGAGAAGATGTATCATATGTACTTCCCATAGAGCCCCCTAAGCTGAAGAAAAATGAACTTAGCTTCACTATCCCTGGGGTGCTGGATCAGTGGTAGCAGCCTATCGGTATCACAATGTACCAATATGGCCTAAGTAAGCCCCGTACTTAACCCTAACCTAACCACTTTGGCGGATACTGAACGGGGGCGTCGAATCACAGGGAAGTGATCACACAGTCCTACTCCTAGTCCAACGACGACTAAATAAAAACCGCCACCAACTGATCAAACTTACATTCACAGAAATTACAGACTTCGTGGTACATCTACAGGACCCATTACTTTGTAACCACAAAGAACCACCCAAAGGACACTACTCATAAGCGAAAGCTAAACTAAAGCCCCCACCCATCAATGCGTTTTGATAAAATACAAGTCATCTCCACGTTTCAGCATAAAATGACAAAAGCAGTTTACTAGACTTTCCTGACAGTTCGTGTCATTGACGTTTGACCCAGCCACTCCTGGGCCGTGCTACCGAACCGCACAGCAAATAAACTCAATTCCCGAGTGAAAGCCTCCAGGAAAACGAAAAAGCAAACCGGCATATCACAATTTGTATATAACGACGAAAGTACTCGTCGCAAGCTGGAGTTCGTTAGGCTTTAACAAAAACTAAAAAAAAAAATATATATCAGCATGGTCGTTAACATTTACCCCACTTTGTCCCGAATCTACACGAACAATCCCAGCGGCAGCAGTCATTGTTGTACATCGAGCACAACCACTGACTGTGTGCGTCATCGATCGTGATTCAACAAGGCAACAAAAAAAGCCAAAGGCGAGATAACACAAACAAAAGAAAGTGCAATCCAGGGATGTCAGGGAGGGAAAAACCAGCCTCAATTCAGCGTTGTTTTTTTGTAGTTTCACATGCTTGTCGGGCGCACATGCACATTCATTGAGTCTCCTCCGCAAAAGTTTTTTGCAACAGAAAAAAAAAATCAACGAACAGCAAAAACGAAACGAAATAAAAACCTGACAAGAGCGCAAGGGAGAGAGAGAGAGAGAGAGATTAAAGCGACTCCTATCCTAACATCACTCTCATGCGAGTAGCAAGTAAAATGCAGTGCGGGCGCGCAGAGATTCCGCTCCAACATCAACGATACGGCGCGACGCGGCGACCAGGCCAGACCATGGCCTATCCCAACAGCATTTGCAGTGACTTGACGTGCTTTCTTGCGCGAGTGTACGTACATAGCGTGCGGCATGTGTGTGGGCTTTAATGCGCATTCCCGGTTATTCTTGTTGCGACGGTG
This sequence comes from Eristalis intricaria, assembly GCA_964034865.1. Classification (NCBI taxonomy): domain Eukaryota; kingdom Metazoa; phylum Arthropoda; class Insecta; order Diptera; family Syrphidae; genus Eristalis; species Eristalis intricaria. The sequence goes on from OZ035873.1 coordinate 136,752,919, forward strand.
GTGTTGGTGTTTGGATGGTACAAGCACAAGTAGTACTAGTAGCAGTAGTTGTGGTTATCACTGACAGTTTGCTTGCGCCTATAATCTCAAATTCAACTCGTTTACATAATGCCCGAGTGTGTGTTGTACACATGTACAGTGCAGACACAGTGCACAGCGAACAGTTGTAAAGAATGCCAAAGTACGGGCATATACTCTCAATTTCAATTTAAACATCAATTTTATGACGTTCAGTACATGGGAGCGCTGTCAAGTTCGAGGTGATGAATGTCAAATGCGATTCTAAATTTGGCAGCATTTTGAAAACTGTCAAATCAATGTGTTATTTGTCACAGGGAAACCAAAAATAAAAGGAAGAGGATGACATTTGAAGCACTGGAGATGGGGTAAAAAAAAAATTACAAATGCGACTTGATAGAGGTCATCAAGTTCAAAGACAGACCGGGATAATTTTAAAACAAAATTTATAAGAATTGAGTGTTAGCGGGTATATTTTAAGAACTTGTGCGTAAATTCAGGCATTCTTCTGGGTCGTTTTTGATGTGGATAATGGTCGCCGTGGCGTAGTGGGTAAATGCGTCGACTGCTACGCAGAGGGTGCCAGGTTCGATACCCAAATTTACCACCTATCATAATTCACGGCTCCGGAGTCGGAGTCGGCATTAAACTGTAGGTCCCTTCCACGCGTGAAAGAACACACGTGGTTGCTGAGAAGCTAGGCCCAGGTTCACCTCGGACTGTCGCGCCACCCATATTATTATTATTATTATAATGGACACTTTATAAGCAGTCTTAGGACATTTACACTCGCTTGGGAATATAATGTTGGTTGAAGCTTAAAAATGCTTATGTTAGGTTAGCTTGTGGGGCTGCTAGTGTATTCACCAGCACACTTCGACCATATTGGTGATACCCCTAGTCAGACTACTACCACTGATTGACTACTCCAGTGATAGTGCCGTTAATTTGATCCCAACGGCAAATGGTGACTGGAGCAGATTTGAAAACCGGATAAAAGCGTACTTACTTTTGCCGGGGACCCCGCTAACCAGGGGCAAGCCCTCCACCACCTGCGCCATCCAGTCGTGGTGAGACATGGTTTGAATCTGCCAATGTTAAATACATACCGTGCAGTTGCATTAATTGCTTTTATCGGTTTTTGGGAGGAAAGGTAATCGCAATCGCAGGTTAAGATGGGCACTATGAGAGTTTTGACAAGTCTTAATTTTACATTATTAGAGAGTATTAATTTGCTTCCTGACTGACCTATAAAGGACGCACTACACTATCGATATGTTCTGTCCTTGATAGTACACTATTGACCTATCGTCATTTGACTTCAGCACCCCCTGGTGGCATTCTTTGCTACCTCATTTGCGAACCCGAATTCCGTCAGCTCTTTCGCGCGAAGCAATTTGTATGGGAATTTAAAATTCAGTGCATATCTATATTTGGTAAAACTAATATAAAATGATTGATTTTGAATAAAATTAATGGTGGAATACCGCGAAAAAAGTGTGCCAGTTTTGTTATTAGTGCTTGTCAAGTTCTTGGAAGTGATAGTTTACTTGGAATCGCAAAATGAAAAATGTAAAAAAAACCACTTAAGTGCCAGTAACATTTTATCATAACTTGAATAGTGGATAGTATTAAGTGTTGTTTTACTGTACACCTAAGTCTGTTTTTACACGGTCTTTTTTTACACGGTTTTGATATAACACGGTTTGAAAATTGAATATTTTTAATTTTTTTACACGATTTTATTCCATTTAGCACGATTTGAAATTTTATGTACAGATTTACGACCATCAACCTTAAACGGATGTTGGAGAGCAATTTGGCCAGAATGTGTAAAAAGTAAAAATCCTGTGGAGAAAAATACAAACGAATATCCCAATATAATTGCTTTAGCACACGCAGTTGGTGGGGAGGGTTTTGATGACTTGTTATCTGATGACATTGATGAACTGATGATTGATAAAGTTCTTAGCGAAGACGAAATATTACATTTTGCCTCACAGAATGCTGATGTTATAGAAAGCAGTGATAGTGAAGAACCTGTAAAATTAACTGAAAATTTAATTCAAGAAGGGCTTCAACTTGCAAATAAATTAGGACACCATTTCGTCAAAAATGATCCCAATGTCGAAAGAGCTGCACAATTCCAACGTGAGCTGAATTCTTGTATGGCTCGTTACAAGGAATTATACAAAGAAGTAGCAAGAATTGGCGAACAACGGCTCATAACAGAGTTCATTTTTCAAAATGTAGATGCAGAACGAGCAAGAGAAAGTCCAGTTCAAAATTATTCCAGCGATGATAGTGAATGTACATATACGCGTTCGAAGCAAGCGAATGCGAATAACTGATTACGACAGCAATTAAATTTATGTTGCTGTATTTATGATTATCACTTATTTTATTTTTTACCTTAAAAAATGAATAACCTATTATTTTCTTTCACAACATAGTTGTTTAGTTCCTGAACTTGCCATACATTTAATTTATATTATGTACTTTTAAGATTAGAGTGCATATCTTTTTTATCATTAATTACTATGCTTGTGAAAATAAGCATTATATATTTGATTTAATAAAATAAACATGAATTCTTGTTCTTAAAAATTCTTGTTTTTCACTAATTTTAATAGGTTTTAGAGATTAGGAACAAATAACCCATTTTTGTATACGATCAATGTCTTTTTTACACGGCTTCTTCTGGAACCAATCTACCGTGTAAAAACAAACTTAGGTGTATATTCATTGCATTATAATAGAACAATGTCTGAAGTAGAAAAAAAACAGCTGAAATTCGCACATTACATACATTATTCCATATTACGTCCTACTCATATAGCAACAATTCCAAGTGTAATGTACGTGAAGAGTTTATAGAAATTGGTTTCCGTTTAAAGCAATAAGTTAATTATATGATATAAACAATTTCTTATAATTAATTCAAGCAATAAACGCAACCAACATAGTGTATTATTCGTTCATTTTGGACAAAGCAAATGGAATACTGTGCTATGTATGATATGTATGAATAAGTGAATTTTCAGCAGATTACACTGCACTGAATATGTTCAATATGTTTAATTTGTTTAACAAACTATGACGAAATAACACTTAATATTGTTCACGATTCAGTGTATATTGTGTTGAAGAATGATAAAACAACAACAATTGCATGTCAAACTGGTGCTTTGTTTACACTTTCCAAAGCAGCATTCCTCAAAAACTATCACAAATAGACACTTAACAACAGCTTAAATCAAGACTTCTGAATTTTAACTCGGCATTTATACATTTATTAGAATAAAATATAATTATTTAATATTTTATCTAATTTTTTAAATTTCCCACTACATTTCGGCATTTTTTACGTTAATTCCTATCCCAGTTCTGGCAGCTCAGAATCCATCACGCATACACGGTACCAAAATTATCCGCAAGAGGTATAGGTCGATCGGTCAATTACATATTATTCCAAGATTTTTGACAGCGTGACTATGAGCGGGACTTGGGATGTTGTAATCACAACAACAGCTGATTCAAAAGATTATTTTATTTCAAAAAACGTGATTGCTTACAATTTTCTTTATTATAACAGTCTATATGGGTAAGTGCGTCGACTCCTACGCAGAGGTTCGAACCCCCAAGGTACCAACTTTCATAATTCACGACTTCCACCCCTTTCGAGTCACTGACAATGCTCAAAGAGTATTCCTGTCTAGAAAAAGCTTCTCAATTTTGCCGTTCGGAGTCGGCATTAAACTGTAAGTCCCTTCCACTCGTGAGAGCACAATAGCACGCACAACTCGAGTGGTTGCTGAGAAGCTAGGCCCTGGCCCTCTACGGGCTGTAGCGCCACCCATATTATTATATTAGCCGAGAGGCCGTCTACGAGATTGACATTAAAAGGAAAAAATACGTTAAATACTTATGTAAACCAAAAAATATATGCTGTTTGTTTCATTATATAATACTCCAATTACTTAAGAACGTTCATCAATTATGCAGTTCCTGTAGCGCAATGCGTTGACTGTGTAGTTGTAGAGTAAGTCCCAACCTCTGCCACCACTCAAGTGTCAGAGCACCGAAAAAATGAATGCGGAACTCCTTATGTATTGGGCATTTCGCGATGAAGTGCAACACATCCTCACGTTCTCTAAGATTGCACAGGTCGCATAAGATTGGAAGCTTCGGGCGATGCGGCATGAAATTTAGCTTTCAAAGTTCGCCTCTTATTTTAAAAATCTTATTTTTCCTACCGAGAAGCTATTCAAGAAATAAGTCCTTTCTTGTAGATTGGGGTTCATTTTGCTGTAGAAGGCTCTGTATTGGGATGACTGGCTTCATATAAAAATTTGTCAAAAATTCGGTGGCCAGTAAGGTGTTGATTTTTTGTTTTAAAGATTCCTGTTGTTCGCTTGGTGTAAAATTGAAGCTATAACCGCATTCTGATCCTAGTGTTTCCCATTCTTGGACACACTTTACCTTATATCTATGCATTTGCGCAAGTACCAACCTCGAAATTTTTTCCTGCCTCATCGCCTTGACTTTATAAATAAAACCGAAATGTATTTTAAGAGTATTCAGGAACAGGGGTGTAACTCCAGTCTCTAAATGCAACATGTAATTAGGTGAATTGCTAGGAAGCTAAAAAATCCGCCTAAGAAAATAACTGAGGAACTTTTTCACAGTTTCGAAAGGGCTGTAACCCCAGATTGGATAGAAGAGGCTGTGGCACGGAATATTTTAACTTTTGACTTATGCAAAACATTTTTATTCTGTATACAGTTTCCCCGAACCGCACAGATCGCACGCTTAGCTTCAGCAAGTTTAACTTTAAAGTGCCAAGAAAACTGTACTGCTTGTACTGAAACTTGTACTGCTTAACTATCTCAATCTGTTGGCCTTGAAATCTCCATTTTTCTCCTCGAGCGTACCTTCCCCCTCCATCTCTAAAGATCATCATCTTGGATTTTTCCAAATTAACAGGTAAATTCCATATTTTGGAGTAGGTATCTAGCCTGTTGGTAATTAACTGCATGGTATCTATTGAGTCGGCGAGAAAAACTATATCATCTGCAAACATTAGTGCCGGAATATTGGTTCCACCGAGACTTATTCCACCTCTGACTTCATCCGTTATATCGTTTATGCACGGGATAAACAGCAATGTACTAAGCACGCAACCCTGTTTGACGCCCATTGAGACCTCAAAGTCCTCCCAGATACATGGTTTATTATTACTGTACATAGCTCTTAAAACATTAATTAACACATCCTCACGTTCTCTAAGATTGCACAGTTCGCTTAAGATTGGATTGATTTATTATTACTGTACATAGCACATTACTGACTTGCGACGAGATGCCGTACTTATATAATTTATAGAAAAGCATTTCTCGCGGGATGGAGTCAAAAGCCGCAGGAAAATCCCCAAAGAAAGCGTATAATTTTTTACGTTTCATTTTGTATATCTCTGCAATATTTACTAGCGAGAATATCTGTTCTATGGTAGACTAGTTTCTACGAAAACCAGCTTGAAATTCCTTTAAAATGTTTCTATATTCCACTCACTTCGTAATTCTATTGAAGAGCACACTGGCAAACAACTTAGCAGATGTGTTTTGGAAAATGCTTTTGATGGAAATTACTTGTCAAGATTGAGTGTGAGAGCATTTTCGATAGTCCACCTGGTAATAGCACTCAAAACCTCATTCAATTTAGCACCGGAATCTTCAACCGTACCAAGAGGAAAACTTAAGTACATTTGAACATCGTCTGCATAAATATGAAATTTACAATAAGACAGCACAGTTGGAAGACCACCAATGAACATTGAAATAATAACGGTGCAAGAATAGAACCTTGGGGTACGCCATTCCACACATCACAAAAGGACGGCAGCTTGGACACGGTAAGGTACGAGAAGATTAATTTGTTAGTGGGATTACTAAAGTAGATTTGGGAGGACAGTTTGTCACAAAGAATCGATGGGTTAACGGAGTCGAATGCTTTCGAAAAGCCAAGTGATTATCTTCATCGATGGCTTCTCGAATGTCGCCAGATACTTTTAGTAACTTAAACCCGTTGTGTAAATAAGTTATTTTTTCCAATTTTTCTTATTTAATATAATTTCGTCTTAATGTTTACCATTCAAATTAATAATGGTTAGTTTAAGTCGAAAGACATAGTTTAAGACCATGTTTAGCTTAGAGTGCCCTCTAAGGCCCAGTAAGTTATATATAATATGGGTGGCGCGACAGTCCGAGGTGGACCTGGGCCTAGCTTCTCAGCAACCACTCGTGTTGTCCGTGCTATTGTTCTTTCACGAGGGGAAGGGACCTACAGTTTAATGCCAACTCCGAACGGCCATGTTTGAAAAGTTTTTGCCAGACAGGAATACTCTTTGAGCATTGTCAGTGACTCGAAAGAGGTGGAGCCGTGAATTATGAAAGGTGGTAAAATCGGGAATCGAACCTTGCACCCTCTGCGTAGGAGTCGAGGCACTTACCCACTACGCCACGGCGAGCATGTCATACGCCACGACATGTTCCTACATGTATATTTAAAAAAAAACGTGTCAGAAAATTGCTGACCAACTGACCAGATAAAACCTAGAACAACTCTTGACAATCGCTGTTTATTCGGTTTCAAGAGGCAGTTGAGTCGTAGACCCCTACAAGGTTGGAGGGAAGACAGAAGTAGTTGCGAAACTCGGTCATGAAACAATGGTTCTATTATTGAATGGTGTTGAAGTGATTTGCGTAGCTATTACAATAAATAATAAATAAATGAATAAATACATAAATAAATAAGTGATTAAAAAAATAAATAAGTAACTAAATAAATAAATGAATAAATAAGTGATTAAATAAATAGATAAATAAATAAATAATAAATAAATAAATAAATAGATAAATAAATACAATAAACATACACAAATTATAAAGCCAAATTGGAGATGTAGACATTGCCAGAAGATAAACACGAAATATTGTATTTTAACAGAATTTGTTCCAATCCTTTGTGCTACCAATTCAATCAGAGATAACCTATAATAGAGATATCCAACTTCTACCTCCCTTGCCCCTTGATTTCATCTGACAGCGTTTTTTATACGCTTTTTGTCCCGTGTCTGTGAATACGTGTGGGAATACTGTGGAGACAGCTGAAACCCTTCCCCACCTTAGTAATGGGGTGAATTAGAGTTCTTATTTGAAAATTCGCTCGTTATTTGAACGATTTTTCAAATTTCGGTGTTCAATTTTCAACACAGTATGGAGGGGTAAACGAAGGAACAAAGCTTATGTTCATGAAGTTGATTCATTAAAACTTTGAGCAATTTACAATCTGAAATACTTGGACATAATTAATGAATGCACAACATAGTGTAAACTTTTTCACATGAATAAAAATTAATAATACATTCACACGTACAGTTAAGCAATAATAAAAATATTATTGAAGCGTGAATCAGAAATAAGATGTTTTGACAACAATTTTTTAGCATTAGTAAAAGTTGCAATATCTTGCCATTGTTATTGTCAAATTGTTTAAATTGAATTCATGAGTTTTTGCTGATTGATGATTTAAGCGGTGATTAAGCGGGCTTCATTTTTTGAGTTAATTTGTCAGGTATGGTTTATGAATAGGCTTATACACTTAAGAATTAATTTTAGGTCAAATAGTTCCAGTTAAATGGACATTGCAATACATTGTTATTCAGGAAAGTCCATATAACAATGTAAGAAAATTCCCTTAAAAATACTAATCAACTTTTGAACACCCTCCGAACAACGTACCCATGTACGTTACATGGAAAGTACATGGATTCCCACTAAATTCATGAATCTGCCGCCTTTTCCCACAAAATTCACGAATCGGCCGCCATATTGTGGTGAATTGACGAGCGTTGTGAATGTATAAGTAAAATACAAGGGATTACCACTACATCTTCGTTGTGGGCCAGGGGTAAAAATGGCCGAAGTTGGGTATCTCTATCATCCATTATCTCTGATTTCAATGTTGTCCATTTCATGTAATTCGTCTGTTGGAAAAAACCATGGAAAATCCAGAATCATTTTAAGCAGTTTATTTTGAGCTATCTGCAGCTTGCGTAAGTGAACGTTTGCACATTTACCCCAGACAGGAGGCCCATAATATATTGAAAAATAGCTTTGAAAGTGAGTAGTTTGTTCGCAACATTGAGTTTTGAACGTCTACATATAAATGGATACAGTATTCGTGTAGTTTTGTTAACCTTCTTAATTGTTTCTTGCACATGAAGATTGAATGTAAAGCGCTTGTCTAAATAAATACCAAGATATTTTACATTCGGTTTCCATTCCACCGCAATTCCAACTGTGGACTTATAGCAAAGGCAGTCTTCGAATCTTAGGCTCCCGGTTCGAGAAAAAGGGGAAGGCCTGCATAAAAACCAAGTCGTAGTGGATGAAAGACTTGCAGCGGTAAATAAGCCAAAGGTTTCCTTCAGCTCTTTCTTAAGGTTAGGTTAAGGAAGGGAAGTGTGCTGAAAGAACTTCACTTCCACTCAGAGGCCTTACGACCCATTGTACACAAGCTTTTTCTTTAACGTCTCTCAGAACATCGATATGGTGTGACACGATGGCTTGACGTATAAGCTAAGTCTGCTTCTTCCAAAATACAGTCGAACTTCGATAATTCGAATGAAAATGGTTGGCAATAGCGCCAAGACTGAAATTTACATGTAATTTGACTTCATCAACTCGAACTTCGATTACTCGAATGTCTTGATAACTCGAACAGATTATCTGGCGTCATCTTCGATAAGTCGAATTCTGAAGAGAAATTCCCCAAATTCTTCGTATTCTACAAGTTCGTTTTATAAGAAATTGCTGTCGGGCACTGCGTTTGTACGTTCCTTTGACCTTGTATAAATAAAATTGTGGTTTTGGTGAATATTCTGAGCGCGGGAAGAACTAAACCCTCAAACGAATGAAATGAGCTAGAAATTCACCTGCAGATGGAATTTGACGCTTGAAAAAATACCAGAAATATAGAAGGTGGTGGTATGACGAGTTATCGAAGTTCGATTGTGTTTACATCGCCTCAATTCAGAAAACGACTATTCTACGTTAAAAGCAGCAAGTTTTACGAAAACAAAACAATTTAAGGAAATTCCACCGGGGGTCCCCCAGGGGAATGTCATTGGTCCCACTTTCTTTTTGGTTTTCTAATAGAACTTGACAGTAATGGCTACGTTTGCAGACGATACGCAACAGAGATAAGCTAATGGCTCGAAAACCAAGAAAAGACTTCAAATAAAACATATCTGAAAATAGATAATTTGTACTGTCTTCTTTAATCGGGCACAAGTACGGTATGCAAATGAAGCTGAGAACCTGTGGTGAGCCGTAGATCAAGTGGAAAGCACACGTCAGAATATACGTGACTAGCATGAGAATTGCTATCGAGATACATATAAGCTACTGATGTAAAATATTCAAAATTAATTAACACACATGTCGTGTGGAAGCAAGTTCTTAGGCAAATATGGGCGAAGGGTATACAACTTTGGGGATCCACCAAAACAACGTGTACAGTCATTCTTGAATAAAATCAATTTTCAATTTTATTTATAATTCATTTATGCATTTCTTACTCATGTTTTCTCACACAATAGCATTTTACAATTATAAAAGTTGAACTTCATTAAATTTAATTGTATGTATTTAAAACAGTTAAAAAATTATGAAACAGTACAATTAACAATTTAAAGTTAAAAAATTTGGATTTGAGGTTTACATTTTGATATTTTAATTTGAAGAATTTAGGTAGATTTCTTTTACTTTTTTAATAATTTCTCTTTTCGGTAGGTTGTGAGTTTCCCTTGGGAGTTCGAGTAAGGATCATCGGAATTGCCACGTTAAATGTCCTTCGACCACATTCGTTCGGGTACCTCGGAACTTCACATAGCTGCTGCTGCCGTCTTCTAGTATTCACCATCTGCTGTGTCTGAATCTTGTATGTGCTGTAGTCACCGAAGTTGGCAAGGATTTCCAAATTGTATATTTGGCAGATGTTGAGCATACGTGTCGGTTGATTTCTTTGTTGCTGAACTTCTCTTGTACTTCCTGATTCCAGCACAAGCTTTTGTAGAACACTTTTGTAGCGGTTGCAATTGAGACGCTTTTCCCCATGCTAAAATGCCATATCTTAGATGTGATTCCACCAAGCCCATGTAGCATTGTCTGAGTACTCTTGGTGTACAGAGTTTGCTTAGGTGGAAAAGGGCGTACGCAGATTGGCACCATTTCTTCTTCAATATTTCTATATGGTAGTTCCATTTAAAATTGTAGTCAATCTTTTGTCCTAGATACTTATACGTTGACTCAGATTCTATATTTCCGGTGCAGTCATCATCATATTCTGTTATTCCATCACATCCATGTCTGTGCAAACAATCTACGCTGTGCATTTTTATCTTAAGTTTCGTTCTGGGAATATGCGGCGGGCGAATGTGCATTATCTTTGTCTTAAGTGCGTGCGTAATTAATCCAAGGTCGTGACACCAAGCTGCGATTCTATTAAAATCTAATTGCATAAGTTTCGCCGCTTCGTCCACGCTCCTATGGCTAACTACGATCGCTGTGTCGTCCGCATACGCCTTCAGCACTGACAGTAGATCATTGACATATACAATAAAGAGAAGCGGACCTAATTTTGAGCTTTGTGGAACACCATTATTAAATTACCAATTTTAACCTGGAACGATCTGTTACTCAGATAACTTGCAAACCACGTTAAGATGTGACCCCCCGTACACCAATCTTTTCTAGCTGCCTCAAGATTTGTTTGTGAGATAAAGTGTCGAAGGCTTTCTTAAAATCAATGAACAGAACTACTGAGCTATGGTTTTTGTCCAAACTTGAGTGCATTTTGTGTGCAAAATATCCAAGAAGTCTATTTATATTTTTTCCTTTGAGAAATTCAAATTGATTCTTGTTGGGAATGTTATGTTGTTCTATGAAAGTGTATAGCCTTCTGGCCAACACTTCTAAAACCTTATCGACCACTGATAGTATTGAGATCGGTCTGTAGTTCAGGATCTCACATTTCTTGCCGCTTTTGTGAATCGGGCGAACTATCGATTTTTTAAGCATGTTTGGTACAGAGGCATGATCTAAGCTCATGTCAACTGATACATCTTCGACGTAAATTGAATGTTGTACACTGCTTGTGTTGTAGTGGAGTGTTTGGTACCTACATTCATGAACAATTGTTCGTACTTCTGTTAAGGTTTTCGCGAATCGATTGGTCAGGTCTTGGATGTTACTTTCATTCGAGAAATTCTTTTTTTAAACGTCATCCAGATTGCATTTCTTTTCACCCAGTATCGAATTTACGACCTTCCAAGTCTCCCCCTGTCTCACCCCTTCACAAAGCTCAAACTTCTGTTTTTAAAAGTTCGATTTTGTCCTCGCTATCTTCTTGTTCAGCTCGTTTTGAAATTTTTTTTTTTTTTAATGAATTATATATCGGAGCTGTGGTTTGAGACAGAGTCGTCAAAAATATTGTACTGACAGCTTGAAACTTTCTCAGCGACCCCGAGATGGCTGTTTGGAAGATGTGCTACAGCATGCACAACATCAAAATAAATTCAGACTCCGGACTTGATATTTAAACTGAAACTTCCTCTTCATTCAAAAATCATTTTCGAACAAACAGCAATTTTTCCATCACCCTTACCAGCGATCCCAAGTCAACAAAAAAAAAGGAACCATTTCTTCCAGAAGCCGTTCTCGTTTGCATCTTTTGCAGCGCCAAACTCTGAATGTTGTCATTGTCAGTCAGGGGTTAATGATTGATTGTGAAAACCAAAACCGGTTTTCCCAAACTGAAACAAGTTCCTCCTTTTCGTTGGCCCTCCACGCCGAAAGTGGTTCAAGTTTCAAATTAATTCGACCGTGGACCATTTGACGACGCAAACCCTTGGGCTATTAATTCAGCTTACGCGCTTTTGATTCTCAAAAAAAAAAAAAAAAACGCAAAACTCGTTCATGACAATTGCATAGTTCCCCGTCGGCCTCTGAGTCAAGACGAGGGCTGGCCAACGGCTGGCGCGTCTCGAACTGCATGTGGATGTGATTAAAGTGCACCCTTCTCCACATCCGACAGGGCGCACTGCGTCCATCCGCCATTTTCTATTCACAATGCATGCACTATCTCTCCCCCTCTCTCTATCTCGCCTTAATTATTTACCAAGCAAGCCCGAAATATTCGCCCGGGTTATTGACCGTCGAAATAGGGGTTGCTGCCTGCATGCATGTGTCCGAGTGGTCCCTTGTCAGTTAAACCGTGTTTTTTAGCTTTTCGTCCAGCTGACCGCCAACATGCTCGTATAGGGGACGTCGCGGTCTTCAGGCGTGTGTGTGTTCGTTTCGTTCATTCAATCGAATATCAATTTCCCTCAATTTGAGGAACTCATTGAACCTCCTCGTGTCTCGTTTTTGCAAACAGACACACACAGCTGCAATTAAACTCGATTCGGTATCCCTTTACAGATGAATAGGTAGGCATGCACGAAGCCATTGCGACATGCTACTCGGGCCGAGTATCACTTGTGTGCGAGTCTCAAGTGACTCGGGCCAAGTGAGCGGAGGGTTGCTCGGAGGATGGGAACGCACTCCAGCCGTGTATCTTATTGCATTCCTATCGATTTAACAAAATGCAATACAAACATGCACAATGCGGTTGATTTTGTTGCATGTAGATAGCTGGCAGCAACCACTGCCACTGAGCGCGCAAAGGAAGAAACGTGCGTCAAAGGAATGCGTGTGATATCTCAGGGATGTGCATGGCGTGGCTCACCTCCTTTGCATGCGCGCCCCCATCCCTGTGTGCACACACTCGTATCTTTGCCTCGTCTGTGGCGGTGGACGGATTTTATTTTATTTAGACTGCATAACCATTATGGGCATTTTCGTGCGTGGTCGTTGTGGCACAGCGCTCTCGCACAACATGCAAATGAGTGCAATAATCTCATAATGCATGCTAATACATCGCTGCTACACCACAGAATGGGATTAGTTGAAACTTAGATGTTATTAGGGCGTTAGAAGGGTGTTACGGATCGCTGACTGACTGCCAGGCACCCATAATTGGGTAAACTTTGAGGGAATCCGAGAACCTGCGGATGTGCTCGTGTGGGAAGAGCTGTTTTATTTTCTCCCAAGCCCACAAGCCCACAAGTCATTGGCTCTTAGCTTCGCGAAACTGCGAATAGAAGTGTAGGAAGCGTTTCCCTAATTGGATAGGATTTGATGCAAGCAGCCGTGTAAGATTGTGCTGCAGAACTGGGACATAGGAAATATAAGATAAATACATAATACAGTATATCCTGCAAGTGTCGCACAATGTGTAAATTAGGCAATTTTGCGGAACTTAATTAAAAAATCAAAATCGTCCGAATGAAAAAAGTTTGGTATCAAACGACAGGTATAACCCAAGGTAATAAAGTTTTACAAAAAAAATGTCATGCAGTACATTATTTACCATTATTATTTTATTACATTATTTGCAACGCAAGCATTAGAGGTGTTTTTTTTTCATCGCTATCGATAGTGAAGTGAAGAAAGATGCAAAAAAACGATTCGCAGTGGCTTTGATATTTATCTGTCAGAATATATATATACTAGATTTCGTGCCCGGGTTTGTTTCTTCAACCGGTACTTTACCATTACTTGCATTCCGTTTTTCTTGTTCATACTGTGTTTCATCACTTCTTCTGGCAGCCTGTGCAATGTTGTCATTTTCACGAACTTGGACTCTTACTTCTTGAGATTGTGTCTTAGAAGTCGACGCACAGTGGTCCCGTTGTATGGGAGAGTTGGAATTAAATCTGTAACTTTTGAACCCGTGAACCGATCTTAAAATCTTGAAATTTGAAACATAGTGCAAGTACTATACGATCTTATTATGTTTCAAAAATGGTTGATGTATCTCATAAGCTAACGGAGTAATCTTAAGTTAAAAAAAAAACACTTTTTTTTTGTTTAAATGCATAAAATAATTATTTATTATTGTCGATGACTCGAAATTGGGACTTAAAGCAAATTTGTAATCACTATTCAATTTTACAAGTTTTGGTAACGTACACTTTATTTGGAATTAAAAAAAACTAAGCAATTCAGTATAATAAGGCTTGCGCTTCAGTACTAAGTGGCGAATCTTTCGTTTTTGGTTCAGGCCTTAAATACGCAATCCAGGGATCAGATGATACCAACATTTGATGAATTGCATCTTCATTTGTTGCCGACGAGACAATTTTCGACTATTATTAACGCGATAGTACCTATAGTCTTTATTCCGACTATCCTGCGTGTTTGCACTGTTGCTGTAGCGATTTCCTGGGCACAAGCTTCAAACTTGTCGGGGTCAATCCAAAGATGACTGCATATTGTCTCCAGGATAACACTGAATCTTTTTATGAGGTGCACATCTATTCCCGTTGTTTCTGCCGTTGATAATGGGTCTTCAAAAAATCTTCTAGATGTGTTCCCATCGTTGGTTGTGCCAAATCCTTGCTTTATTATATCTACTTTATTACCCATTTTTTGTATGAACTTCTGCTGAATTTGACTCTTCCTTGCCTGGTGTATGAGCTGTGTCGTTTTAGTTGTTCTCCAAGCTTTAAACTCCTAATTGTAGGCTACATGTAGCAAGTATTCCATAAAACAGATGCGAGCGTGCAAGGGTGAAATTCATAATCTTGGAGCTTCCTGATTTCTTGGTTTTGCTCTAAGTAACTTCAAATCATTCATCTCTGATGGTTTCGCGCCACATATAACACATGAACTTGCAGAGTACGTGTTTGTCACAGCCTGTGCTACTTTGCCATCTATCATCGTAAAGTGCAATTCATGCCTTACTTTAATAACGGTCGATTTCACTTTTATAATTGATTCCCGCAAATTCTGAATTTCATTTTCAATTCTGTTTTTTTTCTTCTCGTATTAGGTCCATACTTTCTTTTTTAAGTTGTAGCTTCACTGGCCTACAGTAACGAGTTGAGGAAGGTCGAGGTTTTTTTTCCAAATTTCACTTCATCCGATTCCGTCAACTGCAGCGGTACCAACGATGTCATGAACAAATATGAATCGGATGACACTGAATCCAAGTTTGAAAACGTTTGTTTGAATTCACTTTGTCCCGAAGAACCAACACAACCCCACTTAGTCGAAAGGGTTAGACTGAAATTTTGTTGTGATTCGAGAACGCCACAATTTACAGCCTTAATGATTCTGGTTGCTGTATGGTCGGTCAAGTAGTTGCTGAAGTGGGATTTGGGCATCAGTTCCTGAAATTTGGATGTTTTCTGGGTAGCACTGTATTTTAGACTTCAGGACCTGCTTATGTGTCGGCATTATTGAATGCCCAATGTCATCTGTTTTGCTTTTTTTATAACTTCATATTAGTATTTGCTTAATTTTGTTTGAATTATTAAAGCCAAAGCTTCATCAGGACTGAAAACTGATCTGTGGGAACACGTTGAAGCATCAGCAGCAGCATTTTTTAATTTTTGCGATGTGGAGGATTTCAATTCTTGGACTTTCTTTTTTTTTTTGATTTATCACAGCATTCTTCAAGGTCTTTATGTGGTCTTCCGCATAATTACACATTTTCCGATAACACATTGCCACGATTTTTTGCAAAGTTCACTGAAAGGTCTGTGTGACGCACTACCTTTTTTTGTCACTTTTAAAACTATTTGTTTAATTTGGCACGATGTTAAGTTTCCGTTGCTATTTGATAAAAAGCTGCCGAAGTTGGAAATATTTCCGTCAAAAAAGTAATCGCACAAGAATCTATATTCAATTACAATACTTGCCATCGCGAAAAAGTTCAAATTTGCACAACAAATGCTGGAATGCAACTGCAATTTTTAAAGTATTTTCGATATCTATATAAAGTAAAACGTCATCTTCCTACTTGAAATCTTCAATATTTTCGGAATCATAAACTAATTCCCGATGCCTCAAAGTCAGAAATAGATATTCGCCAATAACGCTCTGATTACCCCCCTTTTTTGCCCCATTGCGACATGCATTTATGACACCGCAAACAAAAGAAGATAAAAGCAATTAGTTTCATAATTATAACGATTTTATGACCCAAAGAATTCTAATTCACAATAATAAAAACATCCGCGGCATCTCGCATAGCGTTTGCACAATACATGCATTGCAAGGGAAATCGTTTGAAAATGCCGAAAAATGCACGACATTGCTCCACTTAAATGCTTCGTACTCCCAAAGTAGTCAGTGGTAGCTTTCAGAAAAAGTTGGTCTCCCGTTGGAGACTCTTGGAGCATTGAAATGCCCCTCTCAAAATGTGTCTCTACTTAAAAGCCTGGTTTAAAAAATTGGTAAGCAATATGAAAAAAACTGAAAATGCAGTTTGAAAGCAAGATGTATGACCTTTTAAAAAAAAATGTACTTTAGGTTCCTGTGCATTTAGCAGGGATCGTTGTTGGCATCTCGCCAAGTTGAGAGCAGTCAACAACTTTGCCCTGGATTCACAGGCCAATGTTCCTCCCTCATGAGCTTGCACTTAGCTTGGAATATTTTCCAATAAGCCAGTACATGTCCTTGTATCTTAATTGGAGCTCTTCACGTTTGTTTTTGATGTGCTCCTTGCATTTAAGCTTTACATCGAGAGTCATTCCGAGGTATTTCGCTTCATTGCTGAAGGGTACATTATTTATAAAAACGGGCAAGTTATACACGTTCTTATACGTAAAATTTATATGAAGGGATTTAGTTTCGTTAAGCTCAATTCGCTGAGTGTTGGTCCATTCGTGTATCCGGTCTAAAGCACATTGCAGTTTTCTGGTTGATTCTTCGACTGTTTTGGCAGTTAGCAAAATGGCGGTGTCGTCAGAAAAATGTGCCTACGTCCTGCGGTATATCGCAGTAAGTAAAGAAGGGGACCAAGAACACTTCCTTGTGGTACTCCAGCTTGTATAGATTTGAAAAGGGGAGTATTCTTTCCCATATTTCACACGGAAGATTCTATCCGATGGATAGCTCGATAAAATTGTGCAAAGTTTTCTCGGGAGGAATTGTTGAAGCTTGTGTTTCAAGGCTTCGTGCCAAACCTTGTCAAATGCTTGAGCAACATCGAGAAATACAGCTGAGCGGACTTGCTTTTGTTCAAACGATTTTTCTATAACTTTAGTTATGCGATGTACTCGGTCAATAGTTGAATGCTTGCTTCTAAAACCGAAGTAGGGTGGGGTTAGGAATAAGTCGTCTTTCTTCTACAACCGGGCTTGAACGTCTAAGTAATATTCGTTCGAACACTTTAGACATTGTCGGAAGAAGTTAAATCGGTCTATGAGACTTTTTGTCTGCTGGGGGTTTACCCGGTTTCGACACCATTATTATTTCCGCTACTTTTCACTGACTAGAGACATGCTCTAATCTAAAGGCAGCGTTAATAATGTAGAGAATCATAAGAAGCGCTTTCTGAGGTAATTCATTTGAAATGACATTTGTCATTAAATTATTTTTAATCAGCTGTTTTCATTTCTCAAATGACATTTGCCACAAAATACTCTAAATTCTTAAGAAAACTCTCAATTTGGGAGAAAATCTCTCTCACGGCGCATCCCTCTGTCAAAAAATATTGAACATGTTCAATAATGACGTGCGATGGACTTACGTTTTACGTTTTATTACCAGAAATGAAGTATTACAGAGATGCCCGGGCCGAGAGGTAGCTCTCTTGCCTCTTAAGATTTTTGACAACTGTTTTTTATGACGTGTTCTTAAACCACATCAGAGGACGGCATTTATGTTATTTCGTGAATAACTGTCAAAAATTCATGAATATCTGTCAAAAAAGTACTAAAATTCGTCGATGGACTAGGGGGCAACCGGCTGTGGAGTTGGCTATCTCTGTAATACTTCATTTCTGTTTATTGCGATCCTCTCATCTCTCTCATTTTTCACTTATGCAGGTCGACGCTGTTTTTGGTGCATTGCCATTGTATTGTGTGCATTGAAAGACAACGCCAGCGCAAACGCAAGCATAAAGCCTGTCAAAATTAAGAGAAGAGAAAGAGAAAAAAAGAGAAATCTATGAAAATCCCCCATTGAATGGACTCAATTTTGGGGCGAGAGTCTTATCATGTATTTTGCCTGGACTACGACACCCAAAAATACGCCGAGTATATTTTGAAACTGTTGCTGCTTTTCAACGTTCTTTCCCAGCTTACGTATTCATTATTATACACCAAAAAAAAGCTGTAAAAATGTTTACTTTACTTTTGAATTGAATTTAACTCAACTTTACTTCAGACAATCGGACATCCATCACCTCATCTCTAGGCTTTATCCAACAACACAGAGGCTCAGAAGTTTGCCCGTCAACGTCCTGCCAAATCTTCGCCCCTTTCTATGCTGATGTCGATTGAGCTCATTGCACGAACAGACTCTCCTGTCAAACATTAAGTCCATCTTGTTTGAATAGTACATGAGGATAGTTTAAGCTCATTCCACTCTCCACCCACAGCCTTCTCAGTGAAAAGCAGGACAACAAGGAAGCCATGTACACAAACCGGGAAACAAGAAGGACCAAAGGTCCAAAGTGTTACTTACTCTTGGAAATTTGTTAGTTTCTGTCGACAGTTCAACTGGCAGTGGGCAACCGCCCCGGCCAACAAGAGGTGCCAGCTCCTTGTTGCCAATAAATACTGTTATCTGCCGACGACAAGAAACACATCTACCCAGCATGTACCCCTCGCATCAGCCGAGTGCCGTCGACCTACTTGAATATTCACCCCTTTTTCCGTCTTTCTTCTTGCATTTAATTTTCTCCTGCAACAAATAACCTCTCCAGTGTGCACGGATACACTCTGTGCACGAATAAGTTGTCCGTGGCCGCGGGGGGATTGCATGTGCCTGCACGGGATTCAGTGCAGAAAAAAGGAGGTTTCCTATTTTTCCTGAAGCAGCACTAAAACTGAATTCTATCAGACCCGACCAGACCAGAGTTCAGAGAAAAAAAAAAAACAAAAAAACAAAAAGGAAAGAGTACGCGACTGTGTGCCATTTAAAATGCAAATTTTCCTAGATACCACATCTGTATCTCGTTCGTTTAATTCAATTTTGGGTTGGTTCTTTCCTTCATTCTTTTCTTCCTTTTTTTTTTGAGTCTCCTTTCGTCATACGTCGTCGTCGTTGTCGTTGTCGTTCCTCGCACCACCGCACCGGTTTCAAGTGCTTTCTTTTAGCAATTTTGAATTTTTGGTAATTTATCTTTTGCAAATTTGATTTTAATGAAATGCCGAATGACGGCGGTCTACATTTATTACCTTGGCCAAGGTAGGGTCGACTGGCAATCGAGGGAGAGCACACACACACACACACACACCCGAGGTTCAGATTGCCGAAGGGTGATAAGTTTTTCTCTCTCTGGTTTGGCAGTTACGTAAATTCACGCTTGAAAAAATTGAAGTTTTGCCGACAACAGGAAAAAAAAATAAAATAATTCGGAAGTAAACGACAATTGTGCGCGGAGATACATTGCACCGTTTTTTTTTTTTTTTTTGCCAATCCGGTCTTGATGTAGTGTATACGAGTGTGTGTGTGTGTGTGCTCTCCTTGTGAACTGTCTTTTTGTTGTTCGAGACCGTCTGAGAAGAGGAGGCATCGCAATAAATTGGGGTTCTTTGCGATCTCCATCTACATGTGAAATTGTGTGCCAAAAACATGTGTTCAATACAATTTGATTACACGAATAGATTGCAATTACGGGGTGAAGTTTAATTTCGAATTTAAATGTGAATTTGATGAAAAACAGAATCAAAAGCGTGACATTCCTCCTTTCTTCTTGACTGGTGCAAACTTTAATTTATTGCTTTTGACATTGAAGTCGGTAAGGTAGGGTGGGAAACTTGCATTATTTCAACCGTCTGAGACCGGTTAACGGGATAGAAGTAAAAATTGGATGAATTTTTCGTATTCTAGCGGAACTTTAATTCATATCTCATGAATTGTTATCCGCCGTAGCTCAAATTAATTGGAAAAATTGGTTTTATGTTAGGGCGATGGATATGGTTTGGGTTCCACTGTCTAAGTTATCCATTCGTTCCACTCTACAAAATGGCAGGACCAGACAGCATTTAAAAGGTTGGGGAGCTCATTTCTCCCTGGTTGGTCAATATCATTCAAAGATGCTTAGATCTTGGTCACGTCTATAATCTAAAATCTGGAGAATGACTACCGTAGGCTTCATAATCAAGACTAGAAAATGTTCGCATGCAAAACCAAAGGATATAAGACCCATAAGTCTACCGTCCTTCTATTAAAAACACTGGAAAACATACAGAAAACTGATCGATGTATTCATTCGACACATAGTCACTGACCAACTATCGATCTCTCAGCATTCCTTCCCTCTCTGCTTTTGTGGATATTGAGAGGGCCTTTAAAAACAAGAACCCCACGTAGTAATCTCAGCACTCAACAGACTCGGAATCAAAAAGCCCTTAGTGACTTTTATTCACCAGCTTCTCAATAACAGAGTGATAAGCTCGAAGCCCGGTGATACCACGATCTGAGAATCTGTGATTAGAGGCACACCGCAGGGTGGTGTACTCTACCCTCTACTGTCGAACATAGTGGTGAACGAACTGCTTGTGACACCTGAAGGGACTGGGTGGAAGGTCATTTCCTATTCATTTTCAATTCTAGCCCCCTCCCAATAGCGAGCCCCCTTAATGAATTTTGTCCAAAAGCTAAGCCCCTACTTTTCAAATTCATTTTCAGCTAATTCATCCACAGTTGTTAAGGAAAATTCAAATGCTCAGTAGTGTTTCGTAAGCGAGAACAAATCAGTGTAATTTGTGAAATTTCTTAAGAAACTAGAAACTTTGACTAAGAAGGTTATAATATACAATATTGGCGGCGCGACAGTCCGAGGCGGACCTGTACCCAGCTTCTCAGCAACCACTCGTGTTATGCGTGCGTTCTTTCACGATAGGAAGAGACCTAAAGTTTTATCCCGACTCCGAATGGCTGACTTGAGAAACTTTTACTAGACATGAATACTCTTTGAGCATTGTCAGTGACTCGAAAGGGGTGGAAGTCGTGAATTATGAAAGTTGGTACCTTGAGGGTTCGAACCTCTGCTTAGGAGTTGACGCACTAACCCACTACGCCACCGCAACTCACTAAGAAGGTTACTGAGAAGAAAAAATGAGGAAATCAAAAAATAATCAAGTTCCAGTAACGAGCCAGGCCAATTTTCAACCAAAAATTCAAATACAGTGAAGTCCACTTATATTAACCCTCGGTTATATGAATTATTCCAATATATGAACCGCCAAATTTTTGTACTGGAATTCAGTTACATGAACTGATGCTCGTTTGCCCGATCCACAAGAAAGGAGACCCCTACAACTGCGCCAACTACCGAAGGATAAGCCTCCTTAACATCGCCTATAAGATCCTCTGCCGTTTTGTGTGAGCGCCTGAAACCATTCGTCAACAACCTGATAGATCCTTATCAGTGCGGTTGCAGGCCGGGGAAGTCCACCATCGACCAAATCTTCACATTACGGCAGATCCTGGAAAAAAACCCAAGAAATGCAGATCGACACCCACCACCTATTCGTCGATTTCAAGGCCGCATATGACAGCGTGCATAGGGACGAGCTATACAACGCCATGTCTAGTTTTGACATTCCTGCCAAACTCGCCAGGTTGTGCAAGATGACGATGGAGAACTCTCGCTGCTCCATCAAGGTCGGTGACAAACTTACCGAGACCTTCAATGTCAAAAAAGGTTTTAGACAAGGCGACACGCTGTCATGTGACTTCTTTAACATCATCCTGGAGAAGATCGTGCAAGACTCACGCCCCACACTAGAGGCACGATCTTCCATAAGTCCGTACAGCTGTTAGCAAACGCGGATGACATTGACGTGATTGGCAGAACACATCGAGCCGTCAATGAGGCGTTTGCTGGCATTGAGGCGGAAGCGGCTAAATAGGGTCCTGCGGTGAATGAGAGCAAAACGAAGTATATGCTGTCATCAAGAAAGGACACACAACATCGACGTTTTGGACAGAGCGTCACAATGGGCAGCTATAACTTCGAGGTTGTGAAGGACTACGTCTACCTCGGCTCCGCAGTACATAGTACGAACAACAACAGTACCGAGAGATCAAACGCAGAGTAACTCTTGCCAACCGCTGTTTCTATGGGCTCAAGAGGCAATTGAGTAGTTGAGTCATCTCTCGAAGGACCAAGCTGACTTTATACAAGACCTTGATCATCCCAGTCCTGCTGTACGGCGCTGAGGCATGGACAATCTCAAAAACGGTATTTACGAGAGAAAAGCTCTGCGTGCGATCTTTGGTCCTGTCTGCGTTGATGGTTATTGGAGAAGAAGATTCAACCACGAACTGTACGGCGGCATGAGCCTAGTCCGGCGTCTACGGATTCAACGCCTATGATGGCTAGGCCATGTAGAACGTCTTCGACTCCGAACCCGTGGGACACCGCAACAGAGGACGCCCGCGTTTAAGGTGGCTCACCCAGGTGGAGAAGGACCTCAATCAACTTGGCGTGCGACACTGGAGACAGCTAGCCGGAGACCGTGCTTGTTGGTTGAGGCCCAGGTCCACCCCGGACTGTAGCGCCAAATATAAAGAAAGAAAGTATGGCATACATTAGGATTTACATATTTATAAATTCAAGTTCATGTTCATTATATATTATATAGTAATATATAAGACTATATAAATACAGTGGACTCTCCCTAAGTCGAACTCTCCCTAAGTCGAAACTCTCCCTTACTCGAACTTTTTCGCCATATTTTACATACATTTCCCTCAACTTTCCACACAAAAACCTCTCTCTAAGTCAAACTCTCTCTAACTCGAACAAATTTTGGTATCCAGTGACAATTCGACTTAGGGGGAGTCCACTGTAAAATGCTTAAATTATAAGGATTGATAAGAGGATGGGATATTTTTATTGCGCAAGTGTCGAAAAATGGTGTACTATTGCTTTTTTAAATTGATAACCGTTATGTATGGACCTAATTGATGATGGTAATGTGTTCCATAACCTAACAGTGTGAATAGAGAATAAACGGGATGGATTCAGAAAATTTCAATTCAGAGGAATAAGGTTAGTTGCTCTGGATGATCGAGTAAAATTGAGTGGGTTAGATAAATACGGGGGACAGAGATTGTGAATACCTTTGTGTGGGAAGAGACAATTCGTGGCATTGAGGTATTTTTGTAAGTTGCATCCCAGTAATTCCCTTGCATAAGAGGGAATGTGTTCTTGTCTATTTATTCCATAAATATATCGCACATCGTTATTGAAAGCGATTTGTAATTTACGCTGGGACAGTGCTACAATAGACTACCTCGGCATATGTAACAAAAGGTAAAATTAAGGCCATTACAAGTTTGCGTCGCGTTTCAAGAGGAGTGTAGAAAGAACCTAGCTAGAGTTTTGCGAAGACAGCCATAGATACGAACCATATTAGTGTGATTATAACCCGATTAATATCGACCAATAACATATCCAAGACTAGTGACAGATTCTACAGCTTAAGCTTTTGAGTTATTTAGAAAAATCTGGCAGTAAATCAAGGCTGAAACTTTTCTTTGATATCGGAATTACTTGAGTTTGAGTTGGGTTCAGTTGCAATCCGTTTGAAACGGACCAGCAAATAAATACGTTTTAGGTCATCATTAAGGAGAACGATCAGTTCGTCGATTTTTGAAAATGGTTGGTGGGCTAGGTGTAGTTGTACATGATGAATGCTTGCATACCGACGGCAGATCGTTGATGAATAGGCAAAACAAAATTGGGCCTAAGGTTGACCCTTGAGGAACTCCTTGTTTGAGCAACATGAGAGATGAACTGCGTCCATTTGAAAACCTTTCAGACAGGAAACTAGCCAACAATTTCAACGCACTATCACTAAAGCCAAAATAGTGTTTCATTTTCCAGCACAATATCTCGCGGTGCACTTTATTGAAAGCCTTGGAAAAATCTAGCAAACAGGGATTGAAACATATCTCCTCAAGCAGGTTACGCATAGCTGAAGAGGAGCAGAGCAGCTGCTTATCATACAGGAGATTGTAAGATATTACGTACTTCGTAATTTGTTTTCTACAATCATCTCTAAGACAGGGTAAAATCGGAAAATGATAATGGTTGAGTTTTCTTATCGATCGGCATAACTCGTGCAGTTTTTATATGACTTCGGAAACGTGGACGTTATTATACACCAGTTAACTGCAAGAGTCAAAACCGAGGCAATTTGAGGTAGGATAAGTTTAATCGACATTCAGGCCAGACAACACCCGAAGGAAGGTACGTTGAAATCTTTGCTGAGGTAAACAATAGGACCCAGCTAGTAAATGAGCCCACACAAATACCTGACATTGCACATCATTCCGCCAACATCCTGGACCTGTTTCTCACCTCTCATCCTGATAAATATTCTGTTGACATACTGTCACCTCTAGGCTCGTCGGACCATTGTGTCGTATCAGCATACTTCTCGTTATCACCACACACAGTTAGAGAACACAGTTACCGATTGGCACGAACTTAACAACTTCTTTAGGAATTTTAGCTGGTCACTTTGCCACTTCCTCGATAGTGACGTGGATGCCGCTGCTTATAAGATCACAAATATTCTTCTGCTGGGCATGAGAACCTTCATTCTTCACAGATCGAAGAGTATCAAGCCCAAAGCAAACGCATGGTATGACTCGAGCTGTAAAGAGGCTAGCAGGTTGAGAGAGTTGAATTTCCGGACATACAAAGCCAACCCTACTGAGGAAAACCGGAACAAGTTTAAGTGGGCCAGAAATGACTGCAATGCAACTATCAGACGTGTGAAATTCTCTTATGAGCAAAAGTTGAGGCAAAAAGTGCTACAATGTCCCAAGGGTAGCAACAACTTTTGGTCAAAGAATTCCGCCTCGTCTTCAATTCCCACGCTCATTTACAATGACATTCCAGCTGTCAGCTCCTTAGACAAAGCTAATCTACTTGCGGCTCATTTTGAAGCCAGCTCAACACTGCCAACATGTCACCACCTGTACTTGAGAGCGTTGATTTTGCCATGGGACACAGCCACTTCAGCACTCGTTCAGTTGCAAGAATACTTAAAGATCTCGACGTGCACAAATCCGCTGGCCCGAATGGTATTCCGAGGTATTCTTCTGCGCTGGCAAAACCACTGCGTAAGCTTTTTCATCTATTCCCCTCTTCTTAGGTCTCTTTCCGAGCAAATGGAAAACAGCATTTGTCCAGCCCGTCCCTAAAAAGGGCCAATCTTCGTCACCCACCTCGTACCGACCCATAGCACTTACGTCCCTTCTTTATAAGGTCATGGAAACGCTGATAAATCGTCAGCTTATGAAATATCTTGAATCGCGGAAGCTTCTTAATGACCGGCAATATGGTTTCCGGAGCGACAGGTCCACTGGTGATCTGATAGCTTATCTCACCGAAAAGTGGAACCAGTCTTTGCACAATTCAGGCGAAAGCAAGATCGTTGCCCTTGATATACATTTGACAGAGTTTGGCATCAAGCTCTCTTGTAGCTATGGTATCGATGAGTCTCTTCTCATCTCACGTTTCGAACCGTTCAATTCAAATTGTTTTGGATGGGTTCAAGTCTGATATCCACCAAATAAATGCTGGTGTTCCCCAAGGCTTAGTTCTGTCTCCGACACTCTTTCTGCTGCTGCTACTTCTGCTACTTCTAATCCAATCCATTCCTTCGCTGATGACAGCACCCTCAGCTTTTCATACTCGTTCCAAGACCCACGCCCCCGCCATTCGGCCGTAGATTTGGAACGGCAGTCAAGCACATTGAATTCCGATCTTGACAGCATAATTAACTGGGGAAAAAACAATAGAGTGGAATATAGTGCTTCAAAAACTGAATAATGTCTGCTGCCAGTCAAGCGAACCCTTGATAATCAGCCATTATCCATGAATGGCGCTTGTGTCGATGAAACCGGAAAACATTCCATCCTTGGTATGTGTATCAACACAACACTTAGTCGCAACGATCACATATTTGAGGTCGCCAAAAATGCTGCGAAATGTTTAGGTTTCCTTAATCGATGCAAGAAATATTTCACCCCTTCTGATTTGGCTTTAATTTATAAGGCGTACATCCGCCCCAAGCTTGAGTATAACGCTCATATCTGGTCTGGTGCTCCCAAGACCACCCTGCACCTACTTGATAGAATCCAAAAGCGAGCGATAAAACTTATAGGAGACAACAATATCGTCATTAGACTCGCTCGAACATCGACGTACCGTCCATGCTTTATCGTTATTTCAACAAACGATGCTCAAGTGAGCTCGCCAACTGCATTCCTCCTCTGAATTCGACCGCAATACCCGTCTCGCCAGGAATGGCCATCAGTATACCCTTAAGACTACTTTCGGACGGGCAGTTAAATTCAGAGACTCGCTCAATATGGAATGCTCTTCCCAGCCTAATATTTCCCACAGACTAAAACCCGCAGATATTTAAGACCAATGTGCACAGGTATCTCCTCTCCCTTTCTCCCTCTATATCTTCGGACGGGCTGTGTCTTGACCCCGGACACATAAGGGTATTAGAAATCCCTTGTGCACAAGCAAATTATAAAAAAAATAAAGCGCACTCGAAATCCCATCTTCACTAGAGGAATCGGGTTTGATAGCCATTACACATCGAGTAATTTCCTCCTTCGTAGCTATCCCAATGGTCGCTATGGGTCGCCGTGGCGTAGTGGGTTAGTGCGTCGACTCCAGAGGGTGTCAGGTTCTATCCCCGAATTTACCACCTTTGATAATTCACGGCTCCACCTCTTTCGAGTCACTGACAATGCTCAAAGAGTATTCCTGTCTAGAAAAAGCTTCTCAAACTTGGCCGTTCGGAGTCGGCATTAAACTGTAGCTCCCTTCCACGCGTGAGAGAACAATAGCCGGCACAAACACGAGTGGTTGCTGATGAGCTAGGCCCTGGCCCTTATATATTATAATAGCTATCAAAAAACCATCCAGTCTAGGCAACTTGTAACTGGAGTCTACAGTCTGATTGAAATCAAGGTCACATGAAAGAGGATCATCTCCCAAGAAAGCATTATTTAGATCATTAGGATGGAGAAGGCATTCAGACGTGTCACAACTACTAGCTACATCAATTTTGCGCAAGTTTCTCCAGAGTCTCTTTGACGGTAGAGATGAATCTAGTTTAGAAGGGATAAAGTGCTTCTTTGATCTGCGTATTATTGTGGTGGCAGTATTACGTGCCGTTTTTGGTAAACCAGGGCTGGATGCTCAATTTCGAATCCTCACCGTTTTCGTGGGTACAGATTGATCGAATAATTGTACAATGTTTTCTTAAAGTAGACTAACTTTTTCATTGATATCAGACACATTGAATAACATTGCTCCCGATGAAAAGAAGCAGCAGCTGTTTGTAGTGCGTTGAGGTTAATTGCATTAAAATCTTTGTTTTAATTTTAATTCACACTCGGTTATGGATTGATTGAGCATTCATCGAATGCAGTGAATCTATCGATGTATGGCTCGGTTTGTATCTTTACTGCTTGTTTTTCGACTAACATATTTCTGACTTCATTATTTCGGCTCATTATTTCTTCTTCTTATAATGGCGCTTCAGTCCGGGCCGGACCGGAGCCTGTCCACACGTTCTACACGGCCTAGCCGTTGGATTCGTAGAGGCCTGGACTCATGTCTCGTAAGATTCGTGTTGAATCTGACACAACAGCACGCAGAACTTTTCTCTACAAAAACTAGCGATTGACAAGAGTTATTCTGCGAAAGCGAGATAGACGAAGTCCTTATCTCCTTATAACCTCTGTAAAAGCTCCAAGACGCCATGCCACG
Source organism: Eristalis intricaria (assembly GCA_964034865.1). NCBI lineage: Eukaryota > Metazoa > Arthropoda > Insecta > Diptera > Syrphidae > Eristalis > Eristalis intricaria. The sequence continues at coordinate 136,780,879 of OZ035873.1, forward strand.
TCTCCTTTTTAAGGATGAGAAAAGACAAGTTTTAAGAATTTCTTCTTCAAGGACGAGTTTTTGTGAATGTTTTGATTTTTAATAAAATTTATAAAAATATATTAAATGTTTTCTGATTCGAATTAATCTTAAAAAAATACTCGGTCGTTGCAACTATCCCAGCGACAATCGAGAATGTACTGTATATTGTCTGTTAATTACGCTAATTTACACCAACAATATGTTTAAACAAACGGTTCGGTATATTAGGAGCTGGAGAAGAAAGTTTTCCTTGATGGATGAGCAGCTAAACTTTTTGGAATAAGGTTTGGCTAGATTCATTTTACTGGTAATAATTATCTTCTTCCTTCTGAGTGAACAAAAAGAGTTTGCTTCCAAAATGACCCCCAAATTTGTTTTTGCTGCAAATTCTTATTAAGGATGCGTTCAAAGTTGTAATGGTTACGATTTCAATGAAAACGCGTTTAAAGGTGGCTCTCATTTAATGCTCTTTTTTTTTTAGAGCACTGCCAGGCTTTTAATAGCCCGTCACGTCGTTTACTCACCCGCGTAAGCGTTTAAATCGTTTGAGTGTTGTGAACATACCTGGAATGAGAAGAAGAAAAAAGAAATATTAGAAAATGTTATTCAAAGGGGGCGACATCTAATTGCTATAATTAAGTCAGCAATGACTTAGAAAACCGACACAAAGTGGGAAGTTGAAAGCTTCAAACTCGTTTTGCCACCAAAATGAAAACACACATCTAAAATGAATGAATCTTTTCAAAGCACTCTTCTGCAGTTCTTCTGGTGTCGGGAAGTCCTGGACTTATAAATAACTTAAAGCACCCGCGAGTGGTGTTTAGTCTTGGGTATTTTTTTTTTTTGGCAAGCATTCTTTATGTGTGGCTGTCGTATGCCGAAAAACGTGATTAAAGGTCGCCGACGCCTTTGAGTGATGCCTTTCGCTCGAAGGGAAAACACACATCATCATTACCGTCGCATTCTTGGGAATACAAAATTCTTTAAATAGCATTCATGCGATGGGAATAAATCCCTTGCGGATAGGTGTAACCGCAAGGCGCCTGGTGAAGAGTGACGTAAGTGAATAGAGGCTTGAAAAAACTTTCTGAGGAACTTTTAATGACGCAGGCTGACAAAGTTTTTCAATTGATTGAAGATGGTTGTCGTTTCGTTTCATGGATATTAATGTACCTAAAAGCGAAACAACTCCGAACTAAACTGGAATTCTGATTCTGATTTACAGATCGGTGGATGTTTTTTGGAGGAAACGGGGCAACTGAATTTCTTCTCACTTATGCTGCTTTAAAAGGCAGTCAATACCCACTGTGTACTCCAGTTAGGTTAAGTACAACGAGAGACAATCAAAATGACAAGCAAAGAGTATAGGGCCTAGAACTGAACACTGTGGTACGTCATTTTTAAAGTCACTATAGATGTGCTCATAAATTATTTGACGGTTTTTGGTCAGAACGTGTGGTGGTCCACCTTGTGAATAACAGTGGCCCCGTTGTACGGGCGAGTTGCAAATAAATCTGTGACATTTGAACCCGTGGACCGATCTTAAATAAATTAAATTGAAACATAGCACAAGTGCCACGAGATCTTATGATTCAAAAATGGTTGCTGTAGCTTAAAGGTTAATGCCTGAAACACAATAGTGCGTTTGCGCTGGCGCTGGCTTACAACACATACAATTCAATGGCCAAGCACAAAATACAGCGTCGACCTGCGTAAGTGAAAAATGAGAGAGATGAGAGGATCGCAATAAACAGAAATGAGATAGCTGGCTTCACAGCTGATAGCCCCCTAGTCCATCGACGAATTTTAGTACTTTTTTGACAGATATTTATGAATTTTTGACAGTTATTCACGAAATAACGTAAATGCCGTCCTCTGATGTGGTTTAAGAACACGTCATAAAAAACAGTTGTCAAAAATCTTAGGGGCAAGAAAGCTACCTCTCGGCCCGGGCATCTCTGTAATACTTCATTTCTGGTAATAAAACGTAAACCATAAGTCCATCGCACGCCATTATTGAACATCTTGAATATTTTTTGACAGAGGGCTGCGCTGTGAGAGGAATTTTCTCCCAAATTGAGAGTTTTCTTCCAAATTGAGAGTATTTTGTATCAACTGTCATTTAAGAAACGAAAACAGCTGATTTAAAATAATTTAACGACAAAAGTCATTTCAAATCAGTGTATGCAGAAAGGCGGCAATGTTTTCCATCTAGTAGATGAGAGAGAGAACAGTTGATAAATTGAGTATTTATTTTAACGCAGTGCGTTGAATTTTTATCGTAACATGAAGTCGGCTGGCGCAGCGCACTATTGTGTTTCAGACATAATGGAGTATAATTAAGTGAAAAAAAAATAACATTTCTTTTTTAATTAAATGCATAAATAATAATAATAATATGGGTAACTGGACCTAGGCCTAGCTTTTCAGCAAAAGCATCAAATATTTACTTATTAGAGTCAATAACTATAATAAGGAAATCAGACGACAAGTCATCTGACTTGGTACATAAAACAAAACTGTAATCACTATTTATGTAAATAATTTAAGATTCACAAGAATTGGTAAAATACTTTTTAATTAAAATTAGCTGTACTCGGCGTACTTTCGAGTCACTGACAATGCTCAAAGAGCAATAACTGACTAGAAAAAGTTTCTCAACTTGGCCGCTCGGAGTCGGAATCAAACTGAAGGTCCCTTCCACTCGTGAAAGAACAATAGCATTCACAACACGTGTGGTTGCTGTAGAAGCCAGGTCCAGGTCCGCCTCGGACTGTCGCGCCACCCATAATAATAATAATAATATTATTATTATTATTATTATTATTATTATTATTATTATTATTATTATTATTATTATTAGTACTCGGCGCGCGTTGCTACGCATTTGCGATTGTCAGTCATAGATTTTCGTTCCAAGACTCACGAGCCCGCCCTTCGGCCATAGAATTGGAACGGCACCGCATGTCAAGCACATTGAATTCCGATCTTGACAGCATAATTAACTCGGGAAAAAAACAATAGAGTGGAATTCAGTGCTTCAAAAACTCAATGATGTCTGCTGTCAGTCAAGCGTTCCCAGCCATTATCCATGAATGGCGCTTGTGTCGATGAAACCGGAAAACTTTCCATCCTTGGTATGTGTACACTTAGTTGGAACGATCACATATTTGAGGTCGCCAAAAATGCTGTGAAGTGTTTAGGTTTCCTTAATCGATGCAAGAAATAGTTCACCCCTTCTGATTCGGCTTTAATTTATAAGGCGTACATCCGCCCCAAGCTTGAGTATAACGCTCATATCTGGTCTGGTGCCCCCAAGACCACCCTGCACCTACTTGATAGAGTCCCAAAGCGAGCGATAAAACTTATAGGAGACAACAATATCGTCATTAGACTCGCTCGAACATCGACATACCGTCCATGTTTTATCGTTATTCCAACAAACGATGCTCAAGTGAGCTCGCCAACTGCAGTCCTCCTCTCCATGAATTTACCCGCAATACCCGTCTCGCCAGGAATGACCATCAGTATACCCTTAAGCCTACTTTCGGACGCACAGTTGAATTCAGAGACTCGCTCAATATGGAGTGCTCTTCCCAGCCTAATATTTCCCACAGACTACAACCCGCAGATATTTAAGACCAATGTGCACAGGTACCTCCTCTCCCTTTCGCCCTCTATACCTTCGGCCGTGCTGTGTCTTGACTCCGGACACATAAGGGTATTAGCAATCCCTTGAGCACAAGCAAATTATAAAAAACTATTTATAAACAGGTTATAAAGTTTTGCATGAAAGAAAAAATAATAAATTGGTGCCAGAACCTTTTTCATACAAATCTGAACGAAGTTTCCAAAGATATCAGTGCTCCATCTCTTACCATTTAAGAGTCTATAAAGGACAAACAAACATTGGTTTCTGTATATAGAGAAGATTGAAGAAACTAAGCAAATTTATTATAATAAGGCTTGCGCTTCAGTGCTTAGTGGAAGTGAATCTTTTGTTTTGGGTTCAGGCCTTAAATACGCCTAGTACGTCTTTCAATTATTGTTTTTATTCTTCTCGTCTTAGGTGTATCATTTTTTTTAGCTTCGCTGGCTCACAGTGAGGAAGGATCAAACTTTGAAAGAGGTCGAGGATCTTTAAAAATTTCACTACTTCCTCCGATTCCCTCAAATGCAGCGGTACCAACAATGACATGAATAAATATGAATCGGATGACAGTGAATCCACGTTTGAAAACGTGGCTCTACTTAAAAGACTGTGGCCTATTTCGCAGATCATACATCACATGCATTTCATACAACATACAAAACTGTCATACATCATACACATCATACAATTTTCTGTTTCACAGATTCCACTGGAAGTATTGTTTGATATGTTCTCAGGTGTATGAGGTGTATTATTCTGACTTCTGTTTAATTTTGAATCAGAAATTTCATTGAAAACTTAATAGTGTCGTGAATTAAGCCCAGACACCAACAAACAAAAAACTAAATAATGGAGTTCCTCAATAACGAAGAAAAATATCATTTCGAAAGTATTGAGATTAATTCAACTATTATAAGACAATTTTTCAAAATAGTACATGATTTTTAATAAAAAAAAATTCTCGACGAACTATCATTCCATGGTCCTACATAATAATAATAACAATATGGGTGGCGCGACAGTCCGAGGTGGACCTGGGCCTAGCTTCTCAGCAACCACTCGTGTTATGCGTGCGTTCTTTCACGATAGCAAGGGACCTAAAGTTTTATGCCGAGTCCGAACGGCGAAGTTGAGAAGCTTTTTCTAGACAGGAATACTCTTTGAGCATTGTCAGTGACTCGAAAGAGGTGGAGCCGTGAATTATGATAGGTGGTAAATTCGGGCATCGAACCTGGCACCCTCTGCGTAGGAGTCGAGGCACTAACCCACTACGCCACGGCGAGCATGTCATACGCCACGACATGTTCCTACATGTATATTTAAAAAAAAAACGTGTCAGAAAATTGCTGACCAACTGACCAGATAAAACCTAGAACAACTCTTGACAATCGCTGTTTATTCGGTTTCAAGAGGCAGTTGAGTCGTGGAGCCCTCCCGATGATGACATTGATGTTTATGACACCTTCATCATTCCTGTACTTCTCTGGACAAGGCCCTTGGTCTCTATATGGTCTGTGCATCCACAACAGTCTAGCCAGGCCATAAAGAGTTCTCTAGAGGATAACTCTACTCCAGTTCGAAGAGTCGTCGACTGAAAACCTGTAGAGCAGCACGAGTGGTGGCTGTAGAAGCATGGCGCAAGTCCACCTTTGACTGTCACCCATATTATTACACACCTTGTGTGGTCTGAAATCTTGTGACTCATGAGACCTCACAGAAGGGTGGAGGATATCAAACTGACTGATTTTACATTCTTTTCGTCGGCGACTCATTTGCCTGGCTGAAGGACATGTCTCACAGAGTATCGCGACGGTAGGAAAAATGTGCGATTTTATCTGAACGCCTGTCGTGAATTTGACTACAAATAAGATTGCTTCACGGTCACTAGCACCAGAGGAAACTTCCACTGCGATCAGGATTTTCCTCATTCTAGGCTTTCATTTAAATGGGTATGGACCAAAATCTCCATCTCATCACCATCAGCCTCCGGTCAAGCCAACCAAACACACAAGACTTTAAAAAGGAATGGAATGAGTGAACATGACCTCTATACAATTTCCCAAGAACTCTCTAGGCACTGACATTTACCGTCTCCCGGAATATCGCACCCAAAATTTAGTCCTCGTGAATGAACATGGACAAACCCGACATGGGACTTATCCTCTCTCATTTGTAATTATTATGTTCAAACGCCTGCACAGGTGTATTCATGTTCATGATAGCATCACTCCTGCCGAAAGGAGAGGGACATTTTCCGGGGACTAAATGTGTCTACAAATTTGAATGGAGACCAATCTCGCATCTAATTTGTTTTTATTCGCCCCTAAGTGCGCCTCAGATCTTTGCGTTGATTTGATTTAAACTCTTAAGGATGCAATAAAGGACAGGTTATTGTGTTCTCTGTGTGTAGGAGGCGTATGTTTTCTTTTTCCTTTTATTCTCGCTGAAAATTTGTGTGTATTTTGATTTGCCTTTAAATTTAGGGACTCTTCCAGGAGTTGTGTTGTGTTTTTCGGAAACATTCATAAAAAGCATGTCATCCATAAGCAGCTCACTCGTGATGGCAGATGTTTCCATGACCAGCGATAAAAAGAAGATATTTAATGAAGAATACTTTCTGATTTAATTTATTTAACTTGATTGATATGGGCATTATGATTTAATTCGTTTTTAGTACAGTGAAACGGACACCCCTCTATAAGGACATCTCTGTTTACAGAAAATTCTGCTTGGTCCCGAGATTTGACAGTTTGACAGTTTATTGTTTATTGTGGCATCAACTAAACAATTTGTTATTCACAATATTTAAATATAAAGATTAGATTATTGTTTTAATCTTAAATCTACAAAATTATACAATCTATCAAGTATTTACATATTAAATAGTTATATGATGATTTGAAGGAAAAGCCACTAAAAACCTTCATTAAACAAAAATAAAAAGATAAAATAATATAAAATGCGGTAAATTAATAAATACATAAATAAATAAATAAATTAACAAACATACAAATAAATAAATAAATAAATAAATTAATAAATATATAAATGTATAAGTACATAAATAAATAAATAAATAATAAATAAACGAGTAAATAAATAAATAAATCAATAAGTGAATACAGACAGACATTAATGACATAATCAAAGGTATATAACGAAGATATTATTTCTTTAAGTTATGTTAGATAAGTTTGAAATCAATTCATTATCAGATGATAAACAGCAGTCTATATAGCGTCGATAAAGTCTTTCAGATCGTGTAGTGAGTTCGCGCACTTGCTCCATATAGGGGAGCCGTAAAATATTATGGATTGAAAAATTGATTTAAAAATTAATAGTTTGTTGTCGTCGTTAAGTTTTGATTTCATACATATAAATGGGTAGAGGATTCTAATCGTGTTATTAATTTTTCTTATTATTTCCTGTACATGGAGACCGAATGTTAATTTTTTATCTAGATATATACCAAGATATTTTACGTTTGATTTCCATTGAACCTGAATACCGTTTATAGATAGGTTGTTGCTTGGAAATGAGCAAGCATTTCTTTTACGAGTAAAAAAGATAGCTTGAGTCTTTGAAGCATTTATGTTAAGTTTTCAGTTGCCACAATACGCTAGGAGATCATTAAGTCCTGATTGAAGATTAGTTTCAATGTTGCAACCAATTGAATCTGAGGAATAAATGCAGGTATCGTCAGCAAATAGGGCAATATTACAATTTCTCAAGTTGGGGAAATCAGAGGTATATATATTAAATAAAACTGGTGCAATAACGGATCCTTGTGAAACTCCGCCTTTGATATGTTGACTGTCAGAGAAGCTTTGATAATAAATACCTTGAAGCTCCGGGACGTGAGGAACGATTTTATAATTTTGACTAAGTATTAAGGAAACTGCAAGTTTATTAACTTGTGTATCAGTCCTTCATGCCAAACGGTATCGAATGCTTTTTCTATGTCTAGGACTACCATGCCAGTACTTCTGCCCACTGAGAAATGATTTTTAATATCGTTTGTGATACGATGGAATTGATACGTGATGCTATGAAATGCTCTGAATCCAAATTGTTGTGTTAGTAGGATCGCATTACTATCAATAAAAGATTGCTAAGCGAACTTAGTAGGCTGGTCGGCCTGTAGCTACAGGGCAAATCAGGAGCTTTGCCAGGCTTAAGGATTGGTATTATCTTGGCAACTTTCCATATATTGGGGAAGTATCCCAGTCTAAGACAGTTGTTGAAGATTTCCGCCAGTTTCTTAAGGGCAAAGTCGGGGAGATTTTTAAGATATATATTTTTTATCTTGTCGAGTCCTGTTGATTTTCTTATTTCCAGACTGCAAATAATGTCCTTAAGTTCGCCAAAGGAAATAATGAAAATATGAATCTATAAGACCTACTGATTGTAGGACAGAAGATTCAATATTCGGGTCTGTAATACCAGTGACGGCAATCGAATGGCTGTTAAGGAAGCTAGTTGCCAGCGCAACCGCTTTTTCAGAGCAAGAAAGATAAACAGAGTTGCCTATTTTGAGGGGAGCAATAAAAGTCTTCTTTTTCTTTATAATCTTAACGATGTTCCAAACGATGTTTGCTACCTTTGTCTAGTCCTTGTAAACGTTCGTTCCAAGATTGATTCCTAAAGTTCGAAATAGCAAATTTGACAAGAGCATTAATTTTCTTATATTGATCAAGGTAGAATTCATTTCGCGTCCGTCTCCATCGGGACCTACAGGTATTTCTCAGAGTTAACATGTCGAGAATGAATGGTGGTAGTATCTTGCAAGAATGTCTAACCAAAGTTTTCTTTGGTACAGACTGCTCGACACTTTCTAAAATAGTATTTGTAAAGGTGTTGATGTTCTCATCGATATGCGAAGGGCTGGAATTAGGAACGATGCCGTTTTCTAATTTTGTCCGAGTAAGCCGCCTAAACAGATTCAAGTTGGCATTTTTGAAATTATATACTAGATTAGAACATTTAGCTGGAGACAATATTACACTACATTTAACAAGGCAGATGGTCAGAACTCAATTCATTGAATGTTATTGGAGGTGTAAAAAGTTCAGGTATGTTGGTGAGAAATAGATCTAAGGTCGATGGGTTTTTATTTCTGGCGGATGGAATGTGTGTGGGATTGGGTGGGAAGAGAACTTAGAAAGGGTATCTTGAATGAAGGTCAGCAAGAATGTTGCCCCATCGATTTGCTTTCAGACAACCCCAATTTCTATGTCTGGCGTTAAAATCGCCACCTATGAGAAACAAGTCGTTAGTGTTAACTACTTTTAGATAATCGTTTCGTAAGTCAGCTCGATTATAGTGAGACGCCCTACCACCTGGAAAGTACGCACTAAAGATTTTTAGTGAAAGTCCATTAACAAAGGGAATTTCAATGCCAATGGCTTCTATAATTTTAGTATTTAATATTGCTAGCAAACTGTGCTTTATTGAACGTTTTATTACAACGGCAACACCACCACCACTTCTCTCTTCCCTATCCAGACCATAACACTTATACATAGAGTTGGACAATCGATCAGTTACTTTTAACCATGTTTCTGATATTAGTGCTAAATCTATGTTGTGAATGTTAAGGAAATTAAAAAATTCAATTTGTTTTCTCGAATGCTTCTAGCATTCCAACATATTGGTCCCGAGATGGAGGGTGTTACACCGATTTTTCGACCTAAGCGCGACCTCGTCCGGGAGGGTTGGAGGGTTGTTGGTTAAACTTTTTATATGGACGCCACGCGATTGACCTCCCGCATGATCCACCACCTTTTGTCCTAATGTCCGGGTAGGGGCGCGAATACTCCTCTTGTTGGTTGGACGGCTATAGTCCAACTGCCTCGTCAACAAGAATAGGTGGGAAGGAAAAGCCTCGAATCACTGTAAACCAAATACAATCCGTAAGCCCAAAATTAAATACACTCTTTCGTCAGCAAACGAGAAATCCTCCCTACCTTTCTTTACTCGTTCTACACCTAAGATGTGATCACTGTGAAACTGCACTACTCCTCTTCAGTTTTGATATCGATACACAACGTTCCATCCACGAAGTCAGAATGCGACTGAAGTGGATGGATCCAGCTGCCTCTGCAACGGCTGTACTTTGGAGAGTTGAGAGCCGCTAATTCCCAATTTACCTCTTCAGCCACTTCAAGGTCATGGAACTATAATTGGAGGAACTTGGAACAAACGAAAAAAAGAAGCACCACCTGGCAGGATTCGAACCTGAGTTCCAACTTAAACTTTAAAATACATTTTTATTTTTTAATTCATGATTCTTAAAAATAGACAAAAATGATTAAATCTATCTTAATTCTAAACAATTCATGTTCTTAAAATCTATCTGTACACATTGGTCTAAAATAATCTAAACTTACTTTTCTATTTGCCCTTCGGCGTCTACTACTAATATTTTTTATATAGTTTTTTTTGCAGTCCCTATGGACAATCTTTACTGTTTTTGCTTACTGGCCAAGAAAACTTAGGAAAAACTCGGCGCTCTAAACATTTTTTTTTTAATTTTCTTAAAAGTAACTATGTCTACGCTAAACCCTAACCCTAATAAACTTTAACTACCTTACACTGTGTCCGGCATTGCGGGCGTATGCACAAGGGCGTGTACGTTATTTATATGCTAGACGTATATAATCTACATGCCTTTGTACACCCTTTTTTTTCTTTTTTTCTTAGTCTAACTTAACCTAACTTAAATCTATGTAAGTGGACTGTTGTCCAACAGACCGACTATCAGATCAGCCGCTGGCGATGGCGGAGACTGGTTCTGGTGTAACCACCAAAAGAAGTGCCGCTCCTTTGCACTCTCTCTCCTATCTCGAGCGGGAATCGTTCTACTGAACCGGAGTTGATCCTCGTGTTCGCGAGCTATATCCGATTCATAGTGGAGTCGCCTGTCAATATAGGACATCATCTCATGTCCTGAATAAGATTTAACGAATCTAAATAGAGGAAAGCCTCAGGTGGAATGAAGCCGGGGTGGCGCACCCTCTCATGATACACAAAGTGCGGGTAATAAGCCCTGAAGATCAGACTGTTGGTAGACATCATACTCCTTGCGATGTGTCGTCGCGTTAGCGAAATTATAAAATTGTCTACTCTTTTCACGTTAGCCCTGTTGTACAAGACCTCGTTGCTCGAGCTAGCTAGGACGAACCAAACCTAGTGACGTAATGTTACGTCACACACTACACCCTAAACACAATTAAGTAAATTTTCGTAAAAATTCGTGTTTTTCTTGAGCCCCTTCAGAACAGACAGATCTATATAATGGACAATTCTGATGGTGACGCGAGTGTCCGCTATGGAGAAGTATCACTGTACTGAGTAACTAAACTCTAATAATTAGCACAAGTGTTTTTTTTTAAACCAGAGAATTATTATTATTATTTATTTTTTATTATTCTTTTACGACAGCCTAAGACTGTAAGATACAAAATCTTATAAATTAGTCCTAAGCTTATTATACAATACATGGAGCTGAAGTGCATGTTTGTGTGTAAAAAATGTAATAAAAAAATGTATGCAATTTTCTATCAGTGTTCAAATTTTAAGAAGAGTGTAATAATAAAATTTTACATTAAAAATTCCGTCCCCCCGACCTAGACGAAGTCAAGATAGCGACATCGAGACTAAAGTCCAATAAAGCTGCTGGTGCAGGCGGACTGTCTGCGGAGTAGTCTGACTAGGGGTATCATAATGGACCAATATGGTCTAAGTGTGCTGGTGAATACACTAGCAGCCCCACTACCTAACCTAACCTAAGCTCTGGTCGGAGAAATCTCAGCATCGTTTGCCCGATCCACAAGAAAGAAGAACCCTCCAACTGCGCCAACTACCGAGGGATAAGTCTCCTCAACATCGCCTAAAAGATCCTCTCTGCCGTATTGCGCGAGCGCCTGAAACCATTCGTCAACAACCTGATAGATCCTTTACAGTGCTGTTTCAGGGCCGGGAAGTCCACCATCGACCACGATCGACACCCACCACCTATTCGTCGATTTCAAGGCCGCATATGACAGCGTGCATAGGGACGAGCTATACAACGCCATGTCTAGTTTTGACATTCCTGCCATACTCGTCAGGTTGTGCAGGATGACGATGGAGAACCCTCGCTGCTCCATCAAGGTCGGTAACGAACTCACCGAGACCTTCAATGTCACAGGGTTGTGTACATATTAACCACCTCCAGGAGGAGGTGTCTTAACACAATGTTGAAGATCCTGTCGATTCCAACAGACTTTTTTTTCTTTAATGATTCGAAGACCGTCTGGAGTTCTGTCTTCGATATGAACGGGTGATGAACCCCTTCGTCGGCCATGTTATCATCATTGAACACGAGTACTCTAATTAGACAACCTGTCATATGTTCATAAAGCACAGCATTTAGTTTCCTTTTGTTTATTGAGTTGCAGTTGCAATAGATTTCGTAGCCATAAATCAAGATCGGAAGTAATAAACGTGTGTTTGGGTTTACTGGAACCTAAAGCGTACGAAGTACAATATACACTTTACCAAAAAGAGGTTTGAGATGGTTGTCCCACGTCAGAGAGCGGTTGCAGATTACTCCCAGGTTTTTCGCACTCTCTACAAATTTCAACTGTCTAACCTTCTGGAAGCGAAAATTAAGTCGTTTAAAAATAAAAATCTTAGTGCCTATTTAACAGATTTGTCAGCGAAAAAAAGATACCAACTACTCACTTTGCCTTGTGTGTATGGTCTTTGTGGGCTTTAGGGCTGTTTTTGTTTAACTACCGCAGCATAAGCCTATCAAGCATCATGGCGTGGTCGGTGGTGTAGATGATGGGAATTTTAAAAATGTATCTGCACATTCCTCCACTGAAGGAAGATAACTCTGTGACAATCTCTTGTACTGAAACAACCAATGCGCTTGCTAACCACTTTTCTGGAAGTCATTCGATAACCAACAACATTAACCCACCCACGGACATTAAATCTTCCGTCGAGCAATCTATTCATTTTCTTAATTCGCAAACAATAATCGGCGATTTCAATCGTTTTTCAGTCACTGAACTAAAACATGTTGTAGACAGCTTAAAAGTTAAGAAATCTTCTGGCTTTAATGGTGTTAGAAATGTGTGTCTGAAAAATTTGACAGGCCTGTTTAATTGATGTCTTACTTTGGGATATTTTCCAACCCATTGGAAATCTGCCAAGGTAATTCCAATCTTGAAGCCTGTCAAGGACCCTAATCTAGTCGTAAGTTACAGACCAATCAGTCTGCTCAGTTCTCTTAGTAAGTGCCTTGAAAATATCATAAAGAATAGAGTTGTGTATTTCATTGAGAGTAATTCTATTATACCCTCTGAGCAATTCGATTTTAGATCTTTACACACTACCACACACCAAGTATTTTATATGTTGGAAAGGCTTTCGATACTGTTTTGCATGATGGATTGATTCATAAGTGAGTAAGTGTTAATCTTCCGTTGTATCTTGTCAAAGTCATCCAGTCATTTTTGTCTTACCGAAGTTTTAATATTTCCATAAATGGATATTCTTCTGCAAATAAACTGATAAATGCAGGAGTTCCACAAGGGTCCGTCATTAGTCCAGTTTTATATAACATTTATACATCCGATTTCCCTAACTTGACAAAGTCGTAGTATCGCCCTTTTCACTGACGATACTTGCATTTATTCATCAGATGTAATTGGTTTCAACGTTGAAACTAATCTACAATCTGCTTTAAATGCGTTCGAAACATATTGCATTAACTGAAAAATTAAAATTAATGCTTCTAAGACACAAGGTGTCTTTTTTACTCGTAAAAGAAAAGCTAGTTTACTTCCTAGCAACAGACTTACTGTCAATGGTATGGCGGTGGAATGGAAACCGAATGTAAACTATCTTGGTATTTATTTAGACAAGCTGTTAACATTCAATCTTCATGTGCAAGAAACAATAAAGAAGGTTAACACAACTACACATACTGTATCCATTTATATGTAGACGGTCAAAACTCAATATTGCGAACAAACTACTCACTTTCAAAGCTATTTTTCAATATATTATGGGCCTCCTGTCTGGGGTAAATGTGCAAACGTTCACTTACGCAAGCTGCAGATAGCTCAAAATAAACTGCTTAAAATGATTCTGGATTTTCCATGGTTTTGCCCATCAGAAGAATTACGTGAAATGGACAACATTGAAATCAGAGATAATGGATGATAGAGATATCCAACTTCGGCCATTTATACCCCTGGCCCACAACGAAGATGTAGTGGTAATCCCTTGTATTTTACTTATACATTCACAACGCTCGTCAATTCACCACAATATGCCGGCCGATTCGTGAATTTTGTGGGAAAAGGCGGCAGATTCATGAATTCAGTGGGAATCCATGTACTTTCCATGTAACGTACATGGGTACGTTGTTCGGAGGGTGTTCAAAAGTTGACTAGTATTTTTAAGGGAATTTTCTTACATTGTTATATGGACATTCGTGAATAAAAATGTATTGCAAATGTCCATTTAACTGGAACTATTTGACCTAAAATTAATTCTTAAGTGTATATATAGCCTATTCATAAACCATACCTGACAAATTAACTCAAAAAATGAAGCCCGCTTAATCACCGCTTAAATCATGAATTCTGAAAAACTCATGAATTCAATTTAAACAATTTGATAATAACAATGGCAATGTTGTCAAAACATCTTATTTGTGATTCACGCTTCAATAATATTTTTATTATTGCTTAACTGTACGTGTGAATGTATTATTAATTTTTATTCATGTGAAAAAGTTTACACTATGTTGTGCATTCATTAAATATGTCCAAGTATTTCCGATTGTGGGTCGCCGTAGCGTAGTGGGTAAGTGCGTCGACTCCTACGCAGAGGGTGCCAGGTTCGATACCCGAAAATACCGCCTATCATTATTCACGGTTTCACCTCTTTCGAGTCACTGACAATGCTCAAAGAGTATTTCCTGTCTAGAAAAAGCTTCTCAAACTTGGCCGTTAGGAGTCGGCATTAAACTGTAGGTCCCTTCCACTCGTGAGAAAACAATAGCACGCACAACACAAGTGGTTGCTGAGAAGCTAGGCCCAGGTCCACCTCGGACTGTCGCGCCACCCATATTATTATTATTATTTCCGATTGTAAATTGCTCAAAGTTTTAATGAATCGACTTCATGAGCATAAGCTTTGTTCGTTCGTGTACCCCTCCATACTGTGTTGAAAATTGAACATCGAAATATGAATAAAACGTTCAAATAACGAGAGAATTTTCAAATAAGAACTCTAATTCACCCCATTACTAAGGTGGGGAAGGGTATCAGCTATCTCCACAGTATTCCCACACGTATTCACAGCCACGGGACAAAAAGCGTATAAAAAACGCTGTCAGATGAAATCAAGGGGCAAGGGAGGTAGAAGTTGGATATCTCTATTATAGGTTATCTCTGATTGAATTGGTAGCACAAAGGATTGGAACAAATTCTGTTAAAATACAATATTTCGTGTTTATCTTCTGGCAATGTCTACATCTCCAATTTGGCTTTATAATTTGTGTATGTTTATTGTATTTATTTATCTATTTATTTATTTATTATTTATTTATTTATCTATTTATTTAATCACTTATTTATTCATTTATTTATTTAGTTACTTATTTATTTATTTTGTTCTTTTTTTTTATTATTTATTTAATCACTTATTTATTTTTTTATTTATTTATTTATTTATCTATTTATTTAATCACTTATTTATTCATTTATTTATTTAGTTACTTATTTATTTTTTTAATCACTTATTTATTTATGTATTTATTCATTTATTTATTATTTATTGTAATAGCTACACAAATCACTTCAACACCATTCAATAATAGACATGTTTCATGACCGAGTTTCGCAACTACTTCTCTCTTCCCTCCAACCTTGTATGTATTACTTTCTCTTTTTTCTTTTTTTTTCTCTCGTTTGAATGAAGGTTTTTATTGGCTTTTCCTTCTAAATTTGAAAAATTATGTGATATTTTAAGCAATTGTATTTAGATTATAGTAGTAAGGTACTTTAACCATATCTCTGCAATTCAAAATTGTAAAATTGTATGTATTGTAGATTTTATGCCGCAATAAAAGAAATGTTAAATGTATGTGCACGAATGTGTGGACTATAGGGTTGGGTAGTTTCGGGCCTAACCGTTTCGTGACATAGTTGTGGTTTTCATATGTGTAGGTATGTTCCTAGTTCTTTGACTAATAAATTTTGGTGTGAGGATTATTCACGCATACTGAATACATGCAACCAAACTTTCCGGCATATTATACATGTCACATAGAACTACAGTGAAACTTGTATTTATGGACACCCCGCTATAAGGGACACCTCTCCTCACGGACAATTCGTCAAGGTCCCGGCATGAAGACATTCGCACATCTCAACCCCTTCAGAACCGACACTCCCCCATAACGGACAATCATGATGGTCCCGCTGTTGTCCGCTTTATTCAAGTTTTACCGTACAAGTCTCCGCGAACATGTATCCGTCCTACAATCCGAACATATCATGTTCAACGCAGAAATACGAATGGAACTACATAGTTCCGAAGATTTGTCTAGTGGAACTGTTTGACCTTACTTAACTATTGGAATGTTGAATTTGTCTATGTAATGTCATTAAAATTACGACCAATCGCACAAGACTCTCCTGCCTGAGCAGTGAACTACATTGAACTAAATGAACTAAAGGAACTACTTCAGTAAAAAGATTTGAACTAAATTGAGCGCTCTCTGGACTGAGATAAAAAGCACATGGCTAGCAATTACCTATTGAAGGTGCTAGGGCCTACCTTCAACAAGACCGCACTCATTCTCATCAACACACTGGACCTTTCGAAATCCTTTTTTTTTGCCAGCACCATACGTAAATCCAAGAACTCAATTCGTCCGCCCATCCGTCTTAAATAAATAATCCCAGAAACGATCCAATAAACCATATCGCATTAGAATATCTGTAGTCCTCCTCCACCAGATTAGCCCCGACGTCCGAGTGTGCTTCGAAACGCCACGGGCCCAGTTCAGCCCTTCCCACTGCGTGCCGGCCACCAAGCAATTACAGATAAAATCAACACGTTTGCCATAACGAAGGCCCTCGCTCCGCCCGCGGACAATGCCATCACGCATAGACATCCCTGGTGTGCGCCTCAATTGGGTTAGTTTTCAATCAGAAACAACAAGCAGCATCGTCCGTCACAGCTCGCTATGTGACCCTGGTGTTAAATGAGCTGCACGAGCGCGCGTAGGTGCCGCCACCTTTGCTCTTTTTTTTTTTTTGTTTCGTTTCCCTTTCTCATCGACCCGTTCAAAGCTGCGTCTAGCAACCATGGACGGCAGTTGCACGACGGGGGCTGTGTGCACATCCACTGGGGAAATACGGAATTACATCGATTCACATAAATTACAACGCCTCGTCTACCGTTAGATACTTACTCCGCCGATGGAAGGCTTTTTGCCACCCGCCGCGCCATGCTCTCATCCAAGGGCGGACGGGGCGTGCTTCCAGCTAACGATTTCTATAAATATTTGCTTTGCAAATCGTAAACAAAAGTTAACCGGCACACAGTCCTCCGCCGAGAGCCGAGAGCGGAACGCCACTGCTGATGAACGCACACCCGTTCATTTTTAATCCAAGAAACTCCCATCGGTGCGAAATCCTCGCTTAACCCCTCGCCAAGCAATCGAAACCGGACGTGATGGTGGGACAGATGGTCGATGAGTAGAGTAGTGAGTGCAAGGAGAGGGGAGACAACAGGACAGAGTGAGAATAAAATTGAGTGTCCCCACCGATTGACCACGACGTGCAATTAAGAAGCGAAAATAATAATTCAGACACTGCGTCAGAAAAAGGAAGTAATAAGCGACACCGCCGCAGCCGCCGTCACCGCCAGCACCGTCGCCGCCATCAAAGGATTCGGCAGCTGTGGTGGGAAGCCGCAAAAATAATTCGCCCGTTGAATGGGGCTGCTGCCACTTTGAATCTGTGCTTGAGCTCGGTTTGAGGGAGTGGGGCGGTGCTCTGTATGCCGGCAACGTGTGTCTGAAGTGATAAGGAATCTATTCGAGGCGAAGGCCCATAAATCGAGGAGTAGAGTGCCCTCATAAATCCTTTGTGACGACAACTGAGCCTTTTAATGAAGTCCTACACTCGCCAGTGTGTGCGCGCCCGTTTTCCATATTTATGAGCTCGGAGGTGGGCTTCGGACGGAACGGGAGACATTTGTCGCCGTCGTCGTCGATCTGTTAATGGGAGAGACGACGCCTACGGATGAACTGCTTCCATTTATTCTTGACTGAGTAGTCACTCTTGAATGGAGACAGATATCTTGTGGTTTCAGTATTTTATCTTCTTTTTTTTTTAATGATAGAAATGGGGGTGGATTGGTGAAGGATGTTACGATGGGGAGTGCCATTTGATTTCGTCATCAAATGCTTATGCGAGTGAAGGTAATTTGGGACGTGGACGTTGATTCCGCCTTGCTTGACTGCTGACCTAAAACACTCCGGGATGTATTAAAACACACGCCGCGCCGTTCTTTTATGATCATCCTTGCTAGAGGAATTCTCCAACGATGAGAAGTCCAAGGTCAAGATACACGCAGGCGGTGAAGGTTTCCCCGAAGCAGGATGAAGGCGTAATGATGGCGGACAAAGTGTACAGCCGTGGTTGTGGTTTTGATATTGTTTCTCGCTTTTTCTGCACTCTGCTGACCACGGATTGGCTTAAGTAGGCTGGTGAGATTGAGCTGATGAGATTTGGCAATGAGTGGACGACTATCGTTCTCTTCGAGGGTCCATTAGTTGCCAAATCTACAACACTGTCTTCAAAAACTCGTAATAGTTTCTTAACTCTACTCAGCCCAGGTCAATTTCCTACCTAATCGACCCAGGTGGTGACTCAAAGTCACCGTATAAGAAAAATGCTAATTATTCTTAGAAATAAAATTTAAGAAATATTATTTAATGGCGTAGTGGGTTAGTTCATCGACTCCTATGCAGAGGGTACCAGGTTCGATACCCGAAGTTACCACCCTTCATATTTTCACGGCTCCACCTCTTTCGAGTCACTGACAATGCTCAAATAGCATTCCTGTCTAGAAAAAGCTTCTCAACTTCGCCGTTCGGAGTCGGCATTAAACTGCAGGTCCCTTCCACGCGTGAGAGGACCATACCACGCACAACACGAGTGGTTGCCTCATGCAATTCCGTATGCCGATGACTTGATCGTGTACAGATCAGGCAAAAAGATCGAGGAAATCACTACCCTCACGCAGAGTGACTTCGATTCATTCATGAGAAGTTGAGAAGTCGGAAACCATTCTGTTCAGGACGCCGTTGTATAAGGCCTCGGCGGACACGAAAAAGAATTGGCGAAAGTTCTCAATCGTCGGACGACACGGGGAACCACTGGCGCAAAGGACTGTAGTCAGATACCTAGGGATCTGGCTAGATCAGTATCTATATTTTAACAAACATGTAGATGCTGCTCTGGCCAGGGCCCGAGGCGCTTTTGCTCCTACAAAGAGACTGTTTTAAAACAGCCAACTCGATGCGAGGGTGAAGGTTATCTGCTACATGGCCCTCATCCGGCCAATGCTCACCTATAGCTGTCCTGTGTGGTTCAACGTGAGTGCAAGCTTGATGGAAAAGATACGGTTGTTCGAGAGGGCTTGCCTTAGGACTTGTCTTCGCCTTTATAGAACTCCAGAGTCCCAGTACATAAAATTCTATTCCAATGAGTTCCAACAGGGCAAACCTGATAAGAGTGGACAATTTCCTGTTGAAGTTGATTCGAGGTCATACTGCCAGAGCGATGAACTCAGTCAATAACTTGATCTCAGGGGCTTACTACCCCAATCGAGAATACCATGCAAGGGTACGTCACAATTGCTTCGTCCCCCCAGAAGCTTTCCTGCACCTAGACAAAAACGGATTGCTACAAGATATAAATGCGGTACCGCTCATCTACCACATCGCCAGATCAACTGTGGATGGGCGACTCAACCACGACCGTTCCGTCGCACAACGAGCTGAGGAGGGTCTCCTCCGGTTCAGTACGGCGGTCTCAAGACGAGATGTTAAGGATGTTGCTATGCAACATCGAAAGTTCTGGTGGCTGGGGAGAGAGGGAACTCCAGCATCGAACCCTTTAGATCCGGGGTAAAAAGGGTAGTACGTTTCTCCGAATGGGAGAATAGTCGGTCTCTGTCGTGCAGTGGATTGGAATTAGGTCTAAGGTCTATCTACTGCATCCTATGGCTGACTTGTACATAGTAGGGTAGTTTTAAGGTAGTCGTAAGTTGTACATAAAAAAAAAAAATAAAAAATAAAAAAAAATAAAAAAATAAAAATAAAAAATAAAAAAAAAAAAAAATAAAAATAAAAAATAAAAAATAAAAAAAAAATGTTTGGTATACACATGTGTACACTTGAATGTATCTATGTGTATGCATATGTACATATATTGAGTGCATATATGTATATACCTGTATATGTCATCATATA
The DNA here is from genome assembly GCA_964034865.1 of Eristalis intricaria. Taxonomy (NCBI): domain Eukaryota; kingdom Metazoa; phylum Arthropoda; class Insecta; order Diptera; family Syrphidae; genus Eristalis; species Eristalis intricaria. The sequence goes on from OZ035873.1 coordinate 136,801,110, forward strand.
CACATATATATATATGCAATTTTAGCATAAGGTAGTTTAAGTTATTTTAAGGTAGCATGTAAGTTAGTATATAAGTTTTAAGGAAAACTGTTCTGTTATTAAGTTTTTGCATAAATTTTCTTAATTTCATATTGTCAATATCTATGCTTAGCGTAAGTAGACAGGTTGTCACATTAGGTCGAAAGACATAGCATATAAGTTTAAGCTTAGCTTAGAGTGCCCGCCGAGGGCCATTAAGTTATATTTAGCATCATGTTCGTCTAACTAGTGTTAAGCATTTTTGTCTAGTATATAAGTATTTAATAAATTAAAAAAATAAAAATGAATTAAAAAAAAAAAAAAAACGAGTGGTTGCTGAGAAGCTAGGCCCTGGCCCTCTACGGGCTGTAGCGCCACCCATATTATTATTATTTGGTAACATAATTTATTTTTAAAGTACAAACTTGACATACAACTGATTTTCCAGAATGTTCGTTGCAGACACATCAGATCCAAAGTATCAACAGCCCCATTTAGTTGAGTTGTAAAACAAATTAACTTCTGGTTTGCTTTTGTTGTCAATGTCCATTGTTTTGGTATGATGCATCGTTGATAAGAACAAAACTGATTTGTTTTTTAACTAATAAAAATAAACTTGACCCCAGATCCCTACTTTTACATGCTTTATTTTTTCTAAGAGTGCCAAACAGATGATATGACGTAAAAAAAATTATCGGAAAGCATCAACACCACATTCTCCGCTTGATCAAAATTCTCTTTTATTCCCTTCCTTTCCCAGGTATGGAATACAAAACAAGGGATAAGATGTAGAGCTATCACAAATCCACCAGATTTTCATGCCATATTTATCCGGCTTTGAAGGGATGTATTGTTTGAATTGCACTCTATCTCGGAAGGGGACCAGTTGCTCATCAATTGTAAGGTTCGTACCAGGCAGATACGTGTTCTTCAAATTTATCATTACACAATTTCAGAGTTCCCTTATTTGTGCAAATTTGTCTCTCTGTCGTCTATCTGACCTAGTTGGTCCGTCATCGAACCGTAAATGTTGCGATATCTTGGCGAACCGATTCTTTGACATTGTTGCTCTGAACATTGGATGGCCATGTGTCTTTTTAGTGCCTGCGTAAATAAGTAATCCTATAAAACTTCTTATTTCAATGTCGGCTGAATGTATGACTCACGTCATCAATATGCTTTCCAGGCGATAAAAAAAAAAACTTTATCTAATTGGCATCTAATAATGTTAGGACTGACCGATCTTCCTTGACTGAACGGTTCAGACATCCATTCAGTTCCTTCCCGAGATATTTTTTAGCTTCAATGTTTACAGTGGCTCACCATTATAATGGGACACTTAAAATTACGAAAAATGTCTGTAATTTTCTAGAAAATTTTAAGCTTTGTATATGAAATATATACGGAATTTGGATGTTCATATGATCAGTTTATTAATAACAAAAAACAAAATTAAATTCAGTAATACAGATTCAAAACGACAACAAAAACATCAAAAAAGTCAAAAATCTTAGGTCAAAGTAAGCAAGCACTTTTTACACCGTTTTTCGAATTTTTGACACACGCTCAGCATCTTTTGTGATCGTCCGACGCAACGAGACGCTGTGAATCCCTTGTCCACTGCTTTTGAAGTCTGCCTTCATTCGACATGACTCTCCTTGGCCGTTAAGCGCTACACGCTACCGAACGCTGTGAAGTATTTTTTGGTTAATTTGGAATAATTATCCTAATTATTCCAAAATCGCCTTTATTTTTATCTGACGTTCACAGATGAACATACGAATGTCCACTTCGATATTGAGCGTCAATTGCTTCTGTTATTACGCACCTTTCTACACACAGCCACCATGGTTCAAAAGAACCATTTTCAACAAACCATAACTCGATGGCCTTTAACCGCCGCAACTGTGGTAATCCAATCAAAGCATTTTACAGAAGCCTCACAAGAGCCTGAAAATCATTTAAAACACAGCCATTATTTGTTCATAATGCACGTCAACCCTAGCGTTGCATTGCGAGGGAGCAAAATAAACATAGGAAGCATTTCTTATCGATTAGTCACTCGTTTTAAAAATACTCACTCGCATATCAAGCAGTTAGATGGTTAGTAAAACACACCCGTCCACTAAACATGCATCGCACACAAGGCCCCCACACAGAACCCCACATCAACCCGGGGACGGTGAGCGAAGCAGACATATGCAACGTCCTCATTTGGAAAATCCCTCACGATTTCATGTAAAGTTAATTATAAAACCCAGCTGAAATGCACAAGAGACTACACACAACTGGCATTGTTGGCCGCTTAATCCGGTAACCATTACCACTAATTACCCTTGAATGGAGGGGGGCGACACAACAATCGACAACAATGTTCATAATCTTCCCGACCGGCGTCGCCGCCGTCGCGGTCGTCGTCGGTTGTTCCCAAATCAAGTGGTGGCTTGCTAATGAAGCTCGCCCTGAGGCATACAGTTCAATGGTTTTATGAGCGATTCTGCCCGTGCAAATGTGACGTGTGCGATGTGGAAGCACCGATGCAAATTGGATCAGATGGAGTGGAGGCAACGTTGACTGTGCAAAGTCTGGCCGAGTTGCGCGTTGACCAAAGGTGCGAAAGACGAGAATGGAAATGATGGCTGCATGACTGGGAGCAGTTCTAGTTACGCGATGACAGGTCTACAAGAGTCAATCGACCCATTCAGCCGCGCCGCTCAGACTGATGGGCGTTTATGGGGGAAAAGCGTGCCAACTATGCAAATTTTTTTGAAGGCCTTTGAGTGGGAAAGTTTGCTCTGGGTGGGATGTGATTGCCTTGTAGGCTCCATCAATGATTGCCGCGATTGCCGAGGGTTTTCAGTCATTTTGAACCACTTGTGCGTCTGAGAACCACTTCATTCTAATCGGAAGATTCTGAATGATTTTTGATGGAAACCTGGGAACCGCTGCCAAGAAAGTCAATGATTTGTTAAGCAGGAGCCTGGTCGTTTTAAAGTCACATGGATTCCACGAGATTGGGCTCTGGCGAACCCACGGATTCCATTTATGTAAGATTGGGTTCAGGATCCCTAGTTCTTGAACCAAAATCCTTACTCACAAGAGTCTTTCGGATTTTTCAAGGTTGGTCATGATTTAGAAGCCTTCCTTTATTCTAAGCTTTTTGAAAGAGACAAACCCCAGCTCTCAATACAAAGACTGGCTGTAGGCACAAGTCGCGCAATATGTGGGACCCCTCTAAAGCTGGACCACAGCGAAAAATGTCTGGGTCCTAGACTAGACACGAAGTTAAGCTGGAAAAACAATGACCAGGAACGTGTTAAAAAATCCTCCACAACCTCATACTCCTGTAAAAAGTCTATAGGATGCAAATGGGAAGTACAGCCCCGCTTGGTCCACATTCTATTCACATCAGTATTCAGACCAGAAATTAGGTGGACTGCGCTTGAAAAGAACATCAACTGCAAGTCGGTGGGAGAGGGTGTAGTAGGTGGCATGCGTACGTATCAGCGGAGCTTTAAGGGAAGTCCCCTCCGGAGCTGTGAACATACTTCACAATCTCCCACCGATAGACATAATCGCAGCTAGTGGTCCATACTCCATGGCATCTAAACACCACTTCCAGAAAGAATTTTCAACAAACATCTGACCACCAGGCACTGGATGGACCTCTGCGAAACTTCAAGGAACGATCGAAGATGAACGAAGGCGTGGGTAAGGTTGTCTGCTCCAAGGATCTACACATGTATCCAACTATCATTTCGTTTCGGTCCTTCAGACCCAAACTTTGTAATAAACGAATCCCAGTCGTGGCTAAAAAACAATGTATGTAATATCAAACAAACAAAATCCTGAGTGCGGTCCCATTTAACTCAAAAACTTTTCCGAATTGCCGCCTACCTCTCAAGGAGATGTCTTTTAGCATCCAACTTAGTTGGTTGCTGAGACACAGTGCCATTCCAAAGAACTGAGTATCTGACGAACTCGCTAGAAAGGGCACAGGCGCCGTACTCCTTCCGGATATCGAAAAACACCCATTGAAGCTCGAAACGTTAGTTCACGTCAATCGAACATGGCCTACTGGTACATGATGCGTCACCACAAAACAACAATGGTCTACTAGCGATCCGAAGCGCTCACGAAGCCTGATCAGAATGAGTATACCATATCTCAGAGTTCTTGACGGGCACTGCAACATTGGAACTCAACTAGATCAGGCCTTCCTTACACTGAATTTTGTAGAGATTGCAGAGAAGAAGAGGAAGATGAAACTATCGTACATCTTCTCGGCAATTGCAGTGCTCTATTCTACTGACTTGGTTGAACTAAGTAGCGTCGGCTTCAGGCATCTCCAACGCTTTATGAAAAGAAATAACTGGTTTGGGGAATAAGAGCAAAAAGACCCAGTGATGGCCTGCCACTTCAACCTCATCTAACCTAAGTCGCACAAGTCGAACCTTCTTGGGGAAGTATATCATCTTGAAGAGGCCAAGCGTAGCCTCCAGATCTTAGTCTTAGAAAAGATGCAAATGTATGGGATCTTGTAAAACGCGATTCGCACTGAGCTGGTGACAATAGGCGTGTTTTTTTGGGATACTCAGAAAGCACAACAACACCTACTGAAACTTTTACTGTAAGAAATTCTGCCTGCAGCCTCTACTCAGGGTTGCGAGTTGAATAGTCTCAAGCATAGGTGATGCTTCAGATACTACAACTCAATCGGAGATGCCGCTGGCAAGAATTCTTCAAGATACTGCAGAATTTTTGGCATTCGTGTTCTAAATCTCGACATAGACTTACATCCTTTGTTTAATATACAAGCGCTTCTAGCGAATAAAACCATATTTGTAGAAACATTGGTCACGAAAGTAAAGCAAAGTCACGAACCAACTTTTGACACAAAAAAGTAATTGTCAGTAAAGAGCGTTTTTTTGAGACTTCACTTACTGTGCTATTTTTTCACAAAAAACACGCTTAATGAATAATAAGATTGGAATGGTACTAAATCTCTGCGGAGGCATTATCATTCATAGTTCATTCAATGTCCAATGGACTGCGCAGTGTCATGGGAAATTAAGGATACGCAACCAAAATAGCAGAGTTCTGATATACGAAAAGATAACTTTACAGTGAAACTTCTCTATAGCGGACAGCAGCGGAAGCATCTTGATTGTCCGTTCTATATGGGTGACCTTTGTAAAGGGGTTGAGTTACACGCATACATTCATACCGGGACGAATTGTCCGTAAAGAGGGGTGTCCCTATATAGAAGTAGCGCTGTATTTCGTTTGCGTTTCTTTCTTTGCTCGTTACAGATCAATGTATCTAGCCTGATGACTACCCTTCGCCAATCGTTGCCCTTTAAACTGATAGCTTGGCATGTCCAAATTTTGTACCGTATATATACACAACTTTACATATAAAAACTTGACCTAAAATGTTTGTCACCGATTCACGCCTTAACGCATTTAACGATTTCAACCAAACTTTCACAAGTTTTTGGTATTGGTATATAAATGGTTTTTGTGAAGTTTGGTTAAAGTCGGTAAACGTATGTGTGGGTGTGCGGGAAAAAAAAAACACGAATTTCAGTATATTTTGGGTTTTTTTCACACATTAGCCGTGTTTTTTTTTTGCGTCGGTATTTGTATAGAAGTCACAAGTTTTCAAAAAAACGATTCGCAGTTGGTTTGGGGTTTAGTGTGTCAAGATAAATGAAATTTGCAAGCCACTGAAAAATATCAGTTTTCGTCTTTTGTCGTGTGAATCGTAAATGTGAGAATCGTAAGTGTTTTTAATTGTAAGCTCCCGGCTTATACTGTGTCGGCGGCAAGGTGAAATTGCTCGTTTTGACTCATAAACAAACCAGAGCCATTGCATTCGTGTATTAGTTTCTTTATGGAAATACAATCCAATCATACGATTTCGTGGCGAATACACGAACATTTAAAGGATCTTTTAAAGACGTCATTTGGCCCCTAAGTTTTGATGGCATTGATGGCATCTCCTTATTATCAAAATTAACATTTTTTCTCATTTTTTTTTCCAAACATTCAGATTCAATGGTGTTTTATCAAAACTCGGGAGTTTATCCGTAGGCGTTAAATTGAGGCGATACTAAGTTCGCCGGTTCCGCTAGTATATTCTATATAAATAGAAATCTTACGTTGCTTCGAAAGATTTGAAAAAGTTCACGACCGACTGACTTGGATTTTTGACAGAACATTCTCCAGAGCCGCTCAAGTTTATTGGTTCGCTTTGCACCCAGCAGATGATGAGATTTCCAACATGTCCACCGTTGTCAGTTAAAAAAGCATATTTTCGCGGTCGTGTGTACTTGTGGATCGCGATTTATAGATTTTGTTTTGGCTAATTTGTAACTCCCGTTCAAAATCGACTTTAAAAAATATAACAGTTACGTTCAACTTTGATAAAAAAAAAAAACATTATTCATTTATACATTGTCCTCTCTCTGGTCCAACATTGCAAATAACAAATTGGAATACAAAAATGGTACAATTCGACCTTCCATTAATGGGCCATCAATGGCTGCACACAGCTCTCAGATTTTGAGAAATAACTTACGTTACGAGTAAGAACAGCAACCCTACGCAACGGACATTAGATTTGCTTTAAGACAAGTTTTATTTTATTTTTAATCACTCCACACTGACACCATATCAGTTCTTTGCCCCTACTGATATGGTGTCAATGTGGAGTGGTCTTGCCCCCGAAGCTAGGACAGGTTTCTAGTTCTAAGAATATTTTCAACTTCCCAAGGCTGATTCCAGTCTTCCCATATGACAGATTCTTCTCGTAGTCTCCGTACGCAATCAGATCGTCTGCGAGAGCTATCGCGTGCTGGCGAGATCCTTCAGATCCGCTGTGCAAATGTATCTGTGAGTAAACTGATCCATGCTAGAGACCATTTTTCATTCTAACGTATCAATCGAAGTTACATTGCTAATTTTCACAACGAACTTTCTGCTTGAGGGGATTTTAACCCATTACTCCCCAGTTTGTTTTTTACATTTTTTAATTATTTTTACTTAATTTGTAAAAAATAATATTGAATATAGTGTCCGAAAAATAGGACACTGGAGAGTAATGGGTTAACCAACATGTACAACAGTCGTTTACTAATGCCTAGCCTAGCCTAGCCCTACCAACCATACTATATCAAAGCGACAAGCAGGATACTCGTGGACTTGTTGTTGTATCTGTTTCAATGAATACCGGAAACCGTGGACGCGTTGAGACTAAATTGATTAGTTATACGGAACATTTTATCAAGACTCTATTGATAACATTTTTGAACACCAACCTTTCCGACACTCGGCAGAAGATCTATCGACCGAAGATTCATCGGATTGGTGGTACCTCTCCCATAAAGCAATCCAGAGTCGAAGATAGTCCGCAGAGACCAATTCAGAACATTGTTGAATAGAATAACGTCAATTACCACCGCTGCCGAAGAACAATATTCGATACTCCATCGACTCCGCGATAACCCTTGATTTTCCTCATTTTTAAAGACTCGAAGATCTTTTGTAGCTCTGCCTTTGATACAAACAAGGCATTAAACTTTCCATTGACGATAGGCCAGTGCTCTCAGCCACTTTGAAGCTGGATGCTGAGCAGACGGTGTCTAAGCAGTAATCTGCAGGCCACCACCTTCATCATCAGCATCGGGGGCTACCCTTGTTTACCCTGCTGGAATCCAAACAAACGAAAAAGCGGATAGGCGAAAAAGGGATCACATCTGCTAGAATCTGCAACAATCCCGAATGCTCAGCTACATACGGAAAAAATCTAGAAGACGAGGCCCTGGATGGATACAGAGCTCGATGGCTTGGTCTAAGTATTGAAGCAACTGAAATGTGTCTATCGCCGATGGTGAGCAAAAAGATATCAACGTCAGTGAGAGTGAGTCATTACCGTCCTCCCTAACGACTTTTGTAGAAACTGCAAAGACAAGGAAAAACATTATCTACCCTAGATCTGCGATTACCCAGCCTTAGAAAACAAAAAGAAGGTCGTTCCCAGGGAAGGGATGCTGGCGGCCTTAGGCGGTGTTGAGCTGAAACATCTCCTAAGATTCATATGTGATGTGGTGGTTTTAGGACTACAGAATGTCTCACCATAGTTAACTATACTATACCCTAACAGGAACAATGGTACCGACACGTTGGTCGCAGTGAGCCCCATCCACAGGGGGGTCAAGTCCGCAAGTACCTACCTACGTACCATCGAGGGCGTCCCTAGGATCAGTTCCTGCTGCTGTGAGTTTGCCGTTCGCGGTTTAATGCTTCAGAGATTTTGACACACACAGGATCGTTGGCATCGGTTCTACGAATTTTTTTTCTATTAATTTGGACGAGCGTACTCAGGTTACCAGACCCAGATCTGATTTCCCTGACCTATAATTTGCCTTAATTAATATTTAGAGGTTCCTCATCAACGACTTCTTATCCTTGTTGTCCGTATCTCAGCATATGCATGGTATCTTGCATATGCGACCATGCCCCTCTCTCTCTCTCTCTCTCTCTCTCTCTCTCACCATCTCTCTCTCCCCCTCCCTCTTTCTCTCTCACCCTCTCCCCCCCCCCCCCTCTCTCTGTCTCACCCGATCTCTCTCTCTCTCTCTCTCTCTCTCTCTCTGCGTTTCACACAATCCCACAGCTGGCCTAGAAAGTTCACCGCGGCCATCGTAGAGCAAGCAAATCAAAACAGAAAATAAATTCGTCTCAACTACGAGGTCAATGACGATGACTGTCGTCGTCGTCGTTCGTTCAAAACACTTATCGCCATCAGCTAATGCCAGACACGACGTTAGAATGTCAACAAAACTAGACCACAGATGCCGCTAAAGCCCACGTCGACTCCGACGTCGGTGGGGTCGCTCAGTCTCTGTGTGACTTGCTCGCCGTAAATGTCCAAAATGCGTCTAAAAATAGACCCGTCTCGCGTTTAATCAATCGAACCCCTGGCTGACGCGTGTACCAAGTGCGTGGGCATCCTAGAGTGTGTGACACCGCGAGTCGAAACAGAAAAAAAAAAAACTACGCAACAATTAGTGAATTACAGGAGTGGGCAGCCTCCCGGGCGAACTAAGGATGCTCCCTTTGCCTGAGACACGCACCATCCGGTCGGCAAACACAAACTCATATGGAACCCTCTCGCCACCCGTCCACTTCCCAGTGATATCACGCGTTCACATGATGTTCGGTGCGTAGGCAAAGTCTCTGCATAGTCGTCCGAGGGTTCAAATGAAAACAAATGCTATGTGTGCTGTGTGGGGGCGTTCCTGTTGAACATCCGTTCTCTTTCCTCCCCCCCACGGGCTTCAATTGTTAATTTTTGTCATGCGTCCGCTAGAGAGGCATGCGATATCAGAAGCTCGTAGTCCATGTATCTATCTCGAGATGGTGCCGGTGACACGGACACATGCTTGGAAGTGTGAAACAATTTATGGGTACATTACCCTTGTGGAGGATGTCAGAGCGAAGAAAGCGCACACGAAAGTTGGGGCTTGTCCGAGATGGACGACACGATACCCTATCTGTCATCGGGGAGGAATTTTCCATTAGTCTTTCTGATTTAGATATTTTTCTTTCTTTCAAAGTTCCCGCACGGAATGCTTTCAGGCGTGAGTGATAAGGACGTCACGATGGGCTGTGGACGTGGATTGGACTAAAATGAGCTGGGCTCTGGGTGGATGGTTGGATTATGAATCGTTGAATATTCGAGGTTCTTTAAGAAAACTTATTGCTTTAAGAAAGCATCGTACTTCATCGGCATCTCGAATCTGAAAGATGATTTCACAAGAAGAAGATATGTCACCCTGCTTTGAGTGCTCCTCAATCTGAAGGTTCCCCATTTAACAGCGGTATGTCTTTCATTAGTTCAAGCTGAACGCGAAAAATGCTAGCCTGCCAGTCGATGTATACAAGCAACTATCGACATTTCCTCAAAATAGTCATGGAAGCCTCACCTTAAGGAGTGGCAGTTTGCCCCGATGTACGCTTATATCTTTTAACCTAGGAAACGGAATTGAATGCGGTTTTCATCGATAAGTAGAGTGATTCAAGAGGATGGCTTAACATGGTGTTGAGCTAATTTGTATTTTGGCTAGGCTATAGAGCTCCTGAACAACAACCTGACGAATCTTCTAATACGAACCAGTGGGGCTACGGAACCGATGGTGCACACAAGTGGAGAAGGACCTCAACTCATGAAATTTGAGGCAGCTGGCTGGATCGTGCCAGCTAGGGGGGCTGGTTGGTTGAGGCCCAGATCGACAAGAAGTGATTTTGTTGAAATAAGACGTGGATTGTTCAAGATGTTGGAAGGAATCAAGTCGACTGAGATCGTTGATCTATAATGATGTCTTAGACAAGTGCCCCCGTTGGATCCCGTCTCGCAAGGGTGCCTCGCACTTTTCCTCTTATTTTTGTACTCTTATTCGTACCGGCACTCAGCCAATCTAACCTGGCCTATGCTATTCTCAGCGTTAAGTACCACATCAAAAGCAAGTACTGAAATCTACTTTATTTATAATTTAAAATTTATAATTTAAAATTTATAATTTATTAGTAAAGTATTGCTTACAATGAGAAGATATCAATCTTCTTTTAAAGTGTACAAGCTTTTATATGAATCTTCAGTTTTAACATGCTACACGATAATGACAATGCCAGAGTTTAAGACTTATGTAAATCATATTGAATTCGCAGTAGTTGTATAATCCTTGTAAAAAAAACAATAAATGCGTATTGCGATCGTTTAAGAGCGGTCTTATTCTTTTTCAAAATAACATTATGTTGTTATGATGGGATTTGAAAAACTTTACAATATTTTTTGTAAAGCCGCGTTTACTTAAGTTTGATTTTTTAATTTCTTGGAGGCGTATTGAAATAAAACGCGTGCGTTCGACTTCTTCTTCTTCTGGGGGCGCTACAGTCCGGGATGTACCTGGGCCTCAACCAGTAAGCCTCTCCGGCCGGCACGATCTTTAGCCAGCTGTCTCCAACTGCGCACACCAAGTCGATTGAGGTCCTTCTCCAACTGGGTGCGCCATCGGTTCCGTGGGCGTCCTCTATTGCGTTGTCCCACTGGGTCGGAGTCGAAGACTCTTCGTATCGGAGCAGTGTTGTCCATGCGCTCTACATGGCCCAGCCATCTTACGCGTTAAACCCGTAGACGCCTGACTAGGCTCATGCCGCTGTACAGCCCGTACAGTTCGTGGTCGAATCCTCTTCTCCAATAACCATCAACGGAGACAGGACCAAAGATTGAACGCAGAACTTTTCTCTCGAGAAGACCAAGTGCTTCTTCATCCGCCTTTGAGGTTGTCCATGCTTCCACACCATAGAGCAGGACAGGTATGATCAAGGTGTTATATAATGTTAACTTGGTCCTTCGACAGAGGACTCTACTACTCAATTGCCTCTTGAGCATATAGAAACAGCGATTGGCAAGAGTAATTCTGCGTTTAATCTCGGTACTGATGTTGGTTGTACTGTTTACTGCGGACCCGAGGTAGACGCAGTCCTAGACTATCTTGAAGCTATAGCTGCCCATTATGACGCTCTGTCCAAGACGTCGCTGTTGTGCGTCCTTTCTCGATGACAGCATATACTTCGTTTCGCCCTCGTTCATCGCTAGACCCATTTCAGCCGATTCCGCCTCAATGCCAGCAAACGCCTCATTGACGGCTCGCTGAGTTCTGCCCATCACGCAAATGTGATCCGCGTATGCTAGCAGTTGTACGGACTTCTGGAAGATCGTGCCTCTGGTGTTGGCGTGTGAGTCTTGCACGATCTTCTTCAGGATGATGTTAAAGAAATCACATGACAGCGCGTCGCCTTGTCTAAAACCTTTTTTGACATTGAAGGTCTCGGTGAGTTCGTTACCGACCTTGATGGAGCAGCGAGAGTTCTCCAACGTCATCCTGCACAACCTGACGAGTTTAGCAGGAATGTCAAAACTAGACTTGGCGTTGTATAGCTCGTCCCTATGCACGCTGTCATATGCGGCCTTGAAATCGACAAAAAGGTGGTGGGTGTCGATCGGCATCTCTTGGGTTTTTTCGAGGATCCGCCGTAATGTGAAGATTTGGTCGATGGTGGACTTCCCGAGCCTGAAACCGCACTGATAAGGACCTTTCAGGTTGTTGACGAATGGTTTCAGGCGCTCACACAAAACGGCGGAGAGGATCTTTTAGGCGATGTTAAGGAGACTTATCCCTCGGTAGTTGGCGCAGTTGAAGGGGTCTCCTTTCTTGTGGATCGGGCAAACGATGCTGAGATTCCTCCGACTATAGCTTAGATTAGGTTAGGTAGTGGGGCTGCTAGTGTATTCACCAGCACACTAAGATCATATTGGTCAATTGTGATACTCCAGCGATAGCGCCGTTAATTTGATCCCAACGGCAAATGGTGACTGGACCAGATTTGAAAACCAGATAAAAGCGTATTAACTATGCTTTCACTGGGATTCGAACCGAGGACCCCGTTAACCAGGGGCAGGCACTCTACCAACTGCGCCATTTTGTCTTTTCCGACCATATCTTACAGATGAGCTGGCGCATGCGCCCAACCAGCTCAACTCCAGCTGCCTTAAGCAGTTCCGCAGAAAGTCCTAGTCCGCCTGCACCAGCAGCTTTATTCGACTTTAGTCTCGTTATCGCTATCTTGACTTCGCCTAGGGGGGACGGAATATTCGATAACCATCGTCCATTGTTTGGAGTGGAACGTTCTGCCTGACAGCGGTATTGGAGTCTTCCTCGCCGTTTAACAGTCCACACAATGATCTTTCCAGATTCTCAGTACCGACTGCGAATCTACTAGGAGTGGTCCCTCTGCGTCTCGACAGGCTTCTGTGCGAATTTTGTATCCATTGGATAGTTGTTTTACCCGTTGGTAGAACTTTCGGACATCATTTCTGCCGTAACACCTCTCCATTTCCTCGATCGCGCGCTTCTCATGCTCTTTCTTTTTCGTTTTGAGAAGCCGGTGTTCTTCCCTTCTTTTAAGTTCGTAGAGCTCACGAACCGATCTCGTCCTTCTGTCCAGCGTCGCCTTGTATGCTGCTTGCTTCGCTGAATGTGCCTGCCTGCACTCGTTGTCAAACCAGGGGTTTTTTTAGGGTGGCGTTTTAAAACCCAGCACATCAGATGCAGCTTCTCTGATGGCGTTTTGACAACGGTTCCATAGTTGGTCGATTGTTTCGCCTGGCAGGGCTGGACTCTCTGAGAGCTTTAGAGAGACTCGACCGGCAAAGTTGCTAGCGGTCAACTTGCTTGCGATTAAGAGAATGGCATTTATTTTTCCGTTTTTTCTGTTCTTACATGTTACTTTTGTTTTATTTAAATTGAATATGGCTGGTAAGGCGCGAAATTCAAATGTTAAACCATATAATATTTTGCTCTTTCTGACAAATTCACAATAATTTGCAATTTATAAATTTAGTTTTTAAGTTTTACCATTTTTTTTTTTTTTTTTGAGATTGTATTTTTTACAATGTTGTTGTTCTACTAAACATAATTGTTTCAATATAATTATCAGTAGAGCCTTAACCGTGACGGGGATATACATATTTAGATCCAAGATAAATAGAGTAACTTCAGGCTCGCCCGAACCGGTATACACATAGGGTTCAAAGAATCCTCTGTAGAACGAGAAGCTTGCCTTACCCTTGATCGTGATTTCTTTTTAGAGTGCATAATTATTTAGCTGTCAGCTTGCTACCACTTCAGCTGATAACCACAAATTTCTACAAAATCTATTTTATAACTGATCCAGGAACACAAGCATCAAAGCTCATTTGGCCACTGATTTAGTTAGATCTCTAAAATCTTTGTCAAAAACCATCTCATCAGAAAATATTCTACATAAAGACATCCTATAATCCACACTAACACCACATCCGTCTAGGTTCTAGAACAGCTTGGAAAATCCACCATCTTCTTATTTTGCTCCACAATTCAGGGTCCCTTTTTTGTACTGCTGAGATGTACGTCTAAAGCATAAATCAAAATCACTTTCGTGTTTAAAAAGTCAAAAATTACAAAAAAAAAAAAACGATAACGTCTTTAAATCGTTTGTCGAAATTCAATTCAGTTACCGTCATAACGTCACGAATACCCCGGCAAATCTCTTCAGCTTTCTTTGACCAACTCTGATTAAAACAAGGATCAATTACTCCATCTGTACACACAAAATGAGTCTTTTGGTGTGAAACTACCTCCGTGAAGAATTGTCGATATTCTTAACTCTTGCATCTGGCAATTTTGATTATTGACGTACACATTCAAACTAGAAGTAAGGACTATCCCTTAACACAGATTTTTTGTGAAGTAAAAGCAAGTGGGTCGCCGTAGCGTAGTGGGTAAGTGCGTCGACTCCTACGCAGAGGGTGCCAGGTTCGATACCCGAATTTACCGCCTATCATTAATTCACGGCTCCACCTCTTTCGAGTCACTGACAATGCTCAAAGAGTATTTCCTGTCTAGAAAAAGCTTCTCAAACTTGGCCGTTCGGAGTCGGCATTAAACTGTAGGTCCACTCGTGAGAAAACAATAGCACGCACAACACAAGTGGTTGCTGAGAAGCTAGGCCCAGGTCCACCTCGGACTGTCGCGCCACCCATATTATTATTATTATTATTATAAAAGCAAGTGAACCACTTTTTTCAAAATATGTTCTTAGAATCCGCCAGCTGGGGTCTCAACTGACAAATAAGGTGTCTCTATAAGCAGTGCTGCCAAGTTTCTATCGACCGCTTCATAAATGTAGAAACTACGAGTGTCGTTTGACAAGTCAGTGTCTTGATCAATTGAATAGAATATGATTGGTTGAGCGAATAATCCTTTGATTTTTCCACATCGTTTTAGAAGAAGTTCTCCAGCCTTTTTGTTTATATTTTCTAATAATACTGGTTTTTTTTCAGGGACCTTAAAATACGTTTATCGGCGAATATGTGAGTTTAAGTTTCACTTAAAAAGTTAAGAAGGACTTATCGTTTTGCACGAATCGAAAAGTAGATCATAAAGTCGGCTAAGTATAACTTCAGCTAAGTGGAAGAAATAGTGGATCATAAGACTTAAGTTCCACTTTTATACTGGGAGAAAATTTGTGAGCAAAATTGATATGGAGTGCGAATTATAATTAGACTAGGTTTCACCCACAACTTCGTCCGCGTGGAATAGTTAATTTGGGGAGCCTTTTCCATTTTTAGGATACTAGGAATTTTCCCAATAATATATATATACTACCTGCAAACTTCCGTGATTTAGTGTAAATATCTTATTTTAACACATTTTTATAAACTCCATTTTTTGTTTTTTCCATCCTCTGCTAAATCATCAAGATTTTGCGCGCACGATACTCGTGAGCACACCACATAGGGTTTTCCTAAGTGTATACCTGCTCCTTTAAGCGTTTGTCCTTGAGCTTTATTTATTGTCAGTGCAAATGCTGCTTTGGAATAGTTATATATAAATAGCTTATTCGGATGAGGGTTTGTTGTTCGAGGCAGACTTAGGCAAAAAGTCTTAAGCTTTGTCTGTAAAAGCGAACGCCTCATAACAATCCGCATCAAGGCTAAATTCGGGAACATCAGCCTGATTTGCGCCCACGCCCCGACAGAGGACAAAGATGACAACAGCAAGGATGACTTCTATGATCTCCTAGAAAGGACCTATGATCAGTGCCCCAGCTTCGACACCAAGATCGTTCTAGGAGCTTTCAATGCAAAGCTGGGTAGGGAAGACATCTTTAGCCAAAGTCATCGGGAAACACAGCCTGCCCGACCCCACATCAGGCTGATGGACTTTGTCACGGGACGGAATCTCTCTGTAGCTAGCACGCAATTACCAGACAGTTATCCAGTGGATATAAGGTTCGGACAGAAGCCTGCCGGGACGAGAACGGACAACTAGTAGTAGAGTCGCAGTCGATACTGAGAATTTGGAAGAACCACTTCTGCAGACTGCTAAACGGCGATGATGACACCAATACCGCTGTCAGGCAGAATATTCCACTCAATATGGACGATGATCAACGAGAATTCCGTCCCCCCGACTTAGACGAGGTCAAGATAGCAATATCAAGACTGAAGTCTAACAAAGCTGCCGGTGCGGACGGACTGTCCGCTGAAATCTTTAAGGCAGCTGGAGATGATCTGGTTGGGCGCATGCACCATGCCCGATGAGTGGAATCTCAGTATCGTTTGCCCGAGCCACAAGGAGACCCCTTTGATTGCGCCTAAAACCGAGGGATAAGTCTCCTGAACATCGCCTACAAGATCTTCTCTGCCGTTTTGTGTACTCGCCTGAAGCCGTTTATAAATAACCTGATAGGTCCTTATCAGTGTGGCTTCAGGCCAGGGAAGTCCACCATCGACCAGATTTTCACACTTCGGCAGATCCTGGAAAAGACCCAAAAAATGCAAATCGACACCCACCACCTTTTTGTCGATTTCAAGGCCGCATATGACAGCGTGCGTAGGGACGAGCTATACAACGCCATGTCTAGTTTTGACATTCCTGCCAAACTCGTCAGGTTGTGCAGGATGACGATGGAGAATTCTCGCTGCTCCATCAAGGTCGGTGACGAACTCACCGAGACCTTCAATGTCAAAAAAGGTTTTAGACAAGGCGACACGCTGTCATGTGACTTCTTTAACATCATCCTGGAGAAGATCGTGCAAGACTCACACGCCAACACTAGAGGCAAGGTCTTCCAGAAGTCCGTACAACTGCTAGCATACGCGGATGACATTGACGTGATTGGCAGAACACAGCGAGCCGTCAATGAGGCGTTTACTGGCATTGAGGCGGAAGCGGCTAAATAGGGTCCTGCGGTGAATGAGGGCAAAACGAAGTATATGCCGTCATCAAGAAAGGACACACAACATCGACGTCTTGGACAGAGCGTCACAATGGGCAGCTATAACTTCGAGGTAGTCAAGGACTTCGTCTACCTCGGCTCCGCAGTAAACAGTACAACCAACATCAGTACCGAGATCAAACGCAAAGTAACTCTTGCCAAGTAGTAGAGCCATCTCTCGAAGGACCAAGCTGACCTTATACAAGGCCTTGATCATCCCAGTCCTGCTGTACGGCGCAGAGGCATGGACAATCTCAAAAGCGGCTGAGGAAGTCCTTGGTATTTTCGAGAGAAAAGCTTTGCGTGCGATCTTTGGTCCTGTTTGCGTTGACGGTTTCTGGAGGAGAAGATTCAACCACGAACTTTACGGGCTGTACAGCGACATGAGTCTAGTCAGGCGTCTTCGGATCCAACGCCTAAGATGGCTAGGCCATGTAGAGCGTATGGAGAGCTCAGCTCCGGCCCGGAGAGTCTTCGACTCCGAGCCCGTGGGACAACACAACAGAGGACGCCCGCGTTTAAGGTGGCGCACCCAGGTGGAGAAGGACCTCAACCAACTTGGCGTACGACACTGGAGACAGCTAGCCAGAGACCGTGTTAGCTGGAGAGGCTTGTTGGTTGAGGCCCAGGTCCACCCCGGACTGTAGCGCCAAATGAAGAAGAAGAAGAAGGATAGATATTTTTAAAAAATTAATATTTTTATGTTTTTGAGGAAGTTTCGTTTTACAAACGTCTTCAGCAAAAGAGACATTACCATGATTGTTTTTTTTTTTTTGCAGCAGATTATCAAATTGGTCCTTTCAACGCTTACGGTTTTCCTTAATCATTTGTTAGAGCAAATTTTTAATGAACATACATTTTCCAGAAATAATTGGATTGCACTCATCAATCAACTATTGCCACATTGATGTTTGTTGTGATTTTGATGTATACATACAAAATTATCGGAGACAGGTATGGCATATGCTAAGGAATGCTTCCTTCGAATAGCCCACGATAAACTTCTCATTCACACACTCATTTACTTCAGAAATCAAAAGTTGGTATCATTTACAGAAAATCGTTTCTTAGCTGAGCCCGACT
Organism: Eristalis intricaria; assembly: GCA_964034865.1. Taxonomy (NCBI): domain Eukaryota; kingdom Metazoa; phylum Arthropoda; class Insecta; order Diptera; family Syrphidae; genus Eristalis; species Eristalis intricaria. Next base: position 136,819,100 of record OZ035873.1, read on the forward strand.
TAAATATTTCCGTGCAACGCAGAATAAGTAAAAGTTAAACTTAAGGCTTAAGTGTATCTTAGCTATAAAGTAGATTTAAGTGCAGTATCAGCAAACGGCTTTCTCTTCCACTCGAGACTGCCCCACCGGAGCAGGGAGGTGCGTAATGGTATCTTCCTTTCCTCCTCATCACCGCAACTTCTACCGAATTCATTACAAGGGGGAGGGGGAGGCCTCTGTGTCAACGACAAATTATCCCGCTGTAAGGCCATTAAGAGTCCAAAATTGCTGCCCTGCTCAGCCTAATTGGGCTATGTGAGCGTTCACCGTTGAGAGTGGGCAAGATTTGAGATGCGTGGTACCTTCAGACCATCTGCGACTAGTAATCGTCTCAAGATGTTTTGCTGTTGCGAGAGGCATGGACGGTAGGTCTCCACTTGGGGGATTGGTGAGCCGATAACAAGTCTGCCGAGTTCATCGCTCCCAGTTTTCCCGGCACCCACGTACCGTGGATGCTAAAATATAATACTGGACCATCTCATCAAGAGATAGGCGGCACTCAAGGATTTCGCAGAAATGCCGCCTACCTAAAAAAAAAAACAGCCGACGTACATGCTGTCGGCTGCAAGTGTACAAAGGACAAACATGTGTACCCGCGTATCCGTTTCAGAGTAATTATATTTTGGGCCGAGAAAGCATGGCGATACAAATGGCCGTGAACGTTCACGTGGATGCTCGAAATTTCGGCTGAACTGATGTTACCTTTCATCATTAATGTTTGATGACAACAACCGTTTTTCAATCATCTTGTGTCCGCTTGTCTGAGGCTTTAAATCGGATTTACAATTTCCTCCTCATTCTCGAAACGGGACGCTTCAATACGAAGACCCTTTAGTTGAAGAATTCGTGTTTACTTGGTTGATGCGCTCGACGGATCTTTGCCTATCCGACTAAAGGGTGATCATTTCAGAGGCGGGCAACTTTAAATTGGAAAACAATGTTTAATGTGACAGGTGTTGGTTGTTTTGCGAGGTTGGGATGACCTTTAAGTGAAACCTCAAAGGCCGTTCCCATCGAGAAGTGGTTTGGCTCTCAAGTTTCAAGGCCACAATTTATAAGTGCCCTGCCAAAACAAATGTCACTCGTTCTCAGTTTTTTAAATGGTCGTCAACCCAGCTGTTTGGGGACAGGAAAAAATCGTGTGAGAACACCAGAAAATTGAGAGAGATAAAATGAGAAAATAAACACCAAAATAAACTGAAGTTCGTGCTGTAGGTTCGTTTTGTTTTACAACCCCTTAAGTTTCCATACCCCGAAAATGAATGGTAAAACTTGTTAGGTTTGAGGGAGTTCGACGATGGGAAGATGTTATTATTTTGAAAATAACTACGCCGCGTCGGAGCAACGATTAAAAATTGTTGGAATTTATTTAAAAACAAAAAAACACTGTCCAATTCGAGAAACTCCAAGTAAAGCCATGGTCCAAACACCACCACATCCAGCACCGTCTCGAGCCCTGAAAGGGACGGTACAGTAAAAAGTCCGCATGTCAAGGTGACACCAAATAGAGAACTTTTTACTGCATCACTTGGACTTGGAGGACCGCAATCAAAGGTAGATCATGACAACTATTTATAGTATCTTCTTCGTATTTTACAAATAAAAACCTTCTGGCGTTATCTGCGGCTAGTTGCCTAGTAGCACAGCACGTACACTTTGTTGTTAAACCTTCTTGTCCAAATGTCGTAAGATATAGATGGATAGATAGATAATTTTTTTTTGCAGTCGATACAATCGCCCCTATTACGCTTGTCGTTTGCGGTTCCGGTTACGTCACTAGGTGACAATAGTCATTTTAGTTCTGTGGAACGTAATTTTTCTCCTCCTACTAGGCAACTGATTTGGTATAACGGTTGTCGTAATCGTCATAAAAGCGTCACAAAACGACTTCTTAAACGACACAATCCGGCGTTGAGGATTTTGTTGACGACTCCAAGTGAAACTGAACTGAAAATGTAAGTTTTTGTTAATTCTTTTTACTGTTTTGGTGGAATTACACTATAAATTTACTTATGTTTCTAGGAAAAACTATGTAGGCAAAAACAAACCAATATGCATTGATGCACACGCACCTAATTTTTATGTTTATCAATTTTTTGATGAAATTTATAAAATTGAGTCTCTTAAGTTCTTCCTAATGCTTATAGCGACATCATCATAGCTGACCTTTTCATTTTGACACACCCTAATATGTATTTCTTGGGTTGTGAATCTCAGATGCCACAAAGGGCGTCGGAGTCGCGTGGAATCGGATTCGTAGGGTAGACAAAAGTCTACGTACACAAGAAGTTCGAGTCAATAAACGAGTTCTCTAGTAAAACACAGTAAAATTCAAAAAAGTACTCATGGTTCGCTTTATTATTCGATCACTATAAACGTAAACGTCGCCGTGACGTAGTGGGTTAGCGCGTCGACTCCAGAGGGTGTCAGGTTCGATACCCGAATTTACCACCTTTGATAAGTCACGGCTCCACCTGTTTCGAGTCACTGACAATGCTCAAAGAGTATTCCTGTCTAGAAAAAGCTTCTCCAATTCGCCGTTAGGAGTCGGCAATAAACTGTAGGTCCCTTCCACACGTGAGAGAACAATAGCTCGCACAACACGAGTGGTTGCTGAGAAGCTAGGCCCTCTACGGGCTGTAGAGCCACCCATATTATTATATTATATAAACGTAAGCATTTATTCCGTAAAAAAAAGGTAAAAGGACATACAAAGCCAACCCTACTGAGGAAAACCGGAACAGATTTAAACGGGCCAGAAATGACTGCAATGCAACTATCAGACGTGTGAAATTCTCTTATGAGCAAAAGTTGAGACAAAAAGTGCTACAATGTCCCAAGGGTAGCAACAACTTTTGGTCAAAGAATTCCGCCTCGTCTTCAATTCCCACGCTCATTTACAATGACATTCCAGCTGTCAGCTCCTTAGACAAAGCTAATCTGCTTGCGGCTCATTTTGCAGCCAGCTCAACACTGCCAATATGTCACCACCTGTACTTGAGAGCGTTGATTTCGCCTTGGGACACAGCCACTTCCGCACTCGTTCAGTTGCAAGAGTACTGAAAGATCTCGACGTGCACAAATCCGCTGACCCGGATGGTAAGACCCCTATACTTCTGAAGAGGTGTTTTTCTGCGCTGGCAAAACCACTGCGTAAGCTTTTTCATCTATTCCCCTCTTCTTAGGTCTCTTTCCGAGCAGATGGAAGACAGCATTTGTCCAGCCCGTCCCTAAAAAGGGCGAATCTTCGTCACCCACCTCGTACGGACCCATAGCACTTACGTCCCTTCTTTCTAAGGCCTTGGCAACCCTGATAAATCGTCAGCTTAGGAAATATCTTGAATCGCGGAAGCTTCTTAATGACCGGCAATATGGTTTCCGCAGCGTCAGGTCCACTGGTGATCTGGTAGCGAATCTCACCGAAAAGTGGAACCAGTCTTTGCACAATGCAGGCGAAAGCAAGATCGTTGCGCTTGATATTTCTAAAGCATTTAACAGAGTTTGGCATCAAGCTCTCTTGTCGAAAATGCGTGCCTATGGTAACGATGAATCTCTTCTTCTATGGATTAGAAATTACCTTTCGAACCGTTCCATTCAAGTTGTTTTGGATGGGTTCAAGTCTGATATCCACCAAATTAATGCTGGTGTTCCCCAAGGCTCAGTTCTGTCTCCGACACTCTTTCTCATTTTTATAAATGATCTCTTGTCTGCTACTTCTAATCCAATCCATTCCTTCGCTGATGACAGCACCCTTAGCTTTTCATATTCGTTCCAAGACCACCGACCCCGCCCTTCGGCCGTAGATTTGTGGAACGGCAGCGTATGTTAGCGACTCATTTTAAGCATTTTGTGGATGTGGGTGGTATGCAATTTTTGAAACTCGCTTAACGCTTTTTTTAACTATTTGAAACTATAATTGTTTTTATGAATTCTTTTGATATTGAACTGAGTTGTTTTTTTTTTCACTTTTATTTATTTTTCATTAATTCTAAATGTAATAATAATAATATGGGTGGCGCTACAGTCCGAGGCGGGCCTGGGCCTAGCTTCTCAGCAACCACTCGTGTTGTGCGTGCTATTGTTCTTTCAAGAGGGGAAGGGACCTATAGTTTAATGCCGACTTCGAATGACGAATTTGAGAGGCTTTTTCTAGACAGGAATACTCTTTGAGCATCGAAAGAGGTGGAGCCGTGACTTATCAAAGGTGGTAAATTCGGGTATCGAACTTGGGACCCTCTGCGTAGGAGTCGACGCACTTACCCACTACGCCACGGCGACCGAGAACGTAGATTAAGCTTAGCAAATAGGTTATTGTATAATAATTAAAAAATAAGGAGTGAGTCTTAAGCCGAACAGTGAACGTGCCGTTTCTTTTCATCCTCTTGGGTGGTCACACACATCACCCTTAAGCCTACTTTCTTACTTACTTTTCAGCCGCACTGCACGAATATGGAATGCCCTTCCCGGCCTAATATTTCCCACAGACTACAACCCGCAGATATTTAAGACCAATGTGTACAGGTTCCTCCTCTCTTTTTCTCTCTCTTTACCTTGGGCCCGTGCTGTGGGTTGCCCTCGGACAAATGAAGGTATTAGCAAACCCTTGAGCACGCGTAAATTATAAAAAAAAGTGTGCTTGTGGGCCAATTTCATCTAACCTAACCTAGAGTTATCGAGAGTCTACTGTAATTCTTAAAATAAGCTTTTGGAACAACAATCAGGCCTTGAACTAAAGCAAGACTGCAATTTTTAGTCAAAAATACTATAGTCAATTATTTTTTAGAAGACTACGCGAACAAACATTTCGCAGAAATATTGTCTCAAAGCACCAGTGTGGTTGAAGGAGGACATCTTTGAATCAATGATAAGTCCTAAATACTTAAACGAATCGACTCAAACAGGACCAAATATCGCACGCAAAACTTTTCTCTCGAAGAGACCTTGAAGTTCTTCATTCGCAGACTGGGATGATCAAGATCTTGTACAGAGTCAACTTAGTCTTCCCCAAGAGGACCCTGGGCCCTGTTGCTCAAGTGCCTATTCAGCCCAAGAAAAGACAGCAGTTGGGAAGTGTTAATAATATAATAATATGGGTGGGGCGACAGTCCGAGACGACCCTGGGCCTGGCTACCGACTCCGAACGGCGAAGTTGAGAAGCTTTTTCTAGACAGGAATACTCTTTGAGAATTGTCAGTAACCCGATAGAGGTGGAGCCGTGAATTATGAAATGTGTTAAGTTCGGGTATCGAACCTGGCACTAACCCACTACGCCACGGCAACCTTGGCGTTGGGAACTGTTACTCTCTGTTTTATCTCGGTACTGATTGTGCTGAGTCCTTGACAACATCGAGGTTAAAGCTGCCCTCGCAAGGCTCTATCAAAGACGTCGATGATGTGTCCTTCCTTGAAAACAGCATACACTTCGTTTTGCCCACGTTCACCGGTAGACCCATTATAGCCGTTTCCGTCTCAGTGCCAGCAAGGGCCTCTTTGGTGGCTCGCTGTCTTCTGTCACGTCCGTATCCTGTGTCACGTGATGGTGATCCCCGTGCTCTTTACAAATCACAGACGATCCGATAATTCCGCAGTCTCTGTGAAGAATCTTTGGCGCAGCGAAGCTTGGCACCGATTCTGCAGACCTTGTCAGTGGCAAAGCAGATGTTGGATCGTTGACTATGGCAGCGATCGCCTTCCGTTTCCGGAGCATTGCTCCGATGGGGCTGTGTCCTGCGATCACTCAGATCGAGATGCGATCCAACGCCAGAAGCGTCTTAGTTCTGCCGTTGATAGGGACTGGTCTCGTCGTTCTTATCGTGTGACAGTCATCGCTTGTGAGCCAAGATGAGTTGGCTTTCTTAAGTATGGTGCACTGATCGGTGGATACAGTGATGTGTCCGCTTCACTGATGTCCATTTCAGACTCTTGTTTGGCCAATTCGTCCGCTCTCTAGTTCCCTGCAATTGATCTGTGGCCCGGAACCAGATAGAGTTTGACCTTATGATGACTGATGGACTTAAGTGAGTCGCGGCAATTCATAACTCGTCGTACAGGATCCTATTGGCTACACTACAGCCTGGCAGTCAAAAAAGATGGTGGTACCTGATGGTGGGATGTCGGTTGTTCGAATGTGCTTGCTATTGTCAGAATCTCTCTCTTGGAAGACACTGCACATATCAGGGAGTCTAAATGATTCCTGTCCGAGTAGAATCCGGCCCCAGTACCCTTTATCCGTCGAGGACGTGGTCGTTGATAACGGCGTTCGAAAACCTGCTGGGTAACAGAATTGTTATTTTGGGGGAGAAGTCATTAGAGTTGCAGCCACGAGGCTACTGGAACCATGCCTCTTACCCAAAGTCATCTTTTATTTTAATTAGGGCCGCATGTCCATAGTTGGCTTGTTTCCACGGAGAGGACTCCCTTAGTTTGAGAGCCCTTTGTTTGCCTTTGTGAATAGGTCCAGTGGAAGGAGATGAAGTATCATGTCCAACCCGGCTTGCGGCGTATTTCCTAAATCTCTCGCTGTACGAATAGAGGCTAACCTTTCATCTTTAGCATCTTTACCGAACTAGGGTCCACTAGACTAGGGCCCCATAAGTCATAATAGATCTGATGTTGCTCAACGTGTGCAACAGTTGTATGGACTTCTGGAAGATCGTGCGTCTTGTGTTGGCGGGTGCCTAATGCACGATCGATGATGTTGAAGAAGTCACTTGTCAGCGCGTAGCCTCGCCTAAATATTTCGTTTACATTGAAGGTGTCTCGGTGAATTGGAGACCCTAGCAGCAATTCAAAGAATATACAGTGGATTCGACTTTATTGGGACACTTCGGGTTAAATTAGGCGGTGGTCGCAATAAAACGAAGTGAGGACGTTCATTCTCATTTGTCCCAGTTAAGCGGCTGTCCTGATAAAGTCTCAATAAAGCGGAATCCCCTGTATTTTAGATTCATGGACAGAAAGCCGTGCAGACAGACAAAATTCGAACAACAGCTGGATACACCGATCCATCCACCATGTCCCTTTGCAGCAACCTATAAGGGTATTCCCCTCGCCCAGAGCTCTAAATCAGTCTAGAAAATGCTCTCTGTGCCCCAATCCGGCCACCGAACGTAGCACACACCCTATGTGCGATAGGGTGTGAAAATACTTGAAAGCCACCAACGTGGCCTAGTTTCGTCTCTCGCCTGACACCGAGGCTTAATTTATTATTTAAATTCAATTCGACTGAGTTATGTGCATACACTCTAGTATGTAGCCGTATGTGCGCAGCAACTTCTCTCTGTTGTTCTTGAGAGGAGCCGAACTCGCCAAATGAGATACACACAGATTGTCTGTGAGTTTATAATTTTTCTCTTGTTTCCCGCTCCTCTTGGGCCGCCTCCTGGGAATAAACATCCAATATGGACACGTCTGAGTAAGTCTTCAGAGACTGGGTCTCTCGGTTAGGTGTAATGATCTTTCTTATATAAATTCGACAAATTGACGCTAATGAATGTCGTAGACTGTGCAGACCGACCATGTGCTGGGTTCAAGGTATCGCCTGGATTAAGGCGCGAAATCTCAGAGAATTATGCAATCGGCGGAGGATAGTGCTGTGCTTCGTGTGACAGACAGAGTTGCATGTTCATTTGGTTTTTGCATTGAGTGACAATTTATTCGTATTTCTCGAGGTGCACTTTTGGTATCTTGGTCTGAAAATGTGGTCGCATACATTTGGATACCGGACTGAATGCGCTCATTGATTGCTTTGGTTTTGTGTTCGAATGGTGCTGTGGACTGGAAGGGAGGAGAAAATATCTTCGCTTTTCGTAAATTCAAGCAGAATGCGGTAATGGACGTGGTAAAGGAAGACCTGAAAGTGTTAGATGGAGAGGCATGTTGGAAGCCAAGATAGAAAAATTTGGAATAAACTCAAATAAAGCTGTGCCTGTGCATCCAAGGGAAAATTGTTGATTGCCCTCCACTTGGCGAGATGCCAGCAACGTTCCCACAGGTCAAGTTGACGTACAGCCTCCTCGTGGCGCCCTCTGGTTATCCTCTACAGCAACCGCTTGGTGGTGAACCAATGTATGCCGGCACCCCTTATCCAGGGGTTTAGTTTAAACCAGGCCCCGGTTCTCCAGGTTAGGAGGTTAAATTCAGGTCAGAGTCAACGACAGTCCTCGGATGAGGATGATCCCACTACCAACGACAATTGATAACGAAATAACGACAACGAGTTTCGCTTCGGCTCCTGGAATGTGATGTCCCTTAACAGGCCATGTACAGCCGATGAACTTACGGAGGTCCTAGAAGCCGGTTCCTTGGTTGTCCAATTAAGAGAGATTTCACTGTTATACATACACATCGCGACGAAATTTGTGTTTGTATTATTTTTGTTAAATCAAATGGCTTTTTTGGTCAAATATGGTTTATTTTAGGGAGAATGTGATAGAATATGCATTCAAAAATACAAAACCATGTATTTACACGCGATAAACACTTTAAGTGGTACGACAAAAATATAGCACATTTTTGAAAATATAAGAAGGGTACAAATGTTACACTGAAGTTAGAAATTTCGACTTCTGATGATGAGTTGATCCTCCTTAGGTAGGTAGGAAGTAAGTGGCTTAGATGCACTTAGGCCAAAGTAGGCCCGTTGTACCGCCACGTGGGTTTGCCTAAAAAAGGGAGGGGTAGGGCCAGCGTGGTTTTTTTTAACGACAGCCAGCCAGATGTGTCAATGAAGTCTAATAGCGATTTGATTGATGTCTCTCTCAGATCGCTTGCATTATCGAAGAAGTAGGAGCCTAGAGTAGCTTTTCTAGCTGAGACCAGTGCAGGTCAGTTGCAGAGAAGGTGTTGTATGGTTTCTTCTTCTTCTTCCTCGTCTTGGCAACTTCTGTAGACATCGTTGGAAAATGGTCTTGGTAATTTTTTATGAAATAAGCCGAATCTCTGAAAGCATAAATGAAATGTAAAACCATTGTAAAATTACGGCCACAATAAATAAACAATGAACAATGATGGTCTTGGTCTTTTCGCGTGTAGCCCCAAAAGGCAGTGTCCGGTGATTATTCCCACTGCCGCACAGTGTGACGAATCGCTGATTTAGCGGGATTAAATTAATAGCGCTCACAAATAAATGTTTTTGTTCATGGTTGTGGGTTTTTTTTATTGAAATTGTTCACAGAATACATGAGCACAAATTTCGACACAAAATAGCACATAAGCACACGCAATTTTCAGCTTTCTTTCAAAAGTTGCAAGACTTCATGTTCAAGAACACTATTTTTTCTTTTGGGAAGGCTAAGATGCCTTCTTGCTAAAAATGGATCAGAGGTCCAAAGCAATCTACTTAGAAGGTCAGTGTTCGTATCTATACGCGAAATTTTCTTGGTAAATAGTTCCCTAAACTTAAACGCTCAACGCTGTGATTTACTAAGCTTTGTAATCGACATTCCGCAGAAGATTCGCTCACAGTTATATCATTTGGGTAGCATTTCGCCTTGGCTTCTTTAATTTTGTAATACGATGGTAGTAAATTGGGAACGGTGCTGTTAATTTTTTGACGTAATATTTCGTACGGCGGAAAGCTGTATGTCCGTGATCAATGCTAACGCATCATCTGCAGATATTGGTAAAAACCCAGAAGTGTGTGTTTCTAGTGCTTTCCTCACAATTGAACCTTAGATAGTAATAAAATTTTTAACAAAAAAAAAATGATTAAACAAAATAAAAAGAAAGAAAGAACTTATTGATATTTCTTTTTCCGTCTTTTCTAAGTTTTATTTCATGAGCCATTCCAGTTTCTTCAGCGCTATAAGAATCTAAAATGGTTTGTACTTTTCTTTTCTTGTTTTTTTTCACAGCACTCATCAAAGCTTTTTCTCGGTCTTCCTGCTCTAGTAGAAATAGATGAAGAAGGTATTTCATCTGAAACATGTTGTGGTAGTATCAGGGCTTCATTTAGCCATGCGCGATTTGAATTTTCGAAGCGCCCTCTATGCCCATCATATATCATCATTCGTCAAATCTCATACATAAACTTTTTAAGATTGGTTTAATTGACTTCATAGCTGCTTCGGAAAATGATATATTACTAAAAAAAAAACCCCATAACAAAAGAAAAAACAGCATCTAAGCGCTTGATTTTGACTTTAGAAATCCATACATCAAAAATATTAATTTTGGGTTCCATCCATGGATGTCGCACCAGTGCGCAAAAAGTGAGAACGCAGTTTTGTTGCTAACAATCACAGCTTTACAACAAATATGACCTCAAATTTGAACAACAGTGAACAATTCTACTTTTCGTCCAATGAACACAAAAAACACATATTTTATCTCTAATTTCTCATTTCATTCTCCCCTAATATGGACAAAAACCACTTTATATATTGAAACGACATATTTTTATATTCAGTAAGAATCTACTAACCTCAAAAGAAAAAAAATTTCAAGAATCGGTACACGAACCACTGAGAAAACGAAATAAACACGTGCTCCTCAAATTGACTTTCTTATGAAAGAATTACATACAATTTGGACTTTTTTTTTTGTTGTTGCTCTAGCTGTACCAAAAAAGAAAAAAACCGGCACAGTCATTACGTGGGAGGTTTAAGCTGTGAACAAAAGTGGGGTTTGTTCACTTTTGAGCGTGTTAGATAGATAGATCTTTTATTTCGCATAATATTGATGACATAAGTATTGTTACCGCACATTTTACAGATTAGAGATATGATTTCTATAATATTTTACATGTAACTATGCAAAATTATGTTTTCAAAACAATATGATTATACTTTGGGGGAAAATACGAAAAAAAAAAACCAATGTGAAGAAAAAAAAAAAAAAAAAAGTATACAAATAAGTGAACAATACAATTTTAGTAAAGAAACAAGTTTTGTAATAAGTAAAATAAATAATAAATAAATAAATAAATAAATAAATAAATAAATAAATAAATAATAAATAAATAAATAAATAAATAAATAAATAAATAAATAAATAAATAAATAAATAAATAAGCAAATAAATAAATATAACACAATAACATTGAATAAACAATAGAGATTAAGTATCACTTAGAATATTAATAAGTGGGTTTTCAACAAAACTACAGCGTTCTTGGAATTTTAATTTCAGTTTCTGTATCCTATCAGAAATCAATTCAACATTCGCTATTTTGTGTATGTCTTTAGTTGAGTGATGCCAAGGCAAGTTTAACATCATTTTAAGAAGTTTATTTTGAGATACTTGCAATCTTTTTATGTGACATTTCGCACTGTCACCCCATACTTGACATCCATATAGCATAATGGCTTGAAAAATCACCTTATAAATAATCATTTTATTTTCAAGTGAAAGTAACGATTTCCTATTTATAACATTTTGTTGCTACCCCTACCTTTTTAATTGTTTTACTAATGTGATCATTAAAAGTTAGTTTCGTGTCTAGATTAATACCCAGGTAACGTACGGAGTTTTCCCAATTTATAGACAATCCATTTAACTGCAATTGCCTTGTAGGAACAAATAATTTGAGCGTGTTATTTTTTGAATTAAATCCCGCTAAATCAGCGATTCGCCACACTGTGTGCCGTGCTAACTTTAGGTCTTTTTAAGGATATCAAACTGACAGATCTTTTGGGGTCAAGACTGGGTCAGAGGTATTTTGGCACGAATTCCATCTGGCATTGACTTTTAGTTTAGCTTTGGTTAGTGAGTTGTAACTTAAAGGAAGCTAGAGGAGTACCTAAGTTACAGAAGGATCCGTCATCTGGCATTGTTGTGGCGATTTTTGCATGTTTTGTCAGCTTCGCAGTTTCCCATAATGTCTCTATGGCCCGGGGCCCAACACAGGCTCAACAGGTCAAGAGATATGCGACAGCTTATGACTATTTTTGAGTTTGTAGAGAACGATGTTAGGGATTTGATTGCTTCCTGGCAATCCGTAGAGATGCAGATATCACGGGGGAATATCACGTTCCATCTCAGCCAGGACAGGACTTCGCTGATCGCCATTATTTCCGCTTGGAAACTACTGCAGTGATTAGGTACATGGATTGATTTATTGAGATTACGATGTCTTTCGTCTTTCATTTTGGATCCGGTTGTGTAGAAATGTATGGCGTTACCGAATGATATATTGCCGCCATACCACAGGTCTCTCTCCGGAATTAGGGTTTTGAAGTTTTTTCTCTGAGAAGTAAACAGGTGAGACGTAATCCGGACTAGTGGAGGCAAGGTCTTGTTCTATTAGGATTCTGGCATGTCCGGGCGGGTAGTCTTGCCATTAGGAGCATGTTTTCAATCGAATTACACACTTGGTTGCTATCTGCTTTCAAAGAATATCTAGTGGGGGAAGGTTTAGTATGGTTTCAAGTGCATGGCGCAACAGTATGGTGGCCCATACTCAACGTCAAAAAACACCTAAACATGCTAAGGGAGGTACGAGCATGCATCTGCAGTGGAGCCTTGTGAACGACACTACCACAAAATAAAACCTAACTAAGTATTCTTAGTTCGCTGTTTTATTGAGTCCATAACTCACGCAAGTGGAAAGGGACCGTGAAACTGGAGGCAGCTAACTAAAGATTGTGCTGGCTGCAGACGCTTGTTGGTCAAGGTCCATCTCCGACTGTAGCGCGACCTTAAGTAAGTAAGTGAGGTGACCGAGGTTGTGTCGAATTCGCCCGCTTGGTAGTGGTAGTCGTTCACAAGGCTCCACTGCAGATGCATGCTTGTACCTTCCTTTGCAAGTTTAGGTGTTACGTTGAGTATGAGCCACCCTACTGTTACGCCATGATCCTTGCAGAAGCGATTTAAATAACCCCGTAATGTATTGCTTCTATTGGCACACTCAACTGCGTCATACTGTCTTTTTTCGGCGTAAACTTCTCTCGCTTGATATCCCCTACAATTTTCAATGATGTCAAGGTCAGGTGAACGGACTAGCCTTTCTAGAATTTTAATCCCCTCTTCGCAACCCTCGCAATGTGGACAGTTGCATTGTCATTGAATTCTTGCTCCGAAGTAGTTATCACGAATCACGAATCAATTCCAGGACGCCTAGGCTGTTCATTCTTGACGGCACAAACTTTGTTTCCGTTCTCCCGCAATACCATATGCCGGCCCAAATAATTACGCTTTCACCACCATGCTGACGGCTCCTGAGAACTTTCTGGTCTTTATGCAAAACATGATAATAGTACGACCACCCATCTGGGCTATCCAAATTAAATTTTCTTTAAAGAGGACCTGACGCCATCTTTTTTTTTCACTTAATGTGTCGTACAGCAAACTTGAGTATTTCTTTTCTTTTTTTTAATTTTCTGTACAAATGCGAAAATTAGTCTTAACATCGCTTTTCTCGCGATTTTTCTTGCAGCAATGTCGGATTTCGATGCCTCTCGCAAAATTGCTCTTTTCTCCCTAAGTGTTACAGCTTTCGATCGTCCACTACTGTGAGCTTTTCGGCTTCTGAATAAAAGTCTTGCAATTTCACCGATTGTGGTCGCCGTGGCGTAGTGGGTTAGTGCGATGACTCCTACGCAGAGGGTGCCAGGTTCGATACCCGAATTTACCACCTTTCATATTTCACGGCTCCACCTTTTTCGATGCTCAAAGAGTATTCCTGTCTAGAAAAAGCTTCCCAAACTTGGCCGTTCCGAGTCGGCATTAAAATGTAGGTCCCTTCCACTCGCGAAAGAACAATAGCACGCACAACACGAGTGATTGCTGAGAAGCTAGGCCCAGGTCCGGACTGTAGCGCCACCCATATATATATAATTTGTTGCAAACCCATAATCCTGACGTTTTGATGGTTAGCGAAACTAGGCTAAGCCAGACGCACAACCTCAGGTACAAGAATTATCACATCATTCGAAGAGACCGAACCCTACCAAGCTGGCGGGGTCGCTCTCTTAATAAAAAAAGGCCTTCGTCATAAGGTCGTGTATAACAATGAAGAGCGAAGATTCCAGGCGATAGAAGCGTGTATCGCACGCATCCCCCTCCGGGGTGGTAAGCGGTTATACGTGATCGCTATCTATGCGACTGACAAGGCACGAATCAACCAATATTTCATTTCAGAGCTCGATACTCTTTTCACTAGCTTTCGACTGAGCTCGGAGGAGAACTACTATATCATAGCTGGCGAATTTAACTCGCAGCATATAGAGTGGGGTAATGCGGTACACAACCACAGGGGGACATCATTGTATAGATGGTTGGTAGAGCACAATATTGAGTTCAAACAAGATCTGCTTGCAACCGATAGGCCATCGTATCCCAGAAGCGGGTCCTACCTGGATCTGATGCTGATAGACAGACGACTGACTTTACTAGACGTGGAAAGTCGCACGCGGAACTGTTTAACCGCGGTTGAGTACGAGAGTGACCACTGCGGGCTCTTCGCAGTTATTCAGCTCCCGAACGAGGTGGAAGAACTGGAGGAATATGTCCAGAGGCACCGATATAATATCAATAAGGCCCGCTGGCCACGCTTCTTCAGGACTTTATCCACAGAACTACGTTCGAGTGGGATCAATCCTCCGACGAACGAAGAGGTCGACAGGTACCTCATAGAAATGGACGACGTGATTAAACGTACAAAAGACAAGACTATTCCGAAAGTAGTAGGAGTCGATGAAAGTGATGTTTATCGAAATACTACCATCGATGGACTTCACGTACACAAGAGTAGGCTGCTGTCAAGATTCAAACTCTTGCACAGGCGTTTTACAGATCCACAAAACGCGGAAGTCAGGTCACTAAAGTCGGAGATCAAAAACCTCCAACAGATAATAAGAATTAATTACAGCATGGCTATAAGCTTGCACTGGGGCAATAAAATCCGGGCTGTACAATCCAACAACCCGGTTATGTTCCCCAAAGTAAATAAAATATTCCGGAGGAAAGATCAAAACGACATTCTGACCGTTCGACTTCCCAGGACGACAGACAACGAACACTTACTGACTTCAATTGGCATCGATCCAGGCGGGGAAGTGCTAGACAATGACTTCTTCGTGGTTGAAGATCCTCAGGAGAAGGTTAATGCTATTGGTGCTGTGTTCCAGAGAGTGTATACGGTGAACGAGGTTAGTAGGCCGAATCACGATCTGGAGACAGAGCCTTGCTAAACCAATGTAACCTTGAGAATCCAGATTTCACCAGGTTCAGTGACGTTAACATGGCAAATCTTGCCGTCGCCAACGATGCAAATCATATCTTGATTTCTCAAGAAGATCTTTAACTCGCTGAAAAAGAAAAGATCTGTCGGAATCGATGGTTGGTACCGAATATTGTGCTTCGCCACCTCCCCCCCGAAGCGGTAAAAGTCTACTCAACATTGTTCAATAATGCCCTGAGTAATGTACATTACCCAGCACACTGGAAAACAGCTGTAGTTCAGCCGTTCCCTAAACGCGACAAAGACAAGTCCATTCTTCCGTGCATAAGCAAGGTTTTTGAAAAGATAGTCATTCGAGTTCTGAAACAATGGGTTGATGAAATTAAAATCATACCGGACAACCAGTTCGGATTCAGGGCGGGGCATGAAACCATACATGCTGCGTCAAAACTGGTGTCCAACATTCAGTGGAATAAAGGCAAACAACAATGCACGGGTGCCTGTTTGATTGACTTGGAGAAAGCGTTCGACACCGTTTGGTTAGAGGGCCTCTTCCTCAAGCTGGTCAGACTTGGCATAAGTAAACCATTGCTATACATGATCCATGACATGATAACAGGTTGAAAGTTTGTCGTGAAAAATGGCGATATTAAAAATGGTCTACAACAGGGGGCGGTGGGTTCGCCGATCTTGTTTTCAATATTCACTGCAGAGCTTGTAGGTTCCATGCCACACTTAATAGCGTACGCCGACGATCTAGTTGCGTACAGAACAGGTCCGAAGATCGAGGTAATAAATATCTTGTTGCAGCGTGACTTCGATAAAACTCAGCGATTTTGCGACGACTGGAAGTTGGTTATCAACTTCCTGAAGTGTCAAAATACACGGCACCGAGGGATACGCGCCAAAACTGGCGCAAGTTCGGCATAGTTGACCCGCAAGGTCGGCCGTTAGCAGTGAAAAGTGTAGTTAGATATCTAGGCATTTGGCAAGATCAATATCTGTATTTTGACAAACATATAGATATTGCTCTGACGAATGTCAGAAAAGCCTTTGCTGCGGCAAGGAGGTTGTTTTTCAGCAGCCAACTTGATACCAGAGTGATGGTAGTCTGCTACATGGCCCTCGTACGGCCAATTATGGCGTACGGTTGCCCATTGTGGTTCAACGTGAGTCCTTCCCAGATGGAAAAGATGAGCTTGTTCGAGAGGCAGTGTCTTAGCAGCTGTCTCCGTCTGTATCGTACAACCGAGTCTGGGTACAAGAAGTTCTATCCTAACGAGGTCCTGTACAACAAGGCAAACTTGAACAGGATAGATAATTTTATTATTAAGCTGATTAGAACGAACATTGCACGAGCTATGACTTCTTCGAACAGTCTGATCTTTACTACCCAAACGCTATCTACCATGAAAGAGTGCGCCTCAACGGCCTTATTCCACCTGAAGCATTCCTCTATCTCGATCAAATTGGCCGAATACAGGATACGGATGGACGCCCGCTGATCTTCCATGTCGTACGCCGAACAGTGGACAGGCGACTCCAATACGAGCCGGATGTCGCTCGCAGCCACGAGGATCTCCTCCGATTCAGTGGCCAACAGAACTGGTTTTGTTTGAGTCTATTTCCGGACGTGTCAAATACCAAAGGAAGGCATTCAACTCAATGCCAATGCCCCCTAAGATGACCTGAATCACGCACCCAGTACCTGAGCCAATGAACAAGTTAATTCTGCAAAACCACCCTTGCTACTTCCATTATTCACAAAACCAGTCGCAATCATAATTACCCAATCCCATAGACCTCGTTTTGAATTTAACGACTCATTAAGTCTTCGAGTTCCACAAATGATCCACTCCACTTTATTAGAGAACTCAGCGGGCAGAGAATGTGCGAATACAAAGTGATATTCTCCAGAGATACCATAAAATGCTGCTACTCATAGCATTTACACTTCATAGAAGGCTTACACGAAGATAAATCTGTTTTCAACGTTTTTACGACTTCCAATTAAACTACTTTTCACCTCTGGCCTTATTCTCACGCAAAAATGCGAGCACAAACACACGCAACAGTCATCGACCAGCCAATTCACACACTTATCTTATCCACTGGTACGCAGCAGCGCGGCGGCGGCGGCGGCGTCGATGAATCCACACCGTGTACCGTACGCACAGTGGTTGTCATTAGCTGTGCGCTGCGCTGACAAATCTCACGCACATTTATATGCGGTCACACACGCGCCCCAACCGACGAAGACCGACCGACCCCTGCACTTTTCCAATAATTCATGAGACGACCGACGACGACACTTTATTGCTTCCATAAAACAAACAATCATGACAATCGCAACCGTTAACACACGCGAGACTAAAAAGAAACAAGCATGACTGGTCCTATCCCCGCCGTCACATCAGCTGGTGTACACAGATTTCTGTCAAATTCGCACATTTCGCGCGTACCATCGGCAGTTGACATCTCAACTCAACTCAACTCCCAAAACGACACATAAAGCTCAATCAAAACAAATCGTAAATTCCCTTGACGGCGGCGGCACGGCAAGACCATCTGATTGAGCCGCACCAAATGTCAAGCAAAGGCTGAGAAAAAAAAAAAAAGACGAAGAATGAATCCAATCCAACATGGAATGAGTCTGTCTTGTTGGCAATTAATTATATGAGATACGAAGTCTGCGAATCCAGTGGGTGCTTTTTGTTCACATTTTGAAAAATGAATGAAATTTATCGACTTGACTTGATTTTTGAAGTTTGTTTGGAGAGTTGAGTGGAGAGTGACAGCCGACACACGGGGGAGAGGAATAACGCGCAACCATAATAAAATTATGGCGCCATAAATTCCAATGCGATGCCTGGAGATAAATTACCTAGGAATG
This sequence comes from Eristalis intricaria, assembly GCA_964034865.1. Taxonomy (NCBI): domain Eukaryota; kingdom Metazoa; phylum Arthropoda; class Insecta; order Diptera; family Syrphidae; genus Eristalis; species Eristalis intricaria. The sequence continues at coordinate 136,837,153 of OZ035873.1, forward strand.
GTATCTGCTGGCGGGCCAATAAACAAATATTAAAATGAGTTACGTCTCATCTGTACACACATGCGCCGGATCATTGGATCGGTGGATGGAGTGTGGAGACTTCTTAAAGTGGCACATTTCATTGATTAATGATAGTTATTGAGAGGGCTTTGTGCTGCGGACGGGCGGGTGCTGGTTATTGATGGCATTGAGAATAAAACATATTTGCCGTGGTAAACAATTTCCAAAAAAAACAGATTTTTTGACGTTTGTTCTGTGACAGTAGTCAGAGTTGTTTTACGACATCGAATTGAAGCAGTTTCAAAAACGAAATGGTATTTGTTGATAAAGTGATGTCATTTTGGATTAATTTTGACGTTTGTCATTTTTAATGTCACCTTTGACAGATGTCGTCCGAGGCGACGCTGAAATATGTTTCACGAGCAATAAGATTTCGTTTTACTTCACTGCTCAGTTATTTATGACAGTCGAAATGGCGTTTAAAGTATTTTCGAGACCAGATGGGGCGACGTACATGCTTTCAATCACTGTTAATAGGCACGTGCCGCTTTGAATGGCAATCTTTGATTTGGTTACAGGACATAGTGTTTACACTCTTTGTTGTGGCGCAAGGATTCGCACGAGGCATATGATTTTGCTGGGAGTAGGTAAGGCTAGGGTTCATTGACTATTTTTGAGCATTGCTAATTTTGGCATAAGGCATATGATTTTGCTGGGAGTAGGTAGGGTTCTTTGGGTTCGTTGCCTATTTTTGAGCATTGCTAATTTTGGATCTACGAAATCATCCCATGTCAAAGCTGTCAGATCCGATGTCAGAACTTTCAAACCTTGTGTTATTTTTACAATTTCAACGCATAATCTGTCGGAATTGCCAACCGTTTAGGTGGCAGGATGGGTAAGTATGAAGGTTGAGGTAACAGATGGAATGGACTTAGAACTAGAAACCATTAGCCGCTGCCGGGTGTGATGGGATCCCAATAAAATCACCCGAATCGTTCAAAACTGTGTCGTCCATAAAATCAGTATTCTGGATCTGTAAATACACTACATGCACCTATGCAGAGTCATTTGCGACGACGCTTAATCTCCTGGTTTACCAAAGGATCAGAGTTCTGACTGTCCTGAAAGTCAAGTCAAGTCCTGAAACGAACCACGTAACTTACGCCTATCTATTCAGAGAAAGTGTAGCCGTCGTGGGGTAGGTGCATCGCTTCCTACACTGAAGGTCCTTGGTTCGATCCCGGACTCGAACACTGACAATGCTTAAAGAGTACAGTTCACGACATGAAAGCTTCTCAACCTTCGTTGATTAGAGTCGGTTTTAAACTCTAAGACCCCCTCCACAACACGAGTAGTTAATGTGGGAGCTAGGTCCAAGCCCACGTCAAACTGCAGCCCGTGGCGATCTTGACCAGATGAGTTTATATGATTGGCTTGTAATGGTTTCGAGAATTTCTGAGGGCATTGCAACTAGAGATAGGCGAGAATTTTAAGTAATAATATTGCCTCCTGGCAATAATTGTCAATTACCTATCAACAATCGGGACCTATTGTCGGTGTCAAAACAATTGCAGATACAAGAAATCCTAGGTTGGACGAATAAGAGCAATGTTTTGCCACAACCTTAAAAACTTTTCTTCTTCTGATGCTGCATTCCGAGGTGGAATTGGATCTCAACCAAACAGTCTCTCCAACATGAGCGATCTCTGATTAGATGACTCCAGATTCACCAGCCTTCTCCACTTGTGTGCGTCACCGATTTTGTGGGCGTCTTCTGTTGCTGCATTGTCCCACTGTTTCGGAGTCGAAGCCTCTTCTGGCTGGAGCAGTGTTGTCCATGGCAGTATCTACATGGCCTAGCGATGTTAGGCGTTGACGCCTGCCTAAACTCATGTCCAGCCCCTACAGTTGATGGTTGAATCTTCTTCTCCAGAAACCGTCAACGCAAACAGGACCAAAGATCGCACCTAACGTTTTTCTCTCGAACAGACCAAGGACTTCCACATCCGCTTTTGAGATTGTCCATGCCTCCGCGCCGTACATCAGGACTGGGATAATCAAGGTCTTGTATAAAGTCAGCTTGGTCCTTCGAGAGAGGACTCTACTACTCAATTGCCTCTTGAGCCCAAAGAAACAACGATTGGCAAGTGTAAATCTGCGTTTAATCTCGGTACTGGTGTTGTTCGTACTGTTCACTTGCGAGCCGAGGTAGACGAAGTCCTTGACTACCTCGAAGTTATAGCTACCCATTGTGACGCTCTGTTAAAGACAGAGCTGATGACAGCATATACTTCGTTTTGCCCCAGTACACCGCTAGACCCATTTTAGCCGCTTCCGCCTCAATGTCAGCAAACGCCTCATTGACGGCTCGCTGAGTTCTGCCAATCACGACAATGTCATCCGCGCATGCTAACAGTTGTACGGACTTCTGGAAGAAGTCTCTGCCTCTAGTGTGCCGTGTGAGTCTTGCACGATTTCCTCCAGGATGATGTTAAAGAAGTCACATGACTGCGCGTCGCCTTGTCCAAGACCTTTTTTGACATTGAAGGTCTCGTTGAGTTCGTTACCGACCTTGATGGAGCAGCGAGAGTTCTCCATCGTCATCCTGCACAACCTGACGAGTTTAGCAGGAATGTCAAAACTAGACATGGCGTTGTGTAGCTCGTCCCTATGCACGCTGTCATATGCGGCCTTGAAATCGACGAATAGGTGTGGGTGTCGATCTGCATCTCTTGGGTTTTTTTCAGGATCAGCCGTGATTGGTCGATGGTGGACTTCCCCCGCCTGAGACCGCACTGATAAGGTTATTGACGAATGGCTTCAGGCGCTCGCACAAAACGGCACAGAGGATCTTTTAGGCGATGTTGAGGAGCCTTGTCCCTCTGTAGTTGGCGCAGTGGGTTGGGCAATCTCTCGTTTCTTGTGGGTTGGGCAAACGATGCTGAGATCCTCCGACCATAGCTTAGGTTAGGTAGTGGGGCTGCTAGTGTATTCACCAGCACACTTAGATCATATTGGTCCATTGTGATACCACTGATTGACTACTCAGTGATAGTGCCGTTAATTTGATCCCAACGGCAAATGGTGACTGGACCAGATTTGACTTTTCATTTTCACTGGGATTCGAACCGGTGACCCCACTAACCAGGGGCAGGCACTGTACCAACTGCGCCATCCTATCTTTCCCGACCATATCTTACAGATGAGCTGGTGCATGCGCCCAACCAGCTCATCTCCAGCTGCCTTAAGTAGTTCCGCAGACAGTCCTAGTCCGACTGCGCCAGCAGCTTTATTCGACTTAAGTCTCGATATCGCTATCTTGACTTCGTCTTCGTCATTGTGTGGAGTGGAACATTCTGACTGACAGCGGTATTGGAGTCTTCCTCGCTGTTTAACAGTCTACAGAAATGATCTTTCCAGATTCTCAGTATCGACTGCGAATCTACTAGGAGTTGTCCTTCTACGTCACATTTTCTGCATTTATAAGTAGGAACTCAAAACTAAGCGACGAGAATAAGCTCTTAATTTTTAAATAAATTTTTCAATACATAATATTTTATGGATCCCCAGTCTGGAGCAAGTGCGCGAACTGCCATCTACGCAAACTACAAACTGCTCAAAATAAGTTACTTAAAATTATCCTAAATCTGCCTTGGTTTTTCTCCACAAAGGAACTTCATAGAATGGCCAATATAGAAACTATTTGAACTAGAAATGAACGACTTTACCAACGTTATATAAATTCCTGCTTAACATCGGACAACGAATTGATTTCAAACTTAGCCCCATAAAGAGTGTGTTAATTTATTCATCATATACCTTTGTTAAGGTCTTCAATTTGAAAGTTCATACCTATATTCATGTATTCACTTATTAATATATTTATTTATTTATTTAATTACTTATTTATCTATCTATATATTTATATATTTAATTATTCACATATTTATTTATTTATTTATTAATTTACTTATTTATTTATTTAATTGTTTATTTATTTTTTTTTTATTATTTATTTATTCACTTAATTTACTTTCTCTATATATTAACTATGTCCATTTGTTCCGTTATTTTCAAACATTTATTAAATTGCTTGTTTCTTGTTATTTATTATGTTTCTCTCGAACTCATTACGAACTTGCAAATGAACTCATCTCAACACTTCTCCCTTCCCCCGACGAACTATATATTTGGCATTATTTCTGCCCTATTTTTTATTATTTTATCTATTTTTGTTTAATGAAGGTTTTTAGTGGCTTTTCCTTCAAATCAACATAAAACTATAATATATGCACATTGCTTGAAAATTTGTATTACTTTGTAGGTGTAAGATTAAATAATAATCAAATCTCTGCAAGGAAGCTGATGTCAGCTGATTTGCCTTTGCGTTTGCAGCTTTCAAGACAAAATTGCTTACAATTCAACAACAGTTGCAGATTTTGAATCCATTTTTCTAGCAGCTTCAGAAAACAACCCACGTCCTTGGCGTCTTTCCGGCTTATAACGTTTGGATCTCAGGAGCGTTATCCAGAAAAGTAAGATCTTACTACATATGAACTTTTTTTTTAATTTTGAGAGTTGTCATCCCACCGCGCTTAGTAAACAACTATTTCACACAGAACGCAGAAAAGGTTAAAAGTTGACCAACTTCATCCGTCGGGATGCATTCCACTTGTGGACCTCTCTTGCTTTCACTCTCTCTCTCTCATAAGCGCTTATGAGTTGTTTTTGAGAGGACGCAACACAAGCAATCCTTTCAATGGGCTGGGGTTTTTACAGTCTCGATGTGATGTTTTACATCATTCCACGGGTTCTCTATCGGATTCAGACCGGGAGACTGGGCGGACCATCCTCCGTCAAAGGCGGAGGAGTGAGTTTATGAACGTTATCAAGAATAAGACGCCATATTAGTGTCATATTATTTTCGGCAAATGGAATCGTGTGCTCCTCAAAAATATGTTTATACATACAGTCAGTGTAAAAAGTCTGCATTCATTACCACTATTTCTAGAAAAATAGCTACAACGCTCTTACTTTTATCGAAAACATTTTTTTTTCTAGGAATAATGTTAATAACTCTTTCTCATCGTAACATAAGTGTTTAAAATATTTATTCAATCTAAAATTAACCCAACTGTTTTACTTTAAATTTTATTGCTCTTTCTTCACTTCGACTATCCTGATACAGAGTCACCATCAGAAATCTATGGGCTCAAGAGGCAATTGAGTAGTAGAGCCATCTCTCGAAGGACCAAGCTGACTTTATACAAGACCTTGATCATCCCTGTCCTGCTCTATGGTGCGAAAGCACGGACAATCTCAAAAGCGGATGAAGAAGCACTTGGTATTTTAGAGAGAAAAGTTCTGCGTTCCATCCTTGGTCCTGTTTGCGTTGGTGGTTATTGGAGAAGAAGATTCAACCACGAACTGTACGGCGGCATGAGCCTAGTCCGGCGTCTACGGATTCAACGCCTAAGATGACTGGGCCATGTGGAGCGCATGGACAACACTGCTCCAGCCCGAAGAGTCTTCGACTCCGAACCAGTGGGACAACGCAATAGAGGACGCATGTGCAGAAGGACCTCAATGAACTTGGTGTGCGCAGTTGGAGACAGCTGGCTAAAGATCGTGCCGGCTGGAGAGGCTTACTAGTTGAGGCCCCGGACTGTAGCGCCACCAGAAGAAGAAGAAAATTCGAAAATGAATAGTAAAACTACGTTGGGAGGGTAAAAGTTTAAGAGAAATTGATGAAACCATTGGTAAACAACATTGTTCCGTACAAAGAGTTTAAAAAACTGTGCACAAACTGGATATTTTACTTCGAAATACAGATCTGGACGCCCAGCAGTACTTACAGCCACAGAAAAACGGTCGATTTTGGCTGAAGTAAAAGCAAATCCAAGAACAAGTGCTCCTAAAATAGTTAAGATGATCCAAGAGAAGTTTGAGAAGTCAGTTAGTTGATCTACCGTTAGAAATACCCTTATAGAGGGAATTTATCGTGGACGATCCGGAAGGAAAAAACCCTATATTTCAGAAATCGACCGAAAGAAGCGTGTTGCTTTTGCCAAGGAGAATATTGACAAGCAAGAAAGATTTTGGAATAGTGTATTATTTTCGGACGAAAGCAAATTTTGCATATTTGGATTAAGTGGGCGCGGTATTGTGTTAAGAAAACCAGCAACTGAATGGGATAAAGAAAACCTATTTCCAACAGTTAAACACGGTGCTGGCGTGGTCATGGTATGGGGGTGTATGGCAGCAAATGGAGTTGGCAACTTGGAATTTGTTGAAAGTACAATGAAGTGATTCCAGTATTTAAACATAATAAAAAGAAATATCCGTGAAAGTAAGGTAGGCTTGGGCGATCATTTTATATTTCAACACGATAATGATCGCAAGCATACTTCTTAAATTGTAAAGCTTAGGCTACACCTCCGCAATCACCAGACCTTAATCCCATAGAACATTTGTGGCAGTTGTTGGACCGGCGCATCCGTCAACATAACAGATCTTCCAACAATATGGTCAAAGAAAAACTGCTTGAGGAATGGTCCAAAATAACTCCTGAAGATACGAACCGCTTAGTGAATTCAATAGGAAAACGACTGACGGGAGTCATATTCAGAAGAGGCTACCCAACAAAATATTGAAATATTTTCGTTCAGTTTTAAATGGTGTATGCAGACTTTTTGTGTGTTCTTTTTTGACCTTGGGTTACTTTAATCCACATTCTGAGTCAGTTATTTTTGTTTTTTGTTTTTGAATTACTTAATTGCTATAGTCTTAGATGAACTCAATAAAAAAGATTTAATTGTTCGTTCGTTTTTTCATTTAAATGAAAGTTTCATGCTTTGTACGCAGACTTTTTGCACTGACTGTACATATGTTGATCAGTTTTGGAGCGTATTTTCAGTATTTGGCCCGTGCCAGGCCGAGGAAAATCTGGCGACACCATTCCCGCCAACGTTCTTAGCTTTTTTAACCATTTACTTGGGGATGTAGGTGCTTGGTTAGGAGGGCGCCAAACATATCTTTTCCCATGTGATAAGACCCTGCCCTTGGATCCATCATTCCACAGCAAGTGAAGGCGCCAAGATAAGAACCTGCCCTTGGATGCATCATTCCACAGCAAGTGAAGGCGCACAGTTACAAAGGATTTTTTGCTCTTAAATTTGTGTGCTATTTATGCTATTATGTGCAGACACTTCCTCGCATTGTGGAAATGTTGGACCGTGTGTACAATCTTTTCCATCCTAAGCCTCACCCACCAGACAGAGCGAAGTGAACAAAACATAGCCACAGGATCAATTTTTTACCTGACGCTGTTGCTGTTTGGTTTGAGTTTGCTTTCCTTTTCTTTCCGCTCTTATTTGGTTAGCTTGTTAGTCGGAAGGCAAGCATCTGGGTGGCAACATCGGGCTTATCAGCACCAGCTAGACGGGTCTTCGAATCAGAGCCTCCCGGCTCGAGGACACTTGCCGTCAAGGATGGAAGGCATCTTCAGCTCAGGCTCAGATTGTCCCTAAGAGTTTCCCTGTCATTAAAACTCAGTAAGTTTGGCTCTCAGACCCACTCTTCAAATAACAAAATGCTATTTGACTACAATCAATGACCTAAGCAAGGTACACGAAAACTTCGACTTACGAAAGGACTCCCTCTTAAACCCGGCCCGTTCTACGACGATCCCGTCTTGCTTGAATCGAAAGCTGATTTTTGCCGGAAATTGTGTTTCAAAGAAATCAGAATCAAGTCTTCGTCTGCAAGGATCGATACTCTTGCCGCCACGTGTTAGATTTCCACGAAAACGTCACACATGCGAAACCTCATGTTTGTCTACACAACCAACTCGCAGGAAGTCTTTAAGTCAAGAACTGAGAATGAAAAATAAACTCGCCGAATCTTGAATGCGTCGTTATTTCAATGAAAAACCATAAGAGTCAACACCAGCCTTTAATTCCATTGAGTCCACCAACAAAATGCGCACTAATTGGTCTGCAGTCCCTTGGCACACACCATTCCCGTCAAGGGTTGGAAGACTGGAAGGAGCAACACGTGCGCACACATTCACTCTTTTGGTAATGCAAATTACTTGTGTATGCCCGGGAGCATTTCAGAAGGGAAATTCCTCCAAAGTGACACATCAGACTTCATGGCTGACTTCATTGAAATTTAATTTCTTCGCGTGGAAGGCATGCGAGACCTCGCACATTTTGTAGCGTCAATGGCAAATGAATGAGAACCTCCCCATTTGACATTCGACATGTCACATGGCTCCTCTCATTAGTTCCCTTAATTTGACCATCAATCATCGGCGGGCATGTTCGTTTTGTGGAAGGTGGAAGCCATCGCTTCGCGAGCCCGCGTGGGTAGCATTGGCTCCCCTTGCACAAGGGAGGCTTTCTTCGTTACATTCTCTGTACGCTCGTATGCCTTTCTAAAAATACCAGTAAACTGTTAACAAGCGTCTGTGCACACATATGTATGTGTTGTGGGCGTTTGTTGCTGTTGAATAATTATTTTTTTCTTAGAAAATCTGGATTGTATCGATTCTGTTAAACCTTTTCAGGAACACTCGTGAATCGGAATGGTTTCGTAGGTTCCAAGAATTCCTTACAAATGTTATCATTCGCTCTTAGCGTTCGGTTGGTGATGGCTTTCTTACCCTTAACCATTCGAGCTTAAAGAGAAGTTAGACGTTGTCGCGCGTATGCTTAAGATGTTTCAAAGCATTTCGGGAGGACCTACATATATATATGCTTATTAAATTATTTTTGAAATTAAGAAGAGCATCAGATTCATTGTCCCCTGAAGCGGGACCAGACCAGAAGCATGAGCCACGCGCTTAGCAAAGAAAAAATAACAGGGAATGCTCCATCGACAATGAGTGCCTAAACAACATTCGCTTTTCTTAAACTCGCGCCGGGGAACAGATTCTGATGAAAATGCTCAAATTTAATGAACGTGAGAAACTGTTTTTTTTTTTTTTGGTTTTCCCGCTCTATATTACATACAGTGGGAAGCAAAACTTTGTTTGTCAAAATTAATAAAATAAGAGTTTTGTAAGTACTTTTAATTTATTTCTTCAATTGAACGTTCATCTCATTGTAACAATCAGAATCCAGACTGATACATAATTACTTAGTAGGGTCCGTGCCTGAGCGATAGCTGCTTTCCATTTCTGACGGTCCTGGGAGCTCTGCTTCCAGGCATCAAGACCATCAAGTGACGTGGATGCCGCTGCTTATAAGATCACAAATATTCTTCTGCTGGGCATGAGAACCTTCATTCTTCACAGATCGAAGAGTATCAAGCCCAAAGCAACCACATGGTATGACTCGAGCTGTAAAGAGGCTATCAGATTGAGAGAGTTGAATTTCCGGACATACAAAGCCAACCCTACTGAGGAAAACCGGAACAAGTTTAAGTGGGCCAGAAATTACTGCATACTATCAGACGTGTGAAATTCTCTTATGAGCAAAAGCTGAGACACAAAGTGCTACAATGTCCCAAGGGTAGCAAAAACTTTTGGTCAAAGAATTCCGCCGCGTCTTCAATTCCCACGCTCATTTACAATGACATTCCAGCTGTCAGCTCCTTAGACAAAGCTAATCTGCTTGCGGCTCATTTTGCAGCCAGCTCAACACTACCAATATGTCACCACCTGTACTTGAGAGCGTTGATTTCGCCATGGGACACAGCCACTTCCGCACTCGTTCAGTTGCAAGAGTACTGAAAGATCTCGACGTGCACAAATCCGCTGGCCCGAATGGTATTCCGAGGTGTTTTTCTGCGCTGGCAAAACCATTGCGTAAGCTTTTTCATCTGTCCTACTCTTTAGGTCTCTTTCCGAGCAGATGGAAGACAGCATTTGTCCAGCCAGTCCCTAAAAAGGGCGAATCTTCGTCACCCACCTCGTACCGACCCATAGCACGTACGTCCCTTCTTTCTAAGGTCATGAAAAACGCTGATAAATCGTCAGCTTATGAAATACCTTGAATCGCGGCAATATGGTTTCCGCAGCGACAGGTCCACTGGTGATCTGATAGCTTATCTCACGGAAAGTGGAACCAGTCTTTGCACAATGCAGTCGAAAGCAAGATCGTTGCGCTTGATATTTCTAAAGCATTTGACAGAGTTTGGCATCAAGCTCTCTTGTCGAAAATGCGTGCCTATGGTATCGATGAATCTCTTCTTCTATGGATTAGAAATTACCTTTCGAACCGTTCAATTCAAGTTGTTTTGGATGGGTTCAAGTCTGATATCAACCAAATAAATGCTGGTGTTCCCCAAGGCTCAGTTCTGTCTCCGACACTCTTTCTCATTTTTATAAATGATCTCTTGTCTGCTACTTCTAATCCAATCCATTCCTTCGCTGATGACAGCACCCTCAGCTTTTCATATTCGTTCCTAGACTCACGACCCCGCCCTTCGGCCGTAGAATTGGAACGGCAGCGTATGTAAGAACATTGAATTCCGATCTTGACAGCATAATTAACTGGGGAAAAAACAAATAGAGTGGAATTCAATGCTTCAAAAACTCAATGCTGTGACTCAAGCGAACCCTTGATAATCAGCCATTATCCGTGAATGGCGCTTGTGTCGATGAAACCGGAAAACTTTCCATCCTTGGCATGTGTACACTTAGTTGGAACAATCACATATTTGAGGTCGCCAAAAATGCTGTGAAGTGTTTAGGTTTCCTTAATCGATGCAAGAAATATTTCACTCCTTCTGATTCGGCTTTAATTTATAAGGCGTACATCCGCCCCAAGCTTGAGTACAACGCTCATATCTGGTCTGGTGCTCCCAAGACCACCCTGCACCTACTTGATAGAATCCAAAAGCGAGCGATAAAACTTATAGGAGACAATAATATCTGAGAGTCATTAGACTCGCTCGAACATCGAGGTACCGTCTCTTCTTTGTCCGTGTTTTATCGTTATTTCAACAAACGATGCTCAAGTGAGCTAGTCAACTGCATTCCTCCTCTCCATGAATTAACCCGCAATACTCGTCTCGCCAGGAATGCCCATCAGTATACCCTTAAGCCTACTTTCGGACGCACAGTTAAATTCAGAGACTCGTTCTTCAGCCGCACTGCACGAAAATGGAATGCTCTTCCCAAACTTATATTTCCCACAGACTACAACCCGCAGATATTTAAGACCAATGTGCACAGGTACCTCCTCTCCCTCTATACCTTCGGCCCGTGCTGTGTCTTGACCCCGGACACATAAGGGTATTAGCAATCCCTTGAGCACGCGCACATTATATAAAAAAAAAAAGAAAGTAAATACAAACGAAATCTTCAATTATTACTTTGAAGTAATCCAATTGTGTAAGTCTCTGAAAGCTTCACACTGTTTGTGCAAAATAATTTAATTAACAACCTCAATTTGTTTGAATACCTCAATAATTCAGTAAAGAGCATATTAAAATAGGTGTTTCATCGTGAAACACTTCTAAAATACGATCTTAACAAAAACATAGGTTTTTCATCGTGAAACACTTCTAAAATACGATCTTCACAAAAACATAGGTTTTTCATCGTGAAACACTTCTAAAATACGATCTTCACAAAAACATAGGTTTTTCATCGTGAAACACTTCTAAAATACGATCTTCACAAAAACATAGGTTTTTCATCGTGAAACACTTCTAAAATACGATCTTAACAAAAACATAGGTTTTTCATCGTGAAACACTTCTAAAATACGATCTTCACAAAAACATAGGTTTTTCATCGTGAAACACTTCTAAAATACGATCTTCACAAAAACATAGGTTTTTCATCGTTAAACTCTCTTTCAATCTCTTTCAAATCGTATGTAAATAATCAACAATTCCACAGAGCTGTCAGATCAGATGTCGCCTGTGACGCAATGAGCGCGAGTTGTCAACGTAAATGCATAATCTTACATCTCTCAATCTTGCCCCGCTTTCCTTGCCAACACAATCGTCTCAGGATACACATAGAACACCGAAACAAAATAGACTTGCCCTTGCCATTCATAGTCCATATTTATTTTGCTTTCGGTTCATCATCAAACCGAGTTCGTCAACCCGGGTTGCAACTCGGTCTGTTTCTATTTTAACCCGGGTTAACTCGGTTTGTAAAACTTTTGTGTTTGGACACCTCTTTGATGGCCATTTCGTTGGAATTTCTGTTCGACAAGGGCCGACCGGAGAGTCTCTTACTTAGTTGCACTTCGTTGGCTCTGGCAATCTCCGTTCCAATGTCAAAACTCCTCTTTGTTGGCTGGTGCAGCTTTCTGACATTGGACAGTCGAGCTCTGAAACTGGCTGCTACGAGGAAATGGCCAGAGTCGACGTTTGCCCCCGCACATCCAGGATATTTAACGCATACCTAGCGTCAATGAGCACACGGTCGATTTGGTTGCCGCTTGCTGCTACGAGGAAATGGCCAGAGTCGACGTTTGCCCCCCGCAATGTTCGCACATCCAGGATATTTGACGCACGCCTAGCGTCAATGAGCACACGTTCAATTTGGTTGCTGGTTCGACCGTCTTCCGTTCTAACAAAACGAATTGTTCCCTTTTAATCGCACTTTTGGTTCAACTTGCATTTTCATTTCCCTTCCACACATCTCCGCCATATTTTCTGCATTCTCTCTCGCAATGCACGGCAAAGAAAGAGAATCTCCCAATTGTGAGAAACCTAGCCCCGAACTGATGAGCCCAGCCATTATTTCGCGAACTCTTTTGACAGAATCCCCTTTGAGTACTCCGTTAAGAACATTTGCAAATCTCCATCACAAGTCAACTCGAACAGAACTATCATCAAAGGAACACAGAACATGTAACTGACTTCCGGCAATCTGTTTACCAACAATACAAGCAAACAATCTGTGATGAGCCAATCCATTTATCCATTCATTGCCCGATAAACAATTCCACGAACTCGCATTTCAACTAGAATAACAACTAAAAAAAAAAACAAACACACACGCTCCATAAAGCCCACCGCATAATTTAAAACGCACTCAATGACGGGAGAGAGAGAATGAAATCTCCAGATGAGAATGGAGGATAAGTAGAAATAGATACGTACTCATCGTACTCGCCAAGTGGTTTTCAGCTGTGCCAGTGTCTCGGTACCGCTCCGAATTGCGTATGCCCAAGCCGAACGCACAATAAACAAGGGGAAGCACGCAAAATAGAAAACATTTCCTAAAAGATTCTTCTGCGGCTTCTGCACCGCCTGCCTCTCCCATGCCGCAACCGACAACCCATTGAAATGATGAAATGTGTGCAAAACAACACAAGCATATGGCGACTGCCAAAGACGGAGGAGCGACGTCGGCGGACGCATGTGTTCATGGGCTTCCCTTTGACGCTCGCACACAGGCACACACGGGGGGTGTATCTAAATGGAAATCAATTCGCCATGGTCACGATCTTCTTTTATGTGTGTAGCTGTTCTCCAACGGGCTTGTAAACATAAAAGCCTTTACTCTTCCCACTCATCTGGCAGGAGGCAGTCCGGTGTATCGATGGCTCGCAATGCGGAGAAATAAAAATTGACTGACTCGTAGTTTCTGTGACACACAACACGACGGGGGTGGCGTTGGGTGGCGAGCTCTTACAGGAAAATCCTTTTAATGGCCAATACACGAAAATTCGAGTTGGGCTCGACAAGTGCTTGGACACACACATCCATAACGAGAGGGCTGCTCCTCCCGTGATCATCCGTCGAGGCGGACATTATTTCCGTTTTGATGAGATTCTTACACGTGTAACTATTCCCTACTAGCTACTCTCAGCTCTAAAGAATCGTGAGGTTTTTCCATCTTTTTTCTCTCGTCTTCGTGTTAACAACTTTCGCAGCCTTCACGGGGCTGCGGGAGTCGTTGTGATGCAAATCGTTTTGCATTTGCTTGCCCCAAGGGCTATTTTTTTCTTTCTCTAGATTATGTGCCACATTAATATGTTCCTTTTTTTTCTGCCTTCACTGTTTTGCGTCACTGTATCCAATTTCATCATTCAGAAATTTTTCTGATTAAAAGTTGGTGTCTTCCAGGGAATTGTGGGCTCCTCTTTAAGTCAACTTTGCTCCGGTCCAACGTGCATGTTGTTGGTGTTCTTGCCGGCGTCTCGGATGACTGTGGAGATATCCACACAAACACACGCATGGCATCGAAGCCAAGGTGGATTGGAGTTGGCTTTTGGCACGTGGAGTTTTTGCGGGAATTAGAGTTAATTCGATGGAAGTGTTTCTTTTGCGAAATGTAAGACTTTAATGGCACTCGTGGGCCTGAGGGGCACATTTGTATATTTCGAATCCTCTGGAGAAACCGAAGGGATAATATTCATAATTTGGGAATTCACTATTTTTCATTCAAGGTGATTCCCAGTGGCCTTAGAGGGTGGGGTAGCTGCTTGTCAGAGTTTTTAAAATTGTGGGGGTTAAGGTGGGTAGGGTGCCTCGACGGCTTGGGTTTATTACCATGAGACCATCCATGAACCTTTGGAAAATTTTTCGCCAGCTCTAGGAAGAAGTGCTTCCCTAGGAACTGTCTTCTTTTTTCTTTGTAAGCGCTAAGCCAGTCACAGAAGAGATGTTGGGTAGATTATGTTTCTTCTTCCTCTTTGAGCGTTGAGCGACATGTTCTGACACATTGCAGGTGTACCTACGACCGGTAAGGACTGTGTATGTCCCTGCGACTAAAACCGATCAATAATGTGATCGACACCTTCTTGATTACCGTCAGCTATAGAGCCATTTCTGTTGCTCCAAAACACAGACCAAGTCATCGAGCTAAGGCTCCACACAGGATTTCGCGTCGTATGTGCATACGGGGACTGCTAGAGGTTCTCCCAGCTCCAATTCTTTGTTCGCTTTGTTGCCTTGGTTCCCAGCATGCCCCGGTTAAAGTGTTAGGTTAGGTTAGGGTGATTGCCAACACTGGAGCAGTTGTGGCCCACTTAGATCTTAGTTGGATCCCTTGTTCTATAACTTCCCAGTGCTTTACACCAGCTCCTCTTTGATTCAAAGGCACTACATTAAAGAAATAAAGCAGGAGACTGCCCAATAGTCAAATCCATTCCCGTGCTGATTTACAGCCAATTTGTTTTCCTGATAAACTTAGCCATGTCATGTATCTTTAAGTGTGACATTTCCTGTAGGTTTCTGAGAAAGTAGTTGCCTAGTATATCTTTTCTAGTTTTTGCAAGGGCTGGATATGTGCCGAACGGATGAGGTGTATTTTCTTCCTTCTCCTCGTCTCTACAGCTTCTGCAGTAGTCGTTGTGGGGGGCACCCATTCTTCTGGCATGGATACCGAGAAAGCAGTAGCCGGTGATAATGCCCCCGTTCCGTTCCATATTACATTCCTGTTCAGTTTTAGGAGGGTATTTGGTTTCGTTTGGATTTTTGTGAGGACCAAATAAGCCTCGAAGTCATACATGTGTCTAATTCCATCTCCGATTAGCGAGTAACAGGGTGTTAATTACTTGGAGTGAGGGATATGGGGTGTCCTGATTGTTTGCCATTTGCAAACACACCCCTGTTCTAGCTAACTCGTCGGCCCTTTCTTTGCCTGCAAAACCACTATGCCCAGGCTATCTCCCTAAGAGATAGACGACAAACTTTCACCATCTTCGATTTAATTGATTGTGTATCCAGGACCTTAATAAACTAAAACTAAATAGCTTTAACTTCTGCCTGGAATACACTGCAATGGTAAGGCATTCGAAGAGACAGGGAAAAGGATATGCCCGGCGATATCGCGAATACTCCTAGTCCAGTGCCCTCGCTGTTTTTGAGCCATCTATACAGATCTCCAGGTAGCCTGGTTTTCTTACCAAATCCTTTGCCCAATCTTCTCTGTCTAGTATGAGCGTTTTGAACCCAAACTCAAAGCCTTAAGTGGGTGTTGGGCCAAGGATTCTCGGTTATAGTGTTGGGTAGGACACATATTTGAAATGAGTTTGTTTGAGGTAACACTCATTTCGTCCCACACCATCTGAGGTGTACTATTTGTCACATAAGCATGACTTCCACACGTTATTTGGATGGTGTTACAAGTGTTTTCACAAACATTAATGAATGATTGGAAAATTTAAATAATTTGGGATTTTATTATTTACACGATAAATTTTTAGTAAATGTGCAATGAATTGTCCTTGTTTCTATGAGGTATCTACACAATTGTATTTTCCTGCAAGCGACCCCTCAATTACAACTGAAACAAAAATGTCCCAACTAACCACAAATATAACAATTGTAGTCAATGAAGCACCACACACTTTGATTTTAGCTGATAGTTCGTTTATTCAAATGGACAAACTATCCTGATTGTAGCAGTGGGATAAAAGGTAAAGTGTATCTTGCATGTGTAACACCACACAGCAGAAGGTCACCGAAATCGCCAAGGATATCTCAGCTCTGTCTGCATAGCCTAGCCAGTTCCGATGTGGCTGATGCTATTGCCGCGATGCAGAAATTCACCGGATTCGCCAAGGATATCTCAGCTCTGTCTGCATAGCCTAGTCAGTTTCGATTTGGGTGATACTATTACCACTTAGCTATTGGAGCATATGGTCTCTTAACACGAGCTTGAAACTCAACCACTTCGACTTGAAAGGCCGAAACGGTTAGAGAAGACCCCTAGGCTTGTACCCACGCTTGTCTCGGATCCGTCAGTGTATAGATGGCTTTCCCCTTCAGCTACCACCGTTTGTTATTGGCATTAGTATCTCCAGACCGATACTCGTTGAAGAAAGGCTTCCTCCCGGGCTTGTAGTCGCCGGAAATTGCTTGAGTCCTCCCATAGTTCAAATATGCACTAAAAACCGATCAATCTAGCCTATCTTCGTTTCGATTAAAAATAACAGAGAAGCTGATAGAACTGATCATAAGAGACAGCACCACTTCAAAAGCTACAATTCGCATACCAAAAAGGCAAATCTACAATAACCGCCCTTCACAAGGTCCAGGAAATTGTAGAAACATCCCTAAGACCCTAAGACTGAAGGAAGTGGCAATTGGTGCCTTCATGAACCTAGAGGGTGCATTTGATAATGCTAAGCACCTTTCATTAATACATGGACTTAATTTAAAAAAAGGTTATAAAATGAATAAACGTCATGCTAAAGGAAAGACATATAACATCCGAACTAGGTCCATCAGAGATAGGTATCAAAACTATTAGAGGCTGCCTATCCCCACAACTTTAGTCGATTCTAGTAGACGAACTTCTCTATGTACTGAAGAGTAATGACTTTACAACCATCGGATATGTGGACGATGTAACCATTATTGTATGCAAAGAGCCCTTGAAATAACCTGAAAATGGTGTGATAAAGTATGTAGGTCTATCCATGCATCCCAGCAAAACTAACATAACATCAAACAAAGTTCGAACTCTGAAAGTTAAAGAAACCAGCATTTCAATAAGAGAAGAGGTAAAATTTCTGGGCATATCATTGGACCAGAAACTCTCTTGGAATGCTCACGTTAACAAAACATGTACAAAAGCAATTCAAGACCTCTGCTCAAGGATGAGCATGTGGATCTAAACCAACCATACACTATGGCGCTGCAGTATGGTGGGAAAAAATGTGACCAAATCAAACGACCATAAACATACACTGCTGTGCAAAATAATAAACACAGTTGGTCGAAAAATCGAGTAATGATTATTAAAGCCAAAACAACCGTTTTGTACTTGGGTAGTTATTTTTTTCTTAACCTACATTAATTTTACTTAAAAACTAAAAAATAAATACGGACTTCAAACAATAGATATTTTTATAAATTAAATAAACAAATAACTTCAACACTTTTATCTGTGCAAAAAAATAAGCACATTTAACAAAAAAAAAAAACGAAAATATTTACACAAACAAATGAACATATTGAAGCTAGTAACCAAGTATTAATAGAATTAAATAAGAATGTAAATTATTATCATTCGTTGTACTTCCATTCAGCTTCAAGACAGCCTCGCATCTACGAGGCATTGAGTCGACCAGTTTCCGGCATAACGATGTCGGTATTTCATACCAAATTTTCTTTACAGTCTCCCATATTTCGAATCTGTTTCTTGGTTTGGATGCTTCATTTAACCTTCTTTTGACATATCCCCAAAGATTCTCAATGGGATCTAGGTCTGGGGATTGTGATGGCCATTCAAGAACTTTAACATTTTTAACAGTAAACCACTTTTTCGTCACTTTGGCGGTGTGCTTAGGATCGTTGTCCTGTTGGAACTGCCAAAGTAGGGGTAAGGTGTCATCTGTCTCTAAGATTTCCATATATTTTTCCAAAGTAAACCACTTTTTCGTCACTTTGGCGGTGTGCTTAGGATCGTTGTCCTGTTGGAACTGCCAAAGTAGGGGTAAGGTGTCATCTGTCTCTAAGATTTCCACATATTTTTCCAAAGTAAACCACTTTTTCGTCACTTTGGCGGTGTGCTTAGGATCGTTGTCCTGTTGGAACTGCCAAAGTAGGGGTAAGGTGTCATCTGTCTCTAAGATTTCCACATATTTTTCCAAAGTAAACCACTTTTTCGTCACTTTGGCGGTGTGCTTAGGATCGTTGTCCTGTTGGAACTGCCAAAGTAGGGGTAAGGTGTCATCTGTCTCTAAGATTTCCATATATTTTTCCAAAGTAAACCACTTTTTCGTCACTTTGGCGGTGTGCTTAGGATCGTTGTCCTGTTGGAACTGCCAAAGTAGGGGTAAGGTGTCATCTGTCTCTAAGATTTCCATATATTTTTCCAAAGTAAACCACTTTTTCGTCACTTTGGCGGTGTGCTTAGGATCGTTGTCCTGTTGGAACTGCCAAAGTAGGGGTAAGGTGTCATCTGTCTCTAAGATTTCCATATATTTTTCCAAAGTAAACCACTTTTTCGTCACTTTGGCGGTGTGCTTAGGATCGTTGTCCTGTTGGAACTGCCAAAGTAGGGGTAAGGTGTCATCTGTCTCTAAGATTTCCACATATTTTTCCAAAGTAAACCACTTTTTCGTCACTTTGGCGGTGTGCTTAGGATCGTTGTCCTGTTGGAACTGCCAAAGTAGGGGTAAGGTGTCATCTGTCTCTAAGATTTCCACATATTTTTCCTTTGTTAGAATATCTTCGATCCAATGAATGGGACCAATACCGTAATAAGAAAAGCATCCCCAGACCATGATGTTTCCACCACCATGTTTCACTGTTTTAACCGTAAACCTGGGGTCTAATTGCATACCGGTTGGCCTTCTCACATAATTTGTAGATGTATCCGCCCCAAATAAATTAATTCTTGTCTCATCAGACCAAAGTACGTTTCGCCATTTTTCAGGTAGTCCCTTGAAATTTACTTCCGCAAACTTAATACGATCCTTGATATTTTTCCTTGATAGAAGCGGACACTTTTTTGGATGTGAAGCTTTCAAATTATGTTCTATCAACCTTCTTCTAACTATTGATGAATCGATGTTTAAGTTTAAGGCTGTCTTGGTGTGTTTTGATGTTATAAACGGTTCCTTCTTCACGCACCTAACTATTTGAAGCTTTCGACCACGAGTTTCTTCCGAATAATTAAATTTCAGAGCATTTCTGACCATTCCTACGGAACGAGAAACATATTTGGCAATAGCTCTCTCAGTGATTGCCCTTCATTTCTTAGCTGGTTTATAATTTTTCTTAGCTCTGGTGAGTAATGCTTATTCCGACCCATTTTTCTTCAAATACACTAACAATTGCAACTGTCAAATCTATTCTTTTAATTATACTTACTAGAAAAAAAGATAACGTCTAAAAATCGTAGCTTGAAAAGTTTTGTGTGCTTATTATTTTGCACATGTAAATATGGACTTACTTCCACAAATAGCTCAGAACTACAAACTAGAGACACCTGTTTGCTCTTATTTTAACCGTTATTCAGATCCAACCAAAATAATACCAGATCAAGCGTCTGCATCAGCACTCAGAGTGTTAGACAGAGCGAGAGGGAATAAGGAACCAAGTGTGCTTATTATTTTGCACACCAGTGTACTTAAAGTACAAAGGCTAGCTTGTATTTGCACAACCGGCGCAATGAAATCGACGCCCAGAGCAGATATGAAAGCAATACTGAACATTATACACTTCAGGTTGAATCAGCAAAACAAGCCTTAACATTAAACAGAACCTACAAATACAAAGAAGGACACCTAGAGATCCTCAAAAGAGTAAACAACGTCTGGTAGTTTACCCGGGTAAGTGACCTGATGTCTCCCAAGTTAATCTTCAAGAAAATGATACGAATTGAAAAAAGACCCTCCTTTGATGAAAGATGGTGCCCAAAGTAGGGGCTGGTGTCGTAGAGCCAAGATGTAGCCTACACCTTCCCCTCTGCAAGAAAGCAACGAGTTTCCTAGCTGAACTGTTTGCAATTATCGAAGCTGTACATTGCATCAGTAGAAGAAAACCAAACAATATTAAAATATATATATTCTCAGATAGCCAAGCGGTCCTTAAAGCACGAAGGAGTTGCACATTCAACTCTAGGCTATCTGGAAATGCCACAATAAACTAAAACCCTTGGCAGAAAATAATAAACTGAAGCTAATCTGGATGCCAGACCAGGCAATGAAAAGGCTGAAATACAAGCCAAGGCTGGTGCACAGATACCCTTCGTTGGGCCCTGCCCTCTTTATAAATTCAACAAGACGAATACAAATCTTCACATACACAAATGAATCACTGAACAAATGATCCAGTCATGCCACAAAACCACAATTCCAAACGAGCCAAAGAAGCTCTAGAACTCAACAAAGCTGTTGTGTGGAGCACTAACAGGTCACGGAGCATGCAATTATCACCTCCTTAAAATATACATAAATCTGTAGGCACTGTGACCATGCGAAAGAGACTACGAAACACCTTTTAATGTCCAAGCCTTGTCTGTGAAAGATTCAAAATTAGAAACAAAACACTTGTCACAGGGAGAGACTTTCAAAAATCCCATCTTGGAAAATTGTCAAATTTCCTAAGACAGCACTTAAGTCCTAGACCAACAGAAGGGGGTACAATAGATCTTTATGGTCACAGTACAAGTGCCTGTATGACACTCCCCAAATCTTCAATTCAAAATATGCACTAAAACGACGAGTGAAATTGTCTTTCATATTAAGTGGCCAGAGAGTTGCAGCAAATCTGGTAAGGGCGCCTAGCTTCCATTTAGTTCTCCTGCCAGGGCAACCAATCTGAAAAGGCTGGATTGAGTCAAGAAAAAACATAATAAATAGTTACGTTAACAAAGTAAATAAAATAATGTAAGCGCCAGTATTCCAACCGTGGTTTCAGAACCCACGTTTCACGGAAGGCACGTTTGAACGCTCTCACAACACCTTCTTCATACGGTCCTTCGTGTTGTCCCGTCACACGATTTTGAAAACAAGAACGTGAAGATTCACAAATATCGATCGAATATCCTTCGCCCAACTTCTTATTTGCCAACGAATTTTACTATTACTATTCTTCAAAACATTTGAAATACGAAAATTCAAAATTGACAGAAAACAGCTGATAAAAGAAAGGATCGGTAAAGAGGTTTTTCTGGTCGATAATGTGGTTCGTCAGTCAGCTTTCCTAATAGAGTAGAGTTGAACTGCGGATGCGGATCGGATGAAGTCACCCGCACCGCAGTCAATCAGCCATTTTCCATAATCGGCAAGATTAGCTATGAGTCTTTTTAAGAATGCCTCTTCTACGCGCAAGGCCATCTCGGTTGGAGCTATCGAAAGCCTCCACGAAGTCGGTAAACAATAGATACAGTGGCTGAATGCATAAGCAGTCACACTTAGGCCAAGGTAGGCTCATTGTTATACCACACTTGAAACCATTTGGTGCTTATGATGCAGCGGCTTAGCGCTATTTAGCTCGTTGAGAGTACTGAAATAGTAGGCTACTAAATGAAAGTACAGTGAAACATCCTCAATGGGGTACTCCATGCGTATAACAAAAAGTGAACCAAATTGGAGGTGCCCTATGAGAAGACCTCTAAATTGGTCGAAAAATCATTCTGTCCCAATCATAGGCAGTACAAGTTTTATCGCAATGGGTTCTGCTTGAAAGGGTGGACGCATTTCTTGATCAGGATCCGTGAGGATCCTCCAGAATTATTCGAGCTATTCTGGGCGAAGAACGTATATATGACCTCTCCAGTTTCCGCATTCCATCAAGTTTCCCTCTTAAGGGAGCTGACTGATCACTCGCCTTTTTCACTCCGCTGCTGAAATTATTCGTTATCCCATGCTTTGTACATATCATAAGTTGACATACGTCCATTATGGTCGGGCCTTTGCACCTGTTCTTTGACTTAAGTCCGTTATGGTCGGGCCTTTGCTTCTGTTCTTTGTCATAAGTTAACATACGTCCATTATGGTCGGGCCTTTGCTTCTGTTCATTGTCATAAGTGGACTTAAGTCCATTATGGTCGGGCCTTTGCTTCTGTTCTTTCTGCCTCTACTTATTTAAATTATTCATCCGTCAAATGGCTAAGGGTCTTGTTGAGTTACGCAATTTCGATCGTTCTATGTCAAGAGTGCCATCAGTTTTCCTTTGTCCTGTCAAAGACAATTTGGTGGAGGAGAGATTTTGGCGAAATATTCTGCGCATGATGTTACCAAATTCTAATTTCGAGCAATAAAAACCGCCGCTCTTGGCTTATGCGTTTTTGTCGAGGAACTTATGCCACACTAGTTCCTTGAAGCAGATGCTTAAAGAGACGTTCACAATGTCCATGTCGTTGACCACATAAGAGACGGCTTATATTCCAACGCAACACGAGCCTCGCAAGCCACGAACAGGAATGTCACGAAGTTAGAATCTGCATCATAATCCGAATAAATAAGCCGAGTCGAGTAAACGTGTCCAGAGATAGCTATCATCCAGCTTTGCCATAAGGAGGCAATTTAAAAACTTGAATAAATCAGAGGTCCATTACAGATCATTTAAAGTCTATGCAACATTTCATCCCTGCCGCCGAGACCAAGCCAAGCCAACAATGTGAAATGAAACACACCTTCTTTTTGACACTTTGACAAAAAGTTTACACCACACTCACCTCTGCCTCTCGCTCTTTTCTCCACTGCAGCGGAATTTTAACGATCTCATTTTGGAGCACCACGACAGCTTCTAATTTAACGGTCTGGTAAGCTCTTTAGCCAAGGCTCCAAGGCCCTCTCCATCAGGTGATGTTTCTCATTAAGTTATTTTTTTTTTTGTTTTGTCTGTCTCGTTGGATTACGCGTAGATCTGGAATTGAGGCCTGCTGACGCAGACGGTAGACAGAACAAAAATACAAACCACACGAGCTTATAATATACGTTCAAAATTTGAATTGTTAATCTGGTCCCGATATAGACTTTGTCTATTCTCCGTTTTTTTTGTTTTCGATGTTCGATCCCGAGTGGCTGACTTTAAGATGAGGCTGTTGAAAACCTGATTTAACAGCTAATGGAAGAATTTATTCGTGTCTGCCTTTTAGCAAATTTATTCATCTGTCTAGCGTTGTTTTTGTCTTCAGACTATTGACTCGTCTGTGAAAGCGATCAGACATAAATAGCGGACATATTTGCACCGACAATATATTCACCAAACGGAAGCGTTGCGATCTCTCTGATAAGCCAGACGAAATTTTGAAGGTGTCTCGTGGGATCAATAACCGTCCGGTATTAGCGGTTTAGTGGGCATGGTAACAGTTGATTTAAAGTCAAGTGGAGCATTGACTGAATGATTCCATCGGAATTATCAAACCGAACTGTCATCCGGGATTGTTTATGTTTGGATTAAGGTTTGTCGTTTTACAGTACTGATTGTTTCAAAGCTGTGACACGTGTCAAAGTAGAGGCACTTGTCAAAGCTGTGGCACTTGTCAAAACTGTGGCACTTGTCAAAACTGTGGCATGTGTCAAAGCTGTGGCATGTGTCAAAGCTGTGGCATGTGTCAAAGCTGAGGCACTTGTCAAAGCTGTGGCACTTGTCAAAACTGTGGCATGTGTCAAAACTGTGGCACTTGTCAAAGCTGTGGCACTTGTCAAAACTGTGGCACTTGTCAAAAATGTGGCACTTGTCAAAGCTGTGGCATGTGTCAAAGCTGAGGCACTTGTCGAAGCTGTGGCATGTGTCAAAGCTGTGGCATGTGTCAAAGCTGTGGCACTTGTCAAAACTGTGGCACTTGTCAAAGCTGTGGCACTTGTCAAAACTGTGGCACTTGTCAAAACTGTGGCATGTGTCAAAACTGTGGCATGTGTCAAAGCTGTGGCACTTGTCAAAGCTGTGGCATATGTCAAAGCTGTGGCACTTGTCAAAACTGTGGCACTTGTCAAAAATGTGGCATGTGTCAAAGCTGTGGCACTTGTCAAAGCTGTGGCACTTGTCAAAGCTGTGGCATGTGTCAAAGCTGTGGAACTTGTCAAACCTGTGGCACTTGTCAAAACTGTGGCATGTGTCAAAGCTGTGGCACTTGTCAAAACTGTGGCATGTGTCAAAGCTGTGGCACTTGTCAAAGCTGTGGCACTTGTCAAAACTGTGGCACTTGTCAAAGCTGTGGCATGTGTCGAAACTGTGGCATGTGTCAAAGCTGTGACACTTGTCAAAGCTGGGGCATGTGTCAAAGCTGTGGCACTTGTCAAAGCTGTGGCATGTGTCAAAGCTGTGGAACTTGTCAAAGCTGTGGCACTTGTCAAAACTGTGGCATGTGTCAAAGCTGTGGCACTTGTCAAAACTGTGGCATGTGTCAAAGCTGTGGCACTTGTCAAAACTGTGGCATGTGTCAAAACTGTGGCACTTGTCAAAGCTGTGGCATGTGTCAAAACTGTGGCATGTGTCAAAGCTGTGACACTTGTCAAAGCTGTGGCATGTGTCAAAACTGTGGCATGTGTCAAAGCTGTGACACTTGTCAAAGCTGTTGCACTTGTCAAAACTGTGGCATGTGTCAAAGCTGTGGCATGTGTCAAAACTGTGGCACTTGTCAAAACTGTGGCACTTGTCAAAGCTGTGGCATGTGTCAAAACTGTGGCATGTGTCAAAGCTGTGGCACTTGTCAAAACCTTGGCAAGTGTCTATACAAACTGTTGGGATAGTGTGCGTTTCAGCTTTTACAAATATATCAGAGACGTCTGACCGCACCACAGGCAAAATTCTAGTAGCCAGTCTACTAGCTCTAGCTCTGTTTCAATTGTCTGAAGGCCCATCAATCATTGAAATGGCCACTCTTTGAAAAATACGGCTGCCGCAAGTGAAAGTACCCAAAAAGATCCAAATCAGGAAAGGAGACCCATCTGACTGCACAATCTATCGAGGGACAAGTCGCCTTGACAACGCATCTCGATCTGATAGGATCGATCCTTATAAGTTTGGCTTTAGGTCAAGGAAGTCCACCATCGACCAGATCCCGGAAAGACCCAAGACACCCACCACCTTTTTGTTGAGTTCAGCGTGCATAGGGACGAGCTATACAACGCCATGTCTAGTTTTGACATTCCTGTCAAACTCGTCGGGTTGTGCAGGATGACGATGGAGAACTCTGCTCCATCAAGGTCGGTAACGAACTCACCGAGACTTTCAATGTCAAAAAAGGTTTTAGACAAGGCGACGCGCTGTCATGTGACTTCTTTAACATCATCCTGGAAAAGATCGTGCAAGACTCACACGGCACACTAGAGGCACGATCTTCCACAAGTCCGTACAACTGTTAGCATGCGCGGATGACATTAGCGTGATTGGCAGAACTCAGCGAGCAGTCAATGAGGCCTTTGCTGGCATTGAGGCGGAAGCGGCTAAAATGGGTCTAGCGGTGAACGAGGGCAAAACGAAGTATATGCTGTCATCGAGGAACGACGCACAACATTGACGACTTGGCCAAAACGTCACCATGGCAGCTACAACTTCGAGGTAGTGAAGGACTTCGTCTACCTCGGCTCACAAGTGAACAGTATGAACAGCACCTGTCCCGAGATAAAACGCTGAATTACTCTTGCCAATCGCTGTTTCTTTGGGCTCAAGAGGCAATTGAGTAGTAGAGCCCTCTCTCGAAGGACCAAGCTAACATTATATAACACCTTGATCACCCCTGTCCTGCTCTATGGGCGGAGGCATGGACAATCTCAAAAGAGAATGAGTAAGTCCGTGGTATCTTCGAGAGAGAAAAGTTCTGCGTTCAATCTTGGGTCCTCTCTGCGTTGATGGTTATTAGAGAAGAAGATTCAACCACGAACTTTACGGGCTGTACAGCGACATGAGTCTAGTCAGGCGTTTACGGATTGAACGTCTAAGATGGCTGGGCCATGTAGAGCGCATGGACAACACTGCTCGAGCCCGAAGAGTCTTCGACTCCGAACCCGTGGGACAACGTAACAGAGGATGCCCGCGTTTAAGGCGACGCACCTATGTGGAGAAGGACCTCAATCAACTTGACGTGCGACACTGGTGGCACCTAGCCAAAAACCGTGCTAGTTGAATGGCGGGAATTGACGCCCAGGTCCAACCCGGACTGTAGCGCCAAATAAAGATGAAGAAGAAGTGTGTTTCCTAGGTTCCGCTTTCATTAGTAACTACGGGAAATTCGTCCATAATGGGTGGTACAAGAAGTATTACTAAATTATTAATTGTGTCAGAAGTTGATAAGGGTGTTTCAGTAAAGGCAATTGGTGAAATCCCACACAGTGCACAAATCAACAATAAGCTGGAAACGCGTTACATTTAAGGCTTCTGAATGTTCACAGATGGAAAAGGCGTTATTTGGATGGTTGCAAAAGCAAAGAGCTTAACATATTCCCGCTTTCTAATGACATTATAAAATCAAACACAATTCAATTACACAGTAAAATAAGGCAAGGACCATCATTTAAGGCTAGCAACGGATTGCGAAATTTAAAAAAAGGGGCATGGTATTGGTGGGCATGGGCCTGTGCATCCAGGGCAAAGTTGTTGACTGCTCTCAACTTGGCGAGATGTCAGCAACGATCTCTGTTAAATGCACAGGTCAAGTTGACATACAGCCTCCTCGCGGCGCCCTCTGGATAGCCTTTACAGCAACCGCTTGGAAGTGAACTAATGTATGCAGCGGTCCCCTTGTCCAGGGGTTTGAACCAGGACCTGGTCCTCCAGGTTTGGGGGTTACGCATGGCGTTAACTTCCCCACCGTGTAAAAAATTACTAGTTCAGAAACGACGAGAAGCCTCGGATACGGATGACCCTACTGCTGACGACCATGGACAACGAAATAAGGACAACGATTTTCGGTTCTGCACGTGGAATGTGAGGTCCCTGAACAGACCACGTGCAGCCGATAAACTTGCGTAAGCCCTCGAAGCTTATGAGGCAGATATCACCGCCATTCAGGAGGTGCTGTGGGATGGGCCGGGCAAAAAGAGAATGAAAAACTGCGATATTTACTTCGGCGATTGCTACAAAGAGCGAAGGCAGCGCTTATTCGGATGCGGGTTTGTTGTTCGATGCAGACTTAGGCAAGATGTCTTAAGTTGTCAACAACAAGGCTACATTCGGCAACATCAGCCTGATATGTGCCCACGCCCCAACGGAGGATAAAGATGACGACAGCAAAGACGACTTTTACGGTCTCCTAGAAAGAACATACGATCAATGCCCCAGCTACGACACCAAGATCGTTCTAGGAAGGAAGACATCTTTGCTAGAGTCATCGGGAAGCACAGCCTGCACGACAACACGTACGAGAACGGACTCAGGCTTTTAGACTTCGTAACGGGGCGAAACCTCTTTGTAGCCAGCATGCGGTTCCCTCACCTCAACATCCACAAAGGGACCTGGCGGTCTCCTAATCAATCAACCCTCAACCAAATTGATCACATTACGATCGACGTCAGACACTCCTCCAGCATTCTCGATGTCTGAATATTTCGAGGAGCTAACATCGACTCTAATCACTTCCTTGTTGTAGCCAAGCTAAGAACGCGGAAATCGTATGGGACAACGGAGTAGAGCAAACCCAAAAAAGTTTGACGTCGGAAAGCTACAATCGCAATTGACCGCTAGCAACTTTGCCGATCGAGTCTCCCTAAAGCTCTCAGAGAGTCCAACCCTGCCAGGCGAACAATCGACCAACAATGGAACCGTTGTCAAAACGCCATCAGAGAAGCTGCATCTGATGTGCTGGGTTTTCAAACGCCACCCAAGAAAAACGCCTGGTTTGACAACGAGTGCAGGCAGGCACATTCAGCGAAGCAAGCAGCATACAAGGCGACGCTGGACAGAAGGACGAGAGCGGTTCGTGAGCTCTACGAACTTAAAAGAAGGGAAGAGCGCCGGCTTCTCCAAAAGAAAAAAAAAGAGCATGAGAAGCGCGCGATCTAGGCGCATGTAGAGCGCATGGACAACACTACTCCAGCCCGACTCCGAACCAGTGGGACAACGCAATAGAGGACGCCCACGGAACCGATGGCGCACCAAGGTGGAGAAGGACCTCAATCAACTTGATATGCGCTGATGGAGATGGAGCTGGCTAAAGATCGTGCCGGCTGGAGAGGCTTACTGCCTCGACGAGGATGAGGAAGGAACCATTGAACACTTGCTATGTAGCTGCAGTGCTCTCTCATCCCGTAGATTCAGACTTATGGGGTCGCATTTCTTTGTTAATCTGGCTTAACTGAGCAGCCTTCTTCTTCGCGCGGTGTGCGGAATAGCTACTCTTGATCCGCGTGGTAACACAATGGGTCTTCACTTGGCCTTTGTGTGTCTGCTGCCCTTATGCGCGGCTGTCAGCCACCTCAACCTAACCTAACATAACCTTGTCCCTCATTCTTAGCCCACTCTATTTTGAACGAATGCAATGAAGAGAGTTATCTGAAGTACTGAACACTCAATGGAAAGAGGCCTCTACTGCATACGTCTTATCTGCATAAGTCTCTCGGTTTCGTTATCGTCGAACATCCGTCCGATTCGAAGAAGACGATGACGAATTTGAGTAATCACATCACAAATGTTAACCGCCTCCGATTCAGCTTCTGCTTCCCCATCCACCTGCACACAAAGTCACAAAATCCGCAAAAGAGGGACCGCAGTCGCGATCAAGCCAGCCTCGGTAAGTCCCCTTGTACCGGTCATTAATCACTGATTGCTCATTCTGCCCGTCATAAGCCATCACCCGAAACGTACGCACAGTCGTCATGGGCAAGCGTGGAAGTGGCAATAAATCCATTAAACACGCATTTATGCATTCCCCGTCCAGCCTACCAATCCGCGAAGACGGTCGTCAACTCGTGTCCAAACTTCGATCGCATCTCTCTCTCAAAATGCACAACAAACAGACGACCGATCCCCATTTACATTCCACGACTGCAGCCAATTGCAGCCATGACGTGGTACTTAAGTACACTGCCAAACTTTTTTATCACACGTCAGTGGCACACACTTAACACTTGTCACGAACGCATTCAATGTGCACGGGGCCCGCATGAATCAACGCGCGAAACGGGGAATGCGCACAAGAGTGTGGCCGCGTCCCCTGCAGTTGCACGTCGCCGCGCCGCCGGCAACTGCGCGCGGCATCTGCGATCGCGCGATCGCATTGTCAGAGGTCAGCGGATTCCTTCATTAGTCGAATATGACAGCA
Organism: Eristalis intricaria; assembly: GCA_964034865.1. Lineage (NCBI taxonomy): Eukaryota > Metazoa > Arthropoda > Insecta > Diptera > Syrphidae > Eristalis > Eristalis intricaria. The sequence goes on from OZ035873.1 coordinate 136,866,740, forward strand.
GATAATTGCACATCCTCCTCAGGCAGTGGTAATGAGATGTACGCGAATACGCGGCTTCGCCACAGATCTCGACTGGATTGATGGACGACTCGACGTGGATGAGTGGCGAAATGAACAGGGGCTGGGCTTGTGGAATTGACGCATGACTATGATGTGGTTGGATAGGACTGCGAAGATCGATCGAGTGGCGTGACCTTCGGTGTGGCCCCTTGCCAGTCAACCGATAAATTATGAACAATCTTTGTGGGAAGCGAAAGACGTGGCGGCGCGTTCGAACAATGCGGCCTTCACATGCGCGAACAGCGAGTCACTGACACAAATCAGAAGGTCGTAAATAATTTGCGTTTGTTTATGCTTCATCGGGAAGGGTGCTTCCGCTAGTGCAGCAGTTTCGCGCCTAGATAAGTTTCTCATTGCCTTCATTGTGTTGCCACTCGGAATATGTTACTTAAACCGGGAAGCTACGGGTGGGGAATCTTCGACGTAGCTTCTTCATAGGAACGTAAATTAATTCGCAGTGGTCATTGTACTTGAGCGCCAAGAGAACTAGACCGAACCACTTAACCTTCTAACATGCTCTTCAGCAAACGCCCAGTAATGACACCGATCGTCATGCTTACATGGCTCTGTTAAGGGATGACAGCTTTTTGGAGAGCTTGAGGTTTAGGTTAGGACTGTAGCGCATACGGACAGCAGCCACACTTAGGCCAAGCGAAGGCCCATTGTGTTACCACGCTGATCAAGGGTAGCTATTCCGCAAACCAATTAGTCCTTTTAATAAAGCGAAGGAGAAGGCTGCTCAGTTGAGCCAGATTAACAAAGAAATGCGACCCCATAAGTCTGAATCTACGGGATGAGAGAGCACTGCAGCTGCATAGCAAGTGTTCAATGGTTCCTTCCTCATCCTCGTCCAGGCAGCTTCCACAGAAATCATTATATTTAAGGCGTAGTCTAGAGGTGTGAGTCCGATGGAACAATGCCCTGTTAAAACGCCAATAAGAGATCTGAGGTTTGGCCTGCTTAATCTGACCAAGCTAAGCGATCGTTTGGGATCGATCATAGGCCTTAGTTGTTGGTAATGAGGGAGCCTGTGCCAGATACCCATCTGCGGTTTGTTTGAGCAAGCGTTTCAAGCCTTAGCAGATGTTTGCGATGGTCGTGGAGGGTGCGTCTCCACCCGGAAAGAGTACGGAGTTTGTGCCCTTTCTAGCGAGTTCGTCCGCTTCGCAATTCTCTGGAATGTCAGTGTCCCGGCACGCATATAAGTTGGATGTTAAAGCACTTGGCCATCTCGTAAGTCTTGGAATCAAAAGTGACTGAATTCAACTATCCAATGGAAACAAGTTTCGGACAGAAGCCTGTCGTGACGTAGAGGGACGACTCGTAGTAGATTCACAGTCGATACTGAGAATCTGGAAAGATCATTTCTGTAGACTGTTAAACGGCGAGGAAGACTCCAATACCGCTGTCCGGCAGAATGTTCCACTCCACACTATTGACGATGATCGACGAGAATTCCGTCCCCCCGACCTAGACGAAGTCAAGATAGCGGTATCGAGACTTAAGTCGAATAAAGCTGCTTAAGGCAGCTGGAGATGAGCTGGTTGGGCGCATGCACCAGCTCATCTGTAAGATATGGTCGGGAAAGAGAAGATGGCGCATTTGGTACAGTGCCTGCCCCTGGTTAGCGGGGTCACCGGTTCGAATCCCAGTGAAAATGAAAAGACAAATCTGGTCCAGTCACCATTTGCCGTTGGGATCAAATTAACGGCACTATCTCGCCAGTAGTCAATCAGTGGTATCACAATGGACCAATATGATCTAAGTGTGCTGGTGAATACACTAGCAGACCCACTACCTAACCTAAGCTATGCTATTTTCGAAGGAATTTCAGCATCGTTTGCCCGATCAACAAGAAACGAGACCCCTTTGACTGCATCAACTTTCTCCTCGACATCGCCTGTAGGATCCTCTGTGCCGTTTTGTGCGAGCGCCTGAAGCCATTCGTCAATAACCTTATCAGTGCGGTCTCAGGCGAGGGAAGTCCACCATCGGCCAATCACATTACGGCTTATCCCGGAAAAAAACCCAAGAGATGCAGATCGACATCCACCGCGTATGACGAGCGTGCATAGGGGCGAGCTATACAACGCCATGTCTAGTTTTGACATTCCTGCCAAGCTCGTCAAGTTGTGCAGGATGACGACGGAGAATTCTCGCTGCTCCATCAACGTCGGAAGCGAACTCACCGAGACCTTCAATGTCAAAAAAGGTTTTAGACAAGGCGACGTGCTGTCGTGTGATTTCTTTAACATCATCCTGGAGAAGATCGTGCAAGACTCACACGGCACACTAGAGGCACGATCAGCCAGAAGTCCGTACAACTGTTAGCATGCGCGGATGACATTAGCGTGGTTGGCAGAACTCAGCGAGCCGTCAATGAAGCGTTTGCTGGCATTGAGGCGGAAGCGGCTAAAATGGGTCTAGCGGTAATGAGGGCAAAACGAAGTACATGCTGTCATCGAGAAAGGACGCACAACATCGACGACTTGGCCAAAACGTCACCATGGCAGCTACAACTTCGAGGTAGTGAAGGACTTCGTCTACCTCGGTTCGCAAATGAACAGTACGAACAACTGTCATGAACTATAGTCTCGACGACTGATTTTTGGCGATACATATTTCACTATCGTATCCTATTAAATGAGAACAAATTATACATATCTTGTTCTACACTTTTGAGGCATTTTTAGAGCGATAGGTCGCATTTGGATAAGTTTGGTTCGCTAACTGAAACGAGAATGTGTTCGTAAGATTTGAGAGGAATTAGAGCACAGATGTCAGTTTTACGTGAGAGATATAATTTTCAGAGCATTCAAACTGTAACGATAGGCGAGACGGTAGTGAGTGTCTTACACGAAGGAAATCATCGAAGTGAATCAAAAGGACAATAGTCGGTCGATAAGAGCCCAGATCAGTATCCCTTATGCCTGAAACGCAATAGTGCGTTTGCTCAAGCGTTGTCTATCAACGCACACAATTCGATGGCCATGCACAAAATATAAATAGCGTCGACCTATGATACACATTTTTTGTGTGTCGAGTCATCGACAATAATAAATAATTATTTTATGCATTTTTTTTAACTTAAGATTGCTCCACTAGCAGATACATCAACCATTTTTGAAACATAATAAGATCTCGTAGTACTTGCACTATTTTTCATGGTTTCAAAAGTTACAGATTTATTTCCAACTCTCCCATACAACGGGACCACTGTACGGCGCCCCACTAGAAACATAGATAGGTATTTAATAAAGGCAATGGAAATGAAAAGACCGGGTACAATTTATATACATAGTATTTTCAAATAATGTTAATTAAAACCTTTTTTTAGATGTAAAATGTGCTTTAGAATAAGAATTCAAAATATAACCATATCCGAAAATATCTTACAAAATAAATTGCACGAGTTATAGACTCAATAAAACAGCGATTTTGTTCTTAATTAGGTTTTATTTTTACACTTTAACAGTTTTCACTAAACTGACTCGCCACTAACTGTCCTCCTTTTATACACAAGGAGAAAATGGGTCACGTGACATTACACAAATCGAACAAGCAAAGGATCACGTGACATTATACTTGTAAGACAAACAAAAGATCAGGCGATAGTTTAGTGACACCACAAGACAAAGGAGAGATCGGGTGGTTAGTAGGCGGAGACATAATCAGGTGACACGCGGACAATAGGAGAGAGGATCACGTGGCACATGAAATGTAAACAAATAAGACAACATCAGGTGACTGGAGGACAGATCTACGGGTAGGATTGCCAACATCTAGGTAACTCACGCAAAAAGAAAACTAAATAAAACTTGTTCATGAATATGTAAAATAAAAACACTTTCATATCTGTTTGTACATAAAATTATAAAATCTTACACGGTTTTATTTACTTTCTTATGACCAAGGGATACAGGTGACGTCACACGGTTTGACAGATAAAGAGTATGATACCTTGTATTCTCTGTATCACAGCGTCGACCTACGTTAGTAAAAAATGAGAGAGATGAGAGGATCGTAATATCACGTAAAACGTAAGTCCATCGCACGTCATAATCGAACGTGTTGGATATTTTTTGACAGAGAGGTGCGCTGTGAGAGGAATTTTCTTCGAAATTGAGAGTACTTCGTATCAAGTGTCATTTGAGAAATGAAAACAGCTGATTAATAATAATTTAAGGACAAAAGTCATTTCAAATGAGTGTATGCAGAAAGGCGGCAATATTTTTTTCATCTCGTAGATGAGAGAAAGAACAGCTGATAAATTGAGTAATCATTTCAACGCAGCGCGTCATCGCACTCTCTCTGTGACATGAAGTCGGCTGGCGCAACGCACTAATTTGTTTCAGGCATTATGGATTCAGATGAAGAGCCACAAAAATTGTTGAAAGAGGAATTATTTCAAAGGATTTAGGGAAATTTGATTTCTGGGCACTAAGCAACCATTCTGTAATGTATGTTAACAGTTATTTCCGAGCATAAGCAACCATTTAAGCGGCCGGTCCGCCCTTAGGCGGGGCTTTGGTAAGTCGCTAAAAACTACTATTCTTCCACATTTCTCAAAGACGTTACAAAATAGTCTGTTCGAATTTTTTCATCGGAAAAAAAGTTGGCCTCTTAGAGGGTAAGACACAAAAATCATAAAATTTGTCCAAGAAAATAAGAAGATGCAACTAAGTCATAGCTCTAAATTGTAAAATGTGCGGTAACAAAACCTATGTCATCGTTATTATGCAAAATAAAAGATCTATCAAGATGCAACTAAAAGCCTGCACTGCTACGCCTAAGCATGATGAAAGGTAGATAATGCAGAAGTCAAACTGGTCTTAATTGGACGTCAAAGCAACCATATATCTGGACTCGAAAATTGCTGAACTCATTCGTATGGTCGATTTATTCTTCAAACATTTCGCTGTTAGTTGATGGGGTCCTTTAACTCTTGATTTACAAGTTAAGTTCCCCTCCCTAACCTAAGCACATCACAGTGGACCAATATGGTCTAGGTGTGCTGTTGAATGCACTAGCAGCGCCCCTGCCTAACAATGTGAGTTTAAGAAGATCTGGTCGGATGTTCTTTTTTTGCTTTAGGTAAGACCCAGGCTTTAACAATTACATCCTTTCCTTGTTAATTGTTTTTCTTGTGACTTTCTCAAATTTTTCAGCGGCAACCCTGGTTCCAGGGCATTCACTGCAGACCGCCAATAAGCATCCTCCAGGCCACAGCTCCTCATTTGATTTCTCGCGTTCACAGAAATCGCAACTAGTTGGCTAACAAAACGTTAAAAGAATGAATGAATCAGTTCGGCATTGAATTTCCCTAAGCCCCGACCGAATAGCCGGCTGCAAACATATTCATGCTTGATAAAGTTCAACGATTAGTTTTGTCTAGACAAACAACACATCGTCTTAATGAAATACCGGTTCTCGACCATTTTGTGGTTTCGAAAGTAAATTCAAATTAAACACATTTACAATTCCGATTAGGACCACATTTTTATTTTAATATGTTGCTTGGATCTTGCCATTGTGAATGGAATAAAGCATCATTACAATATCCACCGCGCAGGACCTGTTTTCGACAAGATAAATTTCGATGATTTTTCTAAAAATGTCGGCCAATAACTTACCTCGGCAACTTGAAGAATATTCGGTTTCAAGGCGTTAAGGGTTTGCGGGTTTTGTGCATTCACAATTATTGGCATAGCCTCAAGAAAATACACTATGCGAATTAATAAAGACCGAGGCGGACCAGGGCCTAGCTTCTCAGCAACCACTCGTGTTGTGCGTGCTATTGTGTCTCACGAGTGGATGGGACCTACAGTTTAATGCCGACTCCGAGCGGCGAAGTTGAGAAGCTTTTTTTTTTCTAGACAGGAATACTCTTTGAGCATTGTCAGTGACTCGAAAGCGGTGGAAGCCGTGGTAAATTCGGGTATCGAACCAGGCACCCTTTCCGTAGGAGTCGACGCACTTACCCACTACGCCCCGGCGACCCACACAAAAATTCATGAATATCTGTCAAAAAAGCACTCAAATTCGTCGCGGGACCAGGGGGCAATCAACTGTGAAGTCGGCTTTCCCTGTAATACTTCATTTCTGATAAGGCCTTATGAGTTGAAAATTTTTTGACAAAATGCAACGCACGCAACGGGTTTGGGCCTTAAGGCAGGAGTTTGAGAGCAAAATGGATTCCACAAAAGACACGATCGTTCAAATGAGTACAACCCTGATTCATGTTCAGACAAGTGGCAACACTTGAGATTTTAGAGAGTGGTAGACTTTAGCAGCAAGTGTTCCAAAGAACCACTCTTAGGGTTAGGTTAGGTAGACGGGCAGATAGTGCATTCACCACCACACTTAGACCATAGTGGTCCATTGTGATACCCAGTGTCAGACTACTACCACTGGACCAGCTTTGAAAAGCAGATAAAAGGTTTTTAACTTTGCTTTCACTGGGATTCGAACTGGGGAACCCGCTAACCAGGGGCAGGCACTCTACTAGCTGCGCCATCCAGTCGTTGTGTCAACCACTCTTAATGTCAAGAAATGTGACAACGCCTTAAAACACATTGGCGTACAGAGAGAGAGAGAGAGAGAGAGAGAGAGAGAGAGAGAGAGAGAGAGAGATGGAGACAGAGAGAGACAGAGAGAGAGAGAGAGAGAGAGAGAGAGAGAGAGAGAGAGAGAGAGTGTGAGAGAGAGAGAGAGTGTGTGAGAGAGAGAGAGAGTGTGTGAGAGAGAGAGAGAGTCGTACTGTACTATCAAAAAATCGGTTTAATTCTGGTGTAGGTTAATTATTTGAACCCATAAATGTCCTCGGTTTAAATTTTGTTCTCTAAATCTGGAGGAGCATTAAGCTTCTGAACACATCCCGTGGTACACACTTTGTAAAATCTAACAACTTCCATATCGTCTCAATACGTCTTTCTTCATCTCTTAGCCTTTTAATTACCAATTACAATCTGAATAGCCCGCCAAGGAGTTAAATTGTCCTCCACAGAAGGAACGGAACAACCATCAGTTTCATATGAAACTCCTCAGAAGCAGACACAACGCCGACAACCCCTTTCAACTTGCAGTCGACTTTAATTTGCAGTCCGTGAGCACAGTTCGGTTCACTGCAACAGACTCAGAGATGAAGAAGTGATAATCTTCAGGTGGGCAATTAGGTAAGCAACTCATTAAAATGAAATTAAGTGGCTTGGCTTGTTTTCCGTATTCCACTTGGGCCCCCTCTTTGTTGTGGTTACCCTTTGTTTTGCTTGTGCAGAGAGCATCCATTCGCTTGGCGTGTCCTGCGCCTGCACGTCGCCACCGTGATGATCATAATAACTTGTCATAATTTATAGTAGAAAAATGAATAAATACAACGCGAATCGCGAGGGGTCCTTAATTTTGTTTAATTCCCCATGAGATGACAGTTCCATGTGAAGTCAAAATGAAAGGGTGACCGTTCACGTTTTTCCACAAGAAAAGCTGTTTATACACAGACTCTACTTGGTTTAACTTACTTTATTGCAGTCATTAACTATTCGAAGGGGATAAAGATGAAGTAGGTGAGATTAAGGGACTAGAAGCTGAAGAAAATAGGCTCGTAGGTCATGCGTAACTGGTGCTGACACAACCGCTGACACGATGACCGGAGGCCACAGCTGTTGCCAACCTTGTCTTGGATACAGCAAGTGCATAAAAAGCCAGATTGGCTCTGAAAACCACACTCACGGTTTGAAAAGGCACTGCGGCGGATAGAAGGATTGATGCAGATGAGTGAGAAAGCAAGCGTGCGTATCGCCCCAACCGAGCTGTGCGGCTATGTGTGTGGTCAATGGCGGTTTAAATAAAAGCAACATTGTCTGCTTTGATATAGAAGTGGATGCGAGGAACTATTAATGAGACCACTAGAATCAATTTGACAGTACTAAGCCCAGCAGCGGACCATTTTAACTTTCCGGATGTCCTCCTTCGTATCAAAGTTTCTGACAAAATCGATGAGTGATTAGGAAACATTAAAAATAACAAGACTGCGCATGTGGTTAGCTTGAAAGCTTGCCTTCCACATTTTAACTTGTCCAGTAGAACCCGATCCTTCTGTTAATGGCTGCTTAAAAGCCTTTCCGGAAGTCAGATCCCTGAAGTCAGAGATCAAAAACCTCCAACAACTAAAAAAATCAATTACAATTTAGCTATAAGCATGCACTGTGGGACACCGTGGCGTAGTGGGTAAGTGCGTCGACTCCTACGCAGAGGGTGCCAGGTTCGATACCCGAATTTACCATCTTTCATATTTCACGGCTCCACCTCTTTCGAGTCACTGACAATGCTCAAAGAGTATTCTTGTCTAGAAAAAGCTTCTCAAATTCGCCGTTCGGAGTCGGCATTAAACTGTAGGTCCCTTCCACGCGTGGGAGAACAATAGCACGCACAACATGAGTGGTTGCTGAGAAGCTAGGCCCAGGTCCGCCTTGGACTGTGTCGCGCCACCCATATTATTATTATATTATGTCGGATACCAGTTTTGACGCGGCATGTGTGGTGTTATGCCCCGCCCTAAATCCAAACTGGTTGTCCGGTACCTCGTTCTGCCTCGGCTCCGCAGTAAACAGTACAAACAACATCAGTACCGAGATCAAACGCAGGGTAACCCTTACCAACCGCTGTTTCTTTGGGCTTAAGAGGCAATTGAGTAGTAGAGCCATCTCTCGAAGGACCAAGCTGACCTTATACAAGACCTTGATTATCCCAGTCCTGCTGGGCAGGCATGGACAATCTCAAAAGCTTCTTGGTCCTCTTTGCGTTCACGGTTTCTAGAGGAGAAGATTCAACCACGAACTGTACGGGCTGTACAGCGGCATGAGCCTAGTCAGGCGTCTACGGATTCAACGTCTAAGATGGGTGGGCCATGTAGAGCGCATGGACAACACTGCTCCAGCCCGACTCCGAACCAGTGGGACAACGCAATAGAGGACGCCCACGGAACCGATGGCGCACCCAGGTGGAGAAGGACCTCAATCAACTTGGCGTGCGACACTGGAGACAGCTAGCCAGAGACCGTGCTAGCTGGAGAGGCTTGTTGGTTGAGGCCCAGGTCCACCCCGAGAAGATATACATAACATACACGCCCTTGTGTACACGTCCGTAGTGTTACGGACACACATTAAGTTAGATAAAGTTTTTTTAGGTGCTTTAATACGTAATAGGGTTTAGGTTTAGATTTAGGTTAGGTAATAATAAGAATGTTTCTTAAATTTCTTGGCCAGTAAGTCTTAAACAATAAAGTGTGTCCTAAGGACAAAAAAAAAACAGAAACAATAGTTTAGACGCCGAATATTTTAGAGAATTAAGGACATGAATTGTTAGATATTAAGATCAATTTGTATGTCATTTTTGTCTAGTATAAGAAAAGCTGTTCACTCTTTGTTTGTTCTTATTTTCATACGCTGCTTAAAAACAAAATCTCCGTTCAAAACATATTAAAAATACACAACAGAACTCAAGTTAAAAAAAAACAAAAGGAGACAGTTTCTCTACTAAATATCGCCCAAAGCAATAAAAACAAAAAAGAATGTCAACTATTACTTTTCTCCAAAATTTGATGCAATTCTCTAAACTTTAAAGCATTTTTCGAATTCTTGCATTTTAAACTTAAACCAAATCAATCAAATACAAGTTACTCGCTACTTTTAAATAATTTTCTTTTATAAAACAAATTTAAAGTTAATTCAAAAGCAAACAATAAGAACAATTAAAATGCAAAAAAAAAGGCAAATATCCCTCGACTAATATCTTTGAACGTAATGTGTATTTATTTTCGTTTTGATGTTGTGTACATTTTTTGTGTTTTTTGTTTTGTCGTTTTGTCATTTTGTGATTTTGTGATTTTGTTTCTAATTTTGGTTTACGGCAAATCCGTAGTTTCTAACCAAGTCCACGTTTTGGACATCAGAGGTGAACGTGTTTAACAAAATTTATGTTTTATTTTATGTTCGATATAGAATTTGTTTATAGTGAATTGGACTTGAAGACTTATTGAAATTTACTGAAATTCATTTTTGTGTGTGTGTTCCCATATTTAATTTCTGTTCGTTTATTTTGTTTTATTCATGTTTTCATTTTTTTTAATCCCCCCGAATTTTTTTTATTCTTTCTTTTCGATTTTCATTCATTTGCAGGCACTTCAAGTTGCTGTGCGATTAGAGGGCGATGTTATAACAGCAAATGGCTCAATATTGAGTGGATACATTGGGCATGATTCGCAGTCAATAAATGCCGAGAATGCATCGATATGTTCATGTCACTGTGCCTGTTTTAGGGCAAGTCGAAATAAAAAGTAAGTACAAAGCATTACAAGTGATTTTCTCTTCTACTCGTATGTAAAATGAAAGAGTGTACTATTTGAAGTTCTGGGAATTAAATATAAAAAAAAACCTCCTCTCCATCAATGGAACAGGTCTGGCGGGACCTTCTTACATTTTGTATGAAATTGATGGAACGCAATTAAATAATTGAAGTTTTTTTTTTTGTTGTTACTTTGGAGATGTTATTATTTTTATTTATAACTAGCGGACCCTGTGTAGATCACATTAAAAAACATCACAAATACACTTGTGCTCATACAATTAAGCCACATTTGTTATAATGTAATTTTTTTATCTAATATTAATAGCCTGGTTACTATTCTATTTCTGTTATTAAAGTGCTAGCAAACAAACGGTAAGGGCTGATAAGCATTGCATTCCCAAAAAATGCATATATTTTTCTCATATTATTATTCTTCCTGTGCTCATATAATTAAGCCATTCATTGCAAACAGTCATCCAGAGCAGTGCGTTCTTGTTTTTAACTAAGTGAGTGTCCTGAAACTTTGGTGCAGTGTGTTGAAATTATTTATTTTTGAAAACCAGCACTCCAAGTGAGGGGCAAATGGTATGGAATTTATACGTAAAGCATAAATCGATAGCAGAGGTGACGAGACTTTTGGGATTTTCTCGCGGAAAAAATAAGAAATGCAATACTTTTTTACAAGAAAAATAAAATTTTTGAAAATTTGCAAAGACACATGCCTCGTAAGACTAGTATTGCTGAAGATCGACTACTTGCCCGTTTGAGCAAGACTGATCAATTTTGGACGTCAGCAGAAGTAAGAAAGGTTCTGGAAACTTCAATCGACGTGAAACTGTCATCAAAAACTGTGCGAAAATGTCTAATAGAAAAAGCCAAACGTGTCAAAGAAAAACTAAATGAAACGGTTAGAATTTGCTTTTAAAGTATTTAACCCTTTGTAAAAACAAAAATATTTTTCTTGCTTTTATTTAGTTTTGGGTTGGTTTAAGAAGGAAAACAAATTGTGGTTTTCTTCAAGGACCTCAAAGGACGAGATGTGGAAGTGGTACTCAAAAGCACCGCTGGGCTGTGGGCGAAAAATAAAATGCTGAATAAAATTTTATTTATTTTCTTTTTTATTTCAATGCAATACTTGTGATAGAGTAAATTAATTCTTTTGAGGTAAGCATCAACATTTTCATTAGTATTTATTAGAAATGTATCCCGTGGTACAAGGAAAAACGGTTATTTTTGTCAATGGCATGCAATGGCTGCATTTCGAAAACGGCTTTGACTGTATTTTGTTGATGCTGCAAAGTTCACATCTGCCTCTTGCATCCAAAACTTTGGCCAATGAACGCCCAGTTTACCTAGTCGCACGTCCTTTGGAACAGATTCTGCTCTACCTCTGTGTTTTTTTATTGCACTGTGGATAATCATCATTTAGTAACTTCCTCTTTAGACCGCGTCTGTCAACAGACAAGTTCTTTTGCGACATAAGACCAAGAGTTACACATCTTTTACACTCAAGAAGGGAAACCTTTTCTATCATAAGCCAATTTCTATCATCCCCCAAAAAATGCGATGCCACGACTTCTGAGATCTTCGACCTAATCCATTTGTGGACTGAAGTTGATCAGCATGGTCCACACCCCCCATGAATGTATTGTAGGCTTTTATAGCTCTTGGGCAACTTACTTCGTGCTGCACACCCTATTTATCCATTCTATTAACAGTGGAAATCTCTTTGCTATGGTAATTTGAAGCTAAGAGAACTATTCTGGGAACTTTCCATTTGTAAAAACTAATTCCATCTTTTGAAGATCGATAGTCAGACGCTCCCCTTTCCATTTTTTTGTCATCTTTCAAATTTTTCGAATTGCCTTTCCTATTTGCTCTGATGAATCCACAGGCTAGAGTTTGTTCTGCTTTTAGTTTCTCTAGGAGTCTTACTGAAGTAAGATAATTATCAAAGAAAATTATTTTTTGCTTTCCCCCATTCTTTTTCCGTCATTGATAAGACTACTCTTTCACCGAGACCATAATTGTCATACTTTTTTTTCCAGTTGCTCGTCCTTTCCTTGGTAAATTGAAAAAGCCGCATTGGTCTGCTAAACACCATAATTTGTAACCTCTTTTTATGGGCTTCATGGGATTATATTATTTCATCGAATTTCTACCCTTGAAGAGTATCATGGACTCATCCACAGAAAGTTGTCTTGTTCCATGATAAGCAGTGCAAAATTTTTCGTTCAATGAATCTATCACTGGCCGAAGTTTGAATAGACGATCTTTGTTATCTTTTGGGATAAGACTGTTATCATTTAGATGCAAATTGCTCAATGTTCATGGTTTTACCCACCAACGAAACTCCCAATTCCTCACTATCAGTCCAAAAGTCCCTCCAGCTGGGTATGGTAACGCATAAGAAAATTTATTCCAACGAAGGCTAAAAGCTCATTCTTCTTCAATTCCAAGATTTTATTTCTTTGGACGGCGTAAAGGTTGGACTTATAAACAATTTTATCGAGCACACCTTCTACAAATTCGACGAAAAAATCTGTTTTACTTACGCAATTGTCGAACAAATTCGAACAACACTTTCAACAGGTCCTTCAGGAAGCTCATAATCCGGGATGTGCGATGCATGGTCCCTAGATTTCAATTGGCGATTTGGTTCCTCATCAAGTACCCTTTTCTTTGGAATGCTGCAATCTGGAGAGATTTCTGAAACCGCCTCATCATCCCTGAACAACCAATCATCCCCCCCCCCCAACACCTGTTTCTCATTTGTAAGGGTTGCAGATTTTTGAACTAATTGCCACAGGATCCATTTCAGCGTCGGATTCTATGTCCGTATCTTCATTGTTGTCCAATGGTAATTCTTCAATTAGTGCCACAATCTCATCATCCTTCAAATTGCGAATAGCCATTACTACACGAATATTTGAAAACAAAACTTTATTCTGTCACACAGCCCAACGGTACTTACCAGTCCCCTTTAGTTTTTTTGTAAACTGATATAAAAAAATTGTAGAACTGCAATTGTATTCTTACTGCTTTCGAAGCTCAATATGCAAGCCAAATAAATAATTTAAAAGTGTGACGAGCAAGGCCTACTGAATTCTTCATACACCAAAGTTGATGAAAATTACTCACTTCAATGTGCAGTAGCCCTTGGAAAAGAAAACCTTATAACTCTGGCTAAAACGTAATGAAAAATGTCAAATAATAATTTACATTATGGTTACATGACACTTAAGGGTCTCTTTGGGAGTACATAGCGTATTTGAGTTATATAGAGTTTTTAATTAGTGTAAAAGAATGTGGTACTTACAAGTACCGTTGGGTTAAATAAAGATCAAAAATTCTGGGATTTGATTCTTTGGAACGATGTGGTTAAGTTCAATTTATTTGGTAACGATGGCAAACCGTACGTCAGACGCCCTCCGTGTAAAGAATTGGACCCAAAGTACACAAAAAAAAAACTGTGAAGCACGGAGGGGGCTCAATTATCATATGGGGAGGTTTTACATCATCTGGTGTAGGCCCCATTAACGAAATAACTGGAAAAATGACAGGTGAAATTTACAAAAACCTTTTAAAAAGTAATCTAACAAGGTGATTTTGTAGATGATTTACCATTAGCTTGGACCTTTCAGCACGATAATGACCCCAAACACACTTCACGTAAGGTGTCGTAAGGTCGTGGTTGGAAAGGGAAAAGATTAAGTCCCGACCTTAACACCATAGAAAATCTAAGGGGTATAATAAAAAAAACCTGTTGCAGCCCAAAAACCCTCTAGAAAAGCCAAGCTGTTGGAGATTGTAAAGGAGTGGGAACAAATCCACCCATAAATCTGCAGAAATCTGGTGTCATCTATGCGCGCAGTTGCGGGGAAGTTATTAAAAATAAGGGTTTTCCAACTCGATATTGACAGTACAATGTACAGTGGCCTCCCCCTAAGTCGAATTGTCACGGGATGACATAATTTGTTCGAGTTAGGGGAAGTTTGACTTAGAGAGAGGTTTTTGTAAGGAAAATTGAGGGAAATATAAATATATAAAACATGTCGAAAAAGTTCGACTTAGGGGGAGTTCGACTTAGGGAGAGTCCACTGTATTTTATTTTATTCTGCGCCGCAAGACACCACAGCAGGGTGACATGTAGCGCCATCTTGGGGGAACCACATGTTCACCAGTTCAAGCATGTGCACTTGGGGCAAGTTTGAGATCATTGAACTGTACCATGCGCCATTGACAGTTACGTTTTTCCTACTGTCATCTTTGGACAAAAAAACACGAACCAGTGAATACGCCGAACCATTTCGTGCACTTTGACAACTTTTGATGCTCAACAGCGTGAAATTTGCGCGAAATTTGGTAATTATCGAATTGAGGAAAAAAAAACATATTTCAAAGTTCAATAACTCGTCCAATGGCAATGCTGAGTGCGTGCGTTTGACTTTGACACATGTCACGGATCACGAGCTGTCAATATATTCCATAATAAAAATGAACTAAAATGAATGAATGACGAACTGTCAATATCATTAGAGACTCGATGCAGAGTACAAACACTTTCAAGGAACTCGTATGAATCGTTAGCACGTACATAAGCAGCTAAGCAAAGCCTACGGCTGTAGGGGCCAATTTGAAAGTCTTTCCAACTAGACTTTGTGAATTTGCCTACCAGGCACATATAGAAACCAATTTCAGCAACCATTCCATTCCCTTTTGAGAAATTATTAAAATTCAACGCCGCCAGCCCAGTGGGGAGTTACGCAATCGCTGGAGAAAAAAAAAATGTATTTAAATTCAAAAGAGAATCGATCCGACGACGCAACAGTTTCCTGCTACATTCGTTCACTTCCGTTTATTGCACTGTCCCACCCAGCAGCGCAAGCAAAGCTCGCAGTTCCATCACGCAACTGCAGTAAAGCTCTTCTCAGAAAAAACACCACAGCTCAGGCGAATACACAAGCAGTTATGCGCCAACGTCATCGTCACCGTCACTCCCTTCCCGACATCAAGATGACAAATAAGAATTAACCCCCTGCCGGAACGAGCATCTAAGAACGACGAAACATGAAGAATTGATTTAATTTAAATCACTGCATCGAGGTCAGCAATTATTATGTTATGCTCGTGTTATTGTCTTCTGGAGAACTCCAGAATTGAGAACATCAGTCAGAGCGAAGACCCCCAACACCGTATCGACGAACACACCCGCGGTGGCATGGCGGTGGCATGGCGGCGTCAATTAATCAGTGAAATGGTGTTCCTAATTTGCCTTGTTCGCTTTTTGACACAAGTGTGAACCGTAAAAACCATTGATAACCAATTAAAAGCTGAAAATCTGAAACCAGCGAAAAAAGAAAAGAGCGGGACGAGCAACGAATTTCGATTAATTATTCAGTGCTCTGTTAGATGGTGTCATTTAAAATTATAAACCTTTCGCCGAGATTTGCATCTTTGCCAATGGCTTGAGAGGATAGAGGCGCGACGCGACGCACGGTAAGAAAAACGAAAGAGA
Organism: Eristalis intricaria; assembly: GCA_964034865.1. Taxonomy (NCBI): domain Eukaryota; kingdom Metazoa; phylum Arthropoda; class Insecta; order Diptera; family Syrphidae; genus Eristalis; species Eristalis intricaria. The sequence continues at coordinate 136,882,662 of OZ035873.1, forward strand.
ACAGACGAGACAAAAAAGAAAAACACAAGCCCGAGACGAGCAGACGACCAGAAAGCGGACATGGAGCGGCGATCAAGTTTGTCGCGCTCGAGGATTTGGATTTCTAATGCATATGGCCGAGAGACCATTTGATTTGGTATTCAGATTTTTTTTTTCTTTTTTTATTTATTTCACCAGTAAACAGTCTGGTCCCGTCCAATGTCTCTTCAGTCTCCGCACGTTTGGTGATGATGGTCGTTTGCTGCCGGTGGCGATGATGGCGATGATGGCGATGATGGCGCGGTGGTGATGGTGTTGTGGTAGTGCTGCCTTGAACAAGGTTGCCTCTGTTTATCCATGCACACATATGCAGATGATAAATCATAGGGCCATCGGTGTGTTTGCGTGTGTGTGTACATTCGGCGTGCTCAATTCAGACGCATGTTTGAAGTTTTCAAGCCACCAGTTGAATACTGAATTCGTCTAGACACTGGGAGAGGCAGCATTCCTGGAGCTCGCATTTTTTTTTTGGAGACTTCGAACGATTAATGCGTAGTCGTGTGATATTGAAAATTGAATTTCAAATTGCGCCCGATCGCTCTACATTCAAAGTCTCGGCGGCGCCTAGGACGCATGTCCGACATACTGAATGTTGCTGGACATGAATTTTTCAATTTCAGAGATGAACGCCGGTGGGCGCCTGTAATTGGTATTCATCATCGGCGTCTGTCCTCCGGTGGATAGGCGAGACGTAATTTTAAAATGTGTGCATTCGTGTGAGTCAACTGATGTCAAATCAATCGGAAACGAAATCACTGAATCAGCGGTCTTCTCCTCTGTGAACAACTCAACCTTCGTGTATCCAAAGGGGTTTCAGGATTTTTGCGGTTTTTCAGGCAAAGCAAGAAATTTTGAGCATCAAGAAATGAGACGCTCTCAACTGCGCCGATTAGAGAGGCATCAGTCCCTTGGACACCGGATGCAAGATCTGATCTGCCTGACGCCCTTCGTCAATAACCTGACCTATCAATGTAGAAAATTTTGCCAGGCAATAAAAAATTTTAAAAGTAACAAAGCACCTAGCTATGATTTCATTACCGGACAAATCTTCGAGGAATTACCAAAAAAAAACGATTATTAAGCTCCAGTATTTAATAAACATTTCGTTTAGACTATTATACGTACCAGATTCGAGGAAAGTCTCAGAAGTGATAATGGTCCCGAAACCGGGTAAACCGCCAAAGGACCAAAAATCATAAGACCGACATCACTTTAACCTCTAACATCAAAGCTATTCGAGAAACTTTTACTGAAACGGATAAGACCACTATTAGAAGAAAGACGCCTTATCCCCGATCATCAATTTGGATTCAATTTTCAATTTTTCAATAAGAAATGCTACTTTGACAGAACTTAAGGGAGATTTGAAAAAACTCAAACCCAAGAAAGCTCCTGGTTATGATTTAATCACAGGAGAAGTTCTGAAAGAATTACCTCAGAAAGCGCTTCTTATGTTTCTCTACATTATTAACGCCGCCTTTAGATTACAACATGTCCCTAGTCAGTGGAAAGTAGCGGAAATAATAACGGTGTCGCAACCGGGTAAACCCCCAACAGACAAAAAGTCTCATAGACCGATTTCACTTCTTTCGACAATGTCTAAAGTGTTCGAACGAATATTACTGAGACGTTTAAGCCCGGTTGTTGAAGAAAGACGACTTATTCCTAACCACCAGTTTTGTTTTAGAAGCAAGCATTCAACTATTGACCAAGTACATCGCATAACTGATGTTATAGGAAATCGTTTGAACAAGAGCAAGTCTGCTCAGCTGTATTTCTCGATGTTTCTCAAGCCTTTGACAAGGTTGGGCAAGAAGCCTTGAAACACAAGCTTCAACAATGCCTCTCGAGAAAACTTTACACAATTTGATCGAGCTATCCATCGGATAGAATTTTCCGTGAGAAATATGGGAAAGAATCTATACAAGCTGGAGTACCACAAGGAAGTGTTCTTGGTCCCCTCCTTTACTTATTGTATAGCAGCGATATACCGCACGACGTAGGCACATTTGCTGACGACACCGCCATTTTGGTAACTGCCAAAACGGTCGAAGAATCAACCAGAAAATTGCAATGTGCTTTAGACCGGATACATGAATGGACGGATACATGCACGAACACTCAGCGAATTGAGCTTAACGAAGCAAAATCCGTTCATATAAATTTTACGTATAAAATCGTGAATAACTTGCCCGTTTTAATAAATAATGTTCAAATACCCTTCGGCAATGAAGCAAAATACCTCGGAATGACTCTCGATGTAAGGCTTAAATGGAAGGAGCACGTCAAAAAGAAACGTGAGGAGCTCCAATTAAGATACAAGACATGAACTGGCTTATTGGAAAATATTCCAAGCTGAGTACAAGTTCCACAACAAGTACAAATTGCTTATATACAAGCAGGTGCTAAAACCCGTTTGGACGTATAGAAAGTATTAGAAACATACTACAAACTTTCCAAAATAAAGTGCTGAGGGCCATCGTCAACGCACCCTGGTATATACGAAGCAACGATATCCACAGAGATCTCGGAATTCATTCAGTCCAAGATGAAGTTACGAATTTTGCTCGTAAGCATAAGCGTCGCCTGGCACATAAACTCTGCTGTCCTTCCGATTCTCGACGAAAGTAACTCTTTTCGCTGTCTTCAAAGGACTAAGCCCCTGACCTAGCACGGTGAATTCAACACGCGATAAGCTGCGGTGTAAGCAAGAACTCTCAATGGAGAATCTCTTGCCAAATGCGTCTAAACCAAGAAAGTAAAACTGCTGGATAAGTGTAAAACTAAGTTGTAGTGGAAATATATTTTATTTGAAGGGAGGTGTTTTTGCTGGGTAAAAATCCCTTTCGCTATTTGGGAACGGTCCCCATAGTGTCTTTTGAAGATTTTCACCTACCCTCGCAGAAAAAAAATCAATTTGGATTCAGGAAGAGTCGTTCCACAACTGACCAAGTATTTAGAATAACCAACGAAATCACTCTCTCACAAGCACTGGAGGAAAAAAAGATTTACTCCAGCGTTTTTCTTTGACAAGGTTTGGCACGACGACTTGAAATACATACTTAGTAGGATATTGCCGAAAAATCTATATTGCATTTTAGAATCCTACCTCAAGAATAAGGATACTTAGAGTTAAGCACGGAACGGAATACTCGGCATTTAAAGCCATCGCCGCCGGGGTCCCGCAAGGGAGTGTCCTAGGCCCTGATCTGTTTTTGTTATATACCCGGGACATACCACAAACTGAGGGCACAATAGTATCTACGTTCGCAGACGATACGGCTATTCTGGCTACGGAAAGCACAATCGAGTCCGCTACCGTAAAACTGCAGCACGCTGTAGATAAAACTTGCGATTGGACAAAACTCTGGCGCATGTCCCTAAATGAAACTAAATCCACGCTATTAAGTTTACCTACAAAAACTTAGACAAAATACCCGTCTTCATTAACTCTGTACAAATACCGTACTCAAATGAAGCCAAATATCTCGGGATGACGCTGAATAAGCTTAGCATTCAGCGGAAGGCGCACGTACAAAAAAAAAACCTGACGAACTTGACAATCGATATAGAGAAATGTACTGGCTACTCGGACGACATTCAAAGCTAAGCGCGTATAGCAAACTGCTTATATACAAGCAAGTGCTAAAGCATGTGTGGACCTACGGGAATGACATACAGTCATTCCAAAAAAAAGTTGTAAGGGCTGTCGTGAATGCTCCCTGGTATCTACGAAATACTAATACACAAAGAGATCTAGGGTTCGCAAGAAGTAGAAGAAGTAAAAAACTTCGCAAGGAAGTTAAGAATTCGACTTTATGGTCATTGTAACCATGCCATAGTCCAAGCGCTGGACTAGAGAAACCTCGTGCGCCGTCTCGAACGAATGAAACCGCTCGATTTATCGCAATTCCAGCAGGTGACCTTATCGAAAATCTACCTGCCTCACGCGTAAGTCGAATGAAGTTAAGCCTACTGGATAGGGAAACCTAGTTGTAAACAACAAAAACAATCGGAAGGGTGTGTTTAGTAAGTAAAAGTCTGACTTCTTCTTCTGGTGGTGCTACAGTCCGGGGTGGACCTGGGCCTCAAACAGTAAGCCTCTCCAGCCGCCACGATCCTTGATGCCAGATGTCTCCATCATCCTTCTCCACCTGGGTGCGCCATCGGTTCCGTGGGCGTCCTCTTTTGCGTTGTACCACTGGTTTGGATCTCGGCTGGAGCAGTTTTGTCCATGCGCTCTACATGGCCCAGCCATCTTAGACGTTGAATCCGTAGACGCCTGACTAGACTCATGTCGCTGTAAGGCACGTACAGTTCGTGGTTAAATCTTCTCCTCCAGAAACCGTGAACGCAAAGAGGACCAAGAAGCTTTTGAGATTGTCCATGCCTGCCCAGCAGGACTGGGATAATCAAGGTCATGTATAAAGTCAGCTTGGTCCTTCGAGAGAGGGCTCTACTACTCAATTGCCTCTTGAGCCCAAAGAAACAGCGATTGGCAAGATTAATTCTGCGTTTAATCTCGGTGTTGTTCATACTGTTCACTTGTGAGCCGAGGTAGACGAAGTCGTTCACTACCTCGAAGTTATAGCTGCCTATGGTGACGTTTTGGCCAAGTCGTCGATGTTGTGCGTCCTTTCTCGATGACAGCATATACTTCGTTTCGCCCTCGTTCATCGCTAGACCCATTTCAGCCGCTTCCGCCTCAATGCCAGCAAACGCTTCATTGACGGCTCGCTGTGTTCTGCCAATCACGTCAATGTCATCCGCGTATGTTAGCAGTTGTACGGACTTCTGGAAGATCGTGCCTCTTGGGTTAGCGTGTGAGTTCTGCACGATCTTTTCCAAGATGATGTTAAATAAATCACATGACCGCGCGTCGCCTTATCTAAAACCTTTTTTGACATTGAAGGTCTCGGTAAGTTCGTCACCGACCTTGATGGAGCAGCGAGAATTCTCCATCGTCATTCTGCACAGCCTGACGAGCTTGGCAGGAATGTCAAATCTAGACATGGCATTGTATAGCTCGTCCCTATGCATGCGGCCATGAAATCGACGAGTAAGTGGTGGTTGTCGATCGGCATCTCTTTGGCATCAACCGTAATGTGTTTAGTCGAGGGTGGTCTCCCTCCGCCTGAAACCGCACTAATAAGGTTATTGACGAATGGCAGGGAGGATCTTATAGGCGATGTTGAGGAGACTTGTCCCTCTGTAGTTGGCGCATTTGAAGGGGTCTCCTTTCTTGTGGATCGGACAAACGATGCTGAGATTCTTCCGACCATATCGTAAAGATGAGCTGGTGCATGCGCCAAACCAGCTCATCTCCAGCTGCCTTAAACAATTTCGCAGACAGTCCTAGTCCGTCTGGACCAGCAGCTTTATTCGACTTAAGTCTCGATATCGCGATCTTGACTTCGTCTAGGGGGCACGGAATTTTCGTGTTTGTGTGTGGAGTGGAACATTCTGCCCGGCAGCGGTATTGGAGTCTGCCTCGCCGTTTAACAGTCTACAGAAATGATCTTTTCAGATTCTCAGTATCGACTGCGACTCGTAGTAGAAGTTGTCCCTCTGCGTCACGACAGGCTTCTGTCCGAATTTTGAATCCATTGGATAGTTGCTTTACCCGTTGGTAGAACTTTCGGACGTCATTTCTGCCGTAACACCTCCCCATTTCCTCGGTCGAGCGCTTCTCATGCTCTTTCCTTTTCTTTTTGAGAAGCCGGTGCCCTTCCCTTCTTTTAAGTTTGTAGAGCTCACGAACCGCTCTCGTTCTTCCGTCCAGCGTCGCCTTGTATGCTGCTTGCTTCGTTGAATGTGCCTGCCTGCACTCGTTGTAAAACCAGGGTTTTTTTTTTTTTTTTTGGGTGGCCTTTTAAAACCCATCACATCAGATGCAGCTTCTCTGATGGCGTTTTGACAGCGGTTCCATTGTTGGGCGATTGTTTCGCCTGGCAGGGTTGGACTATCTGAGAGCTTTAGGGAGACTCGATGTGCAACTGACGTCAAACTGTTTTGGTCTAGCCTAGTAAAAATCTAACACTACTATGAATACACGGGCATCATAAAAAACTCAAAAAGTACCCTTCCTAAACTCGTCAGGCTGGGCAGGATAACGATGGAGAACGCTCGTTGCCCTTTCAAGTTGGCGAACTACCTCACCGACAGGGATGCCAGACTTTGTACTTCTTGTTACCTACGGCAATAACGAAAAACACGTTTTTTCCCACGCCGTTGTTTAAAAATACCCATTAGATTACCCACGAAGATATATACAAAAGAAATATTTAAAGAAATAAATTCAGTCGTTTAGAAACAGAACTAGGAACTAAGAAATAAATGTGCAGGTAGTTCAATTTAAGTTTAAATTATATATGCTTACTCAAGAATACGTATTGCTTGAATTGTGTAACAATAAGTGATCCTCATTCACAACTAAATTGAAACAAGTAATGTCCTAGGCTGCCACAAAGCAACCGTTGCCGTAACCCAAGAAGTGCGGTCCGAAGAGGACGGCTAAAATAAGATTAAGAACTGCGGCATCTATAGTGATTAGCGACCGCCCCAGCAATCCGGATCAATGCAAAATTCGAGAACTTTGGAGGAGGAATTTTGACGATCGATTCCCCCTTGCACAAACAATAGACCAAGAATGGAAATGCTGTCAAAAAATTATGAAAGAAGCGCGCGGGTTTTACGACACCACATGAAAACCCCTGATTTGACAACAAGTGCAGCCAGGCATGTTCAGTAAAGCAAGAAGTCTACCAGGCAACATTGCATCAAATCAAACAAAAAATGGGATGAGACTCGGCTTCACAGGCAGAAAAAGAATGAGCATGAGAAGAGAATGAGAGAGGTTTCTATGGGTGTAAAGTTCTGCCAGAAGCCCGCCCCGACGGATAAACAACCTGCTGCTTGCCCACAGCCTGTCTTCATATCGTTCTACTGCTCTACGTAAACATACACTAAACATATCATTGCATGCCTCTTTTCCAACATCACATGGCGATGACACATTCTCCATAGCCCATAAGAGAAAAACGGCACAGCGGCAGCAAAACGAAGAGTGAAAAATCATAGTAACCCGAAAAATCTCGGGTTATACAATATCTGGCTGGTTAGAACAAATTGATTCCCTGTCCTTGTTTTGCCTTCAACGTTCGCTGTGGTTGGCTCCTCTTTAATACACGCTTTCTTAAGCAAAAAAAAAAAATAATTCGCTTTTCATCGACTTTTTTGCTGATTTTGTATTGTTTCCTCTTGGATTTTTTCTTTCTCTTTTTATTTCTGTTCAAAAAATCACTTATGAAACACATGGCAATGTAAATTAAAGTTATTTTGAGTGAAATTATTGTTGTAGAATAAAAAGTAAATTATTTATTATTTATTAAAAAAGCTAACATATAATTGTTAAAATTAAAAGTTAACTGTAAAGCCAGAGCGATGAAGTCTTAGGCTACAAAAAACAGATTAAAAACAGTGGAAAGTGGGAAAAGTTCAAGCTGTGATATTTTCAGTAAGACACAGCTAATTTCTATTAATTATTAGGACAAAATGGCAATGGGCTGTGTGAATAAAAACTGAGAAAACACTCCGAGTAAGAACACATGAATCGAGTATGTATTTTCGTTAAATGAAATATTCAATTTGGTGTGAATAAAATAATTGCCTCAAAGTAGGCACCCTCCCCACGGTCGACGTTAGAAAACTAGTGTTCTTGGCGTTTAAGGGTGAGTGCACAGTCGGGTAAAGATGGGTGCAAAGTATATGCAATAAGGGTTTTAAAGAATTATAACCCATGTTCTTTCAGGCACACAGCGGATAATTTCAAGAACGTGTATAATTTCGAGTGCGATAACATGGTATGGTTAAGTATTCATTTCCTTTCCGATGTTCCTGAAGAAACCGGTGGAAGTGCCATACCTTTGATTGTTTTTGGTCTTATAATGTAATATCCAGATTGTCCGTCTTTTTCTACTCGCCTTTTGATTTGACGCGGGCCTTCATGTTATCAATATTTTTTTCTTTATTAACCGAGATGTTCAAACTAAAGCCATGCATTTTTTTATTTCTTCATTCATAGCTTTCAACGCAGATTGCTTTTTATTTTTCATGTCTGGAGTTTGGCTGTTGTCCAGCAAGCACGGAAAATTGCAAACACTTGATGAAATCGTCATCGTCCATTCCAGATTTCCTTTTATTTTTGACGATTAAGGTTTAATCCGTCAAAGTATTCCTCTTCCGAAGCAGTTTTTTCCATTATTTTAAATTGTTTTCACTTTTTTCTCTCTTGAAGTCACCACCTATGCACACTCAACTTCCACAAGTGAACTCTCCATTCATTCCATCTTTATTCACACCAAAACGGAGGAAAGACTCAATTGTCAAAATTTCTGAGCGGAGAGAATTCGTTAAACTTAACGAAATAAATTTGTATTCACACCAGATGGAGTAATGCCTGAAACACAATAGTGCGCTGCGCCAGTCGACTTCATGTTACGATGACGCACTGCGTTGAAATAAATACTCTATTTATCAGCTCTCTCTCTCATCTATTAGATGAAAAAAATTGCCACCTTTCTGCATACACTCATTTGAAATGACTTTTGTCGTTAAATTATTTTTAATCAGCTGTTTTCATTTCTCAAATGACACTTGACACAAATTACTCTCAATTTGGAAGAAAACTCTCAATTTGGGAGAAAATCTCTCTCACAGCGCATCCCTCTGTCAAAAAATATCCAACATGTTGAATAATGACTTGCGATGGACTACGTTTTTACGTTTTATTACGATCCTCTCATTTCTCTCATAATTCACTGACGCAGGTCGACGCTGTATTCTGTGCTTGGCCATTGAATTATGTGGGTTGGAAGCCAACGCCAGCGCAAACGCACTATTGTGTTTCAGGCATAATGGAGTAAATCAAAATGCTAAGGATATGCTCGCACTCAGTTTTTATTCTCACCACCCATTGTTAACAGTAAATTGTAGTTTGGTGGATTTGCTTTTGGACGAAGAAAATGAATTTTCTCAAGAAACAAAAATAAAAAAAACTTTTAGAGTTAGGACCAGATATGAAGTATTACAGAGATAGCCGATTTCACAGCTGATTGCCTCCTAGTCCGTCGACGAATTTGAGTGCCTTTTGACAGTTTCTCATGAATTTTTGACGGTTATTCACGAAATAACGTGAATGCCGTCCTCTGATTGGTCAACTTGGCTTCAGAAAAACGAAAAAAAAGAATTGTAAGAACTTTTAATGGGCAAGAGAGGTAGACATTTCTGGTGAGGACGCTCTGTTCCTTCTACGAAAATAGATGATAAACGCAAGGATGGTTACCTCCTCGAGGAGGGGTTCCATGTAATCCGATGAATGAGTGCGAATATTTTCTATATGTTGACCTCACCATCAACATTCCACTCACCGTCTAGTACACCTCGAGAAGATGCAGACAAAAAAAGAAATGCCTGCGAGCTTAGAAGCTTTGTTAATTTTTTTTTCCCATTTTCCCTCCATTTGTTAATTTTTATGTGGAATCGAATTCGTCATAAACTGGTTTAACCGTGACATATTACGTCGGCTGTTAAACGCCGCTGCTGCCATCATTAAGGATTGGCAACTCTCTATTCCCTTTGGGGAACGACGAGAAACTAGAATATTCTCATAAGTCCACGTGAGAGAGAGAGAGAGAGAGAGAGAGAGAGAGAGAGAGAGAGAGAGGGAGAGAGAGAGAGAGAGAGAGAGAGAGAGGGAGAGAATGATGAGATCTTCCTCCTTTTTGTGCGATGTTTTATTTTTTTTTTTATTCTTTTCTGAAACTAAGCTTGAATTTCAAATGAGCCGGTTTAGAATTTTTGGTTTAATGTTGTTGTTGTCAATGGTTGTGATGTTGTTGGTCGTTTTCTTCCTTTGCCCATTCAATTCGTTTTCATTTTGTTGATGTTGTTGGTGTTTTCTTTTTTTTTTTGCATCTGTACATAAATACATACGTACATTCCGGGTTTTAGTTTTTTTTTTTTTGGTTCTTTTGGATGCTAGGAGTTAGTGGGAGACGCGATGGCGGAACATGTAGAGGAGTAAGCAAAGGAATGAATAACTCAAAATGGGGCGCATCAGTTTAAGGCTTTCTTCTTTGTTTGTTGTCCTCTTTGCACGAAATAATGTCGTCACTAGCCTCGTCTAATTTTCAAACGAGTTTTTCACTTTTTTTTTATTCACTCTTTTCGCAGGTATTAATCGGAATTGGATGCTTAAGATTATGTAGGGAAACATGAATTACATACAAACACACACCACGGAAGTCTTTGACAGAACGTCGCAATTGGCAGCTGTAACATCGGGATAGTGAGGGACTTTGCCTAACGCGGTGAATAGAACTCAGGACTCTCAGGACCGAGGTCAAACGCAGGATTTATTCGGGCTCTTTCTTGAAGAACCACGCTTACTTTGACACAAGACATTGCTGCCTGCTTTACGGCGCTTGAAGAAGTACCAGATCATTATGAGAGAAGAGTTCTGCTTGCAATCATGGTCCTGTTGAGGACTTCTGATGGACAATACTCAAACAAGAACTACAGCAGCATGAATCTAGCCAGTCTTCTGCGGATCCAAATCGAGTTGCCGGGTCATGTTGAGCGCATGTACAACTTATCTCCGAGTTTGTAGGACATCGCAACAAGGTATACATGCGATCAAAGTGAATGTTGAGCGCAACTACAAGAAGAACTAGTATTGTTGGTTGAGGGCCATGTCCGTGCGGTCTGCAGCATCACTCAAAGAAGAAGATGAAAGAGAGTACTGGACATAACTACGCAAGGACTATGATTGAACATTATGACTGGTCCTACCGTGCGTCGTCATCCAACACAATCAACACAAATGCGAGCCTTAAAATACTCTGTCAATCACTAAGTAGGTAGGTGGGTAGATAGGCGGGGCTGCTAGTGATTTCGCCAGCACACTTAGACCATGTTGGTTCAGTGTGATACCCGCAGTCAGACTACTACCACTGATTGACCACTCCAGTGATAGTGCCGTTAATTTGATCCCAACGGCAAATGGTGACTGGAGCGGATTTGAAAACTAGATAAGAGCGTATTAACTTTGCTCTCACTCGGATTCGAACCTGGGACCCCGCTAATCAGGGGTAGGCACTTAACCAACTGCGCCATCCAGTCGCTTTTCGTCGTTCACTACGACTACTAAGTCGAATTGTCACGGGATACCAAAATTTTTCGAGTTAGAGAGAGTTTGATTTAGAGAGAGGTTTTTGTATGGAAAGTTGAGGGAAATGTATGTAAAATATGGCGAAGAAGTTCGAGTAAGGGAGAGTTTCGACTTAAGGAGAGTTCGACTTAGGGAGAGCCCATTGTATATAATGAGAAAATTAACCTAAATGAAAGAAAAGACTAGAATAGAATATTCAATTTGTGTATTAGAAAGGTTCTAGAAGATTCCTGCCGCTTGTACGAATAAACGAAGAATGAAAATAATATTAGAAAACGAAGCATACTGAATGAAAACAAATTCGCAAAGAATAACTGACTAAATTATTATAAAATAGTAAGTGTGTGCGCAAACACCTATGAATGCAGCGTTTTTCTTTCATCATGTCGAAACATTTGCGCCGGAACAGCGTCCAGCCAACACTGCCTTTACAAATTGAATTTTTGTGTGTTTCATTCCCATCTTAAGTCAAGGCCGACGAGGTAAGAATTGCTCCGGTGTCGCGCAGGACAGTGCCTTCGGTCCGACTTTGTTTATGATGTACACTAGATATTGAATTCTCCATACTGAAAGGGCGTTACTGGTTACAATGCGAATGGTACGACTAGCTTAACAGCAGAACGCTCAGCCGAGTTAGCAGGAACGGGAGGACTGCACAGAGCCCTGATTAAATTTGCGACTTTAGAAATAGTCACCTTGTGATAGAAACCGTGTCTGACGACTGATAACTAATTTCGCTTGCTATCGCTTAATCTTCTAAACGGCAACATTTTTTTCCAACGATTCTAACTGATAATTTGTAATTTATTTGAAAAATTCGGAAGTATGTATGTTTTTAGTATTTTTATCGATTTACCTTAATCTCTCCCAAAAACGGTACTACCGGTATTACAGACGTGGTCAACTTCACAGCTGATTGCCCCCTAGTCCTTCGACGAATTTGAGTGCATTTTTAACAGATATTCATGAATTTTTTTACGGTTATACACGAAGTAACAAGAATGCCGCCCTCTTATTGGTCAACTTGTTGTCAAAAATTTTAAGGGACAAGTGAGATTGAAGTCGGTCATCTCGTTAATACTTCATATCTGGTTAATATTCATTGTAAACATGTCAAACCATACAGTGCATTGTCGATTATCGCAACTAGTAGAAACTGGGGTAGTTGCAATTATCGAGTTTCTGTCCATTTAATAAGTTGCGATTACTGCGTCGATAATGATAAAAAATTAAATTTAGCTTGTAGCTTCAATTACGCTGAACGAGCTCATATCAGTTGATACATTTTCATTCCGTTCCGCCGACGTCATTTCGGCCATTGATGGAGAACATCAGCTCTCTTGGACCATGGACGTCAACGAGTAAAGCACGTGCCGGTAACAATCTCCCCACATTAACAACCACATACATTTTGTAAATGTATTTAAATTAATTGTGAGAAATAAATATTCATAAAGATATTTTAATAACAAATTGTAAGCACGAATCGCTAATACAATTTGTTTTTCTAATCAGTAGCCAATGAGCTAAAACATACGAGGTGAATAGGATAGGTAACACTATTGCAAGTCACAATAGTGTAGGACATTCTCGTAGACGGCTACTGTAAATTTTTCAGTCAAATCGGACTAGTACGATTGTTTTGACCGCGTGCGGAAGGTGGCGTGTCGACGGATCTTCTCTTCCTAAATAACGACGCAACAGACCAGGTCACACCTCCCCCGTCGGTAAGGCGAAGTTGGTCGAATTAGGCTACGAACTGCTGCCCCATCCACCGTATTCTCCAGATTTGGCCCCGTGTGAGTTCTTTTTGTTCCCAAAATTGAAAAAGTTCCACGAAGGGCAGAAATTTAAGTCGAACGATTCGCAGGCCTCTAGAAAACGTATTTTAAGGACGGGTTAAAGAAGTTGGAGCATCGCTGAGTCAAGTGAAAAATACGAGCCATTTTTTTTTCAAAATGATTGTTTTTCTTTTGTAGGCTAAGTACTTATTAGATCTACGTGTTCACATTTATTTCTGAATAGATTGTGAACTAACAGGAGTGGTCGAGTAGATTTAAAAATATCGTGAAAATCGAAGCGAGTTTCCTTTCTGCAATGCGGTACTGCCTTAAGCACTCAAATTCCCTACTCGTCAAACTAGGCAATTTAAACCTACCATTATTGTCATCCCTTGCAATGTGCTATGCTTACACACACTTCCTTCATTAATTTTTGCCTACCTCATTGTGTCATTAACTGAATTTAAATTTATAAAATGAATTAAACAAAAGTATTTTTATTGCTTTTCGGGTAAAGAGCGAACTCTGCCCTGAGTCTTGTCATTGACTGGGAGCCGTTGAGATGGAGCCGAAGACACGAAAGTTGTACGCATCCTTCGTAGAATAAGAGCTACAACGTCGCAATTACTCTACTCTGCACGCCATTGCCATCAACCTAGTGGCCATTTTACACGTCAAAAATAAAGCAAGAACTCCCATTTTCTACAAGCAAGATCGCTTATAATGCCGAAAGTCGGTGTGCGTTTCGGTGTTGTCACTGTAGAATGGAATGAACCTGTACATCAGAGGACGGCTATATTATGTCCATTAAGGCGCCGATAATAACAATACCCAATTAAATATTCAGGCTCAGGCTTGGATTCTCCGTGTGCTGCAGGCCCGATAGTTGTGTACATTCTACAATCAATATTGCTGTAAAGAGGCCAACATTGACTAAACTTGTATTCCGAAATTCTTTGCTTGAATTTTGAATTTTTGTGACTCACACACCGAGCTTATAATTTTAACCCTTTTTCCGAAATCTCCACACACATGCACCAATCCTTGAAGCAATTCTTCAAAGGGATCTAAATTTTGTTTACTATTTCTTTCCTCCACTGTTATTTAACTATCCTATCTGGGAAATTTTTAGAGTAAATGTCCTTGTTAAATTGTCTTTTAACGTCACTCCACTGAAATGCGACTCTTCAGGTGTGTATGCCAGGACCAACCAAAGGATTGTCAGGATCACTTTTTTATGAATAAACGTATGAACATCCCAAACAATCGTACGCCTTCCACCATTCTGTGTGGATGATTGTTCATGGATGCACATGCTTTTTAATTGGAGGCACTAGCACTTCAGACCTGCGCTCGTCTCCTGGACAGACTTAAAGTCTCAAGTCTTCGGACCAATCTTCAATTAAACCGAAAATCCAGAGGCCATTCGCCGTGCTGCCTTTGTTGAATTTTTTGATTTTGCCTGGTCCGCCTTTCTTTCCTTTCGCGTCAAATGTTTTTTTCCAAAAACTGGATTACTAAAATTGTTCCGTCCGTTAGGAGAGACACTGAGTCAAAGTGAAATCCTCCACCCTTATCGTTTCGTCGGAATATTTCCTAGCGAATCAGTTCTTAAATAAAAACATATGGACAAATGCATTAGAGCTTGCTTAAGCTAACTGCCAACAGCGCGGCTTGCTGCTACTGAACAACTTGACTTTGTGCACCTGAACGCTCAAAAATCTTTCATTAAAATCAATTTCGAATTTAGCAATGACCCGCGTGTCTTCACCCGCAATATTTTTTTTGTTTTTTTTTTATAATGTAAAACATGAACAACTTTGAGAGAATATAAATAAATTAACAAATTCTCTTATCAACCGAGCAATATTCCGATGCATAGTACTAACGACGCTTTACACACGGAACCTCACCCAAAGTATGTACAGTAGACGTTCGGAAAAGTTGACTCTCAGAAAAGTTTACTACACAGAACACCATTGACTTAACGAATCTATTCCGAAATTCTTGGAACTTCACTCATGCACCGAGCCTTTTTAAGCCTTTTTCCAAAATCTCCACAGCCATGCAGCAATGCTTGAAGCACTACGCAGAAATGTTGACCAAAATCTAACTACCACATGTTGCCTTAAAAAGTTGACTTTTGGTCAACTTTGGTGCAACTCGACTTGGCTAACTGGGTTTTAAGCTAAATTATTTGATTTATTGATTCTCAACCTTGATAAAATTGATTCAAACACAACTCGTTATAGGGTGTCTCATAATTCACGCAAAATGACTTTTAAATAGAGAGCTAAGCGTTTGTATATTCGTAGAGTATATAAATTGGGGTTATGTTTGGAATAGCCCATCAGATAAATAGCCACCACGGTTATGATATCACGATAATGAACAGCATTAATGTAACAACATGTATTTTCGAAAAAGAATGATCCGATAATGCATCCAGCACAAAGTCAACAGCAAACAAAAACACCCCTCACACGTTTTTTGTATGCATTTGTTTTTCAACAACTACTCGAGGGTTTTCTGAAAACCAATTTTGACGATGAACGAAGCCATCAAGATGCAAATGAAAAACTTCGACAGAGAGTTCGTATATTTCAGCAATCCCGTGGCGGCCGATTTGACATACATTTAACACGGTTCAACTCGGTTTGGATGTAACTCGGATTGACTCGGTTTATCAACTCGAGTTGACGGACCCATTACTAAAGGCTCCGACTACTTTACTTGCGTAGCGTCAGAGCATACGTACACGCTGAAGTATCCGTCGGAAGGGGATGACACAATGAATTCTTCAACGCACAGCTGATTTCATTTGACAGTTTCAAATTTGAATTGAAAATTCAAGTTGTTTTGCTTATTTATGCACAATTAAAATATGTATTTTAATATAAATACTCAACTTTAAACATTCATTAAATAAAATTAGAGTTCTCTCTCTTGAAATGTCACCATGTGAGGATTGTGAACGCTGAAGGAGAGAGAAAAGTTAAAAGTTGTGCCTATGTGTCACATCCCATAAGAACACATGTATTTTATGTATCTGTCAAAGCATTGCTGACCCTGACGCATGTACAGTATTCTATGTGTCAGCGCCTTAAGCGCGAATGCATTTATCAAATAGTGCGGCGAAAATAACGAAACACACTACACACCAAACCTGGTGGTTTACGTACAAATATTGTAAAACTCTTTCTTCAAACCAGGTAAACATAGCTAAGATTTTTTAAGTTTTTGCTTTTAAGAACTAAAATAAAACTAATTAATCTAAATAAAATAAGACTATACATATATGAACGTGTCCAGAAAAGTTCAATTTTCGGATAAATTGACAAGATCTGGGGCACATGGTGGAGGGATATTAAGGTGTGCTGAACAGTTTCTCAAAACCGCCATCTTTTTGTTTCGTGACGTCATTCAGGGTCCGTTTTTGACATTGCACAGATGTGTTGCTTAAGCTTACATCACAATTCAATTTCGTACAACACAAAATGATGAATGAAAAAGGGAAATTAAATTGCATATTGATTTATGATGATGACGAATTGAATTCATTTATTAATGGTATTATGTAGGAAATGTCATAATGTTCAATGAATTGTTGCAGAAGCCATAATGATTAAGATGTGCGAACATTTGTTATTTGTTACATAACGTCACACAGGGCCTCTGTAGAACTGTCCAGCACACCTTATTAACCTTCGACCATGCTGAGACATTTCGATTAACTTTTCCGAGCTTCTACTGTACGTGGTGTTTTCAGAATCTTGATCGAATATCGCACTGATTTGAAACTGTAGGGAAGTAGATCGCGTATTGCTTAGTGTGCATCAGAAATGAAGTATTACAGAGATGCCCAACTTCTACCTCTCTTTCCCCTTAAAATGTTTGACAATTGTTTTTTATAACGTGTTCATTAACCAAATTGAGAGCATGGCATTTACGTTATTTCGTAAATAACCGTCAAAAATTCATGAATATCCGTCAAAAAGGCACTCAAATTCGTCGATGAACTAGGGCGCAATCAGCTGTGAAGTCGGCTATCTCTGTAATACTTCATTTCTGGTGTACATAATGTAAACCTGAGGTTTTAGTTTTAAGCTCATTGCCTTGTAGAAACTTTCTGGTAGAAACGGAAAGGATGTCAGATAATATTGAACGATATATTTTTCAAATGGATGTAATGCTTGCAGAATGAACTGTGTTCTGGCGTGTCACTTAAGATTATTAAATCTCCTTCCCAACATAAAATTTGCAAATACATCACCGCATACAATTCTCAACTTTATGGTTGTTCAACTTCAAGTCCAAAAGAAACATCGTAGAACGCAGTCTTTTGGTGAGAATAAGCCATCACACATGACATTCCCTTATTGTCATCAAATGACCATTTATTTATCTCACCGACTGTAAGTGTTTAGATTTTACCTTGCATGTGTACATATGCACATCTCCCGCCTTCAAAATCTTGCTTACCTGTTATGGTGTTGGTGTTTAATCCATTT
This sequence comes from Eristalis intricaria, assembly GCA_964034865.1. Lineage (NCBI taxonomy): Eukaryota > Metazoa > Arthropoda > Insecta > Diptera > Syrphidae > Eristalis > Eristalis intricaria. The sequence continues at coordinate 136,900,223 of OZ035873.1, forward strand.
TGTATCAACACTAAGATATATCCAATTAGTAGCAACACTAATCCATTATGTGGAAACAAAAACATCGCCATAAAATTTGATCTTTTCTTCTTTTACACATTTGTGTTTGCACTTTTGTTTTCTTCTCTTTCTCTTGTTGTTGTTTTAGAAGAAAAGAAAAAAGAAAACAAACACAACAACGATCTGCTATAAAAATTTGCAATTGATTTATATCAACTTTGACTTCCTTTCCTCTCTCTCTCTCTTGTACGCGCACGCTCTTGCTCTTTCTCTTTTTCACTCTCGGTATTCTTCAATAATAATAACACCTAGAAACACTTGCGAATGGACAACAAAAACATTAACCAACTATTTTTCTGTTGCCTATTTCTTTGGCTTTTCGCTTCTATTTTTTTTTTTCTATGATTTCACAAAATTTGACACTCCGGCTGACATTTGAACAAAATTTTCGCGCACGTACACTAACACAGAGAAGCACAGATGCCGGGTTCCGGCCTGATTTTTTTTTTCACTTGATGGAGCTTGCAGGGCGACGGAGAAGGAACGGAATAGCGACAAATATGTAAAACAATCACCACATTCCAACAAGAACAAGAAAAAAACACAACAAAACCTCACGATTGAGGAGGAGGCGAACGCGGACTAGGAGTGAATGCAATTAGTTTCTGTCGCTTTGTTTTGTTTACACTTTCGTGGGCTGTTTGAATTTATTCTCTCTGCAACTTGCACTGGAGCTGGATCAAATCAATTGCTCTCCTGTGTTTCGTCCTGTATCCCAAAAACTATGGGTAAACAATATTCTGCCTGACACGCACGCACACACTGACAACACTTGCACAGAAATGCCGAAAACAATAAACAAAATCGCAGATCTTGAAGCTGACCGATTGGGTGGCAAAAGGGAATAGATACGGTCGCACGGTGTGATTCGAAATGACAAACAAGAACAACAAAACAAACGAACGAACGGACGAAGGAACACAAAAATGAAAAAAAAAACTTTCGGTTCGTTTGGTTTCCTTTATTTTTTCGGCAGTATTGTTGTTTGTTGTGGTTTCCAAGTGCTCCTTTTTAGGTCTTGGGTTTTTTGTTCGCTTCGTATTTTTTGGCGTTCCTTGCTCGGGATTGTTAAGTCCTTTTTTTATTCACCGATACGCACACTCAAAAATTCCGACGTAATTGTTTTTTTCTTCCTTTTTTTTTCAATTTAGCTTGATTCGTATTGTTGTTGTTGGCGCTGGCACTGAAGGTGTAGTGGTGCTGTTGGTTGGTTAGTGTTGGCCGTGGTTTCTTTCTTTCGCACACGGATCACGGACATCGCGTTTCCCTAGCAAGCGCCCGTCCCTTCCCGCAGTGTGTGGAAGCAGCAAATTCACTATTTCGCCCTCAAATTTATCAAAATCCTTTCGTTTTTCTGTTTTCTTTTTTGCGGACTTGTAACAATTCGATTCATGCTTTGACATAACTTTCGCACACTGTCATCGTGTGTCGCCTTCGCACAGTGTCCGCTTTTGGCAAACAAACACACAACCTTTCGGTTTCGTTCGCAATGCAATTGATTTGTCTTATGTCACTGCTCTGGCTTATTTCATTTGGCAATTTGAAGCCAAAAATGTATATCCATTATCCAGCCACTCATATAAACGCGCGCGAGACTGGCACACACGCACACATCACTAATGTGGAGGGCGGTAAAAGAGAATAAATCGCGTAAAAAAAAAACACAATCAAAAACAAAACATACAAAAACACAAGAAACCCAAATATTCGCAAGAAATTAAAGTTTGAAACGAAGGACCGACGATCCTAACACAAAGTACGCCATTGACAAACTGAATTTGTTGAGAGAGCGGCGCAGCAAAAGTCGATGCCGTGCCGATTGGCGAAACGAAGCCGAGCCGGCTGAACCGGCAGAGAGCAATGCAAATTCTCTGGAAAATGTTGTTGTTGTGCGATGTGCTTGTGGTTACTGGAACTGGACTGGACTACTGGATTTCCATGAGGGGAGAGTAGCTTAGCTTTCACGGAAGAGTGAACAACAACAAAAATAAAACGAAACGAAAGCTTCCGCAGCAACAAACCCACACACACGCCAAGTATATCGCTTGTCATGCCAATGTGTGTATAAACAATATAAACAAATGTGCTAAAGAATGTGTAACGCGATGAAGAATAGAGAAAAGCCGGATTCGCTGAGACTTGCAAGAGAGTTTAAGGCGCTGTGAGAGCATGTGCGGCTTTTTTTGTTTTTGTTTTTGCATGCACAGTCTGTGCGATTTCAGAGTGTGAGGCACATTTTTATGAGTTCTTTTTGTATTCTGTTTCGCTGCTGTAATTTATTGCGCATTTCTTTTCAGGTGTTTACCTAAAGCAGGGATGCTTTCAAGTCGGCAATGACGGTAAGGTAGTGCGGTTTCGTGCAGAGCTTTTGCGTTTTTGCGGAATATAACTTGGAATGAAGCGAATATAATTTAACTGGTATCACATCCCAGGACTGCCTGGTCTTTTATAATCAAATAAGATAGTTTTTAGTTTTCAGTGAGGAATCGTCAAGGAAGTTTTACACTGATGTGAGATATAACTTGGAATGAAGCGAATACAATTTACCAGGTGTCACATCCTAGGAATGCCTTAACACCTGGTCTTCTTTTATAATCAAAGAAGAAAGTTTTTAGTTTTCAGTTGGGACTCGTCAACGAAATTTTGGGAAACGTGCTTGATTACACTGATGTGGCCAGGAAATTGTGGGTTCTCTGGCAAGCATTAAGAAAGTAATAAAACATTGTAACGTATCAAAAGATGCGCACATGTGTTGTTAAATGTGTTGTTCAAATAAATCTTCAGACACTCAGCCGATATAATAAACTAGCGCACTTCGTTTCTCTCTGATTTCTTTTCCGGGGCAAAAAGTAAACACCCAAGACGTTTTTTTTGTTGCTTGGGTTGGTGAAAATCTTCAACAAGACACTATGTGACCCGAGTCCACATAGTAGTGCCAGATTTTTACTGACTAAAAATACTAGTTTTCAAAAATACTAGTTTCCTTATCTAGTTTTCTTACATTTAAGGATATTTTCGCGTGTTGCAGGTAGACCTTCGGTAAAATCATCTGCCATGACCACCGTTAGGATGGTTTATTACCATTGCGCCAAATCGAGCGATCTCGTACGCTGGAGTCGACGTATTAAACGTCTCATGTCCAAAGTTTGAAGCATGCCATTGATACAATGACGACGAAGTCTGATACTTAGCTTTCGAGAGGAGTTTGTTATTTCTTGGTCGACGGTAGTTCACAATTCCTGAGATACCAGGGAGCTTTCACAACATCCCGTGTAATTTTATTTTGAAAGGACTGAATAAATCGTCTGTTATTTGCTTCCGTGCAACTCCATAGTTGTTTACCGTAAGTCCATATAGGCTTCAGTACTTGCTTGTATATTAGCAGTTTGTTGTACATGCTTAACTTGGAGTGCCTTCAAGTAACCAATATATTTCTCAAAACCGGTGTTCGAGCTCATCCTGTCTCTTTTCCACGTGCGCCTTCCACTTGAGTTTCGCATCGAGAGTCATACCAAGATAATTTGCTTCATTAGCGTACGGTATTTGGTCAGAATTATTGAAAACTGGTAGATTTTCAATATTTCTGTAGGTACAATTTATACGAGTAGATTGGGTCTCATTGAATGCGCCAGCGTTTTGACCATTCGTTTATTTTGTCCAGAGCTCGTTGCAGTTTTTCCGTTGAGGACTCGACCGAACTTCACGTTGCCAGGATCGCTGTGTCATCCGCAAATGTAGCCACAAGTCTAGTACACTCTCTAGAATTCCATAGACTTCCTACAGACTTTTGGCCTTGCTATTTATTGATTGTCATCGCAAAAGCCAATCGAACGGGGAACTGAAACCACTTGAATTGGAATGAAGAGTTCCAAAGATCAGTTGTAATAATCGCAATTTATGGGATAAGTAGTTGCTCTCGTTTGCAAGCAAATAACAAATAAATTGTCGGACAACCGCGTACCGTTGCACAATTTCTGATGATCCAAATTCCGCAAACATGATTACGATCGATCTCACTTTCAGTTGTAAATTATGCGGCGGAGTTCCTGGCCCATCAAGCGAGTTAAAAAATTTCGTCGGATAGTTGGTCGCTTCATCCTCCTCAGTGTCAACGGATCTGTACAAATGCTGAATGAAAATCGACGTCCTTATTCTTTGCTGGTAGTATTTCCCGTTTACGTTGGCGGATGAGTCAAAACGGGCAATTTCACCTTGCCACCAGTGCAGCCTAAGCCGGTTGTTTCCGATTGAAACTTCAATGCATTGCAGTGCTGACATACGACAGACAATGAACCGATATCAACGCAGGCAATATCTTTGTAGGGGATTGCGAAATCGTATTCGAAAGCAGAGCGATTCAAGATTGCATTTACGACTGATCTTCTTGTAGTAACATTTTGTCGAATTTGATTTGGGACCTGGGCAATATGAGCACGTCTGCATTCATTTTCTTCTGCACGTTCCTCTTGCGTTTGATTATCACGAACTTTCTGACTATTTCAAAACGTGGTCGTCGTCCAAGGTTTGATCGTCCAAATGGAGGCCTTAGTCAAGCAAATAGGGTAAGCTAGCCAGTAGCGAGCCCCCTTAAGGGAAGTTCTGACTTCGTTGCTCTCTCAAAATTAATTATGTACTTTGATATATGAAATACTGTTACTGTTTGATATAAACAATAACTTTTTGTAAATATACGACTCAAATTTAATAAATTTAAATAAATTAAAAAATCAGACATAAGGCAGTACCGAGCTCCCACTGTTCCTAATTCGAACTGTTAGCGTTCCAGTAACGAGTCCTCCATATAAATCATAACATACAAATGAAAGCATCGTTATTTTATAGTTAATTTATTCAAAAGCTAAAAAGGATTATAAAACAAAAAATTAGTCAAAAACATAAAAAATTAACAAATATAAATAATGTTGTATATTTGCGTCCATTCTTTTCTCGTTGATAGATCAATGGGTTTTAAATCTTAGCTCCAGAACATAATTTAATTTGAAATGTTAAATATGAAAATATTTAGACATATGTATTAACACGTTAAAAAAGTATAACATAGAACATAATTATAAAGTACTAGATTTCGTACCCGGCTTTGCCCGGGTTTGTTTCATCAACCGGTACTTTACCATTACTTGCATTCCGTTTTTCTTTTTCATACTGTGTTTCATAGCTTCTTCTGGCAGCCTGTGCAATGTTGTCATTTTCACGAATTTGGACTCTTACTTCTTGAGATTGTGTCTTAGAAGTCGCCGCACAGTGGTCCCGTTGTATGGGACAGTTGGAAATAAATCTGTAACTTTTGAACCCGTGAACCGATCTTAAAATCTTGAAATTTGAAACATAGTGCAAGTACTATGAGATCTTATTATGTTTCAAAAATGGTTGATGTATCTCATAAGCTAACGGAGTAATCTTAAGTTAAAAAAATAAAAAAAAAATTTTTTTTTTGTTTAAATGCATAAAATAATTATTTATTATTGTCGATGACTCGAAATTGGGACTTAAAGCAAATTTATAATCACTATTCAATTTTACAACTCTTGGCAACGTACACTTTATTTGGAATTAAGGAAACTAAGCAATTCAGTATAATAAGGCTTGCGCTTCAGTACTAAGTGGCAGAGAATCTTTTGTTTTTGATTCAGGCCTTAAATACACAATCCAGGGATCAGATGATACCAACATTTGATGAATAACATCTTCATTTGTTGCCGAACGAGAAAATGTTCTACTATTATTAATGCGACAGTACCAATAGTCTTTATTCCGACTTTCCTGCGCTTCCTCTGACATTGATCCGACGGGCAAGGCTGCTGATGGTATTATTTCTGCTCCGTGGAACAGAATTTTATGCACTGTTGCTGGCATGTAATACCAGGAATATAAATTTGTAGCCATTGTAGTGGTTTCCTGGGCATAAGCTCCAAACTTGTCGGGGTCAATCCAAAAATTGCTGCATATTGTCTCCGGGATAACACTGAATGAGTTGCACATCTATTTCCGTTATTTCTGCCCTTTATAATGGGTCTTTAAGAAATCTTCTAGATGTGTTCCCATCGTTGCTTGTGCCAAATCCTTGCTTTATTATATCTACTTTATTACCCATTTTTTGTATGAACTTCAGGTGAATTTGACTCTTCAATGCCTGGTGTATGGGCTGTGTCGTTTTTGTTGTTCTCTAAGCTTTAAACTCCAAATTGTAGGGTACATGTAGCAAGTATCCCATAAAACGGATGCGAGCGTGCAAGGTTGAAATTCCTAATCTTAGAGCTTCCTGATTTCTTGGTTTTGCTCTAAGTAACTTCAAATCATTCTCTGATGGTTTCGCGCCACATATAACACACGAAATTGCAGAAGACGTGTTTGTCACAGCCTGTGCTACTTTGCAATATATCATCGTAAAGTGCAATTCATGCCTTACTTTAATAACGGTCGATTTCACTTTTATAATTGATTCCCGTAAATTCTGAATTTCATTTTCAATTTTTCTTTTTTAAGATGTAGCTTCACTGGCTTTACAGTAACGTGTTGAGGAACGTCGAAGATTTTTCCAAATTTTACTACTTTCATCCGATTCCGTCAACTGCAGCGGTACCAACGGTGTCATGAAGAAATATGAATCGGATGACACTGAATCCAAGTTTGAAAACGTTTGTTTGAATTCACTTTCTCCCGAAGAACCAACACAACCCCACTTAGTCGAAAGGGATAGACTGAAATTTTGTTGTGACTCGAAAACGCCACAATCTACAGCCTTAATGATTCTGGTTGTTGTATGGTCAAGTAGTTGCTGAAATGGGATTTGGGCATCAGTTTCAGAAATTTGGATGTTTTCTAGGTAGCACTGTATTTTAGACTTCAGGACCTGATTATGTGTCGGCATTATTGAATGCCCAATGTCATCTGTTGCTTTTTTTATAACTTCATATTGGTATTTGCTTAATTTTGTTTGAATTATTAAAGCCAACACGTTGGAGCATCAGCCGCACCATTTATTAATTTTTGCGATGTGGAGGATTTCAATTCTTGGACTTTCTTTTTTTTTGATTTATCACACCATTCTTCAAAGTCTTTATGTGGTCTTCCTCTTTTATCCGACGGTAACACATTCTCTGATAACACATTGCCATGATTTTTTGCAAAGTTCACTGAAAAGTTTCCTTTAAACCATTCTGAATATTTAATTAAAAACTTTTGTTTTATGTAACGCACTACCTTATACCGTTCATTAAAATGTGGCAATGATGCCTCAAAGTTAGCTCTAATTACCCCCTTTTTGCCACATTGCAACATGCATTTATGACACCGCAAACAAAACAAGATAAAAGCAATTAGTTTCATATTTATAACAATTTTATGACCCAAAGAATTCTAATTCACAATAATAAAAACATCCTCGGCATCTCGCATAGCGTTTGCACAATACATGCATTGCAAGGGAAATCGTTTGAAAATGCCGAAAAATGCACGACATTGCTCCACTTAAATGCCTCGTACTCCCAAAGTGGTCTCTAGTTTTTTCAGCATCGATAGACAATACTTTTAGCTTTCAGAAAAAATTGGTGTCCCATTGGAGACTTTTGGAGCATTTTTGTTATAGTTCATCAAACAATGAAATGTCCCTCTCAAAATGTGTCTTTACTTAAAAGCCAGGTTGAACAAATTGGTAAGCAATAAGAAAAAACTGAAAACGCAGTTTGAAAGCAAGATGTATGACCTTTTTAAAAAAATATAACTTTAGGTTCCAATGTACATAATTTTAGGAAATATGGCACATCAAATTTGCTTAAAAAATACGTCAATTTTTGTAATTTTCAAAATCCCAACTTTGAGCTAACGGTACAGCCAAAGGGATGATCCAAAGTCAACAAAATGTTGGCTTTCTAGGTTCTCATATTTGTAGAATGGAAAAACATAAACCATTTGGCTGGGAAAAATATGTCACTTCGGGTATTTATTTCCACTGCGGGTCCACTGTGCGCCGTCTTTTCACACATGCTTTTTGAGCTTTCCTTTTCCTCGGCATTTTAGCGATAATGTGATTATTAAGAAAAATGTGGAGAAAAGTGTTCCGTTGTAGATGCACTGAAGACGATTTTGAATAAATGTTTACTCCGCACTTTTTAATTTAAAACAATAATAAGACTGCTCGAACCAGAACTCAGAGAAGAATTTGAATTTTCTTTTGTCATCGATGCCTATCTCAATCTCTCATTCACATCCCTACTCATAATGAGTACAATTCGTTGACTGTGTGCATACATGTTGAAGTTTGAATTATCAATGTGTGCTGCAGCAAAACGGACGGAAATTACGGTTCTTACTCAACCGTTTACACACAATGTGGGGGGATATCAAGCGATTCATAAAAATAAAGTTCTTGGAAATCCCATCTATGTACCTGTGCGCCATGTTCACTTGTTGTGCAAATTGAAGTCAAACTTCATGAACCATGAAAAAAATGTAATTAGTCTAGCTCTGAAATTTTATCTAAATCGGCTAATCCGCTCAGAAGTTCAATATTCACAATTTCAGCAAAATTGAATGATTTGTGTGTAGCTGTGTATGTGTACACGCATAGATAGTTTGGGTATGACAAAATAAGAAAAGTGCGAAAATGTTTACTGTTTCCTTTTCGTTTGGTGGCTCAGGCAGTCGTTCGTATATGTTCGATTGGGACGTAGAAAAAAATGAATGGTTGCACCAAAGCAAAATATGAAAAAATGTGTGTGTATATATGGAAGTTACAACACACTGGGGGATGGTTGATATCCACGACTACGCAACTTGACGTGGTTTCATACCGGATTGATGTTACCACCCTTATTTTGAGAATTTTATTCCCGTTTAAAAAGTGCTCGTAACTTTTAAACCGTATGTCGTACCGATTTAAAAACTGTCACATTCAGCTCTGCAAAATTTCAGAGCTCTGCGACGTGTAGTCTCGGAGCCTTTGTCGGTCAGACACAAAAACTTTCTGCTTTATAGTTAAGATCCAAAAAAAAATTGGTAGCTTGTCCTATGCGATGCTGTACGAAGCAACAACAAATAGGACAATTCAAATTCGGAAACATAAAGGTTTTCATATGTAAACATTAAAAGTTGATGTGCCCGTTGACTGGTTTTTATAAATATCTAATTTGATCTTCAATCTAAGACGATCAGTCTGGCACGGTCGGACAAAATTTACATTGTCTTGGTTTTGAAAACATACTGAATCGGGCTCCTACAGTACAACTGGCATTATTTCTATATGTAACAGCTTTTTTTTTTCATTTCATTTAATTTTTTCATTTATTTATTCAGGTTGAATAGATGAAGATTATTCAGTACAATTAAGCATAAGCTTATAAGCTTGTACAGAAATGATTTTTTCTTAAAATAACAAATTTTTACTTATCTTAACCTTACTTAATTCTGAGGAAAGATAAGGAATGAGGGGGAAAGGAGTAAAATTAATAAGAAGAGGAAGATGAAGATAGAGAAATCAAGAAAGTAAAGAAAGCATATACTGAAATCATTGTTATTTGCTCGTAAGTGGTTAATTCGTTTTATAAAATTCAAAAAGTTTTTTTCCAAAATAGTTCTCTGTATCTACCCTTTTAATTTCCGGAGGGAGTGCATTCCAGAAAAAAATTGCCTTTCGGTGTTCAAAAACTTGGAATTAGTCAACTTAAATACTTATCACATATTGCATAAAAACATTAATAAGAAATGCAATTAGTAAAAAATCTATCTACAAAAAATGCCTTATTTTAATTTTTGGTTGAAAATTGGGCGGGCTCGTTACTGGAACTTGATTATTTTTTGTTAACCCAATAAAGAGCCCTCCCCGGCTCGTTATTAGATTTCCTAATTTTTTCGTCCCAGTAACGAGCCCCCAAATTATTTTAATAAATAACTTACTTTTAAAATAATAAAATTTACATTATTATTGTTACATTAAGCCTTAATTAGGCAATTAAAAATTAAAGAAAATCATTTACCTTCCTAGTCAAAGTTTCTAGGTTCTTAAGAAATTTCACAAATTAAACTCATTTTTTTTGATAAAGCTGCTGGTGCAGACGGACTGTCTACGGAACTGTTTAAGGCAATTGGAGATGAGCTGGTAAGGTACATGCACCAACTCATCTGTAAAATATGGTCGGAGGAAAGCATGCCCGACGAGTGGAACCTGAGTATCGTTTGCCCGATCCACAAGAAAGGAGACCATTTTAACTGCACCAACTACAGAGGGACAAGTCTCCTTAACATCGCCTGTAAGACCCTCTCAGCCGTTTTGTGTGAGCGCCTGAAACCATTCGTCAACAACCTGATGAGTCCTATGGGAACTCCACCATCGACCAAATTTTCACACTACGGCAGATCCTGGAAAAGACCCAAGAGATGCAGAACGATAACCAAACCCCTATTCGTCGATTTCAAGGCCGCTTATGACAGCGTGCACAGGGACGAGCTATACAACGCCATGTCTAGTTTTGACGTTCCTGCCAAACTCGTCAGGTTGTGCAGGATGACGATGGAGAATTCTCGCTGCTCCATCAAGGTCGGTGACGAACTTACCGAGACCTTCAATGTCAAAAAAGGTTTTAGACAAGGCGACGCGCTGTCATGTGACTTCTTTAACATCATCCTGGAGAAGATCGTGCAAGACTCACACGCCAACACTAGAGGCACGATCTTCGGAAAGTCCGTACAACTGTTAGCATACGCGGATGACATTAATGATTAGTCGCAGACAACGAGCCGTCAATGAAGCGTTTGCTGGTATTGAAGCGGAGGCGGCCAAAATGGGTTCAGCGGTGAACGAGGGCAAAACGAGAAAGGACACACAATACGACGACTTGGCCAAAACGTCACCATAGGCAGCTATAACTTCGAGGTAGTGAACGACTTCGTCTACCTTGGCTCGCAAGTGAAAAGTACGAACAACACCAGTACCGAGATTAAACGGAGAATTACTCTTGCCAACAGCTGTTTCTTTGGGCTCAAGAGGTAATTGAGTAGTAGGGCCCTCTCTCGAAGGACTAAGCTAACATTATATAACACCTTGATCATCCCTGTCCGGCTGTATGGTGCGGAGGCATAGACAATCTCAAAAGCGGATGAAGAAGCACTTGGTCTTTTCGAGAGAAAAGTTCTGCGTTCAATCTTTGGTCCTGTTTGCGTTGACGGTTTCTGGAGGAGAAGACTCAACAACGAACTGTACGGGCTGTACAGCGGCATGAGCCTAGTCAGGCGTCTACGGATTCAACGTCTAAGATGGGTGGGCCATGTAGAGCGCATGCTCCAGCCCGAAGAGTCTTCGACTCCGAACCAGTGGGACAACGCAATATAGGACGCCCACGGAACCGATGGCGCACCCAGGTGGAGAAGGACCTCAATCAACTTGGTGTGCGCTGTTGGAAACAGCTGGCTAAATATCGTGCCGGCTGGAGAGGGTGACTGGTTGAGGCCCAGGTCCACCCCGGATTGAAGCGCCACCAGAAGAAGAAGAAACTGATTTTTTCTCACTTACGGAACACTACTGAACACTTTGAATTTTCCTTACGAACAGAGGTCGAATTACCTGAAAATGAATTTTACGATACACAGAAATGAAATGAATGAAATGAAATGATTTTCTGTTAAAATACCGTTATTGGCTGAAAAGCAGGGGCTTAGCTTTTGGATAGAATTCATGAAGGGGCTCGCTATTGGGAGCAGGCTCGAACTAGGGTAGTTTACCGTATCTGCTTGTACAAAAATGTTCAATAGGCAAATTTCGAAACCGACTACAAACGTCCTTGGCACTTAGAACGCGAAAATGTTCGAGTGGGTGGAATAGAATTGGATTCGACTGATGTACGTTTGTATGATCTTAATAGTTGAAGGAAATTGTTATGAAAAATAGTAGCTTGTGTCGAGATATCAAAGAGTGCGGTCATAAAAGGGTGGGTTGGGTGGAAAAAAAAACTCCTGCAAGTATTGTGAAACTGTATATTTTGTGCGGAAATAGGGGTAAATATTAAACTAGCTGGTTCTGGCGATTACTCCCTTCAGATGGTCCAATTGTTGTAGGTTCGCCGTAGGTTATCTCATGATAGATGACTCCCTGGCAATCCCATCATACACACAGCAAGACATTCCTGGCCGTCAATCCTGGGTTGGCTGCCGTTGCGCCGACTCACTCCGATTCAACCACGACAGTTTTCGCTTGACGTGTCGTGATACACTATTCCTTCCCAGTCACTATCCACTTCAGAAATGTGTCGATGTTGTTGCGATTCAGCAGTGATTCGCAGATGGAAAATCGGTCCATGAAGTTCTCTGGCATTAACTCGTGTGGTACCCACACATCGAAGTTCTTTTTGTATCCAGCCTTGTTCAAATATTTCTTCTTCTTTATTCGGCGCTACAATCCGGGGTGGACCTGAGCCTCAACCAGCAAGCCTCTCCAACAAGCACGGTCTCTGGCTAGCTGCCTCCAGTGTCGCACGCCAAGTTCAAATAAATATATATGTATATGCTCAAATATTTACAAACGATTTTTTTGCAATTCATGGCTTTTGGGCAGTCGAAACAGTACTTTCATGACGGTTAGACTCGGAGATTTCCATTCCAGAGCGTGGTGCATTTTTGAAATCGAAATTACCGGAATACAATCAACGGAACCAAAACTGAGTATGATTTACTGTTACTTATTATCATGACCACAAACACTACTCACATTTTCAGCCGCCTGGCTTATATTTTTGCCTTTATCAAGGAAAACTACAAAATATGGCGTATTTCTCTTTGCGGGAGTCCATCTTTGACGTGCGGTCAATCAAAACTGTGTCTTTCAATCACAAAACTGTTAACGCAAGATATAGTTTACTTAAGAAATATTTTGGAAAAAATTACGGATTTCTCTTTACTACACCTAATATACAGTGTGGTTCACAAATGAGTAAATATTTGTGCCAAGCGTGATTAATCCTGCATAATAATATAAATATTAAATCAAATTGAAATCTTTTTCTACACATTATTAATATGTTTTATTCCGATAAATGCATGCTCAAATATTTACATTTGCATTTATTTATTACTGGTCGCCGTGGCGTAGTGGGTAGGTGCGTCGACTCCTACGCAGAGGGTGCCAGGTCCGATACCCGAATTTACCACCTTTGAAAGAGTCCCAAAGAGTATTCCTGTCTAGGAAAAGCTTCTCAACTTCGCCGTTCGGAGTAGGTCCCTTCGACTCGTGAGAAAACTATAGCACGCACAACACGAGTGGTAGCTGAGAAGCTATGCCCAGGTCCGCTTAGGACTGTCGCGCCACCCGTATTATTATTATAGTACATAATGGGACCCAAAAAATCCTAGGAGAAAAACAAATAAAACAAAAACAAGCCCAATGTACACAATTTAGCACTTTAAAGCAACTGTAGGTATACAGATTTTTTTCAGTACTTGGTCCATAGCCACTTATTACATTTTTTGCACGTTTTTCCAGAACATTTCAATCAATAAATTCAAGAATTACGATAATTTCACAGCTCTTTAAAATAATTAAGAAACTAAACTAGATTTGGCAACGACTGCACCATCGACGAGAATGATAGCTTAGCAAACTAATTAAGCCCATCCGAAAAAGTGAGAAACAACATCTAACCTACAAGTCATAGGCTGCAAAATAAAATCAAAATAATTGGAAGCTCGTCGTATAATAACACTGATGAACAGGAACAAGTGCCTAACAGAAAATGAAGCTTCTGTAGATGTTAAGGAATAAAAAGTCAGAAAATGAATTACTATAAAAAATCTCTATTCAACTTCTGCTCTTAACCTACTATAGCGGCAGCTTACGTATTGAGAACGGCGAAAAGGAAAAAGATACAGATTCGTGGCACCTGTCAAAGACGAAACCTCGGTTTTTATGCTCTCGAGCTCTTAGCGGACGAGACTCGAATTCGTTGACGTTGTGTTGACGTGACACTTTTTCCTGGCTGTCTCCACACTTCTATAGCAATAAATAAGGCCATTAGTCAATTGACTGCAAGGAGAGCTCTCCGCGGCATTTGCTCCATCTCAGTTGTTAAGAAACAAAAACCTACCTTTTAGGTACAAAATGTCAAGCCGCGTTTGAAGTTCGCCAGATATCACATAAATTGGACAGTAGATGCCAGGAAACTAGTGTAGTGTGGTCAAACCAACAAAAATTCAATTAGTTTCAGTCCGCCGGTATACGATTTTGCTGACACCGCCCTGAGGAGACCGGCCAAAGGGAAGCGCGGAGAATGGAGTGTCGTAGTATGGAGATGCTTGCAAATGGAGTTGGGCCACTTTTAAAAATCGATAAAATAATGAGTAAAGATCTTGACACGATGACTGTCGACGATCCAAAGCACTCACCCAAAATAGTGGAAAGGCTTACATACATATCAGGCCAACTAACCGTGGATGGTCTGTCTGAGAGAAGTTCCGACCTCAATGCGATTGAGAATTTGTGGTCATTCCGAAAAGGCGTCATCAACCTAAACGGGGACAAGGAACAAGACCATTCAACCCAAATTAAACTGAATGAGCTTAAGCAGCGAGTACAGCGGCAGAGGCATATTACTCCAAATGAAATTATAGACAAATTGGTGGCAGTATGTCAAAACTATGGACTAAGTGCTGAAAATAAGCTTTTTACCTAAAGTTGCTGTAAAGTATATGTATAATAATATTTTTAATAAATTGGATTTGTTTTTGTTTGTTTTTCTCCTAAGATTTTTTGGTTCCCGTTATGTACTAGTGGAGTGCCAACCCGAAAGTTTTACAAACCGAGTTAACCCGGGTTAAAATAGAAACAGACCGAGTTGTAACCCGGGTTGGCGAACTCGGTTTGATAATGAACCGAAAGCTAAAAATATGGACCAAGGAATGCGGCAAGTCGGGTTTTGTCCAATTATATTTTGTTTCGGTGTTCTATGTGTATCCTAAGGCGATTGTGTTCGCAAGGGAGCCGGTAGGCGCACGGGATAGCCAAGCCAATATCGGCTGGGTTTGTGCAAATTGTTTCAATTTGTCTCTTTTCGTTTCATGCTAATGTATGATTTGATGTTATTCGACTTAAAAATATCGGATGACACAGCTATAAAATAGATGACCTGTAATATTCCTCTTAAAAATCTGGACTCAATAATATATCTCTCATCTTGTATTTGGAAATTTTTTTTTCTTGAAGGTTCAGGTTCTTGTAATTCAGCGCTTGTGAATATCTTGAAAATCCTTTATTTTCGACCACTTGAAGTGGCTGAAAATCAAGTACTATCATTTCAAGTTGGCTAATTTTTTATGACACTGACAAATGCATTTGTCTGAGTCTCGTACATGGAGGTACATCAGGTGCAGGTAATTTTATAGCTCCAATATCGCTCACTGTAGAAACTTGAACATTTAAACTTTGGACAGTGCTGTCAGTGTCTTCAAAATTTAGGAAGTCAGCGGTATATTTTTCTTTATATGCACCCTTAACGTAATAGAATTTCCTGAAAACGTATATACAGAAGAACACTTTTTACAAAAAAACGTTTCCTTCTTCCGGCTTATTAAACACTTTCCAATAGACCTTTTCCTGGGGCCTGACATTATTTGTATCGTAAAATGAACAATTACCACAATAAACAATACACTATTAAACCTTCATCCTCAAACAAGCCACTTAAAATGAAACGTAACATATATAAAATTCAAAAAATTGTTGCTGAACTCCCACGTCGCTATGCAACTTACTTGCTTTGACACGTCACAAAAAAAAGAGAGTATTATGTAACACATAAAGCACACAATACACGAACAGTTACCGAAATGCTGCAGCCTGCTGTGGTGGCTACGACCCGGGTTTAACCCGGGTTGAGACACCACTACTATATACCGTTTTGTTCGGAATAAAACATATTAATAATGTGCAAGAAAAGATTTCAATTTGATTTAATATTTCTATTATTATGCAGGATTAATTACGCTCGGCACAGACATGTTCTCATTTGTGCACCACACTGTATATTGATCAGGTGTTTGAGAAAATCAGTCCAATTAGAAACAACTTCGAACGAATTATAAAACGAAATTGATGAACAGTTATAACAAATGCCGTACAGAAACGGGAATTCTTACTTTCGAAAATTAAAGATTGAAGAAAACAAATATGTATTTTAAAAGTTATTGCTTTCATTTTACGCATTCGAACTTAATCAGCATTTTGCGAAAGAGTTTCTTCTTTAAGTGATGGGATTAAACGAATTAACCTTTTAATAGCTAAGCTTTTAGTTTATATTAAAAATTTAAATGCTTGTCTTGAATGGTACCACTAAATAAAAAATGATAACAAACTACTTTCCTGCGTTAAAAATTAACAAAATAAAGATATGTGTATAAGAAGCAGAAGATATTGTATGGTAGTGAAGATTTGTAGAGTAAAAAAACCGTTTGTGAATTTAGTGATTTATTTATTTATGTGCTTAATAGATTATATATACATATACTTTATTTTGGTTTTTGTTTCATGGTAATGTTGTGTATAAATAGGGAAACTGAATTAATTCTAATAATCATTTATGTTTCTTAAAATCCGTGTCATCCTTTTGTTCCAGTTAACCTAGGTCTATGACCCGAAGACATCTTTTGCGAGCTAATTAATGAGAGCAAGTAATTTTGGTTAATTTAAAAGATAATTAATCACGTCGCAGATAAACGTGTCCGATGCTGCGTTATTTAATTACGCCTGGGGACTATTAAATAGATCATACATCAAATACATTTCATCAGATGTAATGCCCACAACGAAGATGTAGTGGTAATCCCTTGTATTTCACTTATGCATTTACAACGCTCGTCAATTCACCACAATATGGCGGCCGATTCATGAATTTAGTGGGAATCCATGTACTTTCCATGTAACGTACATGGGTATATTGTTCGGAGGGTGTTCAAAAGTTGACTAGTATTTTTATGGGAATTTTCTTACTTTGTTATATGGACTTTCGTGAATAAAAATGTATTGCAAATGTCCATTTAACTGGAACTATTTGGACTAAAATTAATTCTTAAGTGCATATATAGCTTATTCATAAGCCATACCTGACAAATTAACTCAAAAAATGAAGCCCGCTTTATACGCTTAAATCATGAATTCAATTTAAACAATTTGATAAGAACAATGGCAATATATTGCAACTTTTACTAATGCTAAAAAATGGTTGTCAAAACATCTTATTTGTGATTCACGCTTCAATAATATTTTTATTATTGGTTAACTGAACGTGTGAATGTATTATTAATTTTTATTCATATGAAAAAATTCACAGTATGTTCTGCATTCATTAATTATGTCCAAGTATTTCAGATTGTAAATTGCTCAAAGTTTTAATGAATCGACTTCATGAACATAAGCTTTGTTCGTTCGTTTACCCCTCCATACTGTGTTGAAAATTGAACACCGAAATTTGAAAAAAACCTTAAGATAACGAGCGAATTTTCAGCTGAGTGAAATTTCAGCTGTTCTCAAGAGCTCACACGTATTGACCTATCGTCATTTGACTTCAGCACCCCCTGGTGGCATTTTTTAATACCTGATTTGCGAACCCGAATTCCGTCAGCTCATTCGCTCGAAGCAATTTGTATGGGAATTTTAAATTCGGTGCAGATCTATATTTGTTAAAACTAATATAAAATAATTTATTTCGAGTGCAATAAAAAGTGTAATATCGAGGCAATATATTGTAGTTTTGGTAATAGTTGTTGTCAAGTATGGACAAGCGACAAATAATTCAGAATCATTTTCTAAAAAAGGTAAATAAAACATGTGGAGTTAGAAACTAGTTTGTAATATGTATACGTTATTTTTGTGTTGTTCAGCTGATATAACTAGATTGTATCTATAATAATGGAAAGAAAGCGACAAAGTGCAACACATTGCGGAGTTCCACAATGCAATTCATACGGAAGTAGCACAATTTCAATGCACAAATTGCCAAAACGCGTATTGGATAACCCGAAACAACTTTTAAAGTGGAAATATGCTTTGAAGATGGGAAAACCATTTCCAAAATATTTTACGATATGCAGTCTGCATTTCGAAGCAAACAAAATGATTGGGTTCTGAACGTTTTGCCGAAACTGATGCAAAAATATAAACAAGACGACATTTTTAACGCCGATGAGACTGGCTTATTTTTAAATGCTTGCCAAATAAAACACTGGCATTTAAAAATGAGAAGTGCTTTGGCGGAAAACATAGCAAACAGCGAATAACCGTTCTGATAGCAAGCACGATGACCGGGTTAGAAAAGCTTAAATTGCTTGTTATTGGAAAAGCTAAAAATCCACGATGCTTTAAAGGTATTAGAACGTTAGATGTGCATTATGAGTCTAACAAAATGGCGTGCATGACCGGTGAAATGTTAACAAAATGGCTTTTACAGCTCGACAAAAAATGTGCTTCTCAAAAGAGGAATGTATTGAAATCCCAAAATATTATGCGTTTTATTAATATAAAAAGGACGCTCTAAATTTACAGTATTTACAGAAAAGTAGGGAAAAGGAAAATATGGATAACAAAGTTTAAATATCAGTTTATTTATGGGTACTGTTGGTAGTGTTGATAAGTTGTGGCTATTGATAATTAGATGTCGCGGCTGCTGCTTTCTGGTCTGCTACAAATGTATTGCTGTTTGTTGATAATTGTACTGCGCACCCTAGGGATGTAAGGGATAAATTGAAAAGTATTGAGCTAGTCTATTTTCCTCCAAACATGACTTCTTTACTTCAACCAATGGACCAAGGTATTATCCACAACATAAAACAACTTTACAGAAAGCAAATAATAAAGAACATATTAAAACAAATGGATGAAGGCAATCCTGTTATTGCCATAGATTTGCTGCAAGCCATTCGAAATTTAAGCACAGTATGGAACGTCTACTTAAAACCAGAAACAATTGCAAACTGTTTTAGAAAGGCAGGATTTTTTAAGGATGACAATCAAAAACGATCTTTAGAATGGAATGAAGAGGACTTTTTACCATTATTCCATTTGGCAGCTTTACAGTCTTCATTCAAAGAAGTAGCAAATATCGATGCATCATTTGAAGACTACGTTAATATAGATACTGATGTGCAAACCAGAGAAAACCCATCCGATGAAGATATTCTTAGTAGTGTTTTGGAAAATCGTGGAGTTCAGGATTCGCAAGGTTTTTCTTGCAAAATAAATGTTTGACAAAAATTACATTAACATTACATTACATTAACAGATTTAGAAATTGATGAAGATTTGGTAGAGGCAGTGTTACCTACAATAGGTCGAGTTTCTTCATCTCTTAATAAACTTCGAACCTTCGACGAAATGAAAAGCAATGTACCGGATAATGTGTTTAAGTCTTTAAATATATTAGAAAACTTTGTTGAGGAAGAAAAATGGAAAAGTGTAATCCAAACTAAAATACCTCATTATTTTAAATAAAATTATATACGTATATAATTTCTGTATAATGAAATTTCTATATAGTGAAGTTTTTTTTTTGGTCCCGTGCGAATACATTATAGGGAAGTTTGACTGTATTTGGAAACACAGTTGAATATTATCTCTCTTCATTACTGGGGAACTCCGTTAATTAGGTTTTGTGTGTTTACAACCCACTTATATGGTGTCTGGGTTTCATTCACGGCACTGTTTAGTTTTTAATGAAATTTATCATTCAAAATTAACTGTCAAAATAATACACATAATACAACAAAGAAAATTTCATACAATACTTCCAGTGGAATCTGTGAAAATGAAAATTGTATGATGTATGACAGTTTTGTATGTTGTATGAAATGCAGAGATAACGACCGTACGTACAAATGGCGGAATGTAGTGGGATATTAAAAAAATTAGAAAAAATATAAAATAATTATTTTTTATTCCCATAAATGTTTTAATACCGAGTTAAAATGCAGAAGTTTTGATTTAAGGTGTTGTCAAGTGTCTGTTTGTGATAGTTTTTGAGGAATGCTGCTTTGAAAAGTGTAAACAAAGCAGCAGTTTAACATGAAAAAAGGCCGAACGAAATCCTGACAGGTCATAAGCGGGAAGAAATTTGTGCGCGAAGTTTGAATTAGCTTTTATTCGTTCATTTCATTCATCATTTTATATCACAATGTCGGTGATAAATATGTAAGTATCCAATAATGATTCTTGTGTTGAATTCCATCATAAACGAATATGAATTTCACTACTTTCAATTTTCTTTAATTGGATAGTCCAATTCCACAAGAGGAAGATGAGGACACTATACGGGTAGAGATACACCTCGACCAAGTGGCTGACTACTTTAGAGGAACTATTCGGCCACTTCATGAAGGAGAAAAATTGCTGGAAGGTGGCTGGGTGTATTCGCTTGGGATTGCTTCCAAGGAATCACCAAATAATATAGTAGGATACGTCTTCCAAACTTCGAAGTTAAGTGAGAAGCCACATGAAGTTAACTTAAAAAATCTTCACTTGAATGTTACCAAATGGAGTTGTGTTTGCTCTTGCAAAGCTGGTGTAGGAGAAAAATGCAAACACATAGCTGCATGTCTATTGTTTGTATATAGGTAAGTCACAATATAATTACATTTAACTTTTTATATTGAACATTTTCATTTCTTTTCATCCCTGTAGAAACCCTTTTGTGTCCATCCTAAGTTGCATTGGCCGTGAAATAGCATCCTCACATGGTGGAATAATTGTGACGAATATGTGCCATGTACCAGCGAAGAAGTTCATCAGCTCTAGGGATGTTGTCACCGATGTTGTGAAAAAAGAGCTCGTAAAATTAGCACTGGAAGGTTCGTGAATGTGAATAACATAAAATAAAAAAAATGTACTAATATAATTTGTGTAGTTGCACCTAATTCCGAATTCTCGAAGACCAAGAAGAGTTACAGGTCGACGATATCAGTTGTACAACCAACAGAAGAGCCATACGTAGAGGATATTATTCAGATGGTCTTCACATCAATGGAAAAAGGACAGTGTTTGAAAAAATTTATTCCTCTTATGGAAAAATATTTCTCCAGTAATGTAATTTTAAATCTTTTCAGACACATTAAGAAGAACTCAACTGAGGCTATGGCATTGTGCAAGGAAACAATGTGCCAAAATAATCATTCCTGGATAATAGAACGAAAGCTTCGAATAACAGGTAGTATTGCTTACGATTTTTATACCTTTTCTTCGCATGATGAAGAGGTCTGGAGGCAAAAAATAGTGAGAACATACACTTCGTTCGGGGGAAATGAAGCCACAGCGTATGGCTTCTCAAACTTGGCCATTCGGAGTCGGCATAAAACTTTAGATCCCTTCCACTCGTGGGAGAACAATAACACGCACAACACAAGTGGTTGCTGAGAAGCTGGACCCTGGCGCCACCCATGTTATTATTATTATTAAAATACGATTTTATTCAATAGAAGCGTTTGTATATTAAACCGAGGATGGATTACAAATTGCGATACGCGTTTGGCGATATTTAGAACAACAATGCCGATAAATTTGCTGTACCTTCTACTCAGCATTGGAGTATTTAATCTTTATCTGTTTGAGTCCTGGATATGATGTAGTCCTTTTGCTTTAACTTTCCCTATAGTTCCTACAATAAATAGCAAAAACGCTGTATTCGTTAAACGAAAATTCTTCACAAAACTGAAAAGGATTATCCATAAGAATACAATTTGATTACGGAGCTATGTATATACATACATACCTACATACTTTTTCTAGTTCTAGAGGATTAGAAGCATTAACTGTCTCTTTAAAACCTCATCTATCAAAATCTCCATCATCGTCTATCAATGCTCATTCAACTTAACTCATGATTATCTAAAGAATTTTCGACATAACAGAAAAGAATACAAATGAAATTGTCTGTTGTTTTAAGTTTTAATAAATGCCTCAGTCACACCAGTCAATTTATTCAAAATAGTCAACAATTTTATCAACCGAGTTATGCAATACCGAATTTGTTTTTGATTGACATATTTATCAATCGTCAATTGATTGATATTTGACACTCGCAATAGGGGGGTCCGTGGTGGTATCTCAATCGTAGGTGATGCGCCACGTGTGATTTCGATTCCTTAACGCGCTGTATTCAGTATTGATCACTGAGTACATATTGTTCAGTAATTTGTTTTCTTGTTACTTCGCGTGCAAAAGAAATACTGAGCTGAGTATAGATTCTCAATAAAACATGCCTTTTACCAAATCTGCGTTCTGTGTTAATGACCTTCACAAATATGAAAATGTTGGTTTTACTGAATGTTCTAACACATAGGTTTAGTCATTGGTTCACAGCGAAAGTTCAAAGCTGTCAGGTCCCAATTGGTAAACCCTAATAAGTTTGGCACTAGGAATTGTGTATCTGCAAAATATTCCATTTCAGCAACGCGTTAGTAGTAAAAGTTAAACGCTTATCGTCAGATTTAGGCCCTTATTGCGAGTGTCGACAATCGATTATCGAAGTTGTCGATTCTGAAGTTGTCGTTCGCATTCGATATTTATCGACTTGACAGCAGATTTTTAGCGATTGCAAATTCGTGGTCGCTGGTTGTCGACTAAGAATTTTAGACTGAAAATGCAAGTATATTCCGGAAAATCGTTTGGGTTTTTGTAATGTGAACCGATTTTATGTCAGTGCAAGTAACGAATAAGAAGTAAGTGGAGATTTTAGTGGAAAATCCAGACATTTTAGAAGAGAAATGCAGATGTCGGTGTCTCCTAGAATCTAAACAACGTATCTAACTTTTTTTAGTTTGCAGATAATAATATAAACAAAGAACGTTTTTAGAGTCGATTGATTTTCTTTTTATACAGGATTTTCTTTTAATACAGGAAATACAGTTGATCGCACTAAATTAACGAAAAATTCATTGCCGACACTATTTTGGTAGCAATCTTGAGCACATAATCACAGAGTTATCGCAAGTTTGATGATATTAGGTACATATGTATTGATATTCATGTATTTCATCAAAGGTTTTTTTTCATCCAGAATGTCTTTGAATGCCTATTTAGAAAGCAATTCAAAAACTGTAACGAATACATAATTAGTAAAGAAATAGAATTATTAGAGAACCTACTACAGTAAGAAATTTTTTCCAAAGGATGGAAGTAACCCTTAGGTGAATCCTTTTACGTGCAATTTCAAGGAAATCACTTGACATAGCTTCGTCCGATTTACAACACAACTGATGCCATTAAATGTTTTGTTTATTACTCCACAGTATTCAATATTTTATTCAAATTTAATAATTATTATTTACGCAAACAAAACGATATCCTTTGAAAAAACAACAAACAATTAGAGTTTTGGCTGTCAAATTATAAAATATTCACAATATGAACTTTTTTATTCACAGTGATGGAACTATCTATCGACTGATTTACACAATACCAAAAGTGATATCAGCCGATAAATTTGTCGACAAGCGATTCGGTCGATAGTCCACACTCGCAATAAGGGCCTTAGGTTATTAATATTTCTCCGGGCAAGACCTGGACCTAAAGCAATGCTGTTGCGACAGCTGGCTGCCAAGTTAGGTGAGGTCCTTCTTCACTTGTATGCGCCATCTTCAAACCTTAAAAGCAAAAATGTGAGAAGTTCTTGTTCTGTAAGGTTTCCCTTGCTCCCCATATTCTCTATGTAAACAAGTAACTACCCACTCTTCCAGTATTCCAATAAAACAAGAATAATTATCTTTTTTAATATACATTCACATATATATTTCGATTATTTATATTTAATCCATTTCATTTGAAAATATTCAAGCAATTCTTTGATATCTGTACACAAATCTAATCTCCAGAGGTGAGAGGTGCAACTGAAAATTACTAACAAAATAGTGATAATGACGTGTCCACTCCAAGATTCTTTGCATAAAGTTGTAAAAAGTGTTTTATTCAGAAGCGGATTCCGACGATCGCGAGTGTTTCTTTGACTTCTTACTGCGTTTCTTCTTCTTGTCTTTAGTCGGCGTACGCTTTTCGTCTTTTTCTTTCTTCTCGTCAGATCTCGGGGTAGCTGAAGCGGTTTTCTTAGATTTCTCATGGTCCTGCAGTTTTATTAGAGTTTCCTTTTTTAATTTCTCCAAATCTTGCAATTCACGAACGTTGCGTTCTTTTTCCTCATCTTCGAGACGCTGTTTTTCGGCACGTCGTTCCTCCTCTTTGGCTATCTCCTTGCGCATATGATCCTTGAACATTTGCAGAGCTTCGGCGCGTTTCAACATTTTTTCTTTAGCTAACTTCTCGCGATCTTCGTCAGGATTCTGGTTGTCGTCTGCGGTGGGTGGAGGAGTGGATTTCTTTGGAGAATTGGATTTAGAACGTTTATTGTTCTGCCGATCTCGAGATGAGTTCGATCGTTTTGGTTTGCTAGGTGATCGGGACCTGGATGATTTTCTATCGGGACTGTGGTCGCTTCGACTGCTGCGTCTTCTTCGCGGACTGCGAGTTCGAGATCTAATTGGACGGCGACGACGATCAACAGGAGATCGACGATCCACTGGCGAACGGCGCTCAACTGGAGATCGACGTCGCATTGGTGACCGGCGATTGCGGAAACGATCGAACGATCGTGATCTTTGTCGGCGACGGTCCATAAATGGCCCCCCACATCCTCCTCCGCCACCTCGACGTCCAAAGTTTCGACGTCGCGGGGATCTGAAATCTGGTCGTCTAGTGGGGAACCGATTGCGCCTATCGCGGTCTCGAGACATTGATCTACGACGACGATCACGCATGTCTGGTGATCGGCCACGCGGCGAGATTCGACGATCTCTCCTATCCGAATCGTCTTTTCTGTCCTTCGGGTCTGCATTAAAGGATTTCTGTTTTGACTGTGAACGCTTGTCCGCCGGTTCGCGTGAAGAGTCCTTTTCTTCGTTCTCGCTACCCGGTTGATCTTCATAGTCTAAGGCGTTCAGGTCAACATGTTTCTTATTATCGTTCTCAATTGACTTCTCTTTGTCAGTTCTTGAGTTTATCGGTGAGTTAGGTTCGTCGTGTCTCTCCCTTTCGAATTCATGGCGTTTCTTATCCTCTTGCGGTTTCTCATAGGTTGTTGAGTGATCTAATTCGTAAAAGGATTTCTTTGTATCTTTAGCAAGTTCTTCGTGACGTTTCTTGCGTTCCACTTCACGTCGCTTAATCTCCTCATCACGCATTTGCTTCTCCTCTTCCATTTTCTCCAAATCTGACAGCTTTATTGTCCTCTTCTGTGCTTGCTTCCAATGTGGTGGCGTCACGCTGCGAGAACGACTACGTGACCTGGATGGTGTCCGATAACGCTATAAAATTAAAATATGTTGCTATAGTCAAGACCATTTGTTTCCATTAGACGAATACTTACGAAAACACCGCGTCCTTTGACTACTCGCCCGCTGCGGGAGGTCGGAACCCTCTTCTTTGACCATCCGAACGCATTCCGACCGCCATCCCGCTTGTTCTGATAACCTTCGTCACGGAAACGCTCTCTACGACCATCATCTCGACCAGGACTCTCACGAGAAGTCTCACGTTTCGGCCCTCCACGCATGAGAAATTTGTTAGATACCTTGGAAACGAAAGAATAAGAAATGTTTCTGTGTGTAAAGGACATGGACTTACTTCTGGGATTTCATCTGGGTCAATCTTTGTAACTGATACCAATGGATGTAGTTCACCCTCTTCCAAGTTTTCCGAGGCATTATTTGTTTCCTTTCCGTCAGCTGGTTCTTCCTCTTCAGAGCTGTGGAATGAAGAAACGTGAATCATTATTTTTTCCGAGGATTAATTAGAATCAAATATAGCAGAGGTTGGACCCCTTTCTTATTTGGTTTCGGTCATACTCTTCGTCCCTGGAGCGTTTCTTGTCTTTTTTCTTCTTCTTTTCTTTTCGTTTTTTCTTCTCAGTCTCAGAATCCTCGGAAGAACTCCCGTCATCTGAAGATGCTGCGCGCTTTTTTTTCTTTTTATCTTTTTTTACTAGAAAGAAATTCAAGAGTGTTGGTTAGGTTATGCAATGAGTGCTTTTGAGAGAGTACACAATTATGAAACTGATGTGATAGGAAGATCGTTGGCTTAACAGCAACCTCCAGTGTTGCATAACATAAGAGGCACAATCTTCCAGAAGTCCGTACAACTGCTAGCATACACGGATGACATTGACGTGATTGGCAGAGCACAGCGAGCCGTCAATGAGGCGTTTGCTGGCATTTAGGCGTAAGCGGCTAAAATGGGTCTAGCGGTGAATGGCGGCAAAACGAAGTATATGCTGTCATCGAGAAAGGACGCACAACATCGACGACTTGGCCAAAACGTCACCATAGGCAGCTATAACTTCGCGGTAGTCAAGGACTTCGTCTACCTCGGCTCCGCAGTTAATAGTACAAACAACATCAGTACCGAGATCAAACGCAGAGTAACTCTTGCCAACCGCTGTTTCTATGGGCTCAAGAGGCAATTGAGTAGTAGAGCCATCTCTCGAAGGACCAAGCTGACTTTATACAAGACCTTGATCATCCCCGTCCTGCTGTACGACGCGCAGGCACGGAAAATCTCAAAAGCGGATGAGGAAGTCCTTGGTATCTTCGAGAGAAAAGCTCTGCGTACGACCTTTGGTCCTGTTTGCGTTGAAGGTTTTTGGAGGAGAAGATTGAACCACGAGCTGTACGGGCTGTACAGCGATATGGAGTCTAGTCAGTCGTCTTCGGCTCCAACGCCTAAGATGGCTAGGCCATGTAGAGCGTATGGACAACTCAGCTCCGGCCCGAAGAGTCTTTGACAACGCAACAGAGGACGTGGGACAACGCAACAGAGGAAGCCCGCGTTTAATGTGGCGCAACCAGGTGGAGAAGGACCTCAAGCAACTTGATGTGCAACACTGGAGACAGCTAGCCAGAGGCCGTGCTAGCTGGAGAGGCTTGTTGGTTGATGGGATTATGAATGATATATATAAACATTCTGACAATACATTCAAAATAAAGTGCCGACTGGGTATTACACACAAGAAGAGCATTACTGGGTATTCAAAATTATTTCCAGTTCTATCAAGGCAATGATTCTAAACACAAGGCCTGGAAAGTGCGTTCATGGTTGGTCTACAATTGCCCCACATACTTGAAACTTCCTACAGTCATCAGATATCAATTGATTGAAAGTCTTTGGAGCTACTTGGAGGAAACAATACGATATCATCACATTTCAAACCGAAAGGCCTTAACAATCGACGAATATACCACCATCTTACTGCGAACAGATGGAAAGGTCCATTCAAAACAGATTTAAAGCAGTGAAAGCAAGCAAAAAGCATCCACCTAAATACAGTGGACTCTCCCTAAGTCGAAACTCTCCCTTACTCGAACTTTTTCGCCATATTTTACATACATTTCCCTCAACTTTCCATACAAAAACCTCTCTCTAAGTAAAACTAAACTCTCTCTAACTCGAACAAATTTTGGTATCCCGTGACAATTCGACTTAGGAGGAGTCCACTGTACTAAAAATATCTTGTCATTACTTTGCAACATCCGCTTCTCTGTACAAGTGCTTGATTATTTCATGCACGAGGTTTAATTTGATGTGAACTTTTACAAATATTTCAAGTTTAATTTTTTTTTTTGTAATTAGTTGCCCGAGTTGCTGTTTTGATTTTGTCAGTTAATAAGAAGGATATTGGTACTTACTAATAAACAAAAACCCGACTACCATCTCATATACAACTAGTGTTTTTCATGCAAAAACATAATCACAGGAGGGTGCACGAGTTTCACTTTGAGCCACTGTACATTCGATTTTGTGAGACGCAACACTATGGTATACCAAGATGTAAGGAATTTGCATTATTTAATAGGCGGTATTTGTTCACATGTCCACTGTTTTCCACCTGCGCAATGCTTTGTAGAATTTGGATGTCTCTTTTTTTACTCGTTTAGCTTTGCTTAAAATATTTGTCTCTTGATTTCACCTGAAAGCGAACTCTTGAAACCTGCTGGTGAACAGTTGATACACTTCCCCAATCTAGTAGTGAAATCCAAGGGAATTCCTCTACTCTATACAATATAATTTCTGTAGAAGCTGCATCCATGCAGAACAGGAGGACGTCACACATTACCTCCTTTGCTGGTTCAGTGCTCTGAAAGTCGTAGGAATTCACTCCAAGGGGCCTAATTTTTCAATAACCAGAGCGAACTGAATCACGTCACCGTAACCCACTACGGGTCGTTTTGTCCAAAAGTTAAGCACAACTGTGGGATTTTTCTCTTTGACTTCTGGATTTGCTTTCATTCACTCAACCTTTATGGCTTCAACATTTAATTTACAACTCGTGAGTTTGCCGGCTCCTCATTTCCTCAACGTACGGAAATAGCTGAAGCTACGAGATGAAATCAGTGATTTTGCTGTCTCATTCTGTCCTTCAATTATCGTAGTCGCCTGCCTGTGTATATACAAGATGGGAGGATTGCGATTTCATTTATCGTTTCTATCTCTCAGAGCGGACGGAAATATTGGTGATCGAACTAATACAGGTTTCATTGTCGTGAACGAGAGTAGATACTGGCCCTTTCTATTTGATTTGAAATAATGAAGTATTTGCTACATTCTTTTCATTTGTTAACTGACCCCCTTGATTACGGCCAATAATACACTGATCAATCATCAATATCATTTGCTTGGATCAATTCAATAGGCGAATGCATACTTTATAAGTGTAAGCATTACAAATGTGCATAGTCGTCTGTGCTGTTCTCCATAACATACCCGACAGAGATAGAGAGAGATATCCAACCATTATCTCTGCTGAAAACGTTCGATCTCAATTCCCCTTTTCATAAGGCACACGAAGAGCACACACCCCGTAAATTCTAAGTTGAAAATGACATTGTACGTGTGAATTGCCAAAAATATCCCAGGGGAAATTTAAGAACTGAAAGTTGGACAACTTCTGGATTTTAAATTTCAGACTGTGAGTTGAAATAGTGAACAAAACCAATTTTCAACTTTCGGTTAAATTACGAGTTGAGACCAACTCCGAAGTTGATCAAGTCCCAGTTTTTCAGGCAAGTTGAGCAATAGTGAACAGAACGACGTGTTTTCTATCTACAGTGAGCCTATTTAACATCAATTAACCAAACGTCCTTGACAACTTTGATGAATCTCCTCAGCAACAAAAGGGTTGGTTTTCTTTCGAGCTTAATCACGATTTCAACGAAAGTAACTAGTAACGACATTTATGTAACAAGTATTCAGAACAAAACTACGTTAAGGGGACCCCCATTCTCGGTTTCAAAAATTCGAATTTTTTGATTTTCATTCGAACCTATAACTATTCAAGAATGTTCCTTCAAAATTTCACGTGAAAATTTCAAAAACTCTTGAAGATGTAACCGATTTATGGTAGAAGCGTAGGTAGGTTTTATACCCAAGAATTTGCTTCTCAAAACATTAAACGCATTTTTCTCGAAACTGTGTTTTTACGACTGGCCCATGAGGTTACTCAAAAACTATTAATCCAATCGGTTCCAAATATTAACCAGAATATAGCTATGATATGAACTAGGATAAATCAAATCGGTGAAGATCTTCTTTACTTTTTAACTTCATTCGTGTCTGAAAAAATGACGATTTTCAAAAAAAATTAAAGGTACGCCATTTTGTTAATTCTTGTTCGAAATTAATAATCCTATTTCATACCACAGCCAAACATATACTCTTTGTGTGTCTTTTAGATGTTCCAGTGGGCGGAAATCACATGCGCCGCCGAAAAGAAGGGCTTTTGTTTGCTCACAAAAAACAACAACAAAAAAAAAAATGATGTACAATTTTGTCTTCTTTTTTAAGTCTTCAAATAAATGTATGCAAAGTTACAAGCCTAAAAAATAATTTATGTTCATTTACCAGGAGATTGAAAAACGTCAGAACTTGAAATCGAGAATGGAGGGAGGTCGCCTTATTTTTACAGGGGTACACTACTAACAGACATGCATCCGTTCCAAAGAATGCTTTGCCTTCACTGACATCCCCAAATTGTGGTACAGTTGAGATTGGCGATGAAAGACAATGATTCACTAAAATCTTGACTACTGTAAAGCATTTGTGCCTGTGCCAAATCGATTGGTTTAAATAAAAGCCTTAGAAAAAAGAGGTGTATTTTGCATCACTTTGTCTTGCGGAGTTCAGTGGAATAAAAATTAGCTTCAATTTGATTGATGTGATATATTCACAAAATTAAATCGCCGCTAATCTAAATCCAGTTGGACCTCAAATCATGAATAATTCTTCTTTTTTCTTCTTTGAACGGTGTATAGATGAACGAGGATGTCAATCAACAACCAATGTTTACTATTCCTGTTGCAAATATGGGCGACGCGTTATTGGATGTAGACTGTTTTCAGCTTTATGCGGACTCCGAACGAGCACAATTGAACAGTTCTTTGAACATTTTTGAACTATGAAAGATGCTCGATTCAGGGATTGCAGCCTGTGTAGGAATTAAGGACCTATTCAGCACGCCACGGCGCCAAATAGCTTCTATGTAAAATTAAACACCTTTAGTGTTGAATATGTTTAAAAAGTTGTGTTCCTTCTTCTACTACTCATTACTAAGACTGAAAGAGATCCCATTAAACACCATTCACACATTTTGTATCCCTGCCAGAATTTCCAGTTTAGTTAGAAATACAATAAATATTTATACTTTGATCAGTCATAGTAGCCCACTGACCTATTAACATCGCCGGCGTTTGCTTTTGTTTTTGCATTTGCATCTTCACAACTAAAAGCATTTCAATGCCGTCAACTAATTTTTTAGCCATTTAGCTGTAGAATAATAATTTATTATACTGCCTGCGTTTATCGACTGGCTGACACCCACAAACATCCCCGCAGTCAGTTTTTAACAATCACCGAAATTCCTTTCAATGACATCATCGAATATTCCCCAGACATCAACGCCCAGCGGATTCATATTTCACAATTCATTCAAGGTTTTTCTTACCATTTACCGGTGAATTATTTGTGGGTTTCTGCTGTGCGAAATATTTCCTGCTAGCTGGAATTCTGTTATGAAACACAAATTAACAGTCAATATTTAATACAATCTATAGATTCTGGTCACATGGGGAATTCCTGGCAATAAGGAAGCGGATGTAAAGTGAAACCGTAGCCCGGCGATGTACAACAAGTACAAGTGGCAGCACAAGTACATTTAATTGCCCTTGGTATTCAGTACCACGGGACTGGTAGGTTATTTACCCAAAAATTTAGGCGGTACATTCAAGTGCTTGAGCTGAATTTTCAAGTACTTGCGGAAGGCGTTGCGGTCTGGGATAAATACTAGTGTTTTGAGTCAAGCTCAGATTATGCAACTCGGGTATCACATTATCCGAGCAGTTGGTTCGAGATGATTGTGGGAGTAGTAGTTTAGATAGTGTCAGTATTTTTAAAGATGAGACTTGGATGGGAATCTCAGACAGAAATCGGGCGTCAAGCACCTGAGCGAGTGCGGCACGATTTTTTCCTTTTATCCACACTAATATTGTTTGTTTTCTTCACCTTTTTCTCAGGAACTACCAGCCGGATTTCAACAATTATTTTTGCGATGGATGTCTTTTATTGAGAAAATTATAATTTATATTTTAACCCTCATCTCATCCTCAATTGTGCGTAGATTTCTACGCATGTGGTATTTTTGTGTTTTCCATAATTTTTATTAATAAAATTATTATTATTTTTATTAAAAATTAAAGATTGTAATAAGAAAATTTCGGAAGTTAGCAATATGTGGTTTTTGAAGAAGAAATTAAGACAAAAAGTTGCATAGTTTTCTACGCAGGGGTGAGATGAGAGTTAACTAAATTATTTCCCACAGACATGTTCTATTTCGATTATTAAGAAAAGCAGAGCTGCGATCAAAGCGTTTAAGAATTCGACAGAACAGAACTACAACAGTCGTGTTCAGAACTCACTGACAAGAGTTTTTATTATTATATTTCTAACAAATTTGTTAAAAATTTAAAATGCCTCGAAGAAATTGAAACGAATTATATATTCCAAATTTAAGGTAAGTGAAACCGCATGGCACCGCTTTTTTTTTATAAAACTCTTGATAGAACTCTAGCCAGAAAAGGTTTGTGGACGGCAGCCTGTTTTATGTCTTGATGGTATTCTTACCAGTAAGCAAGTTCCTTAGTTTCTTCAACGACTGCGTCTCAACAACAACGTTTCTTCAACGACTACCAGTAAGCAAGTTCCTCAGTTTCTTTATCGACTGCCATGGTTGGATGCTTTGGACATTTTCGTTCTTGCCCTTAATGACAGCCAACAATTCCCTGTCATTTTGAATGGTTCAGGCTGTCATTGTGCAAGGAAAACAAGATTTACTGGACAGTTGCTTCTTCTTTGGAGTGGACCCTCACACACTCCCTCTTGAGACGGCCCGATCTCTCGTCAGGTGCCTCCAGCTTCGCACACGAAGTTGTCTGAGGTCCTCCTCAACTGGTGTGCGCCACTTGGGCGTCCTCTGTTTCGTTGTCCCACAGGCTCAGAGTCGAAAATTCTCAAACCTCGAGCCTAACCACTATTAATTTTGAAGTCATTGCATAAAGAATGAAGAATGAATTCAAATGACTGTAAGTACATATTCAAATAATATGTCACTGGCTCGCGGCAAGTTTTTGGATTGCTGGAAGGATTCTCTCATCACCCCGATTCATAAATCTTGACCTAAAAGTTCTATTGCTAAATTAATACCGAAATTATTCGAGGCTGTTGTTAAGAAAAAAATATATGCTGAAGTTCGAAACCAAATATCACAATTTCAACATGGCTTGATGGCATGATTTGGTTATATTTACAAACTTTTGCCTAAGTTCCATGGAAGCGAGACTTCAAGTTGACTCCATATACACTGACTCTCGAAGGCATTTGACAGTGTTCAACATAATGTGCTCATAAAAAAGCTAGAGATGATTGGTTTTCATTCTAAAATCTTGAAATGGTAGCTATTTAGCTACCTTACAAATCGCAGACAGCTTGTAAAAATAGGAAATGATCTGTCACGGGTAATTTTCAATTTCTCTGGGGTACCTCAAGGTAGTCACCTCGGCCCTCTTCTGTTTCTTCTTTTTATTAACGATTTGCCTTCCTATGTTTCCCATTCTACCTGCCTTTTATACGCTGACGATATACATTTTTTTAAATCAGTGCGATCATTGGCCGATGCAATCGAGTTGCAAAATAATATCTTATCTGTACAGAATTGGTGCAATTTGAATGGACTACATTTCAATATTAGTAAATGCTCAGTTATGACATTTTTAATTAGAATTTTATCTCCTATAATCTATAAATATAAGATTGATAATACAATCTTAACAAGAGTATGTTCGCATAAAGATCTAGGGGTTATATTCGACGTTCAACTGCCTCTTTCTATGCACATAGACTATATTATTTCAAAGGTCAACTCCATGCTAGGATTCTTGTTTCGAAATTCAAAAGATTTTCAAGAGCCTTACACTCTTAAGTCTGTGTATGTTTCGTTAATTCGCTCTTTTTTAGAATACTGTTGTTTAATATGGAATATATAACATTTTCGTATTGAGAGAATACAAAAAAGATGCTCTTCGAAAAATGTCGTGGAATTCAAATATGCCAGATTATAATGCTAGATGTCAGCTTATCGACCTAAAGCAACTGCATGTAAGAAGGACTTATTATTCAGTTCTTTTCGCTCATGACGTCATTACTGCTCACATTGATTGTCCGGTGCTGCTTTCCATGTTCAGTGTTTACACCCCGTCTCGTTATCTGAGGCCTAGAGATTTCTTTTATGTTTCGAGGCATAGTACAAACTATGGGCAAAATGATCATATAACTAATGCTTGCATAAAATTCAACTTAGTTGCAAATGTTATAGACTTTAATATGAGTAGAGATAAATGTAAAAATGAAATCTTACATTTTTTGAGTAGCAAGTTACTCTAAATTACATTATAATTGTATGTTAATTTCTGCTTATACTAGGCATTATTATTAATAAGATATGAAATGTTATTGTTGTTATCAGTAGTCTTAAAAAGCTTTGTACTTGAAAGATGGAAGAATAAATAAATAAATGAATTAATAGACGTGTATAAACTTTTGAAGACTTTGGAATTGAACTGAATTGATTTTAATTCATTCAATTTTGCATAGCTTACATTCACACCGTATCACTTATAGCCTGCCTTCTCCACTCATCCCAAATGGGATATTTGTAAATATTTGAGATAATTGGAAGTACTTGTAAGTACTTTAATATTGGTAAGTGGTCCGAAGTACTTGTGTAAGCACTCGTAAGTACTTGGTCGTGGCGGCCGTGGCGTAGTGGGGAAGTGCATCGATCCCATGTTTTAACTAGTAGAAATTGAAAAAAAATGTATGCCGCTTAACGGTTCTTGGTATTGAAGACTTGTAAAAAAACTCTCTCGGAGATTAACGGAGTACTGCGGGACCACCACAATTCACAAAGGTACATTGTGTAGAGGAGTCCGTTTTAGAGGGGTAACGTAAGTTATTTATAAATTGACATCCACAAACGCTGGGCGTTTTTACATATGAGTCTGCATGACCAGGGGAATTCATATATAAAATATCTTTCCGTGTTTTCATTCGTGTCGTTATTAGGCGTTCAAAAGCATTATGTCCGGAATATAGGGTGCCCGTTATAAAGTGGTTGAATAAAAGTAACAGCCCCATCTCCATGTCGGGACCAAAACGAATTGTGCGTAAAGAGAAGTGTCCCTTACAGACGGGTTTCCGTAAAGAGAAGATTCAATGCACTATGTATTGGAAAAAACGAATGGATGACGCAGTTGGTTGAGTACCTGCCCTTGGTTAGCGGGTTTCCCGGTTCGACTCCCAGTGAAAGAAAAAGTTAATACGCTTTTATCTGGTTTTCAAATCTGGTCCAGTCATCATTACCGTTGGGATCAAATGAACGGCACTATCACTGGAGTGGTCAATCAGTGGTAGTAGTTTGACTGTGGACCAACATGGTCTAAGTGGGCAGGTGAATGGACTAGCAGCCCTCCTAACCTACACTAACCTATGTTATGGAATAGGAATTTCTATTGAAACTTCGAAACGTTGAGGTGTAAAGGGGACAAAGAGAGTATTCCTTTGAAATATACTGAATAACATTTTAGATTGCACTCCCATTAAGAGTACACTGGTCAACAAAGGAACCGAGTCGCTAAGCCGGAAAGTGATGAATTTCATTTTAATCATATAGTTACCCTACCTACATACCTAGAGTAAAAATAATCTCTACACATATAAAAGACAATTGTCTTACATTTTCCTGTTTCTCCGCGAGCCGGGAGTAGGTAACATGTTATCAATTTGAGAAAACTAATCATTGTATATCTATGTATATGTACGTACTTCATGATTAAGGGCCCAGCAAAGCGGGCAAATCCCCTTAGTAACATAATATGAATGGTGCTACAGCTCTTTGAGGGCCAGGTTCAAGCTTCTACAATAACGAGTCGTGCTGTTGCTCCCTCACGAGTAGTATTTTTATTCCGATTCCAGATGGCCAATTTGAGCATTAACTTGAAAGA
Source organism: Eristalis intricaria (assembly GCA_964034865.1). Lineage (NCBI taxonomy): Eukaryota > Metazoa > Arthropoda > Insecta > Diptera > Syrphidae > Eristalis > Eristalis intricaria. The sequence continues at coordinate 136,935,911 of OZ035873.1, forward strand.
GGTAGGAGTTTGGAAATTATTTAAGTAGTAACCGGAATCGAACCCGGGCATCTTAATTCAAGTGCGTACGGGCTCACAACTCGTCGGCCGCCACCTACCTAGAGTACACTCGTGGAGAGAGCAAACAAATATATTCATGCGGGACTCTAATGCACACACACCAGAACATGAAAAACAGATTCTGTTCGTTACTGTTGTTCTTTCTGTGTATTCTGTACAAAGGCATGAACGTGGATAGATGGACACACGGCAGTACACGGGGAGGTCAATGTTGAGCAGCGAACGGAAACTGGTATGCTTCGATGGTTTGGTCACGTGGCACGAATGTCCCCAACTTCACAACTTCCGAGACGGGCGTTAAATCCCATTCCAACAGGAAGGCGACCATTTGGCAGATCCAGGAAGAGCTGCTCGGACCATGACCAAAAACTCGCCTGGTTACGATTGGGCATAACTCCTGGTGAGTAAGAGTCGTTGGCGGAGGATTGCGTTGACTGGCGATGTTTCCCACGACCACTTTAGTAGATCAAGCGGGTCATAAGATGATGATAATGATTCAAGATAAAACAAATAGGAATAATCGTGAATTACGAAGGAAGGTTAAGCTTACGATCAGTTCACAATTGACGCATTATATAAAAAAGTGAGAAAATAACTTACTTTTAATCTGTCTAATAAGCTCGCCACAATTTGAAATGACAGCATCTTGCAGAGGACGAGAGTTTCTGTCCACTGGTAACTGTTCCAATTGACGGACTAAATCTTGTCCAGTAACAACTTGTCCAAAAACAACGTGCACACTGAAACACAAGAAAAAAATAAAAATCAATAAACTTCCCATCCGTGAATATAGAAAAGATCGTGATCAACTCACTTGTCTAGATGTGGAGCAGGCTGTGTAGTACTATAATGAGAAACAAAAAGAACAAAGAATAATATTTGCAATTTGTTTTGTTGGTGGTTTAAATTTTGAAGATTTGGTTTTTTCTATTTGATTTTTGCTGGATGAATAATATGTTTCTTTTTTTGGAGGTATGTAGGTTTCATATTTGTGTTGGCTGACTACTTTCTATTATCACTTAGAGACAAATGCGAGGAGGAGGTTTATTCGATATCCAAAATGTTTTATCATAGTATCTTGAACGGATGAACGGATGCATAGAGATGTGCAGATTTTTCTGCACATTTAACAGCAAATTGAACATCATATTGGAGCCCCGCATTGTCATAGTTACTTGGATTTGGTTACTGAAGACAAGTACACACTGATCAGGTATTAGCACACTACGGACTCAAGAGGCGTACGTGAAATGTAGAAGTGGATTAACTCAGCACATCTGCTAATTTGTTTTAGCTAAATAACAACATTGAAAATTGATATTGGTTTAAAAATTATATAAATATATATCAAAAGAATTCAATGCATTTTCAGGAGAGTACATACATATATAAACAAAAAAAAAAGAAAGGATAATTTCATTTTATTTTTTATTAAATTACATTTCAATGTGAGTCCTTGGTGTGTACGATGAACGATTACTTACATGAAGAACTGTGAGCCGTTCGTATTCTTTCCACGATTTGCCATCGACAGAAGGAATGGACGATCGTGTTTGAGGTCGAAGTTTTCATCTGAAATTGTGCAAAATTATTGATGTAATTGATTGAATGAAGTATTAAATGTGATTTTTGAGACACTAACAGTAACAGACAAAGACTTGAGCATGGAACTATTGTCTATTTCTTTACGCATTGGTCAACGATTTCTGCAGTGACAAACTTTAAATTGACGATTTATTGCATTCAATTAATAACGTCCAATTAGAGATATTAGATTAGATATAGAAATCTAAATCAATGTACTCCTAGGTTGAGTGCTTGATTAACACAGAGACGCCGGTCTACCCGCCAACATAACACAGAGCACACGACGAATTCCACTCCTTTAATTGTTACTGAATGCTGGCTTGTTAATTTAAGCTTGGAACAAATCTAGTAGACTCCCCAACACGGGATAGCCTAATTTGTTCGAGTTGTAAGGAGTTTGACTTAGAAAGAGATGTTTTTGTATGTTAGAGAGAGAAAAAGTTCGAGTTAGAGAGAGTTTCGACTTTGCGAGACTCCACGGTACTACAATTTTACATTTTACAAGCCATGCGTAAGTGAACTACACATTAGATTGGATCACTGCGGCTTCTGATGGGGCTATATACGGAGGAAACCTGAGTTCATGGCCGCAGACGTATTCTGCAGTACTTGTGCACCCTCCTCGGCCCAGAGGCTCAGAGAGGCGGGATTCCGAAAGCAAGAAACTTACGGCCACGCTGCCATACTGAGAAGTTGGAAAGCACCGTAAAACATAGGTCCAACCGACTACCTTCCGCGATTTCCGGACCGGAAACGTCGGCAAGATCGAATTGCTACAACAGAGGGGGAGATCGCCGTCTACACCGACTTCTCAAAGACAAGCGTCGATACAGGGGCCCCTGCCGTGTGACCTCTTTTAAAAATTTGAAATTAAAAAAATCTGTTGGAATCGAAAAGGCGGACGGTCTCACAAAGAAGCTAGGAAGTCGAGAAGTTCCAAGCTAGGAGCATACACCACTCAGTTCCATAAAGAAAAGGCTAGTAGTCGACGCATTGGATAGAGCTAGTACTCACTGGCTCAGCTTGAATACCAAAGCCACAACAAGGGCCATATGGCCGAAGCTGAACAAGAAGAGATCAACATCATTGATCGGCTTTAGACGCAGGGATATACGTACGCTAATAGGAATCCTTACCGGACACTTACCGGAATGCGAATGTACCTACCTCATAACAACTTTTGCAGAAGCTGCAGAGAGGACGAAATAGAGTTTATCAAACATCTGGACTCTGAATGACCAGCACTAGAAATGAAAAAAGAGGTATTTTCTAGGAAAACCCCTTGTTCTCGGAGCTAGAGGACTTAAGCGGGGTTGGTTTTAAAAACCTCCTAGGATTCTCACGCGAATCTGGAATTGCAGTAGGTCTCACCGTAGTTTATTACTCCTAAATATGAGCACAATTGACACAACATGGTGGTCTAAGTGATCTGTGGCTAATATACCGGCAGGGCATCAAGGGTATCCGCGGATAGCTACCGCTAGCAATTGCGAATTATTTAGTCGTGAATTTGTTGATCCTGTCTACCGGTTTGCGTTCTCAGTTAATAATAATATGGGTGGCGCTACAGCCCATTGAGGGCCAGAGCCTAGCTTATCAGCAGCCACTCGTGTTGTGCATTCTATTGTTCTCTCACGAGTGGAAGGGTCCCATAGTTTTATAACTGTTCAGTTATTACTCTTGGAGCATTGTCAGCGACTCGAAAGAGATGCGCCGTAAAAATTATTAGTTTTTTTTTGTCGTTCCGGCCGGGAATCGATCCCAGGCAGCGAGGTTCAGTTGCGAAGGGGTCGATGCACATACTCACAACACCACGGCCACCACTACTTCACAAAGAGAATTATTGATTAGCCGGGGAAAGGTATAAAATTATTAAAAAAGGCGCAACCTTGGAATACAAAGAAGTATAATTCTTTGCTTATATTTGCTGCATAATGGTGGGATCTGAAATTTCGCATTCTCAGTTCGTGGCTCATTTAGACAACACTTTACGGCTCATGTGTATTGTGCTTTAGTCGCATGAAACTACAAAAAATCGATACTTAGTGTCGATAAATCGATATTGTTTGCTTCTGTTGTGTGTAGGCAAAAAAAATGAAGACACTTGATTGAATAGCTTTCTTGAAAATTCGATATTTTTAGTTCTGATGAAAAGAATGTGCTTCCGATGATTACAGTGAGTCTTGGTAGCGTTTTAACATATAAATGCGATATTGAACAATTTGTATACAAATGCTAGGTGTGTGCTAAGATTTGGGCTTTATCAATAAATATATGGGTCAAAGGAATACCTGGGCCGGCTCTATAGAAACTACGATAAAACTAATAGTCGCTCGTTAGAAGCGAGATTAGACAAGTTGTGCTTTGATCAGGTTATTCTCTACTCATTTATACAGAGTCCGAACAGCACTGTTTCCTAGAAAATCTTCATATACTCTTCCTAGACAGTTGAACTTTGTGAGGACTGTCGGTGGCTCAAGAGAAGCTGTTCCGTGAATTGTAAAAGGTTTTTCGTGTCGGGAATTGGACCTAGACAACCAGTGGAGGAGTCGACCACGAACATCTAACCTGATTTTATTTGCTTTTCTAATCCTTCTTACGGGTTCAAGATGGACAATATCATTCTTCTAACCAGAATTGAAGTATCACATAGATGGCCGACTTCTATCTCTCTTGCCGCTTAAGATTTTCAATGACCAAATGACCAATCAGAGGAGAGCATTTACGTTTTTTCGTGAATAACAGTGAAAAATTCATGAATATCTGTCAAAGGCACACTCGTCGATGGACAAGGAGGCAATCATTAACGAAATGTTCGCAAACGTTCATGGACTTCAATGTACCTTGGCTTATACACACCCAGGTGTATTCGCTCATCGAGCTCATGAGCGTTTGACACTAGCTCATGATCGTTCATGCACATTCCAGTTGGCCCTTAAGTGTTCATCACTGTTTCTAAGAAAGCTATTTACTTCATTCATACTTAAGAAAAAGTTAACGATACTGATAGAAGTGGTTGCTATGGTCACTGTGAATCATTTCTGTGTATCCGTTTAGTTAAACTTCTGATCCTAGCCTTATTATGAATTTCGTCTATTGGGAACATACCTACTAATAGCGATGAAGCACATTTTCGCCCTGACTTCACATCATTCGATTTCCTCCTTCATCTAAACGTTTTAGGCAAACATACTTTTGTAGGTGGGGTAGGTAGGTCGTTAGAGGGGCTGCTTGTGATTCACCAGCACACTTATACCATATCGGTCCATTGTGATACCCGCGGTCAGACTACTACCACTGATTGACTACTCCAGCGATAGTGCCGTTTATTTGATCCCAACGGCAAATGGTGACTGCACCAGATTTGAAAACCTGATAAAATCACTAGTAACCACTAACCAAGGCCAGACACTTAACCAACTGCGCCATCTAGTCGTCTAAGCTTACTTCATTTGAAAGCTGATTCCTGTAATCCAAGACAACGAACCAATTCTCCCGCAATGCCAATACCATTTATTCTAGATAAGTGGATTATTTTGTATTAAACATTTTCAATACGTTTCAATACATTTTCATAGAATCAGAAATAGTTCTTTGGTTAAAATAACGCATAATTTCAGAATAGGAGACTAATCAGTGGGTAATTGAAAGGAGTCCGTTGTGGGTGACCAACCAAGTGAAGGGAACTTAAAAATGCGTGTAAAAGGTAGGGTAACGACCCAAATAATTATGCTTATGTGCACGATACTTTAAAAAAAATATGTGATTTAAATAATTATTTTGACAAACCAAAGATCGACTGTCGACTAAAAAACGATCCGTCACACACCACCTAGGACAAAATATTACACTCGACAGCTACAATTTCAAGGTAGTAAACTAGTTTGTCTACCTCGGGGCAAACGTAAACTCCACAAACGACATCACTGTGGAGATCCGACGTAAAACCGCCTTTGGCAACCGGTGTTACTTCGGTCTGTCAAAACAACTGGCGTCAAAACTCCTGACTCGAAGGACTAAGGTCATGGTCTACAAAACCCTTATTTTGTCAGTCCTGCTATACGGAGCCGAAAGCTGGACGATAAGCAAAACTGCGGAGCTGATTCTTAGTGCATTCGAAAGAAAAATTCAACGTAGAATATATGATCCCGTGTGTGAGGAAGGCGAATGGAGGAGAAGACACAAACGCGAACTCTTCGAGCAGTATCAGGAAGTGGATGTAGTCCGGAAAGCAGCTCGACCACATCGAGCGCATGGACAACAATGCTCTAGGTTAGAATCCAATCATCGAATCCAAGCTGCCTGGTTCGAGGAGGAGAGGAAGACCGAATCTCCGGTATAATGACCAAGTAATCGCGGATGCAAGACAGCTTGGTCTTCGTGACTGGAAGCAGCGTGCCCAGGACAGTCGAGAATGGACGCATCTATCGCTCAGGCTCAAACCTTTGAATGGGTCGTCAGCCTGATAAGTAAGTAAGTAAATATCGTGTATACAGTATACTGTATCCACTCTTATTCGCATATTGATGGTTTCACACATCATTTAATATTTTAACTGGGACCCAATAAAACGAATCGAATAAATTAGCATTTAATTTCCCCCGACAATCGCTGTCACTTCTGTTTACATTTTTTACTAACAATCAATTTTCACTTTCATTGCCCAGGGAATGTAATAAACAATCCGTGTATGAGCGTGATGATATCATTAGCAGTTCAAACAAATTACAGACGATCGAAAACTTAAATGTTGATCTACATGTGTTTACCATATGTATGTATGTATGTATGACGATACGTGAGGTAATAATACTTTTAATGTGACAATTTGTCTAACGGTGTTTACTCCAGACAAATTGAATCGTTCCTAACATTTAGAGGGTGTCTCTGATGAGTTATATTTTTTAAGTTCAGGCAAATACAAGTTTGGCCTAATTTTAACCAAAAATAAAACAAACGTAGCTGTACATACGTAGCATTAAACATAAGGAAATGTGTCTAGGACTTTATAGAAAGGCCATAACTGTGTTTCTTGTAGCTACTGAAGCAACTGATCACCTTTCGCCTTAATGGAAGCAGAATGAAAGCACTGATGCCACTTATGTGCTGAACACATCTCGCAAATCCATCCCAAAATGTCGTTATTGAGATTTTATCTAATTGGCTTGAATAAAATAGGCTATTTATATTCTCTGATAGCGAATACATTATCTCAAACTTCAAATTGATTTCTAGAATTCAAAATAATACATAAAACTGTAAAATGTATTCAACGTGGCGATAGTGGTTGGACAACGTGGAAATGTCGATAGGAACTAATAGAGCTGGCTTTAATTTGTAATCTCAAACAATCTTATGTTTTCTTTAGCTTTTCCCATAAAATATCATTCCAACTACAGTCAGTCTACATCACATTACGTTACATGACGTGTAAAATAATCAACCGCGGCGCGTCCTTTTTCAACTAAGCTTAGTCAACTTAAGAATGCCAGGACGAAATGGAACACTTTCTTGTGTCTCAGACATATTTGTCCATGAAAAGGAGCTTCCAACATGATTCGTTTGGCATAAGTACTAACGCTCTTGAAGATAATGATAAAAATGTTGCGTCAGTTCCTACGTCTGTTGACTGTTGAATGGTCAATGAATGTGTGGCAATATTGTTATATTCATCAATGCATTTTATCAACATTTCACCATGTATACAAATTATCGCTTATCTGAAATTCTACGGAAATAAACGTTGCTTTATCTTCCACAGCGATCTTTTGCTGTCAGTTTGTTTTCCAGTTTATTTAAAGCGAAATATTGTCACATCCCACTTGGAAACTCATCATTGTATGACAGATGCATGAATACACATGGAATTTGGCAAAGAATGTTTGGTCTTCCATATAATTTATTCGTAGCAGGTACATCATCAGAGTTGATAGTTCATCGAAGACCCAGCAGAACTTGGTTGCAGTGACACCTACAAATTCGTTCTGCACAAAAATAGAAATTCCAATGTGAGCGAATTCCTTCTATTATTTTGTGTCGAATGAATAAATGCTCGTCGAAGATCTGCGAGTGAGACATTTTATGCTCGTCGTGAAATGAAATGCTGAAGGTTGCTGTTTATATTGAAAGCCACCATCAAATGAGACTTCCGTGGGGATAAACAAATCTTCAAATGCGTTTGATAAGTAAAACATTGCCAAAAACAAGACCAGCGATAATAATCCTAACTGGGCTAGTTCTTGAGCTTAATGCCATTCAAACCGAAAACGATTATTTTTTTCATCAATCTTTCCCCTGCCTAACTCGATTCTAAGCTGATAAAAAGTTATTTAACAAAATCATCTTCATTCATTAAAATGTGTCCAATTTTAATGTGTCTAGCAGCGACAAATAAAAAAAAATGCAATTAAATGCCAAATGAGGTTATATCTGAATAAAATGTAGATGGATATCTCAAAAAGAAAAATTCCGCTTATTTAATGTCACACATTTTATTTCTCGAATTTTAATCCGATATTTTACTACTGATCCCATTAGCACTAAGCTCGTTTAGTTTGTTTTGAATTTTTATCACCACGAGCTTGCACTAAGATTAACATACTATTTCCACATGCCAACAGTAAAAAAAAAACGTCAGCTCTTATCGTCACAAGTAACTGATATAATTTGCATTTGGCTTAACTTTTACCTCACATTATTTATTGGCGAATGAATATATTTCAGGAACATCTTTCTACGAGAGTTATGAATTTAAATAATAACTGGTTACAATAATGTATGCAAACATTGCTCTAACACGGGTCAATGAAACCGGGACATTAGGCATGCTAAAATCATTAGTTTCAGCCATTGTCAACAAACAATACTGAACAACAAGCTTGTTGTCAATCAAACCATCGGTTTTTGTTAATTATCGATTAATCAAACTGAATAGGCTGCTACTAAACTAAGCCCAGTATTCCCCATTATTTTATTTTTTTTTTATTTGTATGTACCCACCTTCGAAAGTTCCACCGTATATTGATTCGCCACCAGTTCCATTGCATGCGGAAAAATCTCCCGCTTGAACCATGAAATCCTTAACAACACGATGAAATATAACATTTTTATAATGTAATTGTTTTCCGGTGACAATGCCGAGTCCCTTTTCTCCCGTGCATAGGGCACGGAAATTCTCGGCGGTTTTTGGTGCCACATCTGTGAATAACTCGAAGACAATTCGGCCCGCTGGAAGACCACCAAGATTTACATCGAAAAAACATCGCACACGCGGCGGTGGTTCATCCAAATTTGCATTTACCGTCATTTTTTAAATTATTTTTACCCCAAAAAATGATAATCCACACAATTCTACACTTGAAAATGAAGAAAATGTATTTATAATTATTCAGAAGTTATATGAATGACGACTTTTCCAATTGCCCGGACATTTGCAAATATATATGTGGATGATGTTCGAATTTGACAGAGCACAATTTAAGCACAGCGACTGTGTGGATTGCATGTGGAATGTGCAGACAAAATTCTGAAGATCTGTTTCTTTTGAGAACTTTTATAATTTTCAATTGGGTGTATTTATGGCGGATAAATTTTGTGAAAATTAATTCACTGCATGACAACACTGAAATAGACTTGAGCTGTGAATTTTTCTTAATGATTCACATTCAGCTAGCAGATTGGCGTTTGACACTGGAGACAGCAAGCCAGAGACAGTGCTAGTTGGAGAGGTTTGTTGCTTGAGGCCCGACCCACCCCGACTTGTAGAGCCAAATAAAGAAGAAGAAGCTCGGTTGGTTGGCGTTGTGGGTGAGCGCGAACTCTTCTCATATAACTTCAGATCATTTTCCCAATTTGCTAGTAATTTCGATGAGGCAAGTATGAAGGCAAGTTGATTTTTTCAAGTTAATACCCATATCGCAACGGCGCCTTCAGGCATTTGGACAAGTAGGATACCCATATATCATGTGTATGTCAAATTGGGACGGTCGCGCTATGTTATTTCACACACCGTAATTTCTTAAGCCCGAGCCCAAAGTTCGTAACAAAGTTTGTACTCTCTATTCACTCGGGCCTTTTGACAGTTCCGAACATTTTTTTCTTATTTTATTTCTCAATGGGAATTTTTGGCAAACTGACAGAAACCAGTATTAAAGCACAAATTCTCTCTTTTCATCAATGCCATCTTCTACCTTGGCTACATATGGCTCAGATGAAAATTATTGACTTGAGTTTAAACCTTTTCAGACTACCTATTATGTAAGTTTGCAGAAATGAAGTATTGCGCTTATTGCTTGCCCCTTAAGATTTTTGACAACTGTTTCTTATAACGTTTTCTTCTTTAAACTAAATTGACCAATCAGAGGCCGGCATTTATGTTATTTCGTGAATAAAAGTTAAAAATTCATGAATATCTATCAAAAAAGTACTCAAATTCGTCGACGGAATCATGTATATGGAATTCTCTAATTAGTCTGAGAAAATCGTATAACATAGGCTTTCAAAAAGTTTTAAGGGGCAAGAGAGGTGGAAGTCTGCTTTCTCTATAGTACTTGATTTTTGGCATTATTTGGTCGTCAGGCAAGTAGAAAAAATGGAAATATTTAATGAAAGGGAATACAGGTGTAATCTACTACGTTTGCCAGTTTTCCCGGGACAGTCCTGTATTTTTACAATCTGTCCTGAGATTTTTTTCCGCATACCGTTCGGGAAAGTGTCCCGTTTTTATTATTCTGTCCCGGTTTTATTTCATTTAATTTTAACTACAACTCAATTTTTTTTATTAAAAAAAAAATTTTGCATCTATATACATATACAAACACAAAAAATGTCTATATTTCGTTTATATACTTTGAAAAAAAAAACAACCGATATGTCTCAAGCCGGTTTCACTTGAATGGCTATAATGGGAAGATGGTGTTTAAGATCACTAATGCAATGCAATAGGATGATTCGGTTCGTTCATGATGTCGATTTTCGACTAGAAGACCGATCGCTAAGTGTTGCTGGTTTCAACTTAGAAAATTTCTGTTCTTCACATGAGCAATTTTTTATTGCTTGTTCGCCGAGATATTTTTATGCCTAATAATAAATACACGTTTTTTGCAAAAAATAAACAAAATGTACTTATACTCTTAGCGTATTAGTACATGGCGGGCATCCGCTAGTTATGATATAAGCTCAATAAGGATGATGCAACATTATAAAAGAATTTTCAGAACAAGCTATGCCTCTACCTTGAGTTGTCGTCTCTGTCTGCGCCTGTTGCTTAGCGGTTAGCCGCGTTAATTTTAAACCTCCGAAACGAAAAAAGCTAGCATGTAGCATAACAAGTTAGACCCAGGTCCAATTCGAAATGTTTCACAAAAAATATATTAATATTATTTATTAAAAAATAAGTGGATTTTGGCTCGAGGTGGATTATACTATGTTCCCACCAAACGAAATCACGAGGTTTCATCAAATTTCGGGGTCGGGGTACATCAGTACATTTCCAGCGTTTCGAAAGATCGCGCTTTCGGCGAAAGCTAGTTACCACATCAACCATTAAAATGCCATTCATAGGAGCTCACTGCGAACGCTACATTTTACATTTTTAAAATCATAATTATAAGGTTTAAAATGTTAAGTTCAATTATATTAATTTTATTGGTAGTTTGGTTTTAATAATGGTGATAAAAATATGAAGCTATGGTTGAAGCATGAGACAGTCATTAACATTTCGAATACTTTTGAATAGTTTCATATCGTCAGCATATAGCAAACATCTGTTTAACTGAGAGAGTAATATCGTTAATGAATATTATAAATAATAAGGGACCAAAGTAACTACCTTGCGGTACACCCGATCTACATTGAATAAGCCTTGATAAAGAATTACCAATTTTAACTTGGGTTAGGGTTCTATTTAAGACGAAGAAGATATCCAATTAAGAAAATTGGAATGGACCCCAAACGCTTTGAGTTTGTTTATTAAAAGTGAGTGGTTGACGGAATCAAAAGCGTTACTGAAGTGTAAATGTCAGTGTAAATTGCATGAACCCGTTTTTTGTTTTCAATCTCATTGATCACGAAAGAAGAACAAATTGATTGGTTAGTAGAAGTCGATCGTCCGATATGTGCTCTTTGATTAATAATTCAGTCTTATTCTTAACTATACTTTCAAAAAATTTTGGAATTGCCGAGAGTTTGCAAATTCCTCTATAGTTTTCCACGTTATTTTTAGAGCCCGATTTGTGAATGGGAACTAAGAATACTTGCCAGGTGGTTGGTGTAAATATGCGTGATTACTTCCCATTTCATTTATTTATTAATAGGAATGCAAGAAGATGTCTAGTAACCTTTGTTATTCAATTTTAAATTTCGCCGTTCTTGTATAGGTGTAACCAATCTTCATCAACTGTCGAAGATTGAACAATTCCTCAAAATGGCGTCGCATCCGGTGTCAAGGGAAATCACTTGAAACGCATAAAAAATGTCACGAATGCTTGTTTTGGAGTATAATTTAATTTAATAAACACTCCAAATGTGTTTATTCATTCAGAAATAAGCGTCCACGTGCTTAAAATGATTATTTTTATAATTTCGAATTGTCTACTTGGGAACTCACTCTAATTCAAATATTTAACATCTCTGGAAGCCTGCAAATGCAATGACAAATAAACGGTGCCAGATCAAAAACAAAGTTTTATGAATAATTATTTTATTGAATTAGACTGCAATTCAAATTCTTATTGGATATTTTTCTTAAATAAAAGGAAAAACTCAAATGTGGTCTGATATTTCCATTTTCGAACTCAAATCATGCACACACACACACAGAAAACACACGACATCGACGACCCACAGAGGAGAACCGTCAATTTTCGCAGATCTTCTAATTCCTTTTCGAAATTTTCTACAATCGGCGTCGAAACCACATGTCTGCTCGTCATAACGAGATTTTTAAATTTTCAATAGAAAAATGGTGAAAAGTTTTGTGAAAACTATTAAAAGTGCTTAAATACAAACGTCCGTTCCATTGACAATTGAAATTTTTCATTGAAATCTACAAGAATTTGTGAAATTTTCGTTTTAAAAAATTTCCATTGCACAAACTTCTCGTGTATCGCTCGATAATAGTGTGGTAACCAGTTGACATTTCCATCTGTCTGCTCGAAATATACGAAAGTCTGACAAGAACGACGAGTGTGTTCGTGAAAATAAAGTGAGACAGTTGTACTATTCCCAAAATACTATATTTGTGTATATGATACGTTTGCTCTTGTAAATGTTGTGTGTGTGTTTGTGTTTTGTTTTCCGTGTGTCAAATAAGATTTTGATTCGAATAACATCTGAAAGTTGTCATTTTGTTAAAATTTTTGAATGTTATTCCGCTTCTGATTAGTTTCGGATTGATTTTGTTTTGAAATTTGTGCCTTTCATATATTGCCTTGCAGATTGTATACATATTTGTTTTTGACAAGTATTTTGACATTTATCACCCTGAACTCTTAACTTGCACCGCAGACCAGAGACCGATAAAACCAACTTAGCGGCAAGCAGACATTTAGAGTCGTGTGGAACAGAGAGGGGGCGAAATATTCGAATTCGAATTGTGTGTGAATTATATGGTTGAACGTTTCTTTTTCGACTGAAAGAACACCAACTTCGCCGTGGTTACCGTCGGGTGTTGTATGTGTGTGTGTGCTGTGGTGTGGGATTTGTGTAAATGTGCAGAAGTGACATTTGACAACTGAACGGTGTGACAGATAACTAACCTCTATTTTTGTACGAGTGCGTGAGAGCAGCGAAGACGTGAAGAAAAGAAGAAAAAAATATTCAGAATCAGAAGAAGAAAATAAATATATTAAATCCCCTCAATTTTGGGAAAGGAAGTATTTGCAGTATGTCACGAAAATATTATTTAAATTTTAAAATGTAATCAGTGACCATGTGCACTTACATATATGTAGACTGAACTATCAACTGCAAAATTCTGAGGCAATCTTATGCGTGCTTTTAAATGTCCTTTGGTGGTGGGGTGTTCTACGATTTTGTGTCTCTGTCGGCAGTGTGCGAAACAAAAACAAAAAACTGTTAAGGACAAGTATGATGCAAGGGTTTTTATGGCAACAAAAACATTTTTTTTTCTCTTGAAGTACGAGGGAGCGAATTCATGTATAGTTTACCGGTGTTGTAGAGATTAGTCAATTCTTTACACGTAACATATTTTGGATAGAAGTGACAATCACTGTTTCAGTGATTGGTGATGTCTTTCCCCGAGCGATAATTGTAGGATAAAAACAAAAACAATACATGTACCTAGTTTCTCGCCAATAATTGTGGCATCTAATTAGTACTGACAATCTGTTTTCACAGCTGTTACAGATGTAATATGTTCTATTTCTCTTTTGCTTTCGACAACATTCAATCCCCTGTATTTCAGTGCACTGCGTTGTGTGTCTGGTTGTTGTGTCTGAAATGCACAGAAAAAGCAGCTGTTGTAGTATTATTTTCTTGCAACTTTACTGCCGACAGTGGCTCATGGCACGTTGAAGACTGTTTTGATACACATCTTTCCAAATGTCTGTAGTGGCGTGAGAGATAGTTATTTAAAATCGTAAAGCCTGTTGTGTAATGCAATAAACTTTGAAAGGTTTTGTCAGCAAATGTAATTACCCGAAGGTGATAGTTATATTTGGGAGAACGGTTGGTGGCGGTTGTACATTGCTTTAGGTACAATTCCCTTATGAATCGGTATCTTAGAAGGGGAAATACCTTTTGAAGATAGTTGCAGCGTGTATATTCTCGCGATGGCAAAATGAAATACTCACAACCAAGTTTAAAAATTGAACACCATTGAACTTAGCTTCTTTGAACCTTAAGACCATCCAACTTTTGGCTTATTATTGTCAAGTTTAGGAATCAGAGAAGGTTTTGACATCGTCCGTAAGCTCAGGTGCATACAATACAATTGAAATTATAGCGAAATTATACTGGTAGTCCTGTATTGATCGTTTTGAAGAACCCTCACATTTTTACAAAACCCTTTTAAAACACATTTCAAACATTTTACTAAAAAATTTCTATTTTTCTCTTTTCAGGACTTCGTCTGACCAGAACGTGTATTTCGCCAGAGTGTGAAGGCTCATATAAAATGGCAACCTAAGTTAAGGGGAACCAGCAAAATGCCATTATTGCACTAAGTTGCATTGAAACAAAATAAAATCAAAACACAATTCAAACAAAAACCGAACCTAAAACAGTACTGAACGAGAAGACCCATTAAAACGAGTCTCGACTGCAAGTCTGGATCAATAGCCTTATTATTTGATTTGATTTCTTCATTATTCTTTTTTTTGTTGCAATTCGATTATTCGGAGAGGCGTGTGTCACAATATCGTCACTCGATTGAATACATCATTACACAACACATAAGTACATAATTTATTCAATTTTTTTCTTTTTTTTTTTTGTGGAGTATAGTTTAATATTAACATTGCCAATTAAAACAAGGAAAGAGAAAGATTTGAGATGTCAGCCAAAGAAGAAACATCTCCAACAACTGTAGCAGATGTTGGCGTAGAGAAGGTCTCGCCATCTGCAACAACAACATCGTATGCCAATGTTTTGCAAAATCTCGATGCAAAAGTTGCTGTATCACCAAGTGCATCGGAGGTGATTGCAGCGGGAAATGATCTTGACCCGGATAATAAGGAGAATCAGCCGAATCTTAAAAGCTTGAAATCGTGGAGCGAGGAATGCGCTGAGGTTGTGACTGATGTAGCAACAACAAATTCTGCGAGCGTTAGCGGTGAGAAGCGTTCGGCAAATCCTGACAATACGGAAAACTCCTCTGAAGTTGATGATAATGCTGATTTTGTACCGGTAATTTCGCATAGTCGTAAGGATCGCAAAATCCGTCGTAAGGAGAAGCAACGCGATCGCCCATGGGCTGGAAATAACAACAGCGGTGGCAAACTAATGAATAAGGATGCGAGCAGCTCAAAAGGTGGCCCAGGAGCCCCATCGTCTCTTGGCAAATCTGATGATGACCGTAAAAAGTTCCCAAGACGTCCACGTGATCGTCGACAACCACAGCAAAAAGGCGATAAATCCAGCAATCCCGGTTCGGTGTCTGGTACATCAAAAGAACCAAAAGAACTGACAAAAGATCGCAAAGATTCATCACCAAGTGGCGCCAGTGCAAATGAGAACAATAGTGGCAACGAAGCAAAACCCGATGAGCAACAGCAACCGAAGAAGTTCGTTGCCGCACCGCCACCTAAAGTCAATGCTTGGAAGGTGAGTGTTTGTACTTTACATATATTGCTTATGCCATTGGGTATCATCACAAACGAGTTTTCATGTCTATCTGACGACTGAGTGATCTGGTTCTGTTGGATAGAATTTCATTTCGGGCTTATGCATTCTCGATGGCGAGACTATTTTATGACATTTTTATAAAAGTGAATGTTAAACACTAGGTGAGTGTTGCAGGTTCAGTCGAGGGAATTGGGATATTTTAATCGACGGTTTTTACTGATGTCGGAGAAGGCGGCGCGAATTGACAAAGAATGGGGCTTATGACTTGCGCTTGAGAAATCAGGCAGATATTGCAGTTTTGCGAAACTGTGCAAATTTATTTTACAGCTTTTGCATTTTATATCTCTGTAATTTATTCAACAATGAATTTGATTCGTTTTTAATTATCCAGTTTTAGAAAGGAAGTCTTGTAAAGGACGAGAGGTTAATTGTTCAGTTTGGTTGTGAATGATTTGTTTTGTTGTAGGCGGAGCATCCACAGTAATTTGATTGCTTAGAGAAAGACTGAATTCAGCTAGTTCTCCAGACTCTTTCGGACCAATTTACATTGTTATTTGAAACGAGTAGATTGTGACTGTTTGCTCCTGTCGGCCAATATTTATTTCCTGATCTGACTTCGTTTACATTTTGCATACTGGAATGTTTATAGAATCGTTTTCAATTCCTGTACATTCGACTCAATTTTAAATTAATAATCCCAAAAGTCATAACTCATTGATGTCCTTTTTCAAACAGCTCGCCTTTCGATTTTATATCCGCAAACTGTTTTTGTGTTGGAATGTAATGTATAGCAGTCATCTCCGACTCTTATCTAGCTTGTTCTTATCATGTGTTCATAGTTCATTCCCAAAACTAAGTTTAGGTTGAAGCTTGCAAAAGCATGTTGCTGCTTTTTATCTCAAGAGTATGTGTGTATCATTTACACTATTCCCTTGTGAGCGGAAATCAATTGAACAGTTGTTATCTGCTCCAGTCGATCGAACAAACACTGGGCACAGTTACAAACAATGTGAATATGTACACAAGTTGAGAGTGTGTTACGATGGACAACGTGCACACTACACAAGGCACAAATGACTGATTTAATTTAAAATGAAGTCTCGTATCATTAATTTAATGGTTCCATTAAATAGCGTATGACTTAAAATTTGTTGTTTCACAATTCATCAGTCGATATGAGTAACATTTTTTCCATCGTACACGTTTGGTTAGGTTAGGTTATAATGACTGCCGCGCTGAGGAACACCTTGGAAAGTGGGACTTCGAGCTCCTGTGATATTGGTCTTCCTAGGTGTCGAGATGTAATGAAGGTCCGTCTCCTCTTCTTTCTCATCCTTTCGTTAACTACACCGCTACCATTCTCTTGGTTCCTTTTCTTTAAGACAGTGACCGATAAGTAAGCGTGTGATCTTGCTATTTTTTTTTTTTCATTCTACCCTTTGAGGTAAAGTATCGGGAATGAAATCTGCTAGTAACTTTGATTTGAGTACTTTCTACGGGGAGAAGGCTAGTTAGCTAGTGCAGTTAGGCTAGTTAGTCCATCAGCTATTGCATTGGCCGGAATACCCTTGTTCTAAGGGATTCAAATGGTATGGTCATAGTGCAAGATTAAACTCCACTTTTGGTTTACATTTCAGTTCAACGACTAATTTGGTTTCTCAGTTCTATTCGTACCTTGAACTGAGATCAATTTGAAGGTTAAGTGTAGTCAGTGCAGCAACACAGCTTCATTTTGTTTCGCTCTTTTGAGAGTCAGAGCATTTTCCTCTCAATGCAACTGATATTCGATATTGAATTCCACTCCGTACATTTTTCCATTTTCGACATTGGATGGACAAATGGTAGTTTGCTAAGATTTATTTCCATTTTTCACCCATCAGAACAGAAGATAATAAAAAAATATATAAGAAAGTTCTAGAAAACTTCTTCTCATCCCCTCGGTTCCATTTGACAGCGCATTTGCAGCTTGCAGAAGCGAACAGTTGAATATTCCCGCCTATCCCCACAGCGCTGTTCTAAAGTGCTAAGAAGTGTGCGTGGACACAATGTTGTATTTGTGTCTTTAGAGCACAAACATCCTGCACAGGGATTTTCTAATGCAAAGATAAATATCCCGGTGTACATGATTTCTGGGCATTTAAGGAGGGCATTTAAAAGGCAAATACATCAAAAGTCCAATAAGAATTGTAGCAAATACGCGCACTAGTTGGAAGTGTTGCCTATTTTTTTTTTCAGATCGCATTACACAAACGACGTTCAACTGAAATGAAGTTCAGATTTCACTGTGAAACCGAACGAGTTGAACCCACAATTTGAACTCGTTTTAAAATTCAGCTGAACTTAAATTTAAACCTTCACTGTGATTGGACATTAGTGGTTATTAAGAATCATGCCATGTGCCGGACTTTTTCTATCCATCATAGTTCCTTTGTGGTGCGATTGGCCACTGACTTTGATTTGATAGGGTGTTTCCTGACGTGAAGTCAAAGGCAAGCCTATTCACTTTCTAGCTAGTTCATCGGCTATCGTGCCCAGGGACAAATGGTTAAGTTGCATCTGATCACTGGCTCATTAGAGATAAGCGGCAAAGTTTCTTGCATCTGCATTGTACTCGTAGTATCAGATAACTTATATCAAAAATGTACATATTCCTGGTACGACTTAAGATTCACGCTTAATTGACTATATTAGAACTTGGTGCATATATGTATGGAAATAGTTTTAGTATGCCAAACTCTCCCATGGGCACGGAATGGGTGCGTTTGAGTAGAATTGAACTAATACAAGATTACAAATGTTGGAAGTCATTTGAGCCTACCCACAATTACAATACATAAATGGCAAGATCTCGATTATTTTTAATGAATACTTGTTCGATAATGTGAACCTCGTGTGGGTTACTTTGAATTCTATATCTTCGTTTGAATTCTCCGATCGACTGGTTTGTCATAGACGATTTTTCTACATCTACTATTAACCTTTAGTTAAAATCGTATACCAGGGAAGGAAACTCTAGTTGAATGCAAAACCGTTCTTTAAGCACGAACAGTAATTATTTGCTCATTCCTAGCATGCTGCTTTCTTCAGTTAGCGCAATCCTTGGCTACATACTTACAGTTCGTCATACTAAGTTAGTTGAGGTACTTCTTCCCTTTTCTGCATTGTCTTAGGTGCAAGGTTTACGTCCTGCGTTTCACCCCACAGGTTTTTAAACGAAGACATTTCATGCCGGAGTTAAGACGACCGTGCGTTCTACGACAAAGGTCCCTACACCCCCAGTTATGGCTACTCATGTTGCCGTACAATTCGTGGTCCAATTTTCGCCCTAAAAATCCCACAAATGCATCCAGATGCCAAATATAGCACGTCGAACTTTCCCCTCGAAGATAGCCATAATTTCCCTATTCGTTTTTCTTATGGACTGTTCATCCATCTGCGCCGCAGAGAAGGATTTGGATGGTTAATGTTCTGCACACAGTCAACTTTATCCTTCGAGAGAGTGCTATATTACACAATTGGCTCGTCCAAAGAAACAGCAGCTGGCAAGAGGTTTTGACATAGGTACTGTACTTCTTCTGCTCACTGTGGAGATGAGGTAGATGATTATATCCAATGCTTCCAACTGTGACGATGTCCAAGACGTCGTTGTTGTATGTCTTTTCCTTAACTCACATCAACGGATTAACTCATAAATCCGTTTAAAATCAAACAAAGTCTTCATTGACGCCTCGCTGCGTTCGGTCAACGCGTTCAGTCAACCACATCAATGTCATCCGTGCATGTTTACAGCTGAACGCACTTCTGAAATTTCGCTTCTCTGGCCAGTAAGGAGGCCCGTGTCTCCTTTTTGAATGTCATACCTATAATTGGAAACCAGAGATATCTACTTCTGAAAATAGGTTCAACATTATAACATCTTGTCGTAAACGCACTTTCTATTAGTCTCCGGCATTGTAAACAATTAATATGAAACTGTACTTTCATTCTCGTATAATATGGGAATTACAGGATGTGGTGAACGTTTGTGAGAACTCACTCGTCATTCAAATTTTTTGAATGCATTAAAAACCTCGGCGTGACGCCCTCGAATGTTCACTCAAATGCAACGAATCCAACCTACGTTTTTGAGAACTCTTGGCGAGACTCCTTCGAATGTTCACTCAAATGCAACGATTCCAAGGAAAATTCAATTAGCACTTCTCCAAACATAACCTCTTATCTAAATTCAGGTCGATGGCTGAAATCCACACGAGACTTAAGCACCGAACAGCTTATCGCCCTCTGCCTGTGTATTACTATAAACCACATGTGAACCAAGCCTCCAACGAAGAGTGATTACGCCTTATCAAAAGAAATTCATAGAGATAAGGTTTTTAAAATTTGAAAAAAATGCGGTGTATCCTAACCTATGTAATGCTTCTCGGTTTTGGGAGAGGTTCATTTATTTCATGACACTCTCTGATCGGGGATCGTAGCCAGAAAGTTGTGACGAAATTCATCTACATATGAGCGGCTTATTAAGCTGACACGATTAAGACACGTTTGGCTGTGGAAAGAACAACTCTGAACATGAAATAGTCTGAACGCGGATGTCTACACTGTGAACTGTCTGATCTAATGCAAATAAAAAATGACGTCGAAACACTTGTTAATTTGTGTGTTATTTACTCCATTTGAATTACCAGAGAATTCCATGACTTAACGCTTTAGTGAATGGACAACAACAGCGATTCTGTTTTGGATTAGAGCATCATTTACTCCCTGTTACTGTCAGCGCTATTAAAGTATTGCTCAATCGAGCTTCCTCGTGTGTCTTTGATGCATGTGTAGACTCACTGATGTGTGTGTGTGTGCCTCGTTAACGATTTCTTGACCTCTGAGTGGTGTCATAGTTAAAAAAAATAATGAAATAGTGTTTCATAAATGCGTACTACACATGTATCGATAACACTTGAGGCGTTTGTGTTTGAAAAGTGCACGTCTAAAGTGATAAGATGTACACACAGTCTAATTGAACATTTCCATAAACAAATTGTTGTATCGATGTATTTCACATTATCTTCCTCAAGATAACTTTGAGCTAACCAAATTCAAATGGCTGTTGCAGATTATGGGAGCTTTTTTCCAGTAAACATCCATTTTGTAGTCTGTGCTTCAGTCTTCACACGAACAACAACACCAGAGGTTATTAAAAACCACAAACAATCAAACCAGAACGAAATAAACGAAATAAGGGAAAAAACAAAAAGCAAAACTATAATTGAATCACTACTGACCCGAGGCAGACACATTCGGTCATACAACACAAACTGCGTATCAGATAATAGAAGCCATTGCGTATCCGCCTATGTTATTCGCACGTTTTGTTTTGTCTCCTGTGTGTTGTGAGCACAACATGTTTACAAGACACAATACGAGGCGAATCAAATATTACTGGGTCAAACATGTACGATGTGTATCGAAGAATCTGTTGCCAACGAAGTTAGGTCTTCAAGTAAAAATAACTTCCCAAGTTGATTGGCCGCTGCACCCAGCAGCAGCGGCGGCCAGGTAACAAAAACACACTATGTAAACAAATAAATAAAAAATAAACTAAAACCGATTACATGATCATCGCTGATGTTGGTGCGGCTGTGTAGTCGTTGATGTGACTAAATCCACACCCACAGCAACCCAAAATAGCCTGTTGCATAATAGAAAGTATACAGCGGTAATCAAACGAACGAACACAAGAAGAGCGAACACAAAATTATGCAATTTTGAATGTGACCAATAAGTCAGTAATGCCACTCGAACAGTTCTTTGCAGGTCTTCGATAAATAACTAGCTTTTTAAAAGTCACAACAAACGTCGACGGGCCATTATTTAACATAACATGATCTTGCTTCGCGTGGAGCACTTCGACGAAAAAAAAAAAAGTTTCTCTTTTACAAATGTGCGCGTTTGAAAGAGTGAAAACAAAAAAAGGAAAAAAAACGAGAAGAAACTAAAAATAAATGTCAAGGTCATCGTTTTTAATGGTGTGCCAGACAGGCGGACGTGTTGGGGGGCCTGAGCAGCCGGTGTAAACGAATAAAGGGGCAAAAGAAACGCAATAAAAAACACGAAAACAACATTTCGAAAACTAGACTTGAGTGGAATTCATAAAATGAACGCAGGAAGGGGAACACTGTCATAGATATCTGTTCAGTTTGCGTGCACCCTATTGAGTTGTTCAGGATGCTTAAGAGGATTGATTACAGTTGGTGAAGAAAAATTCTGTTTGTGCTGTTGACAAACAGAAAACTGTGACGATCTACGCGTTGATGTGGCAACACCTCTCTGCGAATATTTTCTTTGTTTTCTTCGACCTTGGACACATTTCTGCGATTGTTGACTTCTGGCCAACTACCATTATATCATCAATGCGGCGTGTTTACGCCCCGAAATATTTAACTGTGAATGATGTAGTGCTTTCTCGCAGGTTTTTATTGCGTCCACTGTTGTAATGGCGAACGATATAGCTTTATAACGATTTCAATCAGGCAACTTTCGTATTTTGTAAGGTCTTGCGCGAAGATAAGACCTTTTGCGTGACAATCAGATAGCTTGGGCTGCATATCATTTCAGGCTTTTGCTTTGCAACACAAAAGCAAATTCCATTCATGATGCTATCGCTACACTGTTCCTCGTTAAAGGCTTTAGGTGGCTTATCTAGATTTGGAATATTTTTTTTGACTTGGCTTCTGACTATGGTTGTAAATATTAATTTTAGGTGTAGACATTCAACTTGAAAGTGATTATTGTTTGTGGGGATATTTTTATCCAACTGATCTCTAATTCTAAACCGAAGAAGAAAGCCGCCAGCTTGTCTTACAGGAAAAAATAAACAAATGTTATATCTCCATTCTAACACAAATCAACACTTCACGTCTTTCCAATAATTTTATTTAGATTACCGTTTCCTATAATAGTTTGTTCATTTTGAGATGTCTTTGCTTTATATTCCACGGCCGCCTGTACCGTAAGAAACACAAATTGAAGACGGGGAATTATAAAGCTGAACAATTTGTGTATGTTTGCTTACAAAAAGCTTTCCGCCAAAATACTGACCCAATCTTGTGGTAAGGTGTTCATAGCCTTAGACCCACTTTGAAAAAAATCGATTCACTTTGAAAAAAATCGACTAATCATACGTTGGTTAGTCGTTCTCAGCCCGCATTTTCTTTTCCAAAAAAATACATGCAAAAATAACTTTTTCTAAGAAAATAACTATTTTGTGTACGTAAATATTCTGGCGCTCCAATCCGGGTTGGACCTGGTCTTCAACCAAGCACTTCGATGTCTGCAGTCTGTCAGCAGTCTTAAGTTGATTGAGGTCCTTCTCCATCTGTGCGCCACCTTAGGCGGAGTCGTCCTCTGTTCGCATAGTTGCGGTGCCTTTTTGTTGTCCATACGGTCTACATGGCCACCACCACATTGTTATATCTTTGCTCTCGATCCCATCAACGCAAAACAGGACCAAAAATGGTATGCAGAACTTTTCTCTCGAAGTGATTCAAAAGTTCTTCATCCGCATTTGAATTTGTCCATGCATCCGCGCCTTACAGCAGCACTGGCATAATCAGTATCTTATATAAAGTCAGCTTGATCCTTCGAGAGAGGGCTCAATTGCCTCAAATTTGCCATAGAAACAGCGGATGGCAAGATATACTTTGCATTTGATCTCGGTATTGATGTTGTTCGTGATGTGCACTGCTAAACCGAGGTAGACTGAGTTATTAACTACCTCGAAGCCATGATCCAGGAAGACGTCGATGTTGTTTATCCTGTCTTGAGGACAGCTTGTACCTTTCTTGAGGACAGCTTGTATATACTTCGTTTCGCCCATATTCATCGCTAGACCCATTTTACCCAATATATGAACTTCTGGAAGATCGTGGCTCTAGTGGTGGCGTCTGAGTTTTGGACGATCTTCTCCAAGATGATGCTGAAGAACACACAACAGCTCGTCGCTTTGTCTAAATCATTCTTTGACATTGACATTCAGTGTGTTTTTCTGGCTTTGATGGAGGAGCGAGAATTTTCCACTTGGCGATTTTGTCGGGTATGTCAAAAGTAGGCATGACATTTTATAGCTAGTCTCTATGAACGACCTTGAAATTAATCGTAGGTGTTGATTTGAACTTCTTATGACTCGTTTTTAGATACAATATGTTGCTGGGCGTTCGCTGTCACGCAAAAAACTCTTCATCACCGCCGATTGAATCATCACTTGAATTTTCCAAAATGAAACTGTATATTAACTGTCTATGTTTACAAATATTTTTATTTTCTGTATTTTGCGCGGAAACATTCAGCCTAACACGACAGGGGGCCAACTTCCCAGCTTTCACTGTAATAATAAAATATGTGTGGCTCGAAAGTCCGAGGTTCATCTAGCTTTTACAGCAAACACTTTTTACTCGCAACCACAGCAACATTCGTTAAACGTGCCTCATCCTGTCTTGAGTGTGGGTGTCGTTCCTGCATTGCTAAGCCGACTTAGGAATGGCGAAGTGCAGAAAGGTTTTCTTTAGGCGTGAATACTCTTCGATAATTGTCAATGACTTGAAAGAATAAAGCTTTGAACTATGAAAGTTGGAAAATTCGGGATTGCTCCCTTCCCCGGCATAGGCGACGACGCACCAACCCACTATACGACAATGACGACTACAAGAAGCCTACATAAAATATAAAGACTGCCCTTGTGTCTACGCAAACTTGCTTTGAACATTTTCTGTTCTACCTATTGTTTAAATGGCTTCGTAAACAATAATTATGAGCTCAAAGCGATACAAAGATCGAGTAGATTCTAATCGGCGAACCTCTGGAGCTTTTAAAAAGCGATGAAGTTGACTGATGCTCATATTGCTTGGTTCTGCCAAGTCGTAGAAATATGCGGCGTCCATGTGACTAAGGGGTGCTCACTTTTGCTCAACTTGCCGGATAACTGGGAGTTGAATAACTTCGGAGTTGGTTTCAATTCGTAATTTAACCGTAGAGTTGAACATTGATTTTGTTCACTATTTCAACTCACAGCCTGAAATTTAAAATCCAGAAGTTTTTCGACTTTCAGTTGTTAAATTTCCCCTGGGATATTTTAGACAGTTCACACATTCAATGTTATTTTCAACTTTGCATTTACGGGGTGTGTGCTCTTCGTGTACGGTATGAAAAGGAGATCTGAGAGCGAACTGTTTTAGCAGAGATAATGGCTGGATATCTCTATGCTCCATTACCTCTGGTTATCATTTGATGTCGGATATGTTATGGAGAACAGCACAAGCGACTATGCGCATTTGTAATGCTTACATTAATAAAGTCTACATTCGCCTGTTGAATTGATCCGAGTGCGTAATATTGTAATACGATTGGTCGGTGTGTTATGAGCCGTAATTCACGGGATCTGTTAACAACTGAAAAAGAATCTATCAAATACTTCTTCATTTCAAATTAAATCGAAAGTGTCAGTATCTTCTCTTCTTCTCTCGCTTTACGGAAATGCCTTAGTTCAATCAACATTATTTCTGTCCGCTTTGAGAGACAAACACTGTAAATGAAATCGCAATAATCTCATCTTGTATACACACAGGCAGTCAGGCAACTACGATAGTGACAGAAAAGAGAGAGAGCAAAATTCCTGATTTCATCCCTTAACGTCTACTATTTCCATTGGCTAAACAAATGAGGAGTTGATAAACTCACGAGTAAATTGAAAGTTGAAACCATAAAATGTGAGTGAATGAATGCAAATCCAGAAATTGAAGAGAAAAATCTCAATGTTGTATTTAACTTTTGTCCGCGAGATGCGAGGGCACTGCAATTACAAAGAAGGTGTGGAATAGTTAGCTGATAGCTGAATCTGAATAAGTAAGCAAATTAAGTAAATTTTATAATAAAATAATATGGGTGGCGCTACAGTCCGTGGCGGACCTGGGCCTAAATTCTCAGCAACCACTCGTCTTGTGCGTGCTATTGTTCATTCACGAATGGAAGGGACCTACAGTTTAATGCCGACTCCGAACGGCGTAGTTGAGAAGCTTTTTCTAGACAGGAATACTCTTTAAGCAGTGTCAGTGACTCGAAAGAGGTGGAGCCGTGAATTTTCAAAGGTGGTAAATTCGGGTATCAAACCTGGCACCCTCTGCGTAGGAGTCGACGCACTTACCCACTAAGCCACGGCGACCCGAAGTAAAGTGAAATTTAACTATTAAATTTTCTCCGAATTTCCGTCACTAGTCGTGCTAGTCTTTATATTCCTTCAAACGTGCAATACGCAAATAGGGTCGCTTTCTGTAGTAGAACATTTAAAAAAAATACGAAACAGCTTAAAAATTGCTCACATACATTGGCATTTTGCCACACTGTGTGTCGTGTTGTCGTGGATAAGTGCGATGACTCGTTAAGGGTCAAACAAAAAACTGAGCGATGTATGTGTGATCGAGTGTGTTCGCTCGATTGCTGCAGTTCACGTAGACTTGTACGTCCATTGTGCTTGGACCTCTACACTGTACGTCTAGGTTTGACTACTGGAATATTTACTTTCATGCTTCGTGACCACGCCTCCCTCGAGGTATTGATGCTCGGAGGCTATAACTAAAGAAAAAGCTTCACCGTTCGGATTTGACATAAAACAGGGGGTTTCTTCCAATCGTGAACGAATTGTTGCTCTAAAAGCTAGGTGCAAGGCATATATTAGTTTGGGAATTATTCCATCGCATTTGGTTTGTCTTTCCTTGTCGTTGGATTTCA
This sequence comes from Eristalis intricaria, assembly GCA_964034865.1. Classification (NCBI taxonomy): domain Eukaryota; kingdom Metazoa; phylum Arthropoda; class Insecta; order Diptera; family Syrphidae; genus Eristalis; species Eristalis intricaria. Next base: position 136,962,635 of record OZ035873.1, read on the forward strand.
GACAATGCATTGGTAGCAGCTTTAAGTCGTCTATCAAGTGTCGCGTAAATATCTTCACATAACAAATTAGATACGCACCCCCAAATTATAAGTGTTCATACATAACGATTTGTTCCTAACACACCCTATACAGATTTAGGCAATCAAAATGTCTAACGTATCACTCTTTAAACACATTCTACCCATCAGTATCTTACTTGACTAGTTGTTTGGCTGAACAACTGAAGACCGAAAACTAGAAAATATGTACTCAGTTGATAAACATTCGGTTCGTATGTGAAGCACGAAAATCGTGGAACCTGTCCATTTAAACTTATACTGCAAGAGAGCCCACCTAACAACAAGAGAGACAAACAACAATCGCACCTGAATACGTTCTAGGAACACAGCCATTTAGCACAACTAATTAATATACTTCCAACGTGTATATTATCTCTCCCCTGTGTTGTATCCAAGTCAAAATTCGTGGCTGTATTAAGTGAAACGTGAACTTTTGATCAAAAAAAGCCCGGAGAATATCACAATATATCGAAAGGAAATCGCTATCAGTCGGAATATACAACAGTCATCTGCCTTACATTTCGTGTGTGGTGTGTTATCTGTATCGGCTTGGTGAAAATGAAACTAAAAGTAATTTAATTTAAATTTCTTCTTCTCCCTCTTCCACCGCCATCTTCTTCTCCTCCTCGTGTGCTTCTACATAATTTGAACAGTTTTTCATTTTTATTTCACATTGCGTGCGGTTTTATTTCGGTTTTTTTTTTTTTGTTTTTTTGTTCTGATCGACGAAAGTGTGCGTCGCCGTTGGTGGGTGGGTTATCCAACACGAATTTGATGGGCAATTTTTAGATACTGTTGGAATTTTGAAGATTTTCTGCTGTTTTCAAAAGAAGAAGATGAAGGAGACAATATTTATGAAAGATATGGCATTGATAAATTGATTTTGTTTGTTGAGCAGTTTGTGCGTTGTCATATTTTCGATGACGTTCAATGTCACCAGTGGGGGCATTCACTTGGGGGTCTGTCGTGTGTTTGAATACATGAAGGCAGAGAGGCGACCACAGGGGACTTTGTAAATTTAATTGTTGTTCTCAAATACATGCAAATTGATGCAGGGAATTTGTTTAAAATGACTCATACTCAAAAATGGTGTTTTTGTTTTCTATAAGAAAATTCAAGTAATAACATTGAATGTCTCTTTTGGGAAAGTTCACTTGCGGTTAAAAAGGGGAGGTCATTTTCTTTGTTGAAATTTACACATTTTGCGTGGAATGAGAGCATACTTTTTTAATTTCCAATCCGGTACTAAATACGACGTCAGTTTAAAAAAGATGAGACAGCAAATGCGCAAATGATTCAGACTAATAAAGGGGCTTAACCCAGGAGCTGTGTCAGGTTACATGTTGATTACGTTTTCTAGGGACTCGTGGACAATGGTACATGAAGCATACTATCGTATGCTCGTGCTGATTTTCCATGTCTGCGAGCTTGTTTGAGTACCAACTTCGTGGTTCGTTCGACGAAGGAGCTATGCGTTCATTGCACCAAGTTCAAGTGTCTCCGGAGAAGTTTAAGTACATTTGAACCACCACGCTAACTTAGTCAGAGTTTGAATTGAAACAAATTGTTAAGATGAAGTCCTGTTTTAGAAGAGACGATGATTTCTTTTCTTTCTACATCGTTGCCACGGTTCACTCTCTTCATTCAGAAAACTCACTCTAAATTTATGATGCAAAGGAATGCAATCTTTTTCTTAATATTTTTGTATACGATAGAAGTAGTGACTATGACTAGGCATTTGCACATATACTAGATGTCTTGGAAGTGGTAAATTCATGTACGAGGGTGATCCGATAAGTACTTAGCCTACAAAAGAAAAACGAACATTTTGACATAGTGCCGATATATTTTTAAACATAGTCTGCTTTTACCTCGATATACCCAGCGGTCGATAGACCCAACGATGCGTATTCTGGAAGTCTGCAAAATAGTCCTCTGTGCCGGCAATAATCTGCCCATCCGACTCAAATTTCTGGACGGCTAGTTTGGAAACAAAAAGCAATACATGGTGCCCAATCTGGAGAATACGGTTGATGGGGCAGCAGTTCGTCGCCTAATTCGACAATATTGGCCATGGCGACGGCGGCGGAGGTGTGAGTCGGTGCATCGTCATGGAAGAAGAGAAAATTCGCGGGCGGGCGTGTTCCACAAGCTGTCAAAACAAAACTACGAATCCTATTCGGGTGAAACTTGACAGTAACCGTCGTCTATGAAAAAGTACTACACAAAAGCAAATACCTCTTGCGATAATGGCGTCATCCGCCGGTGAGTGAGGTTTATCGGACTTATCGGACACCCCGCGCATTTCGAGCAAACTGGGCTCTCATCGCTTAACTTTTTAAGACGATCATCAATTGTATAAATGTGTTCTACCGGTCTTAAAAGAAGACCCACTTTCATCACATTTAAGCTATGTCTTCCTTTCCTATTGAAGAAAATATCCTCATTTTCTTGCGGTCTTTGAAAATATAGCTGGGTATCATGTACGAGAATATGGATATTTAATTACTTCACTTGCATTTCTGGTAGAACCACTGCTTTGTCTCTTCCTTTCTTATTTCGTTGCCGAGGCATTTTTTCGATTTTTATTAAAAATTTCAAAAACAAAACTAAACAACAATTAACCACGAAGTATGGAACGATTGTAAATACGACTGGATGGCGCAGTTGGTAGGATGCCAGCCCCTGGTTAGCGGGGTCTCCGGTTCGAATTCCAGTGAAAGCAAAGTTAATACGCTTTTATCTGGTTTTCCAAACTGGTCCATTCACCATTTGCCGATCAAATTAACGGCACGTCAATGGAGTAGTCAATCAGTGGTAGTAGTCTGACTAGGGTATCACAATGGACCAACATGGTCTAAGTGTGGTTCTGAATGCACTAGCACCCCTTATACCCAACCTAACCTTGAAACGATTGTAAAATAGCAATCGTTCAGTCGTCGGCATTTGACAGTTCAATGAGTTAGACGAAGCATTAGTGACTCGTCAAAAACGACGTCGTCCAGACGATTCAATTAGTTTAGTGTTACACGAAGCAATACAATCGTCGAAACGACATCGTCTTACGCGATGAGAGACCTGGTCGTACTGTCTGCGGAGTTTACTCGCACCATGATCGAGTGTTTTAGTGGGGCTCTTTGTAGCAATCGCCGAGGTAAATATCGCAGATTTTTATCCTCTTTTTGCCCGGCCCATCCCACCGCACCTGCTGAATGGCGGTGATATCTGCCTTATAAGCTTCGAGGGCTTCCGCAAGTTCATCGGCTGCACGTGGCCTGTTCAGGGACCTCACATTCCACGTGCAGAACCGAAAATCGTTGTCCTTATTTCGTTGTCCATGGTCGTCAGCAGTAGGGTCATCCGTATCCGAGGCTTCTCGTCGTTTCTGAACTTTTACACGGTGGGGAAGTTAACCCCACGCGCAACCCCCGAACCTGGAGGACCGGGTCCTGGTTTAAACCCCTGGACAAAGGCCGCTGCATACATTAGTTTACCTCTAAGCGGTTGCTTTAAAGGCTATCCAGAGAGCGCCGCGAGGAGGCTGTATCAACTTGAACTTGTTGGGAAGTTAGATATTGAAGTAAAGTCCAATGTCTGAGCATACATAGCCACACCCAACATTAAGTGACGTGCCATATCACACTTAACGCTGAGTATGTTTCTCATTTCACACCAAACACTATGTGACACATCATAGCTCACTTAGAGCTAAGTGGCATATCATCTAACACCTCGGACTAAGTGGCCATTTCACCTTACACTTTTGTAAGTACTGGTCCGATAGTAGGGATGACGTCAGGCTTAGTGGAGTCATTGGAGTAGTCAATCAGTGTTAGTAGTCTGACTAGGGGTATCACAATGGACCAACATGGTCTAAGTGTGCTCCTGAATGCACTAGCACCCCTTATACCTAACCTAACCTTGAAACGATTGTAAAATAGCAATCATTCAGTCATCGGCATTTGATAGTTCAATGAGTTATACGAAGCATTAGTGACTCGTCAAAAACGACATCCGTTGGGACATCCGTGCCACGTGACCAAATCATCGAAGCATAGTTATTTCCTTTCGAAAAAGCAGCTGCTCAACGTTGTGTTTGTCGCGTACTGCCGTGTTTTTCCATCCTATCCCGAAGAGCACGAAGAAATCTCAGCTCAGCAGCTTGTATTCGCGATCTTATTCTTTCGGTCATTACCCATATTTCATGACCTTAGGTGAAAGTTGGAATAAATACTGAGTTTAAAACCACTAACTTGACCTTCACACCACGGTCAGCCTTCCTGATGGCTGCAAGCTGTATGATTTCCCAAGCTGTATCAATGCTGACCTAACTTGACCAATCCTACAGGCAAGCTCAGAATTACCCCTCCCATCACTCGTGAAGAAGACCCCGAGATACTTAAACTTCTCCTGCTTCAATTGGTCTCCACTAACATTTGAGTGCATTAAACAGACGTTCTGGAAATTACCATACTTACTTACTTACTTATCAGTCGGGCGACCCATGCAGAGTCCGAGCCTGAGCGATAGCTGCTATCTATTGTTGACGGCTGGGCACGCTGCTTCCAGTCATCAAGACCAAACTTCTTTCAACCGCGATAGCTTGGTCTTTATACCAGAGATTCGGTCTTCCTCTCCTTCTCGGACTAGGAGCCTTGGATTCGAAGACCCTCTTAGCTGGAGCATTGTTGTCCATGCGCTCGATGTGGCCGAGCTGTCTTCCGGACTCGCAGACGGGACCATACATCCGACGTAGAATTTTTCTTTCGAAGGCACCAGGAATTAGCTCCACAGTTTAGCTGAACGATAGTCCAGTTTTCGGCTCCATACAGCAGGACTGGGACAATAAGAGTTCTGTAGAGCATGATCTTGGTCCTTCGTCTGTCTGGAGTGTTGACGCCAGTTGTTTTGACAGAACGAAGTAACACAGGTTGCCAAAGGTGGCTATACGTCGGATCTCCACAGTGATATCGTTTGTGGAGTTTACGATTGCCCCGAGGTAGACAAGCTCCTTTACTACCTCGAAATTGTAGCTGTCGATTGTGATATTTTGTCCTAGGTGGCGTGTGACGGATCGTTTTTTGGTCGACAGCATATACTTGTTTTATCCTCCCGTTTAATGTTGAACATATGTAAACTTTAGCGAAACAAGATTATAAAAATAATAATAAAGGTTAATTTATACAAATTCTGTAATCAACACGAGATATTCGTAGTCGCTTAAAGATTTTCTAAAACTCAAACACTGGGGTATTTTCAATTTCACTTTTATTTAGTTGCTTAAATCAAAAGTAACATCATTCAGTTTAATTGTCTTTATTTAATCTAACTAAAGGTAGAAAACCAATTTTAGCTCTGAATATCGGGCCATTAGTAGGGATGTCAACAATCTGTCAACTGGACATCAAGGGGGCGTCTCCTCACATTAATCTCATATGTCACGTTATCTTTGATCGAATAAGTGGAGTATGACGAATTTGAAATACATTTTATGTATCCTTTCAGATATCCAAGCAGCCATCCTCGAGTCCGAAGACCACATCGTCACCCCTCGATAAAAGAGTGCTACAGCCGAAGCCTCAACCAGCAGCTCAGCAAAAGCCCGTTGCTATAGGTATGCCAAATGCAATATTCGATCGTTGCCCATATCTCAATACTCCCGTTCGGGTATTTTCCCTTTTCAGCTCCAGTTCCAAAGGTTGAGACAGTGGCACATGTTGTTGTGAAAGACAAGAAGAAAGTCATCCAAAAGGTTTGATAAAAAAAATTACCAAAAATAATTCCCTAATTATTAACCTGTTTTATGTTAGGCAAGTGATTTTACTAACGTCGGCGACTGGCCAATGCTCATCGGTGGCAAACCCGCAAACGCGGGTGAGGCAAAGCAGCGCACAGCGCCAAAGAATCGCGTACAAGATTCATCCACAACGAAACAAACAGGTGCCGTGGTGGCCCCAGTAGCGGCCACATCCGCGCCAGCAGCTAAAGATAACACTAAGGAGATCGTCGAAGAGGACACTCCAAGCACAAGCGTTAAAGTGGCAGTGCCCCCAACACCAGCTGTAGAAGTGCCGGCCACAACAGCAAACGTAACATCGAACAATGCTGCAAAGCCAACCCAAAGCAATATTAGCAATCAACAACCGGCGTCCAGCTCAAATGGCAACGCAGGAGCAGCAGGAGCTAACACAAATGGCGGCGGGAATGCGGTAAACAAAAAGATTCCAAAACACAAATGGCGGCCACTACAAATCGATGTGGCCAAGTCAACACGCTCAAAACCACTTCGCAGCCGAAGACCACCACCGCGTAATAGCGAAGGAGAGCAACGCGATACTGAAAGTGGTGCATACGATCGCACTGCGAGGCCACGTCGGTTCCGAGCAACCAGCTATCGTGGTCGTCCACGCGGTGGTTACAGCAGGCAAGGACCTGGCCGAACCGGCAATCGCTTGCCGCGACACTTGATTGCAAACGGTGAATATGTGAATTATTTGTCCGTTGACACCGAGCATCCGTTTGTCCTGATGGGCACTCACTACTATAGTGCCGTACCAGCAACCGCTTATATCGAAATGGACGCAGAGACTGTGAAGAAGGCTATTCGCAAACAAGTGTAAGTCGCAATTTGAATCGTTAATTACCTGTTGTTTCAGATATCATCATTTAGCATCTGTGACCCTGTAACGAGTTATTCATGCATTCTTGTTTGAAACAGCTATTCATGGCTTATTTGTTGTTGAATTGTGTGTTTGTTTCCCTTTTCAATTGCTTGCAGCTTATATCGAGTCAATGGAACATTCTGGAACAGATTCAACGTAATTGTTTCTTTTTGAATCTCACTGATTTTGAGAGGGCCTAGTCTAATGGTGGTTTACTCATGTTTTTAATATACTTCCATGACATGCTTACAGTATGCGGTCAACCTGGGCATCAAATCACAAGCTTCTCCAGTTAACACAATCTATGTCTAATTGCCCTCTTCTAGATTGGCAACAAAATTAAGCAGACCAGTTGTTGAGACGTATGCAGTTGTACATCTGCGCTTGTAAATTCATAGAAAAGGAAATGTTTTCTGAACGGCAGCTCTTTTGAGTGTGTTTCTGCATTTCCTTCGCCCTTTTATTCAGAGCCAGGTTATTGAGTGTCTTTACACTCTCACAAAAGGTACAAACCTCCGAGAACATCCACATTTTCTTCTTCTAGTGGCGTTACAATCCGGTTGGACCTGGGCCTCAGCTAACAAGTCTCTTCAAGTGGCACGATCTTTAGCCAGCTTCCTCCAATTTCTCACGCTCCTTCTCCACGCGTATACCATCGCGATGGGAAAATGTTTTCGGTTGGATCGAAATGTGGGGATGCATCGGTTTCGTGGTTGTCCTTTATTGCGCCGTCCCTCTGTTTGGAGTCGGAGACTCTTTGGGCTGTAGCAGTATTGTCCCTGCGCAGTACATGGCCTAGCCATTTTAAGCGTTGAGTCCGTAGACACCTTGCTAGGTTCATGTCGCTGTACATCCCGTACAATTCGTGGTTGAATCTTCTTTTCCACAAACCGTCAAGACAAACAGGATCAGAAATTGAACGCAGAACTTTTCTCTCGAAAATACTAACGGCTTCTTCATCAGCCTTTGAGATTGTCCAGGGTTCCGTTCCGTGCAGGACAGGGACGCTGAAGGTGTTATATAATGTTAGCTTGGTCCTTCGAGAAAGGCCTTGTCTAAAACCTTTTTTGACCGACCTTGATGGAAGAGAGGTTATTCAAATTCTTTTCGCGGTATTGGTGTTTTCTTCCGCTTCAGTATCTACTGCCACTCTACAACATGTTGTTCCACTTTGTCCAAGCAGGCTTCCGTCCAAAATGTGTACACCAGTAGGACATCATTTCTGCCATCACTTTCTCATGATCCTTATATTTCAGAGAAGCTGGTCTTCCATTTTTTTCCGTTTAGTTCTCGAAACAGTCTCATCTTTCTGTCCAGCGTCGTCATATATGTTGCTCGCTTCGCCTGCCGGCACTCGTTGTCAAACCAGGTGTTTTTTCTGAGTGATGTTTTAAAGCCCAACAACATATCGACATTTTACTGCGGACTAATTTACATTTTTTGTTGTAGCAGCATATTGCTTCGTTTAATGCAAAGAGCTCCACTTGGAATATTGTGGTTTCCTTGCAGAGGTGCCTCAATACCTGCCCCTACACCACTGTCAGATTTTGATCCAAGCCTGTATCACTTTTGTGCGTCGTCTTCCAATCAAGTAGGGTTACTAGTTCATTATTGTCTATTAGGAATGTGGATCTTGTAATTTTTTCCCATAGCTCACGTGGCACAGATGAAAGCTATAATTTGGTTCCAGGTAACTGGCGTGGCTAGGATGTTTAATGCAAAAATTACAATCCACTAGGACTCATTGTGTCCACAGTACCCTGACTTTCTTGAATCCTTACTCCTAACCTGTTTTAATTTATTGCCATAGTCGAGTGGTTCCTAATCTCTTTCAGCCCGCAGCTTACTACAAGTTTAGAAATAGTCGAATGATAGTAGATAGATAATAATATAATAATTATATTGGTGGCGCGACTGTCGGAGTTGGACATGGGCCTAGCTTCTCAGCAACCACTCGTGCTGTGCGTACAATTGTTCTCTCACGAGGGGAAGGAACCTACAGTTTTATGCCGACTCCGAACGGCCAAGTTTAAGATGCTTTTTTCTAGACAGGAATACTCTTTGAGCATTGTCAATGACTCGAAAGAGGTGGAGCCGTGAATTATGAAAGGTTGTAAAATTCGAGAACCTGGCACCCTCTGCGTAGGAGTCGGCGCACTAACCCACGGCGACCCAAACTAAATAGATCGGCACAAAAACTAAAACATCCACAATATGAAACTGAGTTTTTATTATATTATAAGAATTCAAAAACACAAGAGACGAGAGAAGAAAAATAAAGTCCAATATATAATCTGTAAAATCATTGTGACGGGTGAGCCTGGTTATCTCCACACAGTTTTTCAAAGCGGGACCACTCTCATTTCTTGCTGCACATTGATCCTTGAGAGATATTTGCTCTTGATTACAGCTACAGCTGAAAATCCAGCTTCACACTAATATGATGTTGCAAACGATATGAAAATTGTTAAAGCTGTTGAAGTTAAATATGGATATTCATTTTGAATCGATAACCAAAACTTCTCCAAACCGGAACTAGTGAATCTAGTTTTAAGAGTGTTGTCGCAGAGAGTCCAGTGAGTCTTCTTTTCTCTTGGGGACTCCTGGCATAGTCACTCACATGTTTTTATCATTTTTGTAACCATTTGGTGGTGTAAAGATATTTTAGGATATACGCTACTTTGATGTTTGTTAATTCTTCCAGATCGTTAAAGGAATATTTGCCTAACGATCTTCTTTTAGCTTCTGAAAGAGCGGGGCAAATGCCGAGGTAGTGTTGTACTGTTTCCTCTTCCTCCACATCCCTGCACCGTACCCGAAGTCATTGCCAGACACTCCAAGTCTTCTGGTTTTTGCTAATTTAGTTCCATAACTCTAGAAGAGCTTATGTTTAGATTTGGTGCGGGTCACGCCGTTTTCAATCACCTCAGGTATTCATTTCCGCACATCTACGCTTGTTGTCGTTTATGGCGTTTATCAGTAGCCCTGATGGTATTGAAGCGTTTCAAACATGGGCACAATCTGTTACGTTGTTTCACAGGTTCTGACAGGCTCAAATTGCGTATATATCCGAAAATGTTGGTCTTTGTCCATTCGATGTATTCGAGAGTGCTTCAACAACTATGTCCATACTCAGTCATATCTCTGGATGGGTACACAAAGCTCCACGAAAAAACGTTTAATTACACCATAAAAGACGCCTTTAGCTTAAACAGCTTCATCCGGCTAAATGTCTTCTTCAAACTTCTCCCACTTTTATTGTGTACTTAGTCCTAGGGGTGAACATTCTTTACTTTTAAGCGTTTAATAGTTGCCCGAGCAGGGCGATGTGTGTGTAAAATTGTAACTATTTGGTTTTGATTCCCTTTTTACACACCCTTGTAATAGACCATTCATATCTGCTTTCCCAAGCCAGGAAACCGTTAAGTGTCTCTAAAAGTCTCAAGAAAACGTACACTTTCCCGACGCATGCGACCATACAATTCCAGTTTTTATGAGCAGAAGCTCTTCACACGTGTACTCTGACAATTAAAGAATTATTATTGTTGAGGGTTTATTGCACTGCGACCTTAAGATCTATTGTGCCCTCTTTTCATACATTTGCTCTCCTAAGAGTTTCCCTAACAAGGTAGTTCTTTTCACAGTTGTATTGAGGGTTATGGACTCCTGTTGCGCGAAGGTGGAAGAGATTTATTCTAGATTATTCTCTCTAACCAGTTTCCTTGAGGAATCTGAGAATGAGAGATGGTTCTAGTGACATTAATTCTTCCTCTGATATTCGCTGCTTGTCCAGATGCCTGCTAGTGGGTAGCTCACACAATCCCAGTACATGTTAGATTCTCCAAAAAATCTGCAGAGACCCCCTGATGGCACTACTTTCCTTAGGTTATCCCTGAGTGTGCAGTGCCTCGTTAGGAAGCCTTTTAAGGCGGTTGTTCTTTCTTTCGGTTACATTGGCCAAGTGTTTCTTGGCATGCTTCATGCTACGCTCGTTGTTCCAGGTTTCTGTCCCATTCTTTCTTCCTAGTTCCATGAATTCTTCTCTGATGACATGGGTTCCTATAGCGCAGAATAATTCTTTAAGCATTTGTAGGCTTTCCCCTGCACGCTTGGATTTGATGATATAGTAGTCCACATTATTGCTTATGTCAAAGTTAGTATAGTTCCTGATTCTAACGCATCTGTCTATGGCATGAACTTCTCATGCTGATGCGTTTGCCCATGGGTAAAGTAAAACTTCTCTAAAACAGGCAGCAGCGGGACCATCCTGATTGCCCGTTCTAAAGGGGTTGAAATACACAAATACCTAAATGCTGGGACCGTGACGAATTGTCCGTAAAGAGAGGTGTCCTTCATAGAGGGGTGTCCGTTAAAGAGATGTTTCGCTGTACAATTACCCTTGCCAGTTTTTTCATCAGTTCTTGATCCATTTTCATGTCATTTTACCGTATTGCTGCTCAGTCTGTTGATTATGTGACTATGGATTCGTTGCTGCAGTCCTTTTTTAAGCTGACCTTAAATATGTTGGGAAAAAATTCGATTCATATTTGTTGCGTGTACATTTACTCGTTTTTGCATAATTTTCACAACACCACATTTTAACACAAAATAACATTACACATGAATATACAGCAGCATTGGATCCCGTACCTTTGGTAACCACACCTGCACACCGCTTACTTTAGCCATATCCACTCGATCTTAATAAACCGCCATTAATGATGTTTTCTCTTGCTTTCTTTGATCTAGTGAATATTACTTCAGCGAAACCAATTTAACGGGAGACTTCTTTTTGCGTCGCAAAATGGACATGGAAGGATACATCCCGATAGCACTTATCGCATCCTTCCATCGTATTTTAGCACTGACACCTGATGTTGCCCTAGTTATCGCCGCTATCAAGGAATCCGATAAACTGGAGATGATGGACAACTATAAGGTTCGCACAATCGTCAATCCGACATCATGGCCAATTCATGATTTGTTGGAGAACGCTGTAGGTGATGATGTGCACCTAACGAACCCCTCCTCCAATACGACCAGCAACAGTGTAACGACTCAAAATGTCACGCCGGTGACATCCGCCGCTACTCCTGTAGTTGCCGATGCGAATGTAACGAATGGTGATCCCATTGCAGCTCCAATTCTGACAGCCGAAATGGCTACGAAACCTCTCACCAGTATCCCACCACCGCCAGTGCCTAGAAATTCACAACAATCACTTCCTCAGTTCAAAGAACCAAATAGAAGAGATGAAAGCAATAAGACTACGGAAACTAATAATAATCCGACGGCAAATGCAACAGAAATTAATAAGAAACAAGTTCCTGCTTCACGAAGCCCTCCTGCCAATGCAATTAGCGCCTTAACACAAAAAGTCGAACGACAAACTAAAGTGGACTCTGGTAAAGCAGGGCGAAAAGACAATAGCACAATGCAACCGGGCGCAAATCTAGTTGACCACCTTAAAGGTCTTGCCGGATGTGTTAGTTCATCGAATGAGCCAATGTCTGCCACCACAAACGCCACCGCCTCAAATAGCCCATCGCCGACAAAGAGCACAAGCTATCAGCCCGCAGCGTCGACCCCCAAATCGAAAGGAACGAAGCAAGGTGAAGAAAAAACAAATGACCTACAGGACGATGATAATCTAACGACGGCAAACGCTGATGACGAAGATGGTGTACCGAGCTTATGGAAAGAGGTAAAGAGACGCTCAAAAAATGCATTAACTAAAGACCATACTAAACAAACAACGACGCCCTTCTCACAATCAGGAGCAGCGGTCGCACTTCCAATAACCAAACCTGCAATTGAAAAAGAAGAATTAGATTTCCAATTCGACGAAGAGCTCGACGCGATTCCAACCAGTGGCCGTGTCAATAATTTTACAGAGAATTTCTCTGACGACGAATCTGATTATGAGTTTGCTGATCGCGACATAAATAAACTGTTGATTGTGTCACAGGTGCAACGTCCCCTTAAACACGAAGGATACGATCGCACCGCTGACTTTACATCACGCACGAAAATCACCCAAGACCTTGAGAATGTCATTAACGATGGCCTGGCCAATTATGAGGAGGATTTGTGGACGGTCACAAATAAGTCCTCCGATTATCGCACAGTGAACGTGATCTCACAGGAGGACTTTGAAAAAATGGCTGGAAAGACCTTTATGAGAAAATCCCATCAACAAATACCTCCTCCGCCACCGCCACCGGCATACATTGATGACTTGGACGCCACACTAGACAATACACTTACACATGACTCCACATTGAATTCCACATTAAAATCTAGACGTGCTCGATTCTATGCAGCACCGAATACCCACTCGATTGATCCGCGTACGCCGCGTAAACGCAAAACCCGTCACTCATCGAACCCTCCGGTTGAGGCTCACGTTGGTTGGGTGATGGACTTTGTCGAGCATCGTCCGCGTACCTCATCGATGGGCAGTTCCGCTGGTACTAGTCCGACTGCATCCAGTTATGGATCATCTGTGCCACAAAGTCTACCAGTGTTCCAGCATCCATCACATTCACTCTTAAAGGAAAATAATTTCACACAACAGGCTTATCATAAGTATCGTAGTAGATGCTTAAAAGAGCGCCGCCGCTTGGGCTATGGTCAATCACAGGAGATGAATACGCTTTACAGATTTTGGTCATTCTTTTTGAGAGAGAATTTCAATAAGACAATGTACAACGAATTTCGACAATTGGCTTGTGAAGATGCTATGAATGGATTCCGTTATGGATTAGAATGCTTATTCCGATTCTTTTCGTATGGCTTGGAGAAGAAGTTCCGTCCGAATGTCTATGCTGACTTTCAGGATGAGACAATTGCCGATTACGAAAAAGGTGAGTACGAACATATATGTTTGGGTTCTTTGTATTGTATTTAACTTAGATTAGACTTGTGTACAGTGCAGTCATATGTGACCATTGAATTGACGTAGATGCTTGTGTTCTTAATTTACTTTTCATTTTTTAGGATCAACGTACTTACACCGAAATTCATGTTATGCATCAGTTCCTTTAAGTATTTTGTAACTAACACTTCCCATCGTCTGTTGCTATTTAACTAGGCGAGAACGTGATGAGCAAGAAAATGATTCGCTAGCCTTGAACAAGGTCTGTAGTTTTTCTGTAGAACAGGCGTATAAGAGATGCAATTTGTGAGTAGATATTAGAGTTGCCATGGCTGTCAAAGCTGGTCTAGGAGAGAAACTTTTAAAATCCCGGACTTGGGAGGACTTCATCTACCGTAAAAATGAAAACAGAAACTAGGTCCATGAACTCAAAGAAAAAACCTGTTTGACATTGAGAGGGTTGACCCCAGAAATGAGGTATTAAGGGCCATTCATATAAGTACTACGAATCGCGAACTTTGCAAACTCTGACACTTCATTCATATGGAGTTTTCTCATTCGCAGAGAGCAATGGATACAAATTGAACAAACACATATAACATCGCGAATTGCTTGGTCGTGAAAGTGTGGATCGCGTTTACCTCTCTTGTGTATTGCGAACTCAGGTTGGCAGTTCGTAAAGATAATGATTGATTCGTTGATAAAGAGGATACGGGGAGGATACGGAGGATATAAGGATATTCAAACTAATTATTGTTGAGATCTTTGTCGACAGAAAAACTTAATAAGTCTGTTCCCATCTTGCATACCAAGAAGTATCACATTTTGTTTATATAGTCCTGGAAATTGGTTATTTCTAAAAGTTCGCGTTCGCAGTTCGCTGTAATATGAATGATTCTTTACCAAGATAGCCGACTTCGACCTCCCTTGCCCGCAAAAATGTTTGACAACCGTTTTTTATACCGTTTTCTCAAACCAAATTGACCAGTCAGAGAACGGCATTCACGTTATTTCGTGAATAATTCATGAACATCTGTCAAAAAGCCACTCAAATTCATCGACGGACTAGGGGCAATCAGCTGTGAATTCGGCTATCTCGGTAATACTTCATTTCTGATTGACACATGCGAGTCAAAATAAGACCAGTTTCATCAGATTTGTATTGGTTCTGTTTTTCTTTTAAATTCAGAGTTCGATGTTTTTTTTTTTATTTTCAATGTTTGTCAAAAACAATTAATTATTTGTTAGGGGAAAAAATGACAATTTCGTAAAAGGTTGTAGGAGGTTTCGCGCAGGAATTAAAAAGAGGACTTGTCCTCCAAAAAGGGGACGCATACAACCCTATTGGATATGAATGTTATATTACGTGTATTACGAGGAACAAAGTACATGCACTGCACTACGTCACTAGTGGACTTGTCGTAGTCGAAGAGTGGAATATGCTTGATTGTGACGCACAAGTGAATAGTCTTAGGTGCCATTCTAATGTCATGTTCTTTCAATACATGTCGATACAGTCTGGGGTGGACCTAGTCCTTAACCACCAAGTCCCTTGAATTGAATTGATGAACTTGGGGTGTGTCGTATAGACACTTCTTCTTCTTCCGGTGGCGCTACAGTTTGGGGTGGACTTGGGCCTCAACCAGTAAGCCTCTCCAGCCGGCACGATCTTTAGCCAGCTGTCTCCAACTACGCACACCAAGTCGATTGAGGTCGTACAGACTCTAGTAATATAATAAAAATAATACGGGTTTTGCTACAGCCCTTTTGTGCGTGATATTGTTCTCTCACGGGTGGAAGGGGCCGGGGCCTACAGTCGGCCAAGCGTGAGAAGCTTTTTCTAGACAATTATTACTCTTTGAGGATTGTCAGTGACTCTGAAAATTATTTTTTCTCGTACCGGCCTGGAATCTAACCCAGGCATCGAGGTTAACACAACCCACAACGCTACGGCTACCACGAATACAGACACTAGTACTGCGACCATAAAGATCTATTGTACCCCCTTCTTTGATCCAGGATTTAAGTGCTGCATTCAGAAATTTAACAAATTCTCTAGATAGGATTTCTTAAAAGTCTCCCTTTTACGGATGTTCTCTATATCATATTGAATTTTTCTCGGGCAATGTTTGGGCGGTCGATTAGTAGGTGTTGAATAGTCTGGCAACAGTGCCTACAGATTTCTGTACTAATAAGGCCCATTTTATGGAAGGTTGTAGTTACATGCTCCGTGTCCTTTTAGCGCTCCATATTACATCCTTAGGACAGCTCTATTCAGTTCTATAGCGTCTTTGGTTCGTTTGTGATTGTAGTTTCTTTTTTCCATAAACGTTCGAGAGGTCAGGTTGTTGGTTGTTCCAAAACTGGATCATTTATGTACGTGAATATTTGCGTCAGTGTTGTACAGAGAGAGGTGATAGCCCAATGACGGGCTTGGCTTGTATGTAGCCTTTTCACTACCTTGATGGTCTTGCTATCCTGGCACCCAGATTAGCTTTAGTCTGTTATTTTCTGCTAGTGTATTAAGTGTTTTGTGACATTCCCAGACAGGCTTAGCGTTAAATGTGTAACTCTTTAGTATTTTAAGAAACGCTTGGCTATCTGAGAATATATACATTTTGATATTCGAGGGGTTTCTGTTAACAATGTGCAGCTTCGCAGATAGTTCAAGCAACCAAGCCTCTGCATCTGGCCCTTCATCTGGCATGATCTCTTACTAACTACGCACACCAAGTTGGTTGAAGTAGTTTCCTCCACTTTTGTGCGCCATTTTGAGGCGTCGTCCGTTGAGTTGACTGGAAGTCGAAAAATCTTCGAACCATCCACTCTAGGTTGGGTTAGGTTACGTAGGAGTGCATTCTCCAGCGCACTTAGACCATATTGATCCATTGTGATTGCCCATAGTCAGACTACTACCACTGATTGACTACTCCTACTATATTGGTGATTCCTGTACTATTCACTACGCAGCGTAGGAAGAAGTCTCCTACTGCCCGGAAGTCAAATATATGTTAACATTGTGACGTTTGTCAAGAAATCGGTTTTGCGCGAAAGTCTGTGAACTCGTCTGAGCCACAAAGAGCGCAATCCTCTTCAGCTGTCTCCAAATAGGGACCCCAGGTTGAGTGAAGTCTTACTCCACTTGCGTTGACCAACGGTTACAAACGGAAATATGTGGTTGAAGTGCTTTTGTGACATCTCTCGTTTCCTTTGTGGAAAGATTGAGGCAGTCCCGCCGATTTGATAGCCACGAAAGCCGTTGTCTTCCTACCGTCTGCTTCCTGCTTCCGTCAAGGAGTTTGCATTTTTATTAGGTGAGACGTATCCTAAATTTATACTAGGATGCATACGATTACCGTACATCGAATAAAAATTTGTGTTCGCACAAGCGACGCTTATGGTAGTCCTACAGTCCGGTGTGGACCTTGACCACAACCAACAAGCGTCTCCAGCCAGCTCCATCTTAAGCTTAGCTGCCTACAGTTTCGCACGTTTAGTGCGTGCCCCACCTTAGTCGTGGCCTTCCTCTACTGCGCCTTCACTCAAGAGTGGATTTGAAGACTTTCCGGCATTGGATTCCATCCGCTCTACATCACCTAGCCATATCAATCGTTGGATCATTCTTCCGGCTAAGTCGATGTCGCTGAACATATCGTACAGCTCGTAGTTATAGCTTCTCATCCACTCACCATCTATGCAGACGGGACCGAAAATCACCAGAAGAATCTTCCTCTCAAAGCAACCAAGAGCAAGTTCGTCCGCTTTTGACAATGTCCATTCCTCTGCGCAATACAGCGGGACTGGGACGGTCAAGGGTTACTTTGGTTGATCGAGAGGGGGTTCTGTTTATCAGTTGCTTTCTTAGCCCGAAGAAGCAGCGATTGGCAAGAGTTATTGTTCGTTGTCTGAAAAAGCGACGTTGCGCATGTGCAATTTTCAAGGCAAAAAAAAGATGAACATGTAGTTGTTTGATGCAAGGACTTTCTGTCATTAGCAGAGAGAAATTTTTGTCGAGAGTGTATATTCGCACTTGTATTTTGTTTAGTTAAGAGTTTAAAGTGAGGATGCAGATGAATTCAAAGAACTAGATTTTGAGAAGAAATACTCCCAGTGGTGGTCAGTCTGTCTCAATTCCCATTCCCGACAGCAGTAACATACTTAATAATACGCATAATCACGGCTCCATCTCTGCTAGGTTAGGTAACGTAGGAAGTGAACGTCACTTGCAACAGCACACTTAGACCATATTGGTAAATTGTGATACTCACGATCAGACTACTACAACTGATTGACCACTCCAGTGATAGTGCCGTTAATTTGATCCCAACGGCAAATGGTGACTGGACCAGATTTGAAAACAAGATAAAAGCGTATTATCTTTTCTCTTACTGGGATTCGAACCGGGGACGCCGCTCACCAACTACGCCATCCAATCATTTTTCCATCTCTGCTAGGTCTAAGACAAACTTCAATGTTCGGAATCGGTATAAAACATTACGCATTACACTATTGGCGGCTGTGTAAGATAACCCCATCGATTTCGGTCTGTATCGCCACCTATGGTCCCTCACTGCACAATTACAGGAATTAAGAGCATGAGAAACAATTAGTATCGATCCGCTGTGAACATAAATAAATCGAAGTAAATTATTATCTTCTGTTCTTTGGTTTCAAATAGATGATTGCCTTTATGATAGATCTAAATTTCACAACCTTCAATAATACGAAGTTTTATGTTGTACTGCATTAAAAATAAATCGAGAAGAAAGAATAAAATGTCTTCTCTTGTTACGTGGGTTTGACTCAGATCCCCGGTATGGCTTTATGTCAAGGTACCCCGCTCTAAGTGATAATCCATCCAAAGGTTGAACTATTGCATTTCTCACTAACAACCATTTCCATGTTCCATACGTTGTACATCTGTTGTATATTTGTTTGTAAATTTGTTGTATTTATGGTTAAGGTTGGTACATTCTTGGTCAAAGGTAGTAAGTTGTTTAGATGTCTTCTACAGAAATCAAATATATGTCCCCATTACCGAATAGTCTCAAGAACTGCAACTGGATGTGCTTAACAGAAAAAAAAACATTTAATAAAGTAAATCAGCTGTACTAATATGGTAGAGTATACTCTAGACTTTGAAGTGTAGGAAGACAAAATAAGAAGAAAATAATATTCAAACAAAATTTCATACTGGGAATAAAAACTAATCACATGTGTATTTCTTTATTTTTTTTTCTCACATTTTATCACTATTTCAGGACAATTGTACGGCCTTGAGAAGTTTTGGGCATTCTTAAAATACTATAAAAATGGAGAGAAGCTCGAAGTTCAACCGAAACTGGCTGAATACCTCACAAAGTTCAAGAGTATCGAAGACTTCCGTGTTGTTGCATCTGAAATTGATGAAATGCTACAGGGTTTTGGTCGTTTAAACAGTCGTATGACATTGCAGCGTCATCGTAGTATTTCTGAAAGTGAAGGTGTAGCAGTCGCAGGGAAACGTCCAAATACAACAATCTCAAATCGCAGCGATTATGTGGGTCATCAGTTATTAGCTCATCAACAAGTTCAACAGCAACAGCATCATCTTCAACAACAGCAACAACATCAACAACAACAACAACAGCAGCAGCAACAACAACAACAGCAGAACAATTACAATAATCGTCGTCGAACGGGCTCTTTCGGTAGCGGTCGAGTACGCAGCGGATCTCTAGGAAACAAACCACAAATAGCAAATCGCAATTATCACTATGGATCACCAAATAACGAAACAACATTACGTCGTTCTGGTGGCAGTGTTGGCAGCAACTCAGGTATCGGTCCATCATCTTCCTCATCAAACAATAGATATAGAAATTTCAACTATAATCAAAATCAAAAACCGAAACCACAACAACGAGGAGGCGGTGGTGCCAGTGTAGCAGAATCAAACAAACAGCCAAATAATATTGATAAACAACAACAACAACAGCAACAGCAGCAGCAGAAACAACACCAGCAACAACAACAACAACAGCCAACAGTAAGGGCATCAGAAAATAAACTATCAGCGTCGTCGGAGAAATGAAAATAGTTGATTACTACTTTTAATATATATATACATATATTTTTTATACTACCATATAAAGCATATTTTCTTCACATTTCACATAAATACTGAAAGATAAGTCAAATTTTGGTGCCAACAAACCACCCATAAAGTAACACGTTCGATATGTGAAAGAACTTCTTTTTTTTTTTTTTTCTTCTGTGTTTTGTTGAGGAAACGTCAAAATGAAACATTTACACAACTACACACAGCCACATATATACATTTTTTTTCATGAATATCTCTCTATTCTTCCATGAGCAAGAACATAGATTTGAATACCCGAAAATAAAAACGAAACGAGATGGAAAATAATAAATAAACTTAACTTCGAGTCAAACACCCAAAAAGGGAACCTACACATGAAATTGTTTGCTACAAATAATATAGTTAAATAAAATACACACACACATAAAAAGATAATGCATAATAAAAATCTTCCTTAATTAGTTTTTAAGCATTTAAGCAATGGAAGCATATAAACAAATTATTGTTTTTTTTATCTTAATTTCTTGTTGTTACTAATAACTACTATCATTGTGTGACTTACACTGATACAAAGACTTGCTTTGTATTCACAATCTTGCGCTCCTTCTCGCGCTATCCACATCCCACGATTCTTGTGTTTATTATTTTTTTTTGTACAATCCCGATCACATTCAGTTCGCCACATGTGATTGTTTTCTTTTTTTAAGGATTTTCTTTAATTTTTTTTTTGTTATTAATTATTATATTTCTTTCTCATTCTATTCTGCTAACACCTATATCTATCTCTCTCTCTCTCGGTATCTTGAGATTTTTTTTCTCTCTTTTTATTTCTGAAGTTTAAATGTTTTGTTATTACAAAATAAAAGCAAAAAAAAAATAAATAAAAAGCAATGAAAATTCACAAAAAAAATCTATATATATATATATAAATAAATTAAATAATATAATTTGAATAAGCATATAGAATTACATAGATTAATGAGGAAAGACGCGCAGATCAGAAATACTAAACAGAAAAGAAATGCAATCGTGTTGATCATCTCGTTACAATTCGTTTCTGCTCTTCGTAAACGAATAACCTACCCCCGCCCAATGCCCCCTCTCCTCAAGATGGATACAAAATAACCTTAATGTAACAACACACTCACACTCACACCCACACAACTACGACTACGATTACTATACATTTAGATATTATATATTCTATAATATTAAACAAAAAAAAATAATAAATCTAAACGAGTTACAACCACGCTCTTTTTGTAAATACTTAATTTTTTCTTTTGTAGATTATTCCTAAAAAAAAATAACAAAAACACAAATGAGAATTGAAATCGAAAAAAAAAGTTTAGTTAAAAAAAGCGAAAGAAAAATACAAAAAAAAAATTCATGTATATCTAAATTTAATTATTACAATTACCACATATGAATGAAGGGATGATTTTTATTGAGTACTATTATTATATAATTATGATTTCTATTTGATAAGTTTACTTAAAAAGTGATAGCGAAAAAAAACCTAAAAAAATGTTAAAATTGATTTAGAAAAAAAACCGAGACAAAAAAAATTAATAAAAAAAAAAGTTTACAAAACTGAATTTCAATGTTTACGCTTTGTTGATAGACTGTTTTGTTTTCCTTTTAATTCTTTCAGTTTGTTCAGTTTTGCTTGCGATTCTATTTGGTTGGTATGTTTTATTTTCTTTTATTTTGTTTGGCTGTTTATTGGCTGCAAATATACTCAATTATCAGACTATATTAAGGTTTCACGATCGTGGGTAGAGACTAGGCGGTACACTCTTTAATCGCTCACTTGGCTGTGTGCAGTTCATAATTTTCCATACTCTCGGGACTTATGCTTTGATGTAGAGTTGAGCAAAAATCACTAACTGCTACTTTTTCACAGTGATTGAAAAGTCGCAGGTTGAGTTCGTAAACGTCACACAAATTGGCATCGCGAAAGCCTTTGTGTTGCATGCAATGTTTCCTTAGTGTTGCGATGCATCAAGATGCTTTAATTTTGTTGACGTTCTTTAACGGCTCGTTAGTTTTTCAGGTCGTTAAAGAAATTAGTAGCGATGATTAGAAGACTAAATTGAGAAAAAAGGGGTTATTTATTATAGAAAAAATTAATATTCTTCGAGATGACAATAGAAAATTTGTTAACCTCATGACAACAAGATGACAATACTCAAATTACAAACAATAAAAATGAAGCTAAAGGTTGAATTCAGAAACGCATCACTGCGGCATCGATGCCGCATCAGCTTTGCTTCACGTTCAAAAACGCAAATGTGGGAATTTTTTTTTTATTTAAAACATTTTTACTTACATGCTAAACAAAAGTTCTTAAAACTAGCTTAACTAACTTAAGAATTTACAAATGCTAATACTGACCCTATGCGGGTACTCTAAGCTAATCTTATTTACGTTATAAATGTGCCTTTCTACGTTATTAAACAAGTTTTTTTTTTAGTCCTTATGACAATCTTTTCTTAAGTGCAAATTTGGGCATCACCGCATTCGTCAAAAATTCATTTAAGCATCATCTCGGGCATCAGATGCGCAAACCTCAAACAATTGACCATCATTAAATTTGCTGATGCGTTGTTGGTAGGAAATGCGACAATTGAAAACAATTTTGCAGAAACTCTTGTATAAGATGAAAGAATACTCTCAAATGATTTTGGAAGAAATCATCTGCATATTTTCCAATGGCGACTATTTAATCCTGAATTTTTCTTTTTTGCATTTTCATTATCATTGTGCGCATCCGGCATCAGCGCTTTCTTCTTGTGTCATACACGACATATTTCCGATTATTATACTCAATTAATAATTTTACTAAACTCACTTTTATATTTACAAAATGTTTAAGATAAACAATGCGTTCTGAAACGTCAGCGAACAGTTCAATCAGCATCGCAAAAAAGTAGTGATACCCCATCCCTGCGTAAATGCTTGATTTTTCTGAATTCAGTGAAAGTTAAAAGGAATCAATTAATTGCACTTTTTTCAGATTGATTTAGAAAAAAAAAATCGATAAAAAATATGTTTTCCATAACCTTCAAATTTCGTGGCATCACCATTATCTATGATGTGTGGGTTACTTTAGCTTAGGCATGAAGTTTTAAGACACGATGCATTGCATCATTTGCGAAATGTTTGGAATTAAGAACGCTTGACGCTGTAGTACTGCGTTAATACTGAGGTTATGAACTCAGCCGCAATCACAGCCTGTGTTGGACTGTGATTTAAAATATGTCCTACGTCCCACACCGTGAACACATTCCAAACTGTGATTAGGTTCACAACTGATATTCTTTCTTTCCCCATTCGCATTCTGATCACACAAACGAGTTGATGTTTAACTTCATGATGTGTGGATGATGCGAATGAAATGGTGTGTGTCTGTAAAAAACTTGATTATGGTACGTTGAGGGGTGCCCTTCCGCTTTTCTTTTATGCATTATATGTACTTCCAACGTTCAGGGATAACTCTGGTCATTTGAACTTCATACATAGGATTGAGGTAGGTCTGTAAGTCAGATCATCGTATGGCAACAAACAACGAAAACTGATTGGTCAGAGTAGTGGATGCATTGACATTTCATATACTGTCATACTGTACAGTACATATATTCGTACTATAAAAGAATAAGTTAAAAGTGCGATATTTGGTGCGAGTTTTTGGATAAGGGGGAATCACACAACAATATAAAACAAATTGAATTCAAAAAACAACTTAAAATCAATGTTAAAAATCACTGTGATCAGAAAATCGCAATCACAGTTATAACTGTGAATACAAAATCGCAACTTAGGGCACCTCTACTTTGAGCTATGCGGCTGACGCTAACTAAGTCGGAGCTGGAAAATATCTTTTACTGTGCATGCTCTTTTTAGACACATTTTCATGATCCACAGACGTTGCCAGAACTAAAAGACTTATAAGTCAAATATATCTTATACCGTTTTTCCTATCAATTTGATACATGTGATATCAGCTAAAGTTCAGTTTCCTTTACTCAAGTTAAATTTCTTGGTCTTGTATCTTAGACGCCGTCTCCACTGAACATCAACCACGCCAGTCCATGAACATGATACGAACAATTCTATTCGAGGGAAAATAATCCATGTCCAAGCAAATAAGGCCGCTTTCACACTCGCTAAGATTCGTCGGCGGTTTTTTCAAATTCTCTTTTGTGATCTCAAGCCACTTTCACACAGGAAATCTTTCTTTCTGTTTCCTACCCTCTCTCACATATGTGTCATCTCTTTCTCACGCATGTACAGCATGCTTCCAATAGCCAACAATGAGAACATTAGAATAAAGCAACTAAAAGAAAAACGAAGAGAGATAAAAGAGAATAGAAAAACCCAAAGCAAACCCCGAGCTCACCAGACGCGGGCTCCCCTAGCACGTCTCATCTCCCTTGCCAACAAGATGGAAAAATCGCCGACAAAATTTTTCTGTGTGAATGCGGCCTAACATGTCGGAGAATCACGAATTTGCATGGGCTCTGTTCAAAAGATGGCGATGTGCACGTGCACGATTTTGTTTATATACGATGCGAGTAAAAGTAAAGGTAACGTTAGCTTGGAAGTGGTATTAATATACAGTCGTCTCGAACTCTCCTTAAGTCAAAATTCTCCCTTACTCGAACTTTTTCGCCATATTTTACATACATTTCCCTAAACTTTCCATACAAAAACCTCTCTCTTAGTCAAACTCTCTCTAACTCGAACAAATTTTGGTATCCCGTGACAATTCGACTTAGGGGGAGTGCACTGTAATTAGTAAAAGTAAAAGGGTTTGTGAATTTCATATTTTGGCATTGTACTTAGTCCGATCTCGTTTCGACAATCTTGTGATTGGTTGGTCGTCTCTTAAAGTTGACTGTCAAAGAGGCAACTTTGAACTATAATGATATGGGATAGTTTACTCGCTGAAAAAAGAGCACGGCTTGGTTGTGGTATTGGGCATTTGTGTGTTTAGTGGATGATGTTTAATTTAATGTGACTCCGTTGAGCCATTAGAAACTAATCTTACATCAGTCATCAATCGGTATGTTGACCAAAAATCTGTTGTTGACCTTAATCCTATATCTATGACCAAATAAACATTTTATTTCTTTATAAGAAAATAAAATGAAATAATGGAAGTTTGATCCCATTATCAACTGGCATTACATACCGTTTTTGTGTAGACTGATTGCTTTGAAGTACAGTATATGTGCTACTACATTCAATAGAATCTAAGGTTTTGAGGTATGTGTCTACATGTTTTCCCTTCTCTATAAGACCACCTAATCGAACTATAGGTTAGTTTTTTTTTGTTGAAAAAAAAAAACACATTACAAGGCACTTCCTCCACGTTCACCATTGCTCATTAGAAAGAAGACTGTCATATCTAAAAAAGAACAATTTTACTTATTGATATAATTCAAACCTATTTTCTATAAAGTTTATGTTGGCCTCAATCCTAATAACGTCACATATGAAACACTAAGCTGTTTTTATAATATTTTGTAAGTAGGGTGATGGAGCCAGTAGTCGGCCCCATAACTCAAAATTTACGTTTAATTTGCTATAAAAAAACGGTATTATAATAAGGAATATAACATTCAGCATTTCTGACTAATTGTATTGTGTTACTTACGAAGTTCAAGGCATTTTTAGTGTATTTACTACATGAAACAAATTACTTGCAAGAATGTTAATGAAAACAACATTTTAGTACGGGGCCCTACTTCGCAGCAGTCGACCAGTTAAGTACTTAGTAGTCGGCCCGAGTTTTCACATGCATACTTTCAGTATTCTAGGCCAGGCCATCGTTGAGTGCGACCACTCAAAAAATTATCTTCTTATGTCGGCCTCCTCACTTTTTGTTTAAAATATATTTTTAAATATTTTTTTATATTTTATATAGTAAAAAGAACATATTAATAAGACAAATGTAATAATATAACGCTGTGGCATAGTGGGTTAGTGCGTCGACTCCTACGATACTCGAATTTTATAACATTTCATAATTCACTGCTCCACCGCTTTCGAGTCATTGACTATGCTCAAAGAGTATTCCTGTCTAGAAAAAAGCATCTCAAACTTGGCCGTTCGGAGTCGGCATAAAACTGTAGGTCCCTTCCACTCGTGAGAGAACAATAGCACGCACCCATAACACGAGTGGCTGCTGAGAAGCTAGGCCCTGGCGCTCTACGGGCTGTAGCGCCACATTTATTATTGTTATTATTATTATAATTAATAATATAACGCTCTACCGATGTAAACACTTCCACTATTTGTTTCCACTTAAATGCAAACGTTTCACTTCAGACAAGAAGTTGAGTCAAAGTTAAAATCTTCACGAGAAAACTAGCAGCAGCATTGCAACAACCTTACAGACATTAATTGTTAACCTTTTGAAAAAAATGTGCTTGTTTGTTTTACGAACGGATTAACAATTACGCAACATTTTTTGACGCGTCTGGAGAGGTCCGACCTTACATGCCATCACACCTATACAAGTTTTAAATTTAATTTCGTTGCATTACATCTAACTGCATTTAATGACAAAACAAAAAGAAGAATGAAGTGCTTATCACTGAAGACAAGGATAAAATTCAACAGTCCAAATTTTAAATTTCGTTTTTGAAGAATGACGTTTTTGGGGTTATAAAGGTGTTCTTTCTAATGAGCGGTATATACTAGTAAAACGTCCTAATTACGATTAGGGAATCGAATGTTCGGCTCACGTTGAACTTCCAGTCGAAATTTTAATATCATGGTTGTATTTGACGAATGTTTCATTCAACTAAAAAATAGAGCTGACAAAATAAACAAACTTGAAATTTCATCATTGAACTGCTAAAACATAAGGTTGAGCACGTAAGAGTAAAATTTTTTTGTTTCTTGGAAGCATCTGCAGACTTTGGGGTCTATTTATAAGTGACCAACACTGATGGTTCCCATTTTCCTTGGTATCGTGTAACTATCGCAGCAGTATTTTGGTGGAAGCTCTCGCCGTGCTCGTCGTGTTGCTGTGGTCTGAGCAAAAGATTATTTTTTCCGTTATCTACAGATCGAGTGCTATGAGAAACAGTGTTCAGTATGTTCGAGTTATTTCCGTTCTTGCCAAGTGTAATTGGTCCTGACTTTAGACTGCCGACTTTATAGCAAATTGTCAGCATCGCCATCGACGAATTTAAGCAATTTCCTTTTACAAGTTATTCACCCATTTTTGAAAGTTATTCAAGAAATCATGTTAATGGTAATCTCTGATTGCCCTGCTTGGTCGGAGGAAACGATATAAAAAGCGCTGTCGGAGAATTTTAAGGAGCAAGAGACGTAGAAGTCTGCTTTCTCTTTCTCTATATATAGTCTGCTTTCTCTATATAACTTGATTTCTATCATTAGAACCGTGTGAGACCGTGTGATTGAAAATTTGCTAAGCATAATACAGCCAAGTATTGGTTCGACTTGATTTGACATTTGTAGTCGAATGAAATAACCGTGATTCGATCAAATTGTCACTCTCAACTACTTTTTCTTTCCATTCCCTTATGGATAGCGAATGAGGTGACAATATGTAGGACAATTCAATATAAGGTGGACATGGATTTAAATTCTAAAGCAGCCACTCGTATTGTATTGTTCTCTTACTTGTGGGGGAGACCTATGGCGACACCGAACGGTTGGGAAGCCTTTTCTAGACAGCAGTATTGAGAATGAGACGTTATTAAAAAACTTGCCTAAGCCATACATATGTATTTGATTTTTATTTACTTCACTCCGAACTCAAAAGGAATCATTTCCTCGCATTTTCTGAAACAAATAGACTAGCCATTTATATTGCTCCTTAAACAAAGTCTCTTGTCCCCTAGCGCATTTCGCAATTAGTTGTTAATTTGCTTAATCTTTTTTAAACCCTTCTTCTACATCCAAAAGCTGCATGTACTACAGTTCACAATCTTGCAAGAAGAAGAAACAATACATAGGAAATAGGTATTATCCTATGATCCCACCAAACGAAACCACCAGGTATCATCGAATTTCTTCAAAAATCCCAGTTTTCGCCATTTATACGACTGGAAGGTATCGTTGGATAAGTGCCTGCCCTTGGTGAGCGGTTGGAATCCCATTGAGAGCAAAGTTAATACGCCTTTATCTGGTTTTCAAATCTGGTTCAGACACCATTTGCTGTTGGGTCAGAGTTGTCAGTCAGTGGTAGTAGTCTGACTGTGGGTATCACAATGGACCAACATGGTCTAAGTGTGCTGGTGAATTCACTTGCAGCACCGCCTTCCTACTTTCGCCAAAAAATTGCGGGGTTTCGAAACCTCGCTCTTTCGGCGAAAGCTAGTTGGAACCCCTTAGTTTCATCCGTCCATGAGAGGGTTTCAAATTTATCAAGCCAACAGCGTGGATTTCAGTTCATTTATGGTATTTTTTGGAGTTCATTTTCTATCATTCTTCATTCTGGTGATCTCACCACTATTGTTTCATGCCAACAAACAGCTGTTTTGCCCGTCAATTCAAAAGCTAATGACATTTGAAAACACTTCAAACTCAGGAAATGACCAATTTTCATCCAAACCGCGCGATTTCGGCTCGGTGGGAGCATTGTATTAATCATATAAGGAAAATGAAAGTCAAGGTCTTGCAAATAAAGGCAACTTAGAAAGAAAGAAAGACACGTGGGGCTTGCGGATGTTTTTGATCAAGTATGTAGCTGAATTTTATACTGTTTGCGTGCTGGTGAGCTGGGCTGAATTCAGAATAGCTCTTTCTTGCTCTTGTCCTTGCTTAGTCCACAAGTTTTAAAAATGATTTGTTGGGCAATATACGCCTTCTTCTTCTTGAGTGACGAGGTAGAATCTCCAGTATTCCTTCAATTTGAGTTAGTTGTCATTACGCAAGACTAAATTGCATAAATTATTCAATTTGTTACCTCAATACTAGAAAACTGAGAACGGTAGTGTTACATATCACACCATTAATATGAACCAGTTGAAATGTGCTACAGAGATAGTTCATGTGTAAAGACATTGAACTACAATATTTAACATCCCGGTATCCACATTCTGAACACATACTGAAACCTTGTTTTAAGTGAATCATGTGTTGGTCGCTCTCTCGAATTGCAACCGCCGAACAGACAACATTTTACAATAACAAAATAACTTGAAAGTCCCGTGTTTTCTTTTCATTAGTGTTCAAGACAAACGAACCAGAAATAAAGTAAACCAGAGATGGCCGACTTCACAGCTGATTGCCCCCTAGTCTGTCGACGAATTTGAGTGCCTTTTTGACAGATATTCATGCATTGTTGACGGTCATTGACGAAATAACGTAAATGCCTTCCTCTGATTGGTCAATTTGGTTTAAGAACACATTATAAAAAACAGTTGTCAAAAATGTTAAGGGGCAAAAGAAGTAGAAGTCGGGCATCTCTGTTATACTTCATTTCTGCAAACGAACATAAAAGGTAGTCTGAAGAGATTTAAACTGAAGTCAATAATTTTCATCTGAGCCATTTATCTGTAGCCAAGGCGCAATTTTTTTCAGTTAATTTGAAGTTTTGTCTAAGTTCGCCAAAATGTTAATCATTTAATTTTTGTCCTTTGTGGGATTATGTTATTTAGTAATTGTGTCCGAAAATTTAATATACAATTATACAAAAACTTAAATAAAAACAAATATTTATTACAAGAATATTTAATGGAAATAAATATCAAGAATAAATTTAAAGGCTGTTAACAACAAAATGAAAAAAAAAAAATCAAAAAGAAAAAGATAAAAAAAAAATCAAATAATATTTATAAACAAAAACTATAAGCAATTTTACTCAGTCAAATAGTTATACGTATGAGAAAGGAGAAAAGGGTTGGTAATGCTAATATATTGCTACAATATACACATATATTATATATTATACATAATTCATAAGCGGTTTTTAATACGACAAGAAATGAATGAAAGAAAAAGAAAAGGTTTATTAATAAATTATGTATACACTTTTTATAGAGACTTAACGAATGATACAACAGAGACAAAAACAAAAATAAAAATGCAAAACTATTTTTTCACCAGCATCATATTATGTGAATATTATTACGCGATAAATGGATTTTTGTAAATTTTATATTTTAGTTATTCTTTAATTGTTTATTTTGTTGTATTTTGTACACAAAACTCAGATATATAGTACATGTCGTTTTATGTACAATTTAAAATGGCCTAGGGTTAGTTCGCTTTTTGATTAGTGAACAGTGCTTGGGCAGTGCGCTTAGGTGAGTGAAGACAAAATGGAATTTGAATTATTAAGGATTATATATAGTATATACATACATATGA
Organism: Eristalis intricaria; assembly: GCA_964034865.1. NCBI lineage: Eukaryota > Metazoa > Arthropoda > Insecta > Diptera > Syrphidae > Eristalis > Eristalis intricaria. Next base: position 136,992,672 of record OZ035873.1, read on the forward strand.
AATATTAATAAAATCATTATAACCTAGAAATTGTTTTCGATTTTTAATGTGACGAGATTTTCTCTGGTGGGAAGTTGGTTAAGAAAAAAAAAAGAATTAGGAATATCGGAAGTCCAGGAATTTGCTGACTTCTTACAAACTTGGATGTCAGATGACTCATAAAAGCCCTGAGCCTGGCCAGATGTAATTGTGGTGGTTGTTTTAACGTTGCGAGTCAACAATGACGTAAAATGCTGTTTCGCGAAGAATAACGAAGTATGCACTGTCTTCAAGGTATGAAACGTGGCTGCGATTTTTACTCGACAGGGAAACCTACCTACTGGCCTACGGATTTCACGAAAATACCAGACGTCGCGGATTTCTTCGTTATGAAGGGCAGACTGGAAGAAAGCTTTGCTCTCAGTTCAGATCACTCTGCAATTATATTGACTATGAGCGATACGCTCGTGAAAAGGGAAGCACCGTCTACATTAACTAATTATTATACAAATTGGCAAGCATTTAGGGACTACTTGCAAAATCACGTTGAACTTATGATACCGCTGAGAGCCCCCTACGACTTAGAAATTGAACTTGACAAATTCATTGAAAATATACACATGCCAGTGTGGTCGCCGCTTTATTTTTTTAACTTAAGATTACTCCGATAGCTTATGAGATACATCAACCATTTTTGAAACATAATAAGAACTCGTAGTACTTGCACTATGTTTCAAATTTCATTAAGATCGGGTTCAAAAGTTACAGATTTATTTCCAACTCTCCCACACAACGGGACCACGTGAAAGAACAATAGCACGCACAATACGAGTGGTTGCTGAGAAGCTAAGCCCAGGTCCATCTCGGACTGTCGCGCCACTCATATTTTATTAAATTATGCTTCTATTTCACATAGAGATTATATTTGAGTAGATTAGTGCCCCGAATGACCGCCCTTGTTCTTTAGCACAGCACTTACTCAACCTGGCATAGACTCTATAAGTTTCTAAAACTTAATCAAAGGAATGGCCTTCCAATGTTTCTCAATTTCGGTCCAAAGGTGAGTTTTATTATGGAACGTCTGTGAAGCCAAAGATTCAAACAAATTCTCGATAGGATTGAGATCTGGGGACTGAGATGGCCATGGTAATACCGACAATTGATGGTCCCTCAACCAAGCATTAACTAATTTCGATGAATGATTGGGATCATTGTCATGTTGGAAGTGCCATCTTAGAGGCATGTTGTCCTCAGCGTATGGTAACATCACATCATTTAAGATATCACGATCAACTTCTTTAGTCATGATGTCTTTTATTTGAAATATGGGTCCAACACCCAACTAAGAAAAACAGCCCCACACCATGTCGCTTCCACGCCCATGCTTTACGGTTTTTTTTTTTTGTGAATCGGAAGTGGAACTCTTTTCCCTGAGGTCGCCGAACATTTCTACCACTGTCAGAACCAAACAAATTTATTTTGGTTTCATCACTCCAGAGAATGTTACGAAACATCTCTTTTGAATGGTTCCTGAAACTTAAGGCGAACTCTTTTCTTGCTTTGACATTCCTTTTACTCAACAATGGAACTTTGCGAGCGATCCTTCCTGGTAGTCGATTTTGCATCAATCTTCGACGGACCGAGGGGGCACTGACTATGTTGTTTATATCTGCTGCAATTGCCTTTGATGACATAAAGGGATTCTTTTTGGCTAATAACACTATACGGGAGTCATCAGTGGAACTCGTTTTTCTTGGTCTACCTCGTGTTTCTTTTGCTGGGGTTCTTGAAAGTGTATTGAAAACAAAATTAACCGATCTTCCCAAATCGTCTGCATTAAATTTTAAAGAATTTCCCTGTTGTCTGTGTTTCTTTATAATACGGCTTTCTTCTTCAGAACAGTGCCTCTTACGGCCAATTTTGTAATAAATCTACAAAGGTTTTCGTAAAATTAACTACATTTCATACATACAGAACACAACACACACAAACAACTAACTTTTAACTCTTTTTGAATTAAGATATCAAGGGGAAGACAAAATTCCCTATTACTTTGAGCACTCAAGAAAACACTTTTTCCGTAAATTGCACCACTGCACCACCACCACATGAATGATTAGCTGACATTATGTGCATGCATAGTAAAGGCAATGCAGCTGTGCAAATAACGGTAGAACTTACTGTTGCAAACAGTTGAAAAAAAAAAAATGTGTAAATGAGCAGAAATATCGACTATGAGTGGTCATGAAATGTTAAAGAAACATTCTTGAATAGTTATAGGTTCGAACAAATTCGAATTTAATTCGATTTTTTGAGTGGGGAGGGGGGTTCCCCTTAAGGAAACGTATCTTCCATAGGAATATATTCACTTCAGTGGAATTAAAAAACTACACTGCAAAAGATTCACTATCTTTCATGAGGGAAATGGCTTGTCTTTTGTCTTAACTCCAACAATAGATCTTTCCTGGTCACGGTGCCGTTGCCTACAGGGCGTGGGTTGTACAGGAGTAAAAAAAAGTCTCCAAAAGTCGCAAGAAAATATAGAAAGTGTCAAAATGGAGGTCTTCTTAAAAGTCGTCAGACTCATGGTCTCTGTGCGTCGAAAAAGGGTCAAATTGCGACTAAAGTCGCATAGCGGCAACCCTGCCTGGTCCCCTGCACACCCATTAGTAATATAATTCCACATTAGGCATGAATTCTCGATCCTCTTGTACATCCAGATCTGCATTTGTTCTCTAAAATCCACTCTCAGTCTTTAGTGCACACAATTGCGGTGAGACTCATAAAGGCAATTCCTTCATTTACCTGTTCGGCACTCTGCCGAGGAAACCTTCCCTCCGATTTGAGGCAGTGAAGCACTTTGTATTCCCGCTAATTTCACGAGGACACTAACTCTTCGTTTAACTGCCCGTCATAAGTTTCACAGGGATCCCTTGGAAAGTCCTCAAGCAGCTTCCCCGCCGCACATAACGGGGAGCATCATCCAAAATAATGACATCTCAAGAAATAAATATCCTTAAGTATTCCAATTCAAACAATCTCCCTGGATATCCTGGGAGCGTTACTTCCCCTCGAGGAAATGAACTCACTTGGGACGTTGGCTGGAGAGTTTGACCTCCCCCCGCAGCATTCGTCCGCTCTGACATTTATGTGCACACATTCTCCTCGGAGAGCATCGTGCAAATCGTTTTCAAGATCTTGATTTGACCTCGTGTGTAATCCTCGGTCGCCCCGCTGCGCCGTTCGCGTCCACTCGCCAAAAACCATTCGACTTCCAGGCAATCAACAATTTATCGTTTGACATTGCCACAAAAGAAAAAAGCGAACCAACAACGACACCATCGCCGCCGAAGAGCCAACAAAAGAGATCCCCAACGAGGTAGCGGCAAACCAAGAAGGACACTCGTACGGAGGGAGGGCATACACCCCTGTTTTCGATTTCGAATGCGCTCAATGTTGCACACAAGGACGACATGAGCACGCTGCACCGTTGGTTATGGCGGTTGCTGGGCCATCATTTAGGAAGTGAGTGTCAGTAAATTTTTATGTAAAGTGCACCACTGGAGTACCAAGCACCGAGCACCGAGCACATACAAGCTCCGCAGCTCCGTCGTCTCGGAAAAGAATGAAACAACCTCGATGGCAGAGAGGGCGGCACCGGAATATCAAGTGATTTCCAGTGGCCATAAATATTGGTAAGTTTTTCACACGATTTCCATACATGTTGAATATTTTCTCGCTGTTTACCGGCTGATTCGGGGGGGTTCGAGCGACCGAGTTACTGGGTGCGGGTCTCTCCACTGTAATGACCACCCTCAAGGAGTGGGCGCATCCGCAATGCACGTCAGGCCACGAGATGATAAAATAAATTGAGGAAATTAAATTGCATTTTTAAGTGGCGTTTGCACTTCGCAGTTAACTCCGTGATGGGTCATTCCGGATGATTGATTGAAACACCCTTCGCCGGGAGATGATACTCGAGACGGGTACGACATTATATTTATATACTCTTTTCCCATCGGTTCTTGCACATTTTTGTTTTGTTTTTCTTCGAGGGTCCCTATCGGCACAAGTGACTTTCTCACTTTTGCTGCTGTTCACCACGATTTCGGTGAGTTGGGGAACTTGTGGAAAGCGTAATTAAGACATGTTCTTTTCAAGGGTACTGACGTTGTAAGATTTATTTCTCGTGTGTGCTCACTTAGAGCTCCTCATTTAGAGTCTGGGATAAAAGGCAGACGTAGGGAGGATGCGAATGCACTTCAGGGGCCACATGGTGTTCTCTGTAAGGAGAGGTTCTCAAGATGATGCAAAATGGAAAAATGAATTTTTCGATACTTACAAACTCAAAGGTAACCAGATTTTTTCTAGTTTCTCAGCAGCTGTCACAGCTACCACCACGACATCCACCCTGTCAAAGTCAGAAATTAGGTATTACAGAGATTGCCGACTTCACAGCTGATTGCCCCCTAGTCCGTCGACGAATTTGAACGCCTTTTTGACAGATATTCATGAATTTTTGACGGTTATTCACGAACTAACGTGAATGCTGTCCTCTGATTGGTCAAATTCGTTTGAGAAAACGATATAAAAACAGTTGTCAAACATTTCAAGGGGAAAGAGAGGTAGAAGTCGCACATCTCGGTAATAGTTCATTTGTGGTCAAAATCTACTAATAATAAAACACTACGTATGTAAATATGTAAGTGTGTCACCGCTACATTGAATGTGGTCGGTACACGAGCAACCATCGGAGCAACGATCGGTTAACGCGAGGAACCATCTGCTATCCAGCCCTCGACCATTACCACTCCTCTCTCCCTCTCTTAAACTCTTCTACAAGCGACAAAACATAACCACAACCTATGAAAACTCATTTTTCTTTAACTTTCGAAAGGCTGACTTTATTACACTTAACAACTTACTGAATGATATTGACTTTAACCATTTTATTAAAGAAACTACGTTGATTGACATCGCTTGAAAATTTTTTTACACTGCTGTCTTTAACTGTGTAATCCAGTCTGCCCCTTTCGTTCCCCGTAAAAACAGCTCGTCCTCCCCGCCCTGGTACAACAAGGAGCTTCGCACTCTTCGTAATCTAAGAAACAAACTGTGAAAAAAATTCCTAATATCCAATTCTACCTTCGATTACGCCTCTTATCATGGCGTTTTTCTCCTATATTTTCCCCACGTCAGCATGGGTTGCTAAAGGGCAGATCTACCACATCTAACCTTATTGAATTTGTCTGCACTACCCTTTCAACAGTAGAGCAAGGTTACGAGGTGGACATAGTTACCACAGACTTCAGCAAAGCCTTTGACAAAATCAACCACCAAATAATATATTTTAAACTAAATGCCCTCGGTTTCCCGCCCCATATCATCGCATGGCTCAAATCGTACCTTGAGTATCTCTCCTATAGAGTACTCTTCAGACAATCTACATCCGACCCCTTTGCAGCCTCATCGGGCGTCCCCCAAGGGAGTCACCTCGGCCCTCTGCTCTTTGTCTTAGTCATAAACGATGTTGTTGACGTAATTAAAAACTGTACTCTATCCATTTACGCAGATGACATGAAAATAATAAAAACAATATCTAACTCCACCGTGGTTGCTGTGGCGTAGTGGGTAAGTGCGTCGACTCCTACGCAGAGGGTCCCAGGTTCGATACCCGAATTTACCACCTTTTATAATTCACGGCTCCAACTCTTTCGAGTCACTGACAATGCTCAAAGAGTATTCCTGCCTAGAAAGAGCTTCTCAACTTCGCCGTTCGAAGTCGGCATTAAACTGTAGGTCCCTTCCACTCGTGAAAGAACAATAGCACGCACAACGCGAGTGGTTGCTGAGAAGCTAGGCCCAGGTCCGCCTCGAACTGTAGCGTCACCCATATTATTATATATAACTTTCTTTAAGAATGAATTTAAATTATAAGTTATTCTTATAGTTTATGGTAACTTATTGAAAATTGTAGGAGCTGTTACAGTGTAGAACTGAGAAAAATGGGGTTTGAAAACGATTTGCACATTTACAAGATGCAAGTTGTTAATACGTAAGTTGTATAACTGAGAGATTCTACTGGGGTAGTTACCACTTTGCTTAAAGAACTTAGTACCATATACCATAAGAACATAAAGGTCTCTAAAATGAGGCCAGTTATGTTGAAAACGATTTTTATTATAAATAATTCGTATTAAATGTTTTTGAGCTATCAACAAAGGTCGGAGGGAGCTGAAATAAGCACCGCCCCAGCTTGTCATGCCATACTGCGTCTTAGAGTGGGCAAGGCCAAAATATATTTTCTTCAAAACTTTTGTTTGGACAGTATTGCTTTAATAGACACATTTTCCTCGTCACCAGCATCATATGCGATTTAATTGATCGGATATGATCTTTCCAGTTTAAATTGTCTTTAAATTATCTATTAACACCCCGAGGTATTTATAGTGATGGACTGTTTCAATATTAAAGCAATTAGCAGAACAAGGACGGTTAAATATAAAGGTATTATTGCCACACTTTTGAACAGGTAAGCAAAGCTTTTTTAAAATCATGAGCGTGGGTGGAAATATACATTAAAGTCTTCAATGACAATCTTTGATGTTTTGAATGAAATGAGTTTAGTTTTATCACTAATAATTAGTTTATGCAAACCAACACCTTAACGTCTGTAGGTCTTCTATAAGATTCACAATGCAATCAAAATCTGTCTCACAACTATAAGGGAAGGCAATGTCATCCGCAAAGGCAGTGGATCTTCCGTTTAAGATTAAGATCAAAAAGCAAGTTCACATGAATCAGAAGCAACAGAGGTCTCAGCACTGATCCTTGGGGCCCGCGCCACGCCATTTCTTAACAGACGAGTCTCACTAGACGTATTACCAACCTTAACTATTTGTTGCTTGTTTTTAGGTACGAACAAAACCATTTATGAATAACTCCTCTAAAGCCGGCATTGTGCAATTTATCAAGTTGTATGTGGTGGTGGGTCGCCGTGGCGTAGTGGGTTAGTGCGTCGACTCCTACGCAGAGGGTCCCAGGTTCGATACCCGAATTTAATTACCATCTTTAATTTTTCACGGGTCCACCTCTTTCTAGTCATTGACAATGCTCAAAGAGTATTTCCTGTCTAGAAAAAGCTTCTCAACTTCGCCGTTCGGAGTCGGCATTAAGCTGTAGGTCCCTTCCACGCGTGAGAGAACAATAGCACGCATAACACGAGTGGTTGCTGAGAAGCTAGGCCCAGGTCCGCCTCGGACTGTAGCGCCACCCATATTATTATTATTATGCCACGGTCAACCATGTCAAAAGTCTTTTCCACATCCAGAAAGAGTGTCATGGTGGATTTATTGCAATTAGTGCTAGATTATAATTGACTACATACTCTGAGAATAGCATCCTCAGTTGACATTCCTCTTCTAAAACCAAACTGACTACAACTAAAAAAGTGTGTACTATTTAAAAAAGACACAAACCGAGAATTGAGTATTTTTTCAAAAATTTGGCAGTTTTTAATTGTTCACGTTATCGAGAGTGTACTGTATATGTTTTCGAATGTGACTGAAAAAATCCTTGATACCCGTTTTCACAGTGCAAGTTCAAAGTTCAATTCGAATTCAAATTTATTTTAACAAAAAAAAAACTGTAAAATTCGTCTTGCTTGCTAAAAGCTTAATGTTCAATGCTTACAGAGTATACAGTGTTGTCAACGGTTTTATAATTTTTGTTTTATATTATTAATGCTCGTCCATGATCTTGACATCGGGATGTTCAGGTCCGTGTGTTCCTTCCAGTGCAAGCTTATCTGCTGGTTCAGCTAAGTGATGGATCGAACTTAAACTTCACCCAAGAATAGGGTAAGCTACCCAGTAGCGAGCCCCTTTAAGGAAAGTTTTGACTTCGTTGTTCTCTCAAAATTAATTACTTAGATATATGAAGACAATTTGATGAGTTAAGGAAAGCTTGATGTATTACTGTTTGAAATAAATAATAGCTTTTAGTAAGTATTGAACTCAAATTTAATAAACTTAAATAAACTACAAAATGAGACATGAGTCAGCACCGAGCCCTTCCTGTTCCTAATTTAAGCCCTAAGCGTTCCACTAACGAGCCCCCCCCCTCCCCTCCCCCCCCCCCCTCGCCCATCACCGTATAAATCATAGGATAAAAATGAAATTAACGTTATTATAAAGTTCATTTATTTAAAAGGTAAAAAGGAAAACATTATTAAATAAATTCATGCCAAAAATTAGTCAATTAGTTAGGTTTTAAATGAATGATGGAATGAACAAATCTTAGCTCCAAAACAAACCTTTACTTGGCATTTTAATTATGAAAATATTTATGCATATATATTTACACGTTAAAAAAGCACAACATAAAACATAATTATAAATTGGTAACTTGTCCTCTACGATGCTATACGAAACAACAACGAACAGGACAATTAATCTTCAGAAACATAAAGGCTTTCATGTGTAAACATTAAATGTTCTTGTGCCCGTGGACTGGGTTTTATAACTACAGTGCAATCTCCCTAAGTCGAACCCTCCTTAAGCCGAAACTCTCTCTAACTCGAACAAATTTTGGTATCCCGTGACAATTCGACTTAGGGGGAGTCCACTGTATGTAATTTGATTTTGAATCTAAGACGATCAGTCTAGGACGTACCTAATCGGACTCTTACAGTTCAAATGGCTTTATTTCTATATATAACAATTCTTATAGCGAAGCTTGGAATTAATATACTTAAATAAACATTAATGTGGGTCGCCGTAGCGCAGTCGTTAAGTGCGTCGACTCCTACGCAGAGGGTGCCAGGTTCGAATCCCCAATCTATCAACTTTCATAATTCACGGCTTCCACCTCTTTCGAGTCACTGACAATGCTCAAAGAGTATTCCTGTCTAGAAAAAGCTTCTCAACTTCGCTGCTCGGAGTCGGCATTGAACAGTAGGTCCCTTCCACTCGTGAGAGAACAATAGCACGCACAACACGAGTGGTAGGCCCAGGTCCGCCTCAGTCTGTATAATTATTAAATAAACATTAATAATAAAAGCAATTGGTAAAAAGTCTATCTACATACAATGCCGTATTTTAATTTTTGGTAGGAAATTGGTTGGACTCGTTACTGGAACTTGATTATTTTTTGTTAACCCAATAACAAGCTAGGGGTTTTCTCATTTTTTCGTCCCAGTAACGAGCACCCAACATATTTTAATAAATAACTATTTTTTATTTCTGCTTTGGAAATAACAAAATATATATTATTATTGTTACAGTAAGCCTAAAAATTAGTAACTAAAAATTAAAGAAAATCACTTACCTTCTTAGTCAAAGTTTCTAGTTTCCTAAGAAATTTCAAAAATTACATTGATTTTCCTTACGAACTGAGGACGAATTACCTGAAAATGAATTTTACGATACAAAGAAAAGATATTATAGATTTTTTCTGTTACAATACCGTTATTGTCAAAAAAGCAGGGGCTTATCTTTTGGACAAAATTCATGAAGGGAGCTCGCTATTGGGAGGGTGCTCGAATTAGGGTAGTTTACCCTATTTCGTTTTCATACTCAATATTTACGGGTGGCTTAGGCAAGCCACTGACATTGTGAACTATTGAATCCCACAATGAGAAAAAAAGTATTACAGAGATGCCAGACTTCTACTTCTCTTGCCCGTAAAAATTTTTGAAAACTGTTTTATATAACGTTTTCTCAAACCAAATTGATCAATTAAAGGATGGTCGTCAAGGTATTTCGTGAATAAAAATTCGAAAGCCTTCTGGGACATCATTTTTGAGGTCTTAGGGACAATTAACACTAGGTCTACCAGCATTTGTTGTATACCTATTTCTACCAAGCGGTCAAAATGACCGCTTTGATGTTTCGTTTGAAAAATATTAAAATTTGAGAAACATTTTACAAGATTAAGTTGTTTTTAACTAAATTAAAATATATTTCAGTCAAAAATTAAGAGTACATGGTATATATATTTAAATAAACAGAAGAAATATTAAACATTTTTTTAGGTTATATTTTGATTATCGCATTTTTTGCAAATAGAGATTTTTTTCAAAGTACATACACCCCAAACATATTTTTTACAACCACCACAGATATTGGTGGTTTTATTTTTATTGCATAAACCTCTTTGGCAAGTTTTTCGTATATTAGAACTTTGATAGTTTGTCAAAATATTGGTAAAGTTTTCTAGTTCAGATGAGTCTTCATATTTTGATGAAAGTTCTTCTACCCATGCATTTATTGCTGCCATGTCGAGAATATTGAAAAATATTTGGAGAGGCCAATCAATTTGAGGACGACAAATTCACTCAGAGGAATTGTTGATGGCTTTGTTTCGTCCTTTCCCAAATTAGGGAACCCAGTTTTTTGATATGCTATAATGCTGCCACAGTTTGCAATACACTCTAGCTACATTATAATAAATTTTTGTTCGCATTTACACAAGCAATCGTGAACCTTGCTAAAGTTTTTATATATCGGTCAAAATGACCGCTTAATAGAAAAAGGTATACCACATACTTATTTCTGTAAAATAAAAGCGCACGGATTTAGCAATTTGTTATATTAAAGATTAGATAAATTTAGTAAAATGCATAATACATTTAGAAAAAATTTTTTATTTAAAAAATTTTGTGATGAATTTATGCAAGCGGTCATTTAGACCGCTTGGTAGACCTAGTGCTAAAAAAATAACGACAAAAATTTTGGAGTTGCCTTACTTTTTGAGGGAATCGCAACCAAACAAAACCACCTGTACTTGAGAGCGTTGATTTCACCGTGGGATAAATCCTATTCCGCACTCGTACAGTTGCAAGAGTACTGAAAGATCTCGACGTGAACAAATCCGCTGGCCCGGATGGTATTCCGAGGTGTTCTTTTGCGCTGGCAAAACCACTGCGTAAACTTTTTCATCTATCATACTCTTTAGGTCTCTTTTCGAGCAGATGGAAAACAGCATTTGTCCAGCCCGTCCCTAAAATTCAACTTTTAACGATTTTGATGCGCTATCCGATTCCATCTCAAGAATTGTATCCCTGTATCTTCGCACTGAAATTGCCATTGCGGGCGATTTCAATGTACACAATTCTAATTGGCTTCGGCATTCAGGCCAGACAACACCCGAAGGAAGGTACGTCGAAATCTTTGCTGAGGTAAACAATCTGACTCAGCTAGTAAATGAGCCCACACGAATACCTGACATTGCAGATCATTCCGCCAACACCCTGGACCTGTTTCTCACCTCTCATCCTGATAAATATTCTGTTGACATACTGTCACTTCTAGGCTCGTCGGACCATTGTGTCGTATCAGCAAAATTCTCGTTATCACCAAACATAGTTAGAGAACAAATTCCTAAAAGAACAGTTTGGCTGTACGAGAAAGCCGATTTTAAACAAACTTAACAACTTCCTTAGGAATTTTAACTGGTCACTTTGCTTCCTCGATAGTGACGTGGATGCCGCTGCTGATATGATCACAAATATCAAAAGTTGAGGCAAAAAGTGCTACAATGTCCCAAGGGTAGCAAAAACTTTTGGTCATTTGTAAAAAACGTAAAGAATTCCGCCTCGTCTTCAATTCCCACGCTCATTTACAATGCCATTCCAGCTGTCAGCTCCTTAGACAAAGCTAATCTGCTTGCGGCTCATTTTGCAGCTAGCTCAACACTGCCAGATTCCAATTTGTCTCCACCTGTATTTGAGAGCGTTGATATCACCATGGGACAAATCCACTTCCGCACTCGTACAGTTGCAAGAGTACTGAAAGATCTCGACGTGCACAAATCCGCTGGCCCGGATGGTATTCCCCCTATACTTCTGAATAGGTGTTCTTCTGTGCTGGCAAAACCACTGCGTAAGCTTTTTCATCTATCCTACTCTTTAGGTCTTTTTCCGAGCAGATGGAAAACAGCATTTGTCCAGCCAGTCCCTAAAAAGGGCGAATCTTCGTCACCCGCCTCGTACCGACCCATAGCACTTACGTCCCTTCTTTCCAAGGTCTTGGAAACCCTGATAAATCGTCAGTTTATGAAATATCTTGAGTCGCGGAAGCTTCTTAATGACCGACAATAGGGTTTCCGCAGCGACAGGTCCACTGATGATGTGATAGCTTATCTAACCGAAAAGTGGAACCAGTCTTTGCACAATGCAGTCGAAAGCAAGATCGTTGCGCTTGATATTTCTAAAGCATTTGACAGAGTTTGGCATCAAGCTCTCTTGTCGAAAACGCGTGCCTATGGTATCGATGAATCTCTTCTTCTATGGATTAGAAACTACCTTTCGAACCGTTCAATTCAAGTTGTGTTGGATGGGTTCAAGTCTGATATCAACCAAATAAATGCTGGTGTTCCGCAAGGCTCAGTTCTGTCTCCGACACTCTTTCTCATTTTTATAAATGATCTCTTGTCTGCTTCTTCTAATCCAATCCATTCCTTCGCTGATGACAACACCCTTAGCTTTTCATATTCGTTCCAAGACTCACGACCCCGCCTTTCGGCCGTAGAATTGGAACGGCAGCACATTGAATTCCGATCTTGACAGCATAATTAACTAGGGAAAAAACAATAGAGTGGAATTCAATGCTTCAAAAATTCAATGCTGTCTGCTGTCACTCAAGCGAACCCTTCATAATCAGCCATTATCCATGAATGGCGCTTGTGTCGATGAAACCGGAAAACTTTCCATCCTAGGTATGTGTATCAACACAACACTTAGTTGGAACGATCACATATTTGAGGTCTCCAAAAATGCTGCGAAATGTTTAGGCTTCCTTAATCGATGCAAGAAATATTTCACCTCTTCTGATTTGGCTTTAATTTATAAGGCGTACAAGCCCCCAAGACCACCCTGTACCTACTTGATAGAATCCAAGAGCGAGGGATTAAACTTATAGGAGACAACAATATCGCCAGAAATGCCTATCAGTATACCCTTAAGCCTACTTTCGGACGCACAGTTAAATTCAGAGCTTCGTTCTTCAGCCGCACTGCACGAATATGGAATGCTCTTCCCAGCTTAATATTTCCCATAGACTACAATCCGCAGATATTTAAGACCAATGTGCACAGGTACCTCCTCTCCCTTTCTCCCTCTATACCTTCGAGACGTGCTGTGTTTTGATCCCGGGCACATAAGGGTACTAGCAATCCCACGCGCAAATTATAAAAAAAAAACATCATTCTTTCTAAAAAAATTAGTTCAGCTGATATTTGATGATCATTAATGCCAATTGGTTTCTGGGAATGCACAGGCACAGCGTCCACATATGGAACATGCCCCTAGTCCACTGAGACTACGTTCCACAAGAGGATCATTAATTCTGTCAAATGAGCACTGCCTTATCACACAACCACTGTATATACGTGCCCTTAAGTAAGCAGTTATCAGTAAATAACGTTTCCATTGAACATTCCCTATTAATGACTAAGCCATGCATAATCTCTAAACGTATCCTGTGTTTGTGTTATGTTATATCTCAAACGATGCTTGTATAATCGCTTTTCGAACGATTGGTGCCTGCAGCATCGTCTTAAAAGTACGCAACTTCATCTCACCGCGTTCCCCTGCGTACGTCGGCGTCGAGCTGCCAAGCATACATGCGAAAGGCGAACCCCACCATCATCGTCGACAGCAAGGCCAAAGGGATGCGGCTGACTGACTACAGCAACACCCTATGAGGCGTCCAAGTGGTGTGCACATAAGTACGTTCTTAGCCAAAGGATATTAATTTCACATCATCAACTAATAACTTCACGTTCATGTTCCAATCGCAACATGTTTAATGCATGTCCCTAATGTCACACAAACGAATTGCATCTCCCCGCGCAATGTTGCCAGCCACACGGAACGGCGATAACGAACGAGCGACCGAGCGGTTTGCAACGGTTTCAGTTAGTTTGCGGTTGGAAATTAATAAGCTCGGCTATTGGGTGGTCGGAGTTACGAGTATAGCGAGAGACGAGAGATGAGAGAGACGGAGAGAGAGTGATACAAAAGGTGCTTGGGCAAAGCGTGGACGCAGAGAGCATCGAGTGGAAGACTACGGCCCTCCGGTCGTTGGCTAGAGTAACACGGTCCGATGCCTCGCAGGACACTTAAATTGTGCACACGGACGCTTATGTGCGTGTACAGTTAATCCATCTTTGAGCCTCCAGGTAATGACGATGAATTATAGGTGTAAACCTCGTGTTTGATTATAATGTGCTGCCTGCGGCGGTGGTTGGTCCTTTGATCTTCTGTGGCAAATTGAAATATTTCCGAGTGCTGCTGGTACGAGGTTGAATTGGAATTCGCCTCGAGGGAGGGTAGGGGTGCAACAGAGTTTCGATAAATGAATGACTTTTTCTAATGGCCGCATTCGAGGACACAGGGAGTTGCATTTGGGTCCACGGCGTTGAAGCTTACGAGGACATTTTCAGTTCTGATCTGTGTATTGATGCAAGTAGAGAGTGGAATACAAACAATTGTTCAAACGAGTCCCTCTTCAGCTACCCAAGGACTTGGCCGTGTGTACAGATTTGTATACTCCATGTGGCGCGTAGCAATGTGGATAAGATTAGGTAACAAAAAACAGGGTGTGAAGTTCTGCACTGACTTCAATTTGATGATGAATAAAAACGAATATAAATGACAAACACAATAGCTGTGTTTTTTTGCAAGCGTATATACGCTTAATTTATAAGTGCACAAAAAAACGATCATCGTCATAAAATCTTGGCAGCACCGACGACATTTATGACATTTGCTAAGCAGTCAGGAGTGTAGTCGTGGAAGGTGTTGGTTGATCTTTGATGGTCACAATCTTCCTCCATCAGACCATAACTTTAAAAGCAAAAACACTTAATAATTATAAAATAAAAAGAATGTTCATCAAATAAAAAGAATCGATTACGAAGCCAAAACGGAATGTATAGCAGAGACACTCTGGGTATACCAAAAATTGCATACTTATGGATGCCAAAACAATTAAAAATGATCTAATACTTCAACCACACCTGCAAATGTAAGCCACATACAGCAACCTAAGCAATGAATGAATACTCAGGAATGAACACACATAAAATAATGATTGGAAGCATTGTTGTTATCAGCGCTTATTTCACAAGCGGCGATAGAAATGATGAGTAACTTAAGCGGATATAGGATTTCTTGTTAGTGTATTTTACATGCAAGTTGAAATTTAAACGCATATGCTCTTGCAAAAAAAAAAAAAAAACACCTAATGTATCAAAGAAATTTAAAGTAGTGGGCGTTGCAAATCATAAGTTACTTAGATACACAAAGGTTACTTCAAAGGCTACTTAGATATACAACCGATATGACAAAAAAGGAAAAACAGTA
The DNA here is from genome assembly GCA_964034865.1 of Eristalis intricaria. Lineage (NCBI taxonomy): Eukaryota > Metazoa > Arthropoda > Insecta > Diptera > Syrphidae > Eristalis > Eristalis intricaria. The sequence continues at coordinate 137,008,018 of OZ035873.1, forward strand.
CATATTTTGATATATTTTCAAAACTAGGCACTCCCAAGAGTTGAGTAACTGCTACCTGCAACCGCATATTTTCATAGTCAAAAGTTGCAAAAACTTTTGCAAATATCCTAATTAATGATTCACACCTTTTCTCTCGCCATTCAATCATTCCTCTGCTACTTTTCCAACCTGATCCACAAGTTTCCGTGCGTAGTCTACTAAATAACACTAACGGACCGACCATAACGGACGTTCTTAAGGCCGAACTATATTTGGAATGAGCAAACATGAGTAACGTAGTTTCAAACGCGCATGGATGACTGAGCGAAAGCAACAACACGCCCATAAGACTGACTATATTGGAATTCACGAGCGATTCGGAGTGTTTCGTTAGTTTTTGTAAGTTTAAACCAGCAAGACTAAGCGATTCGGGAATAGACCGAACATCATAATTAGACCGTATGTGCCTAATGTACTGTTTTAGTGGTCGCAACCATCTTCACATTATTGTCTTTTTTTCAATGTAATTTTACAATGTGGGTGGGGCGATAGTCCGAGGTGGACCTGGTCCTAGCTTCTCAGCAACCACGTGTGTTGTGCGTGCTATTGTTTTTTCACGAGTGGAAGGGACCTACAGTTTAATGCCGACTCCGAACGGCGAATTTAAGAAGCTTTTTCTAGACAGAAACACTCTTTGAGCATTGTCAGTGACTCGAAAGAGGTGGAGCCGTGAATTATAAAAGGTGGTAAATTCGGGTATCGAAGCTGGCACCCCCTGCATAGGAGTCGACGCACTTACCCACTACGCCACGGCGTAATTTTATTTAATTCAGTATATTTTACTTACTTACTAGAAAAAAGTACTTAAAACTAGCTTAACTAACTTAAGAATTTGTTCTTAATAATAACCTACTGACCCTATGCGGGTACTCTAAGCTAATCTAAACTACATTATAACTGTGCCTTTCGGCTAAATCTACGATTTTTTTTTAGTCTTTATGACAATCTTTTATTAAATATTTAATTTGCCATGAAAACTTGTAAGAAACTTATACTAACCTAACCTAACATAAAACTTAAGCCTATATTAACTACGCCCGTAACAGTACGGACACGTGCACCAGGGTGTATATGTTGTGTATATGCTTAACAAATATATTTTATACGCAGTGGTGCATCTTTTTGTTTTTGTTTTTGTTTCATATACACTCAATTCTCTTTTTATGCGAATCTTTTTTATGCGGTTTTAAAGTTATGCGATTTTTCCTGAGAATCTAATTCTGATTTTTTTGTACAAGATTTTGAAGTTATGCGTTGTTTTTCTATAGTATTTTGTATGGGATTCCCCTTTTTAAATATTTCTTCTATACAGAGCAAGCAAACAATAGCAAACAATATGCTCAATGCTATTTGTGTAATAATGAATTATCACTTGAGCTAATGCTTTCGTTTAGTAAAGAAGCGTTTGGTTGATTAAGAACTTTAATTTTTTAAATTTTAAAATAAAAATTTGTTTGAAGATGGAAAAAAAGAAGCAGCAACGAAAAGCAATTTCCTTAGAAATAAAAATTGCAATTTTAGATTGCTTAGTGAAAGGAGAAAGATTTACTGATGTTGGGAGGCGTTTTGGCTACGGTGAATCGACAATAAGAGCCATTAAAAAGAATGAAGTTTCAATAAGGCAGTCTGTAATATCCGGTACTAATTAAGTTCCAAATTTTCTTCATATTCAAGAAGTGTTTTAATTGAAAAAACTGAAAAAGCGCTGGTGGTTTGGATTGAAGAACTTACAAAAAAAAAGGATTCCTTTAGATGGTAATTTAATAAAAAAAAAGCTCTTTGCTTTTACGAGAAGCTAAAGCAAGTGGAACCATGTACTACTTCTTGCACTCAGTCTGGTACAGAATTTTCAGCGAGCACAGGATGGCTGACTCGTTTTCTAAAAAGAAATGCTTTTCACAACGTGAAGATTACCGGCGAGGTTGCATCAGCAGATGAAGAAGCTGCAAAACGTTTTCCTGAAAAGTTGATTAAAATTATTGAAGATGGTAGATACTGCCCCGATCAAGTTTTCAACGCAGACGAAACAGGATTGTTTTGGAAAAAAATGCCTACACGAACTTACATTTCGAAATCCGAAAAAAAAGCAAGTGGTTTTAAAGCAGCCAAGGATAGAGTAACATTCCTACTTTGTAGCAATGCATCAGGTGATCGAATACTTAAACCCTTGCTCATTAATCGATCTCTTAGACTACGGGCACTAAAAGGCAAAGATTTAAAAAAAATAAAGTTTTCGATTTTAGACTGCATAAATCATTCTTCTTCTGCAATCAGTGAAATAAGACCACAAATTTTAAATGGCTGCTGGAAAGCAATCTGGCCTGAATGCGTTGCAAGGGACAATGCTACTAATCAAGCAATGACGGTTTCAACTGAAATTATTGCCTTGGCACATGTTGTTGGCATGAGTTGCTTGTAGATGAACCCCCAAGTGATGATGATATTATTGAAATGTTATTTGATTCAGTCGAAGAATCAGAAAATAACAGTGAGAAAGAAGATAACATTCCTTCCCCATTCACTGCAAAAACAGTTTGAGAAGGTCTTCAACTTTGCAAAAAATTAGAAACACATTTTCTTAATAATGACCCGAATACTGAGCGGGCATTCAAATTCCAGCGTGAGCTGAATAATTGCATTTCTGGGTATCAAGAACTTCATAAAGAATTACGGAAAGATTCGCAAAGCTTAATAACTGATTTTCTTATCAAATCAGGAGAACCTTCAGCAGGCGAAACTTACGTTGAATCTATTGATGCAGTAGCAATCTCGTCACAAAATTAACTGACTGTCTATTCTAGTGATGATAATGATTTCGCGCCAGTTCACAAAAGGTTGCGGGTGTTATCAGAAAGTGAAAAAAATGACTAAATATAAAATTTTTATAAAACTACTAATTAAAGTAATGTGAAATAAATATATTTAATTAAAAATAATGTAATGTTATGTATTTGATTTGAATTTACCAAAACTTTATACTCTGCTCAAAAATTCTCAGATATCCTCATTTTTTATTAGTTGATATCGACTTTTCTTTGCGATTTTTTGGTCCTATGAACTTTTAAAAAATTTTGGAACGTAACCCTAATTTTATAATGTAATTAATGTCTTTTTTTATATGATTTTTTGGTTTTATGCGTTTTTGAAAATAATGGAACACATCCCTTCTTTTACACTACATTAGTGTATTTTTTTATGCGTTTTTTTTGTGCGGTTAGTTTTGCAACGTATCTACCGCATAAAAAGAGAATTGAGTGTATATTTATTTTTTTTTGATTTTAGTTTTGTTTTATATTTTTTTTTCAACTACCTTAAGATCTATGTAAGCTGGCCACTATGGTCAACTATCGGATCCTGTGGAAAAGCTAGCGTTGGCGGAGGCTGGTTTGGGTGTAACCAGCAGTAAAATTGCAGTTCTTTGGCAGACTCTTTCCTATCTCGAGCGGGGATCGCTCTACTGAACCGGAGGAGATCCTCGTGTGTGCGAACGACATCCGGTTCGTACTGGAGTCGACTGTCCACTGTTCCGCGTACGACATGGAAGATGGTAGGTCATCCTTGTGGATCCTGTATAAGGCCAATTGTGTCTAGATAGAGGAATGCTTCGGGGGGAATAAAGCTGTTAAGGCGCACCCTTTCGTGGTACATAATATTAGGGTAGTAAGCCCCAAAGATCAGACTGTTGGAAGAGGTCATAGCTCCTGCAGTGTGCCTTCTGATCAGCTTAATAATAAAATTATCTACCCTGTTCATGTTTGCCTCGTTGTACGGGACCTCGTTAGGATAGTACTTCTTGTACTCAGACTCGGGTGTACGATACAGACAGAGACAGCTCCTAAGACACTGCCTCTCAAACACCCTCAACTTTTCCATCTGGGAAGAACTCACGTTGAACTACAATGGACAAAAGGTCACCATAATTAGCCGTACTTGGGCCATGTATCAGATTACCTTCACTCCGGTATCAAGTTGGCTGCTGAAAAACAACCACCTTGCCGCAGCAAAGGCCTTTCTGGCTTTCGTCAGAGCAACATCAATATGTTTGTCAATATACAGATATTGATCCAGCCAAATGCCAAGATATCTAACGACACTTTTTGCAGCTTACGGCCGACCATGCGTGTCTACTATGCCGAACTTACGCCAGTTTTAGCCTGAATCCCGCGGTGCCATGTACAACGGGGTCCGGAAAATACTAGTTTCGCACTTCAGGAAGTTGATAAGCAACAAAATGTTTATTACCTCGACCTTCGGACGTGATATGTACGCAACTAGGTCGTCGGCGTACGCAATTAAGTGCGGCATGGAACCTATAAGATCTGCAGTGAATATAGAAATCAATATCGGGGAACCGATGGCCCCTGTTGACATTATTGCCTTTTAAATGCAGTAGCGATCCCTGGCCCTAAGATTTGATTTAGCTACGAGTTCACAAATGCTGTGCATCCCAAGCAACGAAAAAAAAATTAAGTGGAGTATATTCTATCAATCGAACGCAGTCTTATAGTTGCCGAACGAAATGAGAGAATCAAGCGCTTAAGTTTGTTCTCTTCCGTAAGTATCCGCCCTTGCCAAGAAATTAAACGGCGCGCCGACTCAACACTCACGAGTGGAAATTTGTTCCTGTGCGTAGGTATACAAATGTATCAAGCAACACTCAAGTAAAATGCTTACTTCCACAGTTCCACCCCAATTTAAAGTTGAGTGAGTTAACACTCCCATAATAAATATTTATTATTTATGGTCAGCACACTAAAGACCGAAGCACCGCCACGCAAGTCAGGTACCGACGACCGGAAATGGATCGTATTAAAAAAGCGACCGTCAATATCAACGACACAGCTGCACTCGTCACACACATAGATGGATTACTTTCAAGGTAAGAACATCTGAACAGTTTAGTTCAAATTTGTAGGTCATTGAGGACGGATTCACAAGTTTTTTTCAAATCAAAAGTTGTATTGAAATTAAACCGTGACACATTATTAACTCATTCGACCTTTTAAAGTATTGTATGCAAGTATGTAGATTTGCTGCAGGTGCAGACGGATTGTGAAATCTTTAAGGCAGCTGGAGATGATCTGTTTGGTCGCATGCACCAGCTCATCTGTAAGATATGGTCGGAAGAAAGCATGCCCGATGAGTGGAATCTCAGCATTGTTTGCCCGATCTACAAGAAAGGAGACCCCTTTGACTGCGCCAACTACCGCGGGATAAGTCTCCTGAACATCTGCCGTTTTGTGTACTCGCCTGAAGCCGTTTATAAATAACCCGATAGGTCCATATCAGTTTGGCTTCAGGCCAGGGTCGACCAGATTTTCACACTTCGGCAAATCCTGGAAAAGACCCAAGACATGCAGATCGACACCCCCCACCTTTTTGCGAGTTCAAGGCCGCATATGACAGCGTGCAAATTAAAACACAGTTGAGTTCGCTGGGTTGTGAGTAACGGAACACGTCCGCTCTCGTTCAACTTTATTTTCGAACTGCTACATACAAAATTATTTCTAAACTCTTACCCTAAGGATGAGGCGTCGATCCAACACATGTCATCGATCGTCATTATCTTATCTACTAGGAATGTTGGTGACCACTTGAAAGGGATCAAAAGACATATCTTAAAATAGAATGACGTAGGTCATGGATGTACATTAAAATTCGTATTCATATTTCGTCTCTACGAAGGATCGAAATATAATACCGAAGGCTATTAATATTTGGACTATAAAATGAGAGAAGATAAGTGTAGTAAATGCTCACTTTAACTTGCATAGGGGCGAGCTATACAACGCCATGTCTAGTTTTGACATTCCTGCCATACTCGTCAGGTTGTGCAGGATGACGATGGAGAATTCTCGCTGCTCCATCAAGGTCAGTAACGAACTCACCGAGACCTTCAATGTCCAAAAATGTTTTAGACAAGGCGACGTGCTGTCATGTGATTTCTTCAACATCATCCTGGAGAAGATCGTACAAGCAGGTTTAGGAGAGGCTAATAATGTATAAATAATAACCGCTAACACACACTACTACATAAGCGCTCATATCTCGAAAACGGTGCCTCCGACTCAGGGCTCGACTTGTGACTTGCAGACATCGATAGCGGAGCCAATGACGAATATTTTCATGCCAGGTTTTTGCTGCTAGCCCCAATACCAGCCCCACAGGAGTCCAATTGGCGGAGTAGGAGGCGGTTTAGGAGAGGAATAATCGCTAACAGATACCTGTGAATAAGCGCCCAAATCTCGAAAACTGTGCGTCATGCCAACACTAGAGGCACGATCTTCCAAAAGTCCGTACAACTGCTAGCATACGCGGATGACATTGACATGATTGGCAGAACACAGCGAGCCGTCAATGAGGCGTTTGCTGGCATTGAGGCGGAGGCAGCTAAAATGGGTCTAGCGGTGAATGAGGGCAAAACGGAAGTATATGCTGTCATCAAGAAAGGACACACAACATCGACGTCTTGGACAGAGCGTCACAATGGACACCTATAACTTCGAGGTAATCGAGGACTTCGTCTACATCGGCTCTACGAACAACATCAGTACCGAGATTAAACGCAGAGAAACTCTTGCCAACCGCTGTTTCTATGGGCTCAAGAGGCAATTGAGTAGTAGAGCCATCTCTCGAAGGACCAAGCTGACTTTGTACAAGACCTTGATCATCCCAGTCCTGCTGTACGGCGCGGATACATGGACAATCTCAAAAGCGGATGAGGAAGTCCTTGATCGTTGGTCCTGTATGCGTTGACGGTTTCTGGTGGAGAAGATTAAACCACGAACTGTACGAGCTGTACAGCGACATGAGTCTAATCAGGCGTCTTTGGATCGGCTAGCCAACGCCTAAGATGGCTAGGCTATGTAGAGCGTATGGACAACTCAGCTCCGGCCCGAAGAGTCTTCGACTCCGAACCCGTGGGACAACGTAACAGAGGACGCCCGCGTTTAAGGTGGCACGTCCAGGTGGAGAAAGACCTCAACCATTTTGGCGACACTTGTGGCAGCTAGCCAAAAACCGTGCTAGTTGGGGAGGCTTGTTGGTTGGGGCCCAGGTCCACCCCGGACTGTAGCGCCAAATAAAGAAGGAGAAGATGTAGATTTGTTATTTATGGCACTGATTATTGCAATTAATCTTCGTCATTCATTGCATTTTGCGTAAAAAATATATTTCACAGACTTTATTCATTGAAGTTCTTGGTTTAGCGCTGCTAAACTAGCAAACTGAGAAGGATGGCCACTGTTCAAATGAAACGGGCTTATCGGTTGGATGGTTTCAAAGTCTATTACGGACATGGAAACACTATTTTTTTATCGCTGCGATGGAAAAAACGCATATGAGCACCAGGCATAGCACGAAACTCCGATCCCGTCACTGTCCACTTAAGAGAGATTCCACTGTATTTTTACAGATGTTGAAGGTTTTGCATGGAACCTGTCTACCGCTTAAAAACAGAATTAAGTGTGCAAATAATTATGTTTTGAAATGAATTAAATGAGTTTACCTTTCTGACATTTTAAGTTCGTATGGCAATTCACGTCTCGTTCCATCCAATTTTGCATGATCCTTATCACGAGAATTATGCATGTGCTACGAGTTGAATAGAATTCCTAATTGATAAAGGCATACCTCATTTTACAAATGCTACACAAACAAATTTAGCTTTGTTAAGCAGTGTAATTGGAAGCCGTGCTTTGTCAAGGCACAACTTCGCAATACGATCACGGATGCGGTTTATCCAACAAACACTGCCATCGACTTCGGACATACAAGCACATTCGGTTGTTCCTGTCGGTGCAAAGTTGTGACAACAGCCCAAGGTCCTTGTCGTCACTGTAAGAGACAAGTGACTGGCATAAATCAGGGCTGTCATTACAGTTCGCGGTGGGAGCCCCTTTTTTTTATCATGAAATACCTTTGAGAGAATAGTTCCATGAAGTCCTAACCATCGCGAAAAACCAAGCAGAAAAATAAAAACGAACCAGACCACCCGTCAGACCTGACATTTGACAAATTAAACTCAAAGACATGCGCTCGCCCCTCAATCCAAGCACTCTACCTCAATCAGAATAATTTTAATTATTTCCGCTTCCAAATGCTCACAAGGAACGAACGGCATACATCTAAGATTCCCTTTGCCGTCACACACACACACGTACGTCAGTCCCCAAAGGCCTGTAACACTTCACCCTCACACCCACTCGCAGCGACAGAGGCTGGAAATGAATTCCTTTAATTATGAGTAATGGAGAGAAGGAGAAATAACTTGAAATAAAAAAGGATGTTTCATTCTGAAATCCTTAGTAAGTGTCTCATATAAAATTCTTCCTGTGCACCCACACAGCGACACAGCAACACACATGATTCCACTTCACTGCCTCTCGTCCTCGGCAGGAGCAGGTGGCAAGCAAGGCCTTCGACTACCTCGTCCTGACAAACACTCGGAATCTGTAAGTGAATGCAATTCCTTTTGCTCCCACTATCCATTAGATGAATAACTTAACAATTCATTTGCAAAGTTAGTCTCTCACAATTGCCACCCTTTGGCCTCTCTTTGCTCATCGTTCAGGCGGATTGACCCAAAGCGCGAGAGAGAGAGCGAGAGAGGGGGAGTGAAAGACAGAGAGCGCGAGGCATAAAAACAGAACTCCATCTCAAGTTAATGAATCACAGAAAGCGAAAAACTCCTTAATTATGAAATACCTCTTACCCAGTCAGATACACAGTCACCTTGGCTCAGCGGAGACAGGCGACAGATCCTGCCTCCATCCTTTTGCAGCTCCACCACGACCACCTGAGAGCAACAAATGAAACCGACGCGCGTCCTCGCTCCCGTAAGAAATTGCTGTGAAAACTCAGAAGATACACAAACAACAAAAAAAAAAAAAAGGAAACGGAGACAAAACAAAAAAGAAAAATAATCGCACATCCTTTCATGTGTCTAACACTTGACACTATTAAAATTTATTGCCTCAATTTGGCCAGGATAATGAAAACTTTCAAAACAAGCCACCCACCCACCGCACACACGCGGCGGCAGATAGTGAAGAAGAAGTAGGAAGACATTGTTGCTTGCTTCACCTATCAGTTCGGCGTTTTTGTTTCCTTTTTAGATTTTGCCGTCACGACGAAGTGGGTGGATTATCCTTCGGACCGTATTGGGATGTTGTGTCAGGTAAACATGGAGTACCACCGAACCAGACCAAGAACACACATACCCCTCGTCATTCATACCGTATTAACATAAATAATTTAATAAATTCAATAAATAACTAAGAAGCCAAGGCAAGACAGTCAAACGAGGACGCAAAAGGATCCGCACGACGAAAATTGGAGAACATGCTGCACGTGTGTACCAGAGTATGTGCTTAACCCCCCCGTAACCCGTGCACACATACTGTATCAATTCGCCACTTAACCAATGAAAAGCTGAGTCAAGTGGCACAGTCACGCTGAAAAGTATTGATGTATCAGTTTGATGGTGAAAAAGGAAGAACAAATGGATCTGATTGATAACAAAATAAATAGATTATGTTAAGATTGAAATCGCTGCTTATAAGGAGCTCCGCTCCGAACACTTCCCAGCACTGATAGGCGCGTCGCTGTTCTAAGAATAAAAATATTCAACTGTCATTTCTTACTTACTTTCTTATCAGGCTAGCGACCGATGCAGGGTCCAAGCCTGAGCGATAGCTGCTTTCCATTATTGACTGCTTCCAGTCATCATGACCAAGCTGTCTTGCATCCGCGATTACTTGTTCTTTATACCGGAGATTCGGTCTTCCCCTCCTTCTCGAACCAGGAGGCTTGGATTCGAAGACCCTCTTAGCTGGAACATTGTTGTCCATGCGGTGATGTGGCCGAGTTGCCTTGCGGAATACATCCACATCCTAGTACAGCTCGTAGAGTTGGTTGTGTCTTCTCCTCCATTCGCCTTCCTCGCAGACGGGGCCATGTATCCGACGAAGAATTTTTCTTTCGAAGGCACTAAGAATAAGCGCCGCAGTTTTGTTTATCCGCCAGCTTTCGGCTCTATATAGCAGGCCTGGCAAAATAAGAGCTTCGTAGAGCATTATCCTGGCCCTTCGAGTCAGGAGTTTTGACAAACCGAAGTAACACCGGTTGTCAAAGGCGGTTCTGCGTCGGATCTCCACAGTGATGTCGTTTGTGGAGTTAACTTTTGCCCCGAGGTAGACAAACTCCTTTACTACATCGAAATTGTGGCTGTCGATGGTGATGTTTTGTCCAAGGTCATGTTCGACAGAATGTCTCTTAGTCCACAGCATATATTTTATTTTGTCCTCATTGACCTTAAGACCAGCCTGCTTCGCCTCTTCTTCAATTGCCGTAATAGCTTCCACTACGGTACGTTGGGAGCGCGCGACAATGTCGATGTCGTCTGCGTATCCCAACAGTTGGACTGACTTGTGGACGATAGCTCCTTCCGCCGCACAATCTTCTCCAGTACGAGATTGAAGAAATCACACGACAACAGTGCATCTCCTTGCCGAAATCCGGTACAGCTTTCTGCCTGGCTTGACTGCCTCGGAAGTCCTCGAGCCGAACTGCACGGTGCATCGCGTATGTGTTAGCGTGAAGCGACACAACTGGATCAGTTTTTCCGGGATCCCGAATTCGGCAATCGCATCGAATAGCTCTTTGCGATGAATGCTGTCGTGGTGCGTATCGATTTGAAACTCACTGGTCTTCTCCATGAATTGCGTGTGAATATTTGGTCTATTGTCGATTTGCCGGGCCGGAAAGGGGACTGGTACGTGCCGATTAGTGCGGTGCAAAACGGCTTTAGACGTTCGCACAGTACGCTGGACAGGATCTTGTATGCGACGTTGAGCAGGGATATACATCTATAGTTGTTGCAAGAGGTGGGATCGCCTTTTTGTGGATGGGGCATATGGAGCTGATATCCCAGTTGTCGGGCATACTTTCGTCCTCCCAAATTCTACAGATGATCTACTGTCATTTCATCTATCTACACAACTGTAGCGTCTTTCAGGGCGATTCTATAGCCATAAAGGAACACTGAACCAAAAATTGTTCTTTATATTAGCTGCTTTTTTTGCAAGCTTAATTTTCAATTTGCATGTAAAATACACTAACAACGAATCCTATATCCGCTTAAGTTACTCATCTTATCTATCGCCGCTTAAGGAATTAGCGCGGATAAAAACAATGCTTCCAATCACTATTTTCTGTGTGTTCATTCCTGAATTTATTCATTCGTTGTTTAGGTTGCTGCATGTGGCTTACATTTGCAGGTGTGGTTGAAGTATCAGATCATTTTTAATTGTTTTGGCATCTATAAGTATGCAATTTTTGGCATACCCAGAGTGTCTCTGCTATACATTCCGTTTAGGTTTCGTAAACGATTCTTTTCATTTGATGAACATTTTTTTTTATTTTTTAATTACTAAGTTATTATTAAGCTTTTGCTTTTAAAGTGATGGCCACGCTACACAATCGCAAAGCGAAGATTATGTTCATTAACGATCAACTAACACCTTACACGATTGCACCCCCTGACTGTCAAAATTGTCATAAATATCGTCGGTGCTGCCAAGATTTTATGATGAATCATTAAGCGCCGAAGATCGTTTTATTGCACTTATAAATTAAGCGTATATACCCTTACACAAAAACACAGCTAATATTACGAAAAAATGTACAAATAGATGAACATAGCTTAATGTACGATTCGTTGTCTCAAATGAACTAGCGTTCTTTAAAAGTTTAAATTCTCTGTAAGCAACGAAATCGTACGTTGCTTTAAAGAAACGTACGTTGTGACAACAAAAGTGTTCGTTGAGTCAATGAAAGGGTTGGTTGAGCCAACGAAATCTTCCATTGCTTCTAAGCGCTGCACAGTGGTCGATTTAGTACATCGTAGCTCGACATACACTGCGCGAAATTAATATAGAGGCAAGCAATAAATTTGACACATGGCATGGCTTTCCATTGAATGCAATGACCGTTAACAAAACGGTATTTTTTCTCAGTTGCTTTTGTGCTAATGAGATCGTGCGTACCATGTTCACTTCCATATCAGTTGTCGTGCTCAACCATCAGGCGTGTTTTTGAGAAAAACTGTAGTTTTTATAAATTTTACTGCGAAATTAATATAGAGGCGACTACAATTTTTCGAAAAATATTAATTTTTGGGTATGTGTTTCGGATACAGTTTAGAAAAATAGGTATTCAGAGTTATTTAGAGTTATTAAATTTTACAGTACCGTGCTCAATATAATATAATATAATATATAATATGGGTGGCGCGACAGTCCGAGGTGGACCTGGGCCTAGCTTCTCAGCAACCACGTGTGTTGTGCGTGCTATTGTTCTTTCACGAGTGGAACGGCGAATTTGAGAAGCTTTTTCTAGACAGGAGTACTCTTTGAGCATTGTCAGTGACTCGAAAGAGGTGGAGCCGTGAATTATGATAGGTGGTGAATTCGGTTATCGAACCTGGCACCATCTGCGTAGGAGTCGACGCACTTACCCACTACGCCACGGCGACCACCCACCGTGCTCAATAACTATTTTAAAATAATGGGACGTGGAAAATTGCGGCAAATTGCTGTTAAAATAGGAAGATATGACCATTTTATAAATTTGGGTGAGAGCTATGGAACAAAAAAGGAAAAAGGAGCTCCAGAAAAGGTCACAAATCGCCAAAAAAACCAAATTGTTCAAGAAGCACGCAAGAACAAACTCTATGCTTCCCAAATAAAGGCGAAATTAGACCTTAAAATTGTTGTACAACGTGTCCAACAGCTATTGCAAGCAACTCCAACATTGGTTTTCACCAAAAAACTGAAAAACTTACTCCTACACTTACTCCCGGGCACAAGGAAAGTCGACTGTTGTTCGCTAGAAATCACATGTCGTGGACCACAGAATGGAGACAAGTGATTTTTAGTGACGAAAATAAGTTCAATTTGGTTGGACCAGTCGGTTTTCATAGCTATTGACATGATTTGCGGGATAAACCGGAAGTGAGAATGACCCGGAACTTTGGAGGAGACAGTGTGTGATATTGGGATCTTTCAGCTTCAACGGAAAAATGCCTATCCTCTACGTTCCTCCGAAAAGAACTCTGTAAGATATTTAGAAATGTTGGAATATGTCTTAGATGAATTTGCGGATGAAATTGGAGGCGAGAATTTCATCTTTCAACAAGATAATGCTGCGGTTCATTCTGCCAAAGTGGTAAAGGAGTATTTTCTTAAGACAAATACAGCTGTTTTAGAGTGGCCATCGCGATCCCCCGATTTGAATCCAATCGAAAATTTATGGGGAATAATGGCAAAAAAAAGTTTATACGAATGGCAGGCAGTACAACACAGTCCACGAACTAAAACAATCCATTCAAGATGTCTGGAGGAACTTGGATGCTGAATACATTCATTCTCTTATAAATTCGATGCCTAGCACAATTTTTGAGATCATCAGCAACAAGGGGGGAAGTACCCATTATTAACATACAACATTTGAAAAACAAATTTAAAAATAAAATTAACAAAACCCATCAGAACAACTGTCCCTCTATTTTAATTTCGCCTCTATTTCTAATAATCAAATTTATTTTTGTTCCGTACTTTTACTCTCTCGTTGGGCAGATATTAAAGTATAACAAAAGATTTTATTCGGATGTATGATCTTACTTAATTATATACTTTGCCTCTATATTAATTTCTGCCAGTGTAGATAAATGCTAAGAAACTTGCCAAATGCGCTCAAAATCTTGACAGCGGCCGTTCCATCTTTGACAGTTCGTAAATCTTTACCATTTCTTCTTCTTCTACACTTCGTGGTGGACCTGCCAATAAGCCTCTCCAGCTGGCACGATCATCAGACAGCTGTCTCCAATTGCGCACGCCAAGTTGGTTGAGGTCCTTCTCCAACTGGGTGTGACATCGGTTCCGTGGGCGTCCTCTATTGCGTTGACCCACTGGTTCGGAGTCGAAGACTCTTCGGGCCGGTGCAGTGTTGTCCATACACTCTACATGGCCTAGCGTTAAATCCCTAGACGCCTGGCTGGGTTCATATCGCTGTGCAACCCATAAAGTTTATAGTTGAATCTTCTTCTCCAAGAAAGATTGAACACCGAAAGACCAAGGGCTTCTTCATCCGTGACTCCGCACCATAGAGCAGAACAGGGATGATCAAGGTGTTATATAATGTTAGCTTCGTCCTTCGAGAGAGGGCTCTACTACCCAATTGCCTCTTGAGCCCATAGAAACAGCGGTTGGCAAGAGTAATTCTGCGTTTAATCTCTACTGTTTACTTGTGAGCCGAGGTACACGAAGTCCTTCATCAGCTCCAAAATATAGCTGCGTATGGTGACGTTCTGGACGAGTCGTCGATGTTGTGCGTCTTTCTCGATGACAGGCTTATAAGAAACACGCTTATATGTAAAACTAGCTTAAAAGAAACGCTAATAACAACACCATGTCCCTTCCAATATATACCAATGCAAAATATATCGTTTAAGCGAATAACGTTTATAGGAAAAAAACTGATAAAAGAAGCCGCTGTAATGTCACCAACCTTCTATTCCGAAGTTAGTTGGATGTAGGAAAAATATTTCCAAATTCTGCTAACGAGCCATCAAAAAATTAGTTGGCAGGGAAAAAACCCAACGTTAGTTTGATATTTATAGGGAAGTTCAGTTAACGTTTATTTTGAAATTCATTTAAATTGAATTCGAATCCGCACTTTTACTTGAGGATTAAGCACATTAAAGACAAAATTAGCAATATTAAAAGACATAGAGAAGACTGGCCATCAGGCGTAGTCAGAGAAGCTACCTATCTGGAAGTATACACGGACGGATCCAAAACGGAAGAAGGCACTGGACTAGGAGTATTTGCGTAATCGCAGGAAATATCCTTCTCTCTGTCTCGTCGATTGTCCAACCACTGTAGTATATTTCAGGTAAAAGTAAAAGCCATCCAGGAGGCTGGTCGCTTACTGTCAATGAACCCGATAGACGGCCTATCTATCGTTATGTAGATAAACAGTCAGGCGGCCATCATGGCTCTGGATACACCATCAATCAAATCAAAGATGTTAAAACTTGGCCGTCTATCTCTCAGGGAGGTAGCGGTCAAATGTAACCTAACCTTATGCTGGGTCCCAGAGCATAATGGCTTACCAGGCAACGGAGGGGCAGACGAGTTAGCAAGAATATGGGTGGAACTGCCACTGGCAAATAATCAGGGCACCCCGTATCCCTATAATATAATAATATAGGTGGCACTAAAGTCCGAGGCGGACCTAGGCCTAGCTTCTCAGCAACCAGTTTTCTCACGAGTCGAAGGGACCTACAGTTTAATGCCGACTCCGAACGGAGCAGTTGAGAAGCTTTTTCTAGACAAGAATACACTTTGAGCATTGTCAGTGACTCGAAAGAGGTGGATGCGTGAATTATCAAAGGTGGTGAATTCGGGTATCGAACCTGGCACCCTCTGCGTCGGAGTCGATGCACTTACCTCTACGCCACGGCGACCACCATATCTCTCACTCCAAGTAATAAACACCATGTTACTTACAGACGCCTTCGCCTGCGCTAATCGGAGATGGATGGCATTAGATACATGTAGGACTTCGAGGCTTATTTGGCCCTCACTAAATCCAAACAAAACAAATACACACCTAAAACAGGAATGTAATAAGGAACGTAGTGGGCATTATCACCGGCCACTGCCTTCTCGGTATCCATACCAGAGGCATGGGAGCTCCCCACAAAGACTACTGCAGAACCTGCAGAGACGAGGAGGAGGAAGAAAATACGCTTCACCTCCTCGGCACTTGTCCAGCCCTTGCAAAAACTAGAAATGATATTCTAGGCAACTACTTTTTCAGTAACCTAAAGGAAATGTCACACTTAAAGATACAAGACATGGCTAAGTTTATCAGGAAAACAAATTGGCTGCAAATCAGCACAGGAGTGGATTCGTCAAAATAGGCCGTTGGAATATCATTAGGCAGTCCCCAGGTTTATTTTATTTTCTTTAGTGTTGTCCCTTTGAATTAAAGAGGAGCCGGTGTAAAGCACCGGGTAGTGATAGCACAAAAGATCCAACCAAGATCTAAAAGATCTAAGTGGGCCACAACTGCTACAGTGGTGGCAATCACTCTAACCTATTGTGCGTCCTTTCTCGATCACGGAATATACTTCGTCTTACCCTCGTTCACCGCTACAGTGGAGACAATCACTCTTACCTAACCTAACCAATTGTGCGTCCTTTCTCGATGACAGAATATACTTCGTCTTGCCCTCGTTTACCGCTAAACCCATTTTGGCCGCATCCGCTTCAGTACCAGCAAACGCTTCGTTGACGGCTCGCTGTGTTCGACCACTCACGTCAATGTCATCCGCGTTTGCAGTTTTTACGGACTTTTGGAAGATCGTGCCTCTTATGTTAGCGTGTGAGTCTTGCACGACCTTCTTGAGGATGAGGTGACAGTGCCTTGTCTAAGACCTTTTTTGACATTGAAGGTCTCGGTGAGTTCGTTACCGACCTTGATGGAGCAGCGAGAGTTCTCCATCGTCATCCTGCACAACCTGACGAGTTTGGCAGGAATGTCAAAACGAGACATGGCGTTGTATAGCTCGTCCCTATGCACGCTGTCATATGCGGCCTTGAAATCGAGGAATAGTTGGTGGGTGTCGATCTGCTTCTCTTGTGTTTTTTCCAGGATCTTCCGACTTCCCCGGCCTGAAACTGCACTGATAATGACCTATCAGGCTATTGACAAATGGTTTCGGCAGAGAGGCGATGTTAAGGAGACTTATCCCTCTATAGTTGGTGCAGTCAAAGGGGTCTCCTTTCTTGTGGAGCGGGCAAACGATACTGAAATTCCACTCGTCGGGCATGCTTTCCTCCGACCATTTCTTACAGATGAGTTGGTCCATGTACCTTACCAGCTCATCTCCAGCTGCCTTAAGCAGTTCCGCAGACAGTCCGTCTGCACCAGCAGCTTTATTCGACTTTAGTCTCGATATCGCTATCGGACGGAATTCTCGCCGATCATCGTCAATTGCGTTGAGTGGAACATTCTGCCTGACAGCGTTATTGGAGTCTTCCTCGCCGTTTAACAGTCTACAGAAATGATCCTTCCAGATTCTCAGTATCGACTGCGAATCTACTACGAGTTGTCCCTCTGCGTCACGACAGGCTTGTGTCTGAATTTTGTATCCATTGGATAGTCGTTTTACCCGTTGGTAGAACTTTCAGACATCATTTCTGCCGTATTCATACCTCTCCTTTTCCTCGATCGCGCGCTTCTCATGCTATTTCTTTTTCTTTTTGAGAAGCCGGTGCTCTTCACTTCTTTTAAGTTCGTAGATCTCACGAACCGCTCTCGTCCTTCTGTCCAGCGTCGCCTTGTATGCTTCTTGCTCCGCTGAATGTGTTTGCACTCGTTGTCAAACCAGGGGTTTTTTTGGGGTGGCGTTTTAAAATCCATCACATCAGATGCAGCTTCTCTGATGGCGTTTTGACAACGGTTCCATTTTTCGTCGATTGTTTCGTCTGGCAGTGTTGGACTCTCTGAGAGCTTGAGGGAGATTCGATCGGCAAAATTGCTAGCGGTCAATTGCGATTGTAGCTTTCCGACGTCAAACTGTCTTGGTCTTGCTCTACTCCGTTGTCCTATCGATATCCGTGTTCTTATCTTGGCTACAACAAGGAAATGATCCGAGTCGATGTTGGCTCCTCGGAATGTTCGGACATCGAGAAAGAAGTCGATCACAATGTGATTAATCTGGTTGACGGTTGATTGATCAGGAGACCGCCAGGATGTTGAGGTGAGGGAACCGCGTGCTGGCTACAAAGAGGTTTCGCCCCGTTTCGAAGTCCAACAGCCTGAGTCCGTTCTCGGACGTGTTGTCGTGCAGGCTGAGCTTTCCGATGACTCTAGCAAAGATGTCTTCCTTGCCCAGCTTTGCGTTGATATCTCCTAGAACGATTTTGGTGTCGTCGCTGGGGCATTGATCGTATGTTCTTTCTAGGAGATCATAAAAGTCATCTTTATCCTCCGTTGGGGTATGGGCGCATATCAGGCTGATGTTGCCGAATGTAGCCTTGATGCGGACTGTTATGAGGCTCTCGCTTATGTGTTTAAAGCTTAAGACCTCTTGCCTAAGTCTGCCTCGAACAAAACCCGCATCCGAACAAGCGCTTCATTCGCTCTTTGTAGCAATCGCCGATAAGTGATATTTCCAGATTCTCAGTATCGACTGCGAGTCTACGAGTTGTCCCTCTTCGCCACGACAGGCTTCTGTCCGAATTTTGTACCTATTGCATAGTTGTTTTCCCCGCTTACGACTGGATAGCGCAGTCTCCGGTTCGAATCCCGGTGAAAGCAAAGTTAATACGCTTTTATCTGGTTTTCAAACCTGGTTCAGTCAATCTGGTGGTAGTAGGCTGACTATGGGTATCACAACGGAGCAATATGGTCTAAGTGTGCTTGTGAATGCACTAGCAGCCCACCTACCTAACCTAACCTACCCGTTGGTAGAACTTTCGGACATCATTTCTGCCGCAACACGTCTCCATTTCCTCGATCGCGCGCTTCTCATGCTCTTTCTTTTTCCTTTTGAGAAGCCGGAGCTCTTCCCTTCTTCTAAGTCACGAACTGCTCTCTTTACTATTTAAAAAGAATTCCAACTTTAGACCGTTGCACAACTTTCCGCGGCTACTGTTTGGCCCAACTTGGCGTGGGATCCAACAGTGGCAATCAAATAATCCACACACATGCACACACGTGAATACGAACTGCTCAAGCATGAGGAGCACCACTGTTGTTCTTTTTGCTCGCAACAGGAAGCAGATAGTTTCGAATACGACGGAACGGGGTGCCGGGAGTCGTCGTCTCGTGTCGGTGGTTTGGCATTTTGAGGGTCTGCCTTGAGAAGTTGCTAAAGTTTCCTTTACCATCGCATAATCAAAAAAAAAAAAGCAACGAGAAGACTAGAGACGGTGCCGCAGAAAGAAAGAGACGGAGAGACAGAGAGTGTTAGAGGATAGAAGGAGGAACTTCCACAGCGCAGGAGGAGGAAATTGATTGAACAGGTAATTGCATGTGATATGGGTAACAAATAAGGATACCGATGGCATCCTGAAGTACAGAAAGTTGAATGAGTGTGTGCCCCAACAGGGGACTTCTTGCCATCGTCGAGTCGAGTCGAGTATCTTCCGCCTTCGCAGCCACCTCTGCCTGTTTTGATTCAGCGCTCGCTGCCGTCGTCGGTGGCGGTGCCAACACTAGCGCCCATCTCCACAACACGACAACAGCCATACTAACAACAGCAACAACAATGAGATATTAAAATGAATGCACACATTGTTGCTTCTTAAGTTGAATGAATGTTAGCTACTTGCTGGATGGTATTAAGCTGTCAAGGAAATTGAACTTGTTGTAGTCGTGGCTGTTGTGTGGGATCGATGTAGCAGACGGAGGAGAGGGCTGAGAATGAGAGTGAGGGATTAGTGCTCGTCCTTGGTGCATAGTTGAAACGCATCACTTTGAATACGAAGTGCATGTGGGGTGGAGATGAGATGCTTAAGCCAACGAGTGCAGCACTTATGTTCATAAATGTTGCAAGTGTGGCAAATGTGCCTTTTTGAGGTTCCATCCGGACAGTGGCCACGTACTTTAAGGATTATCACCGCAAAACTTACTCGGATACGTGCAATTAGTAGGGATGTAGTTTTCGTTCAAGTTGTGACTTGGAATAGACTGATGAATAATTACTGAGTTTCAGTTTACTTTGAAAGAGTGGGTGCCCACTGCGGAAGAGGGAAGTTCGAATGAGGGGGACGGGGGGATAAATACTCGGAAATCAGTTTGTGATGGTTGAGATTGAATAAACGAACGTTGGTGTTGGATACGCAATGTGTATCCATTGTCCACATTGATTTTAGCTGACAGTCGATTGCTGGTCGAGATCTGTTCGATTTGACATTTGCAAGCGTGCGGGGCGAAGTTGTTAATTGCTTTCAATCTGAAGGGAATCAACAACAAATTTTGTGGTACAGTTGATAAAGCTGATGTCAACTAAATGGGTTTTTGGGTCCCTATACAAGCATGGTGACGAACCAAAATTTGTTGAAACTTCATATGCATCTGGAAGTTCAGAGAGTAGATCATTTAAAAATAGAATGAAGAGCAGAGCACTAAGAACACATCCTTGCTTAACTGCTATGTTGATGGGAAAAAAGTCACTTGTACATTTACCCAAACTGTGGCAACTGTGTTATGGTAGAGAGCTCGTATAATAGAAATGAACTTTGTCGATATTCCTAGCAGTGAGAGTTTATAGAACAGAGCCTCTCTATTGATGTTGTCAAATACGGCTTGTGAGTATTTGAGAATCAGTTTTTCTTTCGACATAGCTGAAGCTGGTTAAGGCATGAGAGATTGTAAATCTAGTCCACGAGGGAATATTTATGTCTACCTGCAGCTTTGTATTCGTTTAGAATGCAGTTTTCTTCTATCCACGTGAGGAGCCGGTTCTATAAATATCTGGTGTCAAGGAACGATAGACCACGGTAGTTGGCAGCGACGTTGGGGTCTCATTTCTTCAGTAGGGGAAGGAGAGTGGCATAGTCTCCGTTCTGAATTCTTCGCTTATTTGCTTGTGAACTTCAGAGATCAAGCTAGCGGCTGCATTCTTATAGTATTCGAATGGTATGCTGTCAATTCCAGGTGCTTTGTTATCCTTACTCGTCTTGGTGATCCACGGTAACATTGTGCTGACTAGTATTAGAGGCGAATTCCTACCACGAGTAGACCAACGACAGTATCCTTTCACGACCCAAAGACGATTGCCGATGCATGTCCTCTCTGATTCACCCGATCATTGGCCACCCTCTCTTTCACTCAAGAGGGTTTAGTTTATGTTGCTGGTTGACTCGATTGGGGAAAGGAATAATTTTTATTCCCCGTGCATCATCGCCCACTTAGGGTCGCGACACTTAGGGTCGTTTTGTTCACTATTGCTCATCTTGCCGGAAAACTGCGGAGTTGGTCTCAACTCGGGGTTCAACCGACGAGTTGAAAATTGGTTTTGTTCACTACTTCAACTCACTGTCCAACTCTCTCTTTTTAAATTTTTACCCTGGGAAGTTTTTGAAAATTCACACATACAATGTCATTTTCAACTTTGAATTTACGTTGTGTGCTGTTCGTGTACGCTATGGGAAGGAGAATTGAGAGCGAACGTTTTCAGCGGAAATAATGGATTGATATCTCTGTCCACCATTAGATCTGGTTTTCAATGGCCGCCAAGTTATGAAGAACAGAAAAAGCGACTATGCACATTTGTAGTGCTTAGACTAATAAAGCCTGCATTCGCCTATTGAATTGATCCGATCGCATAATATTGTAATACGATTGGTCAATCCTCTTTTCTTTATTTGCCGCTACTGTCCGCGGTGGACGTGGGCCTCAACCAACTAGCACGGTCTCTGGCTGTCTCCAGTGTCGCACGCCAAGTTGGTTGAGGTCCTTCTCCACCTCGGTGCGCCACCTTAAGCGCGGACGTCCTCTCTTACGTTGTCCCACGGGTACGGAGTCGAAAACTCTTCGGGCCGGAGCTAAGTTGTCCATACGCTCTACATAGCCTAGCCATCTTAGGCGTTGGATCCGAAGACGCTTGACTAGACTCATGTCGCTGTACAGCGTACAGTTCGTGGTTGAATCTTCTCCTCCACAAACCGTCAACGCAAACAGGACCAAATATCGCATGGAGAGCTTTTCCCTCGAA
This sequence comes from Eristalis intricaria, assembly GCA_964034865.1. Taxonomy (NCBI): domain Eukaryota; kingdom Metazoa; phylum Arthropoda; class Insecta; order Diptera; family Syrphidae; genus Eristalis; species Eristalis intricaria. The sequence continues at coordinate 137,029,853 of OZ035873.1, forward strand.
GAGACCAAGGACTTCCTCATCCGCTTTTGAGATTGTCCACAGCAGGACTGGGATGATCAAGGTCTTGTATAAAGTCAGCTTGGTCCTTCGAGAGATGGCTCTACTCCTCAATTGGCTCTTGAGCCCATGAAAACAGGGGTTGACAAGAGTTACTCTGCGTTTGATCTCCGTACTGATGTTGTTCGTAGAGCGGAGGTAGACGAAGTCCTCGATTACCTCGAAGTTATAGGTGCCCATTGTGAGGCTCTGTCCAAGACGTCGATGTTGTGTGTCCTTTCTTGATGACAGAATATACTTCGTTTCAAAGCGGATTTCAAAGCGTTGATATGGCGTCTCATGCAGGTGCAAGCGTCTGCACTTAGCCTCTATCAATGAACCAATGAACTCCTACTCTCACCGCCACGTGGTGAAATCTGGGAACCGAGCATCTTCGATCGAAGATGGGGTAACCAACCCCCGTGGCACGTCGTTGGAGGCTGCAGACGAGAGAGAGAGGGGGGGGGGGGGCTTATCTCTCTTTATGGCGGTGGAGGAGCTAGAAAACTGTCTGCCCAACGGCGGCATCCGAAACTCCAGTCCGAAGGAGCTACCTGGCGCGCAGTCCTTCTAGAGCTACTTCGACATTTTCGGAACACAAGGCCAGGCCGGAATTGAGATGGCGGCGGAAGATCCCTATAGCCTTAGGGACAACGGCGGCGTCCAAAGCCTCAGCAACACCGGATAAGCCCGGATCCTCCACCCGAGGGTTAGAGAATAGGGCCTGGCCTCCCAGTTGGAGGTTGTGCGTGAGGTTAGCTCCCTCACCACGTACAAAATTTCATGGTTCAGAGACAACCAATTGCCTCGGACACGGACAGGAGGTCTGTTATCAAATACTAATAATACATCATTTATTCAAATCAAGTCGAAAGGGCCAGTAACTTCTCTCCTTTCATGGCAATGAATCCTGTTTTGTTAGTTCGTTCACTATTATTTTTGTCCGCTTTGAGAGATGAAAATGATAAATGAAATCACAACCATCCCATAATGTGAACACACCGGCAGACAGACGGGCAACTACAATAATGGAAGAAAAGAGAGAGCAAAATCCCTGATTTCAACCTTTAGGTTTAGGTTAGGTTTAAGTAGGCGGGCTGCTAGTACATTCACCAGCACACTTAGGTCATATTGGTCCATTGTGTAACCCATAGTCAGACCTACTACCACTGAGTGGCCACTCCAGTGAAAGTTCTTTTGTGTTTTTTTTGTTACTTGGGGTGGTGAAAATCTTCAACAAGACACTATGTGCCCCGTGTCCACATAGTAGCGGCAGATTTTTACTGACTAAAAAAACCCTTCCCTTTTGGTTTTTCTTTACTGCAACTAAGTTTCCTTATCTAGTAGCTTAGGATATTTTCGCGTGTTGCAGGTAGACCTTCGGTAAAATCACCTGCCATGACCATCGTTAGAAAGGTTTATTACTATTGTGCAAATCCAGCGGTCTCGTACGTTGGAGTCAGTGTTTTTTTTATTAATTTAATTTTTATTTAATTTTAAATTATGTTACTTACATGCTAGACAAAAGTACTTAAGACTAGCTTAACTAACTTTGAATTTGTTCTTAATACTAACCTACTGACCCTATGCGTGTACTCTAAGCTAATCCAAACTACATTATAACTGTGCCTTTCGGCTGAATCTACGATTTTTTTTAGTCTTTATGACAATCTTTTATAAAATATTTAATTTGCCATGAAAACTTGTAAGAAACTTGGCTAAACTTAACTACTTAAACTACCTTATACTAACTTAACCTAACATAAAACTTAAGCCTATCTTAACTACGTCCGTAACAGTACGGAAACGTGCACTAGGGCGTATATGTTGTGTATATGCCTAACATTTTTTTATACGCCGTGGTGCCCCTTTGTTTTTGTTTTTGTTTATTACATATATTTTTTGGATTTTTTTTTTTGATTTTTCTGTTTTATAATTTTTTTTTGCTTTTTTTTTTAACACTACCTTAAAATCTATGTAAGCGGGCCACTATGGTCAACCATCGGATCCTGTGGAAAAGCTAGCGTTGGCGTAGGCTGGTTTTGGTGTAACCAGCAGTAAAATTGCAATTCTTTGGCAGATTATTTTCTATCTCGAGCGGGGATCGCTCTACTGAATCGGAGGAGATCCTCGTGTGTGAGAACGACATCGGTTCGTACTGGAGTCGCCTGTCCACTGTTCGGCGTACGACATGGAAGATGATAGGACATCCTTGTGGATCCTGAACAAGGCCAATTGTGTCTAGATAGAGGAATGCTTCGGGAGGAATAAAACACCCTTTCGTGGTACATAATATTAGGGTAGTAAGCCCCAAAGATCAGACTGTTGGAAGAGGTCATAGCTCCTGCAGTGTGCCTTATGATCAGCTTAATAAAAAAATTATTTACCCCGTTCACGTTTGCCTCGTTGTACAGGACCTCGTTAGGACACGGGTTTTCGATACAGACGGAGGCAGCTCCTACGACACTGCCTTTCGAACACCCTCAACTTTTCCATCTGGGAATGACTCACGTTGAACCACAATGCACAACCGTAACCCCTTAATTGGCCATACTAGGGCCATGTATCAGATTACCTTCACTCCGGTATCAAGTTGGCTGCTGAAAAACAACCTCCTTGCCGCAGCAAAGGCCTTTCTGGCTTTCGTCAGATCAACATTAATATGTTTGTCAAAATACAGATATTGATCCAGCCAAATGCCATGATATCTAACGACACTTTTTACAGCTTACGGCCGACCATGAGTGTCAACTATGCCGAACTTACGCCAGTTTTGGCGTGTATCCCACGTTACCCTGTCCAACAGGGTCCGGAAAAGACTGGTGTCGCACTTCTGGAAGTTGATAAGCAACTTCCAGTCGTCGCAAAATCGCTGAATTTCCTCGAAGTCACGCTGCAACAAGATGTTTATTACCTCGACCTTCGGACATGAAATGTACGCAACTAGGTCGTCGGCGTACGCAATTAAGTGCGGCATGGAACAAGATCGGGGAACCAATGGCCCCCTGTTGCAGACCGTTTTTGATGTTAAAGACCTATTATCATGTCATAGACCATGTATGGCAATGGCTTACTTATGCCAAGTCTGACCAGCCAACGGTGTTGAACGCCTTCTCCAAGTCAATCAGACAGGCATTGCTTCAGAACTCGAATGACTATCTTTTCAAGAAGATTACTTATGCAGGGAAATTGTTGGTGTACTAAACGTCGCATGTCCAGAGCTTGGAGGATGGCATTGTTACAATGACCATGATGTCTGATACTTAGCTAGTAGCTAGGCGGTTCCTGAGATACCAGATAGCTTTCACAATATCCCGTGTAATTTTATTTTGAAAGGACTGAAAAATCCTCTGTTATTTGCTTTGGTACAACCCCATAGTTCTATGCCGTAAGTCCATATAGGCTTCAGTACTTGCTTGTATAATAGCAGTTTGTTGTACATGTTTAACTTGGAGTGCCTTGCAAGTAACCAATACATTTCTCAAAACCGGTGTTCGAGCTCCTGTCTCTTTTCCACGTGCGCCTTCCACTTGAGTTTCGCATCGAGAGTCATACCATACGGTATTTGGTTTTTAGATTAAATTTATGTGCGTTGATTGGGTCTCATTGGGATCAATGCGCCAGCGTTTTGACCATTCGTTTATTTTGTCCAGAGCGCGTTGCAGTGTTTCAGTTGAGGACTCAACTGAACGTCCCGTTGCCAGGATCGCTGTGTCATCTGCAAATGTAGCCACAAGTGTACCCTCAGTTTGAGGTATGTCCCTAGTGTACAACAGGTACAATGTAGGGCTAAGGACACTACCTTGAGGGGCTCCTGCTCGAATCTCTTTAAAATCGGAGTATTCAGTTCCGTGTTTATCTCTAAATATGCTGGTTGAGGCCCAGGTCCACCCCGGACTGTAGCGCCATCTGAAGAAGAAGAAGAAGTTTAACTCTAAATAATCCTGTTATCGAGACAAGATTCTAGAATGTTATACAAGCTTGTCGGTAGAAGCCTGCTTAATTTGTATATTAGGCCTTCATGCCAGACCTTGTCGAAGGCTTGGTTTTAGAAGTAGACACTCAACTACTGACCAAGTACATCGTATAACTGATGTAACAGAAAAGGCATTTGGACAAAAGCTCGTTTGTTGAGCCACATTTCGCCATGTTTCTCAAGCCTGTGACATAGTTTGGCATGAAGGCTTGAAAAAAAAATCTACCGGGGAAAGTGTATAGTATTTTAGCGAACTATCTCTCTGATAGGGTCTTCCTATCTAATGTATGTAATATAATATAATGTCTGTACTGAATACTCTGCTTTTAAAAATATATAGTGGCGAGCAAAACTGTTTGTCAAACCTAAGTTCATATTGCTGTTAAACTTGTAAAAATTACTCAATTTGCTTCCGGTTTTCAATTATTAATTCCTTATTATTTTTACTCTCATCATTGAATAACATAAAATGTAATAAAACAAACATAAAAACAGAAATTTTTTAGAAGAAACAAAAAAAGTCAATGCGTCCAGTTTTGCACGCAAGACTCAGCATACAAAAAACAACGATTTAAATAAATTTTAGTACTTGGACCAGAGACCCTTTCTTTTTAAAACACTTTTCACTCTTCTTGGCATACTTTCCACTAATTTTTCAATTGTTGTGTTTGGTATATTGGTCCCGGCAACTTGGACTCGATCCCATAGCTCGTTCAAATTATTCGGAGGCGAATCGTTCTGACATTGTGCCATTGTGTTCTTTTAACACAAATTCACAATTGGATTGAGATCTGGGCTTTGTGCAGGCAATTTTAATGTTTTAAATGGTTGGTTTTCAAGCCACTCTTTCACTATTTTTGAGGTATGCTTGGGGTCTCCATCTTGTTGGAATACAATTTCCTCAATTGGATTAGCACACTGATCAACAAACTCAGGCAAATATGTTTGCAGGATATTTAGGCAGTCTTCCTTCTTCATTATACCTTCTGTTTTATGGATAGGACCGAAGTGCCACCAAGTGAAACATGCCCACGCCATTATACTACCGCCGCCATGTTTCATAGTTTGTTTGACTTGGTGTTGCTGAAGCTGCTCACCGGGTCGGTGTCAATAATAACACTTCCCATCCGATAAAATACGATTGATCTTCGTTTCTTCAGACCATATAAGACGTTTCCAGTCTTCAACAGACCATTTTTTGTGTTCTCTACAAAACTGTAATCGAGTTGATATGTTTTCTTTGGAAAGGGCAGGTTTTTTCTGCTTTACAGACGCGATTAATACTATTCTTTTCTGTACTAGCTTATTGGCAGAGGGTACCATAATTCACGGCTCCACCTCTTTCGAGTCACTGACAATGCTCAAAGAGTATTACTGTCTAGAAAAAGCTTCTCAAATTCGCCGTTCGGAGTCGGCATTAAACTGTAGGTCCCTTCCACTCGTGAAAGAACAATAGCACGCACAACACGAGTGGTTGCTGAGAACCTAGGCCCAGGACCACCTCGGACTGTAGCGCCACCCATATTATTAATTCTGGGAGGTGTTTTTAGTGAGTAAAAATCTCACACTTCTATGTGCGAACGTTCGTCATAGAGTCTTGTCGAAGATTTCAACCTACCGTCTTAAAGCAAACAATTTTCAAATTGAGAACGAGTGCCATTTGTTTTGGCGGGCACTTATATATTGAGAACGAATGACTTGTGAATTCTCAATTCACAAGTCATTCGTTCTGAAACCTCTTCCACCTCTGTGGAAACGGCCTATTGAGATTTTAGCAAAAAGTTCATCCGAACTTCGCGGTGTCGGTTATGTGGAAACGTGGCATTGCATTGGCTCGACCAAAACAAGCTCATGGACACCAGAGCTTCGGTCTTCGAATCCGGGCCTTAGGGTTGAGAGATGAAAATCGAACCTGCGTTATAAAAACGAAATCATCGGATGGATGGATTCATCACAACTTGGTTTTGATGACTGAAGAAGCGGCGTGCAAAGCCGAGCGCCATCTATGGGTGGCTGGCCTGAGAAGTAAATGAGTAAGTCGCAAGAGAAAACAGAAGCTAAGTTTCTTTTTGACAATAGAAAGCAGATGAAGGCCATTCATTTTTAAAAATTTAACAAACAAAAGAGCACTAAAATTCACTAACAGTGGTGTCCATTAATGGCATAGAAGCATAATTCCTTTCCAAGCTTTTTTTTTTATCCTCGATGATAGGACTAAACTGTGTTCAAAGAGGATTTATTGACGACCAGAGAAAATGGTTGGGACTCGTACAAACACACATACATAAAGTAGGCAGTAAAGAAATTGGCGTTAAAAATCAGAGCTCTCTGAATATTGTGGATGTTCAGATGCCCACGTTGGTGCTCTGCTCGGTCATCCATCACCGACGAATGGAAACAAATGGAATTTGCCCTACAAACCCTTCTTCCGGGTTCTGACCAGCAGGGCAAAATGTGACGATACAAGCTTGCTCTGGACGAGATTTGCTATCATTCGGGGACTCTACCCACTGGCAGCGGGTAGAGAGACAGGTCATCTCATTTCCTTCCCCTGGGATGGGCTGCTTTCATAGTTTTCCTTTATTATTACGATCCTCTTAAGATACAAAATGTACTTAAATGCAGAGGAGTCCGTCCGGAGTGTACCCCTCAGCCGCCGGTTGGGTTGCCGTACAGACGTGATGGATCGAATAAAATTGCGAGTCCTCCATTTGGGGGGTCAGTAAATGTTTATAACCAACCCAGCCCATTCTCGGAGACATTTTATGCATTTATGAACAATATCAATCAGTTTAGGTGCGGGGGATGGGCACTTTGTCGACCCGAAGTGACTTCACGGGTTAATAAGACGTTACACGTGTACCCGAACTATTCGATTTATGACGTTTCATTGCTGTAAGTGGTGATAAAATGGTTGGCAAAAGGTTCCGTCTTCTTTTTTATGACCAAGGTATGGATGATGCACAGTTGAAAGTTGAGGAGGGTCTGGGTGAAGGTGGGATGAGTTTAAAAAAAAGTTGCAGAGTGCTTAAGGAAGCAATAATCTGGTGGGATTGTGGTTTTAGCTTGCCACCAATCAGCTTACGTTTGAATTTTCCTTTGGAATTGAATGTGTGAGTTGACTTGAATAATCTGAATATCTATATTTAATCTATATTTAACTAAATAAGCCCGTTTTGTTTAAATTAAGAGATGTTTAATTGTAGTTGATGGAAGTTAGTTCCCTCTGCGGACTTTTGAGTGTGGTATTATTTGTTCCCGTAAGAAAGTGAAGTACGTTCCCACCTTGTATGGGTACTAAGGCCCTCAGTGGACTTAGTTCACGGGGACTAAATTCCCTGCACCTTGTATAACTACCCAGTTACATTAAAGACCAACAAAATAGAAACAATGGTAATGGGCGGAAAGTTTCTTTACGGATAATTCGTCATAGTCCCGTCAAGAAGACATTCGTGTATTTCAACCCGTGCGGAACGGACACTCACACACACACATTATTGGGCCCAAAGGCTATAACGGTTTTCGCCTGGTTCATAATTGTGATTAATGGCTATTTATGTTTTATGCCTAGTGACTGCCGTAGTGTTAGAAGTTCTAATTCATCTGCTGCTAGTGGGGCTCTTAGCTCGGTGGTTCTAGCGCTAGCTGGGATCGTTGGGACTCAGGTTCGAATCCTGTGGTAATGCTTCATCTTTATTTTTTAGTTTCTACCAATTTCCCCCGGTATGGTTCCACGACCCTGATTTGGTTGGACTGGAAATTGGGAAATAGCGACTTTGCAGGTGAACGAGGGCAAAACGAAATATATGCTGTCATCGACAAAGGACCGCAACATGGACGACTTGGCCAAAACGTCACCATAGGTAGCTATAACTTCGAGGTAGTGAAGGACTTCGTCTACCTCGGCTCGCAAGTGAACTGTACGAACAACACTAGTACCGAGATTAAGCGCAGAATTACTCTTCCCAATCGCTGTTTCTTTGGGCTCAAGAGGCAATTGAGTAGTTGAGTCCTCTCTCGAAGGACGAAGCTAACATTATATAACACCTTGATTTGGTCCTCCCTGTCCTGGTCTATGGTGCGGAGGCATCGACAATCTCAAAAAAGAGGGAGAAGAAGCACTTGGTCTTTTCGACAGAAAAGTTCTGCGTTCAATCTTTAGTCCTGTCTCCGTTGATGGTTATTGGAGAAGAAGATTCAACCACGAACTGTACGGGCTGTACAGCGGCATGAGCCTAGTCAGGCGTCTACGAATTCACAGCATTGCTCCAGCCCGAAGAGTCTTCGACTTCGAACCCGTGGGACAACGCAATATATTACGCCCACGGAACCGATGGTGCACCCAGGTGGAAAGTGACCTCAATCGACTTTGTGTGCGCAGCTGGAGACAGCTGGCTAAAGACAGTGCCGACTGGAGAGGTTTACTGGTTGAGGGCCAGGTCGACCCCGGACTGTAGCGCCACCAGAAGAAGAAGAAGACTTTGCAGATGGCATGATGTTGTCTCCACAACAACTCTTCAAATACACCCGATGCTATAAATATCGACTTTAGTTGAAATCTGATTTCGCGGTGGGAACTTGGTGAATTGAGGAAGAAAAAGGAGCGGTAGTGCATTGGGAATTTGTTTTGGTATGAGTGTTCTGAACGAGTTGCTGGGAAAAAAATATCTCATAATTTTGGCTTACATTGATTCGAGGCTTTTTCTTCCCATGAATACCGGTTGTGTTGAAGAAGCAAGTTAAGGTCGAGAAAAATCCGCAACCCACCCGGACATTGTGAAGCCATTCCAGAGGAGCATCGCCAAGAACAGAAGTACAAAAGAAAACGGCACCATCGGCAAATAATGTGGCTATCTGTGTATAAGCCCGTGGTATAAATTTTGAAAATGTGTCCTGAGAAAATCTGAAATCAAGGTAACGGCAAATGTTGTTGACTTGTATGCGTCAAAAACCAAGACGAACGGCGTTGAGAAAACAAGGTATACCAATTAGAGATAAAATGAAACGGGTTAAGATAAGTCGAGGTGGTGGCGGTGTGCTCTCGTGATCGCGGATCGGCGCGAACAAGGTTCGAATCCCGGAGAAGACGACCATTTGTGTTTCTCTTTCTTTTTTATTTTTGCTTCTCTTTTTTGAATTACTGAACTTTACCTTTTTTTTAATTGCATGTTAGTTTTAAGTTAGTTTGAGCAAAAGTTGTGTCAAAAGGGGACTACCATCTTTTTGTCGCGATTAAAGAGGTGGTTGGTCGCACGGGAGGTTAATCGCGTGGAGCCCATAATATAAAGTAACCAGCAACAAGACCACGGCTGGTCAGACACCCTCCCGGACTAGGTCGCGCGAGTTGCATACACCAGCACTCAAAATCCGACAACAACAGGAAATGTTGACGTTGAACTTGCCAATGACCAGCCAAGTGCATATCAAATTAAACTAAAAACGAATTGCTTGGTAATTTGTAAGAAACAAACTCGACAAAATAGAATGACCGTAAATTGAACATGTGAATGACCACCGACATGTTCAATTTCCATAACAAATGAAGATGAACTCCCTCCCTCCAAGACGAAGACGATTCTTCGATTAACAAAAATCATTCCAATCCTAATCGATTACGACTTGAACCCGAGCGCACCCCTTCGGCAATAAACATTAAACTCATTCAGCCGAAATTCACCATCATCGAATGAGTAATTCCGAGGTATAAATTTTGAGAATCCCACAGGAGCCGAAATTCCTCTGGCGGCATATAAAAATGTTTAGCACCTTTCGCTGGCAGTCGACATAAACAATTAGCACCGAACGTAACCACATAATTACTTGACACCTTCAGTCTGCAGCATCCGGGTAAAGCAGCGCGGTGCCGCCCTGCTCGGCAATAAATCTCAGCACATCCGGCACGTCTACAATTCTAAATGAACTGTCAACGATGCGGCTGATGTCTGGGGACCGCGCGAGCAACATTCTTTACCAACGCGCAATTGTCGCTTTATGTCTTCGCCCCTCCCCCCAGCCTGGTTGCATACTCGTAAGCCCCACCGGGGGGAGATGCGAGCATCTCGATTCACCCCATATTACAGGGGATTTAATTTAATTTATTTGCCAAAAATTATTATTCTTTGCATGCTCAAGGCCTGCGCGCTCCGTACCGTCACCGGAAGTGACATCAGCAAGCGTCAGAAAATTATGCATTACGACTCTAGTGGCCATAAACATGTTCTCGGCGATGATAGCATGCCGCCATCATCGTCGTCGTTGCCCCCACCTCATAGCCTCACAACGTCGCGGGCCCTCGGTCCCATGGCCCCATCACCGAGCCGTAAAACCTTCGATACTTTCCGAAAGGATTAATTGGTATTTGCAATTAAGTTCGCCCATAAATTTCGACATTCGCGACAATGGGGCACACACAGACTTGGCAGCCGAACCGGTCGGCGGTGGTGCTGTGCACGAGTGAGCGCATTCGTAATCCCGAAACTTCCGGCGCAGGAACTGCTTGGCGTGGCGGCTGTACGGGTGGTGGCCGGCGATGGTGTCCTTATTCCGGTTCGTGTTTACTTTTCATTTGTGCTGGCTTAAAAAGAAATAATTCCAATATGATCCGACGTGAGATGGGGTTCTGGTTTGCTTTTCGCGCGTTTTGTTGTCCCTCAGAAGTGTCTCCTTCGGACTGGACTGCTGCGGCCGCTGGCCCTGGTCCCGCCCGGGGATCCTTTGCTCTTGCAGGATGGGGCACATCGAAGTCGTATACATTGAGAAATAATAAATACAAGCGGAACTCGTTTGGGGATTTTTTTTCCTACGCAATGGTCCTGATAAAGTGGACCAGTGGCTCGGTCCTTTATTTTTTCTCCTTGTTGCTGCTATTGTTGGTTTAATCTGGGATTTTTGGGGCGACGGGTGAGCAGGCGAGGTTGGGTCGATACGGTTCGGTAAGGGGGAGGACGATGATCTGGCGACGATGAAAGTGATGGGCTTTGTCACTGGTTAATGGTGTGGCCCATCTGTGTGTACGCGTTCGATGTTACTCACGCACAGGATTAAAGATTTATGTTACATATTTTATTTGGCCATAAATTCGGGCTTTTTATTTTACCAAAAATGAATTTATTATTTATTCTCTGTGATAAATGATTCTCTGTGATAATTTTTTACAGTATGGGTCAGAAGCCAACAACACTGTGTGTGTGGTTGGAAGTGGGAAACTTTTGCTATTGGGAACTTAAGTTGTTGGGGGATGAGATTGCATGTCTTTTTGGGTCAATGTGGTTGGAAGAGGGAGGCAGTGGCGATAACCTACCACATGAGATGAGCCTTGAAAGATGTCTTTTTTCGAGCGTTTAATGGAAGGGCTCTTAGTACGAAGCTACTTAAGAACTGATTCATCAGACCGTCGTCGTGCCATATTGGTTTGGTGCATTGACTCTTGGGTATAATTTTAACGACCTCATGTTGTTCGTGTCAGAAACAACGTCAAAAGAGTGTGCTCGTCACGGAAAACCAGAACAGACGACCAGAAAATAATAAAATGGAATTTACATCTTCTCCACCTTTGTGCCGGGCTACAATCGGATTTGGACCTGGGTCTCAACCAATAAGCCCACCAGCTGAGGCGATCTATGGCTATCCGCTTACAGATGCGCCCAAGTTGGTTGGAGAGAAGTTTTAAGCACATTCTTATCGAGGCATTGTTCCTCATCGATAGAGGGTAGATTACAGGGCTGTGGGTGATTATTTGAGCGATGTTTTAAACACATTGTTATCGAGGAATAGGCCCATATCAACAGAGGGTATTCAAGAGGACTGGGATGGTTGTCAGATAAGAGTCTTAGTCGTAATGTTATCGAGGAATAAATCCAAAAGAGGGTAAGTTGCAGTACCGGGATGGCCACCATCTTATACGGACATGGATCCTTAATATAGAATGATTAAATCATCTGACTGACGTTTTAGCTTCAAAACCTTAGGGTATCGTCGTCTTTAAAAAGTATAAGTTTTTCGCTGGACAAGCCTAAAAATTCAAAAAAGGAGGCGTGAATAATGTCAAGACACTGGTTTGAATCCTTACGCACTTCAGTACGCCACTAATTAAACATACACTACTGGAATTAATTTGCTTGAAAAAAAAAAATACAACAAATTAGGGAAAGGAAAATTTAATTCGTGAGCAGAATTTGACATCTCCTCCTTCCTCTCAAGCGTTAAACCAAACTGTCATCCGAGACTATATGTAATGGGCGATAAGAGCCCACCGAATTTCTCCATTTCCCGCTGACAAGGCCGCAATTCACCTCATCGCTAAGCAGTATTGGTGCAAGTATGCAGCCTTGGAGAACCTTGGATTTCGAATTCCTCAGACAGCATACCTCTATGTAAGACGGGTCATGTGGACCCCTCATATGCAGCGTTGATAATTGCCATTTCTTTATTAGGGACAACTTTTCAAATTTTAAAAATATACTACTCAAAGCGTAGGTAGGTATTAGGTAGGGCATTAATGCACTCGTGCGTAAAGTCGATCACGTATTGTACATATCATAATTCCGCCTCTTTATTACATTTATAATTTTTGCTTGTTTTTTCAAAACAATTTTCAAATGATAAAATGTAGTTAAAATGGTAATGAGCGAATAACTTATAATCAACCAGCAAAACCTAAAATAGTAGAGTAGAAGAATTCAATCCACTTTTTACTCCGGTTGAATTATTTTTGCAATTATTTAGTGTAACACATTTTCCATATGCCGCCACCGTGGTCTTACTAGACAGCTCTTAAGGCTGCCTTCTCGGCCCGATATAAAATGTTACGTAACGCCTCGTGGCCTTACTTCTCGGCCAGATATAAGGCTGCCTTCTCGGCCAGATATAAAATGTTACGTATACGCCACCCTGGCCTTACTAGACAGCTCTTAAGGCTGCCTTCTCGGTCCGATGTAAAATGTTACGTGTACGCCACCGTGGCCTTACTAGACAGCTCTTAAGGCTGCCTTCTCGGCCCGATATAAAATGTTACGTAACGCCTCGTGGCCTTACTTCTCGGCCAGATATAAGGCTGCCTTCTCGGCCAGATATAAAATGTTACGTATACGCCGCCCTGGCCTTACTAGACAGCTCTTAAGGCTGCCTCCTTGACCCGATGTAAAATATTGCGTATACGCCTCGTGGCCTTATGAGACAGCTCTTAAGGCTGCCTTCTCGGTCCGATGTAAAATGTTACGTGTACGCCACCGTGGCCTTACTAGACAGCTCTTAAGGCTGCCTTCTCGGCCCGATATAAAATGTTACGTATACGCCGCCGTGGCCTTACTAGACAGCTCTTCAGGCTGCCTTCTCGGTCCGATGTAAAATGTTACGTATACGCCGCCGTGGCCTTACTAAACAGCTCTTAAGGCTGCCTTCTCGGTCCGATGTAAAATGTTATGTATACGCCGCCGTGGCCTTACTAGACAGCTCTTAAGGCTGCCTTCTCGGCCCGATATAAAATGTTACGTATACGCCGCCGTGGCCTTACTAGACAGCTCTTAAGGCTGCCTTCTCGGTCCGATGTAAAATGTGACGTATACGCCGCCGTGGCCTTACTAGACAGCTCTTAAGGCTGCCTTCTCGGTCCGATGTAAAAAATTACGTATACGCCTCCGTGGCCTTATGAGACAGCTCTTAAGGCTGCCTTCTTGGCCAGATATAAAATGTTACGTATATGCCGCCGTGGCCTTACTAGACAGCTCTTAAGGCTGCCTTCTCGGTCCGATGTAAAATGTTACGTATACGCCGCCGTGGCCTTAATAGACAGCTCTTAAGGCTGCCTTCTCGGCCCGATATAAAATGTTACGTATACGCCGCCGTGGCCTTACTAGACAGCTCTTCAGGCTGCCTTCTTGGCCAGATATAAAATGTTACGTATATGCCGCCGTGGCCTTACTAGACAGCTCTTAAGGCTGCCTTCTCGGTCCGATGTAAAATGTTACGTATACGCCGCCGTGGCCTTAATAGACAGCTCTTAAGGCTGCCTTCTCGGCCCGATATAAAATGTTACGTATACGCCGCCGTGGCCTTACTAGACAGCTCTTAAGGCTGCCTTCTCGGTCCGATGTAAAATGTGACGTATACGCCGCCGTGGCCTTACTAGACAGCTCTTAAGGCTGCCTTCTCGGTCCGATGTAAAATATTACGTATACGCCTCCGTAGCTCTTAAGGCTGCCTTCTTGGCCAGATATAAAATGTTACGTATATACCGCCGTGGCCGTACTAGACAGCTCTTAAGGCTGCCTCCTTGACCCGATGTAAAAAATATTACGTATACGCCTCCGTGGCCTTATGAGACAGCTCTGCCTTCTGCTGCCTTCTCGGTCCGATGTAAAATGTTGCGTATACGCCCCCGTGGCCTTACTCGACAGCTCTTAAGGCTGCTTTCTCGGCCCGATATAAAATGTTACGTATACGCCGCCGTGGCCTTACTAGGCAGCTCTGCCTTCTGCTGCCTTCTCGGTCCGATGTAAAATGTTACGTATACGCCGCCGTGGCCTGACTAGGCAGCTCTTAAGGCTGCCTTCGCGGCCTGATATAAAATGTTACGTATACGCCTCCGTGGCCATGCACATGCACCGTCTGAAAATAAAGAGTATCTTTCTGAAATCTCAACTTAACCAGCAAGCTCACAATTTTAAGGAGCCACTGTACTCACCCGTGCCCAGCTGAGGACGAGTGTCCATGCGTGTGAGTAGATTAAAATTGTCGCATGAATTAAATATTATCATGCGTGCCATTCCCGCCTGTCGACATCCCTTAACCCGGGCTCAACGATCATGTTATTGGCGACGCGACGCCATGCCAGTCACTGCGTCACCCCAAAATGGCCGATTGAGGGCCGCCGACAGAGTTTATGCTGCAGCAGCACTGCTTCGATTGTTCGTTAATAAATGACCGTCAATAATTATTGAAAAGTAATATTATTGCGTAGCACGCAGCGCGATGCAGTCGTCGGCATCAGCACCAGGATCAACGGCAGCGCGGTTGCGATTTATTTCACTCTCTTCAATCCCCAGCGGACGTGTGTGGCGTCTATGGCACTCTGGCGCGGCATTCCCGATTGGATTAATTGCACAAAAGCTGGCATCAGTCCCAGCCGAGGGTGGGACAGCCCCCGGACTGCCGTGCATTGAAACCAATCGGAGGGACGGAGCAGCGGCCCGCTCTCGCGATGAATAAATTTAAAATTGTAAAGTTCGGGAAATTCATAAATCACAGACGCATTATCCTATTTCGAGCTCAATTGGTGATGGACTTTGTTGTTCTTCTTGCTGCTGTGCTGGGCTGGGCTGCACTGGGCTGTTTTGTTGCTGTTGACGCTGATGGCGGTGGCTGTGGTGTTGCCGAGTTTTTCTGAATTCGTTGAACGGGGCTTTGTTTTGCAAATCCCATTTAATGGGAGCCCCAATTGTTATGACATGTCAGTAATTAGCATATGAACGAGTGGTGTTGTCTGCGCCCTGATGTCATCCCTCAAGCCAGCGGCCAGCAACCACCGACCACTAACCACCAACAACCAACTGCCACCACTTGAACGGCGAGAAGCTGTTCGACAAATGCGATTACGATTATACATCTGGATTGCGTGACTGAAAGTGTTGTCCGATAAATAGTTAATAGGTTTTCAGTGAAAACTTCGCATGGGAATCAAGTTAACAGCCTTTGGGGTGATGGAGAAATTGTTGTGCGGCTGTAATTTGTTTGCGTGGTCAGAGCCCGTGGGACATTGTTGACATAGCCGGGACGTGGACTTGTTGGAGACGTTCACGTATTTCGGGTGGTTGGGAGAGTGAATGTCAATCGTCAATGCCTCTATTTATTTCGTCGTTGTTGAGCCCTGAAAAAGGCGTCCGATACAGATAATAATCAATAAAGTACCATATAACGAAACGTTACTCCTCAATGTTTATCGTTACTATTAAGGTATCGATCCCGTTTTTGCCTGCATGTACTATCGACAACCGATATTGGTGCGTTCACTTTCTTCTCTTCTCTTCCAGTATACATTGTCTCAATGCAATTTTTGATGTGTTGTGCCACATGTCAGGCACATGTCACATGTCAGGCAAAGTTTTAATAAGGCATACACAAAATAGTAAACCTTATTGAATATCCGTGATAATTGTGAATTAAGAAATATTGTAGGATATAAATGAGATATCCGCCTCAAACCTAGCACAAAATAACATGCAAGCAGACCAAAGGTACAGTACTTCTAATGACTGTAAAAAATGCCTTTTAGTAAAGCATAAATATGTAATAAATATTCATGCTCATCTTCTTCTCTTCTTCATTTTTGGCGCTACAGTCCGGGGTGGACTTGGGCCTCAACCAACAAGCCTCTCCACCTAGCACGGCCTCTGGGTAGCTGTCTCCAGTGCCGCACGCCAAGTTGGTTGAGGTCCTTCTCCACCTGGGTGCGCCACCTTAAACGCGGGCGTCCTCTGTTGCGTTGTCCCACGGGCTCGGAGTCGAAGACTCTTCGGGCCGGAGCTGAGTCCATACGCTCTACATGGCCTAGCCATCTTAGGCGTTGGATCCGAAGACGCCTGACTAGACTCATGTCGCTGTAAAGCCCGTACAGTTCGTGGTTTAATCTTCTCCTGCAGAAACCGTCAACGCAAACAGGACCAAAGATCGCATGCAGAACTTTTTCTCTCGAAGAGACCGAGGACTTTCTCACCCGCTTTTGAGATTGTCCATCCGCGCCGTACAGCAGGACTGGGATGATCAAGGTCTTGTATAAAGTCAGCTTGGTCCTTCGAGAGAGGGCTCTACTACTCAATTGCCTCTTGAGCCCATAGAAACAGCGGTTGGCAAGAGTTACTTTGCGTTTGATCTCGGTACTGATGTTGTTCGTACTATTTACTGAGGCGCCGTGGTAGACGACGAGCTTGACTACCTGGAAGTTAAAGCTGCCCATTGTGATGCTCGGTCGAAGACATCGATGTTGTGTGTCCATTCTTGATGACAGCATATACTGTGTTTTGCCCTCATTCACCGCTAGACCCATTTTAGCCGCTTCCGCCTCAATGCCAGCAAACGCTTCGTTGACGGCTCGCTGTGTTCTGAGAATCACGTCAATGTCATCCGCTAACAGTTGTACGGACTTCTGGAAGATCTTGCCTCTAGTCTTGGCGTGTGAGTCTTGCACGATCTTCTCCAGGATGATGTTAAAGAAATCACATGACAGCGCGTCGCCTTGTCTAAAACCTTTTTTGACATTGAAGGACTCGGTGAGTTCGTTACCGACCTTGATGGAGCAGCGAGAGTTCTCCATCGTCGTCCGGCACAATTTGACGAGTTTGGCAGGAATGTGAAAACTAGACATGGCGTTGTATAGCTCGCCCCTATGCACGCTGTCATATGCGGCCTTGAAACCGACAAAAAATTGGTGGGTGTCGATCTCTTGGGTCTTTTCCAGGATTTGCCGAAGTGTGAAAATCTGGTCGACTCTGGCCTGAAGCCACACTGATATGGACCTATCAGGTTATTTATAAACGGCTTCAGGCGAGTACACAAAACGGTAGAGAAGATCTTGTAAGCGATGACTTATCCCTCTATTGTTGGCGCAGTCAAAGGGGTCTCCTTTCTTGTGAATCGGGCAAACGATGCTGAGACTCCACTCATCGTGCATGCTTTCCTCCGAACATATCTTACAGATGAGCTGGTGCATGCGCCCAACCAGATCACCTTCAGCTGCCTTAAAGACTTCAGCGGACAGCCCGTCCGCACCGGCAGCTTTGTTAGACTTCAGTCTTGATATTGCTATCTTGACCTCGCCAAAGTCAGGGGGAACTGAATTCTCGTCGATCATCGCCCATATTGAGTGGGACATTCTGCCTGACAGCGGTATTGGTGTCATCATCGCCGTTTAGCAGTCTGCAGAAATGGTTCTTCCAAATTCTCAGTATCGACTGCGACTCTACTACGAGTTGTCCATTCTCGTCACGGCAGGTTTCTGTCCGAACCTTACCGGATCCTTTCAGACATCGTTCCTGCCATAGCACCTCTCCATCTCCTCGATCGCGCGCTTCTCGTGCTATTTCTTCTTTCTCCTGGGAATCCGCGTCTCGTCCCTTCGGCTCTGTTTTTAGAGCGCACGAACAGCTCTCGTTGTTCGTTGCAGCGTTGCTTTGTAGGCTTCCAGCTTCGCTGCATGTGCCAGCCAGCACTCGTTGTCAAACCATGGGGTTTTTCTAGGTGGTGCCGTAAAACCCAGCACATCAGTGGCAGCTTCTTTGATGGCTTCTTGACAACGTTTCCAATCTTCTTCGATTGTTTGCGCAGGTGGCGACGAACTTAGAGAGGGATTCTGGGAACTCGATCGGCAAAGTTCCTAGAAGCCCTGCACACCTAAAGTCAACAGTGAGCGTTAACAGATACCTGATTATTTACTTACATATAAACGCGATCTTTCAAAAACAATAATTTTCCAGTAAATATGAACAAAATTATCTACTTCTTGATACGATGCGCATTGAATTATGGAATTTCTTCCCAAAAGTTAGTTTAACACACCTATTCTGGCAAACCTCAGTGATGTGTTTTAAGTCCCAACGAGCACAGTGAGTCACAAATTGTGAGGTTTTCGTATTCTGAGCAAAACCTCACAGCTTGTGAGCATCATAAGAACCATCAAAATTGTGATGCTCTCATGATCACATCACAAGGAAAAATAGCAACAAAAGAACCGTCACACACAAGGAAAAATAAACACATGTTGATTTGCAAAAAGGCGAAAACAAAGAAATAAATGGAGGAGATTGTTTTGATTTTGTTACTTACTGAAGAAGGAGAAAATAGAGACAAAAGGTAATTCGCTTTTATAATGTTGTGGACAATTAAATAAGGTAAATATTTTTAGACTGCAACGAAGAAGGATTTTAAGGAACTTCCGAGAAAAGTATTCTCCCTTCGCATTGGATGAAGCAATGTTCGCTACGTTCTGCCATTATTTTGTAGATATTACTTTTCCAAAATCAAGTATTAGTAGACCGCTCAGTAAGAAAAAAAAGCGCGAATTTAATAATTGTCAAAAAAAAAAAAACAATTTTTGACAAACGAATTCACCTCACCATGGTGACTATTCTTGTGAGGTTTTCGCCAGAATACCGAATAGCTGAAACCTCACAAGGTAGGCATCATAATTTTCGCCTCACTGACATTCGTGCGTTGTGACCACATCATAACCAGAATAGGGGTGTAAATTAACAATATACTTTGTTTCGCTGCAAATGAAATCAATTATTCCACCCGTGGTGTAAGGAAAATATATGCGTCAAACATTCTGGGGACGAGGGTGGTCCGCTAAGTACTTAGCCTAGAGAAGAAAACCGTACATTTTGGAAATGCGTTGATTTATTTCTCAACCTAGGCTCCTTTAAGCTCGATACACTTGATGCACTGACGCTCCAACTTCTTGACCCCGTCTGAAAAATACGTTTCCTGGCCTTTCAGTCCTCAGTGGCAGCGAGAACCTACTCATTCGACTCAAATTTATGCCCAAATTATGTGTTTCAGGCATTATAAATATAATTCAGTTCCAATTCAGCTTTTGCGTTATCCACAGGAAACAAAGGATCGGCTTTGATAAAGAACACTCGGAATGGAGTGGACTATTTGTGCAACCCTGATGTGCGAAATGCCCGTACACATACAAAGCAAATCACTCAATTTAGTTCAATTTAGTTGGATTTAGTTCAGTAATTCTTACTGAATTACATTTATGCATAGAAGTGTATACTTACCTGAGTTTGATGAACAACTGAGATAAATGAACTAAAATAAAATGACAGTGTGAACTGTTTTTTTTAACGAGTTCATTAGTGACCTACGCAACCCTACATTGAACAGTTCTGATGACAGACCATCTGAGCCTGTGGCTTTGTCGCTCTCGAGCTTTTTGACGACTATGCTGACTTTTAAAAGCTAAACTTATGACTCCATCTTCGACTTGAACTAGGATTTCTTCTTTCCAAGTTACTCTTTCCTCGCCCTTTAACAGCTGTTGGGATTTCTACAGTTGGAATTGCCTTAATCACTAACATTAATTTAATCGAACTCATTTCTCTCAATTATTCCATCGATTCGCATGCTATGTACCTGGAGCATATCATCGACGACATTTTTATAATTATTTTTGTAAATACGTAGAACACTTACTTTTGTCATAGACTGTTAAATTGAAGGACTGTATTGACATATTAAAGAAATTGAAAAGCAGTTGAACACAAATAATGTAACATTAACCCTCTAACTTTTGATAATTAGAGTTTTCTGGGCAATAATATGAAATTAGTTCGAATTCACTCGTGAACATACGTGCGTTAGGTGCAAAAACGCGTTCACCGATGGTCAAAACGGTTTAAGTTAAAAAAAAAAGTCGGACATTAGATTTATATGTCAATTATAAGGGATGTTTTAATTGTTCTTTTATTAAAGCAAAAATGTATATACATATGAACATATGTATGTGATAATAAATAAAGAAAAAATATAAAAAATTTGTATAAGCATTCTAGTGGCGTTTCTAAATTTTCTATAGTTTTAGACAAATAACTATTCCCTTGAAATGCTACCTCATTGACATGAAGCCGTAATGACCTTCTTTTCCACAAAATCTGTTGAAATTCTTTGATTTGATATCAATTTATGTCAAATTTTCGGTATTGCAGTCGCTCGTAGATGGAGTTGATTTGGGGCCACCAGTTTCAAATTCTGGTAGTCGAGGTCGCTTCGATGGTTGGAATGTGGCCGATATGGTAGGAAGTGGTTCTTCTTATAAATTTTAAATTTAATATTGAAGTTACAACATATCACCGCCGTGGCGTAGTGGGTAAGTGCGTCGTGCCAGGTTCGATACCCGAATTTACCACTTATCATAATTCACGGTTCCACCTCTTTCGAGTCACTGACAATGCTCAAAGAGTATTACTGTCTAGAAAAAGCTTCTCAAATTCGCCGTTCAGAGTCGGCATTAAACAGTAGGTCCCTTCCACGTGTGAAAGAACAATAGTACGCACAACACATGTGGTTGCTGAGAAGCTAGGCCCAGGTCCACCTCGGACTGTCGCGCCACCCATATTATATTATTATTATTACATATCACCAAAAAGTTATCTTGTTCTATAGAGCTGACATTGAATTGTTGTCGGTCAAGAAGGCAGAACTTGTATCACAATGTTCGATTTCATCTAAGCACTGCCATATTGCTGAGTCAGTGGTCTCTCCATATTCAAGGTAACCTCAGGTTGAAAGTCAGGGTCATCCATATCATCGTCACTATCAAAATCATCACCACTCAGTTCATCATCAACACATAACATATATGCTGTTATCTCTTCATGAGATATCTTAGATAGCTTACAAGAAGATTTAATTCTTTTTTTTTTATTTATTTATTTATTTATCCCATCTACCGAGTTTAACTCTAACAGATTTCGGAACCTTATGATAATATTCGAATAATCTAAGTACACGATAGGAACATTTTGATAATTATAAGTAAATAAATATAGGACAACAAAGTATTAAATAATTATTTGACTTAAAAAGATTTAGTAATAAATAAGTCTGTAAACAGTACATTAAATTGAATAAATATATTTTGTAATAAATAATTATAGATATTAAATTAGATTAATTAATTGAAATTGTCAAAGATTTTGGAATGGACTGTTTAAATTTTTTGTCTCTCATCACAAAGGTCTACTTCTACACAAACAGAATTAAATTGACTTATACATTTACTTAACGGTTCATTAAAGCCATAATTATACAGGTGTTTTGGTTGTAATA
The DNA here is from genome assembly GCA_964034865.1 of Eristalis intricaria. Lineage (NCBI taxonomy): Eukaryota > Metazoa > Arthropoda > Insecta > Diptera > Syrphidae > Eristalis > Eristalis intricaria. The sequence goes on from OZ035873.1 coordinate 137,051,691, forward strand.
AGAATTTTCGGGTTCGAAGATTTCTTTCCGGGTCGTAAAACCTTACATTTTGAAGGAGCTCAGGGCAAATTACACGATACGAAGGAATATCATAAATGAACATTATGCTATGATCACCTCGTCTTCGTTCTAAAGTATCTAAACCTATTAATGCACATCTTGTAGGATGTGCAAGAATGATGTCAAGATTCCACCCCATTCTTTTTATAACAATTTTAGTAAATGACTTTTGAACTTTTTCTGGACGCACTATAGAGTTCATATATAATGGACACCGTATTACTGAGCAATACTCAAGATGAGGACGTACAATGGACATATAGACAGATTTTAGGGCATATGGATTCGAAAATTCAGCGCATGTTCTTTTCAAAAATCCAAGCATTGAATTAGCTTTTGCAACTATGTAGTCGATATGAAAAGAAAAGGAAAGTTTCGTATCGAAAATTACACCAAGGTCTTTTATTTCCGTTTTCCTAGTAAGGCAAGTTCCACCTATCGAATAGTCATATATTACGGGTGACAATACATGGTAAACAGAAAAAGAATGACATTTAGTAATATTTAAGCTTAGTCCATTGAGATCGCACCAATTACACAACATATTTAAGTCATTTTGAACATGCATAAAATCTTGACGATTCTTAACACGAAGGTAAATCTTAAGGTCGTCTGCATACATTAAACATTTAACATGAGACAGGATTGAAGGAATCTTATTAATAAATATAATGAACAGTAGTGGGCCTATATGGCTACCTTTGGGAACACCTGATAATACCTTAATTATTCTAGATTTATGATTATCAATTTTTACCATTTGAGTTCTATTTGTTAAGTAACTCTCTATCCACTTAAGTAGTACTGAATGAATACCAAATGATCTTACTTTGTTTAATAGAATATTATGGCATACAGTATCAAAAGCTTTTATAAAATCCGTGAAAATAACATCAACTTTATGCCCGGATTCTACTGAATCAAAGAGGTATTTTGTAAAAATTGTCAAATTGGTTAAGGTAGATCTGAACAAGATCAGACCTACCTAAGATTAAGGTAGATCAGAAACAAAACCATGTTGGTCTAAAGAAATGTGTTCTTTGATTGCAAAAGAAATTTTTTTTGTGTAAATTAACTCAAAAAGTTTCGGAATAGCTGAAATCTTGGAGATCCCTCTATAATTTTCCACTTTATGTCGAGATCCAGCTTTAAATATTGGTGTTATAAAGGAAATTTTCAATTCGTCCAAGAATGTACCGGAAGACAAAGACATATTAAACAATAATTTCAATGGTAGCGACAAGGAAGAACTACATTGTTTGACAATAAAAGACGGAAAATTGTCAGGACCAGGATTCACACAAGATTTCAAGGAATAAATTCCCTGCAGTATGTCATCAGTTGAGATATACAGTGATCCAAGATTTATATTACAAACATCTTCATTAAAAGAAGGTGGATGAATTTTCGAGTGATCTCTATACACTGATTCAAAGAATTTTGCAAAGAGCTCGCAGGTTGTCTCACTACTCTGAGATACTATACCATTGAACTCAACATTTTGCAAAGTCCCATTGTCTTGATGGCGCTAGTGCAGGGAAACTCGTTCATTAAACGTGTATCTTGAAAAGTGGTGTTTAATACTCTGTAATAATTTTACAATAAACTTATTACAAACTAATTACAAAGAAGATATATGCAAACTTACAATTTGTGTCCCTTCGGCACGAGCACGCTCCATCAAGTGAATATAAGAGGGCATAATTTTTGCCTAATTCAGTGAGTTTACATGGCTACGCAAAGCCTACTAGATTTATATTCGTTCAGTGCATTCATCTGATGTGCGTTTACATGACTACGAAAAGCCTACTTGGAGCGTATTAGTTTGTGTTAATATTCAAATAGAATTCAAATGCATGCTTTCAGGAACATAATACTACAAGATTTAAATTTTAAAAGAGTAAACAAATTTATAATTTTTGGGACACAACACCCATTTTGCTTTCTTTTCTTATTTACAAATGTCCAGAAACCTTTAGGATTCCTAGCAATATTAGATTCAGTATTCATAACATAGTGTTTATAAAGAAATTTGTTTAAAAATTCATATTCCCGACGCTATTGACAAAAACGCTGTTTTTTTGTGCTTTGAATTTGATTTTTTGAAAAGTTTAAATGATTTATTTTTCGCGTTTCTTAAATTTATTAATCGTTGGTTATGCCACGGCAATTTTACGTGGAATCTTTTTCTAATACGTGGCACAAACTGAATGAACCCATGTTCTATTATATTTAAAAATGCATTATGTATTTCATATAAGCTTAGACCGGAGAGAATGTTCGACCAATCAACCGAACTAAAATAATTACTTAAACCTTCATAATTGGCTTTTGTAAAATTATACATGCTTTCGTAAATGAGATATAAAATAAAAATAAAAAAGCGAAGGGTGTAATATTCTTCTCAGAATATTACACCCCTTCTTCTTAGAATATTACACCCTTCGCTATTCGTTGCTATCTTAAAGCAGTTAAAAAATCGATATATATAAGGCAAAAAACTTGGAAAGTTCTCCTGCTATGGGACGCACTTGAATACACAAAATCTGGCGTTAACCGCTACGACCGTCTACAGAGGGTCATCAGAAAACTTTGTAAATATACATACATTTTTCTTATTCGAAATAGAAAAACATATGGTAATAAATAATATTTCAAACTTACCATAAAATTTTCAAGTCTTTAGCAAAATACTAAACTAATGAATTCTGCAATTCAAAATTCACTTTTATTCAAAATAATTCATTTCACTTTTTCCCCGTGTGGCAGTCTACTCACAATATGCACCAAAAAGGAAATATCACTTAGATTTTACAAAGCACATTACTACTCAAACTTGCTATAACGGTACTGTATTATACGGATATAAGAAAAACTGAAATTCCAAAGAAACTTTTTTTTTTCATTTCTCATAAAAGAGAAAAACGGATATAAGAAAAAAATTTCGTATAAAAAACCAACGGATATAAGAAAAAATTATTTCTAATAAGCAATAAAAAATCTCAGAAAAAGTATTCTTCATTGGACTTAGGTAAATAAACTATTTATTCAAAAAACAATTCGCAGCAGTAATAAATATGTACATAATGAACGTGTACATAGATAGGTAAATAATAAAACCGACCATAATTTCACTTTTTGGTAATTATAGTTTTCTGGGCAATAATATGAAATTAGTTCGAATTCACCTGTGAAAATACGTGTGTTAGGTGCAAAAAAAAACAGTCTTAAATAACATTTGATGAAACTTGAAAATAGTTATCTATTTTCTTTTGAATGAATGATTCTTCACGCCTTTTAAAAAAGATTTCTTCAACTCAATCCACACATTCTTCCTCTGTGTCCAGATATTGTTTAAGTATACAAAATGCATTAATTCCCGACCGACCAATTTTGTGTAATCCTTGTTGTTCATGTTCATTAATCTCGTCGTCTTCGTCTTCATCATTATCTTTTTGGTCATTAAGTATCTCGTTTATAAGTTCTGATTCGTATATCTCTCCACAACGATCTCTGTTTACCTCCTCATCTAGTTCCCCTTCCCTATCGTTTACATATTCATTATTGTTTTCAGTGAAAATGATATCCGGAACTTAAATTTCTTGAGAGTTTTTAGAAATGCCAGCCTTTCTAAAGCAACTCGAAATAGTTTGGGGTGTCACAAGCCACCAATATCGTTTTGTGACGTTTAAGGCTACAAACATGATAATGTCACGAAGAAAGCTTTCCATGCGACCGCCTTCAATAGCAAGCACTTGCTTTCGAACTAAATATTTTCTATATTGAGAAAATTGAAAAAATTGGCAATATCCATAGACGGAAAAACTCGATTTTAAACATTGCATTTATATGGGAAAACCGTATTTAAACTTGGAGTTTTTCGTTCTAGCAAATGCCACAATATTAAAGCGACTTACCCTGGTCCAAAAGTTGTAAAATGCTTGTAGTTTTTGCAGGCAAAAAACATATTTCAATGTTAGTAGGTTTGAAGTCTAATTTGTGGCACGAAGCATTGTCAATGAAAAGTACAAGTTTTCTCTTTTTTCTCCTCATTCCATCGTCAATCTCCTGAATTAATTCGGACCAATGAACTCGTCCATCCATCCCTCTTTGTTGTATTTGTAGGGGATAGGGAATATCTTGGGCTTTTATATTTCCCAATTGAAAACACAAATTTAACCGGGACAGAAGAGCTGAAAACCAATAGAAGTGTTATTCTGTCTTTCTGTGTTATTGTCTTTTTTTGTGGAACATAAGTTCCACCAGTGGTCGTGGCGTAGTGGGTAAATGCGTCGACTCCTACGCAGAGGGTGCCAGGTTCGATACCCGAATTTACCACCATTGATAATTCACGGTTCCACCTCTTTCGAGTCACTGACAATGCTCAAAGAGTATTCCTGTCTAGAAAAAGCTTCTCAAATTCGCCGTTCGGAGTCGGCATTAAACTGTAGGTCCCTTCCACGCGTGAAAGAACAATAATACGCACAACACACGTGGGAGCTGAGAAGCTAGGCCCAGGTCCGCCCCGGACTGTCGCGCCACCCATATTATTATTATTATTAGGTTCCACTAGGCTGCCTTGTAGAGCAAACCTGTTTCGTCAGCATTGAATATATCGTCTGCTCTGTACTTTTCTAATAAGTCTGGCAAAATATTCTCCTTGAAATGTTCCTCAGCCTCTGTATCAGCAGAATAAGCCTCTTCTTCGGAAACAAATATTTTGATTTTTTTTCCAACGTTGTAACCAGTCCAAATTAAATAGCTTGGAAATCTTGGATTTCTAACTGTATGGAAAACTGTTGTGCTTTTTCCTTTTTCAAGCAGAATGGGGCCAGTAATTTTCGCATTTTTCATTCAGTCATTTGTTCGAACCACTTGGCCATCGTTCTGTTGAGAAGTTCTTGCCTTCCCTTTATATCCCTTTTTTTGTTTAAATTTTTGCACGCAAAGTTTTCTTTTTCAATGTGTTTTTCATTTTTTACAATTTTGCACAAAGTGCTTTGCGAAATTTTGAATTCTTTTGAAATATCTTTTAGCGACTTTCCACAGTTCACCTCTTCTAAAATTCTAAATTCTGTTTTAAACGAGACCGCGTTTCTATGGATTTTGGACATTTTGCGAACCGAGTTCGTTTGAGCCAGAGATAATGGATGATAGAGATATCCAACTTCGGCCATTTTTACCCCTAGCCCACAACGAAGATGTAGTGGTAATCCCTTGTATTTCACTTATACATTTACAACGCTCGTCAATTCACCACAATATGGCGGCCGATTCGTGAATTTTGTGGGAAAAAGCGGCAGATTCATGAATTTAGTGGGAATCCATGTACTTTGTACTTTCCATGTAACGTACATGGGTATGTTGTTCGAAGGGTGTTCAAAAGTTGACTAGTATTTCTAAGGGAATTTTCTTACATTGTAATATGGACTTTCGTGAATAAAATTGTATTGCAATGTCCATTTAACTGGAACTATTTGACCTTAAATTAATTCTTAAGTGTATATATAGCTTATTCATAAACCATACCTGACAAATTAACTAAAAGAATGAAGCCCGCTTTATACGCTTAAATCAGAAATTCCTAAAAAACTCAAGAATTCAATTTAAACAATTTGATAATAACAATATTGCATATTGCAACTTTTACTAATGCTAAAAAATGGTTGTCAAAACATCTTATTTGTGATTCACGCTTCAATAATATTTTTATTATTGATTAACTGAACGTGTGAACGTATTATTAATTTTTATTGAAAAAATGTACACTATGTTGTGCATTCATTAATTATGTCCAAGTATTTTGAGATTGTAAATTGCTGAAAGTTTTAATGAATCGACTTCATGAACATAAGCTTTGTTCGTTCGTTTACCCCTCCATACTGTGTTGAAAATTGAACACCGAAATTTGAAAAAACGTTCAAATAACGAGCGAATTTTCAAATAAGAGCTCTAATTCACCCCATTACTAAGGTGGGGAAGGGTATCAGCTGTCTCCACAGCTGTTCTCAAGAGCTCACACGTATTCACAGACAGGGGACAAAAAGCGTATAAAAAACGCTGTCAGATGAAATCAAGGAGCAAGGGAGGTAGAAGTTGGATATCTCTATTATAGGTTATCTCTGGTTTGAGCTGTCAATGTCCAAGTTTTGTATGAAGTTAGAGGAGGTATTGTATGTACAGTATAAAACAAATCTTTTAGCTATGTTGCTTGAGGAGGAATTTGCAGTATAAAGTAACATCGTTTGTTTGGGAGACAATTTCTTATAAGCGTTTTTTTTATATAATTTTAGATATTAGTGTCAGAAAAAACTTTCTTCTATCAGTTTTTTTCTCTTCTTATTTCAGTTTTATTTCGTGGGGATTAATATGAGAAAGGACTTGGTGTATTGTTCTTTGGTTCTTCTAAGCGTTTTTTTCTTATATGAGTTTTTCTTATATCCGTTAAGCACTGTATTTCATGTTTCTCTCTTTCTTGAATTCTATATATTTCGCTAACTTTAAAATTCCCGCCAAAAACAAATGGTATCTTCCATTTTTGTATAATAAAGATTCATTGAGTTTTATACCATTTGCAACACATTTAAACAGACAGTGGTAAATAAAGGACATCTTCCTCATCTTGCTCTCGCTTGGGGAAAATCAAGTTTTTTTTTTCTTTATTTCCCAACTTTTTTGCCTATTTTGTAGTCGCTTTTCAATTTCGTTGTCGCCTTACAAATTTCGTCGTCGTATTCCTTAGTCGCCCATTTGCTACGTGCGTCGTCGATTTTGTCGGGAACCCAGACAAAAGGAGTTCACGTAAGTTTTTTATAAACATCGAAAAGAAAAGGTACGAAGGAAGGTACTCGCCCCCAACACCTATCATGTATGGCTGCATGCCTTGATGGCACCACATGTCGAGCAGTTTCAGCGCATGCAATTTGGGCATACATTTGTTCGAAGCCACTGGTTAAAAGCAGATGCCATCTTTGCGGTCTGATGATTCCGCCCGACTGTAAACCTCAACAAACAGCGCAGATATTTTCCTCAGTACGCCCTCTGAGCATAACGGAGTTAAAGGCTCAATAAGTCGTTGGTTATGAGCGTAAAATGGCCGAAGAGTAAGAAATTCATTCTTCATAGACCACGAATTTCGATAGTAAAACTAGATTATTTGCAACCGTTTTTCGGGAATAAGTTTTTTCACGAAAAAATGGCAATGCATGCTTGACTTTGACACATGTCACAAATCACGTGCGATCTGTCAAACATAGAACACTTCAAAATCAAACAAAAACGAAACCACCACCGACTCCATTGAAAACATTCAGGAGGTGGAACTATCAATCCAAGGCCTTGTTTGTTCGAAACAAACACGAAAGTAGATACTTTCATGGTTCAGCATGAAACCCCGCAATGTGTAAGGACTGAAGCATAATCACAAATTACCATGGAGGCCGTCGGCCATTCGTGAAATTTAACGCAGTCCTTCAAGGTTTCGCCTTCGGTCGTAGGCCCCCCGCCCCTCCCACAGTACCCAATCAACCATCGATCTTCGGAGCCTCATGCTGTTCGCGATAATTAATAGTAATCGATGTTCCCTGGTTCCGATTATTTATTCACCGAACACAGAGCCTCTCCGGCTCCACCGCACTCGCACCAGTTCCAAGAAATTGCTTTGTTGCTCTTGGTCATAGTTTGAACAAGACAATAACAATTCCATCGACCATTTGCTGTCGATTTCACTGCTTGGTTGGCCCTCTCTAACGGTATTCGTGTTCAGAACTGATAAGAGCCCAATAATAAAGTTATTTGCCGGTGCTTACCGCCAGACAGTGTGTACATGGGTGTGCTCTTGTGCGCCCACGTCGACTCTGCTGCCTGGTGCGTCCTTCTGCTTTCGGGGCCTACTCTGCTGGCGTTATCTGATTTTTATTATGAATAAGGCGGCAATATGGAATTGTCCCCGAATTCATTAGAGCCTGCGGCCGCCACACTCTGCCCCCGGCACCAACCGTCAAGGGTATGATAGTAAAGTTTTAACAGGTGGTCACTAAACTCGGAGGCACAATGGAATGGATTTGTTTTCGTTTTCAAAACAGGGCTGGATTTTATTGCCACTTCCGCGTGCTAAAACTGGTGCAGAGGACGGGAGTGTTGCTTTGGTCGTATGGACATCAGCGAAATGATGGAAATGTTGAATAAAACATTTTGTTCACTCGAGTTCATTAAAACTTTAGGGAAATACCATTCGGGAGATAAATATGAAAATGAACACTTCGAATGTCAAGGTTTTCTGATTTTGGCAAATTATTCATCAGCCAGTAGAAATGCCTATCTTCCGGAAGAATGTCATACGAGTTTAAGTAATCAGTGTTATTAAATAATTTTCATTAAATAATATGTCGCATATAGGGTGGATACGATTGAAACGGTGGACGGTTGAAACAAAGCGAATATCTAGTAAACGGTGAGCGATGTGTTGGGGGGACAAGACAAGAACAAAGTAGGCAACAGATCAAAACACGAATTTTTGGCGTCACTTCGCACAGTATCTTATTTTGCAAATCTAGCGAAACTTAATTTAAAAATCAAGGTCGTCCGAATGACAAAAGTTTAGTATCAAATGACAGGTTAAACTTCTTGTGTTAATTTTCTGCAAAAAAAATCCTGGAAACGGTATTTACCGCTGTGTGACATCGCAAACAGCAAACATTTTTAGCAAGAGAAATGTAAAACATCAGTTGCATTGCGTGAGTCAAATTCATGTTACATTGCATTTATAATTTTCACGGTCAACTGACAACGATCAAAGAGCAAGAACTGTCCGTTTGGAGTCGGCTTAATGCCTGAAACGCAATAGTGCGTTGCGCCAGCCGACGACGGCGTTGAAATAAATTCTCAATTTATCAGCTGTTCTCTCTCTCATCTACTAGATCAAAAATATTACCGCCTTTCTGCATACACTCATTTGAAATGACTTTTGTCGTTAAATTATTTTTAATCAGCTGTTTCCATTTCTCAAATGACAGTTGACAGAAATTGCTCTCAATTTGGAAGAAAACTCTCAATCTGGGAGAAAATCTCTCTCACAGCGCACCCGACTGCCGAAAAATATCCAACATGTTGACTAATGACGTGCGATGGACTACGTTTTACGTTTTAATACGATCCTCTCAATCTCTCTCATTATTCACTGACGCAGGTCGACGCTGTATTTTGTGCTTGGCCATTAAATTGTGTGTGTTGAAAGCCAACGCCAGCGCAAACGCACTATTGTGTTTCAGGCATAAAGCTAGTAGGGACCTTCCCCTCGTGAAAGAATGCACAACACGAGTGATTGCTGAGAAGCTAGGCCCTGGCGCCCTCTACGCGCTACAGCGCAACCCATATTATATTATTATCTTCACTTTGGGCTGCATATCAATAACCGCCACTTCATCATCTTTCCACTATCATCGAAAACTACTTCTTTTCGGGCTTTTACGTTTTGAGAAGTCATCGCTGCCCTTAATATCCGATCTCAGATCAAAATTTGACCCCGAATTAAAAGCAATGGAACAGTCTTCTTCCTTCCAATGATTAGGAGTTCTGATAGCTTCAACGTTCAGTGATGGTAGTCGGTTTAAACTCTTTCCATGAAGAAAAGGAGTAGTATTTCGTGAATAACAGTCAAAAAGTCACTCAAATTCGTCGATAGGTAGCTGTGAAGTTGGCCATCTCATTTCATTTCAGCACGGAACTATGTCCAAACGATTTATGATTTTGTTGTCAACAGTTCTCATTGTGCATGCATTGTTTTTATCCGCACTTGCTTCATAAGCGGCGATAGAAATGATGAGTAACTTAAGCGGATATAGGATTTGTTGTTAGTGTATTTTACATGCAAGTTGAAATTTAAGCGTGTATACGCTTCCAAAAAAACGGAACTAATATAGACGCTTTCAAACAGGCATTTAGTTCATCTGCTGGTGTGCCCCTAGTAATCACTGGCAGGGTCTGTCTCAAGTCACTCCCATCCCTCCCATAATACTCTGGTTGCTCTTAATATCTTTCATAGTGCGATCTAGTGCTTCGATTGCTCTTTTATGAGACATCGTACATTCATCCCAAACCAACAGTCATGCACTCTTGCAACATTCGTCCACGCTCACTGTTTTTTCTAATGTTACAAACTGGCATTTCCTCATGAGCTAAGTTCAAAGGCAATTCAGGAACTGAGTGCGCGGTTCGTCCAGCATTGAGCAGCGTAGCAGCTATTCCAGAGGAGGCTACTGCAACAGCAGCAGCATAACTCTGTCAAAGATTAATCTTTGTTCTCTGTTCAAAAGTAGAACGGCATCCAATATTTGGCTTTTTAAAGAACCAGTATCGTAATCTAGTTCTCGCATTAAATCACTACTTACTTCGGCAATTCTTTGTGATCTGCTCATCCCAAAATCATAGAAATTGTTTTGCAGTAATAGTCATCACTTGGTCTTCAGCCTTTGTTAAGGCGTCGTTCACTCATTCATTCATTCAGCTATCACTTGGTCTTCAGCCTTTGTTAAGGCGTCATTGTAAATTAAATTACCATAGGAAACATTTGGATTATGTTCTTTAAATCTGTGTAAAATGTCATCTGCCATATCGTTTGTGTGCTTTTCCCACATTTGTTGCGGGTTTTAAAGTCCACATGCCGCTATTAATATAGCGAAAGGCTCTCCTGTCTTTGGCGCTGATCTACATTGTGCAGCCTCTTCCAGAGTTACATCCCAATGATTGTCATTCTCTAACAATCCTCTTGCCTCACATGCCTCGTGAAATGTTGAAAATTCGTCAATATTGAGCTTTTTGAGATCTTTGAAAGAAGTCGGCCCACGCACATGGTGTTAAAGCATTCTTAAACAAAAACATTCCATATTACTAACATCGACCGTATAAACTCGATATGAGCCATCTCCGGATTTGACACCAGGCCGAGTCTGAACAGGAACTCCTTGAATTCGACCAGCAGTCTGCCTTAGTGACTATCCACAACAATCAATCAGCAGTGGCGACCGACCATTGGCATGGCGTGTGTGTGTAGTTTTAAGCATGCAGTAACATGTTCAATTTGGGTATTTCGCAGAAGGGTGGTTTCTGTTTTTGTTGCGATTTAAAAGAGAGAACACACTGTAATTTCGATATCGAATACAGTGGACTCCCCCTAAGTCGAATTGTCACGGGATACAATCATTTGTTCGAGTTAGAGGGAGTTTGAGTTAGAGAGAGGTTTTTGTATGGAAAATTGAGGGAAATGTATTGTAAAATATGGCGAAAAATTTCGAGCTAGAGAAAGTTTCGACTTAGGGAGAGTGCGACTTAGGGAGAAGCCACTGTACATATATTTATGTATGCTACTGCATGCGAAGAATCACACACACACACACACACACACAAACACACACTATGTCAATAGTCGCCACTGCTGGTTGATTGTTGCCGATGGTCTCTAATGATGGACATTCTTAAACGATAATGAGTTGCATTCTTTTGAGCATTACTTAGCTTCAGGAAATGCAAGAGGATGGTTGATAGCTCAAATGAATGAGGGATAAATTTACTTAAAAGCATTTTGTTTAGTTTCTCAATCCGATAAGCCATTAATGAGCCAGGACTGTGTGAAGATGAAAAAAAAGCTGCTTTTGTCCAATTTACCAATTACCATCCAATTTACCCCTTAGACCCGGAATAAGTAGACTAAGTACATCTCCAAGATCAAATCTATCTGTCTACCAAACTTCATCGAAATCGTTTCATTGGTTTAGACGTGAGAGAGTAACAGACAGACAGACAGGGTTACTTTCGCATTTATAATATTAGTACATTATTACATATATTCCTTCGGCCAGCAAATATGTTCAATTAAAGATTTTAAATAAAAGGTCTTTTAAACTCAGACTGCTTGTCGCTTGTAAAATCAAACGTTGACTAAGTGTCATAAAATCCTTGTGGTTTGACAGTCAATTTAATTGGAACCTCTTCCTGAAATTCCAATGCGAAGCACTCTCTGCGCGGCCACATGTGAAACATCAAACCTCCCTCAGGCACGCAAAAATATGCCCCAACCGTATGCATTGCAACCGCACATTCGCACTCGTTAAGTGCTTCGCTCTTTGCGAAGGGTGATTCGCCACACTTGTGCCACTGCATTACCAATTGTCTCAACATAAGACCCATTGCAAAACGGCTCCCGAAACTTTTTCCTTGAAAACGTCTTGCCACAAAAACCGCAAAAGGAAACTTGTCGGAGGCGCACAAAACCAACACTCATCGTCACACCAAAAGACAAGCCCAACTTCACAATTGAAGTGGAGAGCACCGCATCAGCGGCAAATCCGCGCGCAAATTGCTTGTTTGCGTTCACGTCCGTCCGTGTGTGTGTGTGTGTGTTTCCCCCATTTGCCCAGAGAGGCACACGAACCAGAGGCGCGGCGGGAAAACTCTCAAAATACCGCCGCGTAAATCCTTTAAACTTTGCTTTGTTTTGCCCACCAACGCCATCAATGGCCCGTTTGCCATTATTGTAATTGCTTTCAGTTGTGCGCCCGGCAAAGAGCACTGCCGCCTCACTCACGCGCCAAGCGCCAGCGCCAATTGCCGTCCCACTGAAGTGACCTGGAGTGCTATTAATTTTCGAACACACGCGAGAAATTCGCGATTTGAATCGCACTAAACCGTAATCCTGGTGCTCCACCTGGAATTATCCTTTGAACAGCGGCACCGTTGCGTCGCGTTCGCTGCGCGCCCCCGCTGCACGTCACGTTCCAGCGGAATGCGTGCGTTTTGTTGCTCTTCGACGGAACGATACGAGCTTTGGGTTTGAGTTTGGGCGGTCGCAACGAAAAAGCAAAACAACCGCGATGATGACGCTCCTCCGGCTCCGGCGGCGGTTGTTTGTTTGTATCTCCGGCGTGGGGCGGCGCGGCGTCAGAGCATCCCAGTCGTGGAGACCTTGCCGTGAGAACAAATTACGCAGAAAACTATTACCGTTAAATGCATATGTGACCCATTGGATTTTAGAGGTATCCAGCGTTTTAGTTCGAGCTCCTGCCAGGTGTGTGATCTCCGTGAAAGACTAACAGCGGATGGCATATGTACGAGTCCTGGGTGTGGTACTAATTTGAAAAATGCGATGCATACAGGATGCTTCTGCAAATGGCATCGAGCGGAGTTGCGCTGGGGTCGCGTGCTGTCGGTCGCCCCCGTCCGTCGTTATTATCCCTCGCGGTCGCACTGTGTGCCCGAGTCAAGGCATGCATTTAGCCACCTTCTCGTTCGCCAAGCGCATCCCTCACTAATTGCCATTTGAGAAGTTGCTGCAGGAGTGCTGGCGTGTGTGTGTGGGATGGCCCATAAAGGGAGTCGCTGTGCACACGCCACTGCAGGGCCATAAATTCGTCGCCCATTTAATATCGAGCCGGCAGTTAAGAGACGACAACGGTGGAAGACTAGCCCGCTCGCCACCCGCCCGTCGGCGGGGGTCCCTAATGGACATTCCGAAATTCACGGAATCCGTAATGAGTTTTCAGTGAAATTATGAACACACTTGAGTGAGTTTCCTTCATGGTCGCTATAATCGCTTGCTGATGCGGAGCGAAAGATCGTCCCAGCTACTCCTGTTAAGTCCTTAATCCTTTCAGCAGGTTTTTTGTCTTGTTCGGCCGGCAACACGTATTTGTTGGCTTTAGTGGATCTGGATGGGATGAGGACTGGCGTCGCTTCATCCACGGATTATCATAACTTCACACTTATTTAAAAATTTATCAACTCCTCGAGTCGAGTTGAGTGGATGATGATCCTTGATGAGGATGATGAAAGCATGAAAGCAACGAGGACGGTGTCCTTTGTGCTATCCGATCGACGGTGTAACGATATCCGATACTGTGACTGCAGGTTGGTGATTCAAGTGCGTTTGTGCCTCTTGAGATGTTCTCAAGTGTTTCCTTTGTCATTCGAATGGTGTTTCGAGATTATTGTGAATGGTCTCATGGCATTCATGATGCCTTTGTGCCACGACCAGCATTTCACTTCAAGCGGTGTTTTTTCCCGCTTACTTGGCAACTGAACGAATACGAGATGACTGGGGGGGGGTAGAACTTCTCGAGGCGCGATTGCTTCTTTGAGGGCGAAGAATCCTTTTTGTATCGTGAGGACTTGCATTTTGAACTGACACTCGTTGTCGTTTATCGCGGCATGGGCTTTGCATACCACAGGATGGTTTGGTTAACGGCTTTCGCAGGGAATTTCTTTTTTGAAAATAAATTCACTGGAATGTCTGAATTTGCAATTACCTCCTAATCGGCTTCTTCGGAATGGGGATTGGATTCCTCTCTGTCTACTGCTAGTGCGTCTTCAACTGATTCGCATTCATTTTTGGAAGAGAGGGAGATTTGTCTGGGAGGAGGACTTAAAAGTCAAAATCTCCCCTTGGATCTAGGTCTTACTCCTTGTTCGAGAAGGCAGCGTTCGTGTGGCAATCAATGGGAGTCGGGAAATTTTACAAATTGTTATTGTGTGCATTAAGAGGAGACTTAGATCCACTTAACCGTATACCTAAGTTGAGGTCCGTTTTTTCAAATCAAAATTTTTTTTTTTTTTGAGACAACTTCTTCTTCTTCTTCATTTGGCGCTACAGTCCGGGGTGGACCTGGGCCTCAACCAACAAGCCTCTCCAGCTAGCACGGTCTCTGGCTAGCTGTCTCCAGTGTCGCACGCCAAGTTGGTTGAGGTCCTTCTCCACCTGGGTTCGGAGTCGAAGACTCTCCGGGCCGGAGCTGAGTTGTCCATACGCTCTACATGGCCTAGCCATCTTAGGCGTTGGATCCGAAGACGCCTGACTAGACTCATGTCGCTGTACAGCCCGTACAGTTCGTGGTTGAATCTTCTCCTCCAAAGACCGTCAACGCAAACAGGACCAAAGATCGCACGCAGAGCTTTTCTCTCGAAAATACCAAGGACTTCCTCATCCGCTTTTGAGATTGTCCATGCCTCCGCGCCGTACAACAGGACTGGGATGATCAAGGTTGACGGCTCGCTGTGTTCTGCCAATCACGTCAATGTCATCCGCGTATGCTAGCAGTTGTACGGACTTCTGGAAGATCGTGCCTCTAGTGTTGGCGTGTGAGTCTTGCACGATCTTCTCCAGGATGATGTTAAAGAAATCACATGACAGCGCGTCACCTTGTCTAAAACCTTCTTTGACATTGAAGGTCTCGGTGAGTTCGTTACCGACCTTGATGGAGCAGCGAGAATTCTCCATCGTCATCCTGCACAACCTGACGAGTTTGGCAGGAATGTCAAAACTACTATATATCGCAGTTTTTCATCCACTTTTGGCCCGGCCCATCCCACCGCACTTCCTGGATTGCGGTGATGTCTGCTTTGTAGCAGTCCAGGGCCTCCGCGAGTTCTTCGGCTGCACGTGGTCCGTTAAGGGACCTAACATTCCACGTGCAGAACCGAAAATCGTTGTCCTTGTAACGTTTGCTGGGGTCGTCAACATTAATTCCGTCCGTATCCGAGGCAGTTGGTTGTCTCTGAACCATAATATTTTTACGTGGTGAGGGAGTTAACCGCACGCACAACCCCCAACTGGGAGGCCAGGCCCTATTCTTTAACCCCCGGGCAGAGGGTCCGGGTTTATTCGGAGTCGGTAACTGTGAGCGCCGCCGTTGTCCCTAAAACTATAGGGATCTTCCGCCGCCATCTCAATTCCAAGGCCCCGACCTGGCCTTGAAAGAAACCTTCTAGACCTGTGCTCCGAAAATGTCGAGGTAGCTCTAGAAGGACTGCGCACCAGGTAACTCCGTCTGACTGGAGTTTCGGATGCCGCCGTTGGCCAGACAGTTTCCAGCTCCTCCGCCGCCATCCATAAAGAGAGATGAGCCCTGGTACAGGCACACTCTCCCCCCTCTCTCGTCTGCAGCCGCCAACGACATCCCACGGGGGTTGGTTACCCCATCTTCGATCGAAGGTGCTCGTCTCCTTTCTATCCGTTCGCTGATAGAGGCTAAGTGCAGACGCTTGTGCCAGCATGAGACGCCATATCAACGCTTTGAAATCCTTTAGAGACAACTATATGGCACTTATGGTGGTCGCTGTGGCGTAGTGGGTTAGTGCGTCGACTTATACGCAGAGGATGCCAGGTTCGATATCCGATTTTCATAATTCACGGCTCCACATCTTTCGAGTATTCCTGTCTAGAAAAAGCTCTTCAACTTCGCCGTTCAGAGTCGGCATTAAGTTGTAGGTCCCTTCGACTCGTGAGAAAACTACAGCACGTACAACACGAGTGGTTGCTGAGAAGCTAGGGCCAGGTCCGCTTCGGACTGTCGCGCCACCCTTATTATATATTATTATGGCACGGATGCGGACGGATTTCCTGTTGACGAGCGTTGGAAACGAAACAAGGACAACGATCGATTCTGCACGTTGGATGGTCCCTTAAGAGACCACGCGCACGCGAAGAACTCGCGGAGGCCATGGACTGCTATAAAACAGACTAGCTCCGCATGCCAAAAAGTGCGATAAGAGGATAAAAAACTGCGACATCTACTACGGTGATTGCAACAGAGAGAGAGAGAGAGATAGAGAGAGAGGGATAGAGAGAGAGAGAGAGAGATAGAGGCGCTTCTTTGGATGTGGATCAGGGATGAACTAGTCGGTATAATTGTACTGTTTTCGATACAATAGCCTATGCTTTTAAATTAAAAGTCACTAGCAAAATTTCATAGCAACTTTCTGTGAATTTCACTGAATGTGCCCTATTGTCAGTTCAGTGATATAAAAAGCAAATGTCACGTGTGAAATGTGTGCCTGGTTCTTTCCTCGTATTCTGTTGGCTTGGGTTTCGTCATTTATTTGATACCGTTATTTTTCATTCGGGAAAGATGTGAAACGAAGTTGCAAACATGGAAGAGTATGTGCAGATTTTCATATTTCATTATTTTCGATTTTTAAACCTTTAACTTTATACGGGCCAAATTATTTTAAAAGAATTGATTTTGATAATGAATTTTTGAAAAGTTTGAAGTATTTTTATCCGAATTCAGTCGTTGCAGTTCTACAACTGCATTTTGCTGGCTGTTCGTTCATGTTTTAACAGCAGACAAATTGCATTATCAGATTTATCGGCTGCTATTGATCAATTGTGTGTGTGCATTGAATATTTTAATGCGAGTAATTGTACTTTGTCAAACATTTATGTTTTTGTTTCATACATTACCCCGGGCTCTAATAATGCAATTTATCAAGCTCATATAACTAACATGAAAAATATTGCCGATCATCTACCTGAGAATTCTTATACTATTGTGCTTGGTGATTTTAATTTACCTAATTTAAAATGGATTTTCTCTGAAGAAGACAAATGTATGTTTGCTTATAATGTTACTCAAAATTTCGAATTTGAAGTCATCGACTCAATGAATGCTATGTACTTTAGGCAGGCTAATACAATTTCTAATTCAATGGAAAGAATTTTAGATTTAATTTTTGTTGATGAAGATCTAGAGGCTGTTGTCTTGGAAGTTGATCATGCCTTACTGAATAATAGTATGTATCATAAAGCACTGCTAGTTTCATTTAATATGATTGTATTTAATTCATTTGAATCTGGTCCTTCCGAAGATAAGCCTAAGTTAGATTTCATAAAAGCTGATTACAATTTATTAAATAACTATTTCCTTTCAGTCGACTGGGATAAAACTTTTGACTTCCCAAGTTTAAACATAGTTTATACTAAGTTTCGAAACATATTAGAAGATGCCATATCCAGGTCTGTTCCTATTAAGATATCCACTAATGCCAAAAAACCCATCTGGTTCAACCGAAGCTTATGCAGACTCAAAAATGCTCTAAACAAGATATGTAAGAGGTCTGCTAAAGACAATTCACTGCGTGGCGTATTGTGTCGAATGCGGAAAGAATATGAATTCCTGAAGAGATTTGTTTACAGGCAATACATAATTTCTCTTGAGTCAAGGATCAAACAGAACTCAAAAACTTTCGGGACGTTTATCAATACTAAACGTAATTCTGTTGGAATTCCATCGAATATGTCTCACGATAATGTATCTACTGATGACCGTAAGGTTATATGTGATATGTTTGCATCACATTTCCAGTCAAACTTTGTTGACTTAGGCATGGGTTGCAGGTCAGAACTTAGAGCAAATACAATCGCAGATATAGGGCGATTAGAATTGACGAATGATGATATTCTTTCTGAGCTGTCCTCACTGGATTCTAGTGCAAGCTCTCTCCTCTTCCCCCGCTTTTTTTAAAAATGTGTAAGGACGGATTAGTCAAGCCCCTGACTATCATTTTTAATATGTCACTGGCTCGCGGCGAATTTTTGGATTGCTGGTAGGATTCTCTCATCACCCCATTTCATAAATCTGGACCTAAAAGTTCTATTGTCAACTACAGACCAATAGCTTAACTCCAATTAATACCGAAATTATTCGAAGCTGTTGTTAAGAAAAAAATATATGCTGAAGTTCGAAACCATATATCACAATTTCAACATGGCTTTGTGAGTGGAAGATCAACTTCGACCAATTTGGTTATATTTACAAACTTTTGCCTAAGTTCCATGGAAGCGAGACTTCAAGTTGACTCCATAAACACTGACTTCTCGAAGGCATTTGACCGTGTTCAACATAATGTGCTCATAAAAAAGCTAGATATGATTGGTTTTCATTCTAAAATCTTGAAATGGACAACTAGCTACCTTACAAATCGACAGTTTGTAAAAATAGGAAATGATCTGTCACGAGTAATTTTCAATTTCTCTGGGGTACCTCAAGGTAGTCACCTCGGCCCTCTTCTGTTTCTTCTTTTTATTAACGATTTGCCTTCCTATGTTTCCCATTCCGACTGCCTTTTATACGCTGACGATTTAAAATTTTTTAAATCAGTGCGATCATTCGCCGATGCAATGGAGTTGCAAAATGATATCTCATCAGTACAGAATTGGTGCGATTTGAATGGACTACATTTCAATATTAGTAAATGCTCAGTTATGACATTTTTTAGAATTTTATCTCTTGAATTTTTGAACAGCACATACTCAGACCCAAGGTACACAAAAAAAAATTGTGAACCATGAACGAGGCTCTTACAGTCCTCTTACAGAAATAACTGGGAATATGACGGATGAAATTTACAAGACCTTTATAGAAAGGAATCTTAAGGGTTATTTTGTAGATAAATTACCAACAATACAACAGTACAATGTAATATTGTATAAACAAAATAATATTTCAATGACTTTTTTCATACATTCATGAAATTTTCACATATGAGCAGAGGCTACTTGGAAAAAATTACTTATAAGAAATATTTTAAGTTATTACATTATAAATTAAACATTAGTTAAGTTTCAATAAAATTCAATAATAAGTACTGTATACGTAAATTTTTGTTTAATCATTACAAAAGTGAGGTTTTAATCAATATACCTACAGCCTTCAAAGTGGCTTAATTGTATGAGCACAAGTGTTTATAAATAGCGCCCAAGCCCCGACAGAGGACAAAGATGGCAAAAGTAAAAAGTCCTGGTATGGACATATGATCAATGCCTCAGTTTCGACACCAAGATCATTCTAGAAGATTTCAATGCAAAGCTGGGTAGGAAGACAAATTTGCCAAAGTCATCTGGAAACACACCCTGCCCCATAACGGACTGGTGGACTTTGCCATGGATTCCCACACCGTAAAGGGGTCTGGCAGTCCGCTGATCGCGTTGCGATCGATGTCAAGCATTCCTCCAGAATTCTCCAAGTCCGAAGAGCCAACATCGTTCTATCATGTCCTTGTTGAAGGTAAGAACACCAAAGAGCAAGACCAAAACAGTCTGACGTCGGAAAGATACAATAGCAAGGGACTGCTAGGATCTTTGCCTTATCACAGAATCTCTGTCTAAGTATCGACGTGACCTGCGCAAACAGTCGAAGAAGATTGAAGGCGTTGGCAAGAGGCCATATATAAAGCTGCCACTGATGTCCAGGTTTTTAGGATACCAGCAAAGAAAAATCCATGTTTGATCGTGAGTGTATGCAGCGAAGCTGGAAGCCTACAAAGCAATGCTTGAACGAACAGCGATAGCACCTTTTCAAAAACTTTTGATGAATACTCTTTGAGTTTAAAAAAAATCCACGCCAAGCTACGCTTAGCGACTTATATCAACGAGCGCTTTATACATTCAAGTTTCCGCACGGACAAAATTAGCTGCAACTTCTTGCAACCTCCGGAGTTATGTTCAAATTTGTTTCGCTGTATCGGATTTAAAAGACACGGTTTTGACTTTGGTCATGTTAGGAAAGTGACAATTTCTTGGTTAATAATTGTTGGAATGATTGCAACGAGGACTTTATTCTTAGAAGAAATATAAGGTTTTCTTTTACAAAAATTTTAATAGATCCATGAACGGAGCTCTGAGATATTCAATTTCTTATAGATTCGAATATTTGAGAATCTTACTTATACTTAGTAATTTAGCACAAATTAGCAGGGAGTGTGTTTTATCGTCTGTTGGACTGTAGATAAAAAGCCCATAGAGACTCCAACAAGAGACCTTGTTTATTTGCAAGGTAGAATCGTGCTCTATTCATGTAAAAATCATATCCGCCTGCCAACCACTTTGGCCGCAAGAGCCTTTTAAGTGTAGCAATAGCTTGACCTTAGCTAAAAAAAATGCGAATTAGGTTGTAATTACCAAGCTGGGACGAATAGTAGTTCTTTGAAGTGATAAATATGTCATTTTGGAACCTATGGACCGATTTTAATTAACGTGCCAAGAAATCTTTTCGTGGTTAAAAAAGTGATATTATTTTCCACTTAAGTTTACTCCATTAATGTAATCCGTTTGAACTATATTATTTGAGAACCACGAAAAGATGTCGTAGCACATGTACAGTAATCCCCGGATAATTGGCGCGCGCTTAATTGCGTTCCCCGTTTAACTAATCGAAGAACTAAGCAAATAATAAATTCCATAAGAAATGTACAAAACTTTTCCCGTTTAAATGCGTACCCTCTTAACTGTGCTACCCGTTTAATTGCATTGAATAAAGATAAGTTTTTCATAAAACTGCA
Source organism: Eristalis intricaria (assembly GCA_964034865.1). Lineage (NCBI taxonomy): Eukaryota > Metazoa > Arthropoda > Insecta > Diptera > Syrphidae > Eristalis > Eristalis intricaria. The sequence continues at coordinate 137,072,856 of OZ035873.1, forward strand.
GACAAAATCTTCTGGATAATTGGACACACGCAATAAAAAAAATGTTTGTGTGCTAAGCTAAATAAAATTAAGCAGAGTTGAAAATTATTAAATTGCCATGTGTTTGTCAAATTTGAATCAAAAAAAACTTGCGATTGCTGCGGATTGGCCTGAATAATAACATGTTTGGATGAATAATTAGGAATTTACATATGTCATACATTGCATTTATTAGATTAATTACTATGCTTGAATCCATTTCGTGATGTCCATTTTGATATTTTACAGACAACCATGAAGAAACAAAAAAACCTCACTTTCTTTAAAGCAAAGGTTGCGAAAATTTGCTGAAGCTACGGAAAACAACAAAAGTGGATTGTGTGCCTAATATGCATGCTGCAGGTCGACCCAGAATCGGATTATACAGAATCAAGATACCATTCTTGAAAAGTGGAGCTTATCATGAAGTGGATAGAGCTATTACTGTTTAGTTTAACCAAATAAGGTTGTCTGGAGTTATAGTTTCTTCAAACATGGGTTTGGAGAATTTATTGCTTTTTACAGGTAAATAAAGCGTGGCTTCCTTTATTGCGTCTGTAAAGCAATTAAGCGGGGTTCTTGTAATTGCGTTTCTCGGTTAAAAGCGTCTAAAAACATGCATTTTAACAAACGCAACTAACCGGGGATAACTGTACTATGTTTCAAATTTCATTATGATCGGTCCACGGGTTCGAAAGTGACACATTGATTTACCCTCTCCCAAGCAATCCAACCCGCTGTGGGACGTGGCTATGATGGACTTGGACTCAGACGATCTGAGTTTTACAATGTAGTTAATTAACCGTTTCGACTTGCAGTGCAGTCAGCGAACTCACATAAGATAGATAGATAGATATTTACTTCGTAATAAAATGTTTACATTGATTTTAGCTATCTCACAGTATCTAATATTGTGAAATCTATAAAAATAAGTATGAATTGGAACACACAAATTTGAAGGAAAGTACGACAAAAAACTTTCAATAGAAGAGAGAAAAAAGAGTATATATATGTACAAGTATATATGAATGTCAATGAACATAAGTAAATTAATGTTTGATAGCAGTAGATTAATAATTATATCACAATATAGATGTTGCTACTTAGTAAATAAATAAATAAATAAATAATCAGTAAGTTAATTGAAAAAAATACAAATGAATAAATAAATAAAGAAAAAAATAAGTAAGTAATAAAAACAAATGAACAAAACAAAACAAATAAATAAATAAATAAGTAATCGGTTCGCCGTGGCGTAGTGTGTTAGTGCGTCGACTCCTACGCAGAGGCTGCCAGGTTCTATACCCGAATTTACCACCTTTGATAATTCACGGCTCCACCTCTTTCGAGTCACTGACAATGCTCAAAGAGTATTCCTGTCTAGAAAGAGCTTCTCAAATTCGCCGTTCGGAGTCGGCATTAAACTGTAGGTCCCTTCCACTCGTGAAAGAACAATAGCACGCGCAACACGAGTGGTTGCTGAGAAGCTAGGCCCAGGTCCGCCTCGGACTATAGCGCCACCCATATTATATATATTATTATTAAATCGATAAATAAATTTAAAAATAAATAAGTAAATGAATAAATAGATAAATAAAAAAAATAAAAGGGCAGTAAATACTAACAATATTAAAGTTAACAAATAATACTTGTAGATTACAAAATATAAACATGTAATAATATTTATTCACCTTGAGGGATACAATTCGTTAGTTCATTGACTAGTGGATTGTCAGCAAAAGCAAAGAGTAATTAAACTTATCTGTCAGTTTCAATATTCTTTTATAGACCAGCTCAACAACCGCTCTTCCGTGGAGTTTTAAGGATTAATACTCCCGTGGTAGGTCTAACATCATTTTTAAAATTTGGGCTATTGCAATCTTTTAATGTGACACTGTGCGGATTTTCCCCCATACTGGGCAACCGTAAAGTATTAAGGCTTGAAATATACCCTAAAGTATGATTACTTTGTTGGAGGAAGACAAAAAATATCTTCTCTTAATGAAGGGGTAAAGAATTTTCTTCGCGATGTTAACTTTCTTAAGAGTTTGGTTGATGTGCTTGTGGATGTTATGGAATAAAAGCCAGAAAAATAATTACTATATAAAATCTTTATTGAACTTCTGCTCCAAATCTTCTACAGCGGCAGCTTACGTATTCTCGAACGGCGAAAAGGAAAAGAGACAGATTCGTGGAACCTGTCAAACACGAAACCTCGGTTTTTATGCTGTCGAGCTCATAGCGGACGAGACTCGAACTTGTTGACGTTGTGTTGACGTGACACTTTTTCCTGGATGTGTCCACATGCTCATGACATGTTAATTTGGTATCAAGATGAATACCAAGGTACCTAACGGAGTTCTTCCACTCAACGTTGATTCCATTCACGCGAAAGCTGGAGCTAGGGAGAAACCAAGCTTTTCTTTTTCGTGTGAAATTAATTTATCTTCATTAATTTATATATCATTAATTTATCTTCATTGTACTTAATCTTCCATTTATCACAGTATCTTAAAATAATTTCCATCGCATATTTATGATTGCTCCCAATGTTAAGAGCGAACTCATGCCATGAAAATACAGCTGTGTCATCGGCAAGGATAGCAGTAATTCTGGAAAAGCCGAGGTACACAAATTGTAAAGGGTTGGCGCCAAGACACACCGTTGGGGTAAGCCTGCATTATAAAATATCAAATCCGACACACCACTATTGACATGGACTTGGAAACAACGATCAGACAGAAAACTTAGCACAAATTAAGTGGCAAGTTGAGATTGTTCATTTTGAAAATGAGACCATTATGCCAGACAGTGTTAAAAGCGTCAAGTAAAATCATGCCGGTCGATTTACCATCTATACGATTACTTCTAATATGATTACAGATTCTCTTAACTTGATGAGAAGTGTTGTGATAACGCCTATACCCGAACTGTACTTTGGGAAAAAATGTTCTTATCATCAACAATCTTCATTATCTTTTCTTTTAATATTCGTAAAGTTTACTCAGGCTGCTAGAACTCACATAAATACTTTTGTGTTTTCGAATAACTTACCTTTAGCACATTTCTAGCAGAACACTTTCAAAATTGTTCGTAGGTCTTTCAGGATATACCGTGACATTGGTGCCATCGCCGACTTTGTGCGTGAGACATATTCGTCCCATTAGGTGCGAGTAGGTGGAGTATCCATCCTCACCTCACCGTACGATCCTAGCGCCGCTGTAGAATGCCGCTGATTGGGTTGAGTTCGTTGCCAAGAGCATTTCGTCGCAGCTGATGCTTTGCTCCACCTCGAGAATAGAAATGACATCCCCATTGTTTTCACGCTGCAAGTCAAATCCAAATGTTTATGAACTCAACACATTTCAAATAAGATGTGAGCCAAAAACTTTGAGATTTCCAAAAACTCCTTCCGCCAAACTTAATCAATTATTTCAGAAAAAAGATACCCTCATTCGAACTGCAGCACCATGGCAATCTGCAAGTCTGCTCCTCCCTCAAGAATAAATAGACTCGGGCTAAGTAAACTCCAACCTAATATACATATTATCACGAGTCGTAGATTGAGGTACGAACTGCGTGGTGGGAAATTTTCGGGTGGCAGCAAATATTTCTGGCACGCCAGCAGCGCACTGGCTTTGAATAAAGAAATCCTTGCACCTGTTCGCATTTCATTAACGACTCGCATGAAAGAGTTGTGTTTGTGTTTTTCATTTCCCTACCCTATGCTACAATGGAGGTTGTTGAAAAGTTTGTCTAACGCGTATAACCAGGGGTGTAATCCCAGGGATATAGTGGAAACAAAAATGAAAAAAAAACAACCAAGTAACACGGCGACGAAGCAGGAGGATATATGCGCTGACAAGGATTTTTCCTGCTCACGTCACGTTCTAGCACTTCCACTGGGAAGATGCGATGCCTTTCTTGTGTGCATGGCATGCAGCACTCTTGTCCCTTTCCGGATAAGGACATGTCGGGGATTTAGTGTTTCTTATTACGTCCTTGTGTGCATTTTTCGATGAAAATAACGAAACTTGCGGATTGCATCGGGGAAGAGATGAGGTGGGAAGTATACTCGATGCAACCAGGACGGAGAAAAATCATATGGTCAAGCGGAAAGGAAGCTTAAACAGACTCTACAGATTTGAGAAATTATGTGACAACAGGTAAGGCATCGAGCGAAAGATGTTGCAGAAAAAGGTCGTCCACACGTTCGGCAAGCAAAAGGAAAACGGACACTCTCAACAAGATCCATCCGTTCGAGGAAAAGTTGCTTACGATGGCAGTTGGACTACTCAATGGGCACAACCTGGTGTATCAAGCAGGGATACGGTTATGAAGGGGAACAAACAAGGATAGTCGAATTTGTCACTTAAAAAATAGAAAGCTGCGAGAATACTTCTTCCACAAGGCATTGGCAATATTCTTTTACTCCGAGTTTCTAGGTCTGCCCGAAACATTCATCCGGATGGCTTAATATCGCTCAGGATTCTGGTGCTACAAGCTGGGGTCGCAAGAAGATTTTCTCTCTCCTAGGACCTATATGAGACAAAAAGATGAGAAGACTATATACGAACTCTCAAAAAGGGACGTCATAACGAATTTCTACTTTCTTGCTAAGCCACGGCGGGCTCTCGAGGCTTAACTGAAAACCTTGGTCACATACAGCGTGCACTCCTTTGTGTCCATAGTAAACATTAAGTTCTTCTTTTCTGCGCCCACCAATCCGGATAAGATCATGGGTTAGATTAAGGTGCTGCCGCAGTTGTGACCCACTTAGATCCTGATTGGATCTGTTGTGATATCACAGCCCAGTGCTTTACACCGGATCCCCTTTTGTTCAAAGGGACTACCCTAACACCTGTTAGCTACCTAGTCTGCCTACCTAGGTCTAGTCCACTACATAAAAGATAGATAAACATAACTTTGTACTGAATCTTAAAGTGGGACATTTTCTCTAGGCTGCGGAAAACAGTCGTTGCCTAGTATGCCATTTCTTGTTCTTGCAAGGGCTGGATACGCGCCGAGGAAGTGAAGCGTGGTTGCTTCTTCATTTTCGTCTCTACAGCATCTGCAGAAGTCGTTGTGGGGGGCTCCCATTCTTCTGGCGAGCATACCGAGAAAGCAGTGGCCCATGATAACGCCTACAACATTTTTTATTTCACTCCTATTTAGTTTAAAGAGTGTACTTGTTTTGCTTGGATTTATTGAAGGCCAAATAAGCCTCGAAGTCATGTAAATATCCAGTTCCTTCCATCTCTGATTAGGGGTGTTAGGTTGCAACAAGGTGTTTACTATTTCAAGTAAGGGGTGTGTGGTGTTTACGGCACCACTTAGAAAAAAACCCATGGGTTGACAATGAGTGTAGGCTGGCACATGCAGTGAAGCTGGAAGCTTACAAAGCAACGCTGCAACGAACAACGAGAGCTATTCGTGAGGTCTACGAACAGAGACGAAGGGACGAGACCCTGCTTCTCGGGCGAAAGAAGAAAGAGCACGAGAAGCGCGCGATCGAGGAGATGGAGAGGTGCTACGGCAGGGATGATGTCCGGCCAAAATGGGCTTAGCGGTGAACGAGGACAAAACGAAGTTTATGCTGTCATCGAGAAAGGACACACAACATCGCCGACTCGTCCAGAACGTCATCATAGGCAGCTATAACTTCGAGCTGATGAAGGACTTCGTCTACCTCGGCACGCAAGTGGACAGTACGAACAACAACACCAGTACCGAGATTAAACGCAGAATTACTCTTGCCAACCGCTGTTTCTCTGGGCTCAAAAGCCAATTGAGTAGTAGAGCCCTCTCTCGAAGGACCAAGCTGACTTTATACACGACCTTGATCATCCCAGTCCTGCTGTACGGCGCGGAGGCATGCACAATCTCAAAAGCGGATGAGGAAGTCCTTGGTATCTTCGAGAGAAAAGCTCTGCGTGCGATCTTTGGTCTTGTCTGGGTTGACGGTTTCTGGAGCAGAAGATTAAACCACGAACTGTACGGGCTTTACAGCGACATGAGTCTAGTCAGGCGTCTTCGAATCTAACGCCTAAGATGGCTGGGCCATGTAGAGCGCATGGACAACACTGCTCCAGCCCGAAGAGTCTTCGACTCCGAACCAGTGGGACAACGCAATAGAGGACGCCCACGGAACCGATGGCGCACCCAGGTAGAGAAGCAGCTCAACCACCAACCTTGGTGTGCGCAGTTGGAGACAGCTGGCAAAAGATCGTGCCGGATGGAGAGGCTTGTTGGTTGAGGCCCAGGTTCACCTCGGACTGTAGCGCCAAATAAAGAAGAAAGAATATATATAATATGGATGGCGCGACAGTCCGAGGCGGACCTGGGCCTAGCTTCTCAGCAACCACTCGCGTTGTGCGTGCTATTGTTGTTTCACGAGTGGAAGGGACCTACAGTTTAATGCCGACTCCGAACGGCGAAGTTGAGAAGCTTTTTCTAGACAGGAATACTCTTTGAGCATTGTCAGTGACTCGAAAGAGGTGGAACCGTGAATTGTGATAAGTGGTAAGTTCGGGTATCGAACCTGGCACCCTCTGCGTAGGAGTCGACGCACTTACCCACTACGCCACGGCGATTGTCATAAAGACTAAAAAAAACGATTAAGCCGAAAGGCACATTTAGAAAGTAGATCAAATTAACTTAGAGTACCCGCAGGTTAGTATTAAGAACAAATTCAAAGTGAGTTAAGCTAGTTTTAAGTACTTTTGTCTAGCATGTAAGTAACATAATTCAAAATTAAATAAAAATGACGTTAATAAAAAAAAAAGAAAAACACCGACTCCAACAATTTTGCTGCAACCTTTTACAAGGGATGACCTTGTAGGTCTTATAGAGAAATTTAGAACGGATTTGGGGCTCACGTAAAAATTCAACGAAAGGAAGACTGTTGTACAAAGTTGGTATGGAGCTCGGGGTAGACTTCCACTCATCAGGAAAACCGACATATTGGTCCGCCGATACGGCAAAAGTACCCGACTTAGTAGACTTTTTTTTATTATTAAAGGGGTACCTACAAACTTCGTGAAAGTAGAAGAAAGCTTTGACCTCTCTTCCGACCACTTACCTGTAATCTTGACCATAAGCAATAAATTAAGAAAAGTGGAAGGTGCGCCGAGATTGACAAATAACATAACTGACTGGAAAAGTTTTAGACATGACTGTGAGGAAAACATTATTCTAAATGGGTCTTTAAAAACAAAATTAGAGTTAGGACTCGAACTTGAAAAGTTTATTAGTACCATCCAGAAAGCAGCCTGGAAAAATACTCCTCGTAGTAAAAAAAAATATCCAAATTCAATAAAAAAAATTTTCCGCCAGAAATAAAAGAACTTATCCTCGAAAAAAGAAAAGCGCGCAAGAAATGGCAGCAGTCTCGCGCCCCGCGACGTAAAACATACCTAAATCGCCTGTGCAACCAACTAAAAGAAGCTTGGCAAGTTTTTAAAAACCGCTATTTATAGACTTATCTTGAAGGCCTAACAAATGAAAAATGTACAAACTACTCACTTTGGAAAGCAGTAAAAAATATCAACAAGCTCCAAATGCAGGCCACGCCAAAGCAAAGGCGAAGGTGTAGTAAGCCTGATACGTGTCATATTGCGTCTGGCCGCAATTTCCAGACGTAATCCAAGCCGCACTGTCTGGGTGCTTGGGAACCAACCTTATCAGTAGTTCTCAAGAGTTTGGCAATGTACACGCGAACACCTAGTTGTGCTTGTCTTCACTATTGGCAAGCTTTATTAGAAAAATGGAAGTGCAGTCCGTGATCTACTATCAAAAGGTGAATGTTGTGGATTATTACTACAATGCTGTTGTGGGAATTCCTCGCCGGGATATGGTGTGAATTACGGCCACACGCACTGCCGTGAATATTGAGCAGGTGTTTCTTCGTCTTCGACTCCGAACCCGTGGGACAACGCAACAGAGGACGCCCGCGTTTAAGGTGGCGCACCCAGGTGGAGAAGGACCTCAACCAACTTGGCGTGCGACACTGGAGACAGCTAGCCAGAGACCGTGCTAGATGGAGAGGCTTGTTGGTTGAGGCCCAGGTCCACCCCGGACTGTAGCGCCAAATGAAGAAGAAGAAGTTTCTTCGTACGGAAATGGCTATGCTTCGATGGTTTGGTCATATGGCACGAATGCCCTCACTACAACGACTACCGAGGCGAGCCTTGAATGCGATTCCATTAGGTGGGCGACCACTTGGCAGACCCAGGATGAGGTGGTTGAACCAAGTCCATACACTCACCTGGTTACCTGCCACCTGGTACCTGGCCGATGGCGGGGGATCGAGGTGCCTGGAGATCTCTCTGGAGTGGCTTATTCCCGCCACCCCTGTAGTGGATCATGTGGGTCAGAAGATGATAATAATGATGTTGAACGAGCTTGGGCTCAAGGTGGCTTCTTTGAGGCTTGCCACAGCATCATTCACGATATAAATGGAGACCAGCAGTCAGAATGTCGATGAGCCAGGTGAAAGGCCAGCCTTCGATCGTGCTCAGATTCTCTTTTGAATTCATTCTGGTTTGTCAATTCCTGGATTCAACAATGCCGACGTAAGTTCAAACTTAAGTGTTATTGCTTTACAACAGATCATCCCTCAGTCACACAGCCCTTAACCCTCGAAGGCCAATCTCAAACTGCAACTCCAAGTCGTAACAAGCTCCCAAGCGAAAACTCAATTCCATGCCATCACAACCACAATACATGATTCGAAACCGATTCTGATTAACCGTCTGCCCGCCTGGAAGAGGACAAACTTTCCGCCTCCACCGCTCGAACACATCACAATTCCACCTGCCATTTGGCCAATCGTGTTATTTTAATTCGTTCGACGGCAAACTTTGCAATTACGTTTGCACCGGTGTACCACCAACTTTTTCCTGTTCACGAAAAACACGACTCCTCGATCAGGACACCGGAGCAACACATTCGCCCAGCAAGACAGGTCCAACTATTTAATTCATAAATTAAACACAGCCGCCACCAGCTGGTCACTCTGGCCACTGCGCACCCAACGAAAAAAATAAAAGAATCCTGTCCATCAACCGTTATCCGTGTGCCTCATCGACGTCTCTCACCTCATATCGCAGCTTGTAAACCCGCCATCGATGTGTGCCAGTGTGCCGGTTCCGGACTGACGTTGAAACCCAGTCCAGCGGCTCGGCCGTGTCTACAGGTTCAACGTTTTAAGTGAAATCATAGATTGCGAGCGTTGCGTTCGCAAAAAGTTCGCGCTGCCAGAACTTTTCCAGCCCGTCTGTCTCTAATCAACCACTCCAGCCCCGGCTCGGACCAGGTCGACATCGGTTCTCGGTCCGTGGCACCAAAAAAACACACACCCACCTCCCCACCGAGCGAGACGGGCTGGCGAAATAAAAGCCATTCCGGGTTTTCGGCGATTTTAATCTCTTTCGCTTCTGCCTCCTTTCATTCGGACGTGTGTGTATGCCGAGCGGGAGTGAAGGAAGGACGTTCCTGGATCCGGGGTTTTTTTCTTTTTTATTCTCGTTCGACTGCGCCGAAAGTTGTAAAACGTGGTCTGTGCCGGCGGTCGCTGGTGGATGGTGAATGGATATGAAAATCAAATTTTGGCCAAGCCAACGATTGCGGAGCGCCTGCACAAAAGAAGAACCAATACGGACGAGTACACACCCCGGGGCGATGCGGCGAGTTCGAGACATTGAATCATTTCAAGCCGAACCATTTTCGGCTCCAAAAAGGAATCCCAGCGACTGGCCGAACCAACGACACTCGTCCAGAAATTAGAGAACCGGCCACAGTTGCAATTTGTAGCAAAATTACACAAACATGGTCGAAGCGGGCGGTTGGATTGATTTTAATTAGCATTTGCTTCAGTGCCCGGTGCTCGGTGCTCGGTGCTCGGTGCCCGGTGCCCGGTGCCCAGTCCAAGTCCCAGTCTCAGAGGGACAGGTGCGCTCCTTGTGTGAGTGTGTTGTTTTTGCATACGTCAGCAACAGGACGGGATGTAAGAACAAAACTTTGCCCAGAAGTACCGGCCCAATCGATGGACGAATATCAAACGCAATTGGTTTGTTGAGGATAACATTTTTGTTGGCCTTTCTTCGGTCGTTTGTTCGGTGTTCCTTTTCTCTGCTCTGGTGGGAGCTGATGGGAGTCATTTCTTTTTTTTTTTTGGCATCCCGGCAGGCGGGCAAAGAAAAGTTTTCCAATTCAATGGGCAGCCCTGTGTACCTGTGCACACGTTTAAAGGGACCAATTTAAATGCAATTGTTTCGGTGTTTCCAAGGTAAACATTTACATTTAAGGTTACAGGCAGGCGGGGTTGGAAATTTCACTTTCCGCAGGGCAGCATCGAACCGATGAGGCTGGTCGAACAAGGGGGCCTTTGTGCACGGCCATCATGTGAATGGTATTCGATGTGAAGCTTGCTTATTTATTTTTCCACATGACCATTGATGGGAGCCGCTGTTTGTGCTGCAGGTCATAAATGCTGGGATGTGTTGTGATTTATTTTCGGGCTTCCCGTATAGGAGGGGGGAGGCTGGGCTGGGGGCAGCGTATGGCAATGAATCAAGAGGGCTTTAAGAGACCTTTAAAAACAGAAAAGTAATCACTTGGGGTGCCTTTTTTTGTAACAGAAAATTTTGCTTTACAAGTGGAATCTGCAACGCCAAAGTGAGGGGGCTTTTCTAAGCTGAATAAATGCCCAACGTCAAAGATCTGTAGATAGTTGCTAAGATAGTTATTAAGCCGTATAAGTTGAGGCTCTTAAATCTTTTAAGCATCAACTCCGTCAGCAGATGATCATCACTAGAATGCCATTCTAATCCAACTTTCAATGAATGCAGTTCTCTTCTAACTTTGAGTTTGAGAGCACAACTTATGCAGCCCAAACGCAATGATAATCGTACCGAAACTTACCCGAATCGATCCCAACACAATTGGAATCTTAAAAAGAGGTTACAACGTCTTTAAAGCCATGGAAACCGACCGCACAGTGTGTTACTTTGCACATTTAGCGGAGCATTATTCCTGTTGCACTTGGTATAACTTAACTATGGATTTACCTATTCAGTGACGGAGCATAAGTAATTCTATCAAGTTTAACGTTAACTATCAAGAAAATACAAGCTCTCTTTGTATTTCTTATTTATTGCGTGTATCCTCAAAACTACTCATCACTCTGAACGTTTCTACAAAGAATGCCATCCTCTCCTTTATCTGCAACACTTTTTGAAGCTGTTCTTAGAGCTGCCAAATCTCACCGGATGTAAGCGTTACAGACTGGGATCTCATCGCGTAACCTTTCAGACGACTATAGCCCTTTTGATTTACTTCGATGATTTGTTTCATGTAAGACAATCACTATCGTCTCGACTATCGTTACAGTTTGAGTGCTCTCAAAATAATTACTCTCACGTAAAATTACATCTCTGGTCTAAATCCTCTCAAATTGCACAAACACATTCTCGTTTCAGTTAGCGAACAAAGCTAATACAAGTGCGACCTATCACTCTTAAAATGTCTCAAAAGTGTAAGACAAGATATGTGTATACAATTTATCCTCATTTAATAGACGATACTGCAATAGGTATCGCAAAAAGTCAGTCGTCGAGACGATAGCTAATATAATAATATGGGTGGCGCTATAGTCCGAGGTGGACCTGGGCCTAGCTTCTCAGCAACCACTCGTGTTGTACGTGCTATTGTTCTTTCACGAGTGGAAGGGATCTGCAGTTTAATGCCGACTCCGAACGGCGAAGTTTAGAAGCTCTTTCTAGACAGGAATACTCTTTGAGCATTGTCAGTGATTCGAAAGAGGTGGAGCCGTGAATTATCAAAGGTAGTAAATTCGGGTATCGAACCCGGCACCCTCTGCGTAGGAGTCGACGCACTAACACACTACGCCACGGCGACCCACGATTCTGGAATAGGTATCGCAAAAAGTCAGTCGTCGAGACGATAGCTACCGACAGTTTTTAGCTTACGCGAATCAGGCAAAACGATATCTATCCGACGCTATGGTTTTTTTTTATACATAGCGAAACTATCTTCGGAACGCTAGCGCTAGACGATTATCGTCTTTCGCGTCCTGACGATATCGACGTCCTTGTCGAGTTCTGCGTCAACTTGCATCCATCTTCTCATTCTGTCAGGAACACATACGGAGGAATAGAGTTTTTGCTACTTTGTGTGTAGAAACTTTTTTAATTTACTAGTAAACTTCCTATTTTGTGTACCGAAATTGGCCTATTTCGGTTCTCAACCCCAGCAGAGGAGTTGTTTTGGTCGTATTAACTATTTATTTGAGCGAAATTGTATGAGGTTCGCAGCTAAGCGCAAAATGTCTTAACGTATTCTGGAAGTATATAGGCCGGAGATGGTAATAAATAACACCTTAAGATGAATACATGCGGATACATTTTGAAAACTCTACACAAAGTTACAATATTGTTACATAACTGATGAATACCCCTAGAGGCGCAACTCTGACACTCGCCCCCACAAGAAGTTGCACGATGCAAGTGCGAGTTGTTGTACTCTCGCGACGCTTGGTTGCTTTCTCAGAACAATACCGGTCTCCCATATCTTCTCTCTGAGAAGATGTTGGGTAGATCGATCTTCGCATCGGAGTTAGTGGTAATTTTGTGTCATAAGAAGACAGATGAATAAAGCATTATAAATTTAAATAATAAAACGTGTTTTTTCTTTTAAATACAATTAAGTACTTAATTATATAAAAAAACGGAGAATTCTAAGGCCTTCAAGCAAATCGGTAATTTCTACCATATGCTGAGGTCGTACGAGGTTCAAACCTACCAAAAATATTAATTAAATAACATGCAAGAAAGTGATAAGCAAAACTAGAAGAATAGCGTTGCTACGTACTTCACACGAATACGATGAACATGACCTACGAAATGTTGTTTAACTTTTCTCTTGCTCAAAAATGATGATGTTACACAAGGGTAATTACCGTTTGCAGAACGTTAATACCTGGGGCTGTACCTTTGATACCAAACTTATGTCATTCGGACAACTTTGACTTTTGGATTAAGTTCCGCTAGATTCGCAAGATACCACACTGTGGACCGTAATGTCGTGTCGACAAGCTTTATACGTTAGGTATGTCAATTAAAGCCAATTGTATTGTTACGTTTAACAGGAAAAGGAGGATTCCACATAAAATTAATCAATTGTCCACCAAAAAAAGGGGTCGATCACTGCATTTTGGCGAGTTTATTTGCAACCATTTGTTTACTTGTTCAACTATACTACACTTTAATTGTCACTTTTACTTTATTTCAAGACTCTTTGCTGCGTTTCAGGTCAACTCCAAGAATGATGTATACAAGATTGCGCCTTTATTTTTTCATTTCTGTGTCGTAGGCCGGGACGGCGTTATTTGACAACTGGCTGGATTTGATATGTGTTTACATACAAATTGCTGAAATAAAGATTCAAGTTTTCAGTTTTTGTTAAATAAATGAAGTTTTTGAAATAATATTTCTATTATTCAGTATTTACCATAATTTAGATTGACAAATTAACCCAAACAAGAAGACTCATATATGGTAGCATCAGAAAAAATGTGTTTGGAGTGTAATGTGAGACTCGTCACCTATTTAAGTGAATACAAAAATTGTGGAATGAAAGATCTCTTTACTTTTATGAATTGTTTTATTTTATTTTTCTTCTCCTTTTGTTTCTTAGAGCATCACTCTACTATTCTCTTATTTAATTTTCTAATTCTAAAATACATACGTGCCCTAAACAACAGTCTTTTAACTCTCTCCTCGCATTCGACATTTTCTGCTAATTCTCTTCGGGATTTTAAAAAGTAAGTGAAGATGAACAGGTCATCTCCATTAATTTTATTGAAAACATCCTCCAGTTGACTCATTTTGGTCATCAGGTCCGACGTTGGCTTCGATAAACCCCTCTCATTTAGGTGATTTATCCAAGTGAAAGTATCGTCGTTGCGTTGGTCCACTCGGATCTCTGGAATTTGATCCCCCAACTTGTGGCAAATTTAGCCTGCAAGGTTCTCCAGACCGTCGTGTCCTATCGAATCCACTTCTATGTCCTTATTTTCTTCTGTGGATATACTTCCAGGATTTATTGTTATGCTTTTAAGAACTGTACATAATAGAATAAGAGAGATTAATATTTAGTCGTATATTAATAAATGCTAGGAGGAAACACCTGTAAGAGTACAATCCATTCCCAGATCGGGTGTGTCATCCTCAGCAACATTTGCGTTATCTGAAAGAACTCCTTGGTTAACATTTTGCCTCTCGGCTCCAACAATATTAAGATAGCCTGAAGTAATTTTATGTGTAATTGAGAGTGCCCCCGAAGTTAAGGAAAGGAGTGCTTCTTTACCATTTATTAAAAACCCATGATCAACAAAGTGGTTTCTTAGGAGTTTTATTAAATGGGGAACAGCAGAAAACAAAAACTTTTTTTTCATTATGAATGAACCTAGAATGTAAAGCAATTATTAAATGATTTTCAGTTCAGATTTGGATTTAAATTGTCCTTCCTTCTGAAAAAATGAATCCACTGCCTCCGCAAGGTATTGTCTTTTGGAAAGACATAAAATCGTAGATTGGGTTTTTTTTATTATTATTTGCGTTACAATTTAAACCGCACACCTCATTTTCGAAAAAAGTTTATTTCTTTAGCTATTCACAAACTTCTATATAATAAATTTAAATTTTTAAATTTTCGCGCCAAAATTACAACAAATTCTCACCTCCGTATATATAGGAGTGAATCGTCTCGACCTACGTCACCAACAAATTGACAGATAGATTGTAAGCATGGCGGACATTCGTAAAAGCGTAATCCTGTATACATCATTCTTGGGTCGACTCGATATACACTTTAACACGCTTATAATTGTACTGTGCTGCTTTGGTCATCGCACAGGGGGCCGATTTATATAGGAGGGACAAAATATATGTAAAATCTAAACCATATACCGCTGTTATCGAAATTTGAAACATGCAAATGCATATGTGTTCGTTCCATGGCCCAAAAGTTGTAGATGTAGCTCAAAAATTAATAAAAAAAATTCATTTATTTTATTAATGCAGAAAATTCCAATTTAATCTCATCTATGATGTCGTATTAAGTCTTTCATTTTGCATTTATTTTTCAATAACTACTATTTTATATATATCTAATTTTATATTCCTGGTCGCCGTGGCGTAGTGGGTAAGTGCGTCGACTCCTACGCAGAGGGTGCCAGGTTCGAATCCCCAATCTACCAACTTTCATAATTTACGGCTTCCACCTCTTTCGAGTCACTGACAATGCTCAAAGAGTATTCCTGTCTAGAAAGAGCTTCTCAACTTCGCCGTTCGGAGTCGGCATTCCACGCGTGAAAGAACAATAGCACGCACAACACGAGTGGTTGCTGAGAATCCAGGCCCAGGTCCACCTCGGACTGTCGCGCCCCTCATATTATTATTATTATAATTTTATATTCCTATCGGAAAGCACCACGACACGACAGCAGATAACGGCTTCCGACTCACAGACTTTGCGGCTGCACGTAATATGGTCATGAGCAGCACGAGTTTCTCTCGCAAAAGAATCCACACGGCAACCTGGCGATCAGTTATGTAACATCCAATAATGTGAATATTATCTTTTGAGTCAAAAGAGTATCTTTATTAAGGAGACTTATCTCTATGAGTTCTTCTTTAAGTATAAGTTACAAAAATATAAGGTGGACACAATAAAGGTTTGATCATGCTGATCACTTAAGATCTAGTATACAAAATTTTGTGTTTATTAGATACACTTGAGAGCCATTGGCAAATGGAAATCAATGCTTACCTTATGTACGTATTATAATTGAATATCGGCGCCATCTCAATATTCTCTCCACACTTAGTGTCCCTCACTCTTAAGGGTGATGTCACATTAATTGGTTCCGCAGCTAAGTGCACATCGTTCTCACCTAACAGAACGTAACTGATCTCCGGACGGTCGAACCGCCAACCAAATCGACCATGTGCTCCTTGCCGCAGGGTATGTGTCAAATATCTTGGATGTCCAAGCAGTCATGGGGGGGGGGGGGGGAGGGGGGGGGGGGGGGCAAACGTCGACTCTCACCATTTCCTCGTTGCAGCATGATTCAGAGCTCGACTGTCCAATGTCAGAAGACTGCACCAGCCAACAAAGAGGAGTTTCGAGATTGGACGCCCGAGCACACCCGAGATTGCCAGGGCCTACGAAGAGAAACTAAGTGAGAGACTATCCGGCATGCCTTCGTCAAACACCAACGCCAACGAGATGTGGTTGCATTGCCGCTCGGCCATCAAAGAGGTAGCCGAAACCACCTTAGGCTACGTTCCACCTCCGACGAGAAACCCTTGGTATGATGGGGAGTGCAACGGACGATGCATTCAAAAAAGCGCTCCAACGAAAAACTAGAGCAGCGCAGGAGGAGTACCGGGCTAGAAGAAGGGAGGGGAAAAAGCTTGTACGCCTAAAGAAAAGGCCTCTCGCAACCTCCCAGCTTAAGAATATCGAAGCGTCTACGAAAAAGCAAAAGAAAATCCAAAAGCCTTGCCGCTGGCTTTAGGAAAGGCACCCAGGCTCTTCGAAACTGTGAGATGACGGATGTCATGTGAATGTGTTTAAGCCGCACTTCCAACAGCTGATTAACGTACCTGACCGGGAGAGAGTGGTAGGGAATCGAGAAATCCTCCCTCCAGTCGATGAAGTAGTGAATAAGTCGGCACAGCCATTAAAAGGCTGAAGAACAACAAAGCCGCAGGCTCTTCAAGGCCGGTGGCGATGTTCTGGTAAGGAGCATGCACCAGATCATCTGTAGAATTTGGGAGGATGAACGCATGCCCGACGACTGGCATATCAGCCCCATATGCCGTCCCATCCAGCGTACTGTGTGAACGTCTAAAGCCGTTTTGTACCGCACTGATCGACACATACCAGTGAGGCTTCTGGCCCGGCAAATCGACAACAGACTAAATCTTCACACTAAGCCATATCCTGGAGAAGACCAGCGAGATTCAAATCGATACGCACCACCTTTGACTCGATTTGAAAGCCGACGTATGCGGCATTCATGCATTCAAGGAGCTATTTGATGCGATGGCCGAATTTGGGATCACGGGAAAACTGATCCAGTTGTGTCGCACCACGCTTACACATACGCGATGCACCGTGCAGTTCGGCTCGAGGACTTCCTAGCCAGTTAAAACCTGCACCGGATTCCGGCAGGGAGATGCGCTGTCGTGTGATTTCTGGTGCTGAAGAAGATGAGAAGTGCTGTAGGCAGCTGTAAACACAGAAGCCACTATCTTCTACAAGTCAGTCCAACTGTTGGGGTACGCAGACGACATCGACATCGTCGCGCCTTCCCAACGTGCCGTATTGGAAGCTTTTACGGCGATTGAAGAACAGGGGAAAGGAGCTGGTCCTAAGGTCAATGAGGATAAGACAAAATATATGCTGTCGACCAAAAAACGATCCGTCACACACCACCTAGGACAAAATATTGCAGTCGACAGCTACAATTACGAGGTAGTAGAGGAGTCTGTCTACCTCGGGGCAAACGTGAACTCCACAAACTACAACAGTGGAGATCCGACGCAGAACCGCCTTTGGCAACCGGTGTTACTTCGGTTTGTCAAAACTCCTGACTCGAAGGACTAAGATCATGCTCAAAATAATCTTATTTTGCCAGTCCTGCTATATGGAGCCGAAAGCTGGCGGATAAACAAAACTGCTGAGATGATTCTTGGTGCCTTAGAAAGAAAAATTCTACATCGGATATATGGTCTCGTCTGCTAGGAAGGCGAATGGAGGAGAAGACAGAACCGTGAACTCTACGAGCTGTACCAGGATGTGGATGTAGTCCGGAAGACAGGTCGGCCACATCGAGCGCATGGACAACAATGCTCCAGCTTAGAGGGTCGAATCCGAGCCTCCTGGTTTGAGAAGGAGGGGCAGACCGAATCTCCAGTGCAAAGACAAAGCAATCGCGGATGTGAGACAGCTTGGTCTTGACGACTGGAAGCAGCGTGCCCAGGACCGTCCGCGATGGAAGGCTGCGATGTCTCAGGCTTGAACCCTCCACGGGTCATATGTCTGTGTATCGTATACTAGGGCCACCATTTTCAAACCAAAACACGTCGTATTTCGAACCCAAGAAATACGAAAGGACTCCCAAGAAGAGAGCTTACTGATGTGACAAACTAGTGGTCTCTGATTGACTCCGTCTCTCGGTTGTTCGTCATCGTTCGTAGCAACCCTCGTCCGCTCTCACTGCTCGACGATCCAGTTTCCATGATAACGTGAGACGCAGTGAGGAAGTCACCGTAACAGTCTTATTTCCAGCAGAAGACAGAACTAGAGCAATTCTCGTGGATGACGTTGTTCAGCAGCTGCACTTAAGCATTTCGTCTGCACGATGCACTTATTTGAATTAAGGCCGCATGAAAACATGCTCAAAGCGAAAGCTGCATCCACTCACCACGAATCTGCTGATTTCCTGAATTGAAAGTCAGTCTTCCATCCCAACTATTAGAAGGATTACCGTGCAGATTTTCCTTAAGCATCAAGTTAATCCGCTGCCGGGACAGTGCATCCTGAGAGCAATGAAAGCATCTATCTCTCTCTCAGAATACACGAGTCATCCACTTAATCGACGCACGAGTCTGAGCAGTCGGCATGGTGCAGAAGTTTTCCAAGTCACCCCGCAATCGTAACAAGTTTTGAAATCCTCTCTGCGAATGCATTCGATATCTCATTTCCTTTGCGAGGCGCCCCCCCACTGCCTGCTCCCCCGAAGAGCGCTTCGTCACAATGGTTAAGCCCATCAGGAGCTGTTTGCATTTCCTTTCGTTCCCCATCCCAGGATATGTTCACGTCAACATTTTCTAAAATCAAATTCCACATTAGGCCTGTCATTACAAAGTTCAACAAAAACCCAGTTCCCTCTGCAAGGAGGTGGGGGGAGGGGGCCTCCGGAAACTTCATAAGCAGATGAAAGCCGAGCAACTCTCGCAAAAAGGTAACGCCCAAGACAAAGGTAACTAACCCGTGCCACCACTCGCATAAGTAAACTACACCCGACGGGCGAGGGCACACTTTCAATTTAACCAATTTATGAGGAAGCAACATCTTCGGGTTCCTTTCGGTTCACCCTCTGACTGTGGCGCGGCACTCGCAAGCGTTCCGCGACTCGGCTAACGTCTGTGTGCCGAGACCCTCTCAACCTTGAAGTCGTAGCTGTGTAAGAATTTGCATAATGGAAAGTTACATTTAGATAATTTTCTTTGTTGTTTCTTCATCGACGTGGGTGGGGTGGGCGAGGAGAGCGAGGACGAAGGACGAACGTCATCCCTCGTCGCAGTCGTTCCCTGCTGCCAGTCGCAATGGCTTGCGATAGTGGTTTTGCTTTCCAAACTGAATTCAAGCGTTTTGTGGATATAAACTTTCGAAGGAACTTTGCAACTTTCCCCAAAAAGGTATTCTTTCATTTGTTCGCCGCCCCACACCCTTGACGCATCCATCTCGTGACGGTGACGGGCAAGAGGCGAAAGACGAAAGCGACGCAATGAGAGATCGTCCTCAATGCTGGAGAATGATAACTACTGCTCCTACTTCTGTCGGGTACTTTTTGAGTTTGAACATGAAATGAAATTTAAATATCCCACAGGGTGCGTCGCAGGAGGGGGGCATCACATCCCGGCATATGCCAAATTTACCGTGGAACAGTGTGCGGGGCGAGGGTGAATTAAATGAAAAAGGTGAACAACGAGACGAATCGGGGTATCTCGGAATGGCACTGCTGGCTGCTATCGGAATGGAAAATGTTCGTAAACATATCTTAGGTCAGTCGGGGGAGAGCCAATGGCCCACAGTTGTTTGGGGGTGGAGTGTGATCGACTGAGGGATGGCTTTTCTTGGGGGCAAATAAAGTTTAGTTATTTAATCCGAGACGAGGTCTTCTTGTCGAAGCTTCGGCTGCCGAGGGGGGACGATGGGGGATTTTAAAGAGTGATAAGCTTGGAGATTTGCGGTGTTACCCTGTTGATGTTGGCTTAGAAGGATTTTCATTTTAACTCTGACCGCTGCTGCTGTGCTCTGCATGGGCCCTGCGACGAGAATGACTTTCGTGTTTCTTTCATTTTTCCCTTGCCAGGAGTTGTGCCGAAGGAATGCGGCCTACTCACAGCCGGATCGACAACGGCTGAGGTGTTAACTTCAAGCACTTTTTGAGAGATGGACGGTGTTTTGAATGATATGAAGCTCATTGGCTGGAGAAGGTTGCATAATTTGAGGAAACGCAAAATATTAGTATTTTTATGAGTAGATGTGAATTCGTCTTCAAGCAAGTGCTAATTGCGTGCATTTTTAATGTAGGATTTCACTTCTTGAGAATAAACGTGATAAATTATATAACTTCATTTATTTCAGAATAAGACTTTCCTCGCTGAACGTTTGATGACGATTGACTATCGTGCAGTTCGTTTTGTCTTGTCCTCTTTGGTCTCTCTGGCTGTATGTTCGTAGGTGTGTATGTGTGTATGCCGTCTGCGAATTTGAGTGGCGTGTGTCGTGTGAAGGTCTTTGTTGTCAGTAGTATGTGTTCTGTTGGGTCGTTGTAACTGTCCTCTTCGTCGACGTGTGTGAATGTATTTGTCTACTTGCGTTGTTCTGTTTTGTACTCTGTCGTCGATCGGGCGATCGTGAACTGTTTGTCCGTTGAGTGGTCTGTATGTTCTGCGTTATGTTTGTAGTGTATCGTCGGTTGGTCTGGCTCCAAATCTCACATTAATTTGGTGGAATACTGTCTGAATAATCTTCGACACATCTGTAGGAGAAAATTCAATAAAGCCAAGAGAACAGGAGAGACTCAAGACTGGGACTATTGCATGGAAAGCCTGAACTCTTATAAAACTGAAGCCGGGAAATGGAAAAAGAGTAAATGGAATAAATTGAGCGAAAATTTCAAGGGATCCTCAGTTGCATCAAGGAAGGCAGTCTCTACCTGTCCCAATGTATCAAGCTATTTTAAGAAGGCCGACGACACGTTGGCGCACTTGGATGGATACCCATTTCCCGTAATACTCAGCTGATTGTTCCTTGCCAAATCGAGCAAGACTGATTCCCGTCACCAATACTAAAAAGCTGATAACTAGTCACATGATCATGGCAATAGCGACGCACAAGGCAATACCTTCAGCCTATATAGGCTACCGGGAATGAACGTCATAATACCATCTGAGCTCCAACAATCCTCAGCCATGATCGTCCCTTGGTTGGAAATTATTTTCAGAGGGTGTATCTCCTTGTGGCACATCCCTACCGTATAGAAACAAGTTAAGGTTGTTTTCATACCCAAGGCGGGAAGAGCTCCCACATCCTCCCATCAACCTTTCTTTCTTTTCTACAAAAAACACACACCATCACGGCTTCCGAGGCGAGCCTTGAATGCGATTCCATCAGGTAGGCGACCACTTGGCAGACCCAGGATGAGGTAGTGGGACCAAGTCCATAAACTCGCCTGATTACGCTTGGGCATGATCCGTGATGAGTTAGAGTCGATGGCGGATGCCCCTCGTGCCTCAAAAGATGATACAAGAAAGACTCGTTGATCAACATTAAACTCGCCCCATCTCAACATGGGTACAACAAAGACAGACGGCCCACCATATTTTGGTACGTACCGTTGAGAAATCAATAAACTTCAATGAATAGACATTAGTTGCTTGCCTAAGTACAGAAGGAGCCTTCAACAGTATATACCCGCACTCAATTACACAGGCACGGGAAGAACTCAAAGTGGAAACAGGACTTCTAGCATAACAAGCTTCTTCCAAGTGGAGTAATTAATGCTACCCTTGGTAACGACCAGAAAGGGTACACCGCAAGGAGGAGTACTATCCCGTCTTCTTTGAAAGTTGGTAGTAATAAGCTGCCGTACGTCTTAAGGGACCTAATGCAACATGGTCTTGATCTACTGAATAACTGGGTCACTGATCTGGTCTGGGTGTTAAAGCTGAGAAGACCGAATTCATCCTTGTCACTCGAAAATATAAAGGCAGACTAAGCTGGAACCTGAACAACCTGAAAAAGGCGGAAGGAAGGCCATTACGGTCTTATATATGAGCAAGAAAGCCATTGGAGTTTTCAACCATGTATAACACACTGGCTGTATAAAACTGTCAGTAGACCCATCCTCTTATACGGGGTAATAGTATGGTGCCCCGTCCTCAATGTCGGTACCCACCTCAACAAATTAAGGAAGGTACAGAGACAAGGGTGCATCAACATGGCTGAAGACCTCAAACCTTCTCCGACGGATGGGCTGATAACTCTCTTGAACCTAACCCTGCAGCAAACAGCAACCAACTACGTAGTTCATCTAAGGGCTTGCTCTCAATGGTGCGGTTACACCTACGGACAAGCCAAAATTCCACACGAACGAAAGCCCACCTCGTTACACTTGGATTGCACTTCACCGCGACACATCCCAGAGAACAACCTCGAAAGCCTGATTCTAGACAAAGACCTGTGGTACGGCGCACAGTGGTCCCGCAGTGGGAATAAATACCCGAAGTGACATATTTTTCCCGTCCAAATGGTTTGTGTTTTTCGATTCTGCAAATATGAGAACCCAGAAAGCCAAAATTTTGTTGACTTTGGATCATCCGTTTGGCCGTACCGTTAACTCAAAGTTGGGACTTTGAAAATTACAAAAATTGACGTATTTTTATGTACATTGGAACCTAAAGTAAATTTTTTTTAAAAGATCAAACACCTTGCTTTCAAACTGCATTCTCAGTTTTTTCATATTGCTTACCATTTTTGTAAACCAGGGTTTTAAGTAAAGGCACATTTTGAGAGGGGCATTTCAATGTTTGATGGACTATAACAAAAATGCTCCAAGAGTATCCAACGGGAGACCAACTTTTTCTGAAAGCAAAAAGTATTGTCTATCGATGCTAAAAAAAAAACTAGCGACCACTTTTGACCACTTTGGGAGTACGAGGCATTTAAGTGGAGCAATGTCGTGCATTTTTCGGCATTTTCAAACGATTTCCCTTGTAATGCATTTATTGTGCAAACGCTATTCGAGATGCCGAGGATGTTTTTATTATTGTGAATTAGAATTCTTTGGGTCATAAAATTGTTATAATTATGAAACTGATTGCTTTTATCTTGTTATGTTTGCGGTGTCATAAATGCATGTCGCAATGTGGCAAAAAAGGGGGGTAATTAGAGCGTTATTGGCGAATATCTATTTCTGACTTTGAGGCATCGGGAATCAGTTTATGACTCAGAAAATATTGAAGATTTCAATTAGGAAGATGACGTTTTGCTTTATACTTTAAAAATTGCAGTTGCATTCCAGCATTTTTTGTGCAAATTTGAAGTTTTTCGCGATGGCAAGTATTGTATTTGAATATAGATTCTTGTGCGATTACTTTTTTGATGGAAATATTTCCAACTTCGGCAGCTTTTTATCAAATAGTAACGGAAACTTAACATCGTGCCAAATTAAACAAATAGTTTTAGAAGTGACAAAAAGGTTTTTGCCACATTTTAATGAACGTTATAAGGTAGTGCGTCACACAAAACAAAAGTTTTTAATTAAATATTCAGAATGGGTTAAAGGAAACTTTTCAGTGAACTTTGCAAAATATCGTGGCAATGTGTTATCGGAGAATGTGTTACCGTCGGATAAAAGAGGAAGACCACATAAAGACTTTGAAGAATGGTGTGATAAGTCAAGAGATCAACGGAGTCGAGAAAGGACACCAGGGTTTAACATCGGAAAGCTACAATCGCACCGGACTGCTAGGATCTTCGTCGATCGAGTCGCCCGGAATCTCTCTCTAAGTTCGTCGCCACCTGCGCAAACAATCGAAGAAGATTGGAGGCGTTGTAAAGAAGCTATCAAAGATGCTGCCACTGATGTGCTGAGTTCTACGGCACCTCCTAGAAAAACCCATGGTGACAACGAGTGCAGGCTGGCACATGAAGCGAAGCTGGAAGCCTACAAAGCAACGCTGTAACGAACAACGAGAGCTATTCGTGAGCTCTACGAACAGAGACGAAGGGGCGAGACCCGGCTTCTCAGAAGAAAGAAGAAAGAGCACGAGAAGCGAGCGATCGAGGAGATGGAGACGGGCTACGGCAGGAACGATGTCCGAAAGTTTTACCAGAGGGTGAAACAATTATCCAGTGGATATAAGGTTCGGACAGAAGCCTGCCGGGACGAGAATGGACAACTAGTAGAAGAGTCGCAGTCGATACTGAGAATTTGGAAGAACCATTTCTGCAGACTGGCGATGGTGACACCAATACCGCTGGCAGGCAGAATGTGCCACTTAATGTGGACGATGATCGACGAGAATTCCGTCCCCCCGACTTAGACGAGGTCAAGATAGCAATATCAAGACTGAAGTCTAACAAAGCTGTCGGTGCGGACGGACTGTCCGCTGAATTTTTAAGGCAGCTGAAGATGATCTGGTTGGGTGCATGCACCAGCTCAGTTGTAAGATATGGTCGGAGGAAAGCATGCCCGAAGAGTGGAATCTCAGCATCGTTTGCCCGATCCACAAGAAAGAAGACCCCTTTGACTGCGCTAACTATAGAGGGATAAGTCTCCGTTTTGTGTACTCGCCTGAAGCCGTTTATAAATAACCTGATAGGTCCATATCAGTGTGGCTTCAGGCCAGGGTCGACCAGATGTTCACACTACGGCAGATCCTGGAAAAGACTCAAGAAATGCAAATCGCCACCCACCACCTATTCGTCGATTTCAAGGCTGCATATGACAGCGTGCATAGGGACGAGCTATACAACGCCATGTCTAGTTTCGACATTCCTGCCAAACTCTTCAGGTTGTGCAGGATGACGATGGAGAATTCTCGCTGCTCCATCAAGGTCGGTAACGAACTCACCGAGACCTTCAATGTCAAAAAAGGTTTTAGACAAGGCGACGCGCTGTCATGTGATTTCTTTCCTGAATCATATCGTGCAAGACTCACACGCCAACACTTGAGGCACGATCTTCGAAAAGTCCGTATAATTGCTAGCATGCGCAGATGACATTGACGTGATAGGTCGAACACAGCGTGCCGTCAATGAAGCGTTTGCTGCTATTGAAGCGGTGGCGGTCAAAATGGGTTTAGCGGTGAACGAGGGCAAAACGAAGTATACGATGTCTTCAAGAAAGGACGCACAACATCGACGACTTGGCCAAAACGTCACCACAGGCAGCTATTACTTCGAGGTAGTGAAGGACTTCATCTACCTCGGCTATCTACGAGCAATATCAGTACCGAGATCAAACGCAGAGTAACTCTTGCCAACCGCTGTTTCTCCAGGCTCAAGAGGCAATTGAGTAGTAAAGCCATCTCTCGAAGGACCAAGCTGACTTTATACAGGACCTTGATCATCCCAGTCCTGCTGTACGGCGCGGAGGCATGCACAATCTCAAAAGCGGATGAGGAAGTCCTTGGTATCTTCGAGAGAAAAGCTCTTCATGCGATATTTGGTCCTGTTTGCGTTGACGGTTTCTGGAGGAGAAGATTCAACCACGAACTGTACGGGCTGTACAGCGACATGGGTGTAGTGAGGCGTCTTCGGACCCAACGCTTAAGATGGCTAGGCCATGTAGAGCGTATGGACAACTCAGCTCCGGCCCGAAGATTCTTCTACTCCGAACCCATGGGACAACGCAACAGAGGACGCCCACGTTTAAGGTTGGCGTGTGAGTCTTGCACGATCTTCTCCAGGATGATGTTAAAGAAATCACGTGCCAGCGCGTCGCCTTGTCTAAAACCTTTTTTGACATTGAAGGTCTCGGTGAGTTCGTTACCGACCTTGATGGAGCAGCGAGAATTCTCCATCGTCATCCTGCACAACCTGACGAGTTTGGCAGGAATGTCAAAACTACTATATATCGCAGTTTTTCATCCACTTTTTGCCCGGCCCATCCCACCGCACCTCTTGAATGGCGGTGATATCTGTTTTATAAGCTTCGAGGGCTTTCGCAAGTTCATCGGCTGCACGTGATCTGTTCAGGGAACTCACATTCCACGTGCAGAACCGAAAATCGTTGTCCTTATTTCGTTGTCCATGGTCGTTAGCATTAGGGTCATCCGTATCCGAGGCTTCTCGTCGTTTCTGAACTATTATTTTTTTACACGGTGGGGAAGTTAACACCAAGCGCAACCCCCGAACCTGGAGGACCGGGTCCTGGCTTAAACCACTGGACAAGGGGGCCGCTGCATATATTAGTTCACCTCTAAGCGGTTGCTTTAAAGGCTATCCAGAGGGCGCCGCAAGGAGGCTGTATGTCAACTTGACCTGTGCATTTAACAGGGATCGTTGCTGGCATCTCGCCAAGTTGAGAGCCGTCGACAACTTTGCCCTGGATTCACAGGCCCATGCTCATGCAAAACTATCGGGAACAATATGATGAAACTAACAAAATCAGCAAAGGCAAAAGCGAGATTTTTGTTTCTTGGGATTTTAGTTACAGTTACATCAATGACGCACAAAAACCAATCTATGTATATTCGGTAAAATTTGGACGAATGAACATGCAGTATGACTGTGTTTTGTTTTTTTTCTGACTTTATTTTAGCTTGTATCCCGGATAATAGAGCCTTTTCCGGTTAGTCGAATTTTAATTGGAAATATATTTTTTTTAAATATCCCGGTTGATTGGGTCTATCGGTTAATCGGACCCCGGTTAATCGGCTCTTAACTGTAACATACACTTGTGCTCATACAATTAAGCCGCATTTGTTATAATACAATTTTTTTATCTAGTATTAATACTCTGGGTTCTATTCTATTTTTTTGCATGCGTTATAAAATTCGGTTATCAAAGTGCTAGCAAATAAACGGTAAGGGCTGACAAGCATTGCATTCCCAAAAAATGCATAAATTTTTCTTATATTATTATTCTTCCTGCACTCAACAGTCATCCAGATCAGTGCGTTTTTGTTTTTAAGTAAGTGAGTGTCCTGAAACTTTGTTACAGTGTTTTGAATGAGTTTTTATTTTTTTAAAGTTGTAAAAAATGGGCAAAAATAAAACCAGCAATCCATGTGAGAGGCAAATGGTATGGAATTTATACGTAAAGCATAAATCGATAGCAGAGGTGACGAGACTTTCGGGAGAAATGTAATACTTTTTTACAAGAAAAATAAAAGTTTTGAAAATTTGCCAAAACAAGCCTCTTAA
The DNA here is from genome assembly GCA_964034865.1 of Eristalis intricaria. Taxonomy (NCBI): domain Eukaryota; kingdom Metazoa; phylum Arthropoda; class Insecta; order Diptera; family Syrphidae; genus Eristalis; species Eristalis intricaria. Next base: position 137,100,132 of record OZ035873.1, read on the forward strand.
GACTAGTATTGCTGAAGATAGATTACTTGTCCATTTGAGCAAGACTGATCCATTTTTGACGTCAGCAGAAATAAGGAAGGTTCTGGAAACTTCATACGACGTGAAACTGTCATCACAAACTGTGAGAAGACGTCTTGTAGAAAAGATTTTAAATGGACGCATTACCAGGAGAAAGCCAAACGTGTCAAAGAAAAACCAAATGAAAAGGTTGGCATTTGCTAAAGAGCATTTAAATAATAATAATAATAATATGGATGGCGCTACAGCCCGCTTTTTTTTTTTTTTTTTTTTTTAATTCATTTTTATTTTTTAATTCATTAAATACTTATATACTAGAAAAAAAATGCTTAAAACTAGTTAGACGAACATGATGCTAAATATAACTTAATGGCCCTCGGCGGGCACTCTAAGCTAAGCTTAAACTTATATGCTATGTCTTTCGACCTAAAGTTACAACCTGTCTACTTACGCTAAACATAGATATTGACAATATGAAATTAAGAAAATTTATGCAAAAACTTAATAACAGAACAGTTTTCCTTAAAACTTATATACTAACTTACATGCTACCTTAAAATAACTTAAACTACCTTATGCTAAAATTGCATATATATATATATATATATGTGTATATGATGACATATACAGGTATATACATATATGCACTTAATATATGTACATATGCATACACATAGATACATGCAAGTGTACACATGTGTATACCAAACATTTTTTTTTTTATATTTTTTTTGTTTTTTTACAACTTACGACTACCTTAAAACTACCCTACTATGTACAAGTCAGCCATAGGATGCAGTAGATAGACCTTAGACCTACTTCCAATCCACTGCACGACAGAGACCGACTATTCTCCCATTCGGAGAAACGTACTACCCTTTTTACCCCGGGTCTAAAGGGTTCGACGCTGGAGTTCCCTCTCTCCCCAGCCACCAGAACTTTCGATGTTGCATAGCAACATCCTTAACATCTCGTCTTGAGACCGCCGTACTGAACCGGAGGAGACCCTCCTCAGCTCGTTGTGCGACGGAACGGTCGTGGTTGAGTCGCCCATCCACAGTTGATCTGGCGATGTGGTAGATGAGCGGTACCGCATTTATATCTTGTACCAATCCGTTTTTGTTTAGGTGCAGGAAAGATTCTGGGGGGACGAAGCCATTGTGACGTACCCTTTCATGGTATTGAGAATTGGGGTAGTAAGCCCCAGAGATCAAGTTATTGACTGAGTTCATCGCTCTGGCAGTATGACCTCGAATCAACTTCAACAGGAAATTGTCCACTCTTATCAGGTTTGCCCTGTTGTATAAAACCTCATTGGAATAGTATTTTATGTACTGGGACTCTGGAGTTCGATAAAGACGAAGGCAAGCCCTAAGACAAGCCCTCTCGAACAACCGAATCTTTTCCATTAAGCTTGCACTCACGTTGAACCACACGGGACAGCCATAGGTGAGCATTGGCCGGATGAGGGCCATGTAGCAGATAACCTTCACCCTCGCATCGAGTTGGCTGTTGTAAAACGGTCTCTTTGTAAGGGCAAAAGCGCCTCGGGTCCTGGCCAGAGCAGCATCTACATGTCTATTAAAATATAGATACTGATCTAGCCAGATCCCCAGGTATCTGATTACAGTCCTTTGCGCCAGTGGTTCCCCGTGTCGTCCGACGATTGAGAACTTTCGCCAATTCTTTTTCGTGTCCGCCGAGGCCTTATACAACGGTGTCCTGAACAGAATGGTTTCCGACTTCCGGAAGTTGATACTCAACTTCCAGTCATCGCAACTTCTCATGAATGAATCGAAGTCACCCTGCGTGAGAGTAGTGATTTCCTCGATCTTTTTGTCTGATCTGTACACGATCAAGTCATCCGCATACGCAATTGCATGAGGAAGAGAACTTAACAGATCGCTCAAGTAAATGTTGAACAGGATCGGCGAATTAACGGCACCCTGTCGGAGACCATTTTTTACCTCAAATATACCTGTGGAGGTCACGTTGCCATTCTTGACTAGGAACCGTCTACCGGTAAGCATGTTGCACAGTAGGTACAGCAGTGGTTTGCTAATGCCTAGCCGATTGAGCTTGTAGAAAAGTCCTTCTAACCAGGACCAGGCCCGTGGAGGGTCAGGGCTTGGCTTCTTAGCAACCACTCGTGTTGTGCGTGCAATTGTTCTTTCACGAGTGGAAGGGACCTACAGTTTAATGCCGACTCCGAACGGCGAAGTTGAGAAGCTTTTCTAGACAGGAATACTTTTTGAGCATTGTCAGTGACTCGAAAGATGCGGAGCCGTGAAGTATGAAAGGTGGTAAATTCGGGTATCGATTGAGATTTGATTCTTTGGAGCGATGAGGTTAAGTTCAATTTATTTGGTAACGATGGCAGACCATACGTCAGACATCCTCCGTGTAAAGCATTGGACCCAAAGCGCACAAAAAAAAAACTGTGAAGCACGGAGGTGGCTCATTTTTGATATGGGGAGGTTTTACATCATCTGGTGTAGGCCCCATTAACGAAATAACTGGGAAAATTACAGGTGAAATTTACAAAAACCTTTTAAAAGGGAATCTAAAAAGTGATTTTGTAGATGATTTATCATAAGCTTGGACCTTTCAGCACGACAATGACCCCGAACACACTTCACTTGTCGTAAGGTCGTGCTTGGAAGGGGAAAAGATTAAGGTTTTGAACTGGCCACCACAAAGTCTCGACCTTAATAAAAAAAATCTGTTGCAGCCCAAAAACCCTCTAGCAAAGCCAAGCTATTGGAGATTATAAAGGAGGAGTGGGAACAAATCCACCCATAAATCTGCAGGATTCTGGGGTCATCTATGCGGTGTATGTGCGGGAAGTTGTTAAAAATAAGGCTTTTCCAACTCGATATTGACAATACAATGTAATCTTATATAAACAAAATATTATTTCAATGAATTTTTTCATAATTTTATGAATTTTTCACAGGTGGCTTAGTTATATGAGCAATGGCTACTTGACACAAACTATAACATTTGAGCTTCTGAATTATTTTAAGTTATTAACACTAATCATACCAAGACTTAATATATACCTATTTCTACCATAGCGGGTCAAATGACCCGACTTTATGTTTCATGCTTGAATGTATGAAATATGGATGTTAGGAAGGAAATATATATATAATTTAAACTTATTTTAACTAAACAAAATAGTATGTTGAGCATTTCTATTACAAAAGCAAAAAATAAAATTTTTTTAATTCATAGTTCATAATTTTTTACATATAAGTTTTATTTTCCGCAAACATATTTTTTACATTTAGAGCAAATTTTGATGGTTTTATTTTCTTTACAGTATCCTATTTGACATCTCATACGTTTATAAGCATCTGTAGTAGACTTAGGCAACGATCCTTTCGTATTTGTTTCTTGTTTTGGTTGTTCACGGGCTTCTCGAAAATCGGCGCCAAGTTCTTCTGCTAGCTTGAGTAAAAAATCTTGTCTCGAGATATTTTCTCCTGCCGTTTGCTTGTACGTGTTGCGGAACCTAACACTCTCTTTGCTTCTTCTATTGTGCATGTTCTTATATGGTTCATAATACGGTGGTCAATTATCAATTAAAATGCAGTTAATTATATGACGTTTTGCATATCCTGTTGGGCCTACTTCTTGCCTGAAAATGTTATGAAGTGGTGCTCTTCCAGGTGTGCCACCTACTTGCATTTGTTGCCAAACAGATCCATCATTCGCAACATTTTGTTCATTTATTTCTACTTCACTTTCTTCCGAACTTGAGAGTAATCTTATTCTTTTTCGGCCACTACATACATTCACAATAATTTCCTCTTCATCGTCAGTATCTGTAGAATCAAACTCATTTTTATTTGCAACCAATATATCTTCATTTTCAGAAAATTCATCTTCACTAATTCCTGAAAACTCTTCGCCAATATTATTTATATCTTCTAAGAACTTGTACTGTTTTGTTTGCTTCGACATTTTTCTGGGTAAAAAATTACCGTATTACTATAGCTATCAAAATAAAATATCAGCTAGGTACTTGCCAAGACTTTAAATTTTTGCCACTGTTTCTTACACTAAAAAGCTATTTTCAATCTAAAATTTGATATTTTCTTGAAATTATTCGGAGCTATTTTCGTTGAACTACTTTACGCAACAGTCTTTGGAAGAATGTGCAACTTACTGACTACAAATATGACTCGATAATCTCATAAAACAAAAAAATTCTTTTCGGGTGAAATGACCCGTTGTGGTAGATATCGGTATACAACAAGGATTACTCAGAATAAACAAAACAAAACAAAAAAATAAAATTTTTATAACTGTACATTAATTACTTAGAAAAAGTCATGAAGTCAAATGTGCAAACGCAATAAAATTATACGTGCATTTTCAATGCAAAAGTTCAAAATGGGTCATTTGACCATTTATGTTTAGTGTTAAATTATGAATTAAACATTAGTTAAGTTTCAATAAAGTTTAATAATAAGTACTGCATACCTACATTTTTTTTCCATCATTACAAAAGTGATGTTTTAATCAAATAATCAAAGTGGCTTAATTGTATGAGCACAAGTGTATATATGTATATACATAATATATTGTTATACACATAATATTGTTATACACATAGTATCATTGTCCTACTCCCCCACTCTCTTTCTTTTTCTTTTCTTTCTCACTTTTCTTTTTCACTTTCTTCTTCTTAAAGAAGAGAGTTGAGATTAGCTTCCTCTTCTCATTGGGATCGTCAAGGAGTTCGGACGCGAGACAAGTCTAAAGTGTAATAAATATTTAATAATTAATAAACGTGTTTTATTTGAACGTGTTATTCATTATTATATTTTGTTTTGGTCTTTTTTTTTTAAACCTATGTAAATACACTGTTAGTCCACAACACTGAAGGCATTAAACAAAAAGAAAACAGCTACACTAACCGTCGGAAGACTATTGATGAGCTGACGACGTCGGAGGCTGGTTTTGATGCAGCCTTCAAAACAAAACACCGCTCCTTAGCAGATTCCTCTCTATCTTGAGCGGGGATCGCTCTACTGAACCGGAGAAGCTCCTCCTGTTCCCGAACAACGTCCGGTTCGTATAAGAGTCGCCGTTCTACTGTTCGGCGAACCACGTGGAGGATTATATGACATGCTTCCACATCCTGTATCAGGCCTGAAGAATGCCTCAGGTGGAACGAGGCCATTCCGTCGCACCCTTTCATGATACATATCATTGGAGTAGTAAGCCCCGAAAATCAGACTGTTGGTAGAAGTCATAGCTTGTGCCTCATTGCTTCTTATCAACTTAATGATAAAATTATCTACTCTTGAATACACTTTTGCCTCGTTATACAAGACCTCGGTGGAGTAATACTTCTTGTTGTCAGTCTCGGGTGTGCGATACAACTTGAGACAGGCCCTGAGTCACTGTCTCTCGAACAACCTTCATCTTTTCCATCTGGGAAGGGCTCACATCGAACCATAGGGGGCCACCATAAACCAGTATAGGCCGGATGAGGGCCATGTAGCAGATTAACTTCACCCTCGTATCAAGTTGGCTGCTATAAAACAATCTCCTTGCCACAGCAAAGGCTTTTCTGGCTTTGGTCAGAGAAATCTCTATATGTTTGTCAAAATACAGGTAGTGGTCCAATTATATGCCGAAATATAGAACTACACTTTTGACAGTTAGTGGTCGTCCCTGCGGGTCAACTATGCCGAACTCACACCAGTTTCCAGTCGTCGCAAAGCAACCATGCGTGTTCTGTGTGAAATGGTCCCTTCACGAGTGAATGAATCGAGGGATTTAGAGCCGTGAATTATGGTACGTGTTAATGACGCCACGACTGACATCTAATTACTCTAAGTGAGTTAGTCATCGACCTTCATGCAGCAACTGTTCAGCCACCCCAGAGGTGAAGACAAAGTTTTGTATAGTTTACATTTATTTTTTCCATCATTACAAAAGTGATATTTTAATCAAATAATCAATGTGGCTTAATTGTATGAGCACAAGTGTGTATATCAGAACAATGCTGGGAATGGGCAAAGTGTGGTAGATAAAGCGTTAAGGTTGGTAGGTTTCTCAACATTGCGAAAGGTGGTAGAAATACCACTTGAGTGGTAGGAGTCCCATCACTGCAGTACAGACACCCGGAGCTCTGCAACATACTACAATTTGCTCACGTAAAAGTTGAGCAAAGTGCATTCAGAGTAAGCGAAAACTAGAAGCATATAATATAAATACAAAAAAACTATATGCTACCGCAGATTGTTCTATGATAGGCAAACTTGGTGAAATTGTTGAGTCCAAAATAGTTCAGCAAAGACTATGAGAGTCTCTGCTGGTATTCAGTTTGGCAATACGCTTCCGGGAGCTAAACATGTTCGGAACGATACAACTCTGACGCCATTTTTTGGAACTGAAAAAGGTGTACGTAGAGCAATAAAGATTCAGAAGCCCTGGTTTGTAGCAATATAGATTTTAAGGAGCAGTACCTTCAAGCATTCTCTCCTTTACATTTGGAAGAATTTCCCGGATTAGGATTGTAGTGCTCGATTGCTTTTCTTTGGTGTTTCTTTGGTAGGTGGAACTGGACCATGCATCAACAGGAACCACTCGTGCTGTGCGTTCTATTCTTCCTCACGAGTGCATACAGCATTATGGCAATTCCGTCGAAGTTTGAGAAACTTTTTCTGGAAAGGAATGCTCTTCGAGCATCAGAGAGCCCATGTTTTGAGGCAGTCCTCGTCTCCCATTCACCCTTGCTGTGTCTTCATCCATCTCAGTTTTTGTTTAATCCGATATGCTGTCGAATAAATGCTACTTTTCAATTCGAGTCAATTCGAGGTCCTGTCCTCATCTTGGTGCTTAATGAAGACCGATGGAACATCGGGCGTCTCGGAAACAAGAACAGCCACAAATTCAATGAACACAGACTTGTTGCAGATATTGATGTTACTGCCGAACATAACCGCGGACCATCGAAGTTCCTCTCGGAAACACATTCGACTCCGTATCAGCCTTGGCGCAACTGTGAAGCCAATCACGTTTCTCCGTTTTACGACGTCATTCATTCCACTCCAGAAAGCTGTTACTTAAAAATTCAATTTAATCCAACCACGAGACTCGTGCTGACGACTGTCCCGTCGTCGCCCACCCCCCTCCCGTTGAGCATTCAATAAAGTCCCTTAAAATACACTCGCTTCCATTCCCTGGATCGAGAGGCACACTAGCCGCCGCCCGCGCACCTCCACCACTCGCATTGTTGACATGATATAATAACCCATATGGGTGACATTCCCGAATAACTGCGAGCAGGACATCGGCACCGGCCCCACCACGACTGAGGGGGCGCAAGAAAGGATGAAAATTAAATTCACTCCATTTGCCCCATTTCGTAATTTTCTCTTTCAAGGCAAAGATGAATGCATGTTCGTCTAACCTCGCTGACTTGGCCTTCAGATGATGACTCCCCCACGTCACCCCACCGCACATTGTCCACCTCCTGTCGAGGAGCATTGTTGCAATCCCAAAGGAAAAGGTAACGCTTCTCGGTAGACGGTAGCCGAGGGAAGGTGCTGTCTCGCGTTTGCTGTTGATTCGATTCGAAGGACACTCTCTGTGGCTAGAGATCCGTCGACACACACTCACACGCTGAACGGAAAAAAAAGTGTCACGTCCTTCCAGTTACAGTGACAAATAAAATTGAGCTTTTTATTGACTCCTTTCAAATTGCATTTGCGGTGAGTTGCTCCGTGGTTGTGCGCCACGCTCGTCTGCCCAAATTGAGATATCTGTTTCGTTTGTTGGCTGGAAAACCAACAAAAAAACAAGAAAAAAAGAAAATACAAAATAAACGGGAATAACGAACGGTTTCTTATCCCAGTGGACAGAAGACAATATCGACGTCGACAACGACGGGAACCACAACGAGGACATCTGCTCGTACAGCAGTCAGCAGGACAACGTCAATACTCGTTACCGATTTTATTGTGAAATTGGATAAGGCTGCGGCCTCCTCTAGCGGCCATTCACTCGGGGGACACAAGCGAAGTGAGTCCGTGTCCTCGATTGGATAGACTACATGCATTCACATACCAAGCCACTACGTCCCGTGGAACGGAGTCGTGGAAAGGGGCTAATGTAATTTGCCGGAGCTATGGCCATCAGAGCTCGGTAATTGCCGACGATTTTGCCATTTGAGGTTAGGATTTAATTGTGATCAGATTTTGTCGATTGCTTGCTGTCAATTGGTGTGTTGAAGGTACCACTTGGCACGAGGTGTACGTTTCTGAGCGATTTCCCGTCCAGAGGGAGGGAAACAGCCGAAAAAAGAAAGTAAAAAAATTCCGAACAAACGCCGACACAAAGGTCCTCGAATCGGAGTTAGATTTGGAATTACACAAGGGATTAGGGATTAATGGGGATTACACGCTTAAATGGCGACAGATGGTGATTTACTGCAACGGCGACGGGATTCGTTGAGACGTGACGGGAGGGAGGCGTTGTCCCACGATACGATGGTGCAGCCGGGTGGGTAGGCGGAATTGAGAAATGGTTGAAGCTGGGGATTTCTACTGAAAGCTTACGAGTTTAAAGGGAAATGGTGGTGTAATCTTAATTGCCAGAGAAGCAGCCATGGTCTCAGTCAACATTGTTCATTAAGGTGAGATGTTGCCTCTTGGACTTTGGACGTCTTCTAGGAATCTCTGATTTGGACTCTCACGTTTTGTGTCCACGGGTGACGTACATGCCAGAGAGACTGTTCTTCATTCCCTCTTGTGATAGACTAGATCAGAATCTTTGAAATGAAATGAAGATGCCAACTTAAGCTCGGAAAGTTTAGATGTTTGTCGAGGTGTAGCAACTGAAACCGTCTTCGGACTTGCATGAAATTTGGTAGAAACGTGGCTTATGTTCTGTTCTAGAACATAGGGTTCATGAAGTATGACCTCAACTTGGAAAAAAACCGCAAACGTCTAGAAACACCAGAAAGCTCAATAGCCTGGACTGACTCAAGTCAAGGCCGCCGTTGCGTCATCGTGAATTGTGAGTAAAAATAATAAAAAAAAAATATTCACACATCCTTATTCCAAGAGACGACTGGATGGCGCAGGTGGTTGAGTGCCTGCCCCTGGTTAGCGAGGTCCCCGGTTCGAATCCCAGTGAAGGCAAAGTTAGTACGCTTTTATCTGGTTTTCGGATTAAATTAACGACACTATAACTGAGGTGGTCAATCAATGGTAGTGTTGCTGACTCTTCTTTCTACGGGCGTTGCGGGGATCACAGAAATGTCAGCGCCCGTATCAATAAGAAAGTTCAAACCGTGATTCTTACGATCACGAACAAAAAGGCGACAGTTTTCCAGGCCAGAGGTTGTCGCCGCTACCGACTGGCCTTCTAGTTTGACGATTTACTATGCTTGCAGGGCGCTCGACACTTTTTAGCATATGATCCGAAAGCACGATGATACCAGCATTCGTCTCCGGGATTCTCTGCAATAGTAACTCTTACGTTCTTATCGTTGCGGTAGCGAGAACGAGAACGACTGCGCCTCCTTCGGTTGATTACGTGACTCGATTTTAATTTAGCAACCACACGTGTTAGGTCTTCTATCTGCCGATGAAGTTCGGTACTATAATTAGATGGGATGTGACGTGTTGTTGCGGACAGTTGCGGAGTTTCGTTCACCTCAGCAATCTTATCAGCTATTTCTGCTAATTTAGGCAATTTTTCCGTGCTGACAGATATTATGGAACGCATGTTTGGTGGGAGTCTCTGCAACCATAAAGATTTGAGCAAGTCATCACCCAATCTGGAGCCCGCTAAGTCCCGCATCTCTCGTAGAAGTTGGGACGGTCTTTTGTCCCCCAGCTCAATTTCTTGCAGGAGCTTGCGTAAGCGCTGGTGGTCAGAATCTGTAAATCGCTCGATTATTTTAGATTTTAGGGTTTGATACATGTTCTCCACGGGTGGATCAAGAAGAATATCACTGACTTGGTTCAGGATATCGCTGTCGATAGCTGCCACTACTGTGTGATATTTTCGCATATCAGACGTTATTCGACCAACGTAGAATTGCGATTCCACTTGTGTGAACCACAACTCCGGTTTCTCCTTCCAAAACTTTGGTATCTTCACCGATACTGTTCCTATCTCTGGCTCATGATATGCTCCACCGATCACCCTTGCTTCGCCCAAGCTAGCTCTGCTCGTATTTGCATCGCTCCCTGCTTCTTTTTGTTTATTCTCCATCGTCGGGGTCACCAATGTGGATGTTATGGAATAAAAGCCAGAAAGTTAATTACTATCGGAACTATCTCGAACGGCGAAACGGAAAAAGAGACAGATTCGTGGAACCTGTCAAACACGAAACCTCGGTTTTTATGCTCTCGAGCTCCTAGCGGGCGAGACTCGAACTTGGTGACGTTGTGTTGACGTGACACTTTTTCCCGGCTGTGTCCACAGTAGTATTCTGACTGTGGGTACTGTGTACTGGTGAATTCACTACCATCCCCTCTACCAAGTTCTTAAACTCTCATGGCATACAATTTCTATGTTTAAAATCAAATAAAATGAAAATGGCTCGATTAAATGAGCTGACATTTTGGGAAGTAGATTTGTTTTGGTCGTAGAATTGAAGTATCCATCCCACCACAAGATGTAGCGCATGCGTGGTACTGGCTGAGCAGGTTTAGTTACGAATCGGTCCCATTGTATGCGCACACAGCCACCCAGAGCTGCTGCTCACATATGCAAGTTTTTCTCCTCTCTTTTCATTTCTATTCGGGTCAGTATGCCCTAAAGCACCCCCAAGTAAACATTATTTCGTGCGGCATTTGTATTATTACTTGTTTTGTGCTGTTTTATTTGTTTTTTTTTCGTGAAAATGCATGAGTTTTACGCGAAAAGCGACAAAGAGACGAATTCAACATGGACGAGGATTCAGCCTAAGTAAAAGAATCTCCATGCAATAGTGTCGACGACTTTATTCCATCGAACAATGAAAATTGTGCGGATGAATGCAGAGAGCATAGCGATTAAGAGATGGCAGCACCGACGACATTAATGTCGTTTGCATTTGCATAGCATTTGCAAGCAGTCAGGGGTGCAGTCCCAATCTTCGTTTTGTGACTGTGTAGCGTGACCATCACTTTAAAAGCAAAAACACTTAATAATTATAAAATAAGAACAATTTTCATCAAATGAAAAGAATCGTGTACGAAACCTAAACGGTATGTTTAGCAGAGACACTCTGGGTATACCAAAAATTGCATACTTGTGGATGCCAAAACAATTAAAAATGATCTTATACATCAACCATACCTACAAATGTAAGCAGCATACAGCAACCTAAACAATGAATGAACAAATTCAGGAATGAACACACAGAAAATAATGTTTGGAAGCATTGTTTTTATCCGCGCTTATTTCTTAGGCGGCGATAGATATGATGAGTAACTTAAGCGGATATTGGATTTGTTGTTAGTCTATTTTACATGCAAATTGAAATTTAAGCGTATATACGCTTGCAAAAAAAAACACAGCTATAAATTGCCACCGATTCGAAATGTGTACAATCGATGGAATATCGACTTGAAAGCTATGTATACACCAGGCAAAAACGTAACAGTCGATGAGCAGTGGTGGGCGATGTCCATTCCGTCCCTTTAAAACCGGCAAAATATGGGATCAGGGTTTGGTTTTTGTGTGATTCATCGACATACAACACACTAATCTATACTGGTCGTGATCGAATCACCGCTCCTGAAAGAAATCTAGGACGACGAGTGGTTTTGGATTTGACGGAAGGGCTTTCCGAAAGAAATCTAACGTGCGACAACTTCTTCACTTCATATGAATTGGCTGAAGGGTTGAATAAAAATCGCATTGACTATTTTGCCCACGATCCGGAAAAAAGGCATGAATTTCCATCAGTGTTTGTAGATATGCATCGCAAGCCAATGCTGCCAGTGTATGAACACAAATTACAAGCTATCATGTTGTCTTACGTTCCACGTCGTTACCGATTCGTCATTCTGCTGAGCACATTTCACAATGTAGTCAACATAAGTGCACAGGATAAAAAGCGGAAACCGAACATCAGGTGTGTTTTTTTTCAATCGTATATACGCTTAATTTATAAGTGCACAAAAAACGGATCATATGCACTTAATAAATCATCATAGAATCTTGGCAGCACCGGCAATATTTATGACAATTGTGCCAGTCAGGGGGTAGAATCGTATAAGGTGACAGTTGATCGTTAATGGGCATAATCCTCGCTTTGCGATTGTGTAGCGTGACCATCACTTTAAATGCAAAAATACTTAATCATTATTATCAATTGAAACACATTTTTCACCGAATGATAGAAACAATGAAAAGAATCGATAACGAAAGATGAATGGAAAATAGAGCACAGGCAAAAATTGCATACTTATAGGTGCAAAAACATTTAAAAATGATCTAATACATCAACCACACCTACAAATGATGTGAACAAAATATATCAGGGGCTAATATCGTAAGCCACATACAGCAACCTAAACAATGAATGAATAAATTCAAGAATAAATACACAGAAAAAAATGATTGAAAGCATTGTTTTTATCCGCGCTAATTCCTTAAGCGGCGATAGATATGATGAGTAACTTAAGCGGATATAGGACTCGTTGTTAGTGTATTTTACTTTCAAAACACAACTTACTGAATAAATGGGAATGGCTCTTGTTGAGCCAGAGATTGAGAAACGCAAACCAAGACCATCCACTAGCGCTCCTGCTAAAGCATGGGATGATATTCAGGTAATTCGGCATTTGACACCCAAAAAAGAAGCCGTTGTTACATTTGCACATACAAAAATCACAAAATTTTGCTTGCTGCATGATTTAAAAATTGTGGCAATTTTGATTGTGCCGACCATCCATACGATGTCTGAGAGAAATGTGTAAAAAAAAAATAAAAATATTAAAAAAAATGGTTTTTTTCTAATATCTCTGATATTTTTTTGTATTATCTTTTTTCAGTGAATTTTTATATATCTGCATGAATTATACTTTTTATTTATTTATTTCAATAATAAACATAAAAATGACGATAGAAGAAAAGCAGTACTTTCACTACACTACGCATACACAAGGACTGATTCGTTGTAGTTACCGAGCGACCGATGAGGATTAATGTCCTTCTCCACTTGTGCGCATCATCTTATAAATGGACAAGTGCATTGAAGTTTCTGTGATAATCAGTGTTTCATGCACATAGCACGCACTTCTTCTTCCGGTCCTCATAGCAATATTTTCGTTTGAAGAGCAAGAAAACTGGCGCATTGTCTTCCATGGGCTTAAATTTATCCAGTGTCAGATTTATCCTTAGATTCTAACATGGATATTCGTGTATCGTCTTCCGACGACGTTGCTCAAACCATCATCTTGAGCCTCATCGCGCGGCGCCTGGCCTTTTTTGTCCGAAATTTCTAGATTAGTACATATGTATGGCTTTTTTCACGGTTTTATCACCATGTTCATGAATAAAGCTAGAGAGCTGTCTTAAGTTCGATTACACTATTTTCTCGAGTAAGCCTGGAGAGAGCATAGAATTGCGCGACTTGCTTGGTCCAAAGGTTACAGATAGATACAGATAGATATCTACATTGCATAGAAGAATAGATTTTTATGCTATAACAACCGCGAACCATTATATGAAAAACGAAAAATGTTTTGAAAACGTGCGGCTCATGTAATTTAAAAATTGATAGACACGACCTTAAAAATTCAGTGCACTGTATGTAAGGAATATTACCATGCAAAGTGCGCGAAAAGTTGTACAAGAGAAATCGAGTATTTTCAGGAAGGTTCACACTGGTTGATGTTCCAATTCTACCTACTGCACATATCGTTTCGTCAAATACGAACTACGATACTTCAGCTAGCCCATCGACAGTTGTTTTAAGATCAGCTGTTTCACTCAACAATTCGGGTCAACGAACTGTAGCACTCTTTTCGACTACCTAATCACTGTAGCGTCTTTCAGGCTGAAACTATAGCGATTAAGGAAACCCTGTCCTGGCTGAAAAACCATGTAGTATTGCGCACAGATATCGTCATCTGTTGCGATAGCCAGGCAGCGATCAAATCTCTGGATTCAGTCACCTTTAATTCCAAGACTTCCCTTAATTGCCGCCTATCTCTTAACGAGATGGTCAAGTAGTATAGCATCCAACGGATGTGGGTGCCGGGACACTGTGACATTCCAGAGAATTGCAAAGCGGACGAGCTCGCTAGAAAGGGCACAACCCTCCATGCTTATCGCTACTACCAAGCATCTGCTAAAGCTTGAAACGCTTGCCAAACAAACCGAAGATGGACATCCGGCACAGGATGCCTCATTACCAAAAAACTCTGGCCTATGATCGCTAGCCTGATCAGATTAAGCACGCCCAATCTCAGATCTCTTATTGGTGTTCTAACAGGGCATTGTGCCATCGGAACTCACGCCTCTAGACTAGGCCTTCCCTATAATGATTACTGTAGAAGCTTCTTGGACGAGGATGATCAAGAAGCCATCGAACACTTGTTATGTAATTGCAGGGCTTTCTCATCCCGCAGATTCCGACTTCTGGGGGCCCTTTTCTTTGTTAATCCGGCTGAACTGAGCGGCATTAAAATCAGCCCTCTTCTTCGCTTTATCAAAAGCACAGGTTTGCGGAATAGGTAGCCTAAGATCCGCATGGTAACACAATGGGCCTATGTTTGGCCTAAGTGTGTCTGCTGCTTGTGTGAGCGGCAGTCAGCCACTTCAACCTAACCTAACTATAGCACTCGATATGCTCTACAAAGATTTGGATTATAGAAAACGCCGGATCCACAGCGTGTCTTCACCCAATCATCATCCACAGTTCAACCATATTATGGAATCCGTCGGATGAACCACATTATAGATCCGCAAAACCTCCTTATCGATCCTTCTTTTATCAACTGTTTTTATGAATTTAGAAGAGGAAGAAAATGATTTCCGAAAAATTCGATGGAAAATAAGAAGAAGGTCTAAGCATAATCTGTCGATAATCCAAGATTTTTCGTTCATCACTTTACGTACGTAAATTCATGTGCCAATGTATGTATATCAAAATTATGTCATTACAACATTACTTTAAAATAGGAGGTGCTAGATATTCTTTGTCGCTTCCACACCATTTAGTAGTAGGCCTAATATAGATGAGGTTACATCAAGGTCGTAACATCATAGAACGAACTATCGGCGTTTGGAAAAATTGGTACCGCTGTTGGCTCGGATGTAAACAGGCCCATTATTTTCCACGGAAGGCTATATATACACCAATTCCGTTTTAACACGGTTTGGAAATAACACGGTTCAAAAAAAAAAGAAAATCACTCCGCCTTTTCATGATTTCATTCAATGAACATTTTAAAGAACAAATTGTTTATCAATTGTCATCTTTTAAAAATTTATTTACTCCCATGCATTTTTTTCAATGAATCATTTATTTTATGTATTTTTACAGCGTTAAAGGATGTGGAACCAATCTCCTTTTTTTCTCTCTACAGATTAATAACGTTGGCGCTGCTATGCAAGTTAAAATGAGCATTTACTTTACTTATCTTCTCTCATTTTATGGTCCAAATTTGAATAGCCTTTGGTATTATATTTCGATCCTTCGTAGGGACGAAATATAATTACAAATTTTAATGTTCATCCATGACCTACGTCATTCCATTTTAAGATATGTCTTTTGATCCCTTTCAAGTGGTCACCAACATTCCTAGTAGATAAGATAATGACGATCGATGACATGTGTTGCATCCACGCCTCATCCTTAGGTTAAGTGTTTAGAAATAATTTCGTATTTAGCTAGTTCGAAAATAAAGGTGAACGAGAGCGGACGTGTTCCGTTACTAACAACCCAGCGAACTCAACTGTGTTTTAATTTGCATAACATACTAATTTTTTAAGAATAAAATAAGCGAGTCAAATCCGAGAAGAAAATGTTTCAAAATTCTCTGAAATTCTGGATCTTTTGGGTCTTTCGTGGTATCCAAGTCCAGATTATTCTGCATCGCACTACACATTGCCTCGAATTACAACCGTTTGTATAAAAATAAAAGTAAATTATTCTCTGTTAATTTAAAATAAAAAATGTACTTTCTATTGCACCAACTCATCTTTCATCCTAGAAATCTGCAACAAATTTGATTCGGATTGAAAACGTCACAAAATGTGCATGAGTTGCGTTCTCTACAATAGCATTTTTTAACCTCTACACTACCGACATTCGCTCACTTTCTGGATTGCATTTTCAAAAGTAGGAAAACAATCGGATCCGAAAATACTCCCTCCGCATACGATACGGCATTTTACATGATTTACGATTAATTAGTGGATATAACATCCTTGTGACGATGTTTAATTTATTTAAGATATTTTTGATACGCTTATCGAATGTTAGTTTCGGGTCTAAGTACACACCGAGGTATTTGACGAATCTAGCCCGGTATATCACAATTTTCAAGTTGTTTGGAGGAAATTGTTGACAGTCATTTTTCAAGCAATAATCACATACGGCTCTCCTGTGTGGGGAAACTGTGCAAAACGCACATTAAGAAATTATAGATAGCACAAAAAAAATCTTTAAATGATATTAAATCTCCCTTCGCAACTTTTCAACTCAAATTTTGCATGAACAAGCTGGAATAATTGAAGTGGCCAGAAGAATTGAAATTCTCAATGACGAGTTTTTTTTCGAAATGTTTAACTGTTGAAAATACACTCCACTTTAATTATATACATTTTTTATTTATTTATTTATATCTTCATTTATTTATTTATTTACATATATATATATATTTACTTATTTATTAATACATTTTTTTTCTTATTTATATATATATGTGTTAGAATGTAAGCATCCTACAGTGTTTCTAAAAATGTTTGAGTCTAAGTAGACTATCATCAGGCCTGCGAGTGTTTTTAGAGTTCAGTCGTAGTAGTCGATGAAGTGTTACAGTCGAGGGAACCTAGAGACCAGACGCCAGAAGCGTGCGCCGCAAATTTGTTTTTATAAATCTAATTTACCTAGCATCAGAAGTGGGATTGATCCTCCCTACGTATTGCATGATTTGTATCCGTGCCTGCGGTAGTGTTAAAAAAAGTCCAGCGACAATTTGAGAAAACAAGTAAAACAAAGGCAAAAGCCGTTGTTTGACAAACAAAAAAAAATACAAAATGTCAAGAAGGAAAGGATTTCAGAAAAGGCAGAACGAAGCTTATCTGAAGGTGATAATAATTAAGCAACCCAAAATACCCACATCATTACAACGGATACCATAAAGCAAATGTTGGATGCCGTTGTGCACCAGCGTGATGCATTTGCCACCGGATCTCTTTGCTTTGACCATGACCACTCCCGCGTCGATGTTCAAAAGTGGTGCGCCGATGTTGACCCTAGAGTAAATCAGAACCAATTGCAGAGTTTCTACATCTTACCTGGCGTCGAAAATACCCTACTAGGGAAGGCAAAAACCAGGTATAGGAAATTTACAGCCGGGTGGATCTAAAGGCATCTATAATCCATACATTATCAAGTGGTGCTGATGTTCTTCAACAACTACTTTTCGGAGTTAGAAAGAAAGTAGAGAATTCGCAACATACACTGAGTTCGTGATGAATAAGGTTGCCCAGATAAACCGGCTACCGTTCGAAATCCCCGAGAACATTATTGTTCACATTGTAGTCGGAAACATTTCCGAAGATGGTTTGCGAACATTCGTTATTCCCGAGACGGCCCAAGCTTGGTTGACCATTTATCGTCTATTCGTGAAACACCTAATCAAAAACCTTATACCCTGGCTTCTCGCTCATACGAAAATTCAATGAATTACCACCCGTAGGCTCCGGTACAAAATGCGCCCACTTTTAAGCAGATAGACGTTGTTACGAGTGCGGTCCAGTCGGACATTTTAGAGCGATAGATCCAGCCACGTAGCAGCACTGTTGAAAAGGCTACGAATGCAAACAAAAAAATTTACGTTTTGCCGTAAAACAGGACATGAGGAAAATACATGCTGGGCAAAGCAAAGGGCCGAATGGAATAATGAAAGTTTGTGACAAAATCTGAATTCTTCTGAAGGAACCACGGTTGTCTTGGTCGAGGGAAAAGCTTTCCATTGTTTATTAGACTCTGGTTCAGATTGTTCGCTAATTCGCTCGGATGTTGCTGACAAGCCGTCTGCAAAGAAGGTGGCTGGTTGGGAAGCGGAAACGATTCAGTAACATCAACCGATAAGCTCTACACTAAAGTTGATTTCGAAGAGATACTTGTCGAGGTCACCTTTCACGTCATGATTAAGAAAAAATGATTAAGCATGAATTGATTATAGGTAGGGATACTCTTTCAGGATTGTCGAGGTCACCTTTCACGTCATGGACCAAAAAATGATTAAGCATGAAATGATTATAGGTAGGGATACTCTTTCAGGTTCAGCATTAGAGATTTCTGTAAATGATCGCGGATCAACTCTACGACGGCGGAATAATCCAACAAAGTGCTCAACAAATGAAATTACGATTCAATAAAGATGTACATTTTCGCGGACCATTTGCAGTAGTTGGTGTCCTGCCCAACGATCGTTATAAATTAAAGAAGGTGAATTTCAACACCACTCTTGTTGCTGCAAGAGAAATGATCCGCCCTTTGAACAAGGACTGTGTTGAAAATAGAAATGGTTCGTTGCGTAGGTTTTGTGTAAAAAAAATATAGTTCGTTTTGTTGTGCTAAGTATAATATATTGGTTAATGATAGACTTAAAAACAAGGAAGACATCAACAAGACCAGCCTCTGAGCTATGGACCTGCTAAGAATATAAAAACAGCTAAGACATAGTAGTTTAGATAAGATTGCCTCATATTACTTATCTAAAGCTTAATAGAATTTATTTATGTATATTCAACCAAAAGTTGTTTCAGAAAATGAAGTCACTGGCACAATGACTCGATCAATGATCCTGATCTTTTTTTTTTGTTGTTGTCCAACTAAATTTAAAACTATTACAGAAACCCAATCACACCCGTGTTTGAAGTGATTCAATGAATGGTGGTAATTAAAAAGGAGAAACTGGGTGTTAGGATATTGAAGTTCTAAAATGAAACACACGCAATTTTAATTCATGTGCATATATTTAATTCATTTAAAAATTCATGTTTCACCTCCAATTCTTAGATATATGCCTGCGCCAAAACCACTCAGAAAAGAAAGGTCCGCAGCCGTGTGGTCCGAAATGTCACTTTTGACATTTGACGATTATGGCATAATTATGGCTGAGGCGTTGCCAGATCTGTCGCAACACTGGGGATGGCGTTATATTATTTGTTTGTTCATGTTTGTGTTGTTTTTTGCTTTTAAGATTGTCTATATGAATTTTGACCAAAAACTTAACTTAAATAAACTGTTTGTGTCAAGATAATAACGCTTTGTTTCATCGAGAGCGATGAAAAGGTGCATCTTACAGTGTCTCTAAGAATGTTTGAGTCTAAGTCGACTATCATCAGGCCTGCGATTGTTTTTAGAGTTCAGTCGTAGTAGTCGATGAAGTGTTGCAGTCGAGGGAATCTAGAGACCAGACGCCAGAAGCGTGCGCAGCAGATTTGTTTTTCTGAATCTAATTTACCTAGCATATATATTTATTTATTTACTAATGGCATCCCTTTGTTTATCTTAACCACATCTGTATTCTTTTCAATCTCTAACAATTACAAATCAAGATAGCATGTACAAACAAAACGAATGGTTTTCAGTAGTAAGATTGTAAATTATTATATCTCTGAGCAAGCTGTGCTTATTATTTTCTGTACTCTGCTATTACTGTAAGCAATGTAAATATTATAATATAATAATATGGGTGGCGCGACAGTCCGAGGCGTACCTGCAACCACTTGTGTTGTGCGTGGTATTTTTCATTCACGAGTGTAGGTCCCTTCACCTACAGTTTAATGCCGACTCCGAACCGCGAAGTTTAGAAGCTTTTTCTAGACAGGAATACTCTTTGAGTATTGTCAATGACTCGAAAGAGGTGGAGCCGTGAATTATCAAGGGTGGTAAATTCGGGAATCGAGCCTGGCACGAACCTGGCTATTATACAATACGGAAATAAAAGTATCTATCTATCTATCATAATCGGCATGTTAACCTATCTTAAGGGAATAAGTCAGGGATGAAACTTATGCGCACCTTATCTAACCCCACCATGGATAAGATCGACGTTTTTGCTAGGAAAATACTGCGAAAATGTATCCGTTTCATCTTAGACAGGCGGAATTCGTCGAAAGCACCACAGCAACAAGAAGCTTCACGGCCAAGCACGTCTTAAACAACTATCATTGTGTGTTAGCTACTTCAGCTAAAAATCGGAGTGACAGATGACTGAACGAAGGAAGTTGACTGCCATCGATACAACACGCGTCTTAAGAAACTTGTAATTTTCAATTCATATTAATAAACCGAAGTACTTAGTATATCTGGTTGCTTTATTACGGGTCCGCAATGTTCCAACAATCACGTTGCAACATTACATGGTGACACTGCTTAGAAAGCAGCCCATCCCAAAGGGTTAACATGGATTTACGGATTTGAGCAACCTTTTGTAAACATTGGACGTTCTAGGACGCAAAAATAAGCACACTCATTTTAAATATTTAATTAAACAGTGTCTTCGACTCCGAACCAGTGGGACAACGCAATAGAGGACGCCCACGGAACCGATGGCGCACCCAGGTGGAGAACCTGGACCTCAACCAACTTGGTGTGCGCAGTTGGAGACAGCTGGCAAAAGATCGTGCCGGCTGGAGAGGCTTACTGGTTGAGGCCCAGGTCCACCCCGGACTATAGCGCCACCTGAAGAAGAATATATTAGATGAGCCTCTGACCGCTGACCCAACGCCCCAACTCTTAATTTGAAGTCTAGTTGCAGTCTCAATTGTAAGCAAATAATTTCCTTCCACTAAGTAAAGACGTATATGTGTTTTCCTTTTACTGGCGTGTCTAATCACGAACTGAATTAACCGAAAAATATTAAATCAAAATTTTAGTTCGAATATCTTCCTTTTGACCTCACAGCGAAACACGCGATAGTTCAGCACGCTAGTTTTTCAAATAAAATAAATTTCCTCGCAAGCAAGCAACAGATGTCCACCAACACCGAATCCGAATATCCTTGCCTTGCTCCGGGCACTAGGCACTAAAACTCACCCTTAATCCAATCCGCAAGCCACTTAGCAATCAATTGATGGGCTTAACATGATTCATCAATAAAACTAATCGGGTCTAATGAAATCAATCCAAACGCGTTCATAAATATTGATGAACATGCCCTCAATCGGCCATTAGGCCCCTAATGCCCCCGAGGACACCTATTCTAAAGAGATTTACAGTTGCAATAAAACTCACCAATTCAAATTGCAATAATTAAACTCCCTCTCTGTCTGTCTCTCTGGCACACACACACACACACTCACCGACGCATAAATGCACTTCAGACAAGGGTCGTGCTCGTACGTGTGTACGTGGGAGGATATGTGTAAGGACACACGTGATATCCATCGTATTCAATGCGAGTCAAATCACTCCTGGCGAGGTGACTCTCAGCTCAATATCAATTACCGTTATGACTGCAATTATTGTCCGAGCAATTATCCGATCCAATCCAATCAGTAGAGGAACACTTGAGCGTGAGCAAACCGACATCAAAGGACCCACCACCTGGCAGCGAGTTGCATTTGCAATCTGGCCTCGGGATCCATTGCGGCGCGGCGGCGGCGGCCGGGCTGTTCTTTTCTACCAAATATCGCCGTCGGTGCACGACGTGATTAGTCGGCTTCAAATGATAATTCTTCTTATTACACGCAGCGTTGGGCCATGAGTATTCCATTGTTCCTGCATTTGCCGAGCATCCTCTTGTCCTGGTGAGAGGCGGTCGTTGCATGCCGAATGCAGATGAATGCCAAGCGGACAACAGTGCCGGCCTCGGGACTGGCTATTAGCTTGGATGCTGTAGTAGGCTGGAGTTCTCGTCGACATCATTCATCCAACCGGTTGCCGCAGACTTGGGCTGAGGGGCGGGCGGCAGGCTACCAACCAAATGAGCCACTTGTGCAGCTTGTTGCTAAATTTTACAGAACTGATTCCTGCGACTGTGTTTTCGCTGCGACTGCGGCCGACAACCGAGAAGAACACATCCCAGTGGTTGTGAGCAAGAAAAAACGTGAAACACCAGCAAAGTGGCTAACAAATTGCACTCGTGGCTGCGTATACGTCCCGGTTAACCATGGAACCAGTTTGCGGTTGTCTAGAGTTTTCAATGCAGCGCAGTTTGTCGGTTGTTCTGAGCGCAACATCGACTCGAAGCGAACAGGAGAAGGGTGGATGTCCTGACAAGAGTTTGTGTACTGCCGCTTCAACAGGATGGTTGCCCGTTGTCCTAGCAAGTGTCCTAGACTCGTGTCGAAAGGAGTTGATTTCTGAGAAGAATGTGCGTTGAATTCATGCAAAACAAAAAAAATGGGCACTCGCACGACATGGCGCCTAGTAATTGGCATCCCTGGAGTAGCTCATCTGGGCGCTGCATGTGTGACAGTTGCAATCGCGTGTCCTTGCGACCGAGATGATATGCACAGACAAGAATAAGAGGCAATTCGATCAAGTCTCAGGGTCCTTTGAAAAATTCGAGGAAACAGGGGAGCCCTTCAATCACCATGGAAATATATCAATCCCAGGTGGACAAACGAGTCATATCGAATGCCGAACAAGAAAAAACAAAACAAAAATACGAGAGAACGAGAACAAACTGTCATAGGTTGCACAATCCCCAGACACTCGGATCGTTCATGCCATGGCAACTAGCAAAATTCATTTGGGGGGCCCAGCTCCAGCTCCGGAGCCTTGCGTTTAGATGACGCCGTTCTTAGACAGTTTTCCAGTTGCATCTCTCCGGGCACACTCAACCGCACTGCCTGTGCACTTGCAGAGCAGATGTGTGTGCGTGTGTGACAAATTGACAGGCGATACTATTTGTCAGCAGTCAATTTATTTGCATTTCATTCTCGTTGTTAACGCCGAGTATCCTGTTTCTGCAATCGTCGCTTCCCTAATCCCCGCACGGAGTTGAGGCGAATTTCAATTCTTTTGTTTTCGAAAGTCCATCATCTGCGAAGCGCTGTGTGTGTGTGCTGCGTACGGAACTTTGTCAGTTTCCCCTCGACGGGGTCAGTCTGTCGTGTAAGTGGGTATTGGAGCGACAGGTCGGTTCGGCAGTTGTTACATTGTTTCGGGGCGCCTCAAGGGCGGACTGCAATTTATCTGACAGATGAAAAGTCGAAATGCAATATCTCGATTGGAGGAACAATGAAGACGATATTGAAAAATTGATGTTGGAACTTTTGCAAAATTGATCCATCTTCGGCGAACTGGAACTCTGGTCCTCCTCCTGGGGGCCAATAAAGAGGATTGAGTGTCAGGAACGAAGGACATGAATGTGTGCAGTTCGCAGCAGCTTACAGCTGTCAAGGAACGGTGGATGCTCATGAGCGAGTGAAAATGGCATCAAATGTATACAAAGAAGTAGAAGTTTGCAAGGGAATTGAATTCAGAGTAGTCAATAGGTTGACCCGATGACAGGGCACGACCCAACTCGTACATGGTTCGGCGAGAGGCAACCATCTTCTTTGACATCCGCTCCTTTCAGCGCTGTGCTCGCAAGAGTGGCATGCAAGCGGTGGTGGTCGTGTTACTCGTTGATGCTCGAAGTAGCAATTGTAACATGGTTAAGGAAATAATGGAGAGTTCTAGGCAAGGGTCGGGTTTTTCAGATGACGAGAAGGATTTAATTTTAGACACATTTCGGCACCCAAAGGATAAGGGATCGCTATGCAGGTGTAGATCGCCAGCTCATAATCACATACCTTCTCTAGTCGTGCCATCAAATCCGCCCGCGCCGATTCGCGTGATTCTGTGAATTTTAGATACGTACGTCTCAGAAAATCAAGGTCGATCTCGCTTCGATATTTCTTCGATGTCAAAGAATTTTTTTTCTTGATTAAATTAGACTTTTCTTTTTCTTTCCTAAAATTTTACAAAATCAAATTAGCACGGCTATGCCCTCTGCCAGATCGATAATTCTTCTTCTTCCTTACTTGGAGCTACAGTCCGGGGTGGACCTGGGCCTCAACCAACAAGTCTCTCCAACTAGCACGTTCTCTGCCTAGCTGTCTCCAGTGTCGTACGCCAAGTTGGTTGAGGTCCTTCTGCAACTGGGTGCGCCACCTTAAACGCGGGCGTCCTCTGTTACGTTATCCCACGGGTTTGAAGTCGAAGACTGGAGCTGAGTTCTCCATACGCTCTACATGACCTAGCCATCTTAGCCGTAGGATCCGAAGACGCCTCACTAGACCCATGTCGCTGTACAAGCCCGTACAGTTCGTGGTTGAATCTTCTTCCCCAACAACCACCAACGCAGACAGGACCAAAGATCACACGCAGAACTTTTCTCTTGAAAATACCAAGTTCTTCCTCATCCGCTTTAGAGATTTTCCATGCCTCCGCGCCGTACAGCAGGACTGGGATGATCAAGGTCTTGTATAAAGTCAGTTTGGTCCTTTGAGAGATGGAAGACCTGCCTCTTGAGCCCATAGAAACAGCGGTTGGCAAGAGTTACTCTGCGTTTGATCTCGGTACTGATGTTGTTTGTACTATTTACTGCGGAGCCGAGGTAGACGAAGTCCTTGACTACCTCGAAGTTATAGCTGCCCATTGTGACGCTCTGTCCAAGCCGTCGATGTTGGGTGTCCTTTCTTGATGACAGCATAAACTTCGGTTTGCCCTCATTCACTACCCATTTTACTTTCGCTTCAATGCCAGCAAACGCCTCATTGACGGATCGCTGTGTTCTGCCAATGTCATCCGCGTATGCTAACAGTTGTACGGACTTCTGGAAGATCGTGCCTCTAGTGTTGTCGTGTGAGTCTTGCACGATCTTCTCCAGGATTATGCTAAAGAAATCACATGACAGCGCGTCGCCTTGTCTGAAACCTTTTTTGACATTCAAGGTCTCGGTGTGTTCGTTCCCGACCTTGATGGAGCAGCGAGAGTCCTCCATCGTCATCCTGCACAACCTAACGAGTTTGGCAGGAATGTCAAAACTAGACATGGCGTTGTATAGCTCGTCCCTATGCACGCTGTCATATGCGGCCTTGAAATCGACGAATAGGTGGTGGGTGGCGATTTGCATTTCTTGAGTCTTTTCCAGGATCTGCCGTAGTGTGAAAATCTGGTCGATGATTGACTTCCCCGGCCTGAAACCGCACTGATAAGGACCTATCAGGTTGTTGACGAATGGTTTCAGGCGCTCACACAAAACGGCAGAGATGTTAAGGAGACTTATCCCTCTATAGTTAGCGCAGTCAAAGGGGTCTTCTTTCTTGTGGATCGGGCAAACGATGCTGAGATTCCATTCTTCGGGCATGCTTTCCTCCGACCATATCTTACAGATGAGCTGGTGCATGTACCCAACCAGATCATCTCCAGCTGCCTTAAAGATTTCAGCGGACAGTCCATCCGCACCGGCAGCTTTGTTAGACTTCAGTCTTGATATTGCTATCTTGACCTCGCCTAAGTCGGGGGGACGGAATTCTCGTCGATCATCGTCCATATTGAGTGGGACATTCTGCCTGACAGCGGTATTGGTGTCATAATCGCCGGTTAGCAGTCTGCAGAAGTGGTTCTTCCAAATTCTCAGTATCGACTGCGACTCTACTACTAGTTGTCCATTCTCGTCCCGGCAGGCTTCTGTCCGAACCTTAAATCCATTGGATAACTGTTTCACTCTCTGGTAAAACTTTCGGACATCGTTCCTACCGCAGCACCTCTCCATTTCCTCGATCGCGTGCTTCTTATGCTCTTTATTTTTCTTTTTGAGGAGCCAGTGCTCTTCTCTTGTTTTAAGTTCGTAGAGCTCACGAACCGCTCTCGTCCTTCTGTCCAGCGTCGCCTTGTATGGTCCTTGCTTCGCTGAATATGCCTGCCTGCACTCGTTGTCAAACCATGGGTTTTTCTAGGTGGTGCCGTAAAACACGCCTTCAATCTTCTTCGATTGTTTGCGCAGGTGGCGACGAACTTAGAGAGAGATTCCGGGAGACTCGATCGGCAAAGATCCTAGCAGTCCGTTGCGATTGTAGCTTTCCGACATCAAACCGTGGTGTCCTTTCTCGACTCCCTTGATCTCTTGATATCCGAGTTCTTACCTTGGCTTCAACAAGGAAATGGTCCGAGTCGATGTTGGCTCCTCGGAACGTTCGGACATCAAGAATGCTGGAGGAGTGTCTGACGTCGATCGCAACATGATCAATCTGGTTGACGGTTGATTGATCGGGGGACCGCTAGGTCCCTTTATGGATGTTGAGGTGTGGGAACCGCGTGCTAGCTACAGAGAGATTACGTCCCGTGACAAAGTCCACCAGCCTGAGTCCGTTATCGGATGTAGTGTCGTGCAGGCTGTGTTTCCCGATGACTTTGGCAAAGATGTCTTCCTTACCCAGCTTGGTATTGAATTCTCCTAGAACGATCTTGGTGTCGAAGCTGGGGCACTGATCGTAAGTCCTTTATATGAGATCATAGAAGTCATCCTTGCTGTTGTCATCTTTGTCCTCTGTCGGTACGTGGGCGCAAATCAGGTGCGGATTGTTATGAAGCGTTCGCTTTTACAGACAAAGCTCAAGACTTTGTGCCTAAGTCTGCCTCGAACAACAAATCCACATCCAAATAAGCGCCTCTCCCTGTTGCAATCACCGTAGTAGATGCCGCAGTTTCTCATCCTCTTCTTGCCCGGCCCATTCCACCGCACTTCCTGGATTGCGGTAATGTCTGCTTTGTAGCAGTCCAGGGCCTCCGTGAATTCTTTGGCTGCACGTGGTCTGTTAAGGGACCTAACATTCCACGTGCAGAACCGAAAATCGTTGTCCTTGTATCGTTTGCTGTGGTCGTCAACATTAATTCCGTCCGTATCCAAGGCATTTGGTTGTGTCTAAACCATAGACTTTTTACGTGGTGAGGGAGTTAACCTCACGCACAACCCCCAACTGGGAGGCCAGGCCCTATTCTTTAACCCTCGGGTGGAGGGTCCGGGTTCATCCGGTGTCGGTAACCTCGCTGAGGCTGTGAGCGCCGCCATTGTCCCTTAAACTATAGGGATCTTCCGCCGCCATCTCAATTCCAAGGCACCGACCTGGCCTTGAAAGAACCTTCTAGGCCTGTGCTCCGAAAATGTCGAAGTAGCTCTAGAAGGACTGCGCACCAGGTAGCTCCTTCTGACTGGAGTTTCGGATGCCGCCGTTGGCCAGACAGTTTGCCAGCTCCTCTGCCGCCATCCATAAGGAGAGATGAGCCCTGGTACAGGCACAACTCCCCCCCCCCCTCTCATCTACAGCCGCCAACAACGTCCCACGGGGGTTAGTTACCCCATCTTCGGCTCCCAAATTTCACCACTTGGAGGTGAGAGTAGGAGTTCGTTGATAGAGGCTAAGTGCAGACGCTTGTGTCTGCATGAGACGCCATAGCATTGCTTTGAAATCCACTCGTTTGTTCTAGTCATAATTATATGATTTTTCAGAATCGATTGAGAATAAATTGAAACCTTAAATTATCTATCCATTTAACTTGCTTATCGTCCAGCTCTCGTCTTCATATACCAGGACCGGCAAAATGGACGTTTAGTTCAGCATGATTATTGCCCCTTGAGTCAAGAGTTTTGAATCGACTACTTCTCAGGCCAAGCCGCACAGACCGATAGTGACTCGCCACACGTCGGGTTGGAAGACTGGTATAAACGTGACACAAGGCGATTACCACTTGCCCGTGCAAATTGGCGAACAAACAATTCAAATAAATAAATAAATAAATGTGTTGGTCTTTTCAAAAACCTCAAAAACGAGAATTTGAATCGTGTTTATTGAACCTTAGGTCTGGAAAACGGTTTTATTCTCCTACCAACCGAAATGTAGCCGCTGTAAAGAGCGCATTGACAGAGTGACCTTAACTTGGCTACGCCACACAAGACCTTGTGAAAGCGTCAATTTTGTCCATCGTCCAGCTTTTGGATCACGACGTAGCATGTCAATATCAAAATTACCTTAAGCAGGCACGATTAGATAAGCGTAATATTGGTTGTCACCGCCCTAAAATAGTCCCTTACCGACCTCCAACCTCAGACACGAAACCAATGGCTTGCCGCTAATGAAAATCCATGCGAGTTAATTGAAAAATATTTCACCGCATTCCTCGGCGTGATGTCGTCCCACCGGATTCGAATTTAGAAATTACAAAACGCATTCCGCCATCATCTCGACTGCTGCTTTGGCCAACCTCAGAACAGGCGGTAAACACCAAAATAACTCGTATGCGTTTCAAAATGAGGACACATGCATCACGGGTTCACGCTGCGAGCAGCTCAGTGCACAAACGAATCCTTCGCCGAAAATTAATTAATAAATTAGAAATTTTCATTAACTTTTCATATTTCCGTCGCAGCCGCATGCCGTTGGTGTTCATGATGCGCCACTGAACTACTGAGCTGCGCCACCATCGGATGGCAACGATAGACGGGGTCTTGTGTCATCGTCAGGTTTTTTGGGTCGCATGGTCGATGAGTGCTGTGCTGTGCTGTGGTGCACTGTGTTTCCGAATGTAGGCGTTGGCAGTGGTCGTGGCAGCGAAGTGGATGCCATCTGATTATAATACACACGCACACTGGGAGGAATTCAGTTTAGGAGATGCAATAAGCGCCATCCGTAGGTGGTGACTCGCTAGTAAGCCGCTCCTCTGCTGCGAGGATGAATTTTAATATCCCCAAAGTGCTGGGGGTTAAATATGGAAATTTGGACAAAAGCTGTTTTTGGATGCGCTCTAGGATGACAACGGACTGAGAATAATGAAAAAATTAATTAAACCAACCGATGTGACTGAATATGTGATGCATTGGGGGTGGTTTAGGCGGCAGTCATGAATTCGTAATTGGAACAGTCCTCGCGGGAGTCTGGCTGCTGCTCGAGCACAAGCACAAGCCAAGGGACGATGCCTTTGATAACTTGGCTTGATCAGTCTTGTTGATCTTATAGGCAGCTCTTGATCTCGACTAGGAATGAGGATGAGGATGAGGATGAGGATGAGGATGAGGATGAGGATGAGGATGAGGATGAGGATGAGGATGAGGATGAGGATGAGGATGAGGATGAGGATGAGGATGAGGATGAGGATGAGGATGAGGATGAGGATGAGGATGAGGATGAGGATGAGGATGAGGATGAGGATGAGGATGAGGATGAGGATGAGGATGAGGATGAGGATGAGGATGAGGATGAGGATGAGGATGAGGATGAGGATGAGGATGAGGATGAGGATGAGGATGAGGATGAGGATGAGGATGAGGATGAGGATGAGGATTAGGATGAGGATGAGGATGAGGATGAGGATGAGGATGAGGATGAGGATGAGGATGAGGATGAGGATGAGGATGAGGATGAGGATGAGGATGAGGATGAGGATGAGGATGAGGATGAGGATGAGGATGAGGATGAGGATGAGGATGAGGATGAGGATGAGGATGAGGATGAGGATGAGGATGAGGATGAGGATGAGGATGAGGATGAGGATGAGGATGAGGATGAGGATGAGGATGAGGATGAGGATGAGGATGAGGATGAGGATGAGGATGAGGATGAGGATGAGGATGAGGATGAGGATGAGGATGAGGATGAGGATGAGGATGAGGATGAGGATGAGGATGAGGATGAGGATGAGGATGAGGATGAGGATGAGGATGAGGATGAGGATGAGGATGAGGATGAGGATGAGGATGAGGATGAGGATGAGGATGAGGATGAGGATGAGGATGAGGATGAGGATGAGGATGAGGATGAGGATGAGGATGAGGATGAGGATGAGGATGAGGATGAGGATGAGGATGAGGATGAGGATGAGGATGAGGATGAGGATGAGGATGAGGATGAGGATGAGGATGAGGATGAGGATGAGGATGAGGATGAGGATGAGGATGAGGATGAGGATGAGGATGAGGATGAGGATGAGGATGAGGATGAGGATGAGGATGAGGATGAGGATGAGGATGAGGATGAGGATGAGGATGAGGATGAGGATGAGGATGAGGATGAGGATGAGGATGAGGATGAGGATGAGGATGAGGATGAGGATGAGGATGAGGATGAGGATGAGGATGAGGATGAGGATGAGGATGAGGATGAGGATGAGGATGAGGATGAGGATGAGGATGAGGATGAGGATGAGGATGAGGATGAGGATGAGGATGAGGATGAGGATGAGGATGAGGATGAGGATGAGGATGAGGATGAGGATGAGGATGAGGATGAGGATGAGGATGAGGATGAGGATGAGGATGAGGATGAGGATGAGGATGAGGATGAGGATGAGGATGAGGATGAGGATGAGGATGAGGATGAGGATGAGGATGAGGATGAGGATGAGGATGAGGATGAGGATGAGGATGAGGATGAGGACCACCAGGAACAAAACACTACCTGGGAAGAAAATAAAACCAGCGTTTGATGATATTCTTCTGAATGCCCAATGTTATCCTTTGCCCGGTACTCAACCTCAATTGCGCCTAGTTCCTGCCTTCGCTGTATCTTATGAGGTGTTACGCACATTCCCGCTTCCACTAAAGTACCGCCCGCAATTAAATTACTCAATTCGAAGCGAATTTCCTTCAACCATTTCGACACCCAATCTGAAAAGCCTCCCGACTCCTGCCATTGCCGGCAACAGCACTCGAGCCACCACACCGCCGCCGTATCGGAGCTGAACTAATTTCGTTCATTCAATTTGCGAATCGACGAAGTATCTGTATGACTGGGAAGGGAGGCCAAGAAAAAAATTATTCAAGAACCGATTCAATTCCGGCAGAGCAGGCCGTACCAAAAGAACATTAAGGAAATCAACCCCAAGCGCACCGCCCGCGCCTGTGGATCTGATGTATGGCTCCAGATCACGAAACACTTAGTAGACGTTCGCATGGACAGATTCGGTTGTGCGTTCCTGTGGTTGTGTCTCCACTCGAATCAACAGTTTTCGGTCTCGTGATATCCGCTGCGTATGTGTGTGGAAGACTGGGCCGGAGCCCACCCCGAAAACCGAAATCCACTTTCGTCATTATTTCTTTTGCCGCCAACGAAAAAGGGAATGGGATACAGTACTCGCCTCACCTAGTCCCTGAGCGGCAGTGGCGAGGGCACAAGGTCGAAACAACTTGTGCCACAGTGAGATGATAAATTTGCCGACTTCGACAGCTCTGTTACCACTTGGCAGGAGCGTGTGGGTGGATGAGTTCCATCCGGTAATTGTTTTATGTCGGCCCTTCTCATCGACATTACATCGAATTGCTGCGATCTTAATGTAATGATAGCACACCGATACGCAGCCACGCCACGGTACATTCGATTGTTTTATTGAATCCGTCGAAATGAGTCATTACGCGATTTGGCGGCTGATAGATGTTAGATACCGGCAAACAGGAGTTCGGAGCGACACGTTACACGGGCGATATCGGAATGAATTATTTTATTGTCAGTCGTGTTGGGGAATTCATGGTTGAGCACCTGATTTGTGAGGCGAAATGAAAAGTGAGAGGTGCCAGTGCGAGGTTATCGTTGCGATGACGGCTTGACAAAGCTCGGCGGTTTATCTGTGACAGTTATTCATTGCAAGAGCTGTATTTAATGAGGACAAATTAATTGTGAGGGGTGCATATGTACCGGGTTTGTTTATCGTTTGCCGGTCGAATTAAGGAGTTTTTTTTTGTTGGCTGACATGTGGGTTCTGGGATGACAAACTTCACATCAATCACTTTCTTAAGTGGAACTATTGCCTCATGTGACCTTGAGACTTAATCTAGCAACTGAATTAGTTACAGCCACATAGGCTTTCATGGATGTCCATGTCTGTGTCCACAAAGGCACCTAGGGACCATAGAGGATGTGATGAGTGGACGTTTGCTCTGATAGAGGACACGAGAAAAAGAGACCCTTGACCGGGGACCGTGCACTCAGGTTCCTGATTTCTTGGTAATGATGGTTGCTGATGTCTGGTAGATCCTTTCCTGAAAGGCTGCATTATGAAAGGCTTCTTTTTGCTGCGATGCTTTCGAAGTTCCCTGTCTAAGATGAGTTGTTGTACATGTTTCCAGTATTTGTGTTGGAGAAGGATTTCAATAACACTGGTTTATAATGTGAAGCAACAATAATTTATTATTTATCACATTTATTTCCTATTATCTACTTTACCATTTCACTACATTACCGTAGTCTATCTATTGTACTAAATCATACTTAACGTACTAATTAAACTAAACTACACACGTACTAAGAATTTAAAATGTCACTTCTAATTCACCGCATTTAAAAGACACTTCTTGTAAAACATCGAACGTGAGCAGTAGCGATAAAATACATTATATTATAACGTTTTGAGGAGTTGTTTTATTACACAATGAATCAGAATAATAATAATATAATATGGGTGGCGCGACAGTCCGAGGTGGACCTGGGCCTAGCTTCTCAGCAACCACGCGTGTTGTGCGTGCTATTGTTCTTTCACGAGGAGAAGGGACCTACAGTTTAATGCCGACTCCGAACGGCGAATTTGAGAAGCTTTTTCTAGACAGGAAATACTCTTTAAGCATTGTCAGTGACTCGAAAGAGGTGGAGCCGCGAATTATGATAGGTGGTAGCTTCGGGTATCGAACCTGGCACCCTCTGCGTAGGAGTCGACGCTCTTACCCACTACGCCACGGCGATGGCGACAAAGAATCAGAAAGTGACATCAATATACATATAGACATGGTCCTTCGAGCCGGATTTGATTAGTAATTGTTAATCAGTGTGTGTTTTAAAAATTTAAACAATTTAATTACTTTTACATTCCATTTTCGTGGGAATTTACAAACATTTAAAGACAAGTGACAATTGTGAGTTTTTTTTGCAAGCGATAATCGGTTTCCCGCGCCGCGAAATTCTTTACATTCGTCGGAAAAATTTAAAGCTGAGTTCAAAGTCACCGGTGGATTACATCAGATTGTGTGCACCGTTGCATTATGTGCGCCGTAGGACTTTTACTCCGGTAAAAGATAGAGAGCACCGTTACGGTAAGTCACCGTATGTACTGTCAGAATCTGAATAGAGTTTCGTTGAATAGGCACTCACTCGTTTTTTTCTCTTATGCACATCTGTAATTCCGAGAGAAATTTAATAGCAATTTTATTTTCATCGACGTTGGCGTTCGGTCGTACTTAAGTTGAATTACCATCGAACAAATTTTTTTCTCTTATGCACCGTCACAAAATACCAAGCGGGAAACAGCAATATCTAAAAACTGTAGTAGTGTAGTATTCACCACATGATTATGACAATTGATTGTATCAAGTTATATATATGTACGTATATATACATAAGTGTAGTAACGTTCACCACTTCCTTTTTTCGATTCAAATAAAAGAGAACTGTTAACGTTATAATAAATCTGTGTAGCTTTATTACATCTATTCACATCGGAGATATTGAAAGAAGTGTCTTTTAAGATTTGACATTTAACATTCATATTTATAGTATTCATAGTTAAGTTAGTACGTTAAGTAATAGATAGTCTATGGTAATGTAGTTAAATGGTATGGTAGGTAATATGAAATTATTAGAATAATATAATAAATGCTACACATTATAAACAACTATAACTAACACATTCTCCAACATCCTCCCCGGCTATGAACGGAGTTCGTAATCATCAAACGAACAGTGCTGCATCTCGCCCATGACACGAACCTCTTTTGATGTGATCGATGCCCTTATCAAACTCCGTGATGGCGAGGACATATCGATAAGAAGGTGTTGTTCTTCTTTGTATTCTTAGTTCGTCGTGCCTAGCCATGCTGCCGACGTTTGTGTTGCTGTGCTGTGCGTAGTGTAGTGTATAGTGAAAGGTGTGCAAATGTGACTGCTGTTTTGTGTGAGAGCAGACACAAAAAAAAAGAAAAAATAAAAGTATAAAGTGTGGAGTTAGTAATCAAGCGGTGAGTGCTTTAAATCTTGATATTGGAAATCTTATAGCTTCAGGTAGTGTGTAGTGTAGTATTGTGTAGATTTCCGCATAAATTAATAAACGGGAACATGTGTCGAGAGCGTCGAGTGACGCTTCCGTTATCCCAAGGCTTAATGGAACGCAATCCATTGAAGGTAATTGGGTTTTTTTTTCGTTTGCGTTCACTGTAAAGGCATTTTGTGTTTGTACGTACATATTCGTACATGCCAATTACAAGTGTTGTGTAGTGTTGTGTAAGATGTTCCGACTCCAAAAATAATTCAACCTGGAGAGAAAGAACTTAAATGTTGATTAGTTGAGGTTGTTTTTTTTTAACAATAGTGAGAAAATAAGTGCTTAATAAAAGAAACGACGACGACGCGTTCATATGTGTGTGGTTAGTGTAGAGTTATTCGGTTCGCGACGGGTTGTTTGTTTTTCGCTATTGACCAATGGATGCACATACGAGTGTACATACAGTACCTCACAAAATTAAGCATACACTCACAGCTTAAACATATTTTTATCTTTTTCGCCTTACAAAAAGTAGTTAATTAACAAAACTTAAATGTAGTTCGAATTGACATATTTAAATTGCTAAAAACCATAAACAAAAATATGAAAATTAAAAAAAAAACTTGCTATTTCTAAGCAAAATAAAAAAAGGCACTTCATTTTAACACACAAAATTGAGCATACACTTAAAGTAAATTCGAGTTACGACTAAAACACAAAACAAAAACAGTTACAAATAAAGTTTCAGTAACGCGTGGCACCTCCTTCAGCATCTATGACAGCTTGTAACCGCCGTGGCATGGATTTTACCAGTTTTTCAGTAAAAGATGGCTGAATCCCTTCCCAAGCTGCTTGAATTTTAGCTTTTAGCTCCTGCTTATTGGAGCAGGTACTTTCTTTAACCCGCACTTTTATTTCGTGCCAGAGATGTTCAATAGGGTTAAGATCCGGCGATTGTGGAGGCGTTTTTAGCTCCTTTGGAGCGTGATAAAGCAACCCTTCGCGTACTAAATAGGAGGTGTGCTTCGGGTCATTTTCTTGTTGGAAGTAGAAAACCGAAGGTAGACCTAATTTTACTGCGGAACTTCGTAAATTTCGTTTTAAAATATTCAAATACCCAATTTTGTCCATAGAATTTTCTACAAATTCGAACTTTCCACAGCCATTTGAAGCCATACAACCCCACAAAAGCACAGACCCCCCCCCCGTGTTTTATGGTTGACTTTATATTTTTAGCTCTCAAAGCTAAAAATATAAAGTCAACCATAAATTTGGCATTTGGTTCCCTTCCCAAACAATTTTTGCTAACGGTTTCCACTGAAAGAGGCTTATTAATTACGGATGACACCTCAGCCGTCAACTTTGGAACGCTAGATTTTAGATTTTACTTGATTGTCCGAACAATATACCGCTCGTTTTGTTCTGAGAGCAATTTTTTCCTTCCCCTTCCAGGTGTCCTTTCATATCCTGTCCTTCATATCTATAATTGTTTATTATTTTTTGTACCGTTGCATGCGATCGCCCTACAGTTTCTCCAATTTTTCGCATCGACTTCCCCTCGCAAAATAGCTTAATTAACAAAGTAGTCTGTTTTCGCATGTTTTCCATATTTTCGCACAAAGAACTGAATATCGGTCTTTTCAGTTCAAAAGCGTGTGCAGAAATGATCATCAGGGACATTTGTTGCTTCATTCCTAAACAATTTTGCATGTATCGATTCTGCGAAGCTTGTGTATACCGTACACATGGCATCTGTATGCTCAATTTTGTGTGTCGATTTCAGGGGTTGTTTCCTTTTTCATGCGAAAAGTACCGGTAGGAAGTCGCTTGTCTGTGAATTTGGCATATACCAAGAGTGTAGTATATATTAAAGATATGTATTCAGTTATGATTGTATACCAAAAAAATAAAAAAAAAGTGGTCGGCCTTAAAGCAGCACGAATATGTAAGTAATGATAGGTTATTATGGGTTCCGACAGTTGAAAGGTTTTCACCTAGAAATATGCTACAGATTCGTCATGGTAGGTGGGCGAGTGGGGCATTGATCCTGACGGTGTCATATTCCAGGACACTTGTGTGGTCGTGTTAGCGCCAGGTGTGGGTGGTCGTTTCCAGTATCAGGGGTGTCCGGTTCGATACCGCCGCAGGGCTTCTGTGTTTTTTTTTGTCTTCCTTTTCTAGTGTGAACCTGTTGGTGTTCCCTCGGCTTCCCCCCCTTTCCAGGATCACGCTAGTAGTGCTTAGTGTGGCGTGATGGGAAGTTAGCGGAATAGTGGATCGGGTGATCGACCCAAAAGGCGTTCGTCCCGCAAGGTGAAGGAGGGATCGACCATCTGATCGGGATGGCGTGGATTGCTTGGGAATGTCGGGAGGTTTGATCGTGGCTGGGCAGTTGGTGAGAAGCGACGGTTGAGTTCGGACGCGTGAGCTCTCGGTAGGTTGGCCGCGGAATTAAAACAAAATAAATAAAAAAAAATAAAAGGAACAAAATTTATATATAAAATAAGAGATATAGTAGGAAGACGGGATCTCGCACAGGAAAAGACGTTTTTGTGCTTCCCTCGTTTTTTTTTTTTGTTTTTTTATTGGTGACTACCTTCCGAGCGTTTTCTGGGTTTCGGTGAATCGTTTTCGACCGTGCAGCGCCGGAAAAGTGACCCGAGTTCGTATCGTGAGTGAAAGCCTGAAGAGGAAAACGGCAAGCCGAGTGTAAAAGTGATCGATTCGGGAACAAGGAAAAGGGAAAAGTGAAGACCTCAAAGGTGATGTGAGTGAGGTGAAAAGAAAAGAAGATTACACACTAAATTTACCCGTGAAAAGAAAAAAAAAAAGTGAAAGCTTGAGATTGGGAAACGCGACCAGATCCGACTGTAGAAGAGGAGGGAAAATTGAAGCCCTGAAAGGTGATAGAGTGAGGTGGAAGGAAAAGAAAACTACACACCAAATTACAAGTGAAAAACAAAAAAAAAAAAAAAAGAGAGGTGAAAAATTAAGAATGAGAAACTGTAGAAGAAGTTGAGTTAGAGAGGATCCAATCAAACGTAGTGAGATTAGTGAGGAGAAACAAAAAGCTGGAATAGAAAAGTGAACACAGGTTGAAGAAGAAGCGGAGCTGATCGACGAGGCCAGGAAGAGGACAGGTGACTTCTCCCACACGGGGAAGGAGACTCATTAATATATATTTTTTTTTTCTTCCTTTCTTTTTTTATTCTTATTATTAATTCTCTTCATTACTGATGTTTGCTTTAGCATGTTTATTACTTCTTTTCATTCCTTTTTTTTTTATATACATATTTAGGGGATAAGAGTACACCCTGTTTTATTTTCTTTCTATAATTACATAGTTCGAATTGTGAAGCTCAGCTGTTGTCTTTTTTTGTGACGCCGGTTTTGCAATAGTTCGTTGTTACGGGCGGGGCGCGACATTTCTTTCGGGTAGCGGCCACGTAGGTTCGAAACCCGGCGGTGGAGCGTTGAATTTCGGCTACTACATTTTTTTTGTCCTTCTGTGTAGTGTCCTGTTTATGTGCTTGCTCGTTAGGTTAATTAGTATTAATTAGTTAAGCAAGTTAATAAGTTTTTGAATTTATATTTTATTTTGTTCAATCAATCGAATAAAGCATTGTTAGTACTTAAGATAGGATTAAGCTTTTTTTGTTATTGAATAAATTGTAATTGGTGAAGTCAAGTGTCTGTGGTCCTCCTTTTTTTTGCTTTCGGTGTTCTGTTTTGGGACCGGGTGTTGTTTTTTTGTGGAGATTGGATTCCTCCCCCTAGTCGCAGTTCTAGAGGTAAGAAACGGGTTGAGCGGAAGGGCAACTGCGTGGCGCCCAAACTTAACATCTTAAGCTCACGGCCATTCTCCATTGAGCGGCTGGCGTTCTTCCGCCCAAACCCAATCGGTCTCGGGGATTTCGACGGTAACAAGGTGTATGCTCAATTTTGTGAGGTACTGTATATGTGCGTACATGATGCAACGCGAAATTTGACATATGCCGAGTACAATGAACTGGACTGCCGGAACTGGAACATAATCAGCCGGTAGACATTTATGTAATGCATGTTACCCCATAATGTAGTGTAAAAGTGCTCTTGATGATGTGTTTTAGTTAAACGCTTAGCCTTCATTTCATTTATTTGGTTATGTTGCGATTATTACATTATTATGTGTTGTTATATACTATGGGTAATCGTATTTGGTAGATGTTGTATTAACTGTGTTGATTATTAGACTTTAGTTCTGATTAAGCGAATTTTTGTATTTTAGAATGTCAATTGTCTGACTTTCTGTTAGTTGCATCTGCCGTCGATGCATCCACTTTTCCTTGGATGTTTGTGTTGTCTTCCTGTTGATTACTCGCTGGTAAAATGCATATCTTTGTAATAGGCCGTTTTATTTCTCCTGTCGGGGTTTTCAGAGTCACTACTCGCGTTAAATGGTGTTCACCTGGGTGCGTTGCGAGAATGCGGGCGAGGCTCCATTCCGTTGGTGGTAAGTTGTTATCTTTAACGAGAACTAAATCTGCAACTTTAGGTTGATTTTCCAGCTTCAGCCACTGTGGTCGTTGTTGGAGCCGTGTCAAATATTCTGACTGCCACTTTTTCCAGAATATTTGTTGGAATTTGTGTTTCAGCGTTGCAGGTGCCCTATCTGTCTGTATGATAGATCTACATGGTGAACGACGTTGAGGGCTTTTCCAACAATGTCCGGGGGTGAGTGCCATGAAATCCTCTGGGGTCGCCGTCAATGGGCATAATGACCGCGAACTCAGACATGCCTCAATTTCGTGCAGCAAAGTCGTCAGTTCCTCGAAAGTATAAACTTCACCGCCGCTTAAGCGTTTGAGGTGTAATTTGATCGACTTCACTCCGCCTTCCCAGAGTCCGCCGAAGTGTGCGGTTGCAGAACCGCTTCTGAATAGTGGCAATATTTTCCACGATTGGATTGGCTTTTGTTAGAAAAGTAAGTTGAAATACATTTGTAAATAATACTTTTTCTCATACGCATAATTTTTCAATTATGAGCACATCACTAAAGCTTCAGAAGAATTTGCTAAAGCAAATAGAGAAAGATGTGGAGAATTTCGGCAAGCGATCGTTGAAAGAAAGAAAACAATTACAAGGCAAGTACACCGCGCAATGAACATGGAATTTAGGCCTGTGAAGCCGCTCAAGAAAAGGAGCTCGAAGAGGTGTTCAGTAGTATAAAGGAGTTATACCTCGAGTGCAAAACACTACTGTTGGACAGTTTAGACAAGCTAGCATCTACAGCGGGAAGTAGGGTGAATGCTAGCGTAAGCAATAGGAACGAAAAAAATATAATCCGTTTGCCCAAAATAAATTTACCGATCTTTACGGGTGATTATCAGATCAGATATCAAGAGATCAACGGAGTCGAGAAAGGACACCATGGTTTGACGTCGGCAAGCTACAACCGCAACGGACTCCGGAACTGCTAGGAACTCCGGAATCTCTCTCTAAGTTCGTTGCCACCTGCGCAAATAATCGATGAAGATTGGAGGCGTTGTCAAGAAGCCATCAAAGATGCTGCCACTGATGTGCTGGGTTTTAGGTGGACACCACCTAAAAAAAACCCATGGTTTGACAACGAGTGCAGGTTGGCACATGCAGCGAAGCTGTAACGAGCAACGAGAGCTGTTCGTGAGCTCTACGAACAGAGACGAAGGGACGAGACCTGGCTTCTCAGAAGAAAGAAGAAAGAGCACGAGAAGCGAGCGATCGAGGAGATGGAGAGGTGCTACGGTAGGAACGATGTCCGAAAGTTTTACCAGAGGGTGAAACAATTATCCAGTGGATATAAGGTTCGGATAGAAGCCTACCGGGACGAGAATGGACAACTAGTAGTAGAGTCGCAGTCGATACTGAGAATTTGGAAGAACCACTTCTGCAGACTGCTAAACGGCGATGATGACACCAATACCGCTGTCAGGCAGAATGTCCCACTCAACATCGACGATGATCGACGAGAATTCTGTCCCCCCGACTTAGACGAGGTCAAGATAGCAATATCAAGACTGAAGTCTAACAAAGCTGCCGGTGATGATCAGTTGGAGATGATCTGGTTGGGTACATGCACCAGCTCATCTGTAAGATATGGTCGGAGGAAAGCATGCCCGAAGAGTGGAATCTCAGCATCGTTTGCCCGATCCACAAGAAAGGAGACCCCTTCAACCGCCCCAAATACCGACGGATAAGTCTCCTTAACATCGCTTACAAGATCTTCTCTGCTGTTTTGTGTACTCGCCTGAAGCCACACTGATATGGACCTATCAGGTTATTTATGAACGGCTTTAGGCGAGTACACAAAACAGCAGAGAAGATCTTGTAAGCGAAGCCAGGGAAGTCCATCATCGAACAAATCTTCACACTACGTCAGATCCTGGAAAAGACTCAAGAAATGCAAATCGACACCCACCACCTATTCGTCGTTTTCAAGGCCGCATATGACAGCGTGCATAGGGACGAGCTATACAACGCCATGTCTAGTTTCGACATGCCTGCCAAACTCGTTAGGTTGTGCAGGATGACGATGGAGGACTCTCGCTGCTCCATCAAGGTCGGGAACGAACACACCGAGACCTTGAATGTCAAAAAAGGTTTTAGACAAGGCGACGCGTTGTCATGTGATTTCTTTAACATCATCCTGGAAAATATCGTGCAAGACTCACACGCCAACACTAGAGGCATGATCTTCCAGAAGTCCGTACAACTGCTAGCATACGCGGATGACATTGACGTGATTGGTCGAACACAGAGAGTCGTCAATGAGGCGTTTGCTGGCATTGAGGCGGAATCGGCTATAATGGGTCTAGCGGTGAATGAGGGCAAAACAAAGTGTGTGCTGTCATCAAGAAAGTACGCACAACATCGACGGCTTGGACAGAACTTCACAATGGGCAGCTATAACTTAGAGGTAGTCAAGGACTTCGTCTACCTCGGTTCCCCAGTAAATAGTGCAAACAACATCAGTACCGAGATCAAACGCAGAGTAACTCTTGCCAACCGCTGTTTCTATGGGCTCAAGAGGCAGGTCCTCCATCTCTCAATGGACCAAGCAGACTTTATACAAGACCTTGATCATCCCAGTCCTGCTGTACGGCGCGGAGGCATGGACAATCTCAACAGCGGATGAGTAAGTCTTTGGTTTCTTCGAGAGAAAAGTTCTGCGTGCGATCTTTGGTCCAGTTTGCGTTGACGGTTTGTGGAGGAAAAGATTCAACCGCGAACTGTACGGGCTGTACAGCGACATGAGCCTAGTCAGGCGTCTACTGATTCAATGCCTAGGATGGCTGGGCCATGTAGACCGCATGGACAACACTGCTCCAGCCCGAAGACTCCGAACCCGTGGGACAACGCAACAGAGGACGCCCGCGTTTAAGGTGGCGCACCCAGTTGGAGATGGACCTCAATCAACTTGGCGTATGACACTGGAGACAGCTAGCCAGAGACCGTGCTAGTTGGAGAAGCTTATTGGTTGAGGCCCAGGTCCACCCCGGACTGTAGCGCCAAATAAAGAAGAATAAATATATAGTGGTGGTGAACTCTTCGTTCATCGCAAGCAGATTTAAGCAACTTTTGTTTTGTGAGATAAAAATCAATAGTACTGTGATGAACTTGGTACCAATATATATAAACTCTAGCAATTGCCTAAGGGATTTCAATAAATTAAAAGATCTATTGAATATTTTTGATTCAACTGACCTCATACTCATGAGAGATTTTGGAACGAATCCAGTTTCAGATTTAATCAATTTAAACCGTCACTCAAGGGATGAATTTAGTGACGAAAAGGGGGAAACAATTCTGGAATTAGCGGATGGTTGGGACTGCAAAGTCTTAAACGGTTGTTGTGGTTTGGATTTGGACTTATTTCGTTTTACATCTGGAAACAACGCCAATTTTCCGATTTTGCTTTATTTTGTTTTAGAAAAGCTGGCAAAGGGGACATATGTCCCATGTAATGGGAACTAATATCTTCAAGGACTTCGTTTCCTGCACCGCCACAGTCCGGGTGGGCCTGGGCCTCACTCAATATGCTTGGGCACCCGGCCCGATCTCTCGCCAGCTGTCTCCAGTTTCGCACACCAAGTCGGCTGAGGTCTCCCTCGGTTTGTGTGCGCCTACGTGGGCCTCCTCTGTTGCGAGTACCTCCTGTTACAACAATAAAAAAATATTATTGCCCGCAGAAAGCTTGATCCGTTGCTCTGCTGCCTTCAAATTGTTCGAAGAGAACACAAACACGCTGATTTTATGCAATGAGATTTGTTAAGTCCGGAGCACAAGGGTATGGGGCCAACGATGACCGACTGACCAAGACCGTAGCCTGACAAACATTTCCGGAGGAATATGATCTTCGAAAAGTATCAGCACCACTATTTGTGGCCTTGCAACTGACAAAAGGGGGAATCGTTAGGATACGTTATTGTCGAAGTCAGAACATAAAACGCGCGTCAACATTTTTGAGGGACAATCAAGAAGATGCTTCTTAAAACAAACTGATTGATGAGTAGGGAAAACGTTTTCCCTTCAGTTCCCCACACGCTTTCCAGCCGCGAAGTGCACTCGTTTCGCCCGCATCAAGCCAAGCACGTGTCAAATATTTTCCTCCAAAGAAGATTGAACAATTTTGACAAGCTTGAGGTGTCACGGAACTATGCGATTCCCGCTCATACGACACAATATCCATTGAATCGACAATCCACCATCGAACCTCAACGTGCGGCACTTAAGGATATTGGAATAGTTTCTGCAGAGATGTGTCCTTTTTTCCCAAAACTCTCTGGGGTACGTCAAAGTTTTTAAGCGCAAGCAAGCGGATTGGTATCGCTTGGTGAACGAGAAAAAAAAATGTATCTCGAAGGTGCGATGCACACGCCTCATTATGCTCGCGACGTCTAACATTCTCCGCAGCACATGTGGTTTTTGAGAACAGTGAAGTGCTGCAGTTTTGGATGAAAAACTTTCCTCTTCTTGTCACTGCGGCGGCGCTTAATTGGAAATTTGTCAAGGATATCACTGTCACTGTTTGCATCGTTCTAATCCTGAGCAAAAAACCAAAAAAAATGTCCTCACTTCCTTCCTCAGAAACAAATACAAAACTGCATAAGAGAAACAGGATCTTCGCACTCGTTCCCTGCCTCGTTCTCTGTGGATCTATGTCTCTTGTGTAAGCTCACAAGCCAGGTTGAGTTTCCATCAACATCCACTTGGATAGACATTAACCACAGGATAATTTCCTTTCCTCCACCCTCAGAAAGGAAGCGCTCTGCGGAGCTGTGCTCGTTTCATCTCATTCTTCATGCCTTCGTCGATTGTGTGCACTAGCACAAGTAGGAGAACGAGCACCACCCAGTGTGCTACCAGCCACCATTCACCATCCACCAGGCTCTCCGTTTCATTCTGAAATTTTATGATGAATTTTTCACACAGGATTAACAGAACCGACGACCGCACGGTGGTTGGCTGGTTCCTTTTAAGTGGCAAATAATCCTGAGCACAAAAAAGGAAGTTACAATGTCTGAACGGAAATGAACGCTGATGCTCTTTTCGACGGAAATTGAAGGGGATTTATCTGCATGAGGTGCTGAGCCATGGACGACGACGGTGATGGCGGAAGAACGTCTTTCACCCCTTTTTCCACCGGGAGGGGGGAAAGGACTTAAGTTCAAGTCGTGACACGTGACGATGCTTAACGGTGGCACGCAGTATGGGACGAGCGTAATTAGATGTGTTCTGTGCTCGCTGTGTAACATCAATCGGAATGATGTAATTTTAATGTTATTTACCGTTATTTTCGAAAAAGGGTCGTCGAGCGAAGCTGGTGGTGGTGTAAATCAAT
This sequence comes from Eristalis intricaria, assembly GCA_964034865.1. Taxonomy (NCBI): domain Eukaryota; kingdom Metazoa; phylum Arthropoda; class Insecta; order Diptera; family Syrphidae; genus Eristalis; species Eristalis intricaria. Next base: position 137,144,180 of record OZ035873.1, read on the forward strand.
ACACGCACCGGGTGCCAGTGAATTTAGAACGCTTCTGGTTAATTATTTAAGCGAGTGTTGCCCCGAGGTGAGGAGGCATTAGATGACTTAAGTGTTTGATAACGATACACAAGGAATTTGATTTTGTTCCTCTTGCTTGAGATTCTTGGCTGCTGGCGGGGGGGGTGTGAGAGCAAATGTGCCGTCAGACTGGAGGGTGGTGCGCGAGCAAACAACCGAATGGCATGCCTTGGTTAGCCTTCAAGAGTAAATCTGTCGAAATTGCACCCCACGGGCGGTTGTTTACAGAGTGGGGCCGCTTTAATTAATAAACAAGGGCACTTTCTCGGGAAGCAAGGCGCGTCTTCTCGCAGGGCGCAATCGTGTGAAAGGCTTCAATTAAAAATTGATTTTAGTACGATCTAGAAATGGTCGGGGTTGAACTTGGAAAAAGTTGGGAAACAGACGAGTATTTCATCGGGGTTACTGTATGTCATGGCTGACTGTCTGAAATGGCCTTCGAGGGTGTTTTACTTCTTCTAAGTTTATCTTAGTTTAGTGCTTTCTTTTAGTCTTTAGTCAATGTGGCTGTGCATTTTTGTAGGTTGTGTTTTTTCACGGGATTGACGTGGTGTAGACCTGCTTTTGTACATTTGCCCGACGGACCTGAGTATTCCTAAAATGACACTACATTTCCGTGCAACAGTTCTGTGATTTAGTTTTTTCGCTAATTTTCTTAATATTAATATCTACATTTAAATTCATTTATTTCATATATATTAATTTTTAGGTTAGGGCTAAAGACATAGAATAAGATTAAGTTTAGCTTAGAGGGCCAGCCTGGTATCCAACAATGTTCGTCTCAATAGTTTTAAGCATTATTGTTTAGAATGTAAGTTTTTCATGAATTTTTTATAATAAAAATGAATAAAAAAAAATAAATGACTGGAAGTGTTTGCTTCGCCTGAGCTCGTCGTCTAACATTAATAATAATATAATATGGGTGGCGCGACAGTCCGAGGCGGACCTGGGCCTAGATTCTCAGCAACCACTCGCGTTGTGCGTGCTATTGTTCTATCACGAGTGGAGGGGACCTACAGTTTAATGGCGACTCCGAACGGCGGATTTGAGAAGCTTTTTCTAGACAGGAGCACTCTTTGAGCATTGTCAGTGACTCGAAAGAGGTGGAGCCGTGAATTATCAAAGGTGATAAATTTGGGTATCGAAGCTGGGACCGACTACGCCACGGCGCACAGTGGCCCCGCAGTGGAAATAAATACCCGAAGTGACATAATTTTCCCGGCCAAATGGTTTATGTTTTTCGATTCTACAAATATGAGAACCTAGAAAGCCAACATTTTGTCGACTTTGGATCATCCGTTTGGCTGTACTGAGCTAACGTCAAAGTTGGGACTTTGAAAATTACAAAAATTTACGTATTTTTTAAGCAAATTTGATGTGCCACATTTCCTAAAATTATGTACATGGGAACCTAAAGTAATTTTTTTTTAAAAAGGTCATACATCTTGCTTTCAAACTGCGTTCTCGGTTTTTTCATATTGCTTGCCAATTTCTTAAACCAGGCTTTTGAGTAAAGGCACATTTTGAGAGGGGCATTTCAATGTTTGATGGACTATAACAAAAATGCTCCAAGAGTATCCAACGGGAGAAAACTGAAAGCTAAAAGTATTGTCTATCGATGCTAAAAAAACTGGGGACCACTTTGGGAGTACGAGGCATTTAAGTGGAGCAATGTCGGCATTTTCAAACGATTTTCCTTGCAATGCATGTATTGTGCAAACGCTATGCGAGATGCCAAGGATGTTTTTATTATTGTGAATTAGAATTGTTTGGGTCATAAAATTGTTATAATTATGAATTTATTTAATTATGCTTTTATCTTGTTATGTTTGCGGTGTCATAAATGCATGTCGCAATGGGGCAAAAAAGGGGGGTGATTAGAGCGTTATTGGCGAATATCTATTTCTGACTTTGAGGCATCGGGAATCAGTTTATGACTCAGAAAATATTGAAGATTTCAATTAGGAAGATGACGTTTTGTCTTATATAGATATCGAAAATACTTTAAAAATTACAGTTCAAATCGTGGCAATGTGTTATCGGAGAATGTGTTACCGTCGGATAAAAGAGGAAGACCACATAAAGACTTTGAAGAATGGTGTGATAAATCAAGAGATCAACGGAGTCGAGAAAGGACACCAGGGTTTAACATCGGAAAGCTACAATCGCACCGGACTGCTAGGATCTTCGTCGATCGAGTCGCCCGGAATCTCTCTCTAAGCTCGTCGCCACCTGCGCAAACAATCGAAGAAGATTGGAGGCGTTGTAAAGAAGCCAT